>BSBK01008308.1:2500-1307500 GCA_027943335.1 Chamaecyparis obtusa | reverse complement strand
CGTGTAATAATTAGTTAATTATTACAAGACTAATGCATGCAAGTTTATATTTAAAACAACTAATGCATGATTGTTTAAACAACTAGTGCATGAGTGTTTAAATATAAACAACTAAAGCAAAAAAGGTGACATCTTAAGAAGGGAGTAAAGTTAATTAACATAATTAATACTTTACTCTAACACCCCCCCTTAAGATGAGCAACAATGTAGCTACAAACAATGCAAGAAGAAAACAAAGGAAACTACAATGCATAAAGCAAAAAAAAGGGTCCCGGCAACATGGCACAACCAAATCTCTGTAAAATGGAGAATTAGAGAAAACCCAGTGGGAAAAAAACCCTACTCCAAAAAGAGATAGAAAAATGTAGAAAAAGAAATGGCTCAAGAGACTCTCTCAAAACCGTAAGTACAACCAGCCCCCCCATGAGAGAGGGATGAGACACCAAAGCCCCCCCAGAATGATGAAACCCCTGTGGAAATGATCAAACAAATGCAACTCCAATGTGGAAAAAAAAGAAGGCATAGAACAAGGAAACCCCTGAATGAGAGGTGAAACTGGAAGGCCTAACTGATGCTCAAAGGAGAAAACATGAGGATCTTGAAAGGGAATCCCCAATGTAGGTGGTGTGACAGGTGTGCTGACACTGTCATGAAAGAGGAGATGAATGTCCTTTGTAGAATCCTCAACAAGTGCACCTGGTGGCTCAATGAATGGAGCTAGAGGGTCAGGTAGTGCTGAAGAAGAATCTTGCTGAAGAGAAAAGACCTCAACAGGATGTGGTGTGGCAGTCATAACAATGATCTCAAGAACAATACAAAAGTTCAAGCGACTTGACTGCACTGCATGAGGCTCTTGTGAAATAGGAGAGTTGTGCTCCGACAATGGAGATGGTGGACCAAAGTGTGAGAAGGTGTAGAGACGGGTGGAATGATCAATTTTCCCTGTAGCAACAATGCCTCCTGTCACACTATCTTGAATGAAGACTGAATCTGCAGTGAACTCAACTATCTTCCCTGATCCACTGTGTGTAATCTGATAAATTGAGAGAAGGTTTGAAAATAGAGATGGAACATACAATACATCATTGAATGTGCCATCCTAAATGCCTACTGAACCTTTCCCGCAGACTGTCAGGATAGTGTTATTCCCCATGAGAATATGAGGAATGGGAGAAGCCTCAACAGTAGAGAAGACCCCTTGAGAAGATGCCATATGGTGAGAAGCACCTAAATCCAGTATCCCAGGGACCTATGAAGGGGATGCAATGGATGCCCGTAATGCATGACCCTATCCAAAATCCTATCCAGATGTTGAAGATGTGGAAGAAGACTGAAAAGCAGATCCCTGTGAGGTAGAAGAGGATGGAGAGGAAACAATGCTCTTCTGAAGAAGAGCTTGCAAATCTGCAATTTGTTTCTCATAGCCATCAAATCTCTTCTGAAAACAATGTGACTCATCATGAGGTCCCTTCTGAAAATAGAAACATGTAGGTCTCTCAGTCTTTTGTTTCTCCTTCTTAGAAGAAGATGGTGGCCAGTAGAGTGCTGAGAAGAGGAATCTGATATCTGCTTTGGCTTCTGCTTTTTCTTTTCTTTAGATGTTTGGGAAACCAATGCTTGGTTCTTTGATCTTGTTAGAGAGTCCAACTGAGTAAGATTGTCTTGCTCTCTAGTCAAATGATCACATAACACCTCGAAAGTGGGCATGGTGAATGTAGGTCCCAAAGCATCCATGGTAGAATGAAAGGTAGAAGAGAAGATCTGAAAGTTTCCCCTAAGCTTAGACAGAATCAGATAAATGCACTCTTTATCAGTCTTTTGATTTCCACATCTGTGTAACAAAGATCTCTGTTGTTTAAACTTCATCAGAAAGTCCTCAATAGAGGGAAAAGAATCAGGTACAAAAGAGGTAAGCTCTGCCTCAATCTAAAGTGCTCTGAACTCATTCACTGTACCAAACAAGGTGTTTAGCTTGGTCTACATAGCTAGAGGGGTATTGCACCCATCAAGATGAAACTATAAGCTATCTGATACCTGTAAAGCAATCAACCCCATAGCCTCATCCATCTTGTTTCAATGCTACATGATCTCAAAGGGCCTCTGTAATACTGGCTGCACTGCATCTAGACAAGACCAGAGCCCTTTTGAATGGAGAAGCCATGTCATCAGGGTTTTCCATGTGTGATAATTTTGTGGGGTCAGAAGTTCTAGACAAGAAGAGGTCTCGGTCATATTTTTTAGAAGGGGTCTTGTTTTGATAAATATCTAGTTTAACTGATAGAAACAAGAAAATAACACCCCCCCACAATCCAAATATCGAACCCCTAAGTCTAGAATGATATGCTTTATCAAGAGAAGAGAAAAAAATATTTAGATCTGAATCTTGTGTAACTTGAAATTTTTTTAATGAAAATAGGCAAAAATCTAGATGGTGCTTAAGAAAAGCTGTCCGACACTTCTTCCAGATTGAAAACAGAGCTAATTTGAACAAATTAGCCCCCCGAAATGCAAAAAAGGATAATCTGGCGTTGAAAGAAAAAATAGAAAGCTAGATGAAAAAAATTACCAGATTAACCTCCATGAGAGCATTAGGCTCGGAACCAAATTTTTGGTGATATCTTGTTTGTCGAAAAATGATGCCTGGAGCTCCCAGAATGCCAATTTCAGTGAAAGATGCTCCAAGAGAGGAAAAAAATCCCCCAAAAAAAGGTTTGTGCCAAGGTGCTAGCCCTTGGTCACATGGGGCTCCACCACTGGTAGTCAGCCACTTGTGGCTGGTAGTGAAGTCTAACCACTCACGATTAGGCTGGCAGCTAAGGGCTAACCGCTGGCGGTTAGCTGTCTGCTGGCGGGGAAGGTTTTTTGGGTGGCGATTTGGTGGCGAATTGAGTGCAGGCTGAGCACAGCGGCACGTGGGTGGTGTGCGGTCTGCACGATATTTTTTAAATTTTTTTTTGAATTTTTTGCCTTGTACTACATGCAATTAATTGCCTCAAGGTGTGTGTACAGCCGTACGACCTCGAGGTAAATTTTTTTTGCCTCTACCTACAACGTTGTCCAAATTGGACATGTTTTATATCGAAATAGGGGTTTTTGGGTGTTGCGAGCTCAATGATGAAGTCCGTTTGAGCTCAAAGTGCACCAAAATTTAGGGACCCCCTAATTTCAATAAAAAAACATTAAAAAAACTCTAAAAAGTGCTAAAAGAAACAAAAAATAATGTCCTACAGAGAATACCAGATCTGAAAACTATAACCAAAACCTCTCAAATCATCCAAAAAATCCTTAATTTAAATCCTTCAAATGTGAACAAGCTGTAGCAGATTAGGCTCTGATACCATGTAAGATTTAAGCAATACAAATCCACAAAACTCAAAGATCACCTGCATACAAAAACCTGTTACAAGGAAGTAGAGACAAGAAGAGGGCAAGGATTTGACTCAAAAATATGAAGAACAAAATATCCTCAAATAATGAATGAATTGAATGTACAATGGATCATCCATATAAAGGAGATCGAAAGCCTTGAAAGATAAACCTAAAAAGCAAAAGTGCATATAATAATTAGTTAAATTATTACAAGACTAATGCATGCAAGTTTATATTTAAAATAACTAATGCATGATTGTTTAAAACAACTAGTGCACGAGTGTTTAAATATAAACAACTAAAACAAAAGAGGTGACATCTTAAGAAGGGAGTAAAGTTAATTAACATAATTAATACTTTACTCTAACAGTATTTATATGTACTCATTATTTGTTGATTTAGTTAGACCTATTTTAATTTCATACTTACTATTCAAAAGTGGTACATGTATATATACATACTTGAGGATTTTTGTGTGTTTATCCTAAGTTACTTTGTCAAACTATATTAGCTATTGAAATATATTTTAATAATATATATCAAATTGTATAGTTTATTTCTTTGATAAAATGGGATTTGTATTAAATTAAAGCAATACTTTGATTTTCAAACGTGGTATATATACTTATATGCATAATGAAATATATTTAATTATATACATATTGGCAAAATGAATTTGAAATGTGTTATGTTTCCACTGAAATTGGACGTTTTATCTTTTTAGAACTACTAGGAGACTATGGGTAATGTTCTGATTATGACATTGTATCTGATGTTTTATGAATATTTTTTTCTAGTTAGTACTTAATATCATCTTTGTACTATGATGTGAGTGTTTTATCTTTGTCCCTAAGTGTCTTCTATTTCTTATTATGTTATCAGGGTACTAGAAGACCTAGGAGAAAAAAATAGAGGCCGAGGTAAGTGTCAATTGATCATGATTTTAGTGTTATGTTTTGGTATGTGTGTGTGTGTGTGTATTTTGATCATCACCCTGATTTGACCATTTGGGCTCATGTTGTATTGTGTTTTGATTCATAGTCTATATAGGGGAATATGGTGTTGAATTTCTATGTCCTATCCATGGGATTAGAAGTATATTCTTTTGTGAACACTTGAAGAGTGTTTTGTGATGTTATGGTTGGAGACCTGGTGCATGTTCATGTTGCTTTGTGGAACAGTCCTGAGGGACATTATTATTATCTTGTGATGTTATGTGGCATCTTTGAGCCTAAGGTATTTTACCTAGACATGTAGTAGGGGGTGGCTTGCAATAAGTGTCGGGGCCCACAAGTGGCTGTCAGGATCACTTATTGTAAGTATTTGTAATCTAGTGATAACCTAATATAACATTGAGAGATATTAAAATGAACTTAATAATATATGTTTCCTCACCCATGCTTGAGTGCTAGTAGAGACTAAGATAGGGATTGAGATGATGCTTGCCGCCTTTGAGAGGTGTGTGTCTAGCATAGTTAATGGCTTCATCTGTACGAGAAGTCATTGATACTATGTATGGTCACTTGAGTGCCAGGATGCAGAGTGATTACCAGGATGAGACACAAGGGTTAGATGCACATGATGACACCTTCCTATGAATATTCTAGTTATTATACATGTGTTGGTTGCCTTTGGATTAGTGAGTCTTACCTTGTTATCTTTTGTACACCTTGAGTTAGAGAGCTTTCAGGATCTCTTCCTTAGCTTGTTCTGTTGATTTTTTTATCCGAGTGGGATCTATTGTTATCTCCTTAGCATGGTGGGAGTGGACCATTTAGGTTCATGAGGTTGGGTGGTAGTGATTCTTTTACCATTTGAGATTCTTACGCTCGTGTACGACAACTTGATGATCCCTGTGGTAGTTGTTTCTTCTTGTTCTTCTTTGGTGGAGATGTGATCTTATCTTCTTTTTCTATGTGGCTTTGTATCATTGTATCAATTATTCAGAGATATCATGTTGTACTTTATCTTGGATTATTGCATTACATACCCTGCAACATGTGCAGTGGATGTAGGTTATTATGGATACCTTATGGTACCAGTTGTTCCTATGTTATCTTTTATGTGATGTTGCATTTATATTTCATTTGTTTATATCATGAGTTTTGTAATTATATCTAATCTAATCTAATTAATTAAAGTTAATGTAATCTTCATCAAGGAATCTTGGAGAGTTGTAATCTATGTGAGTTTTATAGTTCATTGTATTGCTTCCACATTGTAAAACTTTATTGTTATTATTTGTTAACTCTTAAAAAAAATTATTCTGCAAACTTAGTCGCATGTTTAGGTTAAGTTCTCCTGGGTTCCTTGGCAGGGAATTACACTTAGTTTTAGAGCACCAAGTTTCTACACTGGGAACTCTGGGAAGTTGTGTGCCCATTAGATGTTTAAACTGTCAAAACTTGAAACCAAACATAGACATAT
Organism: Chamaecyparis obtusa; assembly: GCA_027943335.1. Classification (NCBI taxonomy): domain Eukaryota; kingdom Viridiplantae; phylum Streptophyta; class Pinopsida; order Cupressales; family Cupressaceae; genus Chamaecyparis; species Chamaecyparis obtusa. Next base: position 1,301,704 of record BSBK01008308.1, on the reverse strand, counting down.
AACTCTTTTATACCCGAGAACCATTAAATTACAACTAAACATTTATGTTTTTTCTTTCTCTTAAATGTCTTTGAGATATCACTTTGTCTAGTGATTACCATAGGTGATTTGACTATCTATTATTTTTAGGTACTCTCTCTAATGCATCTAAGGTGAGGTACCTTTGGATGTCATGAAATGATTACTCCCTTGAGTGTGGCTACCACTAGTCACCTTGTTATGTGAATGTTTTATGATTTATAATTTATTTTGGTTGATTGATGAATTGTTCATGATGTGTGGAGGCTAGCATTGTAATTTTGAACTTTCTTATGATTGGATTAGTCACCTAACTCTCTTTTCGTTATCTATTTTGTGACGCTAGTCACACTTAATTTATTGTTGGAATTGAGCTCTTATGATTTAATGTTGGACTTGTGATTCCCCCTCTTCGGTTTTACCTTTTCGAGTTTTATGGTGGCTACTCTGAATATTTGTTATTGTTGGCTCTATTCTATGATAAGTGTTGTTTCCACCATGTTCATCATGGACCCCTGATAGTATGTATAAGGGGGGAAATCGCATAGATGGTACTATATTTGTGGTGTGAAAATAGAATCATTGTGTATCATATATGTTTGCATAGTGTTGCATTAACTAGATTTTCATGAACTTCTCAACTTATTATTTGATGAAGATACAAATGTGTATTTTATACAATTGATCACTAGATGTTCTCTATAATGATGAATGAATAAAAGTTTAGATCTACTTGAATTGTTGATGAATGATTGATCAATGTGATTTTTAGTTTATTCCTAAACCAGAATTACATTGTCCTTAATGAATGTATATCATGTTCTTATTTTATGGCTTGTTTCTAGATGTTGTGTTTTATTTTAATAAATGCTTTGTGTTTGAGGGATGCATACCCCTATTTGTTTGCAGGCTTCCAAGAGTAAGCCTAATCCTAGGGGGGGTGGATGTAGTACCCCTCCCTTAGTTTGATTTTATATATGTTATGATTATTTTAGGATGATAGATTATATGTTAGGAAATTATTGATGCTTATGATTTTACTAACCCCATACTTGCATGTGTATGGTTGATGTGTTTGTTTTCCATTTTTATTTGACATGTCTAATGTGGTTGAGGGACGGAGTCATAGTTGCTTGCGAGATCCACATGATCGGCCGATCCCCGCCATTGTCTGTTATATATTTATATGTATGTACATGTGGGTTTTGTATGTAGGTTTGCAGGTACTAGGCATCAACTTCCTTGAATTGTCAGGATGAGCGTGCCCTATCACAATATCTCAAATGGTAAGAGAGGGGAGATAATACAGGTCCAAAACCCTAACTCAAGCCCATTTGTCCTAGGATTGGACAAGTATCAGTTTGACCACCCTACCCAGATTTGTCTAGTTGGCATGGATTCGTGGATCCCTTTCTTGAGTTTGCTTGGTTTTATGTTGTTTGGTTTCAATTGATTTATTTCTTATGTGGGTGATTTTTTGTGGTTATTAGTTTAATGATTATAGTTGAAATTTAATATTAATTATGTTCCTAGGTTTATTTGAGAAAATTTAATTAAAAGTCAAATAATTGAATATTTGGATTCAATCAATTTTTTAAATATTTTATATTATAGATAGTTTACAAACTTTTTGATCTCATTCGAACACTAGATAGTTTACAAGTTTTATGAGCTCCTTTGGAGCACCACACTAGAAACAACAATTGGAAGACCAATAGTCATAACTTAGAATTCCACAAAGATGTCCCTCTTGGGATTTGAACTAGGGTCTCCACAATGAGAACTCATTGCTTCAATCAATTATTTAATTAAAATTAGATTTAATTATGCTTGTGTACTTTATTAAATGATTAAATGTTTAATTACATGGTTTTAGGATGCTAAATATTTAATCTATTTAATACAAATTTTAATTATAAACATGTGCATTAACATTATTGAAAAGTGAATTGTTCTAAAAAAGATAACAACCTATTTCAAAAAGTCAACTTGAGTTGTGCATATAATTTTATAAAGTTATTTAAAATTATTAAATTAGGATTTAATTTCAATTTCTGATTGGAGTTGATTTGGGAGTTAACTGTTGAGTTGTCTTTAGGGTTTGCATGAAAAGGGGAATTGAATCTCTATTAGGGGAATTGCATTTCATTTTTAGAGATTAGACAGGTTTTGGAGGAATTCTTGGGAGAGCTTGGATTTTGGCATCTTGAGATTTTTGGGTTGGATTCATACACAAAGGAATCATGTATTTATAGATCTTCTAGGGTTTCCATTTCAATTGTGTGCATTGGATCTAAGGTAGGATCTGAAAACCTCTTTCTGTGATTTCTATTTTGCAGTTTGATGGATTCTTATATCTGAATGACGCTTGTTTATCTCCTTTGATCTGTCTGTGATTTCCTTGTTTTGGGTATTAGAGAAACCCTTGGATCTGAGATTTTAGGTTTTTATTTATACCTAGCACAACAAAGTTATGCTGGCAATTTTTTCATTAGAAAATTCCTTAAAGTACACCTAGAGAACGAAAAATTAATCCTAGACTATAGATGGACTATTATGTTTGGTTAAATAAATCTTATTATGTAAAGAAAAATCAATTCAAGACAAAAACTCAATTCTGGTAAAAATATACTCTCTGTAAAAAAAAAAATACAGTCATAAAAATAACCAGTAAAAGACACAAAAAAAATAGAGAGACTAAAGCGTGAAAAAAGTTAAAATTGAAATAAAATATGATTATTGGTATTTTGCAGATTTATTTTATTTAAGAAAAAAATTATAACTATCATGTTTTTGGAAAAACGTTCTATTAAAAGATGTGTGTAATAAAAAAAATATACATTTATGTACTTTACAAAAAAGATTGTATTTGTTAAATGTTATATATATATATATATATATATATATATATATATATATATATATATATATATATATATATATATATATATATATGGCATTGGGGGTGGGGGCCACCATGTCCCCAACCCCCTGATGCATAGGTATCGCCTACACTAGACGTTACTAATGACGACAGTACCACTGCTGCAATGGTACTGTCGTCGGTAGTACCCTGCATGTGCAGGGTGACCCGTGAGCATGGCCACGGGCGGGAGGAGAGGTGGGGCCCCTCCCCACCCTCTCCTAATATATGATATTTAATTTTAATTCTTTTTAAAAAGATTTTTTAATTCATGTTTTTTTATAGTTTGTTAATTAGATAATGTTTTATACCATTTTATTTATTTGTAAAATAAATAAATTAATATTTCTTTATTTTATAAAAGTTATCTTATTTAATTTGCATTATATGTTTATTTTTAAATTGAATCAAGTCTTATATTTTAGATTTTGTTTAGTTTAAAATTAAATTAAATCTATATGTTTCTTTTTAGATTTTATTTAATTTAATAAACCTTTATTAGATATAATTTAATAGTTAGTTTTAATTATTTTGATTTTTATATACATAGATATATATGTATTTATATGTACTCATTATTTGTTGATTTAGTTAGACCTATTATAATTTCATACTTACTATTTAAAAGTGGTACATGTATATATACATACTTGAGGATTTTTGTGTGTTTATCCTAAGTTACTTGGTCAAACTATATTAGCTATTGAAATGTATTTTAATAATATATATCAAATTGTATAGTTTATTTCTTTGATAAAATAGGATTTGTATTAAATTAAAGCAATACTTTGATTTTTAAACGTGACATATATACTTATATGCAGAATGAAATATATTTATTTATATACATATTGGAAAAATGAATTTGAAAGGTGTTACGTTTCCACTGAAATTGGATGTTTTATCTTGTTAGAACTACTAGGAGACTATGGGTAATATTTTGATTATGACATTGTATCTGATGTTTTATGGATATGTTTTTCTATGAGTACTTAATATCATCTTTGTACATGGACTTGGAAACGAATCAATATTCAACCTAATTGTGAATGGTCATCTTTCAGTTTTCTATGATGTGAGTGTTTTATCTTCATCCTTGAGTATCTTCTATTGCTTATTATGTTATCAGGGTACTAGAAGACCTAGGGGAAAAAAAAACAAAGGCCGGGGTAAGTGTCAGTTGGTCATGATTTTAGTGTTATGTTTTAGTGTGTGTGTGTGTGTTCTGATCATCACCCTGATTTGACCATTTGGGCTCATGTTGTATTGTGTTCTACTTCATATTCTATATAGGGGAATATGGTGTTGAATTTCTGTGTCCTATCCATAGGATCAGGAGTATATTCTTTTGTGAACACTTGGAGAGTGTTTTGTGATGTTATGGTTGGAAACTTGTTGCATGTTCTTGTTGCTTTGTGGAACAATCCCGAGGGAAATTATTATTATCTTGTGATGTTATGTGGCATCTTTGAGCCTAGGGTAGTTTACCTAGATATGTAGTAGGGGGTGGCTCACAATAAGTGTTGGGGCCCACAAGTGGCTGTCAGGATCACTTATTGTAAGTATTTGTAATCTAGTGATAACCTAATATAACATTGAAAGATATTAAAATGAACTTAATAAGATATGTTTCCTCACCCATGCTTGAGTGCTAGTAGAGAATAAGATGGGGATTGAGATGATGCTTGCCACCTTTGAGAGGTGTGTGTCTGGCATAGTTAATGGCTTTGTCTGTATGACAAGTCATTGATACCGTGTATGGTCACTTGAGTGCCAGGATGCAGAGTGATTACTTGGATGAGACTAAAGGGTTAGACATACATGATGACACCTTCCTATGCATAGTATAGTTATTCTACATGTGTCGGTTGCCTCTGGATTAGTGAGTCTTACCTTGTTATCTTTTGTACACCTTGATTTAGAGAGCTTTCAGGATCTCTTCCTTGGCTTGTTCTGGTGATGTTTATTATCCGAGTGGGATCTATTGTTATCTCCTCAGCATGGTGGAAGTGGACCATTTAGGTTCACGAGGTCGGGTGGTAGTGATTCTTTTACCATTTGAGATTTTGACATTCGTGTACCAGTGCTGGATGATCCCTGTGGCAGTTGTTTCTTCTTGTTCTTCTTTGGTGGAGATGTGATCTTATCTTCTTCTTCTATGTGGCCTTGTATCATTGTATCAGTTATTCAAAGATATCATGTTGTACTTTATATTGGATTATTGTATTACATACCCTACGACATGTGCATTGGATGTAGGTTATTATGGATACCTTATGGTACCAGTTGTTCCTATGTTATCTTTTATGTGATGTTGCATTTATCTGTCATTTATTTATATGAGTTTTGTAATTATATCTAATCTAATTAATTAATTAAAGTTAACGTAATCTTCATCAAGGAATCCTGGAGAGTTGTAATCTATGTGAGTTGTATATTTCATTGTATTGCTTTCGCATTGTAAAACTTTACTATTATTGTTTGTTAACTCTTTAAAAAAAATTTATTCTGCAAACTTAGTTGCATGTTTAGGTTAAGTTCTCCTGGGTTCCCTAGCGGGGCATTACAAAAATAAAAATTCTCATTTAGTAGATACTCACAACTTTAAAGATGCTTTGCATATCAGAGTCTTTCACTGGAGAAATAAAAGAGAAGCTCAAGAACCTAGATGATGATTTGCAAAAGAGTGTAAAAAGATTGATGATAGACCCCCATGCATTCAAAACACACTATGCAAAAGTCAAGCACATTCATGGGTTAAGAAATGAGCTAAGAAGAGAAGAAGATAAAATAAAGGATCAAACAAGCAAGCTACAAGCAGAGTTGTTACCAAACATTGAGGTGATGCAGAGGCATGTGAAGAAAGCCAATGATCTAGTAGCTTCTCATGAGCTATCAGTAGTAGATCACATATTTGACATGCATGTACAAGTTGGTTTGGAGCAGATTGCATTAGACAGTTTGAAAGAGGAATGGGAAAACCTCTTAGGCAACTTGAAGAAAACCCATCAAAACATTTTTGATAAAATACAAGTATATACAATTTTGGAATTATTACCAAAAAAAGGGGAATATATGTATACTTAATATGTATATAGTTTGTATACTTACCGATGCATATAGACAGGGGGAGTCTAGATTTTGAAGTAGACAGTTTTAAAGTTTTAAACATTTTTTATTAAGGCATACATATGTTTTTTTGTCACTAATGCCAAAGGTCCGGGAGAATGTTAGTTTATATGTTGTTATTAGTGTCACACATATAATTGGCAAAGGAAGAAACATGCTAGTCGGTCAAAACTCTAAGTATAGTAATCGAATAGAGCACACAATAGAATGACATAGTAACCGAACATAGTCATGACTAAGCCAGATGATTACCGAGCACTGAGTATAGTTATAACTGAGCATTCAGGTTTACTGAGTGTCAGTAATTTACTAAGTGATGAATGCAGTATATACCAAACAAAATAGGAAATACATAAAAGTTTGTAATGGCATAGAATACAAGGTAAATAGTTTACACTGAGCTATAAAATGGTTTACATAGATCTAGGTGAAGATTGAATGCAGATGTAATCATTAAATGATTGATGATCCCTAAGTAATGATGTTTTAGGTTATTCATTTGGATCATAGATCTTAGGTTTTTTGGATGATACCGTAGCCCTAATTAGGTCAAAATCATTTGATATAAGAATTGTCAAGATTTCATTTTTTTTCATGTAACACACATGAAGTAGCCACCTAAACAGACATCTAAAGATCAGATAGGGTTGTGAAGTTAGAATTTTGACAAATCATTCAAGGATTGAATCGGTATCAGATCAGAAAACTACGGAGTAGAATTCAGAGAAGAAATCTATCACAACAAGGTGATAAAAGTGAAGTACTTATCATATCTGAAATCATACAAAGTTAGTTGCTACATACAGATCAAATCTACTGTTACTTTCTAACAATTGTGGCAGACTTAAATCTCTTAACAGAGTAGACCTAACAAGTCTTTTTGTAAATCTCTTAACCGAGTGCACACTTAAAAATGTTTCTTAAATCCTCTAACCAGGTAGATCCTTACAGGTCTTTATTGTTACTCATAATAGGGTAAGATCATCAGAAGTGATCAAACATTGTAGCATTAACCAAAAAAATTTATTACTATAGTTAGTTATGCTTTGTGGGTGTCATCCCCACCATAATTTTTACCTTCTTACAAAGGTTTCCATGATACCAAAATACTTGTGTATTGTGTATGAAGTTTCATGGATGTTTACATGTTAGATTAGAAAGCATTTTTTATTTTTAGTAATGTTATGAATGGATGAAAATATAACATGTTAGTCAGTTAATGAAATACATTGTTTTAAGGATTTAGTTGAAAAAGGTTTTGAGGTTACTAATTCACCCCTCCCCTCTCAGTAACTCACCTTTCCATAATACCAACAATATTATTTTAGTAATTATTAATCTTAGAATCAATTTATTTTTATTAACATTATAAATTTATTTCCTTATTAATAGAGTTTAAATTAAGAATGTAATTATAATTTTATTAGTGATTATTTTAATAAATTAATTTGTGTATTGGTGTTTTTGAAATTAGTTTATTATTATTAAATTCTTAAGAATATTTTTCTTTCTGTAATTGTGGGTTAAGATGGAATCTTTGTACGTCATTCTTTTAGGATTATTACCAGAGGTGGGGTTAGGAAAAATTGTGTTATGTTTGTTTGTCTTACATACTTGTATGACATCCAATTTCGTTATAACCCAAACTTATGGAAGCTCTTGATTATGTTATGATGCATATGTGATGAAGGATGGTTATGCGTGTTCCTGTGACATTTTGGAACCAGATCTTGACTTTTATGATTCACGTTGATCTATGAGATGTTTTTGAGACTTATGAGTTTAGGGTAGGTTATCTAGGTGTTGGAGGGGAAGTATCTTGCTTTGGAGGTTACAAAGCCCAAAAATGGCTACCTGAGTATCTTTAGCAAGTTACTTAAATAAGTGATAATATAATACATTAAATGGGGTTTCAAAATAAATTAATAAGATAATATATTCCTCACCCATGCCTTGAGTGCTAGTATAGGCTAAGGATGGGAGTGGGACATGATGCTTTCCCATCTAGTAGTGACAATGAGTTCTGGCATGATCAATTATCCTTGTCTACATGAGAGGATTTTGGGTTTCATATATGTTCACACTTGGGAATCAAAGTACAATGAGATCATCCCAAGGGGTTGACATATGTGATGACACTTTCTTGATTTTATCTTAGGTTTCCTACATGTGTTGGTTGTATCTGGATTAGTACGTGTACCTTTAAGTTTTGAGTTGTACCTTTGAGATAGGAAACTTTTGGGATCCCTTGCTTAGTATTACCTAATGAGCGATTTTGGTATTTTTATCTGAGTGGGTGCTGATGTTATCTCCTCATCACGGTGGGAGTGGAACCATAGGTTTCCATGAGGTCAGGAGGTAGTGATTCTCTTACCATTTGAGACTCTAAAGTTCCTGTACCAGTGCTAGATGATCCTTATTGTAGTTGCTTCTTATTCTTTCATCCTTGGAGATTTATTTATATTCTTCATTTTTATTATATTTGTACTTTTTACTTAGATTGTATTTACATACCCTACAACTTGTGCAATTGATGTGGGTTATTTTGTATACCTTATAGTTCAGATGTATTTGTTTATTCTTTATGAGATGATGTACTTTAGTTTCATTATGTGGAATATTTATATGGTTATTGTAATTAATAAATTAAATTATATTTACGTGTTTCTATGTCAAGGAACCCTTGATATTTGTAATTTGTAAATGAGATTGTGTCTATGAGCATGTATTGACTTTAGGTTATTGCTTTCACTTTTTTATTCATTATTGTTTGTAAACTCTTAAGAAAAATAATTATTCTATAAACTTAGTAACAATTTTTTTTTAGGTTAATCTCTCCTAGGTTCCTTGGCAGGACATTACACTTGGTATTAGAGTCCATGCTTCTACACTGGGAACTCTGGGAATTTTGTACGCCCATTAAATGTGTAGTAGTTAAAACTTGAAACAAAAACTTAGACATATAACACTCTTGTATTTCAGACTATTATTTTGTGATTATATCAGATTTTATTATTTTTGACTTACTTAAGATATCATTTTTCTTGTTTGAATGTTGTAGGAAAGATGGCCACTAAGACTATATCTAATTCTAGAGGTCGTAGTGGAGGACATAGAAGATGATGTGGAAGGAATAGGTTTCCTAGTCCTGCTGTGAGGCATCAAGTTGAGGAGAGTAGGGAAGAGGATGGTAGTGAGCATCATGGTGATTTAGGAGAGCTTAATGCTATGAATATACTCCATACTATTCTAGAATGTCTACTTGTCTAGGACAAGACTGAGCATGACACATCACATCATTCTGATAATGAGGAGAGACATAGACGTAGGAGTCCTTGAAGAAGGGACACTACCCTTGGTCAAGGGGTCATAAAGGACAATCAGATGAGAGACCTTATGAGATCACAACCTCCTACTTTTAATGGTCTTGGTACTAAGTTTGAGGCAAAGACATGACTCATTTAATTGGATCGATGTTTTTCTATGCAATAATTTGATACCAATGTTAGGGCAAGCTGTGTTGTTATGCACCTTGAAGGTTTTGCAACTTCTTGGTGGAAAATTAAGGAGATGAAACTTGACCTTACCATAGATACTGTCACTTAGGAGATATTTCTTGAGAAATTTTGGTAATGTCTCTTATTTGAGAAGTGGCAAAAACAACGTGCAGATGAGTTCCACAATTTGCAACAATTATCTATGACTGTCTAGGACTATGAGTGTCATTTTTTCAAGCTCAAACCATATGAAGAATTTAGTGATAAGTCACCACTAATGGTGCAACATTTCATTAGGGGGATTAATGGTTTCATCATCGAGGGAGTTATGGTTTTCAAACCTAAGACCCTCAAGGAGGCGGTTATTAAGGCTACCTTTGTGGTGAAAAAATTGACTTTGGGTCATGGTGGATAGGTGGGATTTTAGAATGACATTCCTAAACCTTTAGGTTATAGAGGCAATTAGTCCCAATGGGATAGGAAATTCAAGAGATATCCTCCCTATTTCTAGAATCAACAGCAAAAGCGGTCAAACCCTCCAACACAAAGCGGTGGTTCTCACTCTAAGAACTTTCATAACTTTCTGCGCAACAGGCACAACCAGCCCAACCAACCTACACAAAGAACACATTCAGTGGCTAGTAAGGACAACTTTCAAAAATCTACTACACCCTCTGCTAGGAGAGGTCAAGGTAGAGGTGGTGGTTATTTCTCATGTGGACAGTATGGTCACATTGTAGTGAATTTCCTTCAGTGTGCATCACATTTTTCAGGACAGAGGCCTACAACTTCTAAGCCTACTATAGGATTTGAGCTATACAAATCCACAGAATGCCAAGATCACCTGCATACAAAAAACCTGTTACAAGGAAGTAGAGAGAAGAAGAGGCCAAGGGTTTGACTCAAAATATGAAGAAGAAAATATCCTCAATAATGAATTAATAATAGTGTACAATGGATCATCCTTATAAAGGAGATCAAAAGCCTTGAAAGGCAAAGTCTAGTGCATGCAATAATCAATTTGACTATTACATGACTAATGCATGAGTTTAGACCAACTAATGCATGTTCTTTTAACTAAAGAAAAAGGAAGTTGACATCTTAAGAAGGGAGTAAATATTAATTAATATAATTAATACTTTACTCTAACACCCCCCCTTAAGATGAGCAATGATGCATCTACAAACAATGCAAGAAGAAAGCAAATGGGTCCCGGCAACAAAGGCCTGATCAGGTACCCAAGTACAAGAAATCTCTGTAAAGCGGGGAAATAGAGAAAACCCAGTGGGAAAAACTCTACCCCAAAAAGAGATGAAGACTAGTTTGAAGGACTGAAGAAGCCTCCAAAACTAGGAATGTTCCAGAAAATAGGAACAAAGATGAACATGTACAACATCACTGAAGCATGAAACTGCAAACTCTATCAATATGACCAGGTAGAGAAGACTGTAATCTACATGAGTGCCCTCAAATAACACTACTTGAATTAGGAGGCAAACAAAGGCAAACACCTAAAATCGAAGATACAGATGGCATAAACACCAAAAGCCTGAAGAGCTGATCAATCAAAGCTGGAAGAGTGCATCCAAAATAGGAAAGAAAAGAGTGTCCATATGGTAAATGATCCATCTCACCGAAATGCATACGTACCTAGCCACTGCAACCACCTAGTACATAGGATCAAATACTAAATACATGGCTCACACAATCGAACCAAGGAAGTAGAAAAACCAATAGTAGAAACCCCCCCATACTGCTGACAAGGGAGTAATGATAGGTACACTGAGAAGATCGTCCAATATGAACTGCATAATGAAGAAGAATTTGGAACATCGAATGTGCAGAAAGAGTACAAACACATATAAAGATACCCGAGGCTAATGTCATGGAAGGAACACTCACTTGAAAAAAGAAGATGGAAAACATCAAACCCCTTCAGCACTTTATAATGGAGTGCGAGTACAAATAGCATGAACATGTGTCAGATCCCATCAAAGCAATAGAATGGCACTTTATCTCAGTGCGTGTGCATAAAAGAATGCTACAAAAAATGAAGTATACACTACTCAAAGAAGATCAAAGGCTACTGAACCAAAAGAGAAACCTAAGACGAGCCATCCCTCAAAGGGAAGAGATCCCAGGACTTGAAACAACCAAGATATCCACTAGACTGCAAAAAAGCAAGAATTTGAATAAAATAAACCTGGAGTAGAATCTAGAAAAATGACTCATAGAACTGAAAAGCTCTTTGAACAAGCTTTCCAATGATATATCATTTTCCAAAAATGGAGACCGGATGTGCAAGATAGAGCTCCCGAAGTGCATAACTGAAGATCTGGCTTTGACAGAGAAAAAAACCATCAAAAAAATAATACCAGATAAAATAAACTTTAGATCTGGAAAGAGCTCAGAATCAACTTTCCAATGATATCTTGTTTGCCAAATTTTGACATCGTATGCTCAAGATATGAGTAAAAAACCAACAGCTGCGCTGGAGGGCCCAAAGAAGGTGTCTACAAGGATCTGAGGATGGGTGACATTAGAAAAAGGACACAAAACCTCATAAAACTATCAGATCTGATAAAAGCTCAGAAAGAGCTTTCCGACAATATCTTGTTTGCCGAAAATGGAGTCCGGATGCAAGAGAAACGGATCCCAGAATGTAGGAGGTCTGAAATGCCACTATCACAGAAAACATCTGACTTTGACAGCAAAAAAAAATATCAAAATGGCAAAATCACAAAACCATACCAGCAAATTTGGATCAGGCTTGGAACTAGCTTTCCGACGATATATCGCACGCCCAATTACAATCCTGTATGCCCGAGATATCATGAAAAAATGCCCAATTACCCCTAAAAATAGAGCCCTTTTGTTTTAAAAAAATCATGCAAATAAAAAAAATTTGCATGAACTGACGTCATGCTGACGTCAATGGGGGCCTGGGGGCAAAAAAATGTGGGCCCCTGGTCATGTAGGTGACCAGGGGCTGGTGCTAGGGGCCAAGCGGTGGGATCGCCAGAGGGCGGAGTGCCGACAACGGAGGAGTGGCGGCGTTGAGAGGGCGGTGGCAGCGGAGTGCAGTCTGCGGAGAAACTGGCGGGGCCACGCGGGCGGTGGGCAGAGGGCGCCGTTGAGTGCATCGCTAAGGGTGGCGCTGAGGGTGCCGCCGAGGGCTGCGAACTGTGGCGGCTGCGGGGTTGCACCCGGGTGGCCGTTGGGCGGTGCCTGGGTGGCACCCCAAACAACAATTTTTAATTTTTAATTTTTTGAAATCACCATACAGCCTGCACCTCGGTCTGCGTGCCAGGGCCGTACGACCTTGGTACATAACTTTTTTTTGCCTCAGAAGCCAATTTGTCAGAATTCGACAAATTTTATATGGATTTTGACTATCTCGAGCCTTCTGGACGCAACCGTGAGGTCCGTTTGGGCTAGAAATGCTCCAAAAAATATTGATTGCCTTGGGATCCGTGCCGGGGCTGATTGCAAAATTTTTTTCTCACAGATTCCAACTGTGTCCAAATTGGAGAAATTTTATATGGATCTTGGGGTTCTTAGATGCTTTGAACGCGATCGTGAGGTCCATTTCAAGCTAAGATGACCAGAAAAATAGGTCCCCCTAGATTCAATAAAAAACCTCAAAAAGGCCCTCATCTGAAACAAATGAATTTTATCTCTTTGAATCCTTCAAACGAGAACAAGCTGTAGCAGATTAGGCTCTGATACCATGTAGGATTTGAGCAATACAAATCCACAGAACGCCAAGATCACCTGCATACAAAAAACTTGTTACAAGAAAGTAGAGAGAAGAAGAGGCCAAGGGTTTGACTCAGAATATGAAGAAGAAAATATCCTCAATAATGAATTAATAATAGTGTACAATGGATCATCCTTATAAAGGAGATCAAAAGCCTTGAAAGGCAAAGTCTAGTGCATGCAATAATCAGTTTGACTATTACATGACTAATGCATGAGTTTAGACCAACTAATGCATGTGCTTTTAACTAAAGAAAAAGGAAGTTGACATCTTAAGAAGGGAGTAAATATTAATTAATATAATTAATACTTTACTCTAACACCTACAATAGGAGATGTTGGCAGATCTCATAGAGTATTTGCAGCAGTGGATCATCATCAGGAAGAACACCATGGCATTGTGGTAGAAACTTCAGGTGATACTAGAGGTATTTATCTTTCTATATTATTTGATTCAGGAGCTATAGATTCTTTTATATCTACTTTTGTAGTAGAGAAATGTGGGCTAGTGACAGTAAAACAAGACATTGGTTGGCAAGTAGAGTTAGTCTCTAGGGAAAGGGTATCAATAGACTCTTTAGTGCATAAATGTGAGTTAAACTTGGGTAAGTTGATTACCGTGGTTGATCTTCCTGTGATCCCTTTGGGATCAAATGATATTATCATTGGGATGGATTGGCTAGGTTCTCATGGAGCCAACATTGATTGTAGACAAAATATAATCAAATGCAAGGATGATGTTGGCAAGGATTTTGAGAACATGGGAGTTTAATATTCTATATCTCTGCATATGATTTTTGCTATGCAACTTAAGAGAAGCATGTGAAAGGGCTATTAGGTTTTTGCAGTAACTATGAATGAGCTAGATGAAATTAAAACTAAGGAGAAGACTCTTGATCATCCTACCCTTTAGGAATTCACCGATGTCTTTCCTAGTGAGATTCTGGGTATGCCACCAAAGCATGACATATATTTTTGCATTGATCTTGTTCTAGGAGCATAACCTATATCTAGAGGTCCTTACTAGATGACCACATAGGAGTTGAGTGAGATTAAGCTACAAATAGAGGATATTTTGGTAAAGGATAGTATTTGGCCAAGTGTTTCTCCATGGGGAGCACCTGTACTTTTTGTTAAGAAGAAATGTAGATCTTTATGCTTGTGCATTGACTATAGAGTATTGAACAAGGTAACGATCAATAATATGTATCCTCTTCCAAGGATTGATGATCTCTTTGATTAGATAAAAGGGGCCAAGGTATTCTTAAATATTGATCTCAAATCAGGATACCATCAGTTACACATCTAATATGAAAATATTTACAAGACTATGTTTTGCACTCGCTATAGACATTATGAGTTCATAGTAATCTCTTTTGGTTTGACAAATGATCCATTTGTTTTCATGTGCCTGATGAATGGAATATTTCATTCTTACCTTGACTATTTTGTTCTTGTATTCTTGGATGATATATTGATATATTCTAAATCCATAGAAGAGCATGAGGGTTCAATACTTTAGATATGTGATCACATGTGAGGGTATTTTAGTAGATTCTTCCAAGATTCAAGCTATAGTAAATTGGCAAACCTCCACCAATGTGTCTGAGGTTCGTAGTTTCATGGGCTTGGTGGGATATTATCGTAGGTTTGTTAAGGACTTCTGTAGAGTTGCATATCATATTACTTATCTTCAAATGAAAGGGAATAAGTATGTTTGGATAGAGAAGTGTGAAGAAGCTTTTCAAAACCTCAAGGAGTATTTGACTAGTGAACCTATTCTAGCAATATTTGACCCAATGTGTGATTTAATGGTGTGTGTTGATGCTTCTTTGGAAGGTCTTGGAGTAGTCCTTATACATGAAGGACATGTGATTGCTTATGAATCTCAGAAACTCAAGGATTAGGAGTTGAACTATCATATATATGATCTTGATTTAGCAGTAGTAGTTCATGCATTAGTCCGATGGAAATATTTTCTATTGGGACATCAATTTGAGCTTCATAGTGATCACTGTAGTTTGCAGTATATCTTCTCAACCTAATCTGAATGCTAGGAAGAGGCGATGGATGAAGTTTCTTTGTGAATATGAATTTTAGGTCAAGTACATTTAGAGTAAGGAAAATATGGTAGTTGACACTTTGAGTTGTAGGAGACATAAGATTTCAACATTGACTCTTGGTGTATATTTGTAGAGTCGTATACTCTACACACTTCCTATAGATACTTGGTACAAGGAAGTGAGTGTTGAGATTGAGTTAGGAAGGCCTCTAGAAGGAACATTTTTAGGTTATATTTTAGATTTAGATAGCCTTTTGTGTTATATGAGATGGATATATGTACCTCTATCAGATAATCTTCATACTTAGATTTTATCTTAGGCTCATCATGCACCTTACTTGACACATCTAGGTGTAAAGAAGATGCATGTAGACCTTCAACAACTATATTACTGGTTCAGTATGAAATGTGACATTTCTGATTTTATGGCAAGATGTATAGAGTGTTAGAGGGTTAAGGAAGACCATCAATATCCAACAGGGATTTTACAACCTAATCTCATTCTATCATGGAAATGGGCTATCATCTTGATGGATTTCATCGTGGCTATACCTATGACTCCTCACAGACATGATACCATCATGGTCATTGTTGAAAGGTTGACCAAAGTGGCACACTTTTCTTCTATGAGAGCATCCTATACAACAACTTCAGTAGCTAGAGTCTTTATGTAGGATATTGTGAGACTACATATGTTATCTCTATTAAGCATTTATTGTCACTTAGTATCAAAATCATTAGTCAGTTATCTATACTGCACTAGTCGGTAAATACAAGGAGATAGGGAAGTCGGTAATGCTTCATAGAACAGTCGGTTAACAGCAATCACTGAAGCATCAAATAGTCTACTAAGCATGATACACACTGACACTGATGGTTAGTATACACTGAGTCTTCCAGACAACACCGAGCAATCTAGATAAGCATTTACCGAGGGAAACAAAAATGGTCTAAGAATCAGTGAAGGCACAATTTTCAAGATAGATGGTTACAACAGATTGACACATGTGTAAGCAAGATCAAGGAAGCATATAATGTACATATACTCATTAAATGTGATGAGAATCTCAATGTAAAGATTTGATCTTAACTATTTTTGTACATCGTAGATGTTAGGGTTATCAATTTTGCTTAACCTAATTTTTTCTTAAGCGGCAAAACCAGAACACTATAAATTCAGTGTGTTCCTATCATTTTAGGTGGTTGAATATTGTTGTATGCACTTGAAGCTATTGCCTACTTCAAGTCTAAAGGTTATCAGACAAAACCAAGAAGAATAGACAAAATCGAGCAGAATTGTATTCAGAGAAAGTATTCAGAACTGACAAGGCAACCGAGCATCACAGAGTAGAAAATCTACACATGCAAGGTGATATATAAATAGTATTTAGATGATCTGTATCAGTCAAATATAGTTGTCAATCAGAGCAGATACACTTTTCTATTGCTTTCTAACAATTGTAATAGAGTTATCAAATTCTCCTAACCGAGTGGATTTAACAGTCCTATTGTAAATCTCTTAACCAAGTGCACACTTAATTGTGTTGCTAAATCCTATAACTAGGTAGATCTAGCTGATCTAACATGTTACTCCTAACAGGGTAAGATCACCATAAGTGATCACAATTGTAGCCTTAACAGGAAAACACTTTTCTATCTGCAGTAGTGAAGAATTTGTGGGTGTCATCCCCACCGCAGTTTTTACCTTCTTACAAGGGTTTCTGCATTACCAAAATACTTGTGTTATTTGATTACATTGATGAGTTTATGTTTATTTACTTTCATAAGTTATCTATGTAATTGTTTCATGCAAGTTATTTTGATCAGTAAATATAGTTTACATATTCAGTATTGAAGGGATCTAAGTAAAAGTTTTAGTGGATACTGATTCACCCCTCCCCTCTCAGTATTTATCTATCCTATTTCCAACAATTGGTATCAGAGCGCAGTTCTCTTGTTGAACAGTTTAACCACTGAAGGGTGAAGATTTGAATCATGGAGAGGTACAAACTTGACAAATCTATTGAGAATCAGAAACTGCAACTGCAGATGTTTGTAGAACAGTACAAGAATGCCAAGGCTGAATTGAAGAAATTACTAGTACAAAGAAAGAATATTGCAATTTCTCAGAATGAAACCAGTTATCATGAACTTTTTGAAGATGCATTTGATCATATTGGATCTAGCTTGGGAAGCATCTCTGATGGATCTGAAAGTACAATCAATGATTTATCTGAAAGAAATCAGCATCTATCTGATCAGGTAAAAGCACTTCAGATTGGACAAGAATCACAAATGGTAAGAATGGTGGAGATAATGAACAATAAAAGACAAGTTGAACAAGACCAAAACCTAGCCATTGAAGATAGAAGACTGATGACTGAACAACTACAAGCTAAAGAAAGTGAAATACAAAGGCTTACCAATCATCACTTTCAAGTGTCAAATCAGGTACTGATTGCAAATCAATAAGTAAACTGAATCAATGGTGAATTATCAAGGAATCTAGAAGATGTTGCAAGATTGAGAGAAGAAAATGAAAAATTGAGAAATGACCTGAAAAATCAACAACAACACAATGAGATGAAAAGATTGGTTGAAGAAAGTTCCAAGAAGATTGATGATTTCCTGGATAATCAGAGAAGATTTGGAAGTAGAGCTGGTATAGGTTACACTGGTGAAGGTAAATCATCAAAATAAGAGGCCAACACCAATCAAGGTCAGAAATCCAAAATACTTACTTGTTATCACTGTGGAAAACTTGGACACACTTCAAATGTATGTAGAAGCAAAGCTCAAGGTAAACCACCTGCTATTACTACAAGATTTAATGGTTACTGTTATTACTGTGGAAAGTATGGGCATCAAGCACATGAATGCAGATCTAGACAAAAGGACAACATTGAAAAGACCACTGCTGGTAAGATATGTTACACTTGTAACAAACTTGGACATACTGCAAGTGAATGCAAAGCAAAGATGAAACAAGTTTGGACTCCCAAGCAGCAAACTCAAAAGAAGCCATATCAATCGAAAAGACAAGGTAGCTCTTATGTATGGGATTATAATACATGGACTAGTTGTATTGCATGTGGTATGTATGGACATATAGCTACTAATTGTTACAGGGCACATCGGATAAGAAATTCTAGATATTGGGCAAGTACCCCAATGGCCTGTATGCACTGTCACAAAGTCGGTCATGTAAGCAAAGATTGTAAAGAACGTGCACCAGATGAAGATCATGTATTCAAGAGTGGATACACCATTGAAGATATCATGAAGATGATAAATACTATGTGGAAGAAGTCAACAATGGAGACTGCTGAATCAAGTAACACTGTCGGTGAAACCTTGTCCACTGGACTGGGTGACATCGGTAACTCCACTTCGGGTGACAAAGGTATGTACAGGATTGATATTTTAAAAGATCATATTTTTTATACAGTTCCTCCTATATGATGTATTAATACCAAATCAGCATGAATGAAGATGCATTATGGTTTATATTCCATGAGCTAACAATGTTATAAAGTTGGTAAAAGCAAGACCGAGAATGGGTTACTAGTCGGTAATCGTTATGCAAGGTTAACCGAGGAAACAATGCAAACCAAAAATATCATATGTTAACCAAGTTGACAGCTATTTCGCACTTTGAAGTAAGGTCACACATTTATTACAAATGTTGGAGCGGGAATTTGTAGAAGTCTATAAATACTCGAGAAATCAAGTTCATTTTTACATTGCGAGCATCAGAGAATGGATTTTCAGAGTGACCAGAGTTTGAGCTAAAGATTTTCAGAGAGATTCAAACCACTATCGCATCGAACCGATGACATTCTTTGATGACTCAAGTAGGTTTTTTGGCTATCTATACACCTGTGCACTTATTGTTCACCGAAACCCTAGTTTATTTTGATGGCATCTACATCTATTGCTGAAAAATCGCAACAAGTTGAGGAAGTAGAATTGATTGTTAGGACACACTTTGCCGAGGGTAAATTTAAGCTGCATCCTAGGGTTGCATCTAAAATAGATTCAATGGGTGCATTTTCAAGCATACCAGATAGGGTTTTTTTGACAGAGGATGTTAGGGCCTACTTTCATTACAAAATCGGTGAAGTTGGGAACTTTGAGACAGTTGTCGCATTTCAGAATGTTTGTGATCTTGAAGGAAAAGTGAAACCAGAATATCAAAAACTTGAAGATGTTGGACTGTTGGGCATTCAACATTTTCCACATTCATTTACGAATGAATGGATTAGGATAATATTGAGCAGATTCCATGATGGGAAGTTTTGGCTAGATAGACCAACCAAGGTCACGAAGAAAATGATAAGTAGGGTTACTGGTTATCCTACTTCTGACAAGGCAAAAGCATTTCATAGCTCATCAAGACTAGATGTTGAAAAGAACATCGGAGCTCAATGGGATGGTAGAGCATTGAAAATTGGAAATATTAAGGATCCCACGGTCAAGTTCACCACACATGTGATAGGTTACAAGATATTTCAATCTAGTTGGTTGAATAGTGTACCGATGAATGCTGTGGACATGGCGTACAAAATTGTGAAGAAAGATCAACAAGTTGATCTAGCTGATATCTTGCTTCATCAGCTTACAGATAACATGAAGGTAATAAGGTCCAAGAAATCGAACACTTGTAAGTTTGGGTCATTACTTGTTTGCTTATTCTTTTACATACAAAAAATCATCCTTGGTATCGGTAAAGTAGTATGGGAGCAAGACAAACCGATCACTTAGCAAATAAATGAGTTTATGGGGAAGCTTGGAGATAAGATGGACTCAAAATTTGATGCCTACTTCAAAGAATTTCAGCAGCGAATGCATCAACGGAGTAGAATACCGAGAGAGTTGATAAAGAAATTTGAAGATGATATTTGTTTTTTTGTGAGCACAGATCATTGCATGATAAAGGCTGTAGAGTCCAGAACAAAGTGGCTAGCACCAATGGGATATGAAATAAGTCATGATTTCACAATGAAATCTATAAATGCATTGCTAGCATTACCGGTTGACATCACTTCCAGTAGGTTCAAGACCTACGAAGAGGCTAAATCAAGAATTGATACCGACATAGTTATCGGTAAGATGTCAAAGCGAGGAAAGAAAATGAGAAAAGATTTAGAAGCCAGGTATGGTAAAGCACCCGATTCTAATGAAACACCGGTTGACACTGCAACTGAAGGTCTGCTAGAGTTAGCAGATAAACCATATGATAGTGAAGAAACTAAATCTAATGATGCATCAGTTCCTTCTACCGATGATAAACAAATAGAAGAGGTATCTGTAAGAAAGGGAATGAAGACAAGGTCTTCTGCAGCTACTGCATCACCACCAGAGGAAAGACAGGAAAAATGAAGGGCAACTACACCAACAAGGAAGTATGAGAAAAGAAAGACAAGGGTAGCAGCTGGTGCACTGAAGAAGAAGGCAAAATGAGCCCCTGCTACTGACGACACTAAAGAGATTGAAGATGATCATAATCAATTCAAGATTGTAAAGCATAAGGATAGTACTTTTGATGAATTGATAGAAGAAATAATAGAGAATGGGAATCTTAATGATCCAACATTATGTAAATTTAACAAAATGTCAATAGAAGATAAAATGAAGATAGAACGTGCTATCATTCAGATGATGATCAAATTCAAACAGGTACCAATGGAATTTGCTTGTCAATTACTGAAAGAACTAGATGACAGAATCAATGTGCAATGAGTGACTGCACTAGAAACTGAGTGAAGGAAATGAGAAAGGTCATTAGTTTGTATTGCAACAACTATGAGCTTTGGTGAAGCAAATGAATATTTGACAAAGTACCAACAAAGATTTATAGTCAAGCAACGGGCATTGCAAATATTGGATGAAAATATAGGTGACATGGATGTCGAATGTGAGTCATTGTGGACATCTATTTTGAAAGCAGAAGAGCAAGCTGAACATGAAGCATTTCTAAAACTATCTAGGAAGAGACAAAATTCAAAAGATAAAGGCATTTACATGGATACTGGTAAGGGAAAGTAGGTACTAGACTCTAGTATATCGGTTACCGAGGTAATTGATATCACCAAGGACACCACAAAGGTGAATATATCACAGGAAGCACCGAAACAAGTTAACATACAATTGATGAACAAAACGGATGATGATGTTTTTATTCAAGACATTACAGATGGTGATCTTGATGATCAAGATGACATGGATGTAACTATAGTACCATTGAAGGACAATGAGACAACATCACTACCGGGCAATCTACCGACTCTAGCTGAGGCTATATAACTTATTTCTAAGATTACATCTGAGGAGAAGAAACAAGAAGAAAATAAGGATGTTGAAGTTACACAAGATACACAAGATACTCAGCAAAATGCAGATACAAATCAGCCTACTACAGAGGCACAGTCCACAGAACCTAAGGATACCAATGATAACATAGAGGTGAACCCTCCAGACACAACTACCGATGCTCAACTTATGAGCACCAAAGAGCAAAAGATGGATGAAACTATGTCTACAGGGAAGGACACTCTGAAGGATGAAGATACTGCAATAGTATTAAGGAGCTCACCTCTCAGAAACAAGAAGAGAAAAAAAAAGGAAAAGGGATAGTTACTATTGATGAGATCATAGAAATCCCTCATTGTGATCCAAGAACCCTTAGCCCCAAAGAATTGAGGAAATATGGGGAGTTATGTCAAAGGAAGGTAGCTCAAGAGAAGCTGAAACAAACCAAAAGGACCAATGAAATACTCACTGATGTTCGAGACATTCTACAACAGGTCATTCCTGATGCAAATGTTGATGAGAACAAACCTATTATGGACCAACTGGCTACACTTATAGAACAAATCCAGAAGCTAGATATTGATTTGGAGAAATATATGGAAGAAAGAATTGAGAGAAAAGTACAGGATAAACTTGCTGAGAAGCTATGCCAAGAGGTGGCAATAAACAAGGTATAGTTATCAAAGGTAATATCTGACTCTTAGATAATTACAAGTTATATTTATCAGACCTTGTTGAAATTGTGTCATGATGACTCGTTCACTTCTGAGATCAGTGAATAAATAGGAAACTTAGAGAAAGAAATTTTAGCATGCACACAAGTAGCATCAACCGAGCCCCAAACTTTATCAAAGCATATCTTAAGGATACATGAAATCAGGTGGTTGATTACTGATCTCAGACACAAAGGAGAGCAAATAATAGAATAGGTCACAGAGTTGCAGAAAGAACTCATTTTACACCTGAAGATTTTTGATCAGCATATCGACAAGGCACAAACACTTGTATCCACACCAAAACTCTCTATGTTGGATAATGTTATGGATATGCGTGCACAAGTTAGTTATGAGAAAATTGCTCTTACTAAATTGAAGGAGGAATTGGATAACCTCTTAGATTCACTGAAGAAAACCCATCAGAACATTTTTGATAAGTTGTAAGTATTCATTCTATTTTTGGCATTAATCTCAAAAAGGGGGAAAGCAAATGTATATGCCAATAGATATTCATTTTGATATATAGCTCTGTATACTTTACACACTACTAAGATTATTGTAAGGGGGAGTACTTACTGTACTTAAGCAATTTTGTATATGTATATATCAGGAGATATAAGGATATGTGTATATACATTTTTTTTGTGTTTTGATACTAATTCCAAAGGGGGAGATTGTTATCTCTATTGAGCATTTATTGTCACTTAGTATCAAAATCATTAGTCAGTTATCTATACTGCACTAGTTAGTAAATACAAGGAGATAGGGAAGTCGGTAATGCTTCACTACACAGTTGATTAACAGTAATCACCGAAGCATCAAATAGTCTACTAAGCATGATACACACCAACACCGATGGTTAGTATACACTGAGTCTTCCAGACAACACCGAGCAATCTAGACAAGCATTTATCGAGGGAAACAAAAATGGTCTAAGAATCAGTGAAGGCACAATTTTCAAGATAGATGGTTACAACAGATTGACACACGTGTAAGCAAGATCAAGGAAGCATATAATGTAAAGATACTCATTAAATGTGATGAGAATCTCAATGTAAAGATTTGATCTTAACTATTTTTGTACATCGTAGATGTTAGGGTTATCAATTTTGCTTAACCTAATTTTTGCTTAAGCAGCAAAACCAGAACACTATAAATTCAGTGTGTTCCTATCATTTTAGGTGGTTGAATATTGTTGTATGCACTTGAAGCTATTGCCTACTTCAAGTCTAAAGGTTATCAGACAGAACCGAGAAGAACAGACAGAACCGAGCAGAATTGTATTCAGAGAAAGTATTCAGAACTGACAAGGCAACTGAGCATCACAGAGCAGAAAATCTACACATGCAAGGTGATATATAAATAGTATTTAGATGATCTATATCAGTCAAATATAGTTGTTAATCAAAGAAGATACACTTTTCTATTGCTTTCTAACAATTGTAATAGAGTTATCAAATTCTCCTAACCGAGTGGATTTAACAGTCCTATTGTAAATCTCTTAACCGAGTGCACACTTAATTGTGTTGCTAAATCCTATAACTAGGTAGATCTAGCTGATCTAACATGTTACTCCTAACAGGGTAAGATCACCAGAAGTGATCACAATTGTAGCCTTAACAGGCAAACACTTTTCTATCTGCAGTAGTGAAGAATTTGTGGGTGTCATCCCCACTGTAGTTTTTACCTTCTTACAAGGGTTTCTGCGTTACCAAAATACTTGTGTTATGTGATTACATTGATGAGTTTATGTTTATTTACTTTCATAAGTTATCTATGTAATTGTTTCATGCAAGTTATTTTGATCGGTAAATATAGTTTACATATTCAGTATTGAAGGGATCTAAGTAAAAGTTTTAGTGGATACTGATTCACCCCTCCCCTCTCAGTATTTATCTCTCATATTTCCAACAACATGTTATTCCCTGTAGGATTATATTAGATAGGGATCTAGTAATCACTTTTGCATTTTGGATCTCTTTGTGATGTAACCCAAACCCTTCAAAAAATGATAATTTATAAAATGCACAACATAGAGTTTCAGAATGCCAGATTCTTCATTAAACTTCTCCAACTCTGCTCTGCCTCTATAATGAAAGAAAACAACTCCTTATTACAATTATGAAAATTACCATATTTGGTAGATTTTTGAGAAAATTAGATTTTCCATTTTTGGAAATTTTCAAAACCCATCCCACAAATCCTAATTTTTCCCAAGAAAATCCCCCAACTAAGGAAAGATGAATTTCCAACTAACCTACGAAATCAGAAACATGATTTCGGATTTATTACAAAAGCCAACTTTCTAAAAACTAGAGCAAAATTTGAAAAGCTAATTTTAGAGGCCAAGATGATATTTTTGGCTCTTGAAAAAAGGTTGTCACGGCTGCCAATTGAGCCGAGATCACATGTAATTCAACTAACTCCTAATACAACTGCCTGTAAAATTTCAGGCAAAATCCACATCTGAGTCAAAAGTTATGACCCCCAGAAGTAAAGTTTGACCAAAACCCACATCTGAGTCAACTCCATTGATTCTCGGATGCTCCTGCATCACTTTGCAACATGATCTTGGAGCACAACTTGTTGGAAACTGCAATTGAAACAATTTTTATATTGTCATTGATGTTAAACCTTAATTGGTAAGACAATTTCTATCTAGGATAGTACCATATCTATTGATTGATGATGAGGATTAGGGCAAGGAGATAACAAGAGAACCTAATGAAAGGTTGAGTTATTTGATACTTCAATGGGTACTTGATTAGTTGGTACATTGATAAGATAATGTATTGTTTATCTAAGTAAGAAGAAAGACTAAAGAGGTAGGCTTAACCGAGCAAAAGTGAAGAAATCTAGTTTAAGTCGAGTGATGTTAGTGTCGACCGAGCGCTAGCGTATTTGTAGAGAATTTAAATGTTACATTTTGAAGCTTTCTTCGATGGTAGATTTGGAAATTTTATAGTTTTCATGTGAGAAAATGGTAGAGCAATAGAGTTCTATAAGTGAAATCAGATAAAAGCTGAAGTGGTGAAAGAAGTACCCTTATTTTTTTAAATTAGAATCAAAGGCTATTTTTATAATTTTAATATTTGAATCTTGAATTTTCAAGCTTTTACAATGGACTTTAAGGAAAACTGTATAATTTTTTATATTAAAAATAATTTAGAAAAATTAAAATTATGATAGATGCTAACGAAATTTAATGTGTGATTAGAAGTATCCTTCATTAAATGTTGAATCAAACCAAATGAAATTATCTTGTAAATTTTGAATGCTAAAATTATTAATGCATTAGTTTTTGTGTCACTCTCTAGTTTTGAAAATATGATGTACTCTTGATTTGGTCTTTTGTTCTTGAGGTAGTCTTGAAAATTTTCTCTAGATGGTCCAACTCTCATGTTCATTAAGTGACTTATTATGATTGTACTAGAGCTTACCTTATCTCTTGTGAGGGGTATATTGGTACTTTATGGTGCATGCATGTGTGTGTGTGCACATGCACATGTGTGCATGCACACACACACGCTTGTGTGCATGTGTGTGTTCCTCTATCTGCATGCATGTGCGTGTGTGTGTACGTGTGTGCACATACACGTATGTTGGGCCTTGTGAAACATCCTGGCATAGACCGAGTGGATATTTTGATTCCACATTGTAGGGTGATGTGCAAACTACTATTGGGGATTGGAGATTTGAGGTTCATGGATTGTGTTGGCTCCTTGGAATCTTTCCCTTCTTTCATTTAGTTTATGTGTATAATTTCATAACACGTAAAAGGTGCAATTAAGGACATTTGAGTCATATCAATTAGTAATTGTAATGTTTAATGGGCTTCCTAATTGTAAGGAATGTATTCAATCCACATATATGGTACCATTTGTATTAATTCTTTTATGCTTATCAACATTTTTACTAAGCACACATGGAACATCCATTTATTCCTTTTAAGTTTTCATGAAATTAGATAAAATTGTGATTACACCTAGCATAGGTGATAGCTTATCAGCTCCTTATCATTCTCTCTTATTGCCTTTCTTATATAAGGAGGCCTATTATGTAATCATTTTATCAATTGGTGAATATCATTAATTCATTGGATCTATTCAATCCATCCTTGCATTCATATTTTCTCTCTTGTGCTTTTCTTCAACCTCTAGATCCTTGGTTCAATATTTGCTATTTGTAAATTCTTACATGGTATCAGAGCCATTGGAGCATTTAGATCAGCCAATTTGAAGAGAGCTTGATGCAAGCTTTGAAGGTCCAAATCTTAGATCTGGCAACCAGCGTGCGATAGAGGCGTCTTGGAGTAGATCTGACCTCACCATTGCATCTGGGAGGCTATTTCGGTTAAGATCGACTATAAACTTGCCCATATTTGGTGAAAGTCCAATCTGAGACAAATTTGTTTTGCAAATTGGACCATACGGCCCGATCTGCCTCTCTGGTACGATTTTATTAAATTTTTTTTTTTAAAATTCTGCAATATTATCAAAATTTTTTTGATTGCAAAAAATTGTTTTGGGCAAGGTACGTGCCCCTACTCTCTGAATAGAATAGAGAATATTTTGTGACAAGCGACAGTAAGTAAAGTCACGCTTGCATCAGAAGTGACATCATCAGAGGAGAGCAATACACAGCCAGCCCGCAGACTTCTTTGTTTGCTTTGCATTGTGTGGATTCACATTTAAATGGCCTTGAAAGCCCCATTCGCATGCATGTATATGTTAATTTGGCTTAAAATAAACATGAGACATCTTGGATTTGTCTTTAGTGGTGATGTGTACTAGCCATATCCTTTTCTTGATCGTAGATGTACTTTCCTAGGATCTTGTGAAGTTTTCCAAATTGAATCTTCTTTTAGTGTCTTGTAAATATCTGTAGAAGTTGTAGAGTGCCACTATTTTTTTTCCCTTTAGTAGGATTGGATCTTATCCTTGAACCTTTTTAAGTTGTTGAAATTTTCAAGCCTCCACATTAATAGATTTTCTAAGCATGTGAAAGAGATAAGGCTTATCACCAATTCCTAATCACCAAAAATCCCTTCATGGAATAACTTTTTCCTTAGTGATTAAACCTCCTTTTGGTATTTTTTCTTGTCAAACCTCAATCCACGAAGTGTTCCTAAGAGACCTTTTTACTTTATGTTCATTGGGCCTTGAGCCTTAGGCTTTAGCATTATAAATTGGTAAAATTGTAAATGAGGTGAGTTGGAACCCAGACACCCAATTCTCCTAAAAGTCATCCTCTAGGTTTCCTAGTTCCCAAGTTAGTTAGGTTTCAACCCTTGAGATTTAACCTCAATAGTTATGCCTCTAAAGTAAAAAAATAATTGACAAATTTTAGCTCCAAATTTTGGTACCCATGTTGCATTTGGGAAAGGGCTAGAAGCTTACCCCAATATCCTAGTGCATTGAGGGAAATATTGAAGGTCTACCTGAGATACCTTGTAACATTGGGTGTAAGGCTAAATGCATACCCATGACACCTTAATGTTAAATATTTTGATGAAGGTCATCGATTAGGCTTTTGGTTTGACCCTTTCCATCCTTATGGGATGAACTATGTCAAACCCTTGACCCTCGATGATCAATCAGTTTGAAATGGAGTAAATTATCCTAGTTAGATAACCCCTTTTTAGGTTGGATTTATATTTTTTGATAATCTTTGGTCTTATTGAGTGGATTGGAGGAAGATGTTTCTCTCATCATATCCTTGTGTGATTTTTCAAGAGAAAAAAATCATGGGTTAATGCTTCAATAATTCTTTGTTTTTGCTCCCTCTCTCATAGGTTCATTATGGTATAATTTCTCACAATTGTTTAGTCTTCTATTGGTACCTCCTTATGCAATAGTGAGGTCATTCTTGTTTTTTGTCATTGTTTCCAACATGACACTTATGTGCATGATGTAGTATAAGATGATATGTTATGTTGTGTCTTTGGTTTTTTTATTGTTGTGCTTCAAGAAAAAGTTGTTATACTTGGTCATTCAGACCAGGCATTACATTTGGTATTAGATACTAATTTTGTAGTACCAAGAACTTTGGTGGTTATTTTTTCTTGTGTGGTTGTGGTGTTCTTGATGTGTGTGTTTACAGGTTTTTGTTACTACAAGATAGTATTAGGACTTCTTGCCTTAAATGTCTTGGCATGGAGATGTAGAGGGTTGAGTTTATCAACCCATGTCTTATGCTTGTGGAAGAAGGATACCTCTTAGACATTTCCATATTCAACAAAAATAGAGTAGAAATCTTGGTTGAGAGTCTCCCACTTACTATAATGTTTACTTATCCCAAAAATAATTTCAAATCCTAAATCCAACCCTTCAATTTTCAAGGAAAACCTTTTGAAATCATATATTTGATCTTATTTTTCTCCATTAGAAAAAAACAAGAATAAATCTATCTCACACTCTAATTAAATCATTTTTTTTGAATGCACACTCCATTATTGAGGTTTTCTCAAGGAAATCATTGTTGCATCATGTTAACATCTCCATGATCTCAATATTTTATTCATCACTTGGTTAGTAATGTTGTTACATGAGTTTTCATTCTTGTGTTGATGGTGGTGCAAGCTTCCTTTTCATATCATTTCTCTTGACACTCTTTGGAAAATCTCTTTGTCACTACCACCATCTTTTATCCAATATTATCCAAACTAGTTTATCAATCAGTTTGTTGACCTAATATTTGATTTTCATTTTATGTTTAATTATTGTTCTTAATCATATATGCACTTAAACTAAGAGTGTGCAAACATTTTTCCCTTTTGTTTATACATAACTAATGATACAAGACAAGAAAAACTTTAATAAAAAAAGTCTACCATTGTGAAGATAGAGTTTTCAAGTTGATATGCAATAAATTAAACCATCATCTAAAATGTATGCAAATAAAAAGATTCGATAAAAATGCATGCATGTGTAGACATTGTTAGTACAATCCTAGTTAGGGTTTACAAACACATTGTTGGATATTGCTAATGCATGGGAAGGTGATTGAGACATTTAATATGTTTAATCACTACATTACTAAATGGGCACTCATACTGTTGTCATCTATGTTTTTTCACTGATGTCAACATATGTTTTTGTGAGGAGATAAGGCTGGTTACCATAGTGTACAGACAATATACAGATGTTTAAGATGCTACAAAGATAGAGGAGAGTTCAGGAAGGTTTTGTGATCTTATATCCAAGATCACATAATGTAATGTTTCATATTGGATGAGTTACAAATGTTTTAGTGAAGACTACTCACTGGACTGTAACAGTGAGAAATGCCAGAGTTAGTCTCTGTGTTTCTGGTATATCTTCCAGATGATATGGATTAAGGTATGCAAGCTTGAGGGATGATAGACTATTAGAATAACT
This sequence comes from Chamaecyparis obtusa, assembly GCA_027943335.1. Taxonomy (NCBI): domain Eukaryota; kingdom Viridiplantae; phylum Streptophyta; class Pinopsida; order Cupressales; family Cupressaceae; genus Chamaecyparis; species Chamaecyparis obtusa. The sequence goes on along the minus strand of BSBK01008308.1, from coordinate 1,271,909 downwards.
GAGATGGGGGTGAATTAGTTATCCACAGTCCCAAATCAACATGTATAATCCAAAACAATTTACTTAAACTTCTGCAGCTCGGTAACATAAAATACTATACTATCTTTGCTTTTACCGATTACCGGTCAATAACATATAATGATTATTGATCAAATCCAACATGAAATATGTAAAGTATGATAATAAACAATCACCACAATGAACACATAACACAAAAGATTTAACGTGGAAACCCTGTGAAGGGAAAAACCACCTGGGACCGGCAACCCAAAAATGTTCACTCTTCTAAAGTGAGGTCGCTGAAGACCCAACCCTGTTAAAGGTTACACACACACTGTGAGGTGTGAACTTGTTAGAGGATTTTAGACCAACCATTATCGTCCAACCAACATTCACTATGGGGTTGACAGGATAACAATGTTCATTCTATGAATGATACATATAAGATTTGCAAGTCCACTCTGTTAAGAAATTTCTCTATTTACAATGGTTAAAATGTAACAAAATTTGATCTAATTACAATAAAACTTTAATTGCAGATGTTTAGATCTATATTATGCTCATTCAAATCCTTTGATCAGTATATCAATTATGTATCAACAATAATCAATGACTTACTGTCGCTCGGTAGTAGCTTTCTAACGCTCAGTAAACTCTGCAATTTAGTTCTTCTTAACCAGTTTGATTAGGCATATGTGAAGCTTGTTCATGCGATAATTCTATAGTCCTTCTTTTGACATGAGTTTCATAACGAAACCCTAGTCTCTTAAATAGAAAAGTAAACCATTTTCTTCTCCTCCACTAGATTATGCTGCTTATTCTCCTTCATCCATTTTGCCACTTAAACCTTCCTCGACTGATGTGCCAGTAACATGTTTTGATTTCATCCTTTAGATCTTCCTTGAATTATGTTAGCCGTTGATCTTCATAACAAACATTATCTCCATCTCCTATTTCGATGTACTTTATAGCTCATCAATCCTTAATGGCTAAACTAATCATTTATTTCCTTTTTTCATGCTCAGTTAACAAAGAAATGTGTTGGTGAACACAAGCTTGGTTTATACTGTGCTCGGTATACACTACACTACTCGGCGTATACTATAATGCTTCATCAACCGACCACACTGCCTTGTGTCTTTCAGTTCTTTCCTCATCATAGATCAATGAAACATAATCAAGTCAATAACATAAAGTCATAGACTCATCAACAAGTTACCCAATGTATTCCTTATCCTCATCTGTCATATACATCTTCCTCATGTAGGTATTTTTGTTCTTCATCTCTTTTACTCCTTTTCTACAAATGTTTAGGTATAGTAACTTACACAATAAGTGTTGTCAAACTAGTTGACATCAATGACAACATATTACTGATTTAATCATATTACATATCTAATCAGCAACTTGGTGATCTCTAATAACAGATCTTTAATTATGTTCTAAATCAGTTGTAGGTCATCAATCTCTCCCTTTGGCATTGATGGCAACTCAAGTAATATGAAATATATCGTACACATATCAAACATGTATTCTACAACTATGTGAACAAATGTTGTACAAGCTCTCCCTAGCTTAATATGTTTAATCACTACGTTACTCCACAACATTACCAATGCAGCTTTGACATTCTGTAGATATGATCTTTTTAGCTCTTAGATTCCTTCTTCTATTCTCAATAACTAATCTTTAGTGCTCTCCCTTTCTTTCAATTTGTCTCTCCCTTTGATAGATGTTTCAGTGTTCTCATTGGTGCATATTGTTTCATATTGTTTATCTCTCCCTTTGACAACAATGCCGAAGAAACAAATAAACATACATCTTTGTAGTAGCCATGTAACTCTCTGTTGTCTAGTGCATACTCTATATCTTTGTATACTGATATGCCAATTTGTTCCAGTTCTCCAAACTATTCACAACCTTAGACATGATCCAAAGTGTGAACTATGCTGCATCAACATGAATGATCTTCTGATAAGATTAGGCTGATGCAACATCCAGATCACATTAGTGACTGGTAGATAGGGGATGAACCCCAAGTCTAGTCCTCAAGTATTCAAATGTATCCTTTGGTAGAGGCTTTGTAAATATGTCTGCAAGTTGTTCTTTTGATGTAAAAAATTATAGCTTAACTTGTTTCTGCTGTACTTGTTCTCTCAAGTAGTGATACTTATAGATATATGCTTTGTTTTAGAGTGCATCACTCGATTCTTTGAAATGTTTATTGCACTTGTGTTATCATAGTATATAATCACTAGCTCAATGATTATCTCATGCATACCTTCCAAGAATTGCTTAATATATGCAATATTTGAATAGTTTGTAGCAGCAACAACATACTCCACTTCGGCTGTAGATTGAGAAATGCATGCCCACTTTTTACTTGTCCATGTAACAAGTCTTTCACCAAAGAAAAATGCTCCTCCAGTGGTACTTTTTCTGTCATCCACATTTCTAGCCCAATCAACATCAATATAGACTTTGAGTTCAAACTTTCCTTCCTTAGGATACCATAATCCATAATCTTCTATTTTCTTCAGGTATCTTAAAATTCTCTTTGTAGCAACCATGTGTGACTCTCTAGGGTTTGCAGAAAATCTTGCATTAATTCCCACAACATGTGCTATGTTTGGTCTACTATGTACTACATACATTAACTTACCAATCATAGATTAGTACAGTGTCTGGTTCACTTCTGTAGTTCCATCTTCCTTAGTCAGTTTACATCTAGTAGCCATTGGTGTTCCCATAGGTTTAGCATCTTCCATTCCAAATGTCTTCAATATTTCCTTGATATATTTAGATTGTGTGATGAATATACCATCATTCTGTTGAATCACTTGTAGTCCTAGAAAGAACTTAATCTCTCTGAACATAGACATTTCAAATTCACTTCTCATTTCATCAACAAATGACTTACATATTTGATATTGACCTCCAAAAATAATGTCATCCACAAATATTTATACTATTTCTCACTTGTTCTAACAAATCCAATACTTAACAAATAAGTATGCAGCCTTTCATACCAGGCTCTTGGTGCTTGCTTCAAACCATATAAAGCTTTATGTAATCTACATACCATATCTTTCTTTTATGGATCAACAAACTCTTCAGGTTGTTCTATGTAGACTTCTTCTTCAAGTATTCCATTAAAAAATGCTGACTAGACATCCATTTGGTAAACTTTGAACTTTTTGTGTGCAACATATGCAAGTAACATTCCAACTCCTTCTAATCTAGAAATAGGTGCAAATGTTTCACCATAATCTATTCCTTCCTCCTGTGCATATCCTTTGCATACCAATCTGGCTTTATTTCTTGTTACCTCTCCATTCTCATTTTTCTTATTTCTGAATATCCACTTAGTATCGATAACATTCTTATCTTTAGGTCTAGGTACTAAGGTCCAAGTTTTGTTCTTCTCTATATGTTCTATTTCCTCTTTCATTGCATTAACCCATTCATCATTTTCTAATGCAACTTTTACATTCTTTAGTTCATATTCACAAACTAGACATGTACCTTATCTTTCTTTATTCCTTGTTTGCATGCCAGCTTGTCTATCTCCAATGATTTGTGTCTCAGGATGATGTCTTTTGACAAAAATTGCTAGTATCCAATTTCTTCTTTCTTGTTCATCCTATGCAGGTTCATTTGCTTGCTCGGTAGGTCCTTCCTACTCGTTGGTTTCTCTTTCCTGTTCCTCAGTATTGTTTTCCTGCTTACCAGTTATCACTGTCTGCAATGTCGGTAGGTACTCAGGTTGTTCAATGTAAGTGAATCTACTATAGTCCTTAGGTTCCTTTCTGCTTTCCTCTGCATTCTTATCATCAAACTCATCAACTCAAACATTAGTAATTTCAATCATTTTATTTGTAACTCTGTTCAGACACTTATATGCTTTACTTTTACTAGAATATCCTAGAAATATCCCCTCATCACCTTTTGAGTCAAACTTTCCATTTCTTTCATCTTTCAGAATAAAACATTTGCTTCCAAAAATTATGAAATAACTTACAGTGGGTTTGTGTCCAAACCATAACTCATAGGGTGTCTTATTAGTGTCCTTCTTCAGTTGTACTCAGTTTAGCACATAGACAGCAGTGCTAATGACTTCTCTCTAATATGTTTGGGCAACATTATTTTCTATCATTAATGGCCTTGCACAGTCAATAATTGACCTATTTCTCCTTTCAGCAATGCCATTCTACGAGGGTGTCCTCAGTGCAGAGACCTGTCTTTTAATACCATGCTCATTAAAAAAATTAGTAAATTGATCAGAGATAAATTCACCTCCTCTATCAGATCTTAAGCATTTCAAATATTTACCAGTCTCTTTTTCTACTTTTTCTTTATACCACTTGAACATTTTGAATGCCTTAGATTTTTCTTTTAAGAACATGACAGTCATCAACCTAGTATAATCAACAACAAAAAGAATAAAATATCTATCTCCATATTAACTCTGAGTTCTCATAGGACCACATAGGTCGGTATGAACCAACTAGAGTATCTTTTTTGTTGAATAATCTTTGCTTTTGAAACTAGACTTAGTCATTTTACCTTTCTGACATTCATGACACATAACACGATCATGCTTTGACAAGTTAAGCAGAACTCTAACTCTTTTCTTTTTACCGATCTTAATCATGTTATCAAAATTCACATGACATAACCTCTTATGCCACAACCATGCATCTTCATCTTTCATCAATAAACAAGAATACTAATCATTATCAAGATAAAATAGATTACCTCTGGATTGTGTACCAGTTCCAACAAGTCTTCCTCCATCATCAAATATTTTCACCTTTTTTCTCTCAAAAGCAACTCGGTGGCCTGAATTATTCAGCTGTTGCACACTTAACAAATTATAGTTTAATCCTCTTACCCAATAAGCATTTTCACATTTTAATCTATCATTTATCATCAGGGATCCTTTACCTCTTACCATACAAGGTGCATCATTTCCCATTCTTACAGATCCTCCATTGTATTCTTCAAGATAATCAAATTTTTCTTCATCACCAATCATGTGATGTGTATAGCCACTATCTATAATCCATGTATCATTTTTATTAACCTTAGAGATAAGTTCTATTTCTATATACCTATCATCTTCTTTGAAATCATCCTTCATTGCCACAAACACTACCTCCACATCATCATCAGTGTCAGTATCGATGATATCTTCTTCCTCAGCAATGTAGCAAACCTTCTTGTCTTTTTCATTATTGTCTCAGTTGTCTCTATTGTAGTGTCGGTAGCCTCTGTTGTATCTTCTCCCATAGTTTCCTTTAGATCAATCTTTGGTTCTATCATCATCTTTCTTGTGTGGACATCTAGCAACAATGTGGCTGACTTCTTTATAGTTAAAGCATGCTAAAGGTAATTTTCCTCTATACCTTCCTTTACCTTTAGGTAACCTTTTGGCCATAAGAGCTTCAAGTTCATCAACCTCATCATCAGTATTGCTATCACTATCATCCTTATTATTTCTACTACTAGAGTTACCAATCTTCAAAGAAGTCATGAAAGCAGATTCAACATTGGGTACAACACTATTATCATAATTATTCAGTTCAAATGTTGTAAGCTTTCCAATCAGATTATCAAGAGTGAGTGTGTTGTTAGGTGCTGACCTATTTTCATGAATTGTAGATATTTTGATGGCATAGATAGGCAATAGGGTCCTTAAAATTTTTCTTACTACAGTGTCTTCATCAATGACTCCATTTGATGCTCTTATAAAGTGAACTACCCCCTTTATTATGTTTGTGTACTGCATAATGTTTTCACCTTCTTTCATCTTCATGTCATCGAATCTTCCTCTTAAGCTTTCTGCTCTTGCTCTCTTGACATTCACATCACCACTATAAATTTGAGCTAGTTTATCCTGTAGAAGCTGATAAACAATCAGATTCAGCTCCAAGATCCAGCTGCATGCAATAAACCTGCCACAAAGTATGAAGCAAAAAATGGAAAAATAGAGAAACCCTCTTGTGCTAAAAATGGAAGAGCTCAAAAATGAATAAAGAGAATTCTACAAAATAGATACAAAGGAGGCTTATAAGGTTGAAAACCCTAAAGCCATAAAAAGCTAGGTTGCACATTATTAATTAATCATTAATTAATAATGCACCTAAATGAGGCTTAAGTAACTAGAGTATTATAAACTTATATAATTAAATCAATACGATTTAATTATTAAGCCAAAAGGAATAATACTCTAACACCCCCCCTTAAGCTGAATGCAGGGAGAAAGCTGACCTAGCAAAGCTAAGAAAATAAGAAAAAATGGGTCCCGGCAACAAGGCCTGATCAGGTACCCAGTACAAGGAAATCTCTATAAACTGGAGTAAAGGAGAAAACCCAGTGGGAAAAACTCCTCTCCAAAAAGAGATGTAAAAGCAAGCAAAGATAAAAAGGAATGACTTCAAGAGACTCTCTCAAAGCCATAAGTACAATGCGTGCTGCCAACCCCCCCTTGAGAGAGGGTCGAAGCTCCAAAGCCCCCCCGGGATGAAAGAACCTCTGGATCAATGAACAAACCACTATGACTCCAATGTAGAGGAGTGAAAATCAATGGACACTGTAGAGGTAACCTCGAAAATTGAGGTGTCACTGGAAGGTCGAGCTGATGCTCAAAGGAGTAGATAGGAGGATCCTGAAAGGGAATCCCCAATGTAGGTGGTATGACAGGTGTGCTGACACTATCATCAAAGAGGAGATGAATGTCCTCTGTAGAATCCTCAACAACTGCATCTGGTGGCTCGATGACTAGAGCTGGAGGGTCAGGTAGTGTTGTAGGAGAACCGTGCTAAACAGAAAAGAGCTCAACAGGTGGTGGCATGACAGTCATAACAGTAGTCTCAGGAACCACACAAAGGTTCAAGCGACCTGACTGTACCACATGATGCTCTCTCAAAGTAGGAGAGTCATGCTCTGGCAAAGGTGGACCAAAGTGTGAGAAGGAGTAGAGACGGGTGGAATGATCAACTGTCCCTATAGCAACAATACCTCCTGTCATACTATCTCGGATGAAGACTGAATCTGGAGTGAACTCAACTGTCTTCCCTGACCCACTGTGAGTAATCTGAAAAACTGAGAGAAGGTTTGAAGACAGAGATGGAACATACAACACATCATTGAATGTGCCATCCTGAATGCATACAGATCCTTTCCCACAGACAGTCATAACAGTGTTATTCCCAATGATAATATGGGGAATAGGAGAAGCCTCAAAAGAAGAGAAGATCTCTCGAGAAGATGCCATATGGTGAGAAGCACCTGAATCCAGTATCCAAGGGACCTGTGAAGGGGATGCAACAGAAGCCTGTAATGCATGACCCTTTCCAAAATCCTGTCCAACTGTAGAATGGGTAGATGAGGACTGAAAAGCGGACCCCTGTGAGCCAGAAGAGGATGGAGAGGAAACAGTGCTCTTCTGAAGAAGAGCTTGCAAATCAGCTATCTGTTTCTCGTAGCCATCAAACTTCTTCTGATAGCAAAGTGACTCATCATGTGTTCCCTTCTTACAATAGGAACATGTAGGTCTCTCAGTCTTCTATTTTTCCTTCTTAGAAGAAGGTGGTGGACCACTAGAGGGCTGAGAAGAGGAATCTGATTTCTGCTTCAGTTTCTTCTTCTGTGAATCCTGTGGTGGATGAGCAATCAATGCCTGTGACTGTGAACCTGGAAGAGAATCCATCTGAGTGAGCTTTGATTTCTCACGAGTCAACCTGTCACAAAAATTCTTGAAAGAGGGCATAACATGTCATGCACCCAGTGCATCCATAGTGGAGTAGAAAGTAGAAGAAAAGATTTGAAATTGTCCCCGAAGCTTAGAAAGAATCAGATAAATGCACTCATTATCTGTTTTGGTCTTCCCACATCCCTGTAAAACTGAACGGAGAGATTTGAACTTCATCAAGAAGTCCTCAATAGTGGGAAAAGAATCAAGTACCAATGAAGTCAACTCTGCCTCAATCTGTAGTGCCCTGAACTCATTCACAGTGCCGAAAAGTGACTAAAATTTGGCCCAAATGGCCTCAGGAGTATCACAACCATCAAGGTAAAAAAGGAGACTGTCTGAAATATGTAGTGACATCAAACCCATGGCTTCATCCATCTTGTTCCTGTGCTGCATGACCTCAAATGGTCGAGTCAACTGAGGCTGAACTGTATCCAAACAGGACCACAACCCCCGTGATCGAAGAAGACGTGTCATACGAGCCTTCCACACATGGTAATTGTGTGGAGTGAGAAGCTCAACTGATGCTGTATCTACCATAGTGCCCTGTGCTCTGACTGATTTTTATTATTAAATTTTCTTTCAGAACTAGACAGAAGATGCAGAAGGGGTTTTTTGTTTTGTGTGATACAATGTGTTGTTTTTCTGAAAGAAATGATAGAAAAATAAGAAAGAACACCCCCCACAATAGCTAAAACCTAATTCCAATACAATTCTGAAAGTGTGAAAGAAAGAAAGAGCAAGTAATGCTTTAGAATGTCAATATGTGTACCTTGACTTTGAGGCTCAAAAATGGCATCAAAATGGAAGAATCAAGGAATGAAACCTGCACCAATGCGACGGGCTCGAAAAGACCTTTCCAACGATATATAATATGTCTAATTTTGAGTCCGTTTGCTCAAGTTACGAGCAAAAAACCAATAGGACCCCCAAATGGCATGCTCGCTGAAAAACACAGGCACTGCAAAAAAGTTGACGGCCGTACGACCGTCAAAAGGCCATCGCCGACGTTAGCATGATGTCACACTGATGTCACATGTACTCGGATGACATCATCTCGAGCGGTGAACCGGTGGCGCAGTCTGGGTGGCGGCCGGGTGGCGGCGGCGCTGCGGTGGTGGCCGGGAGGCCCCGCGGTGGCGTTGGAGCGGCGCGTGGGCGGCGGGGACCTGCGCGGAGCTCCGGTGGCGCGCGGGAGGCGCGGTGGCGCCCAGGTGGCCCCGCGGTGGCATGGCGATGGCGCTGCGGTGTTTTGACTGCACGCATTAATCAAAATGCGAAAAAATCATTTTTTAATAATTTTTTTTTAATTTATTTTTTTTTTCGAAATTCGTGCCGTATGGCCCAAAAGGGGAAATTTTTTTCCAGAAGCTCCGGTGTCCAAAAAAGGACAAATTTTATATGGATTTTGGGTATCTTGGGCCTTCTGGACGCAACCGTGAGGTCAGTTTTTGTCCAAAGTGCCCCCAAAAATTGCAACCCCCCAGATCCAATATAAAAAATAGCAGAAAATGCCAGAAAAAAAAAAGGCTTGATCCACAGCTTCAGAAAACTTTGAACAAGCTGCAGCAGAATGGCTCTGATACCATGTAGAAGCTGATAAACAATCAGATTCAGCTCCAAGATCCAGCTGCATCCAATAAACCTGCCATAAAGTATGAAGCAAAAAATGGAAAAACAGAGAAACCCTCTTGTGCTCAAAATGGCAGAGCTCAAAAATGAATAAAGAGAATTCTACAAAATAGATACAAAGGAGGCTTATAAGGTTGAAAACCCTAAAGCCATAAAAAGCTAGGTTGCACATTATTAATTAATAATTAATTAATAATGCACCTAAATGAGGCTTAAGTAACTAGAGTATTATAAACTTATATAATTAAATCAATACAATTTAATTATTAAGCCAAAAGGAATAATACTCTAACATATCCCACATCTGCTTAATATTAGTACAGTCCTTGATGTATTCAAATTCGACATCTGAACAGGTAGCAACAATCTCCATCATAGTAAAATTATGTTCATGCATGTCTCTTAGTTGATTAAGGGTCAAGGGACCAGTGGGTGGTGCAAGGTATCCATTCACCATCTGATCTACGATAGAATTCCCAATCCTAGATATATGCAGCTTCATTCGAATTTGCCATATTGTGAAGTTGTCTTTGTTTAGCTTTGGCACTTCCCTCTTAAACATTTTGAGACCTTTGTGCTGAAGTCCTTAAAACTCTATTCCAAGAAACCACAACTCTGATACCAATTGTTAGAATAACTAAGAGGGGGGTGAATCAATTATCCATAGTCCTAAATCAAAATGTATAATCCAAAACAATTTACTTAAACTTTTGCAGCTCGGTAACATAAAATACTATACTATCTGTGCTTTTACCGATTACCAGTCAATAATATATAATGATTACCGATCAAATCCAACATGCAATATGTAAAGTATGATAACAAACAATGACCACAATGAACACATAACACAAAAGATTTAACATGGAAACCCTGTGAAGGGAAAAACCACTAGGGATCGGCAACCCAAAAATATTCACTCTTTTGAAGTGAGGTCGGTGAAGACCCAACCTTGTTAAAGGTTACAAACACACTGTGAGGTGTGACCTTGTTAGAGGATTTTAGACCAACCATTATCATCTAGCCATCATTCACTATGGGGTTGATAGTATAACAATGTTCATTCTATGAATGATGCATATAAGACTTTCAAGTCCACTCTGTTAAGAGATTTCTTTGTTTAAAATGGTTAAAATGTAACAGCAGTTGATCTGATTACAATATAATTTCAATTGCAGATGTTCAAATCTATATTATGCTTATTCAAATCCTCTAATTAGTATATCAATTCTATATCAACAATAATCAATGACTTACTGTCACTCGGTAATAGCTTTCTAACGCTCGGTAAACTCTATAGTTTGGTTCTCCTTAACCAGTTTGATCAGGCATACATGAAGCTTGTTCATGTGATAATTCTACAGTCCTTGTTCTTCCGACATGAGTTTCATAATGAAACCCTAGTCTCTTAAATAGACAAGTGAACCATTTTCTTCTCCTCCACTAGAGTATGCCGCTTATTCTCCTTCATCCATTTTATTGCTTAAACCTTCCTCGGTTGATGTGCCAGTAACATGTTTTGATTTCATCCTTTAGATCTTCCTTGAATTATGCTAGCCGTTGATCTTCATAACAAACATTATCTCCATCTCCTTTTTCGATGTACTTTACAGATCATCAATCCTTAACAGCTAAACTAATCATTTATTTCCTTTTCTCCTTCTTGGTTAACAAAGAAATGTGTCGGTGAACACAAGCTCAGTTTATACTGTGCTCGGTATACACTAAACTACTCGGTGTATACTATAATACTTCATCAATCGACCACACTGTTGTGTGTCTTTCAGTTCTTTTCCTCATCATAGAGGAATAAAACATAATCAAGTCAATAACATAAAGTCATAGACTCATCAACAAGTTACCCAATGTATTCCTTATCCTCATCTGTCATATACATCTTCCTCATGTAGATATTTTTGTTCTTCATCTCTTTTACTCCTTTTCTATAGATGTTTAGGTATAGTAACTTACACAATAAGTGATGTTGAAGTAGTTGACATCAATGCCAACAAATTACTAATTTAATCATATTACATATCTAATCAACAACTCAGTGATATCTAATCACAAATCTTCAATTAGGTTCTAAATCAGTTGTAGGTCATCAAAGACAAGGTACTAAAGGATGTTCACTGGTCAACACAAGGTATGAAACACTTGGTGACATCATTTGTGGTGTATGTTCTGGAGAAGACTTATTTGGAAGCTGACTTGGGAGATATAGGATGTGTTATGCTTGGCGAGCATGAATTAAGGATGTCGATCGTTAAATATTGTAATGTAATCATTGTATACTTGTTTTAGATACCGTGTGTATCTTAACAAGGGTTTATGTAATTATTTGTAATTAGGAAAGGCTTATAGGATGACTTGATCATGAGAATTGTAATAAGGTATAAATGAAAGGTTTGTTCTTTGAAAAAGATAGGGGATGGGAAAAGGTGATATAAAGAGGTTGTGAAAGCTACAAGCTTGTGTTTGTTATATGTAGAGAAGAGGTAACTGGTGGACTTCATTGGAATTGATCAAGCAAAGACAATTGCTGCCATACAGCTCAAAAAGATTGTGTATTTCTTCATATACACTTGTGTTGTGAACAATGAGTTCTAAAGGTAGATTTAACCTTCTTTGGGCAGTGAACCCTCCCCTTCTTCTTGACTCCTAATAGGGTCTGTCCTCTAACAAAGACTATGTACTATAATGTTTCAATAAGCTCATAACAGGGCTATATCTTCTAACAAGGATAACTATACTCTCAGTACATCATTTGTGGGTGCTAATTCCCATCGGGGTTTTTACCTTTAATAGGGTTTCCCCAAGACCAAAATATTGTGTTATTGTGTTGGGGTTTATTGTGTTCATTGGATATGATATTGCTGCTGCTTAAAGTTTAAAGTTTAATAATCTTCCATACAACTGATTCACCCCCCCTCTCAATTGTATTGTGGACTATTATTCCTAACACACACACACACAAACCTAACAAGGGAAGGAAAAACATTATCAAGATGAAAGCATCAGGAAAAAAAACCAACCAAATCATAAATATAAATCTCCACCAAAGTGTGAGTTGGTGGAAATAAAAATATCACAATGGATTTCACACAAAACCAAAGCATCCCCATGGATCTTATTTTAAGAATCTCTTAGGAAAGGGGGGGTGGGGCAAGAACCATAGAGTTTGCATAGTTGAATGTAAATATGCCAAATTTAAAAATTAGATCAATTTTTTTAAAATTTGAAGGATACATAAGATGAAAACCTACTTTTGATGGAAACATTAGTTTGTCAAAATGTAGGTTAAATATGCACCTTCTATCCCTACAAATGTAAATTGCATATCTCTGAATAGATTATCAAGTTATATAATCAAGCCTAAGTAAATGTGAGGTTAAGCCCAAGTAAATGTAAATGGAAAGAAAATTGAATAGTTTTTAATCTACTAATGACTTGTAGTTAATGTGGATGTTAGATTGTCCAATGTGTTCAATTAAAAATTCAAATTCTAGAAATGGATCTATATTGTGGACTATATTAATAAAAATTAACTCCATTATTTTCTTTACATCAAGATACAACTATATTCAACATGTGTTCAATTCAAAATTCAAATTGTAGAAGTGTATCTCTCTTGTGGACTATATGAAAAACTTAAATTATTTGCTTTGCATTAAGACAAGACCACACACAACTTTGTGGAATGTAGCACCATTTGATCCAAGTTTCCATGATTTTGTTCTTGGTTACTATAGACCATATCTACAATGGTCGGTAACTAGACCGTTAGTCTCTCCAATCATAAATTCTCCGCCCCTCAAGAAATACCTACAGAATCCCCCAAATTCCCACTCAATGAACACATGCCAATACTACATAATCTTAACTTAACTTTGTTGAGGAAACTCTAGGAACGGCTACTAGCTCGATGAGTGTTCGATTCAATCATGAATTTTCAAAAGGGAGAAGCAGGACTCACTTCCCTACACACACACTTCTACTTATCTATTTCAATGGAGAATCTCAAGGAAATCCTTACCATTTGAGAAAATGTCGATCATGCAGGAGAAAGAATGTGTAATGCCCACCCCTTTACTGTCATTTATGTTTATGATGCTAACCCATTTAGACCACTTTTTATGAGTATTAGATATTTGGTTACATTTAATGATTTAGCTCTATGATATTTTAAATTGTTTAATTTATATCGTGTTAGTTAGATGACGATGATTATTTACATATGATGATGTTACTTATGTGGTTGAGGGACAAAGTCATATTTACTTGATTGTGGGATCCAGATGATCGGTCGAACCCTACCATTGTTTGTTATACACACACACACACACACACACACACACACACACACACACATGCTTGTCTTTTATATAGGATTTCAAGTACTGGGCATCGACTTCCCTAAATTTTTAAGATGAGCGTGCCCTATTGCAATATCTCAATGATTAGAGAAGGGAGATAACATCTAGGTCTAAATCCCAACCTACGCCATTTATTGTCCTAAAATAGTGGACAATTATCTTATCTGCTACCATTTGAATTCATCAAGGTGATGTCATTCGTGAACTATTTTTTTGAGCTTGATTATTTTTTCTTTTTAAGCAAAAGTGGACTTGCCACCATATTTATATTTATTTAATAAAAAGTGATTCAAAGACTCATCCGGGAAAGAATCAGAAAGAAAACCTAGAATCTTTCTCATATACAATCAGAAATTGAGTGATTACACAAATATACATAAAATTTACATCAATCTCCATAGAGACTAATTTCCAAGGAATGTAGCATGAACTCTGCAGAATTATCTCCCAAAAAAAGCCATCATCATAGCATCAAGCATGAAAAATAAAGTCCAAACCTAACTACCATACCAAAAAGAGTGAATATGAGTCAATGAAGAATCACAAAAACCAAACTTGACAGGTAGGTTATCACTCCTCCATGGCCATAGTTTTGGTATTACCATGCACATGATCCCAAGCAACATCTCAACTGGTAGGAGGAGTAGAGGGACTGTCATTTACCCAACCATCTTTCTCCTCAAGGGATTGGTCAGCCAAAAACACACATAGGGAATTGCTTGGAGGAGTTTCCGCTGAGAGGCAAATTGAAGTCTGACATAGACAAGGGAACAACATGGGATTGAAATCTTCTTGTAGGAGATGATGGTGGAAGGAGTGATCACGGAGATGAATTGGGGGTACCCAAAAGATCGAACATGGCATTAACGCTCCTTCTGATATTAGCCTCAAGCTCCTTTCCCAAAGTCAAAGCCACAACTTGTAAATTGGACTTTAGAATTCTAAAATTGTGTCACTCTAGAGTGCATTTAATGCTTTCATAGGCCATCATATGTTCATGTTTAGTCAACAACAAGTGGTGAGAAAATAAGCTGTCTATAAGAGCACACCCCAACCATAAGTCATATTTGTGTAGAGCCAACATAAGACTATTATCCATAATGAATTATGGGTGCACCACTTTATTGGTAGTTAGTATCAATAAGTCCATAGATTACAGTAAATCCATTGAGTTGGACAAGAAGATTGATACTAACTACAAAGGAAACATGACTTGTTTGGATCTCGGCATTAGCACGTGCTCCCTAATAATCCTATGAATTATAATCAAAGAATGAAAAACAAAGCCATAATCAAGTAGAAGATCGTCAATGTGTGCAGGAAGGTGCATCTCTGATTCCACAGGCAAGAGAAATTCCCTGTAATTGCAAGGCAGAAAATCATCATGGAGGAGGCCACAAGACTCACACCTAGGAAGCGCCATATTGCCAAACACACACACTGAATCAAATGAAGGGGATAATCAACTTATAACCATGCCAATGAATCAAGTAATCATATCTCGGTGTGTGGGAGATTTAAAAAATATCCAACATAAATTGGTGACATGATCGAGCCCCTAAATCAGAGCACTTCGCACACTTAGAGTTTTAAAACCAAGCCGCCATACCCTTAACACATTGTCAAAGTGAGTACTTTCCTCACTGCGTGACGTCCAACCTCATTGCAAGGTAAGTTGCAACATGTTGATGGTGTGAAAGCACGTGATAGAGCTGGGCATAATATGAAGAGATATTTGATTGAACCCCATATGTGATAATAGTGTACTGATGCATGTGAAAAATCATACATAACACCGAGACTGTACAAATGAATAGGTCACTGGCATGATTTATGGAAATGTCAGCCATAGTCATCCCCCAAAGTTTGGATTTGAATTAAATACTAAATCTAGCCTTTTACTCTTTTTGTCATTTGTAATCAATCTTTGAATCTCATGGTCGGATCTAATAATGTCCTTTGGATTTAGACCATCGATTACCATACCATTAGACCCTATATTAGCTAGATAGGATGCCAGAGCATTCCCTTCCTGCAAAGTGTGAGAAATATAGATCTCTTTGAATGAATCAAGGAGAAGACATATTTACTGAAGGATATATGTTAACTTCCAATTGTGTAATTCTCATTTTATACAGGCATTAATAATAACCATGGAATCACCTTCCACTTGAATAGATTGAAATCCACCTTGTTTTGCAAATACTAATCCATCAAATAAAGCATGAGCTTCAACCATGTTGTTTGTCCCTGGAGGAAGAGAGGATGATTTAATGGAAAGAACTTCTCCTTGATGATTTATAATACAAAATCCTACACCCGATCTTCCCGGATTGCCCTGAGAAGATCCATCAAAGTTAATTTTAGCTATCCCACACTTAGGAGGAAGCCAATGAACTGAATCTCTACTCTAAGAGGAGCTTGGGTGAGCTTGTTGATGCCATCCAATAGGAACATGAATACCTTTCCATTCCTGAATGATAGTACTATCCCAGAAATAGGATAGAGGAGTAAGGTATTGTAAATTACCAAGACCAAACTACCAACATTATTGTGCAAAGGGGCAGTTCAAGAAAAGATGAGCTACATCTTCAATTTCTTGGTTGTATAAAAGGTAGTTGAAAGGTTGGGAAATATGGAATTTAGTTAATCGATCACTTGTGATGGCCCTTTTTTTCAAAGAAATCCATGCAAACCACCCTACTTTGGGAAGTGTAACTTGATTCCAACAAAATGAGAAGGCATGACAAGGCATTTTAGTTGAATCCTATTGCTAGATAATCCTATAACCATCTTTGATATTAGATGTGCCATTTTTCCTAGGGGCCCATAATAACTTATCCTCCTTGCCTGATAAATAAACCACTTTATTTGACAAAATTTTGGTTAATTTGATTTTGGCCTGAGATGAGATGGCTAGCTCACCCGGGTCCTTCCAAATTACCCTCTTGGAAAACAAACATATTGTAGAGACATAATCCATGAGGAAGTAGCCCCAATTTTTTTCTGAAGAAACAACCATGTCATCCATTAGAACTGATAGAATTAAGGGGGGTAAACCATTCTAGGAGTCACGCCAAAATTTGACTCTATCACCACTATTCACCTCCCAAGCAATGTATTGAGTCACAATATCTCTAGATGCCAACATAAAATCCCATATAGTAGATCCTTTCAGGGGATTTTGAGTAGAGAATAATCTTGAAGGGAAAGAGTTATCTAGATATTTATGTTGCATAATTTGGCATCACTTATTATCTGGCTTGGAATACATTTTCCATATTAACTTATCTCCAAAAGCTTTGTTTATTTTTTCCATGTCATGTATGCCAACACCTCCCAATGCTTTCACCATAGCCATATCTTGCAATGAGACAAGTGGAATTTTCTTTTCCCCATTTAAATTTTTAGACCATAAGAATTCTTAAAGTAAATTTTGAATAATCTGAATCACTGATGAAGGAGCTTTTAGCACTAATAGGTAGTAGTTAGGAATAGATGATAGCAATGGTTTAATAAGAAGAATTTGACCTACAAGTGAGAGCCATCTAGCTTTCCAGGCCACTATCCTAACTTTGATTCTCTGAATGATAGGCATCCAATAGCTAATTTTGTTGGCTCCCATGAAAAAAGGAATGCCAAGGTAAACCGAAGGTAGGAAATCTTCTAAGAACCCCAAGATTGTGACAATTCTGTTGGATATAATCTGATTAGTATTAAATAGATAAAATTTTGATTTTTTAGCATTGATTTTTTGGCCCGAGACTGATGTATACAAATTTAGAGTTTGTTTAATTTGTTTAGCCTCCTTAACATTGGAAGCTCTGAAAAGAAAAGTATCATTTGCAAATAAAGAGTGGGTGATCAAAATATTTGTCTCACCTATTTTTGTGCCTTGCCATTGACCAAGAGCATGTTTAATCTGAATATATCTACTGAATGCTTCAGCCATTAATATGAAAAGAACCGGGGATGGAGGGTCACCTTGTCTTATCCCTTGAGTAGATGAAAAAACTTCACTGGCACTCCATTGATTAATACTGAGAACCATGCACCCGATATACATTCTCTAATACATTTGCACTAGCCTTTAGCAAAACCAAGTTTTTGTAAAACTTTGAAGAGAAAGTCCCAGCAAACTCTGTCATAGGCTTTCATCATGTCAAGCTTGATAATGAAATTTGAGGACTTATTAGTATTTATTGAGTGCAGGACCTCATGGGAAACCAAGGCTCCTTCCATAGTTTCTCTCCTTGAGACAAAGCCTCCTTGCTCTTGTGACACAAGATTTGGAATCAGATGTTGCAATCTCAAATAGATTGCCTTTGTTGTAATCTTGTAAATTATGTTACATAGTGAAATCAGTTTGAAATCTAAAAAGGTTTTGGGTTTCTTAACCTTCAGAATGATGGAAATGTTAGTTGTGTTGAAATATTTTAACATGGCTTTACTTTTCCTTGATTCTTCAAGAACACCAAGTAAGTCCCACCCAATAAAATCCCAGCAAGCTTGAAAAAATAATGTTTTAAATAATGTTTTAAATCTGTTTGGGCTAGGTGATTTATCTAGTGGCAAAGAAAATACTTTTCTTCAAAAATTATGAAGGGGGCTAGTAGACCTTCATTATTAGATTATGAAACAATTAGAGGGATAGATTGGAGAATATCTTGCATTTGATAATCTGTTGGAGCTGATAGGCTTGCTAGTGCAAGAAGATTTTTGAAAAATCATACCCCTTCTTGTTGGATGCCAATAGCATCAAATATTAGATTGCCAGATTCTGCATTATTAATGGAAAATATATGATTGGAAGCTCTCTTTTGTTTTGCAGAAGCGTGAAAGTATTGTGTTCTTGTCACCCTCTCTAAGCCAAAGTTCCCGAGACTTTTGGCGCTAATATATCTCTTCTCTAGTGCATAATTCTTCCCATTCCACCTAAAGTTGTTTCTGTCTGGCTTAATTATCACTATCCATACCCTGATTGATAGTATTTTAAAAAATATCTGACAATTGTCATTTAACAATATCTTTTTCTTTGAAGATATTTTTAAAGGTCAGCTCATTCCATTTTTTAATGTGCATCTTAAGAAACTTCAATTTATCTACAAATTAGTGCATTTTAGACCCATCACACATCAGAGCACTTGCCCACCATTTCTTCATAAGAGGCAAAAAATGAGGATGATGAAGCCACATTTTTTCAAATTTAAAAGCCGACTGATGTTGAAACCCTTGGTTGGCTAATGGTAAAACAATTTATAAGGAAATAGGAAAATAATCTGATCCTAGGTAGGCCATGATTTCTGACTGGAATGTGATATTGGTTAGTTTCCATTCCAGGGCTATTAGAAACCTATCCAATCTTATTGTAATTTGAGAAAAAATAGCCCTTTTATTCATCCATGTGAAGGAGCCCCTATTAGGCTCAACATCCATCAAATTATTATCCTCAACAAAATTCAAGAAATCTTGAATAATTTTCAAAGGTGGAAAAATACCCCCATTCTTTTCTGATGTCTTATGAATGGCAATAAAATCTCCATCCATAATTATGTGCTGGTTAGATTGAGATTGAATGCTGTGAGTCAATTTCAACCAAAGACTCTGCTTGTCATGAGTTGTCATGGGGCCATATACATTAATAAGAATGAATGATAGATCAAACACAATAATTCTCAAAATTTAGTAGTTGTCATGCTATTCTAAAATTTGGTCTTGTATTGATTTTGGGTCCCATAATACAACCATACCCCTTGAGGCTCCATTGCCTTGCTTATGAACCGGTTGCCAGTTTTTCCAGCTGCCTATTGTCTTATCAAATGTTTTTTGTGATATTTTAGTTTCTTGTAATAGTATGATATCCACCCTCATAGAATCTAGTTCTTTCTTAATTCTACTTCTCTTATCAGAGGCATTCAATCCTCTGACATTCCATGAGGTGATCTTTATTGCTGACAAGGAGAACATGTGGTTCTCCTTGTCTCTCATGTAGAAGGTGCGAACTTACCATCTAGTGTTGACTGAATACCTGCTATAATTTCTACCTTAGTCTGCACACTCTTAGGTTTTTTCCCCTCTTCCTAGGTGTCACTGAAGCCTAATTTTTTTGACTAAGAGTTTGGTCAATTGATAAAACTAAGTTGTGATCAAAACCTCCTAATGAACTATTAATCTTTAACCTAAACATATTCTAATCAGCTTGTTGAACAATCTCATCCTTATCATTGAAATCTTCTCTTTCTAAGTTAGAAATTTTTGGGAATAGCTATTTTGATCAAACATTCCAAATTGTGAATGATCCAACCCAAGTGGGTTAGCTGAAAAAGGCTCCTACACCCTGCGAGATCTAATGCATGTGAGTGTCATAGGTATTGTGATCCTGAAACATCAATAGGTCTCTTTGGGAAATTCTTGTTAGGAATGAATGCTAAATGTTTGGCAGCCATTCTGTAATAGTTGTTGTTGCATTTATGACTATGATTGTCATTGATGTCAACATAGTGATTTACCAGAGACTTGCAGAGAAGAAAATAGTGTTTGAATTAGCGCACGTGGGATATTGTAGTTGGAGCTATGTGATGTTGAGGATATAATCTTTGATATGTTATATGTCTATGGTTAAGAGCACATATAGTAATTCATTTATTCATGGAAGTTATAAGCATTTTGGTGGAAGCAATATTCAGGTAGTGTTCTTGAGTAGCGGTTTGTGGAAATCGGATGATATCTCCTAATCAGGATGGAATATGGTTTTACACAGTTAAAGGGAAGTTGAAGACACATTGTTAGTGATATGGATGATAGCATAAACTTTGAGGTCACATGAGTGAAGAATTATTATATTTGGAAGCTGACAGTTTTGTATAATTTTGATGTAGCATGTAGAAACTTTTATTTTGTAATTGTATGTTGAATCGTTTGTAATTACTTGAGTGTGGTATAAAGGAAGGAATATTTTTCCTTATTGTAATGTGTGGATAAATATGAAGTGAAGAAAAGAGCTAATTGTGAAAGTGAATTTGTGAATGAAGACTTGCGAAGTACAAAGATTTGAAATTGAGATTCGGTGTAACAGTGAGTGCGGTTTGGCACAGTCAGAGAAGAGGTAACATATTATTTTGTTGAGTAATACAAAGATTATTTGGATAGTGTGTTCAGTGATCTTACCCTGAAGCTATTTGGGCAGTGGGTCCTTCTGTTTTCCATAACTCTTAATTGTTAGGAATAAGGTGTCTCAACCTTGGATAATTCCTATTCTTATTATTTGTTTTGTAAATGTATTTTTTGCAAATAATGTAATTAAGTGTGAGTGTACATGTCTAGTTATCATGTTGATGTGTCACTCCACTTGATGTGTCGGCATCTTGTGCATAAGGAGATCATGACTGAAATGGTCATGACGGATTCCTATGACGCGTAAGAACTATTTAAGGAATGTGCTATGACAGGTGTAAGAGCATCTTGTGACTTGGGCCTATTTGGGCACCCAAGAAGAAGTGGTTGGTGTGTGTAAGAGAATATGCCAAAAATAGGTTGGTATGACAGATTCTTTTACACTTCTCTTGTGACCGTTATTTTTGGTAGATTCTATGACAAGCTGTCATAGTCTATTCTAGGGATGGACGCCTATTCTTGGGACTGCATGTAACAACTATGTACATGTGGCTTTGTGCATGGGTCTTGGTGGTTGTGCCTATTTTTGGGTCTAGAGGAGTCTATATATATGATGCTGCTCCTATGGGAGAGATATAACAAAAATGTAAGTCTTGTTGGCTTTGTCTCTCATTTCCTGAAAGAACTTGCATTGCAAGTGTATTGTAATCTTTGTGTTGAAGATAATACATTGTGCAGGTTTTGGAGTGCTGGGGTTTTTTACCGAAAGGTTTTCCCCAGGGTATATCATTGTGTCATTTTATATTTTTCTGTATGCATTGTATGTGGTTGCAATATCTTTGTTAAAGTAGTTAACGAATCTGAAATTGTAAGGATTTATAAGGATTTGCACAATACTCTCCTATAGAGATTAGCATAGGAAGCTATTTCCGCACCTGAGTTTCCTTACAAGTGGTATCAGAGCTTGATCAACTTTTGATCCTAGTTGTTGGGTAGGGTTTTTTGAGCTGATCTCAAGTTTGAGTGGGAGTTTTTTGCAGAGCATTCTAAATCTTATTTGCAGATTGAGATGGCAAGTTCATCATATGGAAGAATGGAGGTGGAGAAATTTAATGGCACTAATTTCAAGTTGTGGAAACTCAAGATGGAAGACATGTTGGAAGATCATGACCTATGGGAAGTGACTTCAAATGCTACAAGACTAGCAACTATAGCTCAAGTAGATTGGGATATCAAAGACCATAAAGCTAAGGGTCTCATAAGACTCTGTTTAACCAATGCAGTCCTTCTGAATGTTCTAGATGAGAAAACTGCAAATAGTTTGTGGGAAAGACTTGCACCCGTGTATCAGGCCAAATCTCTGGTGAACAAGTTGTTCCTGAGGAAGAAGTTGTACTCTCTATGAATGGAGGAAGGTGGATGCTTAACGGATCATTTAAATGCATTTAATCTGCTGGCTGCACAATTGACATCAGCTGGTGTCAAGTTAGAGGAGGAGGATTGTTGCTACACACTTTTGTGTTCTTTACCAGATTCATGAGACCATCTTGTGATGGCTCTCGAAAGAACTTTAGTCACTTTCAAAATGGATGATGTGGTGTCTTCGCTTCTATCAGAGGAGATGCGGAGAAAGGCTTCCGTTTCAGAAAAAGAAGCCCTTGCTGTTCATGGGAGATCCATTGAAAGAGGGAAGAAAAATGATAATAAGTCTGACAATAAGGGTAGATCCAAATCCCGTGGGAAGTCAAAGACTTCCAATAAGTCCAAGCAAAATGTTGGAACTGTGATAAATCTGGGCACTTCCATAAAGACTGCAAAGAGCCGAAGAAGAAGAAGAAAGGTTCAGATTCAGCTTCAAAAAGATCTCAAGAAGATGGCGATGCATTCATCACAGCTTTGGCAGCCCATGCATCTGATGATGTGTGGTTGGTTGACTCAGGCACATCTTTTCACATGACCTCTCATCAAAACTGGTTCTCAAAATATGGAGAGTTCGATGGTGGAAAGGTGTACTTGGGTGATGATTCTCACCTAAAGATAGTTGGACGCAGAAGGGTCACTATAAAATTTCCTGATGGACGAGTAAAGGGAATCAATAGAGTTATGCACATTTTGAGTTTGGCATGAAACCTATTATCTGTAAGTATGCTGAATGATGTAGGTGTGCAAGTTGTTTTTTCGAAAGAAGGATGCAAGATGATAAGAGGATAGATAGTGCTTGCAAGGGGTACTAGGAGAGGTACCTTATTTTAGCTAGATGCATGTATTCCTCTATGTAATAGTTCTTCATCCTCACCATCTAAACAAGTAGTGAAGAAGTCTGTGGCTATTGGTTCCAATGGTAGTGCAAATACTTTGGAAGGTAAGCTTCCTGTAGAAAAGACAATGTTGTGGCATATGAGATTTGGCCACATTGGTGAAAAGGGTCTCAGAACCCTGAAAAATAAAAATATCGTTGAGGGGTTAAATGATTGCAATCTTGAGTTCGACTTTTGAAAACACTGTGTCTATGGTAAACAAAATCATGTTCAGTTTTACTCTAGTTCTCACAAATCTTCTGATGTTTTGGATCTTATTCATTCTGATGTATTTGGTCCTGTAAAAGTTCCTTCAATCTCCAAGTCTGTATTTTTTGTATCTTTCATAGATGATTATAGTAGAAGGACATGGATTTATTTCCTTAAAAGTAAGACACAAGTCTTTAGTCGGTTCAAGGAATTTAAAGCTCTTGTTAGAGAATCAGACTAGTAAGAAGATTAAGTGTGTGAGAATTGACAATGGTGGTGAGTTTTGCTTAGTACAGTTTGAACAGTTTCGTAAAGATCAAGGTATCGAGAGGCATAAGACAACTCCTTATACCCCATAGAAAAATGGAGTTGCAGAGAGAATGAACAGGACACTGATGGAGAAGGCTAGGAGTATGCTTAGTGGAGCTAGTTTAGAACAAAGGTTTTGGGCCCAAGCTGTGGCCACTGCTTGCTATCTGGTTAATAGATCTCCTACATCAGCCCTTGTTGGTAAGACACCCATGGAGGTGTGGTTTGGTAAGAAGCCTTCAATTAGAAATCTTCATGTTTTTGGTTGTGAAGCTTATGCACATGTTCCAAAGGAGAAAAGATCTAAGTTGGAAAATAAAGCTGTTAAATGTATTTTCATCGGATACAGTGCTGGTGTGAAAGGATACAAGCTTTGGGATCCTGTGACTAGTAAGGTGTTGTATAGTAGAAATGTTATTTTTAGAGAGCTAACATCTTCTCCTATTGTGCTACAACCGGATGAAAAAGAAAAGGAAAAAGATGTTGTTCAGTTGCCTTCTACCCTTGAGAAGATTGAACAGAGAGACCATGTTGGGTCTAATGATGAGGAGAGCTCTAGCAGCTCTGATAGTTTAGAAGAAGAGGAAGAACAAACTCAACCTCAGCCCTTGAGGAGATCCATGAGAGAAAGAAAGGAACTAGAAAGGTTTGGTTATTCTATGTTAGATTCCAGTTGTGCCTTTGCTTTGATTACTAACACTGATGAGCCTAGATCTGTGAAAGAGGCTTTGGGCATGGAAGATGCAGGTTCCTGGATTGAGGCTATGGATGATGAGATGACTTCATTAGAGAAAAACAAAACTTGGGACCTTGTACCTTTGCCTAAAGGGAGAAAATCTGTTGGCTGTAAATGGGTGTTCAAGAAGAAATTCTGTGCAGATGGCAGTGTTGAAAGGTACAAAGCTAGATTGGTTGCAAAGGGGTATTCACAGGTAGAGGGAATAGATTATGGTGAAATATTCTCTCCTGTTGCAAAGTTGACATCCATTAGATTTCTATTATCTCTTGCTGCATCATATGATTTAGAGATAGAATAGATGGATGTGAAGATAGCTTTCCTTCATGGTGATTTGGAGGAAGAGATTTATATGTCACAGCCTGAGCACTACATTGTTAAAGGTAAAGAATCCTTAGTTTGCAGATTAAAGAAATCTCTATATGGTTTGAAGCAATCTCCTAGGATGTGGTACCTTAAGTTTGATGCCTTTGTGTTGTCAATTGGATTTGTAAGATCAAAATCAGATCATTGTGTTTATTTCAGAGTTGAAAATGATCGCCTTCTTATTATTGCATTATATGTTGATGATATGTTGCTATTTGGGAAGGGTAAGGGTATGATTTCTAATTTTAAATCTCAGTTGTTAGCACAGTTTGAGATGAAAGATCTTGGGGCAGCTAGGTACATCTTGGGTATGGAAATCAGTAGAGACAGGTCTAACAAAAAACTTTGGTTGAGTCAAAGTAAGTATGTGAAGTCTGTGTTGGATAGGTTCAGCATGGCAGATTGTAGACCACTATGTGTTCCTATTTCTGTGGGAACAAAGTTATCTGTAGATGATTGTCCAAAATCTCCTAGTGAGGTGGAGGACATGAGTAGAGTACCTTATGCTAGTGCAGTTGGCAGTATTATGTATGCTATGGTCTGTACTAGACCAGACATTGCCCAAGCAGTGGGAGTCTTGAGTCGGTTTATGGCTAATCCTGGACGGGTACATTGGGATGCAGTTAAGCAAGTATTCAGATATTTGAGGGGTACATCAGATTACTCCATATGTTACCATGGTAACTCTTCTGGATCTCCGCATTTAGTTTGTATTCCTGGGTTTGTGGATTTAGATTGGGCAAGTGATATTGACAGTAGGAGATCCACCAGTGCTTATGTGTTCACTATGTTTGGTGGTGCCATTAGTTGGATGAGTAAGCAACAACTTGTGGTTGCTTTGTCCACTATAGAAGCTGAGTACATGGATGCTACTCATGCTTGTAAAGAATCCATTTGGCTTAGAAGATTATGTTCTGATGTTGGTGTTGATGCAGAATAGATTATTATTTGGTGTGATAGTCAAAGCGCTATTTTCCTTGCAAAGAATCTAACTTTCCATGCCAGAACGAAGCACATTGATGTGCAGTTTCACTTTGTGAGAGATATGGTGGAAGATGGAAAGGTAAATTTGGAGAAGGTAGATACTGTGAAGAATGTTGTAGATGTATTAACGAAACCAGTGGGCACTGAGAAGTTCAAATGGTGTTCGGAGTCTATGGGCCTTTTGGCCTATAGCAGTTAAAGTTCCTGTTATGTTCTTGTTGCTCTTACAAGGTGTTCGACAAGTGGGAGAATGTTAGGAATAAGGTGTCTCAACCTTGGATAATTCCTATTCTTATTATTTGTTTTGTAAATGTATTTTTTGCAAATAATGTAATTAAGTGTGAGTGTACATGTCTAGTTGGCATGTTGGTGTGTCACTCCACTTGATGTGTCGGCATCTTGTGCGTAAGGAGATCATGACTAAAACGGTCATGATGGATTCCTATGATGCGTAAGAACTATTTAAGAAATGTGCTATGACAGGTGTAAGAGCATCTTGTGACTTGGGCCTATTTGGACACCCAAGAAGAAGTGGTTGGTGTGTGTAAGAGAATATGCCAAAAATAGGTTGGTATGACAGATTCTCTTACACTTCTCTTATGACCATTATTTTTGGCACATTCTATGACAAGCTGTCATAGTCTATTCTAGGGATGGACACCTATTCTTGGGATTGCATGTAACAACTATGTACATGTGGCTTTGTGCACGGGTCTTGGTGGTTGTGCCTATTTTTGGGTCCAGAGGAGTCTATATATATGATGCTGCTCCTATGGGAGAGATATAACAAAAATGTAAGTCTTGTTGGCTTTGTCTCTCATTTCCTGAAAGAACTTGCATTGCAAGTGTATTGTAATCTTTGTGTTGAAGATAATACATTGTGCAGGTTTTGGAGTGCTGGGGTTTTTTATCGAAAGGTATTCCCCAGGGCATATCATTGTGTCATTCTCTATTTTTTTGTATGCATTGTATGTGGTTGTAATATATTTGTTAAAGTAGTTAAGGAATCTAAAATTGTAAGGATTTATAAGAATTTGCACAATACTCTCCTATAGAGATTAGCGTAGGAAGCTATTTCTGCACTTGAGTTTCCTTACATTAACAGGGTTAGAATCTTTTAATAGGGATTCAAAATCTCCTAACAAGGATTCATATGTATTGAATGTATTTCATAAGACTCCTAACAAAGTCCATCCTTTCATAAGGAATATTCATATTAGTGCATCTTTTGTGGGCATCATTCCCACCAGGGTTTACTCTTTGATCAAGAGGTTCCCTAGTCAACATATCTTGTGTCATTGTGTTATTATTTATGAATATCTTTCTATGGTTGGTAATTATATTGTGTACATGGTTTAATGTTGTTGAAGTTGATAAAAATTATAATTATCTGATAACTAATTCACCCCCCCTCCTCTCAGTTATCTTGGTGGACTTTACTTTCTAACAATTGGTATCAGAGTGACAGGTCCTTGAAAAAGGAGTTTAACAGCTTAAGGAGATCCATGGTGAATTTCAGGAAGGAAAGCCTTAAGTTTGATGGAGTAAATTTTGACAGCTGGAAAGAAAAGATGAAGACACACCTACTATGTTTAGGACCAGGTTATTGGTTGATTACAAAGAAAGATAAGACTATCATTGAAGAGGACAATCTTGAAACATGTATTGCCGAAGAGAGAGATCTATTCATGTGTAACACACTTGCAAGAGAAGCACTTTTAACAGCCCTTCCAGAGAATGAGTACAGTTAGGTAAAATGTTTGAAAATATCTCATGAAATTTGGAATGCTTTAAACTCTACTTTTGAAGGTGATGAACATGCAAAAAGAGTTAAATTACATAATTGGATATGTACATTTGAAGATATAAGAATGTTGGAAGAGGAATCTATTAGAAGCTATATTGGTGGAATGTCAGAAATTGTTACAGGCATAAAATATTGTGGAGGAACAAAGACAGAGAATGAAGTGATATGCAAAATTCTGAGGACATTGACTCTTGTATTTAAGTAGACAGCACAGATGATTGAACACGTTATACCTTGTACTACAAACTCTACAAGAGATACTTTTCTTGGAAGATTGGAAGCAACAAAGATGAACCTGAGGTTATCATGAGACTTACCTAGAATAGAGACAACATTTAGTGCTCTTAGTATTTTCCCTACTTTGTCAAGAAGCATCAGTGTGAGAAGAGATTATGTTGGTAGCAGTAGATCTAGAAATGAAGAAGACAAGAAGATTGAAGAAGGTATTGCCTTTCTTGTGAAGAGAGAACTAGACGGTAAGAATTTTTTTAAATGTTAGACTTGTCAAGAATATGGTCATTTTGCATCTAAGTGTCCTAAGAGAGTTAAAAAGTACAGAAACAATTTCAAACCTAGAAGATCTAAGGAATTTTATTATGCTAATGATGAAGATCTTGAAGCTAGTATAGAGAGAAATCTAAGTGAAAGTGACACTGAGAATAATGATGACATAGGATTTGTAGCAATTAAACAAGAAAATCCTAAAACTGATGTTAAGGAAGAAAAAGCCTTAGTTTCTCAAGTTGAAAAGAAAGCTGATTGGATTATAGATAGTGGTTGTTCACATCATATGATTGGAGACATGAAGAAGTTCATAAAGTTTAACGATTATGATGGAGGAGTTGTTAGAGTTGGAAACAATGCACCTTGCTTGATTAAAGGTATAGGATCTATTACTCTTGATGGAAAGACTAATATTGATGATGTTTATTTTGTGGATGGAGTGAAACATAATCTTTTAAGTGTTGGATAGTTAGTTGATAAGAGATATCAAGTTTGGTTTACTGAGAAAACTTGTGTGATAAAGGATAAAGATAGAAATCTGATTGGAACTGGATCTAGAACTAGAGGTAATGTATTTTAGTTGAATCCTATTGAGATGACATATTTGATTACTAAAATTGATGATAGTTGGTTATGACATAGAAGGTTTTGTCATATAAACTTTGACAACATTGTGAAAGTAAGTACTACACTTGCAGTAAGGGATTTGCCTAAAATTATGAAGCCTACTAACATGATTTGCAAAGAATGTGTGATGGCTAAATAGAAGAGAAGTTCTTTTCCCAGTAAGAAGTTTACATCTATAGAAAAGCTAGAGATTGTTCATACAGATTTGAGCGATCCTACTAGGACTAGAGGATTCTATGGAGAAAGGTTTTATATGATTCTTGTTAATGATTTTACAAGAATGATGTGGATTGCGTTTCTTAAAGAAAAGTCTGAAGCATTTGATAAGTTTAAGATCGTTAAGAATAAAGTTGAGAATGAATCTAGAATGAAGATTAAATGTTTGAGATCTGATAGTGGTGGAGAATTTAATTCTAGATAATTTAACACCTTTTGTGAAGAAAATGGCATTAAGAGATAGTTTTCAGCCCCTAGAACACCTGAACAAAATGGTATTGCAGAAAGAAGAAATAGATCGGTGACTGAAGTTGTAAGAGCTATGTTATTTGAGAATGATTTGGTGAAGATATTCTGGAGAGAAGCAATGAACACATCAATGTATACAATGAACAAAATATAAATTAGAGCAGACACAGACAAGACACCCTATGAATTATGGTTTGGACATGCACCCTCAGTTAAGTATTTTAGAATTTTTGGAAGAAAATGTTATATTAGGAGAGATGATGATATTAGAAAGTTTGATCCTAGAAGTGATGAAGGTATATTTCTTGGATATTCTTTGAAAATAAAAGCCTATAGATGTTACAATAAAAGAACTAAGACTATTGTTGAGATCGCAAATGTTAAAGTTGATGAAAAGTTCAAAATTCAAGAAAGAATGCTTGATTATGAATCAGATGAAGAAGCTCATCCTAAACCTAACATTGGATCTACTGAATTATTTTATGAGACTGACAATGATTTTTTGAATGAAAGCCACAGTGAAGTCATTGAAGAACCTACACCTGAAGTGAGATCTGAGACAATGACACATAACAAGAGTTTATCAAGAAATCATCCTATTGGGCAAATTATTGGAAGCATGAAAAGAGGAGTTCTAACTCGAAATAAGGTACATGAGCAGTTATGTTTGATTTCTTAAATTGAACCTAAAACTACTAGTGAAGCTTGTGAAGATGAAAGTTGGACTAATGCTATGAAAGAAGAACTAGATTAGATTGAAAAGAACAAGACATGGGAATTGGTCCCTAGACCTAGAGACAAGAATGTTATTGAAACTAAATGGGTATTCAGAAACAAGATGAATGAAAAAGGAGAAGTAGTAAGAAACAAAGCAAGATTGGTATGTAAGGGATACTCACAACAAGAAGGAATTGACTATGAAGAAACCTTTGCACCTATTGCAAGAATTGAAGTAGTAAGAATGTTTTTGGCTTATGCAGCTTACAAGAAATTCAAAGTATATCAGATGGATGTGAAGTCAGAATTTTTGAATGGAGAATTGGAAGAAGTCTACATTGAGCAGCCTGAAGGTTTTCCTTTGACTCAAGAAGGAGACATGGTATGTAAACTGAAGAAAGCCTTATATGGACTAAAACAAGCACCTAGAACTTGGTATGCAAGATTGGACAAATATTTGTTAAAGTTGGGATTTACAAAAGGAATAGCTGATAGCAATCTGTACACAAAAGAAATTCAAAATGGTTTTTTGGTTATAGTTATTTTTGTTGATGACATTATTTTTGGAGGAGAAGATGAAGCCAATGATAAATTTGCTGATGAAATGAAGACTAAATTTAAAAATGAGTATGATTGGTGAAATGAAATACTTTTTGGGATTATAGATAACACATAACAATGATGGTATCTTTGTAAGTCAGAAAAAGTACTTGAATGACTTGTTGAAAAGATTTGGAATGGAGAACTATAAACTAGTTGGAACACCTATGGTAATTAGACATAAGCTATCTAGCACAGATGAGACACCTGTAGTAGAACATAAGAAATACAGATCTATGATTGGAGGATTGCAGTACTTGATGCATACAAGACCTGATATAGCACATTCAGTTGGAATTGTAGTAAGATTTCAAGCTGAACCTAGAGAATCACATTATGCAGCAGTAAAGAGGATATTGAGATATTTAAGAGGCACAATGGACTATGGATTGTGGTATGAAAAAATTGATGATTTTACCCTATGTGCATATACAGATGCTGATTGGGGAGGCAGTGTTGATGATAAGAAAAACACCAGTGGTGGAGCATTTTTCCTTGGAGGAAGATTATTTCCTGGCTAAGCTGTTAGGATTAACAAGGCAGAAATAATAATTATGTGCAAATATAACTAATATCAGAAAATAATAAACCACACAGAATAGAACACAATGGCACACAGATTTAACGTGGTTCACCCAATCCCTGGGCTACGTCCACCAACAGCAAGTCCAATATTATTATTATCCAGTGATTACAACCTGATTACAATCCGTAATCCCTTACAGCCCAACTCTGCCGCAAGTACTAAAATCATACATAGTAAAAATCCCTAACCCTAAGCCATATTATACAATATTTTTCCGCTTTAGGGTTAGAATGAGTTATAAGTAGTCGGCCCAAATAACCAAAAAAAGTAGTCGGCCTCAAAAAAATTTTCCTCGGGGCTGCGCCCCCGAACCCCCGCTCGGGGCCCGGCCCAGCCCCGAACCCCGGTGAGGTCGGGAGGAAAAGTGTACAGTACTTTCCTGGATAGTACTTTCCTGATTAGTCACCACAAGCTAACAATCTCCCACTTGGTGACTGATCAGTATCCACACTATACTAAAAAACCTCCCACTTGGAGACTGATCCTGTAGCAATACCGCTACCCACATGAGGCTCCCACTGGATTGAACCACCTTGGACTCAGTTGTTCCTTTATTTTGTTCAATCTAAAAGACCAACTGAAGCTGAACATGAGTTCAACTTCTCCCTTGTTACTACCTTGGTAAACATATCTGCTGGATTATCATCAGTATGAATCTTTTCCAGCCTTAACTGTCCATCATCCAAAAATGATCGAATGAAATGGTACCGCAACTGTATGTGTTTTGTCTTTGAGTGCAAAGCAGAATTCTTTGCAAGATGAATGGCACTTTGGCTATCTGTATGTAGAAAATTATCCTTTTGTGGATGTCCCAATTCTTCCATGAAGAATTGAAGCCATATCATCTCCTTGGCTGCCTCTGTAGCAGCAACATACTCTGCCTCTGTAGTGGATAAAGCAACCACCTTTTGTAGTCGAGAAATCTAACTCACTACTATCCCACCAACAGTAAATATATAACCTGTAGTACTCCGCCTGCTATCTATATCTCCTGCCAAATCTGAGTCAACATAGCCTTGTACAGTAGTAGTAGAACCCCCAAAGTGTAAACACTTACTGGATGTGCCTCTCAAATATCTGAGAATCCATTTGACTGCATTCCAATGCTCAATACCAGGGTTACTCATATAACGGCTAACGACTCCCACTGCGTGTGCAATATCTGGCCTAGTACATACCATAGCATACATTAAACTCCCTACAGCTAAAGCATAAGGTACCTTAGACATTTTAGTCTCTTCTTCTGGTGTCTTGGGACACATATCCTTAGTCAATTTCAAATGACCAGGCAAAGGTGTGCTGACAGCTTTGGCATTTTCCATACAGAAACATTGCAACACCTTCTCAATATAATCAGCCTGAGATAGAGACAATTTCCTATTTTTTTCTATCTCTACAAATTTTCATACCAAGGATTTGTTTTGCTGCCCCCAAATCCTTCATAGCAAAAGATTTTGCTAATTGTTGTTTCAACCCCTTAATGCGATCCATGTTAGACCCAGCTACAAGCATATCATCAACATATAAACATAAAATAATGTAGCTGTCATCATCCAACCTCTTAAAATAAACACAATGGTCAGAATGACACCAACTATATCCATGCCCATTCATAAAAGTGTCAAATTTAATATACCATTGCCGAGGTGCTTGCTTCAAGCCATATAAACTTTTCTGCAATTTGCACACCAAATTCTCCTTACCCTTGACCTCAAATCCTTGTGGCTGAACCATATATATTTCTTCATCCAAATCACCATGAAGAAAGGCTGTTTTAACATCAAGCTGCTCTAAATGCAAATCTTCAGTAGCCACAATACTTAAAACAGTACGAATAGAAGTCATTTTAACAACTGGAGAAAATATCTCATCAAAATCAATACCATGTTTCTATGCAAATCCTTTTACAACTAATCTGGCTTTAAATCTTTTCGTACCTCCATCCTCTTCTTTGATCCTGTAAACCCATTTATTCTGTAAAGCTCTTTTACCTGCAGGTAGCTTACATAAATCCCATGTCTGATTTTTCAGCAAAGAGTCCATTTCATCTGTCATTGCAGACTCCCACTGAAGCTTTGTATCCACCTGCACAGCTTCATTATAACATTCAGGTTCACCAGCATCTGTTAACAGAATAGAATACAAAGATGGAGAAAATCTTTCTGGAGGTCTACTTAGCCTTGTTGACCGTCTAACACTCACTGGGGTGTGTGGTATTTGTTGTTGCTGTTGTTGCGGAGCATAAGGAACTTTTGGAACATGAACTTGTGGAGTATCATCCAGTACTACATAGTCATTTTCTTTCTTCTCATGCTGCAGCAACAGATCTTTGTACAATACTTTCTCATTGAATATGACATCCCTGCTTCTTACAATTTTATGATTTTCAAAATCCCAAAGCCTATAACCAAATTCATCAATGCCATACCCAACAAATACACATTTCTTTGACTTAGCTTCCAGCTTGGTTCTATTTTCAGAATCTATAAGTGCAAAAGCTTCACAACCAAAAGTTTTGAGAAAAGAATAACTCACCTTCTTACCACTCCATGCTTCCTCTGGAATACCACAGTCCAAAGGAGTAGAGGGGCCTCTATTGATTAAATAAACAGCAGTGTTCACTGCCTCTGCCCACATATTTTTGGGCAGCCTAGCATGCAACCTCATACTCCTTGCACGCTCCATTATTGTCCTGTTCATGCGTTCAGCCACTCCATTTTCTTGTGGAGTCCTTGGTACAGTTTTCTGCCTACGAATACCATTAGAGGAACAATATTCTTCAAATTCTGTGCTGCAATACTCACCACCATTATCAGATCTGAGATATTTTAACTTTTTACCAGTCTCAGTCTCAACCAAGCATTTCCATTTCTTAAAAGTTTGAAATACATCAGATTTCTGTCTAAGGAAATAAATCCATACTTTTCTTGTTGCATCATCTATAAATGTAACATAATACAGAGAGCCACCAAGGGAAGATACCTGAGCTGGTCCCCATACATCTGTATGCACAAGCTCTAATCTCTCATTTTTCTTTTCCTTCCCACTCTTCACAAAACTAACTCTCTTTTGTTTTCCATAAACACAACTTTCACAGAAATCCATATTGACACATTTCAGACCAGGTAAAACTTTCTTTGAATGAAGTAATTTCATACCTTTTTCACTCATGTGCCCGAGTCTATTGTGCCACAGTGCTGTGTCAAAATCTACAGCAACAGTTTGATGTTCTTCCTGCTCAACTGCAGCCACTGTTCCTGAGCATTCATTATCTTCTGAAACAATTAAAGTAGAAGGAACAGTATGACCTGTACAAAGATATAAGGTGCCTACTTTCACACCTTTTGCTACTACTAAGGAACCTTTTGAAACCTTCCAATTTTTATCATTAAAAGTAACTGTGCAACCCTCATCACCCAGTTGCCCTGCTGAAATTAAATTCCTACTCAGCCTTGGAACATGTCTTACCTCTTGTAGTAGCCAATGATTCCCATTCTGCAACTTAATCTTAATTTTTCCCTTTCCAAAAATCTGACAGGGTTCATTATCTCCCAAATAAACTAGCCCAAAATCCCCTTGGACATAATCAACAAAATAACTTCTATGGGGTGTAGCATGAAATGAAGCCCCAGAATCTAAAACCCATGAATCATCAATACTTTCTAAGGACAAGAGCAAAGCATCCTCCTCAGATTTGTTACTTACCACATTTGCCTCCTTGTTTCCATCATTTTTGTCTCCTTGATCTTTCTTCCGAGACCAACAATCTTTCTTCTTATGACCTGGTTTTCCACAATACCAGCAATCATTTGGCCCTTTAGATTCAGACCTCTTTCCCTTTGATTTTCCTCTTGATTTCCCACGATTTCCAGAGTTGTTTCCTCTATCTCTTGTTCTGCCTCTACTTTCTGTGTTCAATACACTACCCGATGTGGATGCCCCTGAGCTTTTCCTATGAATTTTCTCACTCAATATAACACTAATAACATCATCATACTTTAGGGTATTAGAACCAGAAATAGAATTACTAACAGCTATTACCAAGCCATTCCAGCTTTCTGGCAAAGAACACAAAATCAAGAGAGCCCTAACCTCTTCATCAAAAGTAATTTTAACTGAGGTTAATTGACTTGTAACTGTATTAAACTCATTCAAATGATCAGTAACTGATCCACCTTCTACCATTTTCATATTAAATAAACGCTTCATAAGAAATACCTTGTTTGAAGCTGAAGGCTTTTCATACAACTTCGCTAGGGTTTCCATCAGATCTTTAGCTGTCTTTGCTTCAGTAATATTGAATGCCACCGATTGTGCCAAGCATAGACGAATACTCCCCAGTGCCTTCCTATCCAAAATATCCCAATCCTCCTGAGACATTGATTGCTCTTTTTTGGCTACTCCCTCTAATGGCCGCCATAGATCCTTCTGATAGAGATAATCCTCCATTTGCATCTTCCATAACTGGAAGTTCTGCCCATTAAACTTATCAACCTTCAGCCTACCCTCTTCTGCCATTTCTCCCACTTAACCGAGAGACTCTCCCACTAACTCGTGAGACCTGCTTCAGAGAATAGATGAAAGAACGAATGAAATAACCTCGCTCTGATACCACTTGTTAGAATTAACAAGGCAGAAATAATAATTATGTGCAAATATAACTAATATCAGAAAATAATAAACCACACAGAATAGAACACAATGGCACACAGATTTAACGTGGTTCACCCAATCCCTGGGCTACGTCCACCAACAGCAAGTCCAATATTATTATTATCCAGTGATTACAACCTGATTACAATCCGTAATCCCTTACAGCCCAACTCTGCTGCAAGTACTAAAATCATACATAGTAAAAATCCCTAACCCTAAGCCATATTATACAATATTTTTCCGCTTTAGGGTTAGAATGAGTTATAAGTAGTCGGCCCAAATAACCGAAAAAAGTAGTCGGCCTCAAAAAAAATTTCCTCGGGGGCTGCGCCCCCGAACCCCTACTCTTGGGGGCTGCCGCCCCCAAAACCCTGCTCGGGGCCCGGCCCGGCCCCGAACCCCGGTGAGGTCGGGAGGAAAAGTGTACAGTACTTTCCTGGATAGTACTTTCCTGATTAGTCACCACAAGCTAACATAAGCAAGAAGTAGAATTGTATCTCACAAAGCACAACATAAGAAAAATATGTAGCAGCAACAAACAATTGTAACCAGATAATTTGGATGAAACAAATGCTGAAGGATATTGGAATAAAGTTTGTTGAACCTGTTGTCATACATTGTGACAACACCAACATAGTTGGTATGTCTAAGAACCATGTATTACATTCTAAGACAAAAAATATAGAGATTAAATATCATGTTGTAAGAGAGAAATTTGTTGAGAAAGAAGTCAGACTTGAGTACATAAGTACAAAGGAGCAGATAGCAGATATATTTACAAAGCCTTTGCCTAAGGATACATTTGAGTATCTAAGAGGTATGCTTGGGGTTATGCCCCATCCTACTTTTGAGAAGTGATGCAGTTGGTTGCATCCATCCAGTGGTATATGAGCCTTATCTTTCTTTTGGACTGGATGTTGGTACTTCCTCTATGGGGGAGTATGTGTATATGAGCTGAGTCATGAGGACTCTAGTGAATGTATTTTTTGAATAATGTCTTTTGACATTGGAGTTTTTGTTGACATAATGATGAGATTTCTATCATTGATGTCAATGGGGGAGAAGTGTACATGAAAAAACCATTTGTACTATTTGAGTAGGAAAATGAAGCAAGATTTGAAATATTTTTCTAGAGCAGCAGTATTGCATTTTTGGAACATTGGATGTTTTTTGATCTATGTTTCCATCAATGCCAATGGGGGAGATTGTTAGGAATGAATGCTAAATGTTTGGCAGCCATTCTATAACAGTTGTTGTTGCATTCATGACTATGATTGTCATTGATGTCAACACAATGATTTACCAGAGACTTGCAAAGAAGCAGACAATGTTTGAATTAGCACACATAGGATATTGTAGTTGGAGCTATGTGATGTTGAGGATATACTCTTTGATATGTTATATGTCTATGGTTAAGAGCATAGATAGTAATTCATTTATTCATGGAAGTTATGAGCATTTTGGTGGAAGCAGTATTCAGGTAGTGTTCCTGAGTAGCGGTTTGTGGAAATCGAATGATATATCCTAATTGGGATGAAATCTGGTTTTGTGCACTTAAAGGGAAGTTGAAGACACATTGTTAGTGATGTGGATGATAGTGCAAACTTTGAAGTCACACGAGTGAAGAATTATTGTATTTGGAAGCTGATATTTTTGTATAATTTTGATGTAGCGTGTGGAAAATTTTATTTTGTAATTGTATGCCGACTCATTTGTAATTACTTGATTGTGGTATAAAGGAAGGACTATTTTTCCTTGTTGTAATGTATGGATAAATATGAAGTGAAGAAAAGAGCTAATTGTGAAAGCAAATTTGTGAAGGAAGACAAGCAAAGTACAAAGATCTGAAATTGAGATCTGGTGTAACAATGAGTGCCGTTTGGCATAGTCAGAGAAGAGGTAACATATTATTCTATTGAGTAATACAAATATTATTTGGATAGTGTGTTCAGTGATCTTACCCTGAAGCTATTTGGGTAGTGGGTCCTTCTGTCTTCCATAACTCTTAACAGGGTTAGAATATTTTAACAGGGATTGTCCATCCTTTCAAAAGGAATATTCATATTAGTGCATCTTTTGTGGGCATCATTCCCACCGGGGTTTACTCTTTGATCAAGAGGTTTCCTAGTCAACATATCTTGTGTCATTATGTTATTGTGTATGAATATATTTCTATGTTTGGTAATTATATTGAGTACATAGTTTAATGCTATTGAAGTTGATAAAAATTATAATTATCTGATAACTGATTCACCCCCCCCCTCTCAGTTATCTTGGTGGACTTTACTTTCTAACAATTCTTGTGTCTTCCCTACTTTGTGAAGGTAAGAAATCCTTTTTGGTTATGACCACCTCAGTGTGAAGGTCACTAATTAGCTCTATGGGTTGCCTATGATCTTCATGAAAAATTAATCCCTCCTCTTCTACAATTTCATAGATCATTTTAACAGCCAAGTCTATTAACATCCGATCTGAAAGTTTCTTGGCTTTTAATTCAACTACCGCACTTTTATTGAAGACATGTCGAGTGTTCAAAATCTTAATGACTGAGTCTTGGAACATTAGATTTTGGACTATGTTATTTAAATCCTAATTGGAAGTGTTTATTTTCTCCTAGCCTATGGCTCTAACAACTCTAAAGTTTTTGTTGAGCAAAAGCATGTATCGTAATGCATAAAAGAAGAAAATATACACCTTATAAAAGTGGGAGGCGGTCTCGGGATCTAGAAGAAGTGTGCATGGGAACTTATCTGAGTTCTCTTCGAAGATAACCTTGTCAACTTCTTGAATATGTCCCCAAAATGAATATTGTGAAGGGTCTATACAATGATCCTCACAAACTAGCACCTCTGGTTGTGCCAACTTCTTACACTGAGAATTAAAATCACCTAGTTTATGTTGGTATTTATGGATAGTCTCCACTTTCTGATGGACAATATGTTGCACCCAAATACCCCATTTTGATTTGATTGAAATCTGATTTGGCAATCCTTTTAATGGATCAAGAAGTATACAAACCCTGACATCTTGGTGGGGAAACTCAAAAGGAATGAGATCATGTTTAATGAATATACCAATTTGATTAGCAATAGTTTATACTATTTCTAGATCTTTATATTCCAAAGGAAACAATGGAAAAGAGATCCAGATGGAGAAAAAAATAGAGGACTTGTTATCTGGTTTAAAATTTGGTGTCCATACTGAGGTAAAGAGACCCGAGCCTTTATAAAACCAACTTTTATATTTGTGGATAACGTCCCTTTTATCATCTGACTCAAACTTTGCTACAAAAAAACCCTAGTTGGGATCCATTCAAAAAATATATTTCAACCCCACCCAATACTGAAAGGCCCAGGACCTGATATTAGAAAAAAGAAAAGCATTGTTTGAGAACTTACCAATATGAGTTGTGCTCCGAATGTGTTCAACTTGATCCTTCAACAAGTGTTCTGGAAGAGTGATATTGATCGTGTTGAAAGGATGGCACACATGTGAGACAACCAATGTTTTAATGCCCTGATCTGAGGTAATCTAAAGTTGCTTAGCTTTCCAGACCTAGGTGATCTTTTTTGGATTGAAGGGTGCTATGTTGTGCTCCTTTTGTGGAAGCTCTGCTCTTTGTACCCCACTTAAAATCTTCTTTCCCTTAGAAGGCTTGAGAATATCCACTATGGGAACTAGAGAATGCCAAATATTGATAGGAGAACAAGGAGGAGTTCCCTCGTAAATGTCAAATACTGGTTGTTTCTTAGAAATCCATGGAGTAGCATTCCTATCATGCCAATGATGGGGGACTTTCTTAAACAAAGGGGAGCGATTGTAATTTGAAAACTTTTCCCGCCCAAACATACTATGTGTGAGTGATTTACACCTTCATGAAATAACAAGATTTAAAGAGAATTTACACTATTCAAAGCAAACTAATCTAAATAATGCACAATTAATCTAAATATCTCATGGTTCTCTAAATTGAAGTGGTAAATGAGGCTCTCAGCTGCAAATCCTCACTAGTGACACTCTAATTATGAGAATTAAGCTATATGATATGCAAATTTAGATCTATTCTATCAAATTCTAGCTCTATTTGATGAACAATCTACTATGATCAATGCAATTTAAGCTAAAATATCAATGAAAATGCTAAGTGAGTGGTGTGGATGCAAATTGCAAGAGCTTTGCTGCAATTCAAAGATATGGAGTGGATGATTAATGCCTCAAAATGCCTTCTATTTATAAGATTTTCCCAAGGGTAGGGGGTAGAGTGAGATAACCATGGTTATGCTTGGGTAAGGTCAATTGGCTTTGCTTTGTCCTTAAATTGGGGGACAAACATTTAAATGGTTTCAAAAGGCTAGACCATTTCAACAAAAGTGAGTGATTTGTGTCCATTTTGTCTCCTTTTTTCCTTTGTTGAGGGAATTTCATATTTATTAAATAATTAAAGTAATTAAATTTAGCCATGAAGGGTAAGAGGTTCATTTTGATTTTTCATTTCAACAACTATGTCATTAATTGAATTTAATCAATTTCTTAGTGTTTTTCCCCTTTTCAAGCTTTATTTAATCATTTAATCATTTAATTGAATTTTCCTTTGATTTGAATTGCCTTTGTTCCATTTATCGATTTTTCATGTTATTTTGATGACTTGATTGCACCTTTTGATTGATTTAAGCCTTTGCCAATTTTCCATGTCTACAAATGCCCCTCTTTGAGTCGATGTGTGAAGAACACCGATTCAAAGATTCCCTTAGTATGATGATCTGATTCAGGTCCTGGTTCTGATATGCCTCTGATCGTTCTGATTGATGTACTTCCTGATAACGATGATGTGCCTCTGATGGTGGTGCTGATATGATTCTGATGCCTCTGATATGATATGGGTCCTGATGTGATGATAGGTCTTGGGTTCACTGATAAAGGTCTTGGGTTAATTGATAAAGGTCTTGGGTTGATTGATTGCTGATATGTTGATATGTTTGATATGTTTGATATGATGACAGATTTGATATGATATGGTAAATTGATCTGATATTGATTTGTCTCCTGATATGAAATTGATATGAAATGATATCTTGATATGATATGATATGATATTGATATGATATGCCCCACTGATAAATGTTTTTGATGTGATGCCAATTTGATACTCTGATGCCCCTTCAGAAATAAAACATATTGAGTCCTTGATTTGAAAGATTTTGAGTAGTTGGAATATGTTTTGATTTCTGATACCGTTTGAAAGAAATAATCAAGTTTGATTTATGCCCCGATTAATGAAAATGTCCTATGATAGGTTCAAAGTTCATTTTTTAAGTGTTTATGAGGACCAATTTCACTTTAAATAGGGGAAAACCTCTCATTTTACTATTCATTTGCACCATTCCTTCTTGAGATTTGAGCTCTGATTTTAGCCTTTTGGAGATGATGGTGGTCCCACATCGCGAGCATCGGTTTGAGAGAGCACGCCGGTTCAGTCGGAGAGCGACCGATGGTCCTCCGGTATGTCATTCAAATTTTCCTCATGTCTTTAAAGTTGCATTTATGACCTTATTTAATGCATTTAAAAATTTTAATTCTGCGTTCGTGAAAAGAAATGTCACCTCCGTGCATTTTAATATCGCCTGAAAATTTTAAATGTCGCCTTTGGTAAATTTTATGTCGCCTCCCTTAGGTATTTTCACGCATTTAGAAAATCTGGTGTCGCCTAAGGAAAATTTAATGTCGCGTAGGATTTTAATCATTTTAATCAGGTGTCGCGTGATAATAAGATGTCGCCTACGAAAAATCTTATACCGCCTCCGTGAAATTAAATCACGCGGATGAATAAAATCACGCGTTTGAACAAAGAAATGTCGCCTCTGGTAAAATAAATGACGCCAGAAAGAAAAGTCGCGTAAGAAATTTTTTTTTTTATTTCAAACTTTTCTAAGACGTCTGATTGCTCGATTGCGTCAACTTGATTGATATCGATCACGTCAATGAATTCAATCGAATGTTTAGTTAGGGTATTCCCTTTGTTTGATTTCAACAACGAATTAGGACATAGGTAACTACAATATCGAAGAATAAGGTTAATCAATCTTCATCACAAATGATAGATCATGGATCTAAATGTCCATTCATTTATGCTCAAATGCTTAGAGACATAAAACTAGGATCGTCCTTCCTCAATGCTTAGAGTTAGGATTGGTAAGTCTGATAGGTATATTTAAATTGATGACCATGATTGATTGTTTGATTTCCTGATAGTAAGTTACTCATGTGGTTCCCTTGTTTTGATTAAACAGGAGGATGTCCCTGTGCTGTACCTTCGGACTGTACCACACTGGGTGATGGAGCTTAGGACCCAGTTGACTGACGCCGAGAGGCGAGTGATTAGGCGCTGCGGTTTACTATGCGTACTAGAGCTTCCTCGGTTCCAGATGAACCGAGGTTTGATTACTGCTGTCGCAGAGCGTTGGCACTCTGAGACAAACACATTTTGGCTACCACAGGGCGAGATGACTATTACACCGGAGGATGTTTACAGATTGCTACGAATCCCGACTCATGGAGAGATAGTATATTATGATGCAGTCTATGACGGGACATATTGTCGACGAGTATTCGGAGATCCGTCGATTGGTGATGACTGTATCTTATGGCCTTAGTTTGCCTCATTTCCTGTTTTACCAGCCTTATTAGGTGCTATCATTGGTGGTGTTTTATTACCTGATCGGCGAGGTCGCGGATTTTCAGTGGGATGGGGCAGGATTATCGAGGATTTGCTACATCATCCTCGACGCTTTGACTGGGGATCTTGTGTGCTGGCACAGCTTTATCATGATCTACATGAGGTGGTTTACAGGAGATCAGCCTCATTATCTGCTGGGATTCATATTTTATAGTTGTGGATATGGGAGCACTTACCAGTCAGTCGTCCTATATCAGATCGAAATCATCCTCTAGGATATCCTTTTGCATGGCAGTATACTGGTATGGTGACACAGCATCACTTGGGTCACTTGGAGTATTGGCGATGACAGATTGATGACATGGATGAGGTCTATTGGAGACCATATGTTGAGGTCGAGGATTGGAGAGAGGATAGCTTGGAGTTACCCTATATGTTTGCTCCTCGATGGATGATCGGCAGGATCGACTCTGTTCTTGAGAGATTCTTGGCAGGGAGAGTACTACGACAGTTTGGGCGGATTCAGCCTATGCCTCAGGGATCTGCAGTATATGCTCGTTCTAGTGCAGAACGTGCTACTTGGGGTCACATGCCTTCATATGATGACGCTATAGAGCAGATATCATTACTGGGTTATATGGATTGGGACATGAGGTTACATATTAGAGATGCCAGAGTCACACAGGAGTATCTAGCTTGGTTGATGGAGCATCCGATGCCTCACTTTACAGACCCTGCAGAGCCAGTACCTGGGCGAGATGATGATGGTGATGATGTTGGTGGTGGGAGGAGACGCAGAGGTAGACCCCGAGGTAGGGCAGTGATTAGGCTCAGAGGACGAGTGAGAGATGCACCGGTACAGACACCACCTCCTCCTCCTCATCCTGCAGTAGCACAGAGACAGAGGTTAGATCATCAAGATCATGTGAGGGCTACCAGACAGGATCCAGGGACAGGACAGGATACGAGAGCAGGATTACAGCAGGCTACTGTGGATGGGCAGGATACAGGTGCACAGCAGATGCCAGTAGCTTTTTCCCGTGATCGGGGAAAAGCTCCTATAGATACAGGTGATCCTCAGAGTACCTATGAGGTTGGAGAGAGCTCTAGTACTACCCAGCTACGAGCAGATGTGGGAGCATTACGGACAGAGGTGTCACAGATGTCATCTATGATTCAGCAGTTGGTATCGGGTTTGGCTCCCTTAGTTCCTCTCCTTGTTGCTATGGTTGGTCAGACGCCTCCTCAGCAGCCTCCATCATAGCCTCCTCCACAGCCTCCTCCAGGACCTCCTCCCAGTGGTGACGAGAGATGAGCTATGAGTGCTCTTATTGATCATTTATGTACTGATGCTGAGATACTTGATATTGTACCATAGTCTTGTGACCTTGGTGTCACCTTTCCAGTTGTATTTTGACACTTATTTGACATTGATGCCCCTGTTGATGGGCGATTATGACATCATTGTTATACTTGATATATTGAGTTATGAGTAGACGTGTGATATGAGAACATTTATGATCTTTCCTGCTTTTACTTGCTGATATATGAGATTTCCTTTAGATGCTGCTATATGTGTTTATCTAATGCATTTGTTTTTTTGGATGAATATTGGCTATGGATGCAACGTATCTTATGTATGATATAGATAGATGGATGCATTTCTTCTTCATGTATGGATGCAGTTTTGATATGTTATTTCTCATGTATGCAATCTGTATGCAAATGTAAATGATTATTACCTTCTTTTCTTTGATAATATCTATGTAATGATTAATGATATGGAATGAATGCAAAAAGTATAATCTCATTTATTTTTATTTTTGTAGAAAAGATGATGTTGAAATGATGTTGTCCTTGTTGATTTAACCTTGTTAATGATGTCATGTACCCCCTTTTTGATGCGAAAATAAAACCCTTGGGAAAAAAAAAAAAAAATGCACATGCAATTAATCTAACATGAGAATGCATTTAACCTTTTTATGAATGCAGCTAAGTGTCACTAGCTTTTAGCAAATAAATGCCTTGAGGATATATTTTCATCATTGAACACTTGGGACCGGAAAGTTGATACAATCACCACTGCCCACTGACATGATGATATGAATATCGCTTTTTATTTACTGCTCATATGGTAACCTCCGTTTTGCTTTCCCATCGGTCTCATCGATACGACTATCACTGATTTCAAAAAAAAAAAATCATGAGAGTACGAATACCG
The DNA here is from genome assembly GCA_027943335.1 of Chamaecyparis obtusa. Classification (NCBI taxonomy): domain Eukaryota; kingdom Viridiplantae; phylum Streptophyta; class Pinopsida; order Cupressales; family Cupressaceae; genus Chamaecyparis; species Chamaecyparis obtusa. The sequence continues at coordinate 1,227,277 of BSBK01008308.1, read as the reverse complement.
ATTTTGTCGGATTCTATGTTGCAAGTGGATTTTGTCATTTAGATATGAAGAATCTAAATATCCAAGGTATCCGGTTGCGTAAACAAACAAAGGTTAACTCATTGTTTTATAAGATAATCCTCGATGGTTCTTTGATGACCATGTCTTTAGATGAATTCTCATAAGGCAATGAATTTTCCTCCAAACAGTCACTTCATAGTCAAGAAAAATATCATGTCTCCATCATTGCCAATCTAGTCGAAACATCATTGATGAGCTAAAAAGACTTGATACAAATTGAATGAATGTAAGTAAACAGATTTTTAACCAACTTTTCAAAAGAATCTATCTAAGTGTTTTGCATTGTTTTCTGATTTTCAACAAAATATATTTCCAAGTGTTTGATCATGACATGATTTTTGATTTTTAATCCTGAATAATAAGTCAATTTAGGCTTCAAGGATTTTGTTGTGGTAGTCAACTTTTTTTGTTATCAATCAAAGGTTTACAAAAATCTGATCTCTCTTCTGAAAATGTTGATCTCTTTCTGCTTGTGACTGAATGTTGTTCATATGAATCCTTTTTGAGGTACCCACTTTCCAATTCGTTTATGCTGCCCCCAAGTATTTGATGTATCAATTTTGACAACTTTAGGCAATGCAAAGGATGGTGCTACAAACGGTTATTATGACTATGTACAAATGACGGATGCAATGAAGGTTTAGACAAATGGGATGATGAGATGCATTATATACACATGTGACTAGGAAGGAAATGACTTAAGGGAACCAAAAGTGCTTGTTACCAAGTTTTCACTTTTGGGTATTCTCTTTTTTTTTTTTTTAGCTACCAAGGCGCCTATTTGCTAGGTTTTCACCAAGGCACTTTTTCTCTTTTTTCATTTTTTTCATTTTTTTCTTTTTTCTTTTTTTTTTTGTATTTTCATTATCACCTTGGCGCCTATTTGCTAGGTTTTCACCAAGAGATAGTTTTTTCAAATGTTTTTGCTTTCTTCAGGCTCAATTTTCCACTGTTTTTGATCTTTCTTCTTTTCCAATGTTTTTGGATTTTCCATTTTCAAATGTTTTTGTTATTTTCCATTTTCAAATGTTTTTGGTATTTTCCATTTTCAATTATGTACAATAATTATGATGCTCTCTCATCTGATACTCTTTATACTCTTTCATCTGTTTTAGGTGTAGAATCTCTTCAAATGAATGCTATTTATGGGTTCTTGTAATTCTTCACCATTACAATCTGATAATTTATATGTTCCAGTTCCAAAGGATGATGCTATCACAAATGGGCCTATCCAATTAGCTTCCCACTTTCCTTTCTTTTCCCTTTCAACTTGATTTTTGGGATTTTCTCTTAGTACCAAGTCTCCTACTTGAAAAGTTCTTGGTTTGATGTGTTTGTTGTAATTGTGTGCAATCCTGTTTTGATAACCTTTTAAATGCTCATAAGCTTGAGTCTGATGTTCCTCTAACAATTCCAATTGTTGTAGTCTGGCAATCCTATAATCCTCATCAGTGATCAATCCTCTTAATGAAACCCGTAGAGATGGAATTTCAACTTCTAATGGTAGAACTGCTTCAGTTCCATAGACTAAAGAGAATGGGGTGGCTCCTGTAGGTGTTCTGATACTAGTTCTGTAAGCCCATAGTGCGGGATTTATTTGCACGTGCCAATCTCTTCCTGATTTGTTAACTGATCTTTTTAATATTTTGAGGATATTTTTGTTTGTTGCCTCAGCTTGTCCATTGCCTTGTGGATAATAAATGGATGATGAATGATGTGTGATGTGAAATGTCATGCAAAGTTCATCAATATCCTGATTTTTGAATTGTTTCCCATTATCCGTGATAATGGCATGTGGAATACCATAGCGGCAAATTATGTGGTTCAAAATGAACATTGAAATTTGTTTGCCGGTTGCTGTTATTAATGGAACTGCTTCCACCCATTTGGTGAAGTATTCTGTTGCTGTGATGATATACTTGTGTCCGTTTGAAGATGGAGGATATATGATTCCAATCAAGTCAAAACCCCATTGATAAAAAGGCCATGGTGTAATGAATGGGTGTAATTCTTGAGCCGGTGCATGTATCATATTACCATGATATTGACATTTGCTGCATGTCTTCACAAATTGACAAGCATCCTTTTCTAATGTTGTCCAAAAGTACCCTAGACGAAGGATTTTCTTAGCTAGATTAAAATCGCTTGAGTGTGACCCGCAAATGCCTTCGTGGACCTCGCGTAAAGCTAACTTAGACTCTTCTTCCTCTAGACATCTAAGTAACGTCCCATCAAGACCCTTACGATACAATGTGTCTGAAAGGATTAGGTAACGGGCAGCTTGGCGTATGAAGTTACGTTTTTGGGCACGAGTTTGGTCTATGGGGAGTACTTGGTCTTTAAGGTAAGTATAGATGGGTCCATACCAAGGAGAGTCATGTCCATGTAAAAGAGCAACAATTTGGGTGTCAGGAAGGTTAAATGCCGGTTTTACCAACTCTTCCACCAAGAACTCATACTTCTCATTTTGATCTGGTTTTTGTAACAATGAAGCCAAAGTAGCCATGGCATCTGCTGCTCTATTCTTTTCTCTTGGAATCTGTTCAAATGTGATCAAAGCAAAGTACTTCTTCCATCCATCAATCAAGGTTTTATATTTCATCAATGTGATGTCCTTGGTATTGTATTCATTATTAACCTGATTGATTATGAGTTGGGAATCTCCATACACTTGTAATTCTGCAATACTCCATTCTAAAGCCATTTTGATGCCAATGATTAATGCCTCATATTCCGCTATATTATTGGTGCATGGAAATAAGAGTTTATAAGACTTTGGAATGGTGTATCCTTGAGGAGTAACCAATAATATACCTGCTCCAGAACCTCCTTGTGTGTAAGATCCATCAAAATATAACTTCCATGTCTTTACTTCTATGTTGACAATTTCTGCATCTGGAAATTCAATTTGCATGGTTTGTGTAGACTCCATTGGGTTATCTGCTAAGTGATCTGCTATCACTTGTCCTTTAATTGCTCTTCTATCAACATATTCAATGTCAAATTCACTTAGGATCATGACCCATTTTGCTATTCTACCTGTTAAGGCAGTTTTACTTAGTAAGTACTTGAGAGGATCAATCTTGGCAATTAATTTGATCTTATGCATCAACATATAATGTCTTAGTTTTTGAGATGCAAAAAACCACTGCTAGACATGCTCTTTCCATGAATGAATAATTGAGTTCATATTTTATTAAGGTTCTACTAAGATAGTAGATTGCCCTTTCTTTTCCTTGCTCATCTTCTTGTGCCAACAATATGCCTAGAGACCTTTCTGTGGCTGATATGTATAACAACAGTTCTTTACCTTTGATAGGTGAAATAAGAATAGGTGGGTTTATCAAATAAGTCTTCAAAGTAGCAAAGGCCTTATCACATTCTTCATCCCACATAAATGTAGTGTCCTTGTGTAACAATCTGGTGAAGGAGTGACACTTTTCTGCTAATTGAGAGATAAATCTCCTTATTGATTGAATCTTTCCTTGGAGTGACCTCATTTGGCTAATATTTCTTGGAATCTCCATTTTTAAAATTGCTTGTACTTTTTCAGGATCAACTTCAATGCCTTTTGCTGACACTATATAACCCAATAACTTGCCGGATTGGACACCAAAGGCACACTTCTTTGGGTTTAGTCTAACTTTGAATTGTTCTAACCGAATGAATATTTTTCTTAGGATTTGTAAATGCTCTTCTCTATTGTGGGATTTTTCTAGAATGTCATCCACATAATCTTCTAAAAAAGTATGCATCATGTCATGGAAAATAGTTGTCATGGCCCTTTGATATGTAGCTCCAGCATTTTTTAAACCGAAGGGCATAACATTCCAACAAAAGGTACCCCAAGGGCAAGTAAATGCTATCTTTTCTTGGTCTTCGGGAGCAATCTTGATTTGGTTGTAGCCACTAAATCCATCCATTAATGAGTACATTGCGTGACCTGCTGTCAAATCCACTATGGTATCAATGCTTGGCAATGGGAAGTCATCTTTGGGACATGCAAGGTTTAAATCTCTGAAATCCGTACACACACGGATAGATTTATCATGTTTAGTAACTGGCACAATGTTAGAGATCCAATCAGCATATGCTATTGTTCTTATGAATCCCACCTTTAACAATTTTTCCAATTCTGCCTTGACTAGAAGAGCCACATGTGGGTGCATTTTCCTTAGTTTTTGCTTCACAGGTTTAACTCCGGGTCTAACATTCAGATGATGCATTATGAAATCAGGATCCAATCCAGGCATATCGGCATATGACCATGCAAAATTTACTTGTTGTTCTTGGAAGAATTTGATAAAGTCCTCTCTTTCAATAGATGTAAGTGATGCAGCCAAGTGTACAACCTTTGGCTCTAGTTCCGTGCCAATGTTAACTTTTTCTGTCGGTTCTATAAGAATAGATGACCGTTCTTCTTCATGTTCAGGCAAAGTATCCAATCTCTCTTCTAATGGTGCCACAGTTGGGTTTTCACCAAAAGAAACGTCTTTTATTTTCATTGTTTTTGGTTCTAATGGTGCCACAGTTGGGTTTTCACCAATAGAACTTTTCATTTTTTTATTTTTTTTTATTTTTTCTTTTTTTTGACTAAGAGATTGGACCCTTGCTATTGTCATCATGTCCGTATTGAGTTCGCTGGTGAAAGAGGGTTCAACCGCATTGAGGTATTGGTTTGTGGCTTGGTCATTTGGGAAGTAAAGTAAGTCATGTGGTTCAGTTTGATCCCAATCAATGAGGTCTGGATGTATCAAAATTAAGGAATTATTGGGCAAGGTATCATCAATAGGATTTATGGACATGACTTCGTTTGAGGGTTCATACATTGTATCATTTAGGTCTATGATGTGGGCTTCCTCAAGATGATCCATGGAAGCAGGGTCAAAGTCCCCTTCGCTTGAATCCTCGTCGACCTCTACGGGAAACAATGTGGGAAAAGCCACAAGCAGGTTAAAACTAACGTTTGAATTTCCCTCCTCTGAAGGTGTCCAAAATGTTTCTATCCATGCTCCACTACTAGATGCTTGTTCTATATTAGGCCTTTGAATAGAAGATTCTTCATTAATTGGAGCATTTTGTTTTGGGATTTTTGCATAAGTATGTATAACAATGACTTCTTTATCTTGACATGACTCATCTGATAAAGTATCCCATTCATAATCCCTAGAATCATCACTATCTCCTTCGGATTCTAATGCATTTATTTGAGGATAAAAATGATGCATTGGACTTGAACTTTCTCCCTTATGTTGAAAACCTACTCCGGATTTTTCATGACTTGCCCTCCAAACAGGTTCAATAGGTTCTAATAATCCTCTATTTCTTTGGCCTAGGGGTCCTCTTCCTTTGTATCCCATCTTTTGCATAATATCAAATCCTTTCCCATATTGTTCTGTTTGTATATTAACATGCTGAATTCTTTCCATGGGAGTGTCTAGGGTACCATCCTCATCATGATAAAACCATTGAAGGACATCATCCTCTTCCTTATCCCATGTTGCTTTGCTATCTTCCCTCACAAAATAAGAATTATACTTATGTGGAAGATGTTCTTTTGAGGGTTTTCCATGTGATTTAGGAGACATGGGCATGTCAAATAGAGAAACTGAATATTCTCCTACCCCTTTTGAACTAATCTTGCATTGTTTGTCAAATTTGTTCATCATCTCACTCATGTATTGGTAATGATCTGCTTTAGCTTGTTCTTTTTCCTCTTTAGTAGGTTTGTAGATCACTGTTTCCAATTTAGGTGCCACATATGGACTTTCCATCACATTTGGACCCTCGTAGCTCACTTTTTCCTTGCCCTTAGTTGATGTAGTTGAGCTAGCTTGAAGAGGATTTTGTGCATCTTCATTGGTGATTCTTGGAACAACTCCTTCACGATTATGTGGAATGTATAATTCATGCAAGGGTTTGAGTGCATTACAATATTGAAATGGATTTGAGTCTCCTCCAACTGTGATTTCTTCACCCATGTATGGGAACTTGATGCATTGGTGGTATGTGGAGGGGACAGCTTGCATCTCATGAATCCAAGGTCTTCCCAATAAAATGTTATAGGTTAATTTCATGTCCAACACTTGACATTTGGTTTCCTTCTTAACTGGTCCCACTTGGATGGGCAACACAATCATGCCTTTAGAAGCTCTTTCAGCCTCATCATAAGCTTTTATGGTGATTTTCTTTGTAGGGTCAATGCAAGACTCGGAGAAACCTAAGGATTTTACAAGACTCAATGTGCATATGTTAAGGCCAGCCCCTCCATCAATAAGGGCTCTTTTGACTCTATGCCTTTCGATCAAAACCTCTATATGTAATGGCAAATTTTGAGGATGAGTTATAGACATGTCATCTTGATCTGAAAATGAAAGACAATGAGGAGCCACAAGATGTCCTACCATATTTTGAAACTTTTCTTCCCCTAAGGTAGTAGAAACATGTGTTTCTTCCAAAGATTTTTCCAAAATCTCTTTATGATTTGGTGACAACTTCAATAACTCTAAGATTGAGATTTGTGCTGGAGTACGTTGCAATTGGTCTACCAAACTATAAGGTCTTGCTGCTGTAGGAGATTGTTTGACCACAATGTTGGATGGTGGGATATTGGTGTTTTGAGGGACTATCCCTTGTAAAGTCATTCTAGAATTCTGCCCTCTTGTAATGACATTTGTTGCTTCCTTTTGAGGCTGTTCATTAATGATGATAGCATTAACAATATGATCATATGATGGCGCAAAGTTGAGATTATTGGCACTTTGTTTCTTGCCATTTGATGACTCACCTTTATCATGTTTGTAAAAAGGTTGTTTGAAGGCCGTATGATCTTCATTATTTTGGGGTCCATCAACAGTGATTATGTTATTATCTATCAAGTCTTGCACCACATTCTTTAATTGTAAACATTCATTTGTAGGGTGCCCCCGAATCCTATGATATTCACAATGATGCTTAGCATCCCACCAACCCGGCTTGTGGTCTGGTTCATAAGGTTTAATAGCGGGTAATGTAATAACATTGTTAGCTATGAGAGTCTTTAATGCAGTTTCAAGTGATTCTCCCAAGGGTGTAAAGTGTCTTGCAGGAGTGGGTTTCAAATACTTATCATACTTGCTGTTTTGATCCTTGTTTCCTTGATTATTCTTATTGGCATTGTTGTTGTTGTTGGAAGGTGCATTATATGCTTGATTAGCATTATTCACTTGATTTGGTGTCTTTGTAAGGGCAAATGGAATCACCTTCAAGTTGCTGGATTCCACTACACCATCATTAACAATACCTTTGTTGTTATTCCTTGCAGCATAACGGCTATTGTTGTTGTACCAACTTTTATTTGGATTGTTGTTATTGTTGGTATTGTTGTTGTTGGAGTTAGAGTTATTCTTATTTTCCTTGTGCAATTTCAACTCTCCACTCTTAATCAACACTTCTTCCGTTGTAATTCCGTTATCAATTAGATCTTGGAAGGTTTTGGGACATTGCATCCTTAGTCTATAATTCAGCTCGCTTCTTAAACCGTTAATAAAGATATCCATTTTTTCTTTCTCCGGTACACTTCTTGGATATCTAGCAAATGCAGTCCTCCATCTTTGCAAGAATGTGAGAAAGGCTTCTCCATCTTGTTGCTTTGTGTTACATAACGTTATCATGGTGACCTCATGTTTGATGTTATAAGAGTAATGAGTCACGAATTTAGATGCTAACTCTTCAAAGGATTTTATGCCGGATGGTAGTTTTGAAAACCAATCCATGGCTGTTCCTCCCAAGCTTCTTGGGAATAGTCTCATTAAATAGGTTGATTCATGCATGAATTCAAGACTCAATGCACAAAACCCCCGAAGATGATCATGTGGGTCAGATGTTCCTTCATATCTCTCATATTTAGGAAATGTTACATTAATGGGAAAAGGCACCATGACCAAACTCTTATCGAATGGAAAAGGACATAATGTTTCAATAGAGAAAGGCTTAGGAGCCCCATTTTGTTTCAAATTGTCAATTTCCATTTGTAATGCCTTGAATTGTTTCCTCATTGCTTCCATAGGGTCTTCTATTTCCTTGGGCTTTAATTGTTCTATGTCAAAATCTTTAGGTAGCTTTACCCCCGTTTGTATTAAGTCCATGAAGTGTTTTTCTTTATCCATAAGCATGGTCTTTTTCATTAGTTCTATGAAATAAGGACATTGTCTTGCCTCTAATGCTCTTTCAATCGTGGCTTCTTCTGCAGTTGGGGGTAAGTTTGTATTATGAGGAGGCAATAAGTTGTTGCCTTGTGAATTTGCCTCTTGAGAATTAGGGTCTCTTCCTCCATTATTAGAATTTCCTTGATTGTTGTTAAGATCCATACCTCCATTCATGTTGTTCCCTTGGTTGTTATTGGGATCTATGCCCCCATTCATGTTGTTCCCTTGGTTAGTGGGATCGATATTTCCTAGGGTACCACTAAACATGTTGTTAATGTCCTTTGCCTTAGTGGGATTTTCAGTCACTTGTGAAGTAATGAAAGTGTTCTTTGGAAATGGGAGCTCTTCTCCGTTGTAGGTCCCGTCTGTTTGTAGTGCTTTCCTTATAGAGAATGACCTTGTAATAACAGGCATGAACAAACTTTAAGGGTATGTTGACTTTCTTCTCTTGATAATCTATTTTTGGAATAAGGTAAAAGTTTTTGATCAATTTTAAATGGTTTAAAATTTTAATGGTGTTTTGATCAATAACTTTGGAATATCTTGTTTGAAAATAAAAACAATCTCAACACACACATCAATTGGGTACCATATCCCTAGAATGCTCTAATGTGTATATTTTTGAACGTTTTCACAGGTTTAACACAAGAATAGCTTCCACACAATCTACCTAGCACATAATTGGTTCGTAAACATGGCTCTAATAGGTAGTTTTGCTATTTTACCGTTATGTAGTAAGTTTTCCGTTCAAAAGAGATCTTAGCTTTTCATCCCCCAACTATGTTAAGGGGCTTCCCACACGCACAAAAGCACGATTTTGCGCAATCCGTTAGGACTACTAGAGGAAGTTCGAAAGAGCTAAAATCCTTTTGTCGTGTACCCCATTAAGGATACCCGCGTTTCGTTTTATAGTGGGTCGGATTCTCGCGGCAAAAGCAAGTGTATCCCACTTTGGGCTGTCCCTCTCACCGGCCCTTCTAAGGCAATCTCGGGAGGCGAGCCCACTAAGTTTTAAACATATTCATTGAAAAGCATGAAAAATGGATTTGGTAGAGCAAGTTTGGGAATTTGATTCACTCAAAGAGTGAAGAGCATATCCCTATTGCTTTTCCCTTATCCCAAACACTCACAATCAAATTGGTTCTTTTTCAACCCCGTGACAAAGGGGTTCTTAGAATTGAAGTGTTTATTTTTTTCCTTTTATGATTAAACTATATTTTTGAACTTTGAAAATGCCACAATTTAAGGGAAGTGCAAGCTTGATGAGAAAAATACCTCAAACGATGCTAGCAAAAGCTAGGCGCATTTTTAAGTAGTAGATTTTTCATTTTTTCCTCCAAATCCTTCTCTTACCTTGGCAAAATGTTCCCTCCACCAACAAGTTAGTCAGCACAATACAAACAAAGTGAGGGGAAACCAAAATCAAAGCTAAAAATGATATAATTGATTATGCTTTTGATTCTTTTTTTACCAAAATACTTGCAAAATTCTTACAAATTTAAGGACTAAATTCCCAATTCAATGAAACATATTTTCGTTTGTAAGCATCTACAACAGCAATGTATTTGGCATGTAATTCTACTTCTTTCTCTAAATTATTATTGAGAACAAAGGTAGAATGTACCCGGTTTTCTTTCCTTATCCTCTTAGAGATCAATTTCTCCTCTAAGTTGTATCTTCTCTCTGGTTTTTGCACTTTCTTATGACAGACCATGCTCCTGAGACAAAAAAAATGACAGTAAAGTTAGCATACAGTCCTTATTTTGACAAAATAGTAAAAATACTGTCAGGCGACATTGTCCAGACTACAGGCGAGATCAAATTTAATGAAGACGTGACTACTTTAACCGCGAGCGTCACCAAAAGGGGCTCAAGCGAGATTAAAATAGTCAAGTGCGATATTAAATTTAACAAACGCGTGAAATATTTATTACAGGCGACAACAGCAATTACTATAATAGAAAATAGATGCTATACCAGGCGACATTTCTTTTGCCAAAGGCGATATCTAATTTAACAAAGACGTAATTACTTTAACCGCGAGCGTCACCAAAAGGGGCTCAAGCAAGATTAAAGTGATTATGTGCGATATCAAATTAAATGAACGCGCAAAGTATTTATCCAAAAGCGACAAAGTAATTCAGCTAAGCGACATCTTATTAAATGAAAGCGACATTTAAAATATTAAGAGCGACAAATCAAAAGAAAAGTGCAGTAAACTCCCTTTACACCAGGCGTGAACTAATTCGTCGGCCGCGGCTTTTAATTCATTTTAGACAACATCTAAATAGCCAAAGGCATCATATCTTTGTGCGTCAAGCGATAATCTAATGTCCGCAGGCGTGATTTCTTTATCCAGAAGCGTGACTCTGCTAGTAAGAAGCGTGAGCGTTCAGACTCCAGGCGACATCTAAATTTCTGCAAGCGACATCTCTTTACTGTAGGCGTGATTTCTTTACTGGTAGGCATGATTTCTTTTCTGTAACCTGCAAACAGTGAGCAAAATCATGCAATTCTAGCCTAAATTTGCAAATAACGTGGAAATTTTGATAAATTTGAGGCCTAGAGCCCCACGGTGGGCGCCATTTGTGTGTGAGTGATTTACACCTTCATGAAATAACAAGATTTAAAGAGAATTTACACTATTCAAAGCAAACTAATCTAAATAATGCACAATTAATCTAAATATCTCATGGTTCTCTAAATTGAAGTGGTAAATGAGGCTCTCAGCTGCAAATCCTCACTAGTGACACTCTAATTATGAGAATTAAGCTATATGATATGCAAATTTAGATCTATTCTATCAAATTCTAGCTCTATTTGATGAACAATCTACTATGATCAATGCAATTTAAACTAAAATATCAATGAAAATGCTAAGTGAGTGGTGTGGATGCAAATTGCAAGAGCTTTGCTGCAATTCAAAGATATGGAGTGGATGATTAATGCCTCAAAATGCCTTCTATTTATAAGATTTTCCCAAGGGTAGGGGGTAGAGTGAGATAACCATGGTTATGCTTGGGTAAGGTCAATTGGCTTTGCTTTGTCCCTAAATTGGGGGACAAACATTTAAATGGTTTCAAAAGGCTGGACCATTTCAACAAAAGTGAGTGATTTGTGTCCATTTTGTCTCCTTTTTTCCTTTGTTGAGGGAATTTCATATTTATTAAATAATTAAAGTAATTAAATTTAGCCATGAAGGGTAAGAGGTTCATTTTGATTTTTCATTTCAACAACTATGTCATTAATTGAATTTAATCAATTTCTTAGTGTTTTTCCCCTTTTCAAGCTTTATTTAATCATTTAATCATTTAATTGAATTTTCCTTTGATTTGAATTGCCTTTGTTCCATTTATCGATTTTTCATGTTATTTTGATGACTTGATTGCACCTTTTGATTGATTTAAGCCTTTGCCAATTTTCCATGTCTACACATACTTTTTAAATGAGGGGGTTTTGGGTAGGACCGTGTTAGTGGATTAGATACTGTAGGCTTCATGGCTGCCTGACTAGAGGACTCCCCAATCTCAAAGCTAGAGAATCTTAGAGGTCGAATATGAGGAATGGGAGGGGCTAATGGATAATTTGAGGGATCCCCTAGCAGTGGAAGAGGTGGAATAATCTTAAGTGATCCTGATGAATGCTGATTAGACCTGAAATGGAACCTAGGGTTAACAAAAAAGGGCTTCGCAGGCTGGACTATAGCTTTCCCCCTAAATATATTAATATCATCTGACTTGACTGCTTGATACGATGAGTCAAATGTAGTATTATGACAATTTTTCTGCACAAATGGGAAGGACTAAAAGCCCTTGAACTGATGGTCTAATCCACAAAACCTAGTTGGCTGCACAATAGGTGGTCCTGAAAAAAGCTTTGAAAAATCTTGGGCAGGAAGTCGAACTTGATGAGAACAATGATCCTATCTATTTTGAGCATCAAAACTACCTTGATGATGCTCCCTGCTAAAACTTTGAACCTGGTACTGACCCTGCTGCCCTCACTGCATCGACGCCCGTACACTCGCGCTCACCATTTTTAAATTTTGGAATAAAATTCTATTTTTAAATAACCTTGGTTGTAAGCTCTACATGCAAGAAGCCCCACTCATTCACTAAGGGTCAAGGTAAGGGCTCTCAATTGTTGACATGGTAGAGAGTGACCCCAAGGGGATTTGAACCTTGGTTGTTGGCTCTACAAGAAAGAAGCCCCACCATTTCACCAAAGGATCATGCCCCTTTGAGCTTGATTATTACTTTATGGGTTTTGTCAATTTTTCCTTCGTGTTTGTTTGTCAAGTGTCTTGATGTGAATTTTGTGTTATTAATGCATTAAAGATTTAATTAAGATTAATTATGAGATTAAAATAATTATATCTTATGAATATGAAAATATTAAATATATAGATATTTAATGAATGCAAATTAATTAAATATCATTGATGATTTAAAAGACTTAATTAAAAGTCTAATTATGAAAATAAAGGTTTAATTAAATATTAAATCAAAATCAAAATTAAATGTTCAAATAATATAAATTGATATTATTTATCAAGTTGCTTATTAAGTGGTGCTAAAGATATTAATTATAATTAAAATATAATCATGCGATTATATGCACATCAGTAAAAAGGAATTGATTTATCAGTTCTAGATTAGAAGGTTGAGTTAAGAGACTTAACAAAGGGATTAGTTATAATTCATTGTAATAAATTAATAATTTGATATTTAATTATCAATTTGCATATTATTAATATGCTACAAATATTAATTGATTAAGTAAATATTATTATACAATTAAATTTGCACATTCAGTTAATAAAATCGAAATATAAATTTAAGATTAAAAGTTGAGTGATTTGCATGAATTGAAATTATAAATTAAATAAATAATTATTTTAAATAAAAGATTGATATAAATGAGGTTGGAGTTGACTTCTAATTTCTGTATTTTTGAGTTAATTATTTTTAATTATTTTTAACAGTTGAGTTTTCATTCCTGATTGTGAGTTGCATGTTTAAAATTCAGTTTGTTGGGTTTTCTATATGAGAGTCCTTTTTGGTCATTTTAGATACATAGGTTTTAGGGAGATGGATTTTGGCTCTGTTTTTGGTTTTGAAGGAATTGGATTGGAAGTTGGAATTTTGGATTATGGGTTGTGTTCTTTTCTTTTCATATCATTCTTGGATTGGAGGTAGGGTTTTGAATCCTATGTAGTTTTTCTTTTGAAAAGATTGTCTGCCTCGTGCCTACCAGAATTCTATGTGGAATTTGATTGTTGGAAATTTTGGGATTGATTTGTTTGTCAAATGTTTGAAATAATTGAATTAGGCTTATTCTTATTTTTGAGAAGTTGGGAAGAAAGTTTATTTGAATTCTCTTTTGTAGAAATTCTTGTTAAACTCAAATATGGTAAACACTTGTGTCCAAATTGAGAAAAACTATATGTTATATTGAAAACTAACAAAACCCTAGGTTATTTTATAGACAATCAATTTTTTTTAAAAAGAGAGGAGTGATTATTCAACCAGCTAAGGTTTGAACCAAATATTTGTATAAAATTTATGAAATTATAATTATTTTTTGAATAAAATATATAATCTATATATATTTAAATCTATTAGGGAAAAAAAGAGAATTTAATGTTGCTGGGAATATATATATATATAGATAGATATTTAAAATTAGAAAAAATAGGAAAAAGGAGGGGGAGGTGGGGGTTATTTTCCCCCACCCTCGACAGCTCAAGCTACTGCTGCAACCGTCGCTGTGGGCAGCCTTAGCTGTTGTCGTGAGAAGCCTTGGCTACCATGGTAGTGGCTATTGTGGGTAGCCTCAACTGCTTCGGCAAGAGGCAACCTCGACTGCTTCGACAACCGTGGGGAGGACTGCCCCCAATCATTTTTTTAAAACATGTTCTATTTTATTATTTAAATAAAATAAAAAATAAATTAATTAGTTAAATTTATTTTATATTAAATTTATTAATATTTGAATTTAATTACTATTGATATTAATTAATATTTACATATTATTACTTAATAGATTTTATTAATTAATAATTGATAGTTGATAGTGATTATATGTGTGTGTGTGTGTGTATGCAAAGGTGTTTTTTTTAATATTTGAGTAAACAAGTATATGTGCATGAAATTTTATGTGTATTAAAAAAAAGTCTAATTGGACTATCGATAACAAAAGGAATGTTGCAATCAATTAAAACTTATAGTTTGTGATTTATTTTAATGTAATTTAATTATATTGTTGTTTAGTAACTATATTTAATAAATTAATTTATATAAGGAACTTTATAAATTAATTTATAGAAGTAAATCTTATTGATGGTTATTAAAATTTAATTATATTCTGATTTAGTAATTTTGCTTAATAAATTAATTTTTATAATGTTTATTATAAATTAATTTATAAAGCTTAATTTTGTGAATATTTGATTAACTGTGAATAAGGTTTTGATGTAAGTGTGCTTAATAGCATAGTGTTTTCTGATTGGGGTTTTGTTTTGTTTAGTCTTGTTAATTAAGGCTAGTTAGGGGATATTGATGCCCTAAGTGGATGTTGACTTTTGTGGCTCAAAATACTTTTTGGGTTTTACTTTTATGCTTTGGGGTTTATGTTGTGGAAAGTTCATAACCTATTTATATCACGATTGGTTCATGTGTTTCTTTGTGTGCATTTGTGATATGATGTCTTGTGTTCTCTGAGACTTCGGTCAATATTTTTATTTGACCAGAGGAGGTGACAAACCATTGTTGTATTGAGTTTTGATTTGTTAACTAGGTCACCTTGATTCTTTTATTGTAGTTTTTTTGTGATCTGATAGATGAAATTATGGATTTGTGTTGTACTCCATGTTTGGAAAGTGATTCTATTGATGCTCTTGATGATAATTGAACTTGTGTTATGAGACTATGTGTATATGGTATTTGGTGATTGTTATGTCTAGTATGGGATGGACAGTTTGGATCCTTGTATAGGATGTGATATTGTTTATTATACTCCAACACTTGTCTTTGATGGCATTCATGGTTTACTAATTTATGGAAATTTTTTATAGTTTTGGTTTTGCTTTCTTTTTGGTTCTTTCGTTGAGAGCATTAGGGTAGGTTATCTAGGAACATATAGGGGAAGCAACTTACTTTGAAGGTGTTAGAGCCCTTAAGTGTCTGCCTGAGTATCCTTTGTAAGTTGTCTTAATAAGTGACAACTTAATAAATTTATTGAGAGAAAACATTAAAAAAATAATTGTGCCTCTTCCATGCCTTAAGTGCTAGTACATGCGAGGATGGGAGTGGGAGAAGATGCTTTCCCATCTAGAGAGATGTTGAGGTCTAGCATAGTTGGTTTTCCCTGTCTATATAAAAGGACTACTGATACCACATAGAGTCGCTAGGGGGTCAGGGTCCAAAGAGACTACTAGGTGACCTTAGAGTTGACTTATGTGATAATACTTCCCTATATGTGTTCTAGGTTCCTACATTGCATTTGGTACACCTAATTTGTGTCATGATCATTTTTTTACTTGATAACCTTATAACCGTTAATACCTTTTTATCTAGTGTACCTTCACATTAGTGTTGTCTATTTTGGATGTTTCCTTAAGTGAGGCCTGGTGCTATCTCCTCAACATGGTGGGAGTGAACTTCTTGGTTCCATGTGGTTGAGTGGTAGTGATTCTATTACCATTGAGATTCAACGTTAGTGACTTTGTGCATGGGTTATCCTTGATGCTGCTTCTCTCTTCTTGTTCGTTGTTTGGAAACTTTCTTCTTATCATCATAAGATGTATATATTGTATTCTATTTTATGTATTGGTTAGTGACCTTGTTTCTAGAGATGTATATATTTTTGTAATGTATTATTGTTATCCTTGCGACATGTGCAGTGGAAGTTGTATTATCTTAAAGACTATGATGTATCAATTTGTATGTACCTTGGTTATATTGATGTAATGAATGTATCTTACTATTAAATTGAAATGAATATGTTAGTGTACTTAATGATTTGTGTTCTTTTCAGTATGATTAAGTAAAGGATTATAAATACTTCAATGTGGGTTTTAAAATGAACCTAAGATATATCATGTGATTTAGTGTTGGATTGTACTTAGTATATTAGTTAACTTATACGAATTCTACGTCATGGATCCCTTGAGACTTGTAATACGTAAATGAGTTATCTTTATAAGTATGTATTGTCTTATGTTATATTGCTTCTGCATTGTTATTTAAACTCTTAAAAAAAATTATTAGGTAAACTTAGTAACATGTTTTAGGTTAATTTCTCTTGGGTTCCCTAGTGGGGCATTAAAAAATGAATGAAAAGGGCCACTACCACCCCAAAATGGTAAAAGTATCAAAAGAGAAACAATTGGCACTTAGCCATTATCACAACAACTAGGAAGGTATTTTCCCAAGCCACCTTTGTCAAATTGTGCCAAACCTTGATCAATGTGTCTTCCACTCAACATTAGAGAGAAAATTCTATATAAACCCCAATGGTTTAACACAGACATATATGTATATATCATATCTACAAGCATTGGGCAAGTTCATCAGTTATAAATTCTAACATGATAGAGGATTTTTTTTTTGCTATCTTCAAATATATATTGTGGCATATGTAATTTGTGGCTTGATTTCCAACCTTTACATGTTTACTCTTAATGAAGCATGGATATTATACCACTAGTACATTTGAGGCCATATATCGATGGCCATGTGTCGGATTTGCAATGTCTATTTGTTGATACTTCAATAGATGTTCCCGTCGGTATTTTTGTGTTGGAAATTACAACAGAAGTGATAACCATCAGTATTCCAACATCATTTCCCATTGGAACATGCCACATAAATAGTAACTTTACTATGGGATTTCATATGATATATCTATCGAAACTCCGACAAACAACTGTCGGAATGACAATGCATATGCAATGACTTTCAAATAGGAAAAAATGTCAGATGTATAGTAGTCCTATCGCACATATCTATCAAAAAGGAGTTCTCTCCAATGTTTAACTTGTCAGAATGGCGACAGATAGGCAGTGAATGTTCGATAGAATAACCCATCGGATGTATAGGACTACTGTAAAAAAATTTCATGCGTGTCAAAAAAGTGATGGATATGCACATTAAAGATAACAAAGCTCAAGAGACCATCGTAGTTGGTCTCTTTCTTTGATCCATATTATTGACAAAATAGTTTACCTTTCATTAGCTCATCAAATGTGGGGATTTGAAAGAATTTAATAGAATATTTTCATGATAACGTATATTATTTAAGTTGACGCTGAATGAATTTATCAACTCTGTGCACTTGTAGACTATGAGCACAATGATAAAGAAGCATCTCCTCTTATGGCCTACATTAATCAAGCCACGAGAGGGGATGCTTCTTTATGGCTATGCTCAATGTCTACAAGTGCGTGAAGTAGATAAATTCATTCAGTGTCACACTAAAATAATGTATGTTAGTGATGAAAATATCATCTATTAAATTCTTTCAAATCCTCACATTTGATGAGCTAATGAAAGGTAAAATGTTTTGTTAGTAATATGGACCAGAGAAAGAGACCAACTATAATGGTCTCTTGAGCTCTGTTATCTTTACTCCTAGCTACTGGGTAAGGCCTGGAAGACTTATACCTGTCGATCATTGAGAATAATAATCACCTTGCCTTTATGTACACTGCTTAGTATCCAATATAAGAGAAGGTGGAAAATATGAATGGATAAAAGAAATGAAAGATACAATAATATTATCTTGTTGTTTACCTTCTCATAATTGATCCCAATCTTGCAAAAGTAATTTTATACGATCACTAGCACATTTTGTGCATGAATGAGAAACAATATCCAAAGTTTCTAAATTTTGAGAAGAGGTATGAGTGGAGGCCAAAAAAGGGATTTTTGTGAAGGTTTTATAGACGTAGGTTACTGAATCATCATCTTTGCACTAGTACTCAATCTGGAAACCCTCTCTAGAAAATCTCCACATGTAGAAAATATCCACAAAAATCCCTTCTAGACTCCACTACATATACGTCTTCTCAGTATGTAAAAAGTCTCCATTGATTCCCATCATTTTTTCAGCATCTTCATGGACTAAGACCTTAAATTATTGAGCTTCTCTTTGTTTCGAGAATAGTTTAACATTCTCTACTTAACAGGGCCAACCAAGTGAAGGTGGAAGCTCATCTGGCCCCTCCTAGGAGCCCCTTATGACCCATTACGACACTTTAAGACCTCTAAGATGTATTCTTAGGGATCGTAAAGGGTCATAAGGGGTCCTAGGAAACAACAACTGAGAAACATAAATGTAGACATCATGGTCACAATTGTTTGGAGACACAACATAATTGAATGCTATACCTAGACAATGCAACACAACCACTACTCCTCCAGTTCTAAGTCGACATTGCAAGATCCAAAAACCAAAGATAAGGAATAAATTTTGAGAGCGTAGGAGGAGGGCAATAATGAATGAAATAATATAGGGACCCCTATATTATTTTAGCCGTTACGGCCCTCCTCCACTCTCTAAATTTATTCCTTATCTATATATGGTTTTTGGATCTCGCAGTGTCAACTTAGAACTAGAGGAGTAGTGGTTGTGTTGCATCGTCTGGGTATAGCATTCAATTATGTTGTGTCTCCAAACAATTGTGACCATGATGCCTACATTTATGTTTCTTAGCTATTGTGATATCTACATTTATGTTTCTCAGCTGTCATGTTTATGTGCATTTTCTTTATGTGTTTGGCTTCTCTCCCTCACATCCAAAATAAGATTTTCCCACTTTGAATCGAGAATACACATGCAACAGGTATGTAAACACCTATCCACAACAAAATGAGAAGACATCTTTCTAGCCTGGGCATAGATACTTCGACAATTAGCTTCATAATAAATGAAGTAGATGAGAGTTGAGCAATTAGCTTCCCAAGAAAAATCAAACAAGTTCTTGGTTCATGCTTGTTTAAGCTTGCCAATTGGTTCCATCAACCAAATTATTGATCACCTCTTCAAATGGTGATTCCAAATCCTCCAAGGACCTTAAGACCTATTTTTTGTCCTATCTTCACTCACCATGCACTCACACTATGGTCTTTTTACTCCAAAACTCAATCTGTCCATTCTAGGCCTTCAAACCCCAATCTTTGTAGTACAACAATGACTATTTTTCACGGTTTTCTCAAAAACATTCCAAATGAATCAGAAAAATAATTACATATTTGAATACCCTTTTTCAAGTTGTATAACATATGTCAAAACTAAGACTATGTGTTTTGGAACATCACACCCTAAAATTGTTGATTCATGTTTCCCAACTAGGCCTAATAGGCTCAATTAACGAAGCAACCACAAATGATCTATTTCCCACAATGCAAAATGACTCTAAAAAGGTTATATCAATGATATAAAGGTATTATGGGTCTAATGTTGTTGAAGTTGATAACTTGTTGTAGAGGCCCTAGGTGGACTTGCAATCAGTCATGTTATGAGGGACTTCACAAGTGTTTCTACAACACCAACCAAGCATCTTCATGAGGATCCTTCTCATTGATCCTATCAACACCAAACCTTATCAAAGTGCACACTACATTTTGTGCCACCAAAGGCTCTACATATTATCAACATCACCATTTTCCCTCCATCTAATAAGTGGATTAATCTCAACAATCCCATCAACCCAATACCTCACAACCGGCTACTCACTAGGCTTAGTTTCCTAGTAGCCTTCCCAAATGGTTTTCTAAGGTTCTTGCCAAACTTTCCCAAAGGACTCAGGGAAAAAAATAAATATTTGGATACCCATTTCAAGGTTGTGCAACATAGTTGAAATTTAGGTATTAATCTTTTGGACCAACTTCCCGAACTAAGACTGGTGCACTGTGACTAGCCCTTTATTAGGCCTCCCTTTGCAAAGCAACCACTAACTCCTTACCCAACCAGAAATTCTCCACCATATAAAGAGTTCCTAAACCACCCAAATCAAGGATTTTCACATTTGTAAGAACCATCAACAAGTTTTAAGGTTTCATTCACAAAACCCTCCCTTTAAGGCCTAATAACCTAGGGATTTCCCAAACATCCACATCCACACCTTCCTAGGTCCTTCTAATGGATAAAAAACCATATTATGACCATATAATGATCATTCATACAAAGAAATAGGGTCCTCCAATGGCCTAATCATCTGGACCTTGACTGTCCCCTCAACTAGTGACCTTTCAAAATTAGGTTATCATGCAATCAATGAGTGATCCTTCATTCTCCTGGTCTGCCCTGCATCCAAACATATTGAAATACACAATACAATGATAAAAAGTCTTTCAAAATCCCCCTTCCCTCAAGGAACACTATCAATCATCCCTTCCACATAGCATTTCACTGTTGTATGAGTGGAATGTGCAGAAATAGTTAACATTAAACAAGGAGCAACTCCTCAACACATCTTGGAAACCATTGAATTCAATAATAAATGAAACCTAACACAAACACTATTCCTTCCATTCAATTCTACCAAGAATAAAGCATTTAATCCATTCAACATTACATATAATCATTAGATAGTTACATTTCCTGACTGTGTAGAGGAACAGTCACGACCAAAATGATCAAAAGTACTTTCACCCTTGCACAAGATATTCAAAACTTCAAGTAAAATGAGAAATATGCTATATCAAATCATTCATATTCATAGTAACCATTCAAAGGATATTTTTTTCAATGAACCCTCTGACTGTACCCCTGCGACAGAGAAAGGAAACCTCAAAATAGAGAAAGGAAACTTACTAAAACTAGTCTATGCCGCTGTTTGTGAGGGTACAGTCATGATAAGTGCCTCTCAAACCTCTCCAAACATGTAATATTGTCTTTAAATTCTTTATTAATCTCTTCTAAATGTTAACCAAATCAAACCTACATTTGAATCCACACACAATAACCCAAAATGAAGGGTTTTGTATCCTTTAATGAATCTCAGTCACGGGTAACGCATGGATAATCAAACTAGTAGTCTCCAAAGCATTCAATAAGTGAATATGAATGTTTGAAAAATTTCCTCTCAACTTCCCCAACCACTCCTAATCGGTTAGAGGGATTAGTTGAGTTTTTAGACACTAAAACTTCTCATCCAGCTCCTAAAATTTCACATACAAAATAAAATTAAATCCATTTATGAATTAAATCCAGTATGCCAAAGGACCAGTCCCAACAATTATTAAACATACTTTATTTGATATGATGAATTGTTAATAAAGGTCTAATATACAATGGTCGTACCAGTAATATCAACAAACATGAATCCAAACATTTCAAAATAGTGAATTGATATCCTTGAGCACAAGCACCAATAACATCAAATAATGGAGATAAAGCACGGGGTAGGGAATGACACCAGTAGAATGCGATCATTTTAGTGAGCATTCATGATCAAATAAAATGCAATGCATTTAAAATTTGTGATCGAATATGATGCCAAAGGCTCGAAAGACGTTGCCCATCAAAGATACCAATCAAAGATGAAGAAATCACATACCATCTCTTGCGCTCAGCTTTCACGAAGGAAGATTTGGCTATCAAATCTTCCTTGTACCACACGAAGAACATGCCATTGCTTTAGTTTTGTAAATTTGTTTTTTGTGTTAAATGCATTTAAATGGAACATTAAGCATAGTAATAATATGCTTAATCTATTAGTAATTGGCAGATTAAATGTAGATAACACCTTTATCAGTTTAGCATATTATTATAAGATACTAAAGAAGATCTGTTATTTGTCAGACAAATCTTCAAATTACAGCACACCTAGTAGTCTACAAAATTAGACAAAGCTATAGATAGAGGTCTAATTTTGTAGACTGCTAGGTCAAATCTTCCTTCATGCTAGCAGTCTACAGAATTAGACCTTTATTTTAAATGCATTTAACACAATTTTTTTTTACAAAATTGAACCAATGACATGTTTACAACAATGAAATAGAATGATAATAATATGCTAAAAATTTTATTCTATTTAATACATGCCAAAGGACCAGTCCCAACAATTCTTAAACATACTTTATTTGATATGATAAATTCTTAAACAATTAAGGTTGGAGTAGACATAGTTATCACATAGTTTTTTGTGTGGTACACAGAAGATTTGGCTAGGTCAAATCTTCCTTCGTGCTAGAAATCTACAGAATTAGACCTTTTATTAACAATTCATCATATCAAATAAAGTATGTTTAAGAATTGTTGGGACTGGTCATTTGGCATGTATTAAACATAATAGAATTTTTAGCATATTATTATCATTCTGTTTCTTTCTTGTAAACATGCCATTGGTTCAGTTTTGTAATTTGTCTTGTGTTAAATGCATTTTTCCAAACCAATTGTTAAACAAGAAAGCAGTAGTAGTGAGGAGGGGTCGACTTCTGAGAAGATTGATGAAGATTGTGCACCTCAAAAACCAATTCATAAGGTACGAATCATGTTTTCTATTTGCTTATATTTTTGGATTGGTAAATCTCCTTAGTTTCATGTCCTTTCTTTTGATTACTATGGATAAGATATATATCTTACATTTAAAATTCAACTTCTTTACATTTTAGAACACATAGTGTGTTTTCTGAGGATTTTACCAAATCAACTTTTAACATAAACCAAAAATACCCAACTGATTTCTTGCCCTTTCAACTTGACAAAATATTTGCATTTGACCAATAACTGCAAGCAAGACAGGCCTAGAAGGGATGTAGAAGAAGAATGGTGTAAGTTGAATAGATCAGAGTGAATGGGGTGTTGAAACATGGTGAATAGACCATGATGAGATGATACTTGATGTTAGGATCAAGGTGAAAAGCCTAGTTGAGGTTTTGACATGGTGGAGACACTAGGTGCACTAGGTGGCCAAATATGGAGATGGTTCTAGGAGGAAATGCCAAGAAATGAGGAAGTGAACTTGTGTAGCAGGATTGTGGAAGTGATTAACAAAGTCAGGGAACTCTACTTAATCCTTGAGTTGAGGCTAATTCCTTGAGTGGATTCCAAGTTACTTGTTGAATCCTTGAGTTGAGTTGGTCTCCTTAAGGTGATAGTAGAGGGCTCCACATCAAGATGTATGAAACAAAGAGGAGGAATAACAATAAAAGATTAAATTCTCTGCAACTCTAGTAATCCACTGTCCCGTGGAACAGTGAATAGAATAGTGAATCCATGTGTGTTTGATCATTAACATAAGCATTACATGTCTTTGTACAAATTTTATTCTAACACTATATTATATATTATTCTAATTGAGATTTTTAATTGGGAAAAATTGTGTTTAATATAATGGAAGTGGTCTCAATAGCATAGAGATATAAAAAGAATATAAATTTAGAGTTTAGCCCAAGAATTGTGGAATATAGTTTTTGTCATTTCTATACACATTGTTGATTTCATTGCGTTGCACAATGCATATTGCATAGTGCATGAATAATGACTAGATGCAAATAGTTTTTAAATTTTCAATTACAATCTACTTTGTACAAAGTCAACCTACAAACTAAGTACAAACTTTCAAGAAATTTGACGTATCCAATGACTCTTGTTGCTATGAAGATAGCTACAAGAGGTTGTAGAGCTTGATGATGAAGCTCTTGGGTAAAAGTCTCTCTTAATTCTTTCAGCCATATCACTATCCTTTGAGTGCAAGTGCTAGTCTTAATTAGGTTGAACCTTTCATTTTATAGAAAGCTTATTTTCTTTACAAATGAGTTAGAATGCTTCTATGTTCTTGTCACTAGGATTAAATGGTCTTATTACAATGTTCTTTGTTGTGGGGTAGGAGGTCAATCTTCATTGTCTTCATTGTGGGGGACAATGAAGATTTGTCTGATAAATAGCAGGTCTTCTTTAGTATCTTATAATAACATGCTAAACTGATAAAGGTGTTATCTGCATTTAATCTGCCAATTACTAATAGATTAAGCATATTATTACTATGCTTAATGTTCTATTTAAATACATTTAACACAAAAAACAAATTTACAAAACTAGTTTAGAGTCAGTAAGGAACTATTATGGTGACCAAACCTTTCATCTCTTCTACTAAATTGTTAGTTCGAGTTTCTAGACCTATAATAGTCTACACATATACCTAAATATGTTAATAATATATGTGATTATACGACTTTCATAAATATAAAGTTTAGTTAGTATGGTAATATTATGTATTAAATATGTTATAAATTACAAACGATGCAATTTCATTTATTTATTATTTGTCTTTCTAAATCTAGAAGAAATAAAATAAATATTTTATTAAAAAAAATAAAAATCCTTATTATTCTTATGTTAAAATATGTTATTAAAAATAATATATATTTATATAATATTTCAAAAAGTATTTACATATTTCAAATTACTTAACATTATAAATAAATATTTTATTTATTTTGTTATATTCTTTTTATAAAAACCTCTAAACAAATTACTACTTTCTATAAAATAAGTTTTACAATTATAAAAAGAGAAAAGCTTCCTTTCTAATAAAAAAAGAAACTAATTCCTTATTCTATAAGGAATCATAACTAACTTAAAAGAAAAGCTTACGTAGGAGTTAATGGAGAGGGTTTTAAAGGAAGACATATAATGGCATGCTCTAATTTTTTAAGGGACAAAAAAAAAAACTGTTTTGATTAAGAAAAGATAGAATAATTAATTGGATTTTCTAGTAAGAGGTGAGAGGAAGCGTGATGGTTGGGAGACCTTGGGTATATAAGAGGTTGCCAAAAGAATGTGGGGAAGGAAAAAAAAAACTTTATTTTTATTTTTTTGTCAGAGAAATTTGAATTGGGATTGCAGTTGAATATGGATCATGATGTGAATTGATTGGTTGTTTTTTTTGGTTTGCCAAATTTTGGGGAAACTTCAGATTTGGTATTTCCTATCACCTTTACAGAGTTATTTACATAGTTAAGAGGTATGCAATCTATCATTTTGGATTGATTATGTGCATCAAAATTATAGTGCGAATTTTGTTTGGCTGTGTGGTTATCATTGTTTATGAGCTCTTTATTTTATTATCTTCCCGGATAATTTTATGGCTATAGGTTTTCTGTGTGATTTATTTTATTAGCTTCCTGGATAATAGTATGGCTATAAGTTTTTTGTGTGATTGGTGTATATGCTTCTTGATTTAAGCATTGTGTTTATTTTTATAAATGTTGTTGGTTGCACTACAAATATGGTTTGTTTTCTGATGCAGGAGCATCTCGGGTTCTTGGCAATCCTATGTCACCAAAAAGAATTTGGAGTTTTGTCTGTGTTGCTTGGTTTCTGCTTTGACTGAGTTGGTTGGTAGTTGGTCAGTTTTCTTTGGTTACAGAGTGTGGTCGATTCTCTCCTGGGTGGTCGGTTATCACTGGCACTCGACATTGCTTGTCTGCTGCTTGGTTATCTTGCTTACTGACGGGTCTAGTTTTACTTCCTGTTGTGGCTGACTTGTGCATTTATATTGGATCACAGATTTAATGTTGGAATCTATCATTAGGAAGCATGTGGTCCCAAATTTGACCATTACTTCTATTGATTGTGGATCTGAAGGCTGACTGAACTCAGTAGCTTCTTGTATAAATGTAGATGTTTGGTTGTAATTTAGGAGGCAGTTTTGGAGAGAAGATAGAAGGCATTAGATTGGAGATTTTCTGACAGATCCTCACATGTTTGAGGACTTCTATACTTCATTGTAATATCAGGCCATAACTAGGAAGGCCTCACAACCCAGCATGTATGGTTCTATTTGATGATAATATATGAAACATTTGACATTCTCTCTCTCACTCTTGTTATTTGTTGCTTCCGCATGTGTGTTACAGGCTTGGATCATTAGGGTGCACTATCCTTTGGCCCCTCTTTCTCCTTGCCTTGCATCAGGTGGTATTAGAGCGAGGTGTGATCTTGATCTAGTTCTGCGGATCTAGGTTTGTAGGTTCCTCTTGAAGCCCTAGTTGAATTGTTGTGGGGTAGTAGATTGTGATCTGACCTGCAATTGTAGAGGGTTGTCAAGATGGTTCATGGGAGGTGAGATGTAGATCCAAGATTGGCAGATATGCTAAGGTAGATTGCTACTAGGTTAGAAGCAGTGGAAACAACCTAGAGAAGAGGTAGACATTTTGAAGATGTTAGTGATGATGAAATTAAAGAAGAATAGGCAAATGTAGAACCTGCTCCTATTATGGATGAAGGCGAAGAAATATTTTTGAAGGCTTTGAAAAGTCTAAAGTCAACACCACATTTCAATCCTCTTGAGTATGGTGGAAAGCTGGATTTTGATGAATTGGTGGATTGGATCACTGAGATGGAAAAGTATTTTGAATATGAAAGCATTCCCGAGGATAAGAAGGTGAAGATTGCAAGCACAAAGTTGAAAATTCATGCATCCTTATGGTGGGAACATCTACAATTGGATAGAAAAAGGAAAGGCAAAGACAAAATCAAGGTATGGAGTAAAATGGTCAATAAATTGAAAGGAAAGTTCTTACCCTATGATTGTCAGATTAACCTAGTTTGGTGAATGCAAAGTTTGAGACAGAAAGATAGCTTGGTAAAAGAGTATACTGAGGAATTCTATAGATTAGATATCAGATCTAGACATGATGAAGATGATGCCAAAAGAATTGGTAGATACCTGAATGGTTTGAGAGTTTCAATCCAAGAGGAAATTAGTATGGTCAAGTTGGAGAACATTGAAGAGGCTTATCAATTTGCTTTGAAGGTTGAGGAGAAATTGAACAAGAGACATGAGGAAAGATAGAGATGTCGAGGTGGTAGATTCTCTAGAGGAAGAGGTAGATCTAATGGTGAAAATGGTAGATCTAAACCAGAGAAGACAAATCTGGACAAAGACAAGACTGAGTGGAAAGGTGAAAGGTCTAGAGGCAGAGGCAATAACTACCGAGGTGGTTATGGCAGAGGAAGTTTCAGAGGAATTTGTTACAATTGTGGAGAAGGACATAGATCTTTTGAATGTACATAGGCTAGTAAGAAGGCTAGTAGCAGTAGAAATGCTTTGGTGCAAGAAGAGTCACCGAATGAACCTGAGAAAGAAAATAACTTTATAGTAAGGAGAGAACTGTGGAATGAAAGCAAGAAGGAAAATACGGTAAGGAAAAGTTTGTTCAAGACCAGATGTAGAGTTTTTGACAAAGTTTGGAAGGTAATCATTGACAGTGGTAGCTTAGAGAACCTGGCATCTGAAGAGATGGTCACAAAATTGTAGTTGGAAAGGTTGGAACATCTAAAGCCCTATCATATTTCATGGATCAAAGATGAGCATACACTCCTGGTAAGTGAACAATGTTATGTGAATTTGAAGATTGGAAAATACTATGATAAGGTGTTATTTGATATCATGCCTATGGATTGTTGTCATATTTTGTTGGGTAGACCTTGGCAATATGATAGACATGCTATATATAATGGGAGATTGCATAAGTATACTATTGTGGCTGATGGAAAGAAACAAATCTTGTTACCATTGATGGAAGAACCTGTTAGTAATGTTTGCACATATGTGAAAGTTTGTTTGATGGAAGTATGAAAGTTTGTTAATTATTTGAAGAGGAATGATGTATGTTTTGCTGTGATTCCTAATAATCCGAGTAATAAAATAGAGGATAATGTCCCTGAGGATATTGATAAATTACTCACTGAGAATAGTGATATCATTTGTGATAATGTACCCGATGGTTTTCCACTAAAAAGAAGCATTGATCATTGTATGGATCTAATCCCTGGAGCTAGTTTACCAAATAAGGAACCTCATCGATTAACATCTACAGAGAATCAGGAATTGAACCGATAGATTTAGGAATTGCTGGAGAAAGGTTTGATTAGAGAAAGTTTGAGTCCTTGTGCAGTACCTGCTTTATTGGCACCGAAGAAGAATGGAGAATGGAGAATGTGTACTGATTCCAGAGCAATTAATAAGATAACAATGAAGTATAGGTTTCCTATACCAAGAATGGATGACATAATGGACAATTTGATTGGAGCAAAGTATTTCACAAAGATTGATTTAAAAAGTGGGCATCATCATATCAGAATCAGAGAAGGTGATGAATGGAAGACTGCTTTCAAGACAAAGGAAGGTTTGTATGAGTGGTTGGTTATGCCCTTTGGTTTAACTAATGCACCAAGTACTTTTATGAGGTTGATGAATGAAGTTTTGAAGAAATTGGGAAAGTTTGTGATTTGTTACATGTTAGAAAAGTTTTGCAGAGATTGAAAGAGGAGAAGTTGCTGATAAATCTGAAAAAGTGTTCATTTAGGAAAGAAGAGATTGTGTATTTGGGATTTGTTATTTCAGTTGATGGTTTGAAGATGGATCCTGAAAAGGTTAAAGCTATTTTGAATTGGCCTACACCTATGAATGTTAGTGAGGTAAGATCATTTCATGGTTTGGCAAGTTTCTACCAAAAGTTCATAAGGAATTTCAGTTCAATTTGTAATGCTACGACTAAGACTATGAGAGGAGACAAAAGAGAATTCAAGTGGACACATGGAGATGACAAAAGTTTTGAGACTCTAAAGAAGAAGGTTGTTGAATTACCTGTTTTGGCATTACCTAATTTCAGTAAGGTATTTCAAGTAGAATATGATGCAAGTGGAAGTGCAATTGGAGTTGTGTTGAGTCAAGAAGGTAAACCTGTTGCTTTCTTCAGTGAAAAGTTGAATGATGCTAGAAGGAAATATTCTATGTATGATCAAGAATTCTATGCTACTATTCAAGCACTAAAGAAATGGAGACATTATTTGATACTGAGTGAATTTGTGTTATATACTGATCATAAGGCTTTACAATATTTGGGTAGTCATAATAAGTTGAATTAGAGACATATGACATGGGTTGAGTATTTGCAAAGTTATACATTTGTGATAAAGCATAACAGTGGAGTCACTAATCGAGTTGCTGATGCATTGAGTAGAAGAAGATCTTTGATGACCAAGATGAAAATTGAAGTTCTTGGTTTTGATGAGATGAGAGATTTGTATGAAAATGACCCTGATTTTTTTGAGCCATGGAGAAAGTGTAGAGCACCAATTCAAGATCAACAAGACACTAAATGGGATGAATATTTTATTCAAGAAGGTATGTTGTTCAAAGGTATTCAATTGTGTATACCGAGAGGAGTAATGAGAACTAATCTAATAAAAGAGAAACATAGTAGTGGTTTGGCTAGACATTTTGGTATTGATAAAACATGGAATTTTATTAAGGAGAAGTACTATTGGCCACAGTTGTATAGAGACGTTTAGAAATTTGTGAAAAGTTGTGGTATTTGTCAAGTTGCAAAAGGAGAAAGTCAGAATAATGGATTGTATACACCGATTGCTGTTCTTGAGAAACCTTGGATTGATATCAGCATGGATTTTGTTCTTGGTTTACCGAAGACAGTAAGAGGTCATGATTCAATATTTGTTGTTGTGGATAGATTTTCAAAGATGGCACATTTTATACCTTGTAGAAAGACATTAGATGTAGTACATATAGCAGATCTTTTCTTTAAGGAAATTGTCAGATTGTATGGATTACCGGGGAGTATTATCTTTGACATAGATAGTAAATTTGTTGGATATTTTTGGAAGAGCCATTAGAATAAATTTGATACTGAGTTGAAATATAGTTCTACATTTCACCCACAAAATGATGGATAGACTGAGGTTGTGAATAGAAGTTTGGGAAATCTTTTGAGATCTTTATTTGGAGACACACGAAGTAATTGGGATTCTGTGTTAGCACAAGCAGAGTTTGCATACAATAATTCAATGAATAGAAGTACTGGAAAGACACCATTTGAGATTGTGAATGGCACACAACTGAGATGAATATCTGATTTGAGAGACATTGCTAATGAGAATAAGAAAAGTGTTGAAGGAGTAATGTTTGCTGAGTACATGAAGACATTACATGAAGATGTGAAGCTGAAGCTGGAAGACAGTAATAAAAAATACAAAGACAGAGCTGATAGATCAAGGAGACATAAATTTTTTGATATTGGTGATGAAGTGATGGTTCATTTGAAGAAAGGCTGATTTCCTGTTGGAACATATGGGAAGTTGAAGATGAAGAAGTTTGGACCTTGCAAGATTTTGAAGAAATTTGATAGTGGAAATGCATATGAAATTGAGTTACCTGATGACATGGACATATCACCAATTTTTAACATTGCTGATTTGTATGAGTATCATGAACCTGATGAAGAAGTGACAGTATCGACAGAATATCCTAAGAAGTAGTATGATTAAGTTGAGTAGATTTTGAAGGAAAGAGTTAGAAAAAGTACAAGAGGAAAATAGTACATGGAATATCTAGTTAAGTGGAAGAATAGACCGATGGAAGACAGTTCATAGATTTCACAGTTTGAGTTGGATGTTGTTAGAAATAGGGAATATTGAGAGGGGGGGGGTGAATCAGTATTCTAAAAAATTTATCTTTTGCCCAATTATGGATATAATAGGTTATCTTTATCATGCATAACATAAGAAGCTAAACAACATGCATAACAATAATACTAAAGAACTCATAATACATTGTTTGTTCTCAAGGAAACCCTGGCCAAGGGAAATCCCTGGTGGGGATGGTACCCACAAAGATTCACTAATAAAAAGTATCATGTTAAGGATGTTGACCCTATTAGGAGTCTATTACAAGCATATAGTGTATCAGTCTTGATTAAGGGACTATAAGCCTTGTTAGAAGCCTCAACCTTGTTAGGAGTTGGTAGTACAAAATGTGATTACCAAATGAGCCCACTGCCCAAACAAGTAATATAAAATATACATTGATTACAAAAATAGGTTAAGGTACATAACCTTATACTACTTGCATCAATATCTCTTCGCTGCTCTTTCACTATCGCTATTACATATGCATCATATATTTCACATCATATCACTTCACTATACATCTACATACATCATCATGTTTTCTTACAATTAAAATTACATTTATACAAGTAGATTTATCCAAGAGTTAACATCTAGGATGTCATCCCTTTATATTTTTAAGTCATTATTTTGATAAACAAAATAATCCCTTAACTCTTTACTAGTTTTGTCTTCATATTCTGTCTTGTCGGCTTGACACTGTCTTCGATAAAACTATCATAACTTCTTCCGTACATTCTGTAATAAATTTTGCTCTAATATGGGTGTTCAATAGTCATCATAGAGTCTATGTTCAAGTGTGCAAGCATTGAAATTACTCCAATCAACATTGCAAACAAAAAATGTGTCTAGGTTCACTGGTGAAAACACTGTCTCACACTTTAGACAAATTTGCAATGTGCTCTGTCATACTTGCTCTCTGACCTGTGTGATTTTTATGTGGATCACATGTTTCCATAATTACAACATCTATGTAATCAACTCAGCCAAATTTCCAACAATCTCCCCCTTTGTCATTGGTGGCAACATATGAGAAAATTGGCTAAGTGTACAACTCAAAATCTCAAAATTGTGGCCATAGTATAAAAAATATACTATCCTTATAACTCCTCAAAAAATGTTATCTCTAATATATTACTCCCCCTAGGAGTATCAATCCTTATCATATAATCAATTTCTGCTATATATCTCTCCCCCTTTGACAACAATGACAAAATAAAGGTAAGGAGGGTACAAAACTATATCACAAAAAAGATTATACCTCAATTCAATTATTGCAAAGCCGGTAGGCTTGCAACACAATTTGCAAAATCTATCTTCATAGCTTCTATCTCCTTATCCCATGATTACTTAATGGAATCTTCCACATTAAGTAGTGTGCTCAGTCCATAAGATGCTATTTCACATGCTTGGAGGTTTTCAAAGTTAAACTTCTGAAAAGATGTCTTAGCTGAAAGACATTCTTCCAACTGCTCTTCAATAATGCTTAACTTCATAGAAGTATGCTCTCTCAAAAGAGTGAATCTTTTCAATTTTCTTTCTCTCTCATCTTACACAACTCTAATTTCATCATATAGCTTTTGAAATTTCTTCTCAACATCACATACCTTCACATTGGGGCTAGAGAGAAGGTTAGTTTCATTCAGAATTTCTACTTCCTTCATCTTCAACTTCTGATCTTCTTCTGCTGTCAAGGTCTCTGATTTTGTACACTATATGTAAAAAGATTTTCTTGTTTCCAAATGCTTCCTCAAGTCCTTGATACAGATATCAAGATTTTTGATATCATTCTTGATGTTCTGGCTGATGTTCAAAAGCATTCTAGCCTCATAGACTGCTTGTGCTCTCACTTTTGCAATATCAAATAGGTTTGTGAATTCATTGTTAAAAGTGCTCATTACCTTCTTTGCTTTCTCCATAGGGCCTACTTCTGCAATTTGTGTAGTTACAATGTTTTGTAACTTCTCAGTTAGTTCCTTCAAACATCCTTCAAGACTTTTCACTTTCTTGTTCTTGCCAATGATTTTATTCAAGGATGTGATCAATTCCAACTGATCATCATCATCTACTTCCTTTCCCAAATGCTCAATCATAGATCCAATTTTATTCTTCTTTCTAGTCTTAGGAGTAAGACTAATATCTTCTTCAGTGGGAATGGGTACTTGTTCCTCTATTACTGGTGGTTCTACAACTGTTGTCTCTGTTGTCTCTTCTTCTTTTGTAGTTTCCTATTCTTCAAAGGCCAAATTGTCAACAATGTTCTCCAAATTCTTGAATACATTATCATCAGTATCCAAGGTGATCTTTGTTCCTTCTACATTCATTGTTTCATCTTCAATGTTAATGGCTGGAGGAGAGGGAATGTCCTCTTGTTCTATCTCACCTGCTTGCTCTGCTACAACTGATGATTCTCCAACATTTTATGTCATAACCTTGATAATAGCTTGTTCTATCTTAGAATTGATTTCTTCATATCTGCCTCCCATAATCTGAATAGTTCTCCTTTTGGTTCTCAGATGGGTGCTTAAGGCTTTCATGATCTAACCAAAATGTATTTCATCTCTTATTTCACAAAGCTTCTTTACAAGCTTTTCTTTGATAACTGTGTCCTCCTTTGATGCTCTCTTCTTCCTATTCACAAGTTTATTATATAAATCATCAAGTATCTATCCCTAAATTGTATCAAACTTCTTGTTAGCCAAAATCATATGCTTAACAATTGCATTCTCCAGATTAAGTCTATCTGTATAATCATGAAGATCATAGTACTTGTTCATTCTTGTAAAGTCTCCATTCTCAATGATCTGCTCATTAAGCTTTTCAACTTTTGGTTTCCAAGCTTTCTTCTTAACAGTAGTGACATCATCTGTTATTTCTGCAATTTTTCTTGGAACTGGTTGCACTAAAGTTTTATGTCTCTTTCCTGGTCCAGTAGCACTTTCCTTTACTCTTTTGTTAGGTGTGGAGAAAGTGGATCTAGTGGATATCTTTGCTTCTTGATCCTTCTCAATTTCTTCCACTTTCACTTTCACTTGTGATTGTTCCTATTGTACTGCAATTGATGATAAAGGAGGAATAGACAAAACTTCTTTTTGTCCACTCACTTTGATTGCTGCTCCTATTTTCTTTGTTACTAAAAAATCATGCTCTTTCATCCCTGTATCTTTTAGGATTTTCTTTATAGTGCTCTCAACTCTCTTCTTAGACTGTTTCTCTTCAATTAAGGTCTTTGCAGAGTTGAAGTTCTCCTCAAAGGTTCCAAACCTATTACACTGAGTGTCCAATTTACACTTAAGTAACCTACTAACATACTCTTCTGTCTCTACCTCAGATATCTCATAGCCAAGAGGGTCTATGAACTCTGTTCTAGGCTCTACTACTTCAATATAGGTAAAGTCAGTATCCACCATAAAACATATATCATCTTTATACTTTTCCACAAGAGACTTAGGGATCCTTGATCTGCTAGACACAATATTCTAAAATGTTTTGATTACCAGTACTGCACTCTCATTTACATTGTCAATGACATGTCTTATGTATACTAGGTTAATCCTTTCCATTGTATTTTGTCCATCATTCCAGTCATTTCCAATGGTGTAAGGAAATCTCCTCAATAGATGAAAAAACATATAGGTGATTAAGGATGAGAACCTAAACTGTGTATACTTAGTTTTCTTAATCTTCTCCAAGTTTTCAAACAATTGAATTATCAGAATTTCATACATATCAACTTGTACCTTGTCAACACACATTAGATAAGCTGCATGTACCATTCCAGCTGCCATGTCATCCTCTCTTGAATTTGCACAAAACTTAGTGGTTAGGATCTTACATAAGTATCTCACATCATCTTGTTTGATCTTACTAATCACAATTCCTCTACCATTATAGGATGAATTTGTGTTGTCAATGACTATTTTCCTCATGTTTTTCTCATTTAAAGGAATAGCTCTAGTTTTAGATAATCTAGTGACTTCATGAATCAAATCAGTTGTAATATCTATCACTCTATCTTCTAACCAAAACTTCCCATTATGAATTTTTCTCAAGATAATCTTAGTGCATTCTTCATTATCAAATTCATACTGTAATCCATACTTAACAATTTCGTTATCCTTCAAATATTCAAAACCTTATTTTAGTGTCATATCCTGATTGTAAATCTTCTGATATTCATTTGTGAAATCACTATCACTGACTGTCTCTAGTTTGCATCCAAGATAACTTTTGACATTCTCTAGGTGTAAAACTTCGTCTGGTACGGATGATAAAGGAAACCTAGGGTCATCTTCCAAGGGTTCTATTGATTCCATTTTCAATTTAGGTTTATTCTTATCTCTGAAATTGTGCATTAAAGAAACATCCATGATTTCTTCAAATTCCTTTATTGATTTAAAGATCTGTCAAGTAAAATACCTTGATTTCACGATTTTAGGGCTTGCATAGATTCGACACAAAATTCTTCTTCAAATCCTTGCAAAATGCTTCCAATCACTTCTCTTTGATCTCCTTAACACTTTAATTTTCTTTGATGATCAAATAATACTAATCATGACCTTTTATTAATTGAACCTCACTTAGATTTGATATCACATTCAATTCTTTTGCTGCTTCTTTACAAAAAGTTATTTCTGCTAACCTGCAAAACTTAAAACTTCTTTCGATCTCGCAAAACATAATATTTTTCTTTGTGCTCTTAACCATAGCATTATAACATCATAAAATACCTTGCATTAACTGCGCAAGACTCAGTTCATCACATATCTACTTCTACACTAATTCTAAGTTCCTATTCTACTGCAATTTTCATAAATTAAGTACTTTGAGATGGGTCAGGTAAAGATTCATTCTTACCTTTCAATACTTCACCTTCTTGATTACCTTCAATGTTGAATATGTCTCCTTGATCTATGCTTTTGATAAACTTCACTTCATCTAAATTACTACAACATCCTTTCTAACTGTTACTTGCATCTTCATTTCTTCTTGCATGATTTTTGGGATTAGGATCAGGATGAAAAACTCTATTGTTCATTCTGCAAAACCTTTCTATATGTCCAATCTTGTTGCATATCTGACAAACAATTTCATTGTTTCCATATCTTGGTCCAAACTAATTGATTTATGATCTGCAGTTTCTAGCAATGTGTCCAACCTTGTTGCATCTATAACATATTACTCCATTTCTTCTGTTCATATCTTTAGTAGGTTTCTTATCTGCATTGTTAGTATTTCTAAACATTATACTACCATCATTATTCTCAATAAATTTAGGTTTCCTACATTCAATAGCTATATGTCCAAAACCATGAAAATTATAACAATAACCATTAAGAGGTTTAAATTGCTTACCTGTGCAATCTCTCTTCATATGACCAATAGTATTACAAGCAAAACATCTACCTTTGAATTCTCCTTGCATACCTTTGGGTGATTCCTCTTGCTTTGGTGATTCTTCTTCTTTAGGTGTATCTTTAGATTTATTGATCTCATCAGAATTCTTCTCATCTATGCTTTTAGATATTTTCAGATCTGGTTCCTTGCTTTCATCATTTTCTTTAAAAGTGTTGAATCCAAGACCAGTTTTATCATAGAATGGTTTTTGATAAGATATTTGTTCATCAATCTTCTCACTAGTTGAATATAGTCTTTCAAGTTGTTGTTTGGATTGAGTCAGTTCATCTTTCACAATGTTATTATACTTCTCAAGTTCATCATATTGCAAATTGACTTTCTCAAGTTCAGATGTTACTTTACAAAGTTTAGATTTTAGTCCTTCATTTTCAGTCTTTAGACTTTCATTCTCAGATTTCAGATTTGCTTTATTCTTGCCATTTCCATCTTTCAAACTAAGCTTCAAATTTTCTATCTTCAGTTCATGCTTAAGGATCTCATTTTCTTTTTCTAAATTGTCATCACAATCTTCAATAAAAACTTTGGATTCCTTTTCAGATCTCAGATCTTCCAATTTGTTTATTAGTTTCTAAATGAGGTTCTTTGCATCATCCTACTTTCTTTTCAAAGTATCCTTTTCAATAGTAAGCAAGTCAATCTATTCAAGAGCTTCTTCAAGATTCTTCTGTAGTTGATCCATATCCATAGAGATCTTACTCAAGCTGCTAGGCTTTCCTTGAATGATTCTTTTTTGAGTAACTAAGTTCTGATACCAATTGTTAGAAATAGGGAATACTGAGAGGGGGGGGGGGGTGAATCGGTATTCTAAAAACTTTATCTTTTTCCCAGTTATGGATATAACAGATTATCTTTATACATGCATAACATAAGAAGCTAAACAACATGCATAGCAATAATACTAAAAAACTCATAACACATTGTTTGTTCTCGAGGAAACCCTGGCCAAGGGAAAACCCTAGTGGGGATGGTACCCACAAAGATCCACTAATCAAAAGTATCTTGTTAAGGATGTTGACCCTGTTAGGAGTCTATTACAAGCATATAGTGTATCAGTCCTGATTAAGGGACTATAGGCCTTGTTAGAAGCCTCAACCTTGTTAGGAGTTGGTAGTACAAAATGTGATTGCCAGATGAGCCCACTGCCCAAACAAGTAATGTACAATATACATTGATTACAAAAATAGGTTAAGGTACATAACCTTATACTACTTGCATCAATATCTCTTCACTGCTCTTTCACTATCGCTATTACATATGCGTCATATATTTCACATCATATCACTTCACTATACATCTACATACATCATCATGTTTTCTTACAATTACAATTACATTTATACAAGTAGCTTTATCCAAGAGTTAAAATCTAGGATGTCATCCCTTTATATTTTTAAGTCATTATTTTGATAAACAAAATAATCCCTTAACTCTTTACTAGTTATGTCTTCATATTCTATCTTGTTGGCTTGACACCGTCTTCAGTAAAACTGTCATAACTTCTTCCATACATGCCGTACTGACTTGCGCTCTGAGATGGGTGTTCAATAGTCATCATAGAGTCTATGTTCAAGTGTGAAAGCATTGAAATTACTCCAATAAACATTGCAAACAAAAACTGTGTCCAGGTTCACTAGTAAAAACACTGTCTCACACTTTAGACAAATTTGCAATGCGCTCTGTCATACTTGCTCTTTGACCTGTGCGATCTTCATGTGGATCATATGTTGCCATAATGAAAACATATATGTAATAAACTTAGCCAAATTGACAACAGATGCAGCTCAGACCAGACCTACCAAATGATTCAGAGAATCATTTCAAAATAACCCCAGGTGTCTGATGCAGGAGTATCTTGGGTCCTTGGCAATTCTGTCACCAAAAAGAATTTGGAGTTTTGTCTATGTTTCTCAGTTTCTCCTTTGACTAATTTGGTTAGTAGTTGGTCAGTTTCCTTTAGTTACTAAGTGTGGTTGGTTCTCTCCTAGGCGATCGATTATCAGTGGCGCTCGACATTGCCTGTCTATTGCTCGGTTATCTTGCTTACCGATGGGTCTAGTTTTATTTCCTGTTGTGGCCGACTTGTGCATTTATATTGGATCATGGATTTAATGTTGGAATCCATCATTGGGAAGCATGTGGTCCCAAATTTGACCGTTACTTCTGTTGATTGTGGATTTGAAGGCCGACTCAGCTCGATAGCTTCTTGTATAAATTTAGATGTTTGGTTGTAGTTTAGGAGGCAGTTTTGGAGAGAAGATAAAAGGCATTAGATTGGACATTTTCTTACAGATCCTCGCATGTTTGAGGAATTTTGTACTTCATTGTAATATCAGGTCGTAACCGGGAAGGCCTCGTAGCTCGACATGTATGGTTCTATTTGATGATAATATATGAAAGATCTGGCATTCTCTCTCTCACTCTTGTTGTTTATTGCTTTCGCATGTGTGTTGCAGGCTTGGATCATTAGGGTGTGCTATCCTTTGGCCCCTCTTGCTCCTTGCCTTACGTTATTTTCTTATTTTTATTTTATTTTTGGGAAAGAGACATTTAACATAGTACCATATGTGCGGGTGCTTTAAATATTTCCAATTTGGTCTGCAGCCAGACTCCAACTTTTTTTACATAGACCAACATATGATGTGATTATCCAGTGCACTCCTCCATACATTTCAACTTGTCATGAGCGAAAATCATAACCCAATTCAATAGTAAATGTATATATTTTCACTTCATATTTATAAATGAGCGGTCAGCCAGAGGGAGTAGACCATTCTTACATCAAAAAGTTTCCCTCCGTTATAACCGCTTTGTTCAATAATGAAGTTTCTTGAATTTATTATGAATCTATTTAGTTTTGAACTATAAGAATTCTTAGGAAAGCTTGTAAGGAATCAATACTTCCCTTATCTTAGATTCCTAGTTTTTTTTGGTAATCATGTTTTAATCTAAGTTTTCTCTTAAAAAAAAGGATTATAAAGAAAGTTATAGATTTAGTTTGATTTGATAAATTTTATTAAAATAAAAATTATTGTGTCTCTTCCTATTTAGAATCTTTAACCTGTTATGTACATGAATAATTTTATGGTTGTGATTTAGTTAAAATTATGTTAAATTGAAAATTTCTTTAGAATATTAGTTGGTTATAAATAAATAGTTAGAAAAACTATTTTTATTTATTTTGAGTATGATTTGATATTAGTTATATTTATTTTCTAAAATTAAGTTCCTAAATCAATATTGCTTAAGAAATCTTATTATTATTTGAAAATAAAACAAAGAAATATTAAATAGACTTGGATAAAACTGCAATCATTATCTAGAATCTTATTCAATTGTCATGCAGTTCTAGAAGGTGAAATGGTGTATTAGTATGAATAGTTAGTTAAAAACTAAACTTTTGTAGAGGTAAATTTTATTGAAGTTGAATATAAAGATCTCTATAGGAATCTATAACAAATATGTTTTATATTATTAAGATTAGAATGAATCATAAAATAACCAATTAAGAATACTTAAGTTACAATAGTTTAATTGAGATGATGTATTAAATGTGTTGTGTTTAGAAGATGAAGATGGCGCCTTAAGGTAATTATAATACTACACTATATGCTTGTGTGAGTTTACATGGTTGTGTATATTTGTATCTCTAATTGAATTATACATTAATAGAGAAAATTTACAAGTTTGAATTGGCAATTGTATATTTTTCATTCCTTCTCATAGATGCCTATGGTTATGGTTGTGCACTTGTAGACATGTCCTTGGTTCTCTTATTCATTCTTAGTCTAATTGTGGATAACTTGTTATTCATTTGATTTCATTTCATCATAACTAGGTCGATCATTAGGAATAGAGGAGGTATTGGGGATATGTCCTATTTTCATGGGATTGTACACGTACTTAGAGATTGTGATGTTTATAATGATTATCCTAATTTAATGATGTTAATCATGATGATGATTTTAATGTACTAAACTATGATTATCTTAAGATTTGGTTGTATTTAATTCCTATGTTCTCTTGGAAGACATTTTATTAAATACTATAATTAAGGAGGTTTCATGAATACTATATTAGTGTGAGTTAAACTTTGTTTTTGAGTTATGGAATTAGTATCAAGTTATCAATTTTAAGTCTAGGACTTTGTCCCTGTTCCACCTAAGTGGGTGGCAACCGAAGGGAAAACTGTCTGGGGAACAAGACCCTAGAAAGCGTTGTGTACCCGCTTTCTTGATTTTATAAATAGATATTCTAGAATAGAGATCTAGTCGAACTACGAAGTCTCTGAGTGTGAACGTAGGTAGGGCCATTGATGATGAGCCCCCGAGGCTTAGGTCCATTCCCTTAGGGTTTGTCTTTAAGTTTCTAATGCAATGATTTCACTTCTTAATAATGATTCTCATAGCTAAGATATCAATAAAGTATTTATTTGTGATGGAATATATATAATGTTTGCATCTAGTTGTTTAGACATGTGTGTAGTTACAGGTGTTGGACATGGTGGTTATAATATAAAAGAAAGTTAGCAATATTCAGGGATACCAAAATAATGATTTGTTAATTGAGCAAGACAAGTAATATAATCTCTTTATTCTCTTGACTTCTAGTAACATTAAATAAATCAAATTAGATTATGTTCTGCTACTTTATTGAAAAAAAAATATATCATGTATGAATGAATGAGTATAATGTCCATGAGCCAAGTGTTCCTTGGCGGGGAATTACATCTGATATCAGAGTCCTAGGTTGCCACACTGGGAACTCTAGGACTCATAGCTCACATATTGTTTAGTGTTTTACATAGTTTGCTTTTGATTTTATCATTGTATTAGTAAGATAGGATCCTAGATATAAGAACCAAGTTCTTGGTATTTATGCTATATTATTTTACAGAAGTATGCATGTTCTTCTTTGATTAAGTTGCCTCAATCAATTACTTATGTTTTCATTCTAGAATTAGTTAATGAGTCTCCTAAGTAATTTAATAAATAGTGGATGTCTTTCT
The DNA here is from genome assembly GCA_027943335.1 of Chamaecyparis obtusa. NCBI lineage: Eukaryota > Viridiplantae > Streptophyta > Pinopsida > Cupressales > Cupressaceae > Chamaecyparis > Chamaecyparis obtusa. Next base: position 1,186,165 of record BSBK01008308.1, on the reverse strand, counting down.
TAATAAAGGAATATGTGTTCTTTTGGTATAATTATTGAAGGAAGAGCTAGGGTTGATGTAATATTTTCTTGACTATCTTTCTAAAGTTGTTTGTTCTTGACTTGGTGAATAGGTAATATTTAGATGAAATATGAATGCTATGGTAAGTCTAGTAATGATGTGGTTATCCTCCCCAAATTGCAATATTAGGAAATTAATACTTCAATGTATTTTCTTATCGGTATTGAAGTCATTATGTTAGTGAATACTAGTATGTTGAAATGTCTATATGGGTTGTTGTGTCTTTATTGGAGGGATTTATCATGTGTAATGAAAGTACCTAGCTAATTCATTTATTTGAAAAGGTGATACTTGGTCCACTCTTGGTGTCCTTAAATGGGTGAAAAGTAAATACACATAATGATTTATAATGATTAGTTGTGAATTTATTATGTGACTAATAAATGTACGTAGTACAAGTTTATTGTTTCCTTTCCTTAATTAAAACAAATATGTATTGATTCGATGACTCTTGAAGAAATATAATGTATCATTGTTCTTTGTGCCTTATTTTATATAAGTTTAAGTCATCTTGTAAATAGATGTCATTGTCTCATATTATGTGAATGGAAGAGATTGATATGTGTACATCTAATATTGACATTTGCCCATGAGGAGGTGAAATGTGATTAAGTATGTCATTGGTATTTTTTAGCAGGTAGAAAAAAAAAGGTGAATTGTGAAAATAAAATAAAATAAAAATTGAAATATATGGATAATATATGATGTTATTGTGTACTTAAATGTGATAAAACTAGTACTAGTGCTTATGTTGGGTGTTGTGTATAACCAGTAATTATTTGAGTGCCATGGAGTGGTGCAATATAAGTGCCCATCCACGGAAGTTATGTTTTGGATAAGGGTATGGGAGAACCATACCACTCATGTGTTGCTTTCTTGTTTGTCACCCTACTAAGTGCCAACCCATGAGTGTTGGTAAGTTAGTATGTGGAGGGGTAGTAGTGTCACCATTTCCTTGGGTAGTTATGTGGTGTAAGTATAATGGTGGCATGAAGTGACCTTAACTTCCACTACTCAAGGGAAAAGAGTAATCAATGCTTCCCCTTATGATGAACCTATACATGTGGTTCATAAGTGTTTATCCTAATTTCCATAGTTCTTGAGCACAATACCAGTACTCGATATGAGCCTCTATGAGAAGATATATGATTTATGGATATGTACATGTAGTCTAGCATGTGGAGGAAGATTATTTTAGCCCATGTTGTGATGGATACCGTATTCACACATGTTTCAACATGATGCAATGAATATGATTCCACACCCCACTAATGTTCTGACATAGTGTGAGGTGATGATGTTGTGTTGCTGATGGTAGCGAGCTGAGCTTGAGAACACGATGCCACGTACATAATTATGTGAAGGTGCAATATATGTATGTATTTTTTTTCCTACTTGATGCAGAGTGAATTGGTGATGCTTACATGCTTGTAGAGGGGCACCCATGGATGCTCAGTTTTGTAGACGTGGTAGGCATATGGCTGGGCCCTAGCCATATATACCTCTGGCTACGACGATGATCTATGAGAGACATCATTATGCAGGGTGTGTCATGTGTGTGCCTGCTCCACGAGGAACACTACCATGCGACATACGACCAAAGTGTGCTTACTCCAATTGGTGTATGGTCATGATAGGTGTGTTGGCATGCTTATTTTGCACCATCTGATGCAGGGGCAATTCTGAGGTGAACCCCCTATGCTATGTGGGTAGTGTTTCCCGGGCCCACCACATGAAGGGATATTGTGATAGCTAGACGTTATTCCCTCCTTCCTCATGAGGTGACTAGATATAATCACACAGTGATGTGATGTGCAATTTATGGTGATTTTTTTATCTTTGTTTATGTAGACCAACAATTTTCTCATCTTTTTCTACGATAGTTTAGCCAGGACTTATGAAATTTACCTTGGGTGTAATTTATTGTTGTAATATCTTGGATTATTCTTATCCTATTGTTGAGATTGATAATTCTATTTCTATTATTTATGAACTTTGGTGGCTAAACTATCTTCTTTTGGCATTTTCTAATGTTGGTCTTGTGTTGGGTTGTGATTCTTCACTAAAGATGCATGAGGCAAATTTAGTGAGTGTATACGAGGAAGTAGATGCAGGGAATCCTTGAGGATGGGGGTATGTGAGGTTGTTATGCAACTAGTATCCACTACCTTCCTACGTGTGGTGTCTATTATTTGGAGGCTAACCACCTTACACAAACAAGGGATATGACACATGGACTTGTATGGAGGGCCTTCATGTCACTGGCCCAAGACACCATCAAGCCACTATGTGAGGTATTGATTATGGATTATGGTTTATGGATTCCTGATATGGATGAGACTGGTATTATACAATGGAGTGAGAGCTTGTCCAGAGAGGCAACTGCTCCTGAGCCTTGTGATGTGTAATCCTGGTGTTGTGGACTGGCATGTGTGTGTAGGATGCACATCTACTTTATTCATTTTGCATTATAGAGATATAATTGTATCATCATGTCTTGTTAGATAACACCATGTTTTATGTGTTTTGATTGCTACGTGGCTTGTGAAATTTGAAAAGAAACAGAAATTGCATTAGAGAGAAAGGATAATATTTAAAAATTTTGACTTTTTTTTTTATTTAAGTTGTTTACCTTACTAATCTAGGAAATGATGGTATAATTAAGTGATATTGTATGAATTAGTGCACATTTGTTGTTGTGCCATTATAAAATAATGTACCCTTTTATTAATATATATTTGTATTATGTCGTATCTTTTGTTGATGGTTATTTTATGTCATAATTCAGATCTAAGTAAATAGTTAACTTTGACCTATTGTGATTTGACTAATGTGTGGCATCTTTTCATTTTAGCTTTTGTGACTTCCAGGAGTAAGTCAAATCTTAAGGGGGGAAGGATGTAGTGGTGCCTCTAAAGTTTAGAGTGAGTAAGGAACTATTATGGTGAGCAAACCTTTAATCTCTTCTACTAAATTGTTAGTTCGAGTTTCTAGACCTATGATAGTCTACATATATACCTAAATATGTTAATAATATATGTGATTATATGACTTTCATAAATATATAGTTTAGTTAGTATGTTAATATTATGTGTTAAATATGTTATAAATTACAAACAATGCAATTTCGTTTATTTATTATTTTTCTTTCTAAATCTAGAAGAAATAAAATAAATATTTTATTAAAAATAAAAAAATAAATCTTTATTATTCTTATGTTAAAATATGTTATTAAAAATAATATATATTTATATAATATTTCAAAAAGTATTTACATATTTCAAATTACTTAACATTATAAATAAATATTTTATTTATTTTGTTATATTCTTTTTATAAAAACCTCTAAACAAATTACTACTTTCTATAAAATAAGTTTTACAATTATAAAAAGAGAAAAGCTTCCTTTCTAATAAAAAAAGAAACTAACTAAATTAAAGAATCTTATTCCTTATTCTATAATGAATCATAACTAACTTAAAAGAAAAGCCTAAGTAGGAGTTAATGGAGAGGGTTTTAAAGAAAGACATATAATGGCATGCGGTAATTTTTAAGGGAGAAAAAAAAAACCATTTTGATTAAGCGGAGATAGAATAATTAATTGGATTTTCTAGTAAGAGGTGAGAGGAAGCGTGAAGGTTGGGAAATCTTGGGCATATAAGAGGCTGCCAACAGAATGTGGGGAAGGAAAAAAGAAACTTTATTTTTATTTTTATTTTATTTTTTTGTCAGAGGAATTTGAATTGGGATTGCAGTTGAATATGGATCATGATGTGAATTGATTGGTGGTTTTTTTTGGTTTTCCAAATTTTAGGGAAACTTCAGATTTGGTATTTCCTATCATCTTTACTGAGTTATTTGCATAGTTAAGAGGTATGTAATCTATCATTTTGGATTGATTCTGTGCATCAAAATTATAGTGTGAATTTTGTTTGACTATGTGGTTATCGTTGTTTATGGGTTCTTTATTTTATTATATTCCTGGATAATATTATGGCTATAAGTTTTCTCTGCGATTTATTTTATTATCTTCCTGAATAATATTATGGCTATAAGTTTTTTGTGTGATTGGTGTATATGCTTCTTGATTTAAGCATTGTGTTTATTTTTATAAATGTTGTTGGTTGCACTAAAACTATGGTTTGTTTTCTTATTTTTATTTTTATTTTGGGAAAGAGACATTTAACACAATACCCTATGTGCGGGTGCTTTAAATATTTCCAATCTGGTCTCCAACCAGACTCCAACTTTTTTTACATAGACCAACATATGATGTGATTATCCAGTGCACTCCTCCATACATTTCAATTTATGATGACCGAAAATCATAACCCATTTCAATAATAAATGTATATATTTTCACTTCATATTTATAAATGAGCGGTCAACGAGAGGGAGTAGACAATTCTTACATCAAATAATTTCCCTCCATTATAACCGCTTCGTTCAATAATGAAATTTCCTAAATTTATTATGATTCTATTTAGTTTTGAACTATAAGAATTCTTAGGAAAGCTTGTAAGGAATCAATACTTCCCTTATCTTAGATTCCTAGTTTTTTTCGGTAATCATGTTTTAATCTAAGTTTTCTCTTTAAAAAAAAGGATTATAAAGAAAGTTATAGATTTAGTTTGATTTGATAAATTTTATTAAAATAAAAATGATTATGTCTCTTCCTATTTAGAATCTTTAACCTGTTATGTACATAAATAATTTTATGGTTGTGATTTAATTAAAATTATATTAAATTGAAAATTTCTTTAGAATATTAGTTGGTTATAAATAAATAGTTAGAAAAACTATTTTTATTTATTTTGAGTATGATTTAATATTAGTTATATTTATTTTCTAAAATTAAGTTCCTAGATCAATATTGCTTAGGAAATCTTATTATTATTTGAAAATAAAACAATAAAATATTAAATAGACTTGGATAAAACTTTAATCATTATCTAGAATCATATTCAATTGTCATGTAGTTCTAGAAGGTGAAATGGTGTATTAGTGTGAATAGTTAGTTAAAAACTAAACTTTTGTAGAGGTAAATTTTATTGAAGTTGAATATAAAGATCTCTATAGGAATCTATAACAAATATGTTTTATATTATTAAGATTAGAATGAATCATAAAATAACCAATTAAGAATACTTAAGTTACAATAGTTTAATTGAGATGATGTATTAAATGTGTTGTGTTTAGAAGATGAAGATGGCACCTTAAGGTAATTATAATACTACACTATATGCTTGTGTGAGTTTACATGGTTGTGTATATTTGTATCTCTAATTGAATTATACATTAATAGACAAAATTTACAAGTTTGAATTGGCAATTGTATATTTTTCATTCCTTCTCATAGATGCCTATGGTTATGGTTGTGCACTTGTAGACATGTCCTTGGTTCTCTTATTCATTCTTAGTCTAATTGTGGATAACTTGTTATTCATTTGATTTCATTTCATCATAACTAGGTCGATCATTAGGAATAGAGGAGGTATTGGGCATATGTCCTATTTTCATGGGATTGTACACGTACTTAGAGATTTTGATGTTTATAATGATTATTCTAATTTAATGATGTTAATCATGATGATGATTTTAATGTGCTAAATTATGATTATCTTAAGATTTGGTTATATTTCATTCCTATGTTCTCTTGGAAGGCACTTTAGTAAATAATATAATTAAGGAGGTTTCATGAATACTATATTAGTGTGAGCTAAAATTTGTTTTTGAGTTATGGAATTAGTATCAAGTTATCAATTTTAAGTCTAGGACTTTGTCCCTGTTCCACCTAAGTGGGTGGCAACCAAAGGGAAAACTGTCTGGGGAATAAGACCCTAGAAAGAGTTGCCTACCTGATTTCTTGATTTTATAAATAAATATTCTAGAATGGGGATCTAGTCGAACTACAAAGTCTCTGAGCATGAATGTAGGTAAGGCCATTGATGATGAGCCCCTGAGGCTTAGGTCCAGTCCCTTAGGGTTTGTCTTTAAGTTTCTAATGCAATGATTTCACTTCTTCTTAATAATGATTCTCATAGCTAAGATACCAATAAAGCATTTATTTGTGATGGAATATATATAATGTTTGCATCTAGTTGTTTAGACATGTGTGTAGTTACAGGTGTTGGACATGGTGGTTATAATGTAAAAGAAAGTTAGCAATATTCAGGGATGCCAAAATAATGATTTGTTAACTAAGCAAGACAAGTAATATAATCTCTTTATTCTCTTGACTTCTAGTAACATTAAATAAATCAAATTAGATTATGTTCTGCTACTTTATTTTAAAAAAAATATATTGTGTATAAATCAATGAGTATAATGTCCATGAGCCAAGGGTTCCTTGGTGGGGCATTACATAGTAGGTCTTCTTTAGTATCTTATAATAACATGCTAAACTGATAAAGGTGTTATCTGTATTTAATCTTCCAATTACTAATAGATTAAGCATATTATTACTATGCTTAATGTTCTATTTAAATGCATTTAACATAAAAAATAAATTTAGGAAACTGAACCAATGGCATGTTTACAACAAAGGTGTAATAGAACTCCCCAAAATTCTTAAACATACTTTTTCTGATATGATGAATTCTTAAACAATTAAGGTTGGAGTAGACATAGTTATCACATACTTTTTTGTGTGGTACAAGGAAGATTTGGCTTGGTCAAATCTTCCTTCATGCTAGAAGTCTACAGAATTAGACCTTTATTAACAATTCATCATATCAAATAAAGTATGTTTAAGAATTGTTGGGACTGGTCGTTTGGCGTGTATTAAACATAATAGAATTTTTAGCATATTATTATCATTCTATTTCTTTGCTGTAAACATGCCATTGGTTTAGTTTTATAATTTTTCTTGTGTTAAATGCAGTTTTCCAAACTAATTATTAAATAAGAAAGCAGTAGCAGTGAGGAGGGTCTTCTTCTGAGGAGATTGATGAAGATTGTACACCTCAAAAACCAATTCATAAGGTATGAATCATGTTTTATATTTGCTTATATTTTTGGATTGGTAAATCTCCTTAGTTTTATGTCCTTTCTTTTGATTACTATGGATGAGATATATATCTTATGGTGATGTTTATAATGATTATCCTAATTTAATGATGTTAATCATGATGATGATTTTAATGTACTAAATTATGATTATCTTAAGATTTGGTTGTATTTCATTCCTATGTTCGCTTGGAAGACACTTTATTAAATACTATAATTAAGGAGGTTTCATGAATACTATATTAGTGTGAGTTAAACTTTATTTTTGAGTTATGGAATTAGTATCAAGTTATCAATTTTAAGTCTAGGACTTTTTCCCTGTTCCACCTAAGTGGGTGGCGACTGAAGGGAAAACTGTCTGGGGAACAAGACCCTAGAAAGTGTTGCATACCCGCTTTCTTGATTTTATAAATAGATATTCTAGAGTAGGGATCTAGTCGAATTACGAAGTCTTTGAGTGTGAACGTAGGTAAGGCCATTGATGATGAGCCCCTGAGGCTTAGGTCCAGTCCCTTAGGGTTTTTTTTTAAGTTTCTAATGCAATGATTTCACTTCTTCTTAATAATGATTCTCATAGCTAAGATATCAATAAAGCATTTATTTGTGATGGAATATATATAATGTTTGCATCTAGTTGTTTAGACATGTGTGTAGTTATAGGTCTTGGACATGGTGGTTATAATGTAAAAGAAAGTTAGCAATATTCAAGGATGCCAAAATAATGATTTTTTAATTGAGCAAGACAAGTAGTATAATCTCTTTATTCTCTTGACTTCTAGTAACATTAAATAAATCAAATTAGATTATGTTCTGCTACTTTATTGAAAAAAAAAAAATATTGTGTATAAATCAATGAGTATAATGTCCATGAGCCAAGGGTTCCTTGGTGGGGCATTACATAGTAGGTCTTCTTTAGTATCTTATAATAACATGCTAAACTGATAAAGGTGTTATCTGTATTTAATCTGCCAATTACTAATAGATTAAGCATATTATTACTATGCTTAATGTTCTATTTAAATGCATTTAACATAAAAAATAAATTTAGGAAACTGAACCAATGGCATGTTTACAACAAAGGTGTAATAGAACTCCCAAAAATTCTTAAACATACTTGTTTTGATATGATGAATTCTTAAACAATTAAGGTTGGAGTAGACATAGTTATCACATAGTTTTTTGTGTGGTACAAGGAAGATTTGGCTAGGTCAAATCTTCCTTCATGCTAGAAGTCTACAAAATTAGACCTTTATTAACAATTCATCATATCAGATGAAGTATGTTTAAGAATTGTTGGGACTGGTCGTTTGGCGTGTATTAAACATAATAGAATTTTCAGCATATTATTATCATTCTATTTCTTTGCTGTAAACATGCCATTGGTTTAGTTTTATAATTTTTCTTGTGTTAAATGCATTTTTCCAAACCAGTTATTAAATAAGAAAGCAGTAGTAGTGAGGAGGGGTCTTCTTCTGAGGAGATTGATGAAGATCATACACCTCAAAAACCAATTCATAAGGTACGAATCATGTTTTCTATTTGCTTATATTTTTGGATTGGTAAATCTCCTTAGTTTCATGTCCTTTCTTTTGATTACTATGGGGGATATATATATCTTAGGGTGATGTTTATAATGATTATCCTAATTTAATGATGTTAATCATGATGATGATTTTAATGTACTAAATTATGATTATCTTAAGATTTGGTTGTATTTCATTCCTATGTTTGCTTGGAAGACACTTTATTAAATACTATAATTAAGGAGGTTTCATGAATACTATATTAGTGTGAGTTAAACTTTGTTTTTGAGTTATGGAATTAGTATCAAGTTATCAATTTTAAGTCTAGGACTTTGTCCCTGTTCCACCTAAGTGGGTGGCAACCGAAGGGAAAACTGTCTGGGGAACAAGACCCTAGAAAGTGTTGTGTACCCACTTTCTTGATTTTATAAATAGATATTCTAGAATAGGGATCTAGTTGAACTACGAAGTCTCTGAGTGTGAACATAGGTAAGGCCATTGATGATGAGCCCTCGAGGCTTAGGTCCAATCCCTTAGGGTTTTCCTTTAAGTTTTTAATGCAATGATTTCACTTCTTCTTAATAATGATTCTCATAGCTAAGATATCAATAAAGCATTTATTTGTGATGGAATATATATAATGTTTACATCTAGTTGTTTAGACATGTGTGTAGTTACAGGTGTTGGACATGGTAGTTATAATGTAAAAGAAAGTTAGTAATATTCAGGGATGCCAAAATAATGATTTGTTATTTGAGCAAGACAAGTAGTATAATCTCTTTATTCTCTTGACTTCTAGTAACATTAAATAAATCAAATTAGATTATGTTCTGCTACTTTATTGAAAAAAAAAAATATTGTGTATAAATCAACGAGTATAATGTCCATGAGCCAAGGGTTCCTTGGTGGGGCATTACATAGTAGGTCTTCTTTAGTATCTTATAATAACATGCTAAATTGATAAAGGTGTTATCTGTATTTAATTTGCCAATTATTAATAGATTAAGCATATTATTACTATGCTTAATGTTCTATTTAAATGCATTTAACACAAAACACAAATTTACAAAACTAAACCAATGGCATGTTTACAACAAAGGTGTAATAGAACTCCCAAAAATTCTTAAACATACTTTTTCTAATATGATGAATTCTTAAACAATTAAGGTTGGAGTAGACATAGTTATCACATAGTTTTTTGTGTGGTGTGTTGGTGTTAAAAAATGCTTATGCCACTTAGGGCTACCAATATGCCTTGAGACTAATGTTAGGAGTGGTTAGTTCCAAGTATGGGAGCTCTGCAAGGCAACTGGACCAACTATAGGGACAAGACTACCCTCTACACTTTTGGCTTTGCAAAACCAAGGTGGGTGCACCTAATCCAGTAACTTATGACATTTTAGGACTTTGGACTGGATTAAACAAAATAGATGATAGCAAGAGACTACTAAATGTTAGCGAGACATTCATTGAATCTCAATTGCTATTGGGTATAAAATGGCCTTGTGACCTTAAGACTATGGGGGATTGCAGGATTGGAGATATTAAATATAATTGGGTTTCTTGCAGGATGCCAACAACCATGCAACACTTTGCATCAGCATAGGGATACTAGCTTAAGATTAGTGCCTTATCCATTGGGCATCATACCTAAAGTGAACATGGAACACAAGGACAACTACTAGATTCATCTGAGAATGCAAGCCATAAACATAGTTAAACATCTCTTACACTACTTACAAGTATCCTTACTGATTGAACCAAATGAATCTATGCTTCACTTAGAGACTTTTAACTTGATTCTACACCAAGGCTGAGAGATGAAACATATACATAAGCAACCAAATGCAATGAGCCACAAAACTTAGAATTCATTAAGAACAACTAAAGGAGAGATCCAAGAATGAGAAACTATATTAAGTATGTGGATTCAAATCCCTGTATTACAAGTTGATTCAGAAAACACCATAGACAATATGCAAAAGATACATGAGGTTTTTCCCTAATGTTGATACAACCAGGATGAAAATGTTTACATGAAGAAACCGCTCATGGAACTAGAAATTGGAACCACTGGAACTGACAAAATTCAAAACCCTTACTCATTCAAAAAATAAAAAATTTATACCACTAGCCACCTTGGGAATCTCAAAGAGATTGCATGAAGCTTAGGGTGACTAGGGTTAGGGTTACAACCGCCATACCAATTGGAAATGGTCAAAAATTTAATGCAGGGGCAGGAAATGCAGGCAACCTGGAGGAAACAAATCTCAAGTAGATTTGCAATCATGAAAATCAGTGAGCTCAGTACAGGACACTAGGGATAGCCATGAAAACCAGTCAAATTAGCCACCTGCAAACAGCTTCTCAAGCTAAAAAATACACTCCACCATGTACAAAATCAACCTCTACAATCGACCACAGAGCCCCTAGACCACACTGCAACAACAAGTGCCACCAAACCAATCAAATCTGGCCATGAAAACATTGAATTATGGTACCTCTTGTCACGAAAACCATCTGCAAGTTTAAATTTGAATTCCAACGGTCAAGTCTTTGGCACCCAACTCATTTTAAAACATGGCCATAGATCTCATCCTTTTCCTGGCACATTGAGCAGCCTATGTTTAAGTTCACAACAGTCGTGAGCCCCTCAAAAAGTCAACAGCCAATCAAAAACTAGCACGTCAGCAACACAGGCAATGTGGACCTACCCAACTCCGCAACCATGACGCCAGCAGTGGTCACATGATCGCATAGCCAAAAATTGGGCTATGCAAACATGCAACAAGCCTCCATGTCAATGCCACCCTGTCACCCGCCAGCCAATCGGGAATGCCCATGTCACCGAAAACACCGGCCCCACTGACAACATCCAGCTCGGCGCTCGCCGGCCAATCAAGATCGAGCAAGCGGCCCCAGTTTATCTGGCGAACTAGCGACTGAAGAACTTTCACCAATTCATGAAATACTTTCCACCATCGCTAAAAAACTTAGCGATCACATGACCACTATTCGCTGAATCACCAAATAAACTGGGGCACTACCAAAACATTACGCGAACCAACGAATAGGAAGAAAATTTGTCAGGCCGCTAAACATTTTATCACAACTGCCAAAGATACCGAGAAATTCAACCGAGCCCACATAGGAAGATCGACGACCGTCGCAAGATCTTAAGCCTCTGACACACTCGATGAGATTATATGCTGTTCATCGATTAATTGATAGGATCAGGACCCACTGACACATTCAAAAACTAGGTCCCACTGACAGCAAGCCACTGTGCAAATACATGGATGAATAAAATAGCACCAACTATGCATATGTGTCAACAGACCCACCTACCTCCCTTATGAGAATCAATGGCTATCGCTATACCGCTACATTAAAGGTTGAGCATGTTTCATTAACGGTATAATGACAGCCACAAGATTAAACTGAACTTTAATCTGCCTGAATGCCAAGAAGACCGGTCCCACTGACCACACTCCATTTCATACTCCCGTGGACCAATGAGATACCGCCAAGTTAGCTCACTTGGTAGTGGGACCACCACCAAAGATACATTTGAGACAAATGAGATCAACGGTAGGGGCATGATCTCATGAGCATAGAATATTCCTTACGCTCATACACCGACCATCGATCTCCTCCCTTTGCCGCTTGAAGAATCTGGCCCCACCAACCATCATACTTGCACACTTAAGATCGACGAACAAGGAGTGCTGGCAGAAGAGAAGAAATGCAAGGTAAAAAATGCACAGGGTTTTTAGTGAAAGATCAAAAACATCCAAGGTATTCAAAAAAAACATTGTGGGTTTTTGACATTGGGCAGATTCTGAGACTATTTCCTGCAGACCTTAAAACTTTAATATCTCCCTGGGTTTTGCGATTTAGGAGGTGCAATCTAGCCTAGAGCTTGGTGACACAATGCAGAACACAGGGCTAAGAGCTCAAACCATGAAACACTATGGATTTTCAATGCAGGATGAAACTGTGCAACAAGGTGGGATAACTTCAAAATTTGCAGGGAAAAGGCCATTTTCACAGGATTTTGCATTGATAGGAAAATGGACTAACATGGTGCAAGGAATATTTGGCTAGGTCAAATCTTCCTTCATGCTAGAAGTCTACAAAATTAGACCTTTATTAACAATTCATCATATCAGATAAAGTATGTTTAAGAATTGTTGGGACTGGTCGTTTGGCATGTATTAAACAGAACAAAATTTTCAGCATATTATTATTATTCTATTTCTTTGCTATAAACATGCCATTGGTTTAGTTTTAATTTTTTTTTTGTGTTAAATGCATTTTTCCAAACCAATTATTAAATAAGAAAGCAGTAGCAGTGAGGAGGGGTCTTCTTTTGAGGAGATTGATGAAGATTGTACACCTCAAAAACCAATTCATAAGGTACGAATCATGTTTTCTATTTGCTTATATTTTTGGATTGGTAAATCTCCTTAGTTTCATGTCCTTTCTTTTGATTACTATGGATGAGATATATATCTTACATTTAACATTCAACTTCTTTACATTTTAGAACATGTAGTGTGTGTTTTGAGGATTTTACCAAATCAATTTTTAACATAAACCGAAAACACCAAATTGATTTCTTTCCCTTTCAACTTGACAAAATATTTTCATTTGACCAATAACTGCAAGCAACTGAATGATAAATCTACATACCTGTATCTTTTTAAAATGAATGGAACATCAAAAAGATGGCTAAGTGGTTGCCACCATGATTTTTATCTATTGAATATGGGAAAAAAAAAAGCACAAAAAAGAATCATGTTCTATTGTAGCTCAATTTACTGAAAACCCTAGTGAAAATCCCAACTAAAATTCTATCAAAATTGCACTCAAAATAAAAATCATGGTGGAAGCCACTTAGGGATCAAAATAGAGAAAATAAATAAAAATCATTCTTTGTCCTATTTCCTTTTAACAAAGTTTCAACTATCAATGATACAATACATTTGATGCCCTAAGCTATCAATACAAATGGTGCCTAGCTAGAAGCTCATGTGTTGTCCATTTGATAACCACAGTCAACACTTCAAAATAGTGAATCAATATCCTTGAGCACAAGTACCAATAACATCAAATAATGGAGATAAAGCATGGGCTAGGGCACGACACTGGTAGAATGTGGTCATTTCAGAGAGAATCTTAGCAATATACAATGGTCATGCCAGTAATATCAACAAACGTGAATCCAAACATTTCAAAATAGTGAATCGATATCCTTGAGCACAAGCACCAATAACATCAAATAATGGATATAAAGCACGAGCTAGGACATGCCACCAATAGAATGCGGTCATTTCAGTAAGCATCTCAGCAATATACAATGGTCGTGCTAGTAATATCAACAAACATGAATCCAAACATTTCAAAATAGTGAATCGATATCATTGAGAACAAGTACCAATAACATCAACTAATGGAGATAAAGCATGGGCTAGGGCACGACACCAGTAGAATGCAGTCATTTCAGTGAGCATTCATGATCAAATAAAATGCAATGCATTTAAAATTTGTGGTCGAATATGATGTCAATCAAAGATGAAGAAATCACATACCTTCTCTTGTGCTCAACTTTCACCTACTCATTTTCTCCCACTCATTTTCTCTGCAATCGAAATAAAAATGATTTGGCCGTTTCACTTTTTTCATCATCTATACCTCAAAACTATCAAAATTTCAATGGTCTATGTAAAACCCATCGGAATACCAACGCCATCGGGGACTATTACAAAAAAAACACCAAATTCATAAAAAAAGAATTATCCGTCAGAAGTTTCTCTCAAAATTTGGCCCCAAATGTAGTAGTGTACCCTTGTCACCTTTATCCTTTTGTTAACTATAGTGTACTACATTGATTTATTTTGCGTCTTGCCCAATTTATTTCATCAACTTTTTTTCTTTCCAATGTCATTGTAGACTAGTGAATCATGCAATACTTTGAATCTTTCACTCTTCTTTCAAGTGGGTGTTAAAATGTGCTATTTGAGGTTTGCGTTCTTAGATAACAAGTGTACAATTGGAAATGGGTGAAGGGTAATGAAATAGGTAATGCATTAAGTGAATTACTTCCCCATTTCATTGATTTCACATTAGGAAGGAAGAATGCCCCCAATAGGCTCAAGAGGTGACTCAAGCACAAATTGGGAATATGATCTGTCCTTCACTAAGAGATGTAATGAGTGAAATGAGAGTGATTAAGTGATGTAATAGATATAATAGGAAAGTCACTAAAAATCTATTGAAAACAGACTATAATGGATAGATAATGAGCTGAAATTTTCAGAAACATAAATCAGAAGACAAAACGGACTTGTGACAAAAATTTGAGCAAAAATTGGTCAAGACACATTGTGTTTGGCAATGTTCCCTCAGGATAGGTTGAGTTCGGCAATGTGTCCCTGATCTTTTTAGTTGAAACTTTCATAGATCCTGCAATTTCTCCTGTTCTTCCTAGATC
Source organism: Chamaecyparis obtusa (assembly GCA_027943335.1). Taxonomy (NCBI): domain Eukaryota; kingdom Viridiplantae; phylum Streptophyta; class Pinopsida; order Cupressales; family Cupressaceae; genus Chamaecyparis; species Chamaecyparis obtusa. Next base: position 1,171,078 of record BSBK01008308.1, on the reverse strand, counting down.
TGAATCTGTGGCTCTTTAACCTATTCCTACACATAGAAAACTAGGAGAAAGGTTGTGGAAATGGGTTTACCTTGGTCGAACCCTTGTTTAGGAATCAACCTTGAAATATGAAAGCAATTACATAAATAAATATATGTAAAAATATATATTGTTAATTTACCTTGCATAAATCCTCATGAATAGATTTAGAAATCACTCAAATCCATGAAGATGAATGAATGCACTTGAGATCCAAAGAGTTGACCTTGGAATGTAATATAGAATCAAGGAAGCTTTCATAAATGCATAGATATATGATTGCCACTCCTAGATCTTGAATGTAGATATGCTTGATAATCACTTGCAAGGAGGAGAGAGGAGGATGGATGAATGAATTGATCTTCTTTCTTGATTTGATAATTTCTCTACTTGGCCATAATAGGAGAAGAAATTGTATCAAATGGAGAATATTTCCTTGGATTTAAATGGTCTTGAATAATTGGAGACTTAGAAATCTTGATCTTGGATGCTTGCTTTCAAATATTGAATCCAAATGTGTTTTCCTGCTTGAAATCTTGATAGCTTAGTTGTCAAAATGCTTGCATATAGTTGATGTATACAAAATGAGGAGTGATAAAGGGTTCTTGTACTAACTTCATCATTTTAGGATTCAAATTTGATTTAGGCTGACCACATATGAAAATATGGAAATAGGGCCCTAACATTAGGCCTTAGGGAAAGTTTGGGCCCCAAAACCCAGGGACAAGACACCATTGGCAACGTGTGCCAGGAAAAATGGGCTTGAATTTTAGGGGGAACTCAGGGAGAGAGAAAAGGAGTAAGAAAAGAAAATTAATCTTGTGAGGATCAAGCATAATGGGCATTCAGGCCTTGAAATCGCTAAAATGGGAACTAATATGTCCTAAAGCATCCAATTATAGTTATTTTTTAGGATTATACATTTATCCCCCACTTTAGCAAGAGTGTAAGACAAGATCATGCTCATGGTAAAGTAGATCAATGCATAAGAATGATCCTATCAAAGTCAAGGAGACAAAGAAACATCAAGCCCCAAATGACTCAAGTCTTCATCAAATCTGAAACCAAGATAAGAGAGACATCACTTGGAAGAAAGAGAAGGAAAAGGAGAAAGAAAAGCATGATCACAAGTTTGGTAAGGGATTTCCTTACTATGTGTTAAAGAAAAGGAAAGCACTACAAAAGATGGCATTGAAGGTCTAGCTTGAGTTGTGTTATGCTAGTTGATTTATAAAAAAAATGCGTAATCCTTAAGGAAAACATTGTCTCCATTAAGGGGTATGACAAGGGTGACTAGTCCTAAGGAAAGCATTGTATCCAAAGGGATCAAGAACAATGATTAGGCCTAAGGAAAGTGTTGTCTCCTTAGGGATCAAAGAAGGAGGATTTATTTTTAAGGAAATATTTGTCTCCATTAAGGGATCCAATGAAAAGATAAACAAAAGGAAAGCATCATCTTCTTGGCCATCCACAAGGGAGGTTGCATTGAATCATTGTGTATGTGTGTGCAAAATGTGAAACATAAAGTGTAGTAGATGCCCCCATGTTGAAGCTTTTGTAGATTTCTTAATGGGAGAAATAGATTTAAAAAAGTATACATGCACCCAAAAGAAACATTTCCGCTACAAGATGTGCCCCAAAAAAGGACAAATCAAGGGAAATGCACATAGACAAAAGAGAGAATGAAAGGGATCTAATATCTTTGGGGTTAGTATGATCATATGATAATACATGAGATATTACATCACAATGATATATCATCATCTCATAAAGATAGTGGAACTACAAGCACACTGAAAGAATGTCACGTAAGGGTTACAAAAAAGGGTCTTTTGGACTGACATCATGGCTCAATCAAAAAAGAATAGGTGTCTACCTTTCTGCATCATCCCCAATTAGACAACACAAAGGAAAATTTATGAATAGTGGCACATGCACAACATAACATGTAACAACATATAGAATAAGTGAGATACAAATAGAGGCATTTTTACAATATTTTGATTCTTTTATCACCTTGCGCCAATGGAGCAACACGGGTCATTTAAACAAATCTAATAAAAACATATAACTATAGACTAAGCCATCTGTATCTATTTTGAAAGGCTTAAACAAGAGAATTTTATATTTTAATCTAGCATCATATCAATTCAAAACATGAACATCTAAGCTAAGCCACCTCAAATTGAGCCTAAACAGGTGCACCCAAGCACTGTTTGATTTGCTCGAATGAGAGGGATGTGGATGTGCTCTCTAAACACTTGGAGAAATTTCCTAGTGTGTTTTAGGAAGGATTTATATCCATTAAAACCTCATAAATGGCACAATATTGGGTATAGAACACCCAAATTGCCCCTAAGGCTTCAAGGACCTAAATGATGCAAAAATGAAGATTTAAGTTCTATGATGCTTATGATAAGATTGATTTTATCCAAAAGATATGTGATATGATGCAAGAATCCAATGCATAAACATGAAAGAAACTAATTCAATCCATTAGTTCTAAGCTATGGTGTGAGTTAAAACAAGCTTGAAATGAAGTTAATATAATAATTATATGATTTAGCTATGAGCTAGAATGAAAATGGCATTATAAGTTTACTATGTGTATCATCTTAAAATGGAAGCACTTCCATGTTAAGAGTGTTTATCCCTCCGAGTAAGTGGTTTGGGGTCATATTGGATGCCTTGAATTGATTGTTTCTTTGATATGACTTTCTCCCCGCTTTCCACTTCTTTTCTGCTTTGTTCTAGGTGAAATTAGGGTTAGGATCCGGAAGATTCTCCTTAATTTCCCTCTTCCATGGCTCTATTCTCTAGGTAGGAATTAGAAATAGGTGCTCCTAGCCTTCATCATAGTCATCATATGATTTTGTGCCTATCCCTAGCATTTTTTCCTATTCTGATATCATTTCTAGATCCCTAGGACCTCCTATCTTGATTCTGACTGGATTTGGGCCCAGGGTCAAATTCGAGGTTGATCCTGACTAGGTCAGAATCAAGCTTGAACCTAAGTAGGTCAGGATCAAGGTTGTACCTAACTAGGTTAGTTACAACCTTGATTTTTCCCCCCTCTTTCAAATATCCAAATTCCTTGATTTCTGGGTATCAGGTTTCGAGGATATTTGTTTTCCCGCCTCCGAGTTGGCTATTTTGAGTTTTGAAATGGTAAATCCTCTAATTGAATTTAATCTAGGTATATTTTCTAAAGGTTAGGACCTAATTTAGATTTAATTCTCCAAGGTGGCCCCTCTAGAGGATTGTGCCCTAGTTCACTATAAAAGGAGGCCTTCCTCTCTCATTTTCACAATCAAGTTTCCAAGACATCTCATCCTCAATTTGCTCTCAAGCTCTCAAGGTGATCAAGTGCAAGCATTAAAGTCCTCTTCTCCATCCAAGTTCTCCATTGAAGATCAAGGATTCAAGCATTCAAGTCATTGAAGGGATTTGGTTCAAGCATTCAAGATTCATCATTCAAACCCTAGATCTAGCCATCATGATGATGTGATCTTCCTTCAAGATCCATTCATTCTTCTATCAAGGTGGATTCCAAGCATACAATCATGGAGGTTCGATTTACATTTATTGATGTTCAAGCTTTCATATCAATATATTTGTTTACATTCAAAATACAATTGCATATCTATTGAATGTCATAGCTTCATTGTTAGATCCATTTCTACTACTTGCTAGCATTCTTATTTCAATTTCAATAGTAAGGTTGATTCCAAACCGGGGTTTGACCAAGGCAAACCCCTCAAACAAACAACAAAAATCTCCATTTTCTTGTAGGTACAGGTGTAGAATTTTAGATCTAAGAGTGGATTTGGATACCCTTTTTGGTGAACTTCTGAGATCTGTGAACAAAATCAGAATTGACCTTTGAATAAAGAATCTAGCCTATGAGGGTCAAAGTCAACCTGAGCTCATCTTGGAAAAATATTTCTGGATTTTCTCCATCTCGACATTTCCAATCGTGAACAAGTTGAAAATTTTCTTGAAAGTACACACAGACATCATAATTTGGCATTTTCCATATTTTCCCTAATTTAAGGTTAGTACTTGCATTTCAATTATTTCAAATTCTAAGCACTTCAATTCTACCATAAGGAAATATAGGGTTTCTCTCTCTCTTTCATATTCTCCATAGATTGATTCGATTGTGCATTAACCTTTAGGTTGATCAAATTGGATCTCTCCTTTGGGAATTTGGATTTAGGAGCGGATCTCATATTTCCCCCACACATCACACACACACATTACATTTCTAAATAGAGGTGAACCCATTTTACCTCTATTCATTTTCGTGAACCCGACCTACTTACTCTCCTTTATTTTGTGGAATTAGATGCCCTATTGTGTTAGATTTTAGATCATTTCTTGCATTTAGATTAGATCTAGTTTATGCTCTTGCATTTTAAAATTCAAAAATACAAAAAAAATTATATATTAATAAAATCCAAAAATATTTCTTGCATTTCATTTTCTATGGCAATCATTAAGATGCTTTGGTGTGTAGTTATGTTCTTTATTATTCTTCTTTTAGCATTTTTTTATAATAGCTATGATGTTTATGAGAGTATCATTCACTTCATTATGTTGATGACCCTCACTTTTCTCTTTCTTATACTTTTGTGAAGTTGACCGACACTAGTCTGCCTACATTTAAAACCTTTATTAAAGATTTATGTGGTAGTCTTATTAATCTTTTAGATTATGTGAAGAATTTGGTAGATGATACACCATCTCCTAATCTTCCTAATCTTAATCCTATCAATCCTAATCCTAATCCTATCAATCCTAATCTTAATCCTATCAATCCTAATCCTAATCTTCCTAATCCGAATTCGATACCTAATTCTCCATCTGTTCATTCTCGCTCTTCCCATACTTATGATGGGATTCAAGCTATAGTTCAGGATGTGGATGTGCAATATTTCTTTGATTTACCTTCTCCTCCTATTCATGATGATATTAAAGGAAAGGGTAAAGAAACTTCTTCAAAACCTATTATCCCACCTTATGCAACCTTTACTCATGAACATGAAAAACAATCACCTCCTGTAGAAGCTTTACATAATATGTACGCTACTGGATATAATATGGTGACTAAACAAGGTTATAAAGGTTTAGGGCTTGAAGCTAATGAGCATGGTATTAGATTTCCAATTGATATACCCCCTAAACCGAATATGTATGGTGTTGGGTGTTCAAAATCTCAAGTTAAGGTAGGTGATGCTAAACATCATCCTCCTCTCCCCACACCTATCTTAGATAATCCTAATACTCGTCAAGAAGTGGCTAAGAAGGTATATGTTGAGCTAATGAATTCTAAGAAAGAAATCTTTAGACCTATGTTGATCGATGCTTTACACAAATACAAATGTCCTTTTCATTATAGTAACAAACGTGTACTTGCTGATTGTAAACATTTCAAGTTATATGTTAGAGAAAGAGCTGCTTTAGGAATTATATCTCACTCTCGTGTAGTTTTACAATTCCTTCATAATTTTGATATAGGGGATTCCCCTCCTTTAGATATAATGTAGATGTTCTTTCCCTCTTGTCTCATGACTGGGGGGCAAGAGGTGTATTTTCATCCAGTCTCCTAGGATCCATTAGGCTTTTAGTATATATATATTATGTCTTGAGCTTAATTGGTATTCTTTCTCTCCTATTTTTCTATGGCTTTGCATTATGTTTTTAATCATCCATAGAATCTATATTTTCTTTTCAAGATATCTTTTCTAAGACATTTTTTTTATGAAGGTATCCCTTGTCTCTATCTCTAGGTGGGCAAGGTACCTCTTTCTTTCTCTTTGTCTAGGGAACTGCTTTCCTTAGCTTAGTGGTATTTGTTTATATTGTAACATAATTCCGACATATTGATAGATGTTCTGACTATGGATAACCTTTTTACATGAGAAGTTGTTGTCCTAAGTCATCACTTCTTCTCTATTTTGTAAATTATGTTGTTTATAAACTCTCACCGTTGCTTTGGTGTTAGAGTTGTTTCGCTTGTTCCAAAGATTCCTCTTCCTCTTGTTTGTAGGGGGATTGATGATTGAATCTTTGTTCCCATTGTTGAAAGATAATATTTTATCTAAAGCACTCCTCTTTGGTGGGGGTCTTGTTGATAAGATCTCTTTCTTTGAGGATCCTTTTCCATAAGTGACATATCCTTTTCACTATTATCTATATTCTTGGATGTAGGGGTCAATATCCCTCACTCAGGATATAGTGTACCTTGTTGCTAAATAGGATATCTCCTTGCATTGTGAAGTTGGTATCCTCTTTCATCTGTGTTCCTACACTTGGGGGGCAAGGATGCCATCTCCTTCTTTTCTATTTTTCTGGGATTCACCTCTTTCAAGAAGTATTTATCTATTATGTGATATCCAATCATACATGAAAATTTTGGTTTACATTGATGATCTTTGTCCTTGATCACAACCTATTTTGTCATTTGACATTGGGTTTCCATGGTTGATATATCTCTCACCCTGGAAACTAAATAGTGTGCTATCCATCATAAGGGTTACTTTCTACACTTCAATTCTACCATAAAGAAATATAGAGTTTCTCTCTCTCTTTCATATTCTCCATAGATTTATTCGATTGTGCATTAACCTTTAGGTTGATCAAATTGGATCTCTCCTTTGGAAATTTGGATTTAGGAGTGGATCTCATATTTCCCCCACACATCACACACACACATTACATTTCTAAATAGAGGTGAAGCCATTTTACCTCTATTCACTATGAAATGGAAATGAAATTGCTTATTTTCTCTTGGGAGAGGAGGGTATTTATAGGATTTTGGGAAGGGCTTGGGTTAGGAGGATGAGTTAGGGTCGGGGGTAATATTTGAGGTAAGGCTAGGGGTACAGTAAGGTTTACCTTGGGTTAGGGTTGCTCACACATGTGTAAGAAACATTAGGGAAGTGTGCAAAGGGAAAAAGTGTGAAAGAAGAGACATGGGTCTCTTTATAAGGCTGTAAGAAGCCTTAAAGAGTGTGTAAGCGGCTTTAATGAGTGTGTAAGGCTCATTGAGGGAAGGGTTTGACCAAGAGTCAAAGAGGAATTGGATTAGTCTACGAAATGTAAGAAACATCTCCTAAATTGGTTTAGGGAAGATTGGAAGGGTTTAGGAAAGGTTAGAAGAATCTAGGATTTTGAGGCTTTAAATAAATATAAAATTTATTTAGGGAATGTGACATTATTTATTGAATATTAATTCAATAAAGAGAGAAAAATCACCTAAAATTGATTTAAATGGTTTGGGGAGGGATATTTTAATTAAAGATGTTTAATTAAAATAAAGGGATTTAATGGCATAAAAATATATTAATTAATTAAATAATTAATTAATTAGTAAATGATGATGTCATCACAAGTTTTTAAAAAAATAAAAATACTTTTATTTTCTAATAGATTTTTAGGTGTTTACATTTTGCCCCTCTTTGATGCGATGCCACAAGTGGTGTGGTGTCAAAGACAAGAAAATAAGATGCCCTAGGCTAGAATTTAGAGGAATAAGGGGTTGTGCCCCCTCGAGAAAATAATGCAAAGAGGAAACTTTGTGAAATTTTCTCGAAAGAAAATAAAAGGAGAAATAAAAAGGAAGAAGGGGGATAGATAACCAAGCTTCCAAGAGAAAAGATGGATGAATGCAAGATGAGATGGAATGAAAAATGTAGGATGCAACTACATGAAGATGTAAGATGCAAGGTTAATCTAGATGATGTAGAATGAGGGGGATTTAGGGAGATCCAAGTGTAAATGTGGAGAGCATAACCTAGTTTTATATAGAAACATTAGAGACGTGCCAATGATACCAGGATCACAAGGCCTTGTCACTAGTGTTGCATAAGACTGAAGTGAAAAAGACATGGAGGGTTGCCCCAAAATCACGCATGAACCCAAGAGGAAGCACGGTAGAAACAGTGTTGGAGAAACCACAAATAGATGACATTTCCCAAGTGCACCATGTAACACAGAAGATCACATGTGAACCGTGGAAGGGTCATGCCCAACTGAATCATAGGCAGAAGAAAAAGATCAAAAGACCTTGCCCCAAATTGCCCTCATTTGCAGCGCACCATGATATAAAAGATCATGGAAAATTTGAGTAGAGGAGCAATGAAAAGCCATAAAAGATTAACAAGATCCAAAGGAAAAAATCCAAGACCAAATTGATAACTCCAAAAGACATCCCTTGCTAAGGAGAGAGATGTGATTTGATTGATGGTGGGAAGATTGGTATGAATGTGTGGAATGATACATCGACACCGACCTGGTGTGATTGGTGGAAGATTAGGTCTAACAGGAGGAAGGATGCATCCTCAAGGACCCATTGATGATGAGAGAATGAGTGTTGTTGTTCGTTGGCAAATGATGAAGTTCAAGGATAATCATTGTGATCAAGGATAGTCAAAAATTGATGTTATTGAAGTAGAGGCTGGGTAGGGCAAGCTTTTTGATCAAATACTACTACAAGACTGACAAGGATATGTACAACAAGACACGAGGATATGTACAATGGATGGGAAAAGATTTACAAGGCTATGTACAAAAGCTCAGGATTGGGGATAGGAAGATCTTGTTATATAGGATAGTTACAGGAAGGAGTGCGCTATATAAGATATGGTACAAGATATGTGCAGGAGGGATTGCAGATTTTCTTGAGGATTAAAATAAAGGAATGTTGGGGGATGGTGGTGGGGATGGGGATGGTAGAAAAAGGACTAGGTTTTGGGGATGGGAGGGATGGGAGTTTGATAGATAATGACTCAGTCCACTATGTATGGCACCTATTTGCCAGGTTTTCACCAACATAATTGTCCAAGGAGCTTGAATTCCTAAGTTTTTCACCATTGGACGATTATTTTTCTTTTTTCTTTTTTCTTTTTTTGCTTTTTAAATTTTTATGGATTTTTTGAATATGTAGGATCTGTTGGAAATTGCAATTGAAGCAATTGTTATGTTGTCATTGATGTCAAACCTTAACGGGTAAGACTGTTGCTACTTAGGAAATTACTATATCTATTATATTATTGTGAAGAAGGGAAAGAAAGGATGGTAACAATAGCACCTATGGAAAGGTTGAGTTATCTTGATACTACAAAGTGTACTTGACTATGTTGTATAATGATGAGACAATGTATTGTTTATCTTAGTAAGATTGAAAACTAAATTGGTAGGCTTGACTGAGCAAAAATGGAGAAATCATGTTCAAGCCGAGTAATGTTAGTGTTGACCGAGTCAGTATATGCCGAGCAAAATTCTAGTGTCAAACAAACATCAGTTAATTGCTGAGAAAGACATTATAAGCCGAGGAAACATTTTGAGTAATGACTAAGCTTTCTACATGAAGACTGAGTAGTTGATCACAATTTTGATCGAGCATTAGTATTTTTATATTTGAAGAGAATTCAGATTTGGAGCCGACATTGTTCAATTCTTAGATTATGTAAAACATGTTGACTTTATATATTGATTGTTTGAAAGTATTGAATGCACTAAAAAATGTTTTATTGTAAATCTTTAAGAGATTTGAGATGTTTCTAGAAAAGGAGTCAAAGAACATAAAGCGGGTAGATTCAATGAATCTGACCTAACCCTAAGATCTACAAAGAAGATTGAGCGGCAAAAGATGAGTTAACCTAATTGAGGAAGTATTAAGGGAACCTAAGCATTAGGTATGTGTGTGCATGGGTGAAAAAAGGATGCTAGAAGATCAGTAGATGTTATTGACTATATAAGCAAAAAAGGTTGAAGGAGAAGTGTGGTGATTGCTTGAAGAAAAGTTTCGAGCAAATCAGAGATGGGGATGGAAAAGCTTCAAAGTCAGTAAACCAACATTTGCATATGGAATTAGATATGATATTTTCAAAGTAAGTTGTATATTTTTTAGATCAGTACTGCTGCTACTTTCTAACCATTGTTATAGTTAAAATCCTTTTAACAGAGGTTGACCTAACAATCATATGTTTAAATCCTTTGAACAAGGTTGCATTATAATGGAACATATGTAAGTCCTATAACAAGGCTCACTTCTAATAGAGTGATTGAAATCTTTTAACCGGGTCACACCTAACAATGTGTATTGTAACCTTTGACAGGGTTGGCTTTTAACCGAGCTCACTTTAGAAGAGTGAAAATAATAGTAGCATGTTACAAAGTGGTTTTTCCTAGATTGGGTTTCCACTGTAAATCCTAGTGTCAATGCTTGTGTGAATATTTTGGTTTAAAAATTTATGTGTTTTACAAGTTAAATACAGCTGGGTAGTGGACTGCAATGTTATATGTTTCTATTATAGAATCAGTGATGATCGAGTTGGTTTTAGTTGTTAGATCTGATTTAAAGAAACATTTTTGAAGTTTGTTTTATATTGTATCATCTTAAAATGGAAGTACTTCCATGTTAAGAGCATTTAGCCCTCTGAGTAAGTGGTTTGGGGTCATGTTAAGCACCTTGATTAGGTCTTTGCATGTATTTGGCTTTCTCCCCGCTTTCCACTTCTTCTCCGCACTTGATTTCTTCATTCTAGGTGAAATTAGGGTTAAGGTCTTAAGGATTTTCCTAATTTTTCCTCTTCCATGGCTCTATTTTCTAGGTAAGATTTAGAAATGAGACCTCCTAGTCCTTCATCACATCAAATAGGGGATTTTCTATCTGTTCTTGACACTGGGTCTTGTTTGGATATCAATTTCTAAGTTTCTGGCATCTCCTGGAACCTCTACTGCAAATCTTGACAAAGTTAGGGTTTGAGGCCAAAGTCAACCTCAACCCTACCCTGACTAGGTCAGGGTCAACCTCGACCCTAACTAGGTCAGGGTTGACCTTGACCTCGACCTTTTCCTGCTAGGATTTCAAATTTCAAATGTTGGCAGTTTGGCTTTCGAGAAAGTTATTTTTCCACTTTTGGGTCGGCTATTTCGGGCTCCGAAATAGTAAATCCTTTAATTGTATTTAATCAAGGTATATTTTCTAAAGGTGAGGACCTAATTGGGATTTAATTCTTCAAGGTGGCCCATCTAGAGGAGTGTGCCCTAGTTCACTGTAAAAGGAGGCCTTCCTCTCTCATTTTGATATCAAGTTTTCACATGACATCTCATCTCAAGCTCTCAAGTTCTCAAGGTGATCAAGAAAGAATTCATTCAAGTATTCAAGTCTTCTTCTTCATCCAAGTTCTCCATTGAAGATCAAGGATTCAAGCATTCAAGCTATTGAAGGGATTTTATCATCCACACTCAAGTAATTTCATGTGCAAGCTCTCAAGTGCAAGCAAGTGAGTTCAAGCATTTAAGCAAGTCTTCAAGCATTCAAGTGTTCAAGCATTCATCCATCAAGGAGTTCCATTGTTAGCTATTGAAGGATTCAATCTCTTTGGAGCCCCCTTGAAGATTCATCCTTCTCCATTCATTCAAACCCTCTCATATGCAAAGATCAAATCAAGATTGGTGTTGAAGATCAAAATACCATTGATTGGAGACATCCTACATTCATTAAAGCATTCTTACTTGTGGATTTGAGGATTCGAATCCTCTACAAGGACTTCAACATAAGCGAGGTGATTTGTTTCAATTACTTTGTTTATGCACAATATATTTTAATTCAATTTCAAGGTTAATTCCTAAATTGGGGTTTGACCAAGGCAAACCCCCCATACAACCAAAAACCCCCCATTTTCTTACAGGTACAGGTGTGAAATCTTAGATCTTAGAGTGAATTTGGATACCCTTTTCGGTAATTTTTTAGGATCTGTGAACAAAATCAGAATCAGACTTCAAATAAATAATGTGGTCTTTGACCTTTTAAAAGGTCAAAGTTGACCTATGTGAATTTGGAGAAAAGATTTTTGGGTTTTGTCCACCTCGACATTTCCAATCCAAAACAAGTGATGAAATCTTCAGAAAGTTCATACATAAGCTAGAATTCAACATTTTCCAGATATGCCCTAATTCAAGGTTAGTATTTGCACTTCAATTATTTCAATTTCAAGTATAACACATTTTCTACCTAGGGGAAACATCAGATTTGTTCTTTTTTCCATATTAACCATAAATTGATTCGATTGTGTATTAACCTCTAGGTTGATCGAATCGGATCTCCTTGTGGGGAATTTGGGTTTGAGAATAGATCTCATATTTCCCCCCTTAAAACAAATGAATGATGTTGAATACATTTTAACCTTGTTCATATATATTCAAGCTTGAGAACAACTGATTCACCCCCCCTCTCTGTTGTTCTAAATCATATTAACAATTGGTAGCAGAGCTGTGTTGCTTATTATTGGTGTTTACAAAAATCAAGTTTAAAGGGACTTGAAGCAAATGATCAGGATGTATAAGAAGGAGGTACTGAAGCTGAATAATGAAAAATTCCTTGCATGGAAAAGCTTGATGAAGCTACATCTGGCCGGTATTGGTGATTCTGCAAAGTACTACATTGAGAATGACTATGTCTCACTCGTCACACCTTTAACTGCCGAAGAAATGAGAGCTAAGCAAGAACATAATCAGGCAATGCTAGAAATTGCATTTGCCCTAAGCTATCTAAAATTTGAGGACATTAAGGATTGCACAAGTGCTAAGGAGATATGGGACACTCTTGCAAAGATCTATGGTGGTGACATAAATGTACTAAAAGCTAAGGCCGAGAGTCTCAGAGGTAAGTTTGATGAAATGAGAATGCAAGAAGGAGAGAACATTGCACAATATTGTGGTAGAATAAAAGAAGTTGTGAATGCTATTAGAGGAGCAAGTGGGAATATTGATGATGAAACTATAATTGGAAAAGTACTAAGAACTCTACATCCTATGTATGCTATTAAGATCTCAGCTATTTAGGAATCTAGATGTAACTCTGCAAATGTGCTTACTTTGAAAAGTTTGGTTGGCAAACTGACTGCTTTTGAACTCTCTAACTATGATAACTTCACTGTTGGTAGTATTGGTAATGTTGAATCTACTTTTAAGTCACAATTAGTTCTGAACAAGCCAAAGAAAGAAAAAGAAAGATGCATCAGTGAAAGTGAAAGTGAAAGTGAAAGTGACAGCGACACTTCTGATGAAGAACTTGAAGATCTAGAAGCTCTTATGGCTAGAAGACTGATGCAGGAGCATCTTGGGTGTAAGAGCAATCTTGCATCACACAAAAATATTTCTATTTGCTTTTCAATAATGGCTATCTTGTGCAGAGTTGTTATTTTTGGAAATTTACTATTTTTAGTAATTTTTCTGTACGATCTTATAATGTTCTGATTTTACATGTGGAAGTTCATCTTAGTCATATCAACCTACCAGTAGAGTTGCATTGACAGATCAAGTCTAGCTTTGTAGATATTGAAGATTTTTGGTATTGGCAATAGGGTACAAAAACTTTGAACTCAATTTTGAAGGCTTTAGAGGCCCTAGATGAGGTTGAATTTTTGGCTAAATGAAGCTTGCTTGATTCAAGCATTGTAGAGCTCTTCATGCCCTTTCTGAAATGGGGCTATAATAGTCAATCGAGTCAACGGGTGATGACTTATGGTCTTCGGAAGTTGGGCCACCTGAAATGACAAAAAATAATTTTCCTTCAAAATTTTTTGTTCGGGTTTCAAAAGTTATTTTGAGCTGACTTTGATGTAATAAATTAAAAAATAAAATAATTCTAAGTTGGTCGGCCCTAAGGGCTAAATTTTTGGAAACTTCTCGAGCGGTGGAAAATGCCTATATAAAGAAGGCCCGTAGTATTGTCTTAGACAGTTTGAGACAATTTTGCATAGTAGATCTAGGTATTGATTCGAGGCTTTGTCCTACAAAATATTGTAAGGGAATGCCCATGTGGCTTTGCATATTGTAATTTTGAAAGTTTGTAATTCCACATTTGTGAAGATAATAAGAAGCCAATTTTTTGTTCTTGCATATTGTTGTTATTTCTCTATTTCTGTTGTGTTTGTGGTATTAAGGGGAGCACCTTTCATCAAGTGGTATCAGAGCCAGGTTTTCCTGAGTGTGTAAATAGATCACCAATTGTGAGGTAGTTTGCACCAGGACCGTGGGTTAGGGTTTCTGTGTAAACAAATCACCAACTGTGAGGCAGTTTGCACCAGAATCGTGGTTAGGGTTTCAGCGTGCATCACGAAAATGCCTCCATGAAGGGAACATGGTGGAAGAGCTGGTGTTGTAACACCTAAGGTTAGGGAACTGCAGAGACAAGTGCGAGTATTGCAAGAAGAGATTCACAGAGGAATGAATCTTAATGTCAGAGATGAAAGTGAGGATGAAGCCGAAGAAGAAGATCAAGAAGAAGAAGCTGAAGTTCTGAACTAGGAGGAAGAAAGACTTTTCTAAGCCATCTCAAAGATCAGGAAAAGACCTAAGATTGAGGTTCTGACATTTTCTAGAAATCTTAACCTAGAGGAGTTGATCAACTGGATCAATGAATGTGAAAAATATTTTGAGTATGAAGATATTGAGGATCCTGATAGGGTCAAATTCATGAAGGCCAGACTGAAAGGTCATGTGAAGATCTGGTGGCAAGAGATTCAATTAGAGAGAAATAGAAGAGGGAAAGATAAAATCACAAAATGGGATCAGATGGTGGATAAATTGAAGTGACAGTTCATCCTTGTTGATTATGAGCTTGACCTACTAAAGAAAATGTAAAGTTTGAAGCAAGCGAGATGATCTGTTCAGGAGTATACAGAGGATTTCTATCGAATCCTCATCAGAATAGGCCATGCAGAAGCTAATAAGGAGAAATTTTCCCATTACCTTAATGGGTTGAGGCCGAGCATTCAAGAGGAGCTAAATCTGGTTTGAATGAAAAGTATTGAAGAGGCATACTAGTTCACCCTAAAAGTAGAGGAAAAGCTAAACAAGAAGTTTGAGAGTAGACAAAGCGGAAGAGGTCGAAATGAAGATCCAAAAAAGTAGGATGAGGCTAGTAATAGTCAAAATTAGAGAGGAGATAATTTTAGTCATTTCCATGATCAGAACAATAGAGATCAGAGAGGAAGAGGAAGAGGACAAGGTTCAGGAAGAGGAGGCTTCTGTGGAACATGTTTTCACTGTGGAGAAGAAGGTCATAGGACATTTGAATGTCCTCAACGCCAAGGAGGGATAGATAGGAGGAATGAAGACCAGGCTAGAGTTGCACATGTAGATGAAGATGCCAGATCATCAAATTTTGAAAATGTTGAAAGAGGAGAAATGATGATTAACAAAAGAGTCCTACTGAGTGGTGAGAATGAACCTGAGCAAAGAAGGAGCTTGTTTCGCACCAGGTGCAAGTGTGAAGGTATGTGTTGTGATGTGATTATTGATAGTGGTAGTACTGATAATTTGGTGTTAGAAGAGATGGTCACTAAGTTGAAGCTCAAGAGGTAGAAGCATCCGCATCCATATTGGGTTGCCTGGGTGCAGGATGACCACAAGGTCATGGTTAGTGAACAGTGCCTAGTAAAGTTCAAGATTGGCGGGTACCATGATGAGGTACTATGTGATATCATATCTATGGATGCATGTCATATGTTGTTGGGTAGACCATGGTAGTTTGACAGATGCACTGTACATGATGGTCGTGCAAATACCTATTCCCTAACAAAGGATGGAGTGCGACATAAGCTAAAGCCATTGAAGGAGACTGAAGAAAAGGTATGTGGTTTCTTAAATGGTATGCGGCATGAGCATGTGTTTTAACTTAATTCCAAAGGCTGGGAAAGAGAAAATAGAAGATGTACTTGTAGAAGTTGTAGAATTATTGAACGAGTTGCAGGATATTGTATCTGATAATGTGCCTGATGGATTACCACCAGTAAGAAAGATCAATCATTAGATGGATTTGATTTCAGGAGCCAGTTTTCCAAATAAGGTAGCACACAGAATAACACTGGCAGAAAGTGAAGAGTTGAAGATAGATTTGAAGTTTAGTTCATCACATCATCCACAGATTGTATATGGAAGTAGTCCCAGAAATGCATCTAAGTTGAGGAAGATAGATAAAGGAGAAATAAGTAGTGTTGAAGCTGAGGATTTTGCAAAGCATTTGAAGAACATCCATGAGGAGGTGAGGAAGCGTATTACCAAGATGAATGTGCAGTGTAAGGCTAAGGCAGATGAGAAAAGGAGGCATAAGGAATTTTAGGTTGGAGATGAAGTCATGGTTCAATTGTGGAAGGAGTGATTTCCAGTTGGTACCTATAACAAGTTGAAAATGAAGAAATTTGGGCCATGTAAGATACTGAAGAAGCATGATTTAGGAAATGTCTATGAGGTAGAATTACCTACTGAGTTGAATATTTCACTAGTGTTTAACATTTCAGATTTGACAGAGTATCATGAAGGAGGTGTTGAAGATGAGGTTGCAGTAGCACACTGGAGTATTCCAACAACCAGTTCAGATATCAAGGAGATTGAGAACATACTAGATAGTCGTGTTGAGAGAAGCACAAGAAAAAAAACATATGAAGAATA
The DNA here is from genome assembly GCA_027943335.1 of Chamaecyparis obtusa. Lineage (NCBI taxonomy): Eukaryota > Viridiplantae > Streptophyta > Pinopsida > Cupressales > Cupressaceae > Chamaecyparis > Chamaecyparis obtusa. The sequence goes on along the minus strand of BSBK01008308.1, from coordinate 1,154,593 downwards.
TTTGGTCAAATGGAAAGGATGACCTGTTGAAGATTCATCATGGCTGACAAAGGAGGAGGTTAACCATCTTGATTTTCCTCTGTACACATAAGTCGTGACAAGGTCACTTCTCAAATTACCCCAGGTGTTTGATGCAGGAGCATCCTGGGTGTAAGAGCAATCTTGCATCACCCAAAAATATTTCTGTTTGCTTTTCAATAATGGCTATCTTGTGCAAAGCTACTATTTTTGGAAATTTACTATTTTTAGTAAATTTTTCATACAATCTTGGAATGTTCTGATTTTACATGTGGAGGTTCATCTCAGTCATATCAGCCTGCCAGTAGAGTTTCATTGACAGATCAAGTCTAGCTTTGTAGATATCAAAGATTTTTGGTATTGGCAATAGGGTACAAAAACTTTGAACTCAATTTTGAAGGCTTTAGAGGCCCCGGATGAGGTTGAATTTTTGGTTGAATCAAGCTTGCTTGATTCAAGCATTGTAGAGCTCTTCATGCCCTTTCTGAAATGGGGTTATAATAGTCAATCGGGTCAACGGGTGATGACTTATGGTCTTCGGAAGTTGGGCCACCGAAAATGGTGAAAAATAATTTTTCTTCAAAAAATTTTGTTCGGGTTTCAAAAGTTATTTTGAGTCAACTTTGATGTAATAAATTGAAAAATAAAATAATTCTAAGTTGGTCGGCCCAAAGGGCTAAATTTTTGGAACCTTCTCGGGCGATGGAAAATGCCTATATAAAGAAGGCTCATAGTATTGTCTTAGGCAGTTCAGGACAGTTCTAGGTAGTAGATCTGGGTATTGATTCGAGGCTTTGTCCTATAGAATATTGTAAGGGAATGCCCATGTGGCTTTGCATATTGTAATTCTGAAAGTTTGTAATTCCACATTTGTGGAGATAATAAGAAGCCAATTTTCTGTTCTTGCATATTGTTGTTATTTCTCTATTTCTATTATGTTTTTGTGGTATTAAGGGGAGCACCCTTCATCAAAGACTGAGAAGGGGAAAAAGAAAATATAAAGGTAAACTCCCTATTATATGTTTTTCATGTAATAAAGTTGGTCATATAGCTGTTAGATGTCCTGATAGGAATGATAAAGATGAAGAAAGAAAAAGAAAACACAAAGACAGAAGAGATGACAGAAGCTACCGAAGGCACAAAAACTACAAAGTAAAAGATAAAAAATCTTGTTACATTGCTGAAGAAGAAACTAACACTGATAGTGATGATTTTGAAATTGAGGTAGTCTATGTTGCAATGAAAGATGAATCTGATGAGGATGCAATGATCTCCTATGTGAACAAGAGTGACAAATAGATTATTGGCAGTGGTTGTTTACATCACATGACTGGTGACAAGAGTAAGTTTGAGACCTTACATCATTGTAGAGGTAAAAGTTTAAAATTTGGTAGTGATGCACCATGTCCTGTTAGAGGAAAAGGTTTGATAAAACTGACTGATAAGATCTCTTGTGAAAATGCATATTGGGTTGAAGGTCTAAATTATAATCTGATAAGTGTTGCATAGCTCAACAACACTGGTTATCAAGTGGAATTTCATCACAAGAAAGCTAAAATATTTGATGCTACTGGTGAATGGATCAGAAGTGGAGAATAAACTAGAGGTAATTTGTTCTATCTTGACCTATCTGAAGAAGCATGTATGGTTGCACAACTTGATTACATTTGGTTATGGAATAAGAGGCTATGTCATGTTAACTTTGATAATCTGGTAGAAATAAGTAAGAAGAAGAAAGTAAGAGGTCTACCTAGATTGAAGAAACCTGAGAATGTGATATGCAAGGAATGCCAGTTAGGAAAAATGACAAAGTCAAGTTTTAAGAGAAAATCCTTTACTTCTGAAAATATTTTAGATTTGGTTCATACTGACCTTTGTGGACCTATGGGTGTACAAAGTTACTATGGTGCTAGATATTTTATCTTGTTTGTTGATGATCATACCAGGATGATGCATGTAATGTTTCTAAAAGAAAAATCTGATACTTTTCAATTCTTTAAGTGGTATTTGGCTAAAGTTGAGAAGGAGACAAGTAGGAACCTGAAATGTCTTAGATCTGACCGAGGTGAAGAATTTACATCAAATGAATTCAATCTATTTTGCAATGAAAGAGGAATCAAAAGATAGATGTCTGTACCTAGAACACCTCCATAGAATGGTATAGCAGAGAGAAGAAATAGATCTATCTTGGATTGTGCAAGGACATTGTTGATTGAAAAGAATGTGGCACAAAAATATTGGAAAGGAGCTATAAGTACAACTGTCTACACTCTTAACTAGGTACAAATCAAGAAAGGTACAAATCTGACACCCTATAAATTATGGCATGGGCATGCACCGAGTGTTAAATACTTTAGAATCTTTGGAAGCAAGTGCTACATATTAAAAGACAATAGGAATGGAAAGTTTGATGCTAAAAGTGATGAAGACATATTCCTAGGGTATTCCACAAAAAATAAAGCTTATAAGTGTTTGAACTCTAACACTAACAAAATTGTGGAAAGTGTGAATGTCAAAGTTGATGAGTATGCAGAAAGAAATGAAGTTGACAGCAAAAAAGAACCAGAAGATTATAGATTTTTTGTGTATATTGAAGAAAAAAAAGAGTCAAGTAAGAGACTTTCACTTGATGTCGAGTCTCGGGTAAGCAATGCTGAGCGACAAGAAGATGCTGTCGAGCATCAAGAAAATAGTGTTGAAAGAGAACAAGAACATGTCAAGCAATAAGATAATGCTGCCAAGTAATAGGAAGAGGTTGCCAAGCATTCAAAAGTTGAATCTAACAATCTTGTTGAGGAACCTGATGAAATAGAGGAGAGAAGAGCTGAATCTATTTTGGAAAAATATGTAAGAAGACATCACAAGCCTGAATAGATAATTGGAGACAAACAGACTGGAATTCTAACCAGAAGTAAGACAAAGGATCCAACATGTTTACTGTATAAATTTGAACCTAAGTCAACTAGAGAGGCATTAGAAAATGAAGACTGGATACAAGTAATGAATGAAGAAATAGACCAGATAGAGAAGAATGATACTTGGACTCTGGTGCCGAGACCTGAAAACAAAAATGTTATAAGAACAAAGTGGGTGTTCTGGAATAAGTTGAATGAAAAAGGTGAAATAACTAGGAACAAAGCTAGGCTGGTATGCAAAGGCTACACACAAGAAGAAGGAAAAGATTATGGGGAGACATTTTCCCCTATAGCTAGATTGGAAGGAGTAAGAACTCTGCTTGCATATGTTGCTTATAAAGATTTCAAGGTATATCAAATGGATGTCAAGTCTGCATTCTTAAATGGTATACTAGAAGAAAAAATTTACATAGAACAACCATAAGGTTTTATTGATCCAAATAGAAGACACATGGTATGCAAATTGAACAAAACACTATATGGATTAAAACAAGCTCCCAGAGCATGGTATGAGAGATTGCATAACTACTTGATACAAATTGGATTTTCAAGAACAAATGACACTAGCAATCTGTACATGAAAGATGAAGAAGGTAAAGGTATCCTATTGGCAAAAAATTTTGTGGATGATATTATTTTTGGTGGACAAGATGCTTTGTGTAAAAGATTTTCAAATGAAATGCAAACTAAATTTGAAATGAGCATGTTTGGTGAGATCAAATTCTTTGTTGGTTTACAAGTATATCAGTTGAAGAAAGAAATTTTCATTACACAGTCTAAGTATATTAATGAAATACTGAAAACTTTTGGGATGGAAGATTCTATACCAGTGAGTACTCCTATGGTTACTGGACAAAATTTATCTAAGAATGATGATGCTACAGAAGTGAACCAGACTTTGTACAGATCCATGATTGGAAAATTGTAGTATGTTGTACATAGTAGACCAGATATTGCACTAGCTATTGGGATTGTGGCAAGATTCTCTGCCAATCTTAAGGAAACACACATGATGGTTGTGAAAAGAATTATGAGATACTTGAAAGGGACTGCTGACTATGGGCTATATTACAAAAAAGATGAAAGATTTGAACTAAGAGTATATACAGATGTTGATTGGGCAGGAAATGTAGATGACAGAAAGAGTACTAGTGGTGGAGCTTTCTTTCTTGGACAGAGATTAGTCTCCTGGATGAGCAAGAAACAAAATTGCATTTTCTAATCTATTGTTGAAGCTGAGTATGTTGTTGCTGTAGTAAACTATTCAAATTTGGTATGGATAAAACAATTGTTGGTAGTGATGCAGGAGCATCCAGGGTGTAAAAGAAATCTTGCATCACCCAAAAATATTTATGTTTTTATATTCAATAAGGGCTATCTCGTGCAGAGCTGCTATTTATGGGAACTTGCTATTTTTTTTTTTAGTAAGTTGGTCATGCAATCTTGGAATGTTTTGATTTTACATGTGGAGGTTCATCTCAGTCATATCCGCCTACCAGTAAAGTTTCATGGCTAGATCAGGTCTAGTTTTGAAGGTATTGAAGATTTTCGGTATTGGCAGCAGGGTACATAAACTTTGAACTCAGTTTTGAAGGCTTTAGAGGCCTCGGATGAGGTTGAAATTTTGGTGATAAGCGCTTGCAGAAGTCAAGCCTGTAGAGTACTTTGTGGCCTTTCCGAAATGGGGTTATAATATTCAATTGGGTCAACTGGTGATGACTTATGATCTTCGAAAGTCGGGTCACCTGAAATGGTAGAAAATAATTTTCCTTCAAAATTTTTGTTCGGGTTTCAAAAGTTATTTTGAGCTGACTTTGATGTAATAAATTGAAAAATAAAATAATTCTAAGTTTGGTCGGCCCTAAGGGATAAATTTCTGGAACCTTCTCGGGCGGTGGAAAATGCCTATATAAGAAGGCTCGTAGTGTTGTCTAGGGCGGTTCTGGGTAGTAGATCTGGGTATTGATTCGAGGCTTTGTCCTACAGAATATTGTAAGGGAATGCCCATGTGGCTTTGCATGTTGTAATTTTGAAAGTTTGTAATTCCACATTTGTGGAGATAATAAGAAGCCAATTTTTTGTTCTTGCATATTGTTGTTGTTTCTCTGTTTCTATTATGTTTTTGTGGTATTAAGGGGAGCACCCTTCATCAGGTAGGCATGAAAGAAGGAATCACTAAACCTATTGTTATTTCCTGTGACAACACAAGTGCTATTAACATTTATAAGAATCCAGTGATGCATACTAAGACCAAGCACATAGCAATCAAGTATCACTACTTGAGAGAATTGGTACAAGATAAAGAAGTCCAAATGGAATATGTGAATACAAAGGAACAATTAGCAGACATATTCACTAAATCTTTACCTAAAGAAGCACATGAGTATTTGAGAAGTCAATTAGGGGTCCTTCCCCTAACTGAGGCTACCTAGTTAAGCTAGGAGCACTGCATCAAATATGATACATCATAATATTTGACAGATTGATGCAGAAGATTGTCACACTTTAGGACTGGCCTAGAGTTGTGAAGAAGAGCAAAGACAAGGAATCAATCATAAGCAAGATGATAGAGGGAGAAACACTGAGCTACACAGATAATATCTACATCTGATGGATGTATGTTTTAGTTGTTGCTTTGGTATTTTTGTTAAAGAGGGAGTTGAACTGAGATGATATAATAACACATGACACTGAAAAGAAAAGTAAGGAGATGATGAACTGAGATGAAGGATCGGGATAGAGGGAGATCTGGATATTTTTTATGGTCACAAAAGTGAGGCTAATAGATTCTAAATCATAATGAAGCTAAGGATATTACAAATTTTTTTTCTGATGGACAGATAAGTTTTTGTATTGGTTGGTAATCCATGTGTTATTCAGGTGATATCATATGGTGTTGCCATCAATGCCAAAGAGGGAGATTGTTGGAAACTGCAATTGAAGCAATTTTTGTGTTGTCATTGATGTCAAACCTTAATAGGTAAGACTATTTCTACTTAGGAAAATACTCTATCTATTGTATTGTTGTGAACAAGGGAAAGAAATGATGGTAACAATAGAACCTAAGGAAAGGTTGAGTTATCTTGATACTACAAAGTGTACTTGACTATGTTTTACAATGATGAGACAATGTATTATATATCTTAGTAATATTGAAGACTAAATTGGTAGGCTTGACCGAGCAAAAATGGAGAAATCACATTCAAGCCAAGTAATGTTAGTATCGACTGAGTCAGTATATGCCAAGCAAAATTTTAGTGTCGACCGAACATCAGTTAATTGCCGAGAAAGATAGTATAAGCTGAGGAAACATTTTGAGTAATGAATGAGCTTTCTACATTAAGACCGAGTAGTTGATCACAGTATTGACCGAGCATCAGTATTTTTATATTTGAAGAGGATTCAGATTTGGAGCTGACATTGTTGAATTCTTAGATTATGTAAAACATGTTGACTTTATTTATTGATTGTTTGAAAGCATTGAATGCACTAAAAAATGTTTTATTATAAATCTTTAAGAGATTTGAAATATTTCTAGAAAAGGAGCCGAAGAACATAAAGTGGGTAGATTCAATGAATTTGACCTAACCCTAAGATCTATGAAGGAGATTGAGCAACAAAAGATGAGATAACCTAATTGAGGAAGTATTAAGGGAACCTAAGCATTAGGTATGTGTGTCCATGGGTGAAAAGAGGATGCTGGAAGATCGGTAGATGTTATTGACTGTATAAGAAAAAAAGGTTGAAGAAGTGTGGTGATTGCTTGAAGAAAAGTTCCGAGCAGATTAGAGATGGAGATGGAAAAGTTTCAAAGTCAGTAAACTAGCATTTGTGTATGGAATTGGATCTGATATTTGTAAAGTGAGTTGTATGTTTTTCAGATCAGTACTGCTGCTACTTTCTAACCATTGTAATAGTCAAAATCCTTTTAACAGAGGTTGATCTAACAATCATATGTTTAAATCCTTTGAACAAGGTTGCATTCTAATGGAACGTATGTAAGTCCTATAACAAGGCTCACTTCTAACAGTGTGATTGAAATCCTTTAACCGGGTCACACCTAATAGTGTGTATTGTAATCTTTGACAGGGTTGGCTTTTAACCGAGCTCACTTCAGAAGAGTGAAAATAATAGTAGCATGTTACAAAATAGTTTTTTCTAGATTGGGTTTCCACTATAAATCCTAGTGTCAATGCTTGTGTGAATGTTTTGCTTTAAACATTTCTGTGTTTTAAAAGTTAGATACAACTGGGTAGTGGACTGCAATGTTATATGTTTCTATTATAGAATCAGTGATGACCGAGTTGGTTTTAGTTGTTAGATCTAATTTAAAGAAAAGTTTTAGAAGTTTGTTTTATACATCTGGACCTGAGAACAACTGATTCACCCCCCCCTCTCTGTTGTTCTAAATCATATTAATAGGATCTGGTTCAAGCATAGAACCTCTTCAGATGGATTATGTTGATTGGATCATTCAAAGACTTACCTTCTAGTGTAGATAGTTGATAGGCTCCGGAGCCGAAGCATGTTGTGACAACATAAGGGCCCAACCAAGTAGGCTTGAACTTTCCCTTCTTCTTTCGATTTGCTTGGACTTTCTAATTTTCCTTTAGGACCATGTCGCCCACTTGGAATTGTCTTGGATGGACCTTTTTGTTATAACTCCTTTTGAGTCAATTCTGATATGCAACCAGGTGATCATATGCTTGCTATCTTTTTTTATCTAGTAGATTCAACTATGTGAGATGTGCCACGTGATAGTCTTCATCAGTGGTATAGTTCTTCATGGAGACCCACAATAATGGGAGCTCAACCTCGATGGGTAGAATGAATTTGGCAACATATAAAAGGGAATATGAGGTGGTGCCTATGGGAGTGCGATAAGAAGTGCGATAGGCCTAGAGGGAAGGATTTATTTGGAGGTGCCTGTCACGACCAGAATCATTGACAACCTTCTTGAGGATTTTTAGGATATTTTTATTGGTTGCCTCAACTTGGCCATTTCCTTGGGGGAAGTATGGACTAGAGAAATAGTGATGGATGTGGAGTCTGGCACACAAATCATCCATGTGCTAGTTTTCAAAAGGTGTGCCATGGTCTGTGAAGATGGTAGATGGTATGCCAAAGTGGCAGATGATATGGTAAAGGATGAAGTTGGATATTTGGATGCCACTAGTAAGGGTGAGCAGAATTGCTTCAAACCATTTTGTGAAGTACTTTGTGGCAATTATTATGTATTTATGTCCATCTAAGGAAAGGGGAGTGATTAGCCCAACAAGGTTGAAGCCCCAACATAAAAATGGCCAAGGTGGCGCAATGGGCTACAAGTCTTGTGCTGGTGCATGAATCAGATTTGCATGTTGCTGACATAGTAGACATTTCCTGACAAATTCATGAGTGTCATGTTCCATGGTTGGCCAATAATAACCAACTCCAAGCAACTACTTTGCGAAAACCATGCCACTCGTGTGGGTACTGCAAATTTCAGCGTGGACCTCTTGTAAAGCCAAAACAACCTCATTTGAATCTAAATTCCTAGAGAGGATGTTATGATATCCTCGATGATAAAGGGTGTTGGCTATAAGAGTTTAGCGGGAAGCTCTATGAATTAAGTTTTGGCATTGGTTATTGGTGAGATGGGGAGATATGATACCATTTTTTAGATATGCATGGATGTCATGGTACCATGGGGACTAAGGACCAACCAAGACACATACCATTTCTGCATCAGCGTTCTCATAAGCAGGTGTGTTTAGTTGGTCGAATAAGAATTTATATTGTGATGAGTCACATGGGATTTCTAATAAAGATCTGATGGTTGCCATTGCGTCGGCCGCTTTGTTCTAAAGCCTTGGTATCTACGTGAACTATAGATTCAAGAAATGCTCTTTTAGTCTGTCCACTAGTTCTTTGTAGTGTAGTAACTTGTCGTCCTTTGTCTGATATTCATCTAGGACTTACTTGATAATCAGCTATGAATCTCCAAACACTTTCAGTTCTGTGATATTCCATTGGATAGCTATTTTGAGACCTAAGATGAGTGCCTCATATTCTGTGATGTTATTAGTACATGGGAATCCCAATTTGAATGATTTTGGAATATAGTCACCTTGAGGTGTGACAAATAGGATTCCTACCCCTGATCCATGCGATGTGTAGGAGCCATAAAAGTATAGCTTCCATATGGGTTGTTCTTCGATCATATATAGGTGCTCATCAAGGAATTCCATGATTAGTGGATAAGAATCCACCAGAGGTGCTTATACTAGTTGATCAAAAATTACTTTCCCTTTTATTTCTTTCTGATCTATGTACTAAATGTCAAATTCGCTAAGTAACATGACCCATTTTTCCATATAGCCTATGAGAGTTGTCCTTGATAACAAATACTTGAGTGGGTCCACCTTTGAGATGAGCCTAATTGTGTGGTTGAGCATGTAGTGTCTAAGCTTTTGAGTGGAAAAGACCACTGTAATGCATGCCTTCTCCATTGGTGAATAATTGAGCTCATAGCCAACTAGAGTTTGACTGATATAATAAATGGCTCTCTCTTTTTTGTCATCATCATTCTATGCTAAGAGTGCCCCTAGCGCTATAGTGGTTGTGGAGATGTAGAGTATGAGAGGGCATCCTGAAACTAGTGGTACAAGGATGGGAGAGTTAGCTAGATATTCTTTGAGCTTCTCAAAGCTTCTCTGATAGATGGGATCCCTTTTGAAGCTTGTGTCCTTGCAGAGTAGATGTGTGAAAGGTTGGCACTTGTCTACCAGCTGCAATATGAATCATCACACTGATTGGAGAATTCCTTGTAGACTTCTAAGCTGCTTGAGTATTCTTGGGAGAGGCATTTATGTTATATCTTTGACCTTTTTAGGGTTGATCTCTATGCCATGCCATGAGACTATAAAGCCTAGCAGCTTTCCAGATGTTACACCAAAGACACACTTCTTTGGATTGAGCTTCAAGCCATAAAGATGCAGACGATCAAACACACTCTCAAGGATGTCAAGGTGTTCACCTTGTGTTTTAGATTTTGCAAGAATGTTGTCCACGTAGTCTTCCGGGATTTTGTTGATCATATTGTGGAAGATGGTTGTCATTACTCTTTGATATGTGGCTCCTACGTCCTTCAACCCAAATGGCATCATGTTATAGTAGAAGGTACCCCATGGAGTGGTCAATGTTGTTTTATGCTAATCTTCTTTTGCTATTTAGATCTAATTGTAGCCTGAGAAGCCATCCATGAGTGACAACATCTCATGGCCCATTGTAAGATCTATGATCATGTCTATGTTGGGCAGTGGAAAATCATCCTTCAGACATGCTTTATTCAGGTCCTTGAAATCTATACAGATTCTTATCTCTCCTGAAGGTTTTGTGACTAGGACCATGTTGGAGATCCACTCTGAATAATCAATAGCTCTGATGATCTTTTCTTGGAGGAGTTTTTCAAGCTCTGCTTTTACTAACAAGGCCACTTTTGGATGCATTTTTCTTAGCTTCTTATTTACTGGTTTGACATTGGGATCCACTGCAAGATTGTGCACAATGACATTTGGATGGAGCCCAAGCATATGCGCATATGACCACACAAAGTTTATAATGGATTCTTAGAGAAGTGTAATGAGAGCCATTTCTTCACCCTCTGTTAAAGATGTTGCAATGTAGGTGATTCTTTGACATTCTTTGGCTCCCAAGTTGATTGGCTTGGTTTCTTCTATGATGATGGGAGACTACTTGGGTCTGTAATCTTGGATAGGAGGAAGAGGAAAGTCTCCATCTTCTAGCACCTCATAGAGGTTTTCGCCAGAAGATACGCCCTTTATTTTATCTTTTTTGGAGTCGGAATGCACCCCAGAAGGGTTTTCACATAAGGACTTATTCTTTTCTTTTTCTATTTTAGTTTTATGACTAGAGCTTGCCTCCTCCCCAAAATATCCTTTGGGGTAGAGCTTGCAGACATGAGTGGCTTTTGGATCTTGATCTATTTGTTGGCCTAATGCTCCCATGAAACTTAGGAGTGCTTGTGTTCTTTGGAACTCATCAATGTGTGTGACGCTTGGTTGATCCCAGTCTATGAGTTTGGGGTCGATGAGGGGTAGTTCTATGAGGTTAATGGCGAGTTGTTGGAGGACATAAGTGCCCAGGAGGGTATCATCATCGAAGATGTCATCATATGATTTCTTTATTTTCTCTTCAGGGATGTCTTTGATCTCTATGAGGTCATCTTGGCTATTCAAGAAGGGAATGTTGGTCATCTTGGTGCCCCCATTTGTGGTATTTGGATCTTGTATACACAGGTGAGGGGTATTAAAGCCAAGATCTTGATGTTGTGGATTCTTTTATGCTGTGATGGGGTCTTTTCTTCTACCTTCTTGTGGTCCTAGACCACCACCTTGATATTTCCATTGCTCAGTGGCGTACTTTTGTGATTGTGGATATTTATCTTTGAAATAGTCAAGAAGTTGAGTGTCAGGTGGTGGGGGATCTTTGTACAATCACCTATTGATGTCAAGGTCCATCTCTTGACTGTTTATGTTGCTGTGAGATTCAAAAGTCATAGGTCCCATTTGCTTGATTTCATGATTTGCTTCAGTGGGTTCACTTCGATGAATCAGGCACCCTTGCATATGTGGATCAAGTGGGAGGGCCCCTACTACAAATGCATCATTTAGGGTGTATTCACCACAGCTTTGGTTGTTGATCTTGACGGAAGAGAGAGTGGAGGTGAGGATAGTCTCTAGATCTCTATGGGATCGAGATGAGCTAGCAATAGAAGTGCCAATGTCAATTTCAGGACAATGGGTGGAATGAGGGAATGATTCTTCCATCACACGACATTATGCGAAGGGTTGATGGTCTGCATGAATGGTGACCTCAATGCCTTGATGTGTAAATTTGACGCACTGATGGTAAGTGGATGGTATAGCCTTGATGGAATGGATCCATGGTCGGCCGAGGAGGATGTTAAATGGTAAGTCAAGATCAACAACATGGAAAATGGTGTCTTGTGTTGTTGGGCCTAGCTGGATAGGGAAAAGAATGGTACCTTTAGAGGTATACTCCAAGTTATTGTATGCCTTGATGGTGATGACTTCATGTGATATGTTAGCCTTTATAAATCCTATCTACTGAATGAATTTCAAAGTACACAAGTTTAGGGCTGAGCCATTATCTATCATGACCCTTTTAATGGCAAAATCTCTGACCATAACGGCGATGCAGAGAGGGAGATTATGGTCAGGTGCAACGGCTGGTATGTTGGATGGATTGAAGGATAGAGCACAGGATGTGGATAGATGTCCCACAAGGTTCTCAAACTAGATGGTGTTAATGTCCGTGGGGACATGTCCTTCATGAAGGGCTCAGTCAAGGATTTCTTGATGGAGAGGTGAAGTGCAGAGAAGGTCGAGGATGGATATTTGGGCTAGCGTATTCCCAAGATGTTTTATGAGGTTATATTGTGCATTGTGTGCTGGCCTTGGACATGCATTGATGACAGTTATCTGGCCTCTATGGGTGGTAAAATCACACTAACTATCTGCTCCTTTGACATGGATGACATTGACTATGGGCTCAACCTTGGTTATACATCCAACAAATTTATCGTAATTGATAGAAGAAGCAGTGTAGTTTTTGTAGTCAACATCATCTCCTTGTTTGCCTTTGCCTTGGTTTTGGGGAAGAGGATTGATATTGGCTTGGTTCTTCCCAGTGTTGTGTTGTGGGAACACGTTTCAATTTATCTAAAAATTAGCATTAGGTGAGGATTGCGCATGTGTATCTACTTGACTATCCTTTCAGTCAATGAGATCTTGGATGTAGTTCTTGAGCTTCATATACCTTAGGGTAGTGTGTCCTTTGACATAATGATAATCATAGTACTTGTCATCTTTATATCAGTTAGGCTTGGGAGTTGCAACATCGAACTGTTGGGTTGTTGGGTATGTGATTAAGTTGGCTTTGGCCATTCAGTGAAAGATAACATCCAGAGGTTCACCAAGTTGTGTGAAGATTCTCTTTTGGTGAGTTTGGGCTCTAGGCTTGTTCTGATTGGGAGTCGTATTGATGGCATTAGCCTGATTGGTCAGATTGCCTTGATGGGTTTGATGTGCTTGTTGCTGATAGTTCTACTAATTATTTTGAGGCTGATATTGCTACATAGGTTGCTGATGAGTTTAAGGTTGTTTTTGATATGCATGAATAGGTGTAGGACCGCCCACAATGATTTGGACATGCTTGGTGTCAGTGGCTCCATCAGTAACAACATTTTTGTTGCGATTCCAGTAACGAGGTTTGTCATTGCTAGATTTGTTGTGGGAATCATCTTTGTGATGTCGGATTGTGCCTTTGTCTAAGAGACCTCTTTCGATATCTATCCCCTTGCCTTTGATATCTTGATATGTTTGGATACAGTTCATCCTCATAAAGTCGGATAGTTTGGGATGTAGGTTATTGATGAAGATCTTGGTTAGATGCTTCTCAGGGGGTTGATATGATAACCTGGTAGTGAGGTTTTGCCAATGTTTTGCTAGGATTTCTCCTTTTTTCTATTTTGAGTTGCACAGGTCTAGTAGGGTCAACTCATTCTCAACATTGTGGGCATATTGAGCAACAAACTTCTTAGAGAGCTCAGCAAAAGTTGTGATGGTCCCACAGGGTATCTTGTAAAACCACTCAACAACAGTTCCTCCCAAGCTTTTGGGGAATAGGCGCAAAAGGAAACTATCATTGTAAGCCACTTCTTGGCATGCCATATAGAACTCTTTGATGTGATTTATAGGGCCTCCTTTCCCTTTATATTTATCAAACTTGGGTGTCTCAAAGTTTTTAGGGAAAGGAACAGTTGTGATTGATCAATCAAATAGATAGGGACACACCTCTTCGAACTTGAAGGTTTTTCTATTTGTGCCATCTTGGAGCTCTTTAAGAGCATTTTTCATATCTTCCCATTTGGCATTGATCGACATTGGAGTGGATATTCCCATTTGGAAAGGATCTAGTGGTGCTGGTGAATAAGGATTATTTTGAGGTGGATATTGTGGAGTGGGATATGGAGATTGCCTATCAAGATAGGCAGATTGGAATGGATTTTAGAGTGATGATTGTTGGGGAGGATATTGTTGTTGAGGCACGGGAGCATATTGCAGTGGAGAATATGGAACTACTTGCTGGTGCTAGGTGATGACATGATATTGTTGTTGTGACTGGTAGGAGGAAGCTTGTTGCTGCTGGGGAATGATAGGGGTTTGTTGTTGTGCGAAAAAGTATTTTTGTTGTGGAGGAGGCTGGTAAAATGATGCAGCTTGCTGATAAGATGGCCCTTGATGTACTTGGTTTTGCGCTTGATTGATGTAGGATGGATGCAATCCTACATTTCTTAAGGGTGGAACTAATGTAGGGAAGCTGAAAATTGGAGGTGGTTGGGCAAGGTAGCTTGTGAGATGGGAAGAACTCTGTTGTTGGGATTGTGGAGCTTTATGAGAAGCATTGGGTGGTGTGAATAGATGGTTTGTTAATGGGGAAACGGATGAAGTTGATGAAAGTTGAGATGGTTGTTGCGCTGCTTGTGAGAAGGTGGCTTGTTGGTTTGTTGGTATAGATGCGGAGAAGTGGGTCGGTATTTCGAAAGCTAGCATCTCTTCTCGAGTAAGGCCCCAACGAGAACTAGTTCATGGTGGGAGTTGTGATGCGGAAGATGTGGGAAAGGTAGATGTGATGGGGGTTTGGGACATGAATGGTGGATTTGAAAATCCCATGGAAGGCATACCTGTTGTGAATGCAATTTGTTGGGCTTGTGCCTATGTAAATGTTTGTTGGGACATGAATGAAGATGCTTGCGTTCTATGAAAAGGGTGGTGCTGATGTGAAAGCTTGCTTGGAGGAGGAGGAAAATGATTGTGTTGCCCCCAGAAATGATGTCATGGGTGTAGAAGCTTGTGGAGTGAACTGGAAGGATGATTATGTTACCCCTAGGAAAAATGATGCTGCTTGGCCCATGGAAGGTGGCGGAATTGCTTGTGTAAAGGTTTGTGTGGGAGGTGGCATTTGGTTTTGCGAAGAGCTTTGGGTAGGGATGATGGATTGAGCTACTATGGAAGATGATGGTGCACCTATGATAGGAAATGGAGTGGATTGTGTTGCTTGTGTTGTAGGGCTTATGAAACTACTTTGCAAAAGAGGAGGGATGGGCGAAGCTACTTGTGATATGTGAAAAAGTGGATCAGGGCTTTGTTGGATGATGGGGGTGTATGCTTTTGCTAGGATTTGGATGGTGTTGATGGGAATGTGAGGTTGGAGATATGGTGGAATGGGAGTACCCTCTTGTGTGAAGTTAGCCAACATGTTTCATTGATTCTGAGTAGTGAGTACACTAACTATTTGTGCATTCCCTAAATGATTCATCAATGTTTCTATCGCAAAAGAAGTCGGGGGATATTGGGATCATCCCATGCATTACCAGTTTTTTGGATCTGGGGATCGTAAGCTACCATTGCACTGGTAGAAATGTTGGGATCAGATGAGCTGGTGATTTGATAAGGATCCATGTTCCTTTATTTTCTAGATCTTGTCTCGACAAACATGGAGTGGAGATCTAAAGATGCAAGTGCTAGATGGATGCAAGATGCTCCTAAAAGACTCTATAGAATGATGGATGCAAGTCTAAGAGACTTATAAGGATGGTGGATTTATAGAATGCAATGCAAGGATTTGGATTGACTCTAGGGATGACGAAAATGTTTAAAGGATTGGTGAGATGCTTTGATTTGGATTAAGGATGGAGGAAGATTGGCGGGAGATGGTGAAAGATTTGTGAAATGCTTGGTGATGATGGGGGCTTTGGTGGGATGCTCTGATTTGGATCAAGATTGGTGGATGATTGGTGGGATGCTGGTGGAAGATTACTAAGTGTCAACAAAATGAGTTGTTGTTTTCCCGATGGAGGATCAGTGGTAGGATTGATCAACCTAGGATAGACTAATGATCTTTGGTCAACTTGATTCTTATCAATGCAAGCCAATCTCTTGCTCGAGATGATGAGGTTGTACAAGGATAAGTTGGATTTCCTTTAGATAATGATCTGTCAAAGGGGGAGATTTCTAATTTAAGATAGGGATTGAAAATAACTCAAAAGTTTTGAACACTAAGTGTTTTTGGATTTGGATCACTGGATTTGATGCAAGGATGGTGGGTCTTGACTTGGATAGTGAATGTTGGATTTGGATCAAGGATTTGGGATTCTTATTGTGGATTTCCGATGGAAGGATGGTGAAGGATGATGGAATGATGTTATTTCTAAGAGGATGACCTAGATGCAACTGAAATGGATGACCTATGATGCCACTAGGAAGATGCTGATGAATGCAATTAGGATTGACTTAAGATGCAACTAGGGATTGGTGGTGATGCAAGGATGAGACTAGGATGAGCTAGGATGAAGGACTATCGAGATAGGATTTGGGACTCTAGAGGAAGAGTGGATACGTGATGGATCTAGCTAGTCTTCTCTCTCAAGATTGATGTAGCGATGGTTTACTTGGAATCAGTATGCAAACTGCTTGACTCTTGTGTTATATTCGATGTTTTCCAATCTCTCTTGATTTTTCTCTTCTGCTTGGATCACTTTAAGGGAATGTTGGTGATCTTTGAGACTTCTCTCTGAAACTTTCTTCTCTTGGTAGATTGGGGATCTGGAAAGTCTTGCTTTTTTATGTTGGGTCAAATTTGACATAACTTGGAGAGATTTTGGTAATTGCTTTGAGACAAGGCTTTGAGTATCTGATTTTGAAGGGAATCTTTTGCAAGGTTTTGTTTTGAAAGCTTTTGGCCCAATTTTATGATGTCTCGATGGCAAAGGACTAACTTAACAACAAAAACTTTGAAGACAATCCAGACAAGGGACAAAGAAACCTTTTGGGATACCACCAATGATTTAGCCACTGAATCTGAAAGAAAGCTTTGAAAAATGTATATTCCAACAAGTGTTTTCACTGAGCCTTTGACTGTGAAAATCACTTCAAGCAGATCTACCTAAAGGGAGGTGAGTATCAAAATCCTTTCCCACAACTTGATAGCCCCTAAAAGGGGATACATATGGTGAGTATCTTAAGGTGATCCGGTAAACCCCTTAGATCGTTCCTTGCACAAAGATTTTGATACCTTTGGATGTAGATAGGGTGGCCTCTATTTTATCAAGTTTGTAGTTATTTTGTGGAGTCCTCCCAATTGGTTTGTACACGCATGACTCACTTAAGAGCCTAGTTGACCATACTGGAATAGTAAGAATTATTCACCTACCCCAAGCTACCATCAACACGCATCGCCTGAGCTTGAGGGGATGTAAGTGAGAGTTTTATCAGTGCTTTATTTCTATATTGATCGGGGAAGGTACCAGTTTGAAGTCGTTCTCCAGAGAGGAAGCACTTTTCTCTCTAGATAAGCCTCTCTAAAATTAAAACAAGTGAACTTGTCTGAGTTCAAGTGTTTTACGTTACTTAATTTAACAAGGATTTGCAAAATTTTGAAGACTCCTAGAAAGCACAAAAATTAAAGGTTCTTTTCCCAAATTGATTAAGTGATTGAATTGAAAATTTGAAAAAACAAGTGTTTAAGGCTTTGATTTGTTCTTTCCCTTTCGAAAAAACAAGAACTTCTAGCGATTGCAGTTTCTTTTCTTGGGCATTCAAGATTGAGTTTGAGTGTTTTTAAGAACTTTGATTTGAACTTGAAAGGAAGGGAATAGAGATGTTTTTCATTCACCATTTTAAGTCACTCAAGAGTGTGTTTGATTTGGACTCAAAATAAAAATGACTCTTTTGGACTTTGGTTTTTCATTCAAGATTTTGTGTGCTAGTTTGCATGTTTTATGCCCAAAATGAGGTTCCTAGATTGATTTGATGCATGAAAACTTAGGAAACATTCAATATTTTACAACAAGACACTTGTTCATATCAATAAAAAATCTTTAGGACTAAATTAGGAAAGTTTAGGAACCTTTAGGAATGTTTAGGAACCATTTATGAGAGATTAGCAAAAGATTTGGTTGATTTTCTTCCTAGTTTGCATGAGACTTTAAAAGAACTTTCAGATGTTGCAAATGAAGTTCATTTTAGCTTAGATTGATGTATTGAGTTTTATTTAGGACCATTTGATTGCATTTAGGATTGATTTGGAACCCATTAGATTTGAAATGCAAATTTGAAGTTCTTTTTAAGCACCCAAAATTTGAAGTGTTCTTAACTTGCATGAATGCGCTTCTAAAACCTTAGATTTTTTTGAAAGATGTTATTTTTAACCAAAAGAAAGCCATTAGAAGTGATTTTGAATGTTTTAAGACCAATTAGGAATGACTTGAGTTGGTTAGGAATGTTTGGTAAATGATTAGGAACAACTTGTAAGTTTGTTAGTTTCTTAAGCATGCAAGAGTAATTTTAGAGTTCATTTTAAGCCCAAAAAACAAGTTTGTTTGATTCCTAAACACACCAAATGATTGATTACCCTTAGGGCCTTAAGGTTTGAGTGATTTTTTATGCCTCTAAAGTGTACCTTCAAAATATAGAGTTTAGAACCTATAAAAAATCAAAGTTCAAAAACTTATATAAAAGCATCAGATTACCTCTAACTGGTATAAATGCGTGGTTACAGAGAATAAATGCACAATTTAAAGTGACAAATGCACCATTTACAATCTTGCACATATGCGCAGAGATAGAGAATGTATGCGCAACTATACCTATTCTGCTAAAAAAGTGCTTAAAATGCAAGTTTTTTACAAAAAAACAAATGCACAGCTCTGTTTCACATATGCATGGCAAGAAGGTATGGATGCGCAACAGAATTGCATAGATGCACAATTCTAGTGAACAAATGCACAATTTTATAATTTTTACATAAATGCGCATTTGTGGACAACAAATGCGCAAGTGTGACCGAGAATGAAATGATACAACCCATATTTTTGAAAAAATATTAAAAAACGGCCAAGAAATGTTGATTTTGGAGTAGATGATCAGGACAGGGGTCCCACCAAGCGTACCAGAATGCAGACTAGACCATCTATATCTATTTTAAAAGGCTTAAACAAGAAAATATTAAATTTTAATCTAGCATCATATCAATTCAAAACATGAACATCTAAGCTAAGCCACCTCAGATTGAGCCTAAACAGGTGCACCCAAGCATTGTTTGATTTGCTCAGATAAGAGGGATGTGGATGTGCTCTGTAAACACTTGGAGAAATTTCATAATGTGTTTTAGGAAGGATTGAGATCCATGAAAACCTCATGAATGACACAATATTGGGTATAGAACACCCAAATTGCCCCTAAGGCTTCAAGGACCTAAATGATGCAAAAATGAAGATTTAAGTTCTATGATGCTTATGCTAAGATTGATTTTATCCAAAAGAGATGTGATATGATGCAAGAAGCCAATGCATAAACATTAAAGAAACTAATTCAATCCATTAGTTCTGAGCTATGATGTGAGTTAAAACAAGTTTGAAATGAAGTTAATCTAACAATTATATGATTTAGCTATGAGCTAGAATGAAAATGGCATTATAAGTTTACTATGAAATGGAAATGAAATTGCTTATTTTCTCTTGGTAGAGGAGGGTATTTATAGGATTTTGGGAAGGGCTTGGGTTAGGAGGATGAGTTAGGGTTAGGGGTAAGGTTTGAGGTAAAAATTAAGGGTATGGTAAGGTTTACCTTGGGTTAGAGTTGCTCACACATGTGTGAGCAACACTAGGGAAGTGTGCAAAGGGAAGAAGTATGGAAAAAGAGACATGGGTCTCTTTATGAGGTTGTAAGAAGCCTTAAAGAGTGTGTAAGAGGCTTTAATGAGTGTGTAAGGCTCATTGAGGGAAGGGTTTGACCAAGAGCCAAAGAGGACTTGGATTAGTCTAAGAAATGTAGGAAACATCTCCTAAATTGGTTTAGGGAAGATTGGAAGGGTTTAGGAAAGGTTAGAAGATTCTAGACTTTTGAGGCTTTAAATAAATATAAAATTTATTTAGAAAATGTGACATCATTTATTGAATATTAATTCAATAAAGAGAGGAAAATCACATAAAATTGATTTAAATGGTTTGGGGAGGGATCTTTTAATTAAAGATGTTTAATTAAAATAAAAGGATTTAATGGCATAAAAATATATTAATTAATTAAGTAAATAATTAATTAGTAAATGATGATGTCATCAGGGGTTTTTAGAAAAATAAAAATACTTTTATTTTCTAATGGACTTTTAGGTGTCTACAATGACATACAACACATCGTGGGAGAAACATATTGCAACAAACAAATACACAAAATCTAGCGCACAAGAGGAGCTAGTCAAGATCATCTCTTGTCCCTCATCTCGGTTTATAGTGTTTAGGGAAGGTGGGAAACACACAAGAGGAGCAACATCAAGCACAATAGATGGAACAATAGCCAGTTTTGAACAAGGACCATGCTATAAAGATGAATCACTTTTCTTTTCACTAGGATTAAGAGATAATTATTGTGAAAACATAGCTAGTAAATCATGATTAACATCAATAAGTTCAAACATATCATCAGAATCACTATCATGAATATCATCGTTAGTTGCATTATGATCAACAAAAGCATCATCATTAAGAGTATCATCTTCATCCAAATTAATTGTAATAGAATCTAAAATGCGAATAGAATCATAATGTTTATTCAATTTCATCTTTTTCAAGTTATCTTCCTCCTTTGGCTCAAGCATAGGTTGATCAAAGGGAATCAAGGCAATAATAGGTGTTTTGGGTGAAGCAATGCTTTGGGAAGCAAATTGACAAGCTCTAGCACAATGTTTACGGTGGTAGTCATGAACATGGTAGTTATGTTTGGTTTGTTTGAAATTGGGTTTGGTTTAGAATCAATTAACATCGGGTCTTTTTCTTCTTTAGGGGAAAGAACATAAGGGACCACACTAGATTGAGTGATGACATCGATAGAATGCTTATATGATATAGGAGGTGGAATTGAAGCATATATAGGAGGTGTAGGTGTGGGAAGAATTCCACGTCTAGGACAAGGAGATGGAATATCCTTAGGTTTTATAAGTTCACAAATATTTTGGATTTTGTAGGCTTGATATGATCGGAAGAGGTTATCTCTATAGGGTCAAGTTGGTTGATGCATGGAAGGCCAAAAGAAATCAAGGTCAATAGACTCCCGAGGCACTATAGGCTAATAGAGGCTATGCTTAACAGTCGTGAATTGTCCATTGTGAGGAAATTTTAAACACTTATGAATTGGAGAAACCACAACTTTCACGGAGGTAAGAAAAGGAAAGCCAATTATGACTTGAAATTGATTAGAAGTCGAGATTACAATAAAGGTAACATCTAAAGTTTTAACACCAACTTCAATAGAAAATAAAATGGAACCATGGGAAGGACAAATAAAATCATTGCAAGTTTGAAACATAACATTAGATTTATCATAAAAATCACATTGCAATTTTCTATTGAAGAGGTGTTCTTCAGTTATCACATTTACCATGAAAGTAGGATCAATAACAACACCACGAGAATGAAATCCATTAACCTCTGCCACAATATAAAGAGGTCCATCAAGTGCTTTAATTGTCTCAGTAGGGTCAAAGGTAATGCAAATCTCAGGTTCATGTTTAGGTTTAGGTTCAGTTTGATAAATAAGGTTGACAACATTATTGACATCATTATATTTATCATCATAGTCAACAACATGAGTGGAATAAGGAAAACATTGAGTATACTTAACGGTATTGGTTGAATGAGATGGAAAAGGGTTGGTATAGATTTGCAAGTTTTGGTGGGGAGGTTTACAAATTTTTTCCTTGATCATTTACACCCTCTATAGATATAACATTAGAATCAATGAGGTATTGAATAACATATTTCAAACAAAAACACTTTTCAGTATCATGATAAGGTTGACGATGGTATTGGCATAAAGCTTTGTTATCAAAGTGTTTAGGTAAAGGTTTGGATGTGTCAATTGGTTTAATAGGGGGAAGAGTTAACACTTTAGCAGTAATCAACTTCAACATCACATTATGAAAATATTCAAAAAGCTGAGTAAAATTATGAGCAGGTATAAAAATAAATGACAAAGGAGCCACACCATTAGATGTCAATGCCACTTGCTCATCGACATTGTTGGTTGAATTATTGATCTTCATGAAGTTCTTTGGTTTCTAAAGCTTGTTAAAATTGTTGGATGCGACATCACCCTTATCATCTAGAGCCATTAGAGTGGTGCTCTCAAACTGTCTTACTTGAAGCTAATAATTATGAAGCACTGCACATAATTGAGTAAAACAAGAAAATTCAAAAAGTAGAATCTTATCTCTAATGTCTTTTTGTAAATTAGCAAAGAAAATACATTGCACATCACTATCAGGAACATGATAAAAAAAATATGGGCATGCAAATGCTTAAATCTACTAGCAAAACTAATCACTTTTTCTTTAACACCTTGTTTACAATGCATTAAATTAGTTGAAAAAATCTTAGGACCAATGTTTTGAAATTGTTGGGTAGAAATATTAGCAAGTTTTTGAAAAGAATCAATAGAATAAGGAGGAAAATAAGAATACCATTGCAAGGCTTTGTCTCGAAAGGTTCTAGCAAATAGTTTAGCCATGAACCTATGATCATGAGAGAAATCAGTACACAATGTTTGAAAGGTTTTGACACGAGTCAAATGATCACCTTTATAATTATAAGTCTCAAGATGAGGGATATGTTAGGATTAACAAGGCAGAAATAACAATTATGTGCAAATATAACTAATATTAGAAAATAATAAACCACACAGAATAGAACATAATGGCACACAGATTTAACGTGGTTCACCCAATCCCTGGGCTACATCCACCAACAGCGAGTCCAATATTATTATTATCCAGTGATTACAACCTGATTACAATCCGTAATCCCTTACAGCCCAATTCTGCCGCAAGTACTAAAATCATACTTCATAAAAAATCCCTAACCCTAAGCCATATTATACAATATTTTCCGCTTTAGGGTTAGAATGAGTTATAAGTAGTCGGCCCAAATAACCGAAAAAAAGTAGTCGGCCTCAAAAAAAAAAATCGAGGTCGGGAGGAAAAGTGTACAGTACTTTCCTGATTAGTCACCACAAGCTAACAATCTCCCACTTGGTGACTGATCAGTATCCACACTATACTAAAAAACCTCCCACTTGGAGACTGATCCTGTAGCAATACCGCTACCCACATGAGGCTCCCACTGGATTGAACCACCTTGGACTCAGTTGTTCCTTTATTTTTTTCAGTCTAGAAGACCAATTGAAGCTGAACATGAGTTCAACTTCTCCCTTGTTACTACCTTGGTAAACATATCTGCTGGATTATCATCAGTATGAATCTTTTCCAGCCTTAACTGTCCATCATCCAAAACTGATCGAATGAAATGGTACCGCAACTGTATGTGTTTTGTCTTTGAGTGCAAAGCAGAATTCTTTGCAAGATGAATGGCACTTTGGCTATCTGTATGTAGAAAATTATCCTTTTGTGGATGTCCCAATTCTTCCATGAAGAATTGAAGCCATATCATCTCCTTGGCTGCCTCTGTAGCAGCAACATACTCTGCCTCTGTAGTGGATAAAGAAACCACCTTTTGTAGTCGAGAAATCTAACTCACTGCTGTCCCACCAACAGTAAATATATAACCTGTAGTACTCCGCCTGCTATCTATATCTCCTGCCAAATCTGAGTCAACATAGCCTTGTACAGTAGTAGTAGAACCCCCAAAGTGTAAACACTTACTGGATGTGCCTCTCAAATATCTGAAAATCCATTTGACTGCATTCCAATGCTCAATACCAAGGTTACTCATATAACGGCTAACGACTCCCACTGCGTGTGCAATATCTGGCCTAGTACATACCATAGCATACATTAAGCTCCCTACAGCTGAAGCATAAGGTACCTCAGACATTTTAGTCTCTTCTTCTGGTGTCTTGGGACACATATCCTTAGTCAATTTCAAATGACCAGGCAAAGGTGTGCTGACAGCTTTGACATTTTCCATAGAGAAACGTTGCAACACCTTCTCAATATAATCAACCTGAGATAGAGACAATTTCCTATTTTTCCTATCTCTACAAATTTTCATACCAAGGATTTGTTTTGCTGCCCCCAAATCCTTCATAGCAAAAGATTTTGCTAACTGTTGTTTCAACCCCTTAATGTGATCCATGTTAGACCCAGCTACAAGCATATCATCAACATATAAACATAAAATAATGTAGCTGTCATCATCCAACCTCTTAAAATAAACACAATGGTCAGAATGACACCGACTATATCCATGCCCATTCATAAAAGTGTCAAATTTAATATACCATTGCCGAGGTGCTTGCTTCAAGCCATATAAACTTTTCTGCAATCTGCACACCAAATTCTCCTTACCCTTGACCTCAAATCCTTGTGGCTGAACCATATATATTTCTTCATCCAAATCACCATGAAGAAAGGCTGTTTTAACATCAAGCTGCTCTAAATGCAAATCTTCAGTAGCCACAATACTTAAAACAGTACGAATAGAAGTCATTTTAACAACTGGAGAAAATATCTCATCAAAATCAATACCATGTTTCTGTGCAAATCCTTTTACGACTAATCTGGCTTTAAATCTTTTCGTACCTCCATCCTCTTCTTTGATCCTGTAAACCCATTTATTCTGTAAAGCCCTTTTACCTGTAGGTAACTTACATAAATCCCATGTCTGATTTTTCAGCAAAGAGTCCATTTCATCTGTCATTGCAGACTCCCACTGAAGCTTTGTATCCACCTGCACAGCTTCATTATAACATTCAGGTTCACCAGCATCTGTTAACAGAATAGAATACAAAGATGGAGAAAATCTTTCTGGAGGTCTACTTAGCCTTGTTGACTGTCTAACACTCACTGGGGTGTGTGGTATTTGTTGTTGCTGTTGTTGCGGAGCATAAGGAACTACTGGAACATGAACTTGTGGAGTATCATCCAGTACTACATAGTCATTTTCTTTCTTCTCATGCTGCAGCAACAGATCTTTGTACAATACTTTCTCATTGAATATGACATCCCTGCTTCTTACAATTTTATGATTTTCAAAATCCCAAAGCCTATAACCAAATTCATCAATGCCATACCCAACAAATACACATTTCTTTGACTTAGCTTCCAGCTTGGTTCTATTTTCAGAATCTATAAGTGCAAAAGCTTCACAACCAAAGGTTTTGAGAAAAGAATAACTCACCTTCTTACCACTCCATGCTTCCTCTGGAATACCACAGTCCAAAGGAGTAGAGGGGCCTCTATTGATTAAATAAACAGCAGTGTTCACTGCCTCTGCCCACATATTTTTGGGCAGCCTAGCATGCAACCTCATACTCCTTGCACGCTCCATTATTGTCCTGTTCATGCGTTCAGCCACTCCATTTTCTTGTGGAGTCTTTGGTACAGTTTTCTGCCTACGAATACCATTAGAGGAACAATATTCTTCAAATTCTGTGCTACAATACTCACCACCATTATCAGATCTGAGACATTTTAACTTTTTACCAGTCTCAGTTTCAACCAAGCATTTCCATTTCTTAAAAATTTGAAATACATCAGATTTCTGTCTAAGGAAATAAATCCATACTTTTCTTGTTGCATCATCTTTAAATGTAACATAATACAGAGAGCCACCAAGGGAAGATACCTGAGCTGGTCCCCATACATCTGTATGCACAAGCTCTAATCTCTCATTTTTCTTTTCCTTCCCACTCTTCACAAAACTAACTCTCTTTTGTTTTCCATAAACACAACTTTCACAGAAATCCATATTGACACATTTCAGACCAGGTAAAACTTTCTTTGAATGAAGTAATTTCATACCTTTTTCACTCATGTGCCTGAGTCTGTTGTGCCACAGTGCTGTGTCAAAATCTACAGCAACAGTTTGATATTCTTCCTGCTCAACTGCAGCCACTGTTCCTGAACATTCATTATCTTCTGAAACAATTAAAGTAGAGGGAACAGTATGACCTATACAAAGATATAAGGTGCCTACTTTCACACCTTTTGCTACTACTAAGGAACCTTTTGAAACTTTCCAATTTTTATCATTAAAAGTAACTGTGCAACCCTCATCACCCAGTTGCCCTGCTGAAATTAAATTCCTACTCAGCCTTGGAACATGTCTTACCTCTTGTAGTAGCCAATGATTCCCATTCTGCAACTTAATCTTAATTTTTCCCTTTCCAACAATCTGACAGGGTTCATTATCTCCCAAATAAACTAGCCCAAAATCCCCTTGGACATAATCAACAAAATAACTTCTATGGGGTGTAGCATGAAATGAAGCCCCAGAATCTAAAACCCATGAATCATCAATACTTTCTAAGGACAAGAGCAAAGCATCCTCCTCAGATTTGTTACTTACCACATTTGCCTCCTTGTTTCCATCATTTTTGTCTCCTTGATCTTTCTTCCGAGACCAACAATCTTTCTTCTTATGACCTGGTTTTCCACAGTACCAGCAATCATTTGGCCCTTTAGATTCGGACCTCTTTCCCTTTGATTTTCCTCTTGATTTCCCACGATTTCCAGAGTTGTTTCCTCTATCTCTTGTTCTGCCTCTGCTTTCTGTGTTCAGTACACTACCCGATGTGGATGCCCCTGAGCTTTTCCTACGAATTTCCTCACTCAATATAACACCAATAACATCATCATATTTTAGGGTATTAGAACCAGAAACAAAATTACTAACAGCCATTACCAAGCCATTCCAGCTTTCTGGCAAAGAACACAAAATCAAGAGAGCCCTAACCTCTTCATCAAAAGTAATTTTAACTGAGGTTAATTGACTTGTAACTGTATTAAACTCATTCAAATGATCAGTAACTGATCCACCTTCTACCATTTTTATATTAAATAAACGCTTCATAAGAAATACCTTGTTTGAAGCTGAAGGCTTTTCATACAACTTCGCTAGGGTTTCCATCAGATCTTTAGCTGTCTTTGCTTTAGTAATATTGAATGCCACCGATTGTGCCAGGCATAGACGAATACTCCCCAGTGCCTTCCTATCCAAAATATCCCAATCCTCCTGAGACATTGATTGCTCTTTCTTGGCTACTCCCTCTAATGGCCGCCATAGATCCTTCTGATAGAGATAATCCTCCATTTGCATCTTCCATAACTGGAAGTTCTGCCCATTAAACTTATCAACCTTCAGCCTACCCTCTTCTGCCATTTCTCCCACTTAACCGAGAGACTCTCCCACTAACTCGTGAGACCTGCTTCAGAGAATAGATGAAAGAACGAATGAAATAACCTCGCTCTGATACCACTTGTTAGGATTAACAAGGCAGAAATAACAATTATGTGCAAATATAACTAATATCAGAAAATAATAAACCACACAGAATAGAACATAATGGCACACAGATTTAACGTGGTTCACCCAATCCCTGGGTTACATCCACCAACAGCGAGTCCAATATTATTATTATCCAGTGATTACAACCTGATTACAATCCGTAATCCCTTACAGCCCAATTCTGCCGCAAGTACTAAAATCATACTTCATAAAAAATCCCTAACCCTAAGCCATATTATACAATATTTTCCGCTTTAGGGTTAGAATGAGTTATAAGTAGTCGGCCCAAATAACCGAAAAAAGTAGTCGGCCTCAAAAAAAAAAATCGAGGTCGGGAGGAAAAGTGTACAGTACTTTCCTGATTAGTCACCACAAGCTAACAGGATATTCATGTATTGTGGAATAATGACACATATAATATTCAAAGACAAAGGACTAGCAATGTCACAAGTAGGAATGTTAAATTTGGATTGAGTCATTGAAGCAATTTGTTGTTGCAAGGAAGACATGGTTTGAGCTAAGCTATTAATAGTAGAATTGATAGAAAGAATGGTAGAAGGAGGTATGTTTGAAATGTTTGGAGCATTGTGAGAAATGGAAGGAACAATTGAATATAAAAATGGCACACTATTGTAAGTGGGCATTGATGAAGGTAAAGAAACTATTGGCACACTTGAAGGGATAGTAGGAATAATAGGGTTAGGAACGATAATATGTGTAGGATAGAGGTTTTGAATTGAAGTTGTTATGATAGGTGGATCATAAGTGGACACACTAAGAATTGAAGTAGAAATAGGCATAGAAGTCTCAACACTAGTGGTAGGTGGAATGAGATCTAGCTCTTGAGAACAATATCTAACAGGCTCGACGTTGTTATCAATGAGATGAGAGATACTATTGACGCAGTTAAGGGTGGTTGGTCCAATGAAGGATAGTCCAACCTTGCATTCAATTAACAACATAGCAGAATAATACAACACAAAAAAATATTTCAACTCAATTTCTATTAACATGCCCGGCTGTAAGGTCTTCCAGGTTAGGGCCAGTTACAATCAGAAACAGTTCTGCAAGATCAACAAGATCCAATATAACTCTAGCTAGTCCAATTTTGAAATAGATAAGCAACTGATGGAAACCCTAAGGCAGATCTAAACTTGTGATCGCAAGCCACCAAGCAATCTCCTTTTCTCCAAGCATGCAAACCACTAGCTCTGCTATGACAACTATCAGAATTCAATCTGATCTTCTAGATCTCGTAGGATCCAAGTCTACACTATCTTTTCCACAACTTCACTTTTCATCTGCCACTCCAGGCCTACCCCAAACAACTACCCAAACACTCCTTAAATACTAATCTTCAGCCACAAGTTGACTGGATGACATAATTAACTCCTACAAATAAATATTAAATGAAATACAAGTCAGCTCTCAAATAGACTTACAATTATTTAATTCTCCATGTCAGCCTCTAGATCTACATAGGAGAATACAACAAAAGATACCAACAATAAATGCACCAAGTCAGCCAACCAAATCACTAAGAACTCCAGTCGGTAAACTAGAACTATCGAGTGCCAGAGAAACAACCAAACACCAGTGAAACAACTAACCAAGCCAAGCAACATCGAGAAATGCAGGCATTACCAAGCACAAGTTCCATCGAGCACCAGAGGTTCCACCGAGTTCCTTCAGCGATCGAGCTTCCTTCAATAACTGAGACCATCGGTTAAAGCTGCAATCGAGTACCACATAACCAAAACAACACACCTCCATGTAGATTCACTGAGTATCTAGAATGCCCCTGTATCAGACACCCCAGGTTCGAAAAGATGTTCATATGCTGGAAGAAAATCTTTTGGGATTCAGCACATAAACCCCAAACTGGTTCTTCACATATAAGTCCTCCAACTTTTCAGCTTGCATACTCTTCCACATTTGCTTCCTCTATCTTTTCAAGTCCTTCCTTGATAACACACAAGTCTTTTCTCCATACTGATCATCCATACCTTCAGGATCCACCAACTCAACTAAGCTACCAATACTCAGACTTCTCCTACCAAGTGTTGTATCCAGCAAAGGCATCAGGGAAAACCTCATGTCATCCTTCTCAACAGTAAACATATTCTTGACACAATCATACATAGCTCTGCAATCGTATTGCCAAGGTCTATCGAGCAATATATGACAACTATTCATCTCCACAATATCATCTAACACAAGATCCTTATACTGGCCAATCTAAACATCAAAAAAGCACTATTCTCTCACTTCCAGAGCATGATCATCTTGCAACCAGTCAATCCTACAAGGATAAGGATGCTTCATTCTACTCAAACCAAGTTTCTAAACCATGTCCTTAACAACAAGGTTGTCAGTACTACCACTATCAACAATCACATTACAAAGTTTACCTTCAGACTTGCACCGAGTTTTGAACAAGTTACTCCTCTGACAAGGTTCTTCCTTTGTATTGAGCAATGTTCGCCAAACCAACAAGTTCTTAGATTCAGGTTCATTCTCAACATTTTCATTCACCACAGTAGTTTTTCGGTCACCAAGATTCTTCTATGTACACTCAAAAGAATGGTGTCCTTCTTCACCACAGTTATAACAAGTACCCTTAAAGATAACTCTACCTGTATTCTTCTTTAGTTCTATAGGTTTATGTTCATCTTCTGCAGTCGGTTTATCCTTCACAGAGTGATCAATCTTTTCCTTCCCTCGGGGATTACCATGTTTTTTCCTTTTCAACTTATCTTATGCCTTCAGAGCATACTGATAAGCATCTTCAATCTTCAACATACCAAGCTCATCCTAGATATTGAATCTCAAACCATTCACATACCGAGCTATATTTTCCTTACCAAGTTCTCCGTGTCCAGACCGAATAGTAAGTTTGTATAACTCCTCAGTATAATCTTCAACAGTCAAATCTTTCTACTTTAGATTCTGCAACTTCTTAAACAAGTCAAGCTCATAGTTAGCAGGTATGAACTTAGCTTTCAACTTAGTCACCATCAACCTCCACCGATTGATCTTCATTTCACCTTCATCTTCTCTATCTCTTTGTAATTCTTTCCACCAAAGAGCAGCATGTCCTCTTAACTTATTTTGTGCCAATCTCACTCGAAGAGGATCTTCAATTTCTTCCAGCTCAAAGAAATCTTCTAATTCACCAATCCAATCAATTAAGTTCTCGAGTTTCAAAGTACTAGAGAAAGTAGAAACTTCCATTCAGTAACTATTACTTAACCGAGCTCTAGATCTATGTAGCCGAGCAATCTTGTCTTCACTAGATCTGTCTCTCCGATTATGACCACTAGATCCAACAGCTTCAAATTCCTCAACAACTTCCTCATAGCCATCTTCAGTACCAAGCTTCCTCGGCATTCTAGCAATAGCTCTCATGATCTCAGCAACCATGTTGTTCTTCATCAACTCCATATCAAATCTGACATCCGATCTAACTTTCTCAGAAATCTTTGATTCCACAGCATCACAAATATCTACAATTGCTCTAGGGTCCAATCTTCTCATAGGCATCCTTAAAGAATAGAAGACTGAAAGAAACAAAACCCTACACTTACTACCTTGTGACAACCTCCAAGTTGTATGCAAGTCAAATTAGCCTGCCACCTTGCATGAACAACCAGGTCAAGATTCCACAAGTTCAGTACTACAAATCTACAACTCAGATCATACAATCTCTTCGCCAACAAGATCAACTTTGCAAGATCAGCCTCGCTAGGTCAAACTTTGCTCAAGAACAACCTTTTCTCAACAAGATCAACTCATCTCTAATACCACCTGACGCAGTCAAGGGTGGCGGGTCCAATTACCAGACAATCCTACCTTGCAGCCAATTAACAACACAGCGGAACAACACAACACAAGAAAATATTTCAACTCAATTTCCATTAACATGCCCGGCTGTAAGGCCTTTCGAGTTAGAGCCAATTACAATCAAAAATAGTTCTGCAAGATCAACAAGATCCAATATAAGTCCATCTAGTCTAGTTCTGAAATAGATCAACAATTGATGGAAACCCTAAGGTAGATCTGAACTTGTGCTCACAAGCCACCAAGCAATCTCCTTGTCTCCAAACATGCAAACCACTAGCTCTTCTATGACAACTATCAGAATTCAATCTGATCTGCTAGATCTCACAGGATCCAAGTCTACACTATCTTTTCCACAACTTCACTTTTCATCTGCCACTCTAGGCCTACCCCAAAAAACTACCCAAATACTCCTTAAATACTAATCTTCAGTCACAAGTTGGTTGGATGACATAATTAACTCCTACAAACAAATATTAAATGCAATACAAGTCATCTCTCAAATAGCCTTACAATTATTTAATTCTTCATGTCGGCCTCTAGATCTACATAGGATAATACAACAAAAGATACCAATAATAAATGCACCAAGTCGGCCAACCAAGTCACCAAGAACTTCAGTCAGTTACTAAGCACCAGAGAAACAACCGAGCACTAGTGATGCAGGAGCATCTTGGGTCTTTGAGCAATCTTGCATCAACCAAAAACATTTCCTGATTTTTGTACTTGTTTTCTTTTTTTTAATTTATAATCTTTGCATTTGTTGGTTTCATGGTGTGCAAAGATTACATTATGTTGAAGACCTATTTTGGAACCTTCTCCTATGAGCACATAAAGATTGGATGGACTGTTTCAAAGTTACAACTATTTTCCTTGCCGTCAGAGCCGTATTTTCCTGTAGTTTTGGTGTTGATTGCGCATAGTGGCGATGTTGATCCTTAAGGAATAATCCTTTTTTATCTTAAGGACTTTAAGAGGACCTAAAGTAATATCATTTCCCAAGGGCACAAGTCCTAATTCATTATGAGTAAAAATTTATGCACATTTTTCTCGGGGACCTATTTTCTGCTAGTTTACATGCAAAACATGGAGTGTTTCTTCTTGCACGGTTTCGTGTCATGAAATGGGGCCTTGCGTAGTTAAGGGAATGTTCTTGGGTCATGTGTGGACCTCAATCCAAAGGTGCATCATGTGGTGATCATTCTAGCATTAGTTTTGGTTTAAATCTTTCAGACTGGACCTATATTGTAATTAAATGCCTGACTGGCTGACTTGTGGCTTAGCTGGCTATATAAGGAGTCTTGGTTGATGTAGTAGGGAATGAAGGAGATCTAAGAGGGATGATTATCAACATCCATCATTGGAGACAAAGATAGGATGCAAGCTGTGATTCTGATTTCATAATTCTCATTGTATAAGGCCGAAACCCGGAAGGCCTCACAGTCGGGCATGTTGAAAGAAATAATATAAATTATATGTTGTTATTGCCAGTTGATTGCCTCATATCCATTTTGTATTCATTGCTTTCATGTGATATTCATATTTCTTCCATTGTGTAACTCAGAGCAGGGCTTGTTGTTGATTCAAGTGGAGTCAATTTTGTTGATTCTGCTTGTATCTACCCTGCCCCTGCGTCAAGTGGTATTAGAGTGAGTTCTTTCTTATGGATTGGATCATGGAGAACCTTATTGGATTGGTTGTAGGGTGGCGGATCTAAGATTTGACCTATAACTTGTAAAAGGTTATGATTTTTCTGGAACTTGTTGTCAACATGGTTCATAGTAGAGGAAATGATAATGCTATCATGGATATGTTGAGGCAGATTGCAACTAGGCTTGAAGTTGTAGAGACAGCCCAAAGAAGAGGAGCACATCTTGAAGATGTTAGTGATGAAGAAGAAGAAGCAACACCTAATCCTAAACTTGAAGTTGAACAAGATGAGGAAAGACTTTTGAGAGTTTTGTCTAAGGCCAACTCCAGACCTACAGTTGAAGTTGCTTGCTATGATGGAAGACTTGAGACAGATACACTTTTGGATTGGATCTCTGAGATGGATAAATACTTTGAGTATGAAGGTACTCCAGATAATAAGAAGGTTAAGATAGCAGTCACAAAGTTGAAAGGTCATGCATCTCTTTGGTGGGATCATTTGCTAACTGAGAGATAGAAAAGAGGAAAAGAAAAGATCAAGACATGGATGAAGATGCTTGGAAAGATGAAGAAGAAGTTTCTTCCAGATGACTACCAAGTGATTCTGATGAGAAAAATGCAAAATCTGAGATAAAAGGACATGAGTGTGAAGGAATATACTAAAGAATTTTACAAATTGGATATCAAATTTGGACATGTGGATGATGAAGTTGAGAAGGTGGCTAGACATTTGAATGGCCTGAGGACACCTATTCAAGATGAGATCAGTTATGTGAAAATAGATAGTGTGGAAGAAGCATACCAATTTGCTTTGAAGGCTAAAAAGAGATTGATAAAGAGTCATGAACAAAGAAAAAGAGGAAGAGGTGGAAGATTTCAGAGAAGTAGAGGAAGATATTATGGAGAAAGTAGCAGATTTGACAATACAACACAAGATAAAGGATGGAAAGATGAACCTACTAAAAGAGGTAATCACTCTAGAGGTAGCTATACTAGCTACTCTAGGAATAACAATAATGGGAAAAGAGAAGAGAAATCTTGGTTTAAAGGTACTTGTTACAAATGTGGTGAAGGACATAGAGCTTTTGAATGTACTAACTCTGGAAAGAAAATTGGAGGTAATGGTAGAAATAATTTGGCTTGTGAAGAAGTTGAGGAAATGTCTAATGAACCTGAACATGGTGAGAACTTGATGTTAATAAGGATATTATGGAATGAAGAAGCTGATGAGGAACCTGTTTTGAGGAAAAGTTTGTTTAGAACCAGATGTAAGATCGCTAACAAATGTTGCAAGGTAATCATTGATAGTGGAAGTTCTAATAATTTGGCATCCGAAGAGTTGGTTAACAAGTTGCAGTTGTAAAGATTGAAACATCCTAAGCCTTACCATATTGCTTGGATCCAGAAGGAGCATAAACTACTTGTAAGTAAACAATGCCTTGTTAAGTTCAAAATTGGGAATTATCATGATAAAGTCTTGTGTGATATTATGCCTATGGATTGTTGTCATATTCTTTTGGGTAGACCTTGGCAGTATGATAGGAAAGCTTTGCATGATGGTAGATTGAATCAATATACTATTTGGATTGATGGAAAGAAACAAGTATTGTTGCCTTTGAAATAAAAGCTTGATGAAAGTCACTGTACGATAGTCAGAGTATGCTTGGTTGATGGTAAAAAGTTTGCAAGAGAAATGAAAGAACAAAATGTTTTCTTTGCTTTAATTCCAAGAAAGATTGAGAAACAAGATGAGTTAGAACATGCACCTGAGGTTAAGCCTTTGTTGAATGAATTTCATGACATCATTTCTAATAATGTACCTAATGGTTTACCACCTATGAGAAGTATAAGTCACTGTATGGATTTGATACCTGGAGCTAGTTTGCCTAACAAAGCACCACATAGGTTGACGCCTGATGAAAAGACTGAGTTGGATAGACAAGTGCAAAAATTTTTTGAGAGAGGTTTGATTAGGGAGAGTTTGAGTCCTTGTGCAGTACCTGTTGTATTAGCACCTAAAAAGAATGGAGAATGGAGAATGTGCACTGATTCTAGAGCTATAAACAAGATAACAGTAAAGTACATATTTCCTTTGCCTAGGATGGATGACATAATGGATAGTTTGAGTGGAGCAAAATATTTCTCAAAGATTGATTTGAAAAGTGGATATCATCAGATTAGGATTAGAGAAGGGGATGAATGAAAAACTACTTTTAAGACTAATGAAGGTTTGTATGAATGGTTGGTTATGTCTTTTGGTTTGACTAATGCACCTAGTACTTTCATGAGGCTGATGAATGGAGTTCTGAAAAGATTCTTGAGTAAGTTTGTGATTGTATATCTTGATGACATTTTGATATTCAGTAAGAGTAAGGAAGAACATATTGAACATATCAGACAAGTATTGCAGAGATTGAAGGAAGAAAAGTTACTGATTAATTTAAAGAAATTTTCATTTATGAAAGAGGAGATTGTATACCTTGGTTTTGTAATTTCAACTGATGGATTGAAGATGGATCCTAAGAAAGTAAGAGCTATACTTGATTGGCCTACACCAGAGAACGTTGGAGAGGTAAGATCATTTC
This sequence comes from Chamaecyparis obtusa, assembly GCA_027943335.1. Taxonomy (NCBI): domain Eukaryota; kingdom Viridiplantae; phylum Streptophyta; class Pinopsida; order Cupressales; family Cupressaceae; genus Chamaecyparis; species Chamaecyparis obtusa. The sequence continues at coordinate 1,119,203 of BSBK01008308.1, read as the reverse complement.
ATGGATTGGCAAGTTTTTATAGGAATTTCATCAGAAATTTTAATTCTATTTGTAATGCTATGACTGAAACTATGAGAGGAGATAAAAAGGATTTCAAATGGACACATGGAGCACAAAAGAGTTTTGAAACATTGAAACAAAGAATTGCAGAGTTGCCTACACTTACTTTGCCTGATTTTAGTAAAGTTTTTCAAGTTGAATGTGATGCTAGTGGAAGTGCAATTGGATAGGTTTTGAGTCAAGAAGGAAAACCTATAGCTTTCTTTAGTGAAAAGTTGAATGATGCTAAGAGAAAATATTCAATTTATGACCAGGAATTCTATGCTATTGTTCAAGCTTTGAAGAAGTGGAGACATTATTTGATGCCTAAAGATTTTGTGTTGTATACTAACCATAAAGCTTTGCAGTATTTGGGAAGTCAAAATAAGTTGAATCAGAGACATATGAAGTGGGTTGAGTTCTTATAGAATTTTTCCTTTTCATTGAAGCATAAAATTGAACAATCAAATAAGGTTGTTGATGCCTTGAGTCGAAGAAGAAGTTTGCTGATAGAGATGAGAGTTGAGGTACTTGGTTTTGATGATTTGAAGTGCTTGTATGAGACTGACATTGATTTTGCACAACCTTGGAAAGCTTGTAAGGAACACACAGTGAGTGATAAGTGGACTAATTATTTCATTCAAGAAGACATGTTGTTTAAAGGAGTTCAGTTGTGCATACCTAGAGGATCTATGAGAGATAACATAATAAAGGAGAAACATAGTGGTGGACTTGCTAGACATTTTGGGATTGATAAGACTGTGAATTTGATTTCAGAAAGATACTTTTGGCCACAAATTTATAGAGATGTACAGAGAATGGTTAGAGGTTGCAGAATTTGCCAAACAATGAAAGGAACTAGTCATAATTTGGGATTGTATACACCTTTGCCTGTACCTGATAGACCTTGGGAAGATGTGAGTATGGACTTTGTTCTTGGATTGCCTAGAACTCAGAGAGGTAATGATTTTATTTTGGTAGTGGTTGACAGATTTTCAAAGATGGCTCATTTCATACATTGTAAGAAGACATCTTATGCATTGCATGTAGTTGAATTATTCTTCAAGGAAGTGGTAAGATTGCATGGTTTGCCTAAGTCTATTGTTTCAGATAGAGATACAAAGTTTACTGGTTATTTTTGGAGAACACTTTGGAAAAAGATGAATACATAATTGAAGTTTAGTTCTACATTTCACCCTCAGACAGATGGACAGACTGAAGTTGTGAATAGAAGTTTGGGAAAATTGTTGAGATGTTTAGTTGGAGAGAAGCCTGCTAATTGGGATTTAGTTTTGGCACAAGCAGAGTTTGCTTATAATAATTCTGTGAATAGAAGCACTAAGAGGACACCATTTGAGATTGTTACTCGATTTAATCCTAAGGGAACCACGGACCTGAGAGATTTACTTACTAAGACAAGAAGTGTTGAAGCTGAGGATTTTGTAGTATTCATGAGAACTTTACATGATACAGTCAAAAAGAATTTGGAGGACAATAATCTAAAATACAAACAGAGAGAAAATAAGAGAAGGGGATATAAATCTTTTGAAGTTGGAGATTAGGTTATGATTCATTTGAAGAAGAATAGATTTCTAGTTGGTACCTACAACAAGTTGAAAATGAAGAAGTTTGGACCTTGTAAGATTCTGGAGAAGTTTGACACTGGAAATGCTTATGAAGTGGACTTACCAGAGGACATGGATATATCACCTATATTCAACATTGCTAACATCTTTGAGTACTTTGAATCAAATTATGAGATAGATGATGACCTGGATTATCCTAAGAAGAACAGAGACATCATTGAGAAGATCTTGAATAAAAGAGTAAGCAAGAGTACAAGAGGAAAAGACTACATGGAATATCTAGTTCAGTGGAAAGATAAGCCAGCTGAAGATAGTTCTTGGATTACACAAGCTAAGTTGGATCTTTATGATTCAGGTCAGAATATGAGCAGTACCTGATGTGGACATTAGTTCTTTATTTACCCCAGGTGTCTGATGCAGGAGCATCTTGGGTCTTTGAGCAATCTTGCATCAACCAAAAACATTTCCTAATTTTTATACCTGTTTTCTGTTGTTTTCTTTATAATCTTTGCATTTGTTGGTTTCATGGTGTGTAAATCTTACATGATGTTGAGGACCTATTTGGGAACCTTCTCCTATGAGCACATAAAGATTGGATGGACTGTTTCAAAGTTATAGTTGTTTTCCTTGCCGTCGGAGTTGTATTTTCATGCAGTTTTGGTGCTGATTGCGTGTAGTGGAAAAGTTGATCCTTAAGGAATCAGCCTTTTCTCTCTTATTGACTTTAAGAGGACCTAAATTACTATCATTTCCCAAGAGAAAAATTCCTAATTCATTATGAGTAAAAATTTATTCCTATTTTTCTCAGGGACCTATTTTTTGTCAGTTTACACGTGAAACGTGGAGTGTTTCTTCTTGCACGGTTCCATGTGATGAAATGGGGCCTTGTGTAGTTAAGGGAATATTATTGGGTCATGTGTGGACCTAAATCCAAAGGCACATCATGTGGTGATCATTCTAGCATTAGTTTTGGTTTAAATCTTCCATACTGGACCTATATTGTAATTAAATGCCTGACTGGCTGACTTGTGGCTTAGCTGGCTATATAAGGAGTCTTGGTTGATGTAGTAGGGCATGAAGGAGATCTAAGAGGGATGATTATCAACATACATTATTGGAGACAAAGATAGGATGCAAGGTGTGATTCTGATTTCATAATTCTCATTGTATAAGGTCGAAACCCGGAAGGCCTCACAACCAGGCATGTTGAAAGAAATAATATAAATTCTTTGTTGTTGCTACAAATTGATTCCTCGTATCCATTGTGTATTCATTGATTTCATATGATATTCATATTACTTATGTTGTGTAACTTAGAGCAGGGCTTGTTGCTGATTCAAGTGGAGTCAATTTTGTTGATTCTGCTTGTATCTACCCTGCCCCTGCGTCAACCAATGAAACAACTGACCAGGCCAAGCAACACCAAGCAACACAGGCATTACCGAGCACCAGAGGTTTCGTTGAGTTCCTTCAGTGATCAAGCTTCCTTCAATAATCGAGACCATCAATTAAAGCTGCAACCGAGTACCACATAACCAAAACAACACACCTTCATGCAGATTCACTGGGTATCTAGAATGCCCCTGCATCAACTATGCAAGATGTTAACACCTTGTTTATCATTATCAATTAACTTCCTTAAGTCCTCTACAACATAAATGACTTTGGAATTAGATTTTCTTGTCCTAATCATTGTTCAAATTTCTCAAAGTCATTGGAAAGTTTTTGGACTTGCATAAGAGGGACTCTTAAAGCCTCATATTCTTGTTCTCCATGACTTGATTTATGTCACTAATATGCATATTGGTCTCATCAAGATTCCTAGGAAAAATATAAGGCTCGGGATCAAAGGAACCCATAAGTATACAACTTCTCCTAATCAAAATGCTATAAGTAGGACTCAAAGTAATAACACTCATGCACAAGGGAATGAAAAGATGAATGTAGTGCAATTCCAAGATTTGAAAGAGATATGCAATCCAAGCAAAGATCTTTTATGAAAGGCGCATTTAACTATCAAATTCAAAGATGTAATGTAAAGCATGCACAAGTAGATCTATATTCAACTATGAAAGTAAGAAGCACGTAATGCATACAATGCAGACTTAATAAAGATTATAAGAATATGATGTAATGTAATATGAATAAGTAGATATAGACACTAAATGAGATTTATAAAGAGATAAACCTATAATGCATACAATGTGATCAAGATGGGATCTAATATAATGCACACAAGGAGATCTAGCAAATGTGATCTAACCACCAAATCAAAAGTATGTAAGAGAGGAAGGTTCATCAAAATGTATAATTGGAAATGGGTGAAGGGTAATGCAATAGGTAATGTATTAAGTGAATTATTTTCCCATTTCATTCATTGCACATTAGGAAGGAAGAATGCCCCAAATAGGCTCAAGAGGTGACTCAAGTACTAATTGGGAACAATAGTTGTCTTTCGCAAAGATATGTAATGAGTGAAATGAGAATTACTAATTGATGTAATAGATCTAATAGGAAAGTCACTAAAAAGATGTTGAAAACAGTCTGTAACAGACAAATAATGAGTTGAAATTGACAGAAATAAAAAAGACAAAATGGACCCATAACAAAAATTTGAGCAAAAAATGGCTAGGACACGTTGAGTTTGGTGATGTGTCCTCAGCGTTTTTGGCTGAAACTTTCACAAAACCTACAAAAATTCATGATCTTCCTAGATCTAAATCCATGGCTCTGTAACCTATTTCTGCACATAGAAAAATGGGAGAAAGGTTGTGGAAAGGGGTTTTCCTTAGTCTAACCCCTGTTTAGGAATCAACCTTGAAATATGAAAAAAATTGCATAGATAAATATATGTAAAAAGGGAAAATGTTGATGTACCTTACATAAACCCTCATTAAGTAGAAAGGGAAATTGTTAATTTACCTTGCATAAAACCTCATGAACGAATGTAGAAATCACTCAAATCCATGATGATTCTTGAATGTGTTTGGGATCCAAAGAGTTGACCTTGGAATGTAATGTAAAATCAAGGATACCTTCACAAATGAATGGATCTATGATTTCCACTCATAGATCTTGAATGTAGATATACTTGATAATCACTTGCAAAGAGGAGAGATGAGGATGGATGAATGAATTCATCTTCTTGCTTGATTTGAGAATTCCTCTGCTTGGCCATCATGGGAGAAGAACTTGCATCAAATGGAGAAGATTTCCATGGATTTGTATGATCTTAAAGAATTGGAGACTTAAAGATTTTGATCTTGGATATTTTTCTTCCAATCTTGAATCCAATAACCCTTATTCGCTTGAAATCTTGATATCTTGGTTGCCAAAATGCTTGCATATAGTTGATGGATACAAAATTAAGAGTGATAAGGGGTTCTTATACTAACTCCATCATTTTGAGATTCAAATATGATCTAGGTCGACCACAGATGAAAATTTGGAAATAGGTCCCCGACATCAGGCCTTGGGGAAAGTTTGAGCCCCAAAACCCAAGGACAGGTCACCATAGACGACGTGTCCTAGAAAAATTGGGCTCAAATTTTAGGGGGAGATCGGGGAAAGAAAAAGATCGAGAAAAGAAAAGGAAACTTGCTAGGATCAAGCATAATTGGCATTCAAACCTTGAAATTTTCAAAATGGGGCCTAATAGATCCTAAAGCATCCAATTATGGGTGCTAACTTTTTAGGACTATACAAGTTAATCAGGTGTGGGTACTTGTGTTCGCCCTCTAATAAGAGTGGTTTTGTTCAGAACAATGTTACTTCCCATATTGTGGTTGTCTTTTGGTCAAGTTTCACATCTACATGGAACCCTCCACCTTTACCTAGAACCTTGCTCTTGCACTGTGTCCATACCCAAAGGTGGAACCCTTATAGTGAGACTCCAAAATTTTGTTGAGGTTTAGCTATGAACCTACAAAATGTTCACAAAGCCTTGGCATATTGCTTTGTAGTGTATATTTTATTTTCACCATGTTCCTCCTCCCTTTTCTTAATTAAGGAAAGAAGAGTCATATTCTAAAATTCTAAAGGTCGCTTTGTAGGGAACACCAAGTTCCACTCTTGCGTGTGACCCCACAATAGTGGGTTACACTTTTTTAGACATGCTTATTTTTGTTGAAATAACACATTTTTAATAAAATATGATGATTTAAGCCTTGAGAGGTTTCATTTGAAGGAATTAATTACAAATGGTTAGCTCAAAACATCTTAGATAATAAAACTATTGATATAACATCTATACTCATTCATACCTACAATGGAGTCTCCTTCACACCTATTAAAATGTTGACAAAAAATCACTTTTACTTTATCTTTTGGTAGATCAAATGAATCCATTTGACAAACCTATCTATGTAGTAAGGTACTGCTAAGAAAAATCTTTCCAATGATTATAATGTTAATATATATTAAATTTATTATGACTTAGTATTTTTAGTTTTACTAAACATAGATATTTCATCGTATGTCTACCTCTATGTTTGACGCTTATGGAAAAATAGTTTAAATGAGAGAAAAAAAATCTAAAAAATATATATGCCCTAGGTATTGAAGTTCTCTTTCTATCAAAAAAAATAAAAATGAAATTCGACAAATATATGAAAAGTTATAACTTATGTAGTCAAGCTATGTAAAAATTACGATTTAGTCAACTTCAAACGTTAATAAAATATGCAATAATCATGATAATGTCATCAAACCAATTGTATGCCCTCCGTATGGATGTTACAAAACTAAATTCGAAAGAAGCACATTGATATCTATTTTAGAAAAAAGTTATGCTCTATGAAAACAATGTAACTCTTTGAAAATGACTTTTTCAGCAACATACCAATTTTTGTTTGAGAAAGAAGAAACCATTCTATAAAGGTTCAATATGGATGGGGTCCTAAAACAATGGTTTGCACATAAAAGAGACCCCAAAACCAATATTTTACACTTACATTTGAATTATATTGATATGGAAAGTAAATGTAGATGACTAATGTTGAAATGAAGAGATAAAGATACTTACCTCTGAAAAAGAACCTGCTGAAAACCTTGTCAAACAGTCTCAGAAACTGTTGATTTTCGCGATCTTGAACCGAAACTGTGAGATCTACAAAACTCAAAAATATTTTCCAATTCTAAGGGAGGTCATCTTTGACCCTCATAAAAGGTTAAAGGCTACATTCTTTATTTGAAGGTCGATTCTGATTTTGTTCGTAGATCTCGAAAGTTCATAAAAAATGGTATCTGAATCCGCTTGCAGACCCGAAATCCCGCACCTGTTCCTGCAAGAAAAAGATGATTTTTTTGGTTTATTTGAGGGGTTTGCCTTGGTCAAATCCCAGTTTGGAATCAACCTTAATATTGAAATTGAAATAAGAATGCTAGCAAGTAGTAGAAATGGATCTAACAATGAAGCTATGCAATTTGATAGAAATGTAATTGTATTTTGAATGTAAACAAGTATATTGATATGAAAGTTTGAACACAACAATGGTAAAATCAAACCTCCATGATTGTATGTCTTGAATCCATTGTGAGGGAATAATGAAGGGATCTTGAAGATGAACAAAAGGATCTTAAAGGAAGATCACACCATCATGATGGCTAGATCTAGGGTTTGAATGATGAATCTTGAATGCATGAACCAAATCCTTTCAAAGGCTTGAATGCTTTAATCCTTGATCTTTAATGGAGAACTTGGATGGAGAAGAGAATTTGAATGCTTGAATGAATGCTTGCACTTGATCAACTTGAGAGCTTGAGAGCAACGAAGATATGAATGATGGATGAGATGTGAAAATGAGACAGGAAGGCCTCTTTTTATAGTGAACTAGGGCACAATCCTCTAGAGGGGCCACCTTGGAGAATTAAATCTCAATTAGGTCCTAACCTTTATAAAATATACCTAGATTAAATGCAATTAGAGGATTTACCATTCCAAAACCCGAAATAGCGAACCCGGAGGCGGGAAAATAAATATCCCCAAAATTCGATACCTAAAAATCAAGGAATTTGGAGATTTTGAAAGAGGGGGGAAAAATTAAGGTTGGGACTAACCTAGTCAGGTACCTTTTCTGACCTTGTGGGCCCAAATCCATCCAGAATCACTCAAGAGGTCCTGGGGATGCCCGGAGACCTAGAAATGATACCAGAATAGGACAGAATGTCATGGATAGGCATAAAATCCTATGATGACTGTGATGAAGGCCAGGAGGACCTATTTCTAAGTCTTACCTAGAAAATAGAGCCATGAAAGAGGGAAATTAAGGAGAATCCTCAGGATCCTAACCCTAATTTCACCTAAAACAAAGCAGAAAAAAAGTGGAAAGCGAGAAGAAAGCCAAATACATGCAAAGATCCGATCAAGGCGCTTAACATGACCCTAGACCATTTACTTGGAGGGCTAAACGCTCTTATCATGGAAGTGCTTCCATTTTAAGATGATACATTAAGCCCCCACTTTAGCAAGAGTATGGACTCGATGCAAACTCTTGGTAAAGGATAAGAAAGAAGAGATCCAAGTGGATTCACAACAAGATAAAATAACACTTAGCTAAGGACACAAGCCCCTAGACTAAGGATTCTAACTCAACATACATGCACGAGGGTGCCAAAAGAACAAGGGTTAGTACAAACAACCCAAATCAATTAGCATAAGAAACCTTACTAAGAAATATTTATCATACTAATATCATATTTGGAAAGCTATCATAAAAGCATAAATGATTACATAAGAAAGATGAGCAACACAATAAATAACATAGCTTCATGATCCAGTCCTACTAGCGTGGGAGCGAAAAGAGAGAGAAGGAAAAGAGTGATTACCTCACCTAGTAAGATGCCCACCTTACCATGAATCACCCTAGAGGGAGAGCCCAACAGGTTCACCCATAAATTGTGCTTGCAATTGTAATGTGTCTTCTGATGGCTTCTGAAATACTCATAGATCCACCTTCTTGTATCACTATAAATATGAAATGTGTGTCTCCTCGGGATTTAGCAACTTATGAGCATTACCTTCAGAAGATTTAGCATATGAATGCGTGTCTTTTCAGGATTTAGCAACTTATGTTTGTTACCTTCCAAGATTTAGCATATTTGAAATTGGAAATGTGTGTCCCTTTAGGACTTAGCAACTTATGTGCGTTACCTTCAGAGGATTTAGCATATTGAAATTTTTTGAAAAATGTGTCTCCTCAGGATTTAGCAACTTATGTGCGTTACCATCAGAATATTTATCATATAAATGTGTGTCTTTTCAAGATTTATCAACTTATGTGCATTACCTTCCAAGATTTAGCATATAAAAATTAAAAAAACTATAGTACAAGGGAGGCCCTATATATGCCCCCCTCCTTAATATGGCAAAAACATACTATTTTGACATGTTAAGGAAAGAAAAGAACAAAGATAAAACCTTCCTCGACATTAAGACAATATCCACAAACAACACTCAGTCCAAGCCAAGAAGGTCACAACTCTTATGAGGTCATGGAAGGGACGAATGTAAAGAGATATCATGCAAGAAGTGAAAAGAAAGTAACCCTTATGAGGGATAGCACACTATTTAGTTTCCAAGGTCAGAGATATATCAACCATGGAAATCCAATGTCAAGCAATAAAATAGGTTGTGATCAAGGGCAAAGATCTTCAATGCAAACCAAAATTTTTATGTATGATTGGATATCACATAATAGATAAATACTGCTTAACCAAGGAAAGAGGTGAATCTCGGAAAGACAAAAAAGAAGGAGATGGCATCCTTGGCCCCAAGTGTAGGAACAAAGATGGAAGAGGATACCTACTTCACAATGCAAGGAGATATCATGTTTACAACAATGTGCACCATATGCTTAGCGAAGGATATTGACCCCTACATCCAAGAATATAGATAATCGTGAAAAGGATATGTCACTCATGGAAAAGGATCCTCAAAGAAAAAGATCTTATCAACAAGACCCCCACCATAGAGGAGTGCTTTAGATAAAATATCAACTTTCAACAGCGGGAATAAAGATTCAATCATCAAGCCCCCTGCAAACAAGAGGAAGAGAAATATTTGGAATGAGGGAAACAACTCCAACACCAAGCAAGGGTGAGAGTTTATAAAGAACATAATTTGCAACATAGAGAAGAAGTGATGACTTAGGACAACAACTTCTCAAAAAAAAAAAAAGTTATCCATAGTCAAAACATCTATCAATATGATGAAATAATATTGCAATATAAACAAATACCACTTAGCTAAGGAAAGTAGTTCCCTAGACAAAGAGAGAGAAGAAAGAACCTTGCCCCCTAGGGATGAAAGGCAAGGGATACCTTTGCAAAACAAATGTCCTAGAAAAGATATCTTGCATAAGAGCAATGGATGAAATACAAACCATCTTAAAGATTAAACATAATAGATCCTAGAAGATAGGAAGAAATATACCTCTTGCCCCCTAGTCTAGAGGAGAAAACATTTATGTTATATCAGAGTGGGGTAAAATTATGAATAAATTCCAAAGAAGTTTCTTTTCTCTTATCTTTATGGATTAGATAATAAGGAGAAGGTACTTTGAAGAATCTTTGCACATCTACATCATGAACCATAGTTTGAACCTCAACATAAGTGTGGGAATAACTAGGAATAGCAGATGGAGAATTAGGAATTGGATTAGGAAAGATAGGATTAGGATTAGGAAAATTAGGAAATAAATTAGGAAAGATACAATTAGGATCAGGAAGTTTAGGAATACTAGGAAAAGTGTAGGAAGTGATATGAATGGAAGACATAACCGGAGGAACATTTGGAACCACAGTTGAAAAATGGTTTGAATAGATATAAGTAATATTATGGTAAGAATGTTGTGAGGTAGGATCTTGATTTCCCATAAGATCATCACTAAGAGGAAGAGCATTAAGGGAATTTATATCTTTCTCTGCTAATGCCTCATCACTAGAAGGAATCCTAAATTGAGGTGAAGGATTTATAATGTCATCTTCTTTTGCATAAAGGAAGTGTGTTTTAGAGAATATGTCATCCTTTTGTATCAAAAATTCTTCACAAGGAGGGGATATATCGATGTATTTATCCAAGGGTTCATCCCAAAAAGTAGAAGTATCCACAATGGCTTCATGAGGAAGAGAGTAATCAACATCGAAATCCAAAGGTTCATCCCAAATAGGAGGATTATCCGCAATGGTTTCATGAGGAAGAGAGTAATCAACACCCAAATCCAAAGGTTCATCCCAAATAGGAGGACTATCATCCCTATCCATAAAGCCCATTATAGGAGTGTCAAAACTCTTTAAAGCTTGATCCCTAAAGGGGAAAGAAGGTAAATTGTATTGTAAAATAGGCTCATAGAAAAGACATATATTAGGAGAAGAATTAACATCAATCCCTAACTTATCTTTGTAAAGGTCAATTGAAGAGGTTGTAAAGGAAGATGAAATAGGAATAGGATCAATGGAGATCTCATTCGAACAATTTCCATCCTCACTTCCATGTACCTCATTAAGGGATCTATCCTCTTGAACAACAAAAGCCTCATCAAAGTACTCAAAACAAGAATCATACATGTTGAATACTAAAAGCATGAAAATGTAAATGTTTATGTATTTTTAAAGAAATTTTACAGTTTTTTTGGATTTTTGAAATGTAAATGCAAGAGCATAAAAGAAATCTAATCTTAAGGCAAGAAAATAAATGATCTAACACCAAAAAGAAAGAGTTGTCTATTGCGGGTTCACCAAAATGTAAAAGTGAAGGTGAACACACAAGATAATAGAAAGGGAAATCTAACACAATAAGGCATCTAAATCCACAAAAGAAAGGGGTAAATATGTCGGGTTCACCAAAATGTAAAGGATAAAATATGGATGGGGTCCTAGAATAATGGTTTGCACATAAAAGAGACCCCAAAACCAATATTTTACACTTACATTTGAATTGTATTGATATGAAAAGTAAATGTAGATGACTAATGTTGAAATGAAGAGATAAAGGTACTTACCTCTAAAAAAGAACCTACTGAAAACCTTGTCAAACAGTCTCAGAAATTGTTGATTTTCGCTATCTTGAACCGAAACTGTGAGATCTACAAAACCCAAAAATCTTTTCCAATTCTAAGGGAGGTCGTCTTTGACCCTCATAAAAGGTCAAAGACTACATTCTTTATTTGAAGGTCGATTCTGATTTTGTTCGCAGATCTCAGAAGTTCACCGAAAAGGGTATCCGAATCTGCTCTCAGACCCGAAATCCCGCACCTGTTCCTGCAAGAAAAAGAAGATTTTTATTGTTTGTTTGAGGGGTTTGCCTTGGTCAAACCCTGGTTTGGAATCAACCTTAATATTGAAATTGAAATAAGAATGCTAGCAAGTAGTAGAAATGGATTTAACAATGAAGCTATGCAATTTGATAGAAATGTAATTGTATTTTGAATGTAAACAAGTATATTGATATGAAAGCTTGAACACAACAATGGTAAAATCAAACTTCCATGATTGTATGCCTTGAATCCACCATGAGGGAATAATGAAGGGATCTTGAAGATGAACAAAAAGATCTTGAAGGAAGATCACACCATCATGATGGCTAGATCTAGGGTTTGAATGATGAATCTTGAATGCATGAACCAAATCCCTTCAAAGGCTTGAATGCTTGAATCCTTGATCTTCAATGGAGAACTTGGATGGAGAAGAGAACTTGAATGCTTGAATGAGTGCTTGCACTTGATCACCTTAAGAGCTTGAGAGCAACGAAGATATGAATGATGGATGAGATGTAAAAATGAGAGAGGAAGGCCTCCTTTTATAGTGAACTAGGGCACAATCCTCTAGAGGGGCCACCTTGGAGAATTAAATCCCAATTAGGTCCTAACCTTTAAAAAATATACCTAGATTAAATGCAATTAGAGGATTTACAATTCCAAAACTTGAAATAGCGAACCCGGAGGTGGGAAAATAAATATCCTCGAAACCCAATACCCAAAAATTAAGGAATTTGGAGATTTTGAAAGAGGGGCAAAATCGAGGTTGGGACTGACTTAGTCAAGTATGACCTCAATCCTGACCTAGTCAGGATCAACCTTGATTATGACCCTGTGGGCCCAGATCCAACCAGAATCAGTCAGGAGGTCCTGAGGATGCCCAGAGACCTAGAAATGATACCAGAATAGGACAAAATGTTAGGGATAGGCATAAAATCCTATGATGACTGTGATGAAGGCCAGAAGGACCTATTTCTAAGTCCTACCTAGAAAATAGAGCCATGAAAGAGGGAAATTAAGGAGAATCCTTGGGATCCTTACCCTAATTTCACCTAGAACAAAGCAGAAAAGAAGTGGAAAGTGGGGAGAAAGCCAAATACATGCAAAGATCTGATCAAGGCGCTTAACATGACCCTAGACCATTTACTCGGAGGGCTAAATGCTCTTATCATGGAAGTGCTTCCATTTTAGGACGATACACATTCAAATCAATTCAAAAATAAAATAAAAATATATATTTAGAATCTAGATAAAAAATCGTAAAAGACTCTAATTTACTTTATCTTCTTATTTCAAACGATTTACCGAAAATATGCATTTGAATCTATTTTTTTTTTTTTAAATGTAGACTTCAACGTCCATTTAGGCATAAAAGTGTAACCCACTATTGTGGGTTCACCCAAGTAAAGCTTCTGGATTGTTCTTATTGAGGTGTGAGCCTCTTAGTGATCAATAGTATTTTCTACCATGCTTGGTGGGAGTGTTCTTTCTCACCGCCAAGAGTTGGTATTGTCCTTGGAAACACAAAAAGTTCTCAACAAAGCACCCTACGATGCAACATAATACAAATTATTCATGGAGTTGAGGTTTTTCTCTGAACCTCATGGATCAAGATGACTAGCATCACTCCATCACATAGCATTTCAGCTAGAGATATAACAACCCCTCACAACATTTTCCTCATATTCTTTGTGCGGAGGAACCACATGGATATCACACTCGGGATATACTGTGCAACTTCCAGCAAGTGGTGGATTAGATCAAAGTACGACACCACTAGTATGGTTGCTTAGACCTAGGCCACTACAACATTCAGACCATGTACTAGCCTAAGGACATGGTTTGGTCATTTTCTACTCTGAAGGCAACATCCCCTATTTTCGAAGAAAGACTTTGTATGCCACATTTGGAGATTTTCTACCCCCACAAGCCTTTCTTCCTTCAACACTATCTTTGTACAAAGGAGGCTTTTTATCTAGAGGAAGGAGAAACCACTTGAAATCAAGGAAGGCCTGACGCTCGCCTCCCTAGACCAAGCTAAAGGTTCAAGAAACCCATCATATGAAAGCCAAGGGTGTGAATTGTCTAGTATGAAGGCATCAAACGAAGAAGATGATGCCCAATTACAGGATTAGCTAGAGCTTGTCTTCTCATCCCTAGAGCAACGACAATCTCTAGAAAAAGGCACAACTAAAGTGGAAGATACTCTAGAAAGACATAACTAAGGTGGAAGATACTACATAGATCCTAGCCTTCATCTCCGACAATGCAAACAATGAGGTGCCTAGCCGAAGCCCCATCAAAGATTATCCATTGTCAGCACGTGGATGTCCCATTAGATATGCAACAAAGCCCCTCTCTTACCAAACCACCCCAATTGTGCCCATGTCAAGACTTGTGGTTAGTATTGTATTGAGTCTTTCAATTTCCTCAGTACTAGGAAATGACCCCACCATGTACATTTATGTGATTTTTCCTAGTAGTCAAAAAATAAAAGAGTATAACCACTCAGTTTCCATATTCCCATCCCATTGGTTAAAGGGTCGTACCATGTAAAAGAAGTTAGGAAAGAGGGGAAGATGCTTTCGAAACCCAGTTGATGGGTCACTCTAATAAGTTCATTAGTCGGTTAGAGTAGAGTAGGTAAAATGTCTTTAAGTTTCCACAAAGCGCTATTGCATAGGATCCCCTTGTACAAACTATCTTCCCAAGTGCTTTTACAAATATTTTACTCAAAGGAGTGATGAACGCGAAGGTCACTAGACGTTGAAGTCATCGTGCCACTAAATAAAATCTTTATGAAGGAGACATCCATTAAAAGACATTTGTATGTAGATAACAACCAAAATGCTCTGCTAAGAGAAAACATGTTAGAGCTCAAATCAAGTGCACTAATATGTTGGCTCTCTCGATAATAGGTATCCTTTAAATGACAGTAGTATTTGTATATAGTGAAGATTCTCATCCTTGATATATTTTTGCTCAAAACAAAGGTAATTTCCTTACATAATGAACACGTTATTTTTTTATTGTCCATTTTAAAAGACATGCTTTTCATAAAAAATGTTTGCACAAGGAAATTAAAGCAAAGACTCAAGAAACACACGATAGTATATATATTCATATCTATAGAATTGTTTACAATATATACATTATCGAGTTTTTTTATCAAGAAAACAAAAGGGAGTAACACTTTTTTCATTCAAAAGTGGGTTTTTTATGGGCTAATTGTTTGTAGGACCCGGTGAATTCATCGAAGTCATTTTTAGTGTCTTCTTCCTTGTTGAATGGAAAAAGTTCCCATTCTACCATTTCTTCGTTATTAGAAGTATCCTAGCCCTAGCCAAACATTACCAATGTGTGAAACTTGTCCAACCCACCTTGCTTAATAGAACCATCTCCTGCCAGCCACTTCAGAAATGTCGAATTGCACCTTGCCCGCTCCCTGTGTTCTAAAATAGTCTATTGTCTGGAAATTGGCCTCAAAGGGCCACTAAGGCACCACTACGTCTCTTTCTAGATACACCCCCAGGTTTGTAGCCAGTGGGAGCCCAACTCCCAACTATGCTACCCTCAAGACCTCTTCCAAGCCCTCAATATAGCTTTCCCCAAACAACCCCCTAGAATTCAACCTAATGTTAATTACCAAATCCAAGATGTGATTCTGAGCTCTTGTAGTAGTGAGCCTCATAGGAATATCCATGGCTAGGACTAAGCTACATTGCTAAGACACACTATGACACACCCTTACACAGAATGCCCAAAATTAGAATGATTTTATTGAGGGTGGTGATCTCCATTTATAGCCAAATGAGGGTTGCCTGCTCGAGATTGTGTAAGGTTGGAAAGTTTCCTTGAGAAGTAATCATGGTCGTATGAGGACGTCTTTCCCAAAGTTGTCATTCCTTGCATAGACAACCACTTTGCCGCTCTGATTGCCCATCCACATGGACAACATAGTTTTTTTACACTTTGGTTTTCAAAAGAATTCAGTGCATTTATTTCATCGTTTATTGCATAAGATTTTGATGTGACATTAATACATAACCCAAGATAGTGAAGTAAATTATGTGCCTCATCAAGAACAGGCGGCATCATTATTCATTAATACCCTCATTAACTACTTCTATGATTTGATGTTTGGTGGGAACTCGCAACTGTATTAAGTGAAAAATCTAAAAGAACCTCCTACTACCACCTTGGTTTCCGACTTGGTAGCTACATTATCATTAAAAGTCTACAAAGAAGATTGAAAAGAAAGAAATCAAAAGAAAATTGCAAAGGGCTAAAACCAAGTGATGTTAGTATCTATACCGGGGCTATGGTCGCCTGACCGACAGTAGAGCAATGCTAATGTAAATCAAGGCAATTAACTTGTCATGGCTATGAACGCTTGACTGGCAACAAGGCTCTATCTGATCGGTTATAGGAGTGTGTCAATCTACGTAGCTTAATACAAGGAAGAGTTCCTCTTTATGCCATCTCAATTGGAGGAAGAATTCAAAGCACTTGTAAACTTTTAAGCTTGGATAAAGCTTTAAAATCTCGATGCCCGTCACAATCTTGTTTGTTGAATGATGAATTTTATGTATTTCCTTCTTTCTAGGATTCAGTGTACGTTCCCTTTGTTATCTTTATGTAACCTATGGTTGTTAGTCGTTTTGATTGTCTTTATAGGTCTTGTGATTTTGGTTACAGGTTGTATCTTCTAGTCGGCCTCGACATGCTTCCTAGCTTCCATTTTCCTCGCACCCCACCTTGCTGCAATTGTCACTCTCGCATGATGACAGGTTTTCTCCCTCTACCAGGATTTTCGCTAAGAGTTTACTTATGTTGTTTCTTTTGATGGCAGGAAAAGATCAACCCACGACGATGAACACTTCTTCTCCCGATGAGCTTGCAAAAAAACCAATCCGATACGTTCACACGAGTTGACGAAACTCTAAAGAAGCCCAATGAACCAAGTGCCTATCTGCTCAACCAAAATCCTGGACTTTAACCATGCAAGCATGGTTCCCCTTGAAAGTTGGCAAGATATAGACCATATGTGCAATGTTCGGTAACTAAAGTATTAGTCTCTTTGGTCACGGTTTCCATGCCGCTCAAGCAATACTTGCGGACTCTACCAAACACCTCCTCAACAAACACATGTAACACTGCGCACCCTTGGCTTAACTTTGCCGAGGAAACTCAAAGAATGTCCGCCAGCCTGACACATGTCTAGTTTACTCACGACTTTTCAAAAGGAAGAAACAAGGCCCACTTCCCTGCGTGCCCGCTGCCACTTGTCCATTTCAATGGAGAATCTCAAGGAAATCCTTCCCATTCAAGAAAATGTCGACCATGCAGGAGAAAGGATGAATGAAAAGAGCCGCGACCACCCCCAAAATGGTAAAAGGTTCAAAAGCAAAATAGTTGGCACTTAGCTCTTATCAACAAGAAGGTCTCTGCCCGAGCCACCTTTGTCAGATTGCGCCAAAACTTGATAAATGTGCTTTCCACTCAATCTCATAGAGAAAAGTCTATATAGGGGAGAGGATCCAGTACTTGGGCATCCTAACTTCGGGCTTCTCAAAATTCTACGTGGAAATTTCAAATCACTCTCATTTTTTTATAGTAGCGTACTTGGCGAGTCTCCTGCTTATAACTAAGGTTTCAGAGCCACATCATCAAATATGATGCCACTTTAGCATGCTTTTTGCCAAGGTGTCCAAAATAGCCCAAAAAAAAGTGAGACCAATCATAGTGAATTAGGGACCCCAATACTTGTGCAGCTGATGTGGCATCACACTATTGGCTGCTTTTTAGAACAAATGACACATTTCATTCAATTATGGATAGTCATCATTAGCAAAAACAACTTTAAAGTCACAACTATTGGTACAATGTTGTCAAAAATATTGGATATTAAATCAACAACTGTGGGTATTAAGTTAAGAACTGCTATCACAACCATTGGAACGTGTTCAAGTACTGGGTCCTCTCCCCTAAACCCCAATTGTTTAACGAAGACATATGTGTATATATCATATCTACAAGCATTGAGCAAGTTCACCAGTTGTAAATTCTAGCATGATAGAGGAATCTTTTTTTTTCCTACCTTCAAATGTATAGTGTGGCATATGTAATTAGTGGCTTGATTTCCAACCTTTACATGTTTACTCTAAATAAAGTCCTTGTCACCTTTTTGCTTTTTGTTAACTATAGCGTACTGTGTTGATTTCTTTTGTATCTGGCCCAAAATATTTGTCATCCTTTTCACTTTCCATTGTGCTTTAAGATTAGTGAATCATGCAGACCTTATGCTCTTCACTCATCTTTGAAGTCGGTATCAAACTATGACATTTAAGGTTTGCATCCTTAGATAACAAGCTAACCAGATGTGGGTACTCATATTCGCCATCTGGTTTCGCTATGAACCAGCAAAATGTTGAGAAAGCCTTGGCTTATCGCCTTGTAGTGTAGATTTTATTTTTGCTATATCCCTCCTCCCTTTTCTCAGTTAAGGAATGAAGAACCAACTTCTAAAATCTCAAATGTCGCTTTGCAAGGCACACCAAATCTCACTCTTGCAAAGCTTCCAGACTACCCTTAATTAGGTGTGAGCCTCTTAGGAATTAATAGTTAACTACAAACTTTATAAACCTACTCATCTAAGGATGATATCTAATTTCATACCATTGCAATGTTAATGAACACATTTAGAGATTTTTTATGTTAGGATTAAAGTGTAAACTTTGTTAAATTTTAGTCTAACCCCATTATTGATTTCACAATATAAAAAAACACAAAAGACAAGATGTGAAATGCTTATGTTTAAGAGTTGTAGTAGTATTTGTTAAAAATAATGTGATGATATATTGAAGCTACTTTTTAATTATTTTGTCTTTAACATTTTTTTCATGTTACTAATGACCTAGGGCTTATCTTTAATAACACAACCTTAGAGAGTCTTAACTTCAAATGCTTTGGCATGCAATATGTCAAGCAATTGTCAATTGTCTCGGATGCTACCTCTAATATTAGTGAAATTTGAACCTTGACAAATAAGACCATATGAAAAATTGTGTCCAAGTGATAAGTTCATATATGTGATTGAATGTAAAGAACACATTTACACCAATAATTGAATTCAAGTGGAAAAAAGTATGTATGCAAAGCAATACCAAAAATAAATGCAATCAAAATCTCTACAAAAATATACATACCATTAATTTTTTAAATCGGACTCATTCATCCAAGAAATGAAAATATAAGGTGCTAGTCATGTTTTTATAAATACAAATTAATTGTTGAAAGTTTGGCTAATGCTTAACCAACTACACTCATCAATTTTATGCTTTTAGATTTAATTGTGTATAGACTATTTTTGAACATCAATAATAGTCTACATACAATTGAAATAAAAAACATAACATTGATTTACATGAATTATGAAAACCAATTAACACTAATAGCTACATTCATGCCACATAATTGTTTCTATATATATCCCAATATCTAAAAAAATCTTTGGCATTTCTTTTTAACCCTATAAAAGGGAGACAACGTTTCTTTATTGTTCTCACCTTCAAAAACGAGCTCTTGTCAAGACTCAAGGCAAAGCCAACGTTAAACATACAATTTTATATGAATTACAAATTCAACACAAAAATTGACACCAAATAGCCCATGTACCTCCAATTCCAAAAGATAAAATGAATGGACAAATGATTTTAATGATGCCACAATACTAAACAACTTAATGGATGAAAGCCCTGTTACTTCTGAAGTAAGCCACTTACCCTCATAATTTGCTATAACGTACGGGTCCCAATTCCTTAACCTTTGCCCGGAGGATGTGCTTCTGGATTTTCCCCGTTGCAGTTTTAGGTAAGGGACCAAATACCACCGATTTGGGAACCATATAACGAGGCAGCCTGTCTCTGCAATATTTCATAATATCCTCGCCCAATTCCGGCTCTTGGGCAGAACTAGCAGAACTTTTCAATGTTACGAAGGCACAAGGGGATTCCCCCCACCTTTCATCCGGCCGCGCCACAACTGAAGCCTCCAAGACGCAGGGATGCCCATAAATGGCATTCTCCACCTCCAAGCTGCTTATGTTCGCCCCACCAGAGATAATGATATCCTTGGCCCGGTCCTTGATCTCTATGTATCCGTCAGGGTGCTTCACTGCCAGATCCCCGGAGTGAAACCAACCGCCTTTAAAACAATCTTGATTAGCCTTAGGGTTGTGAAGGTACCCCTTCATTACCATGTTGCCCCTCATTACTATCTCTCCAATGGAGATTCCGTCCGCAGGAACGGGAACCGTGGTGTCTGGGTTAACGACTTCCAGGCCTTCAAGCGCAAGGTAGCGTACGCCCTGCCTGGCTTTGAGGGCTGCCCGTTGGGGCAGTGGCAGGGTATTCCATTCCTCCTTCCATGCGCACACAGTGGAAGGTCCGTAGGTTTCAGAGAGGCCGTAGGTGTGTGTAACCCTAAACCCTTGTTTTTCCATGGCGGATAAAACAGACGCCGGTGGTGCTGCTCCGGCGGTCATTATGTGTACGCCCTGCGGGATGGGAACCCGATCCTCTGGTGGAGCATGGACTATTGTGTTCAGCACAACTGGAGCCGCGCAGAAATGTGTGACCTTGTGCTCCGCTATGGTGCTAAAGATTGCCTTCGCCGTTACCTGCAGCCAACACCACTTTCAATTGCCATTTAACAGATCGATCGGAAGGAGAGGAATCATGCGGAAAAAGACTTAAAAATGAGAAAGATGCGAATCTGTGAGAGAAATATTGTCTGATTCTGAATTTAAACATTTCATGTGAATGATGTTAGAGATTTGATTCTGCATTTAAGCCATTGCATCTGAATGATGTCACAGACATGATTTCTGATTCTGATTTCAAACCATTGCATTAGTGACTCGTATGTCAAGGAAAGAACGGTCTGTAACTAAAGTCGCCTCTCATCGGACAAACAGATTATATTTTCAAAATCTGACTTATCTTTTAATTTTTAATTTTAAGATTTTAATAAAAATCTCTTTTCGTTGAATAAAGGGTTTTTTTCCCAATTTTTTAATTTTTAATTTTAAGATTTTAATAAAAATCTCTTTTCGTTGAATAAAGGGTTTTTTTCCAATTTTTTAATTTTTTATTTCTTTTTATAAAAACGTTTTTCATTGACTAAAAGTCTTTTACAAGATCTGATTTCTGCTTTTAAGAATGGACTCATCTTTTTACCAGAACCCTCTTATATCTTTAATTCTTACGGTGGATCTCTATGCAGTTGCCTAATTTATATAAGACATATTTGTAGAATTAATTTAACTCATTTATTTATTTAAATTTGTATTAATAACAATTTGTCAAAGAGAAAAAAATTAAAAAATAAATGGTAAAGCAAAAAAAATTGAGCATGCCAAAAGTATCAAATGTTCAAGAAAAATCTAACCATCCAGGATTTTTAACAATTTGCTTAGTTTCAACTTTTTATTAACCATCTATTTTTATTTTCAATTTCTATACAATAGCTAATCTATTAACTTGATCTGCAATTCGTCTATTTTCTCATAGATCATGTAAGTTGATTCCATTGATACAGACAAAAAGCATACACAATAAAATTAAAAAGAAAACAATAACACTCCAATTTTATCAGATTTTCAATTCAATTCAATTTAGTAGCTTCTGATTTTGATTGTCTATGTATTTTTGACATCAATCAAAACCAGAAGATACTGCCCTGAATAACACTCCATTTCTTCAAACTTAAAAGGAAATAATAAAATACAAGTCATTGTTTAATATTAATATTTTAAAGATCGGACATGCTTTTTTTATTTTGAATCTTTTAATAAAAATCGCCTCTTACCGGAGCGGTTAACCCCTCTAGTGAGACAAATTGTCCCTCTCAATAAGGAATCAGGAATCATTTTCTTTTACCTGGCGCAGGCAAATATTGGTGCCGCATAACGCTGCCGTCGCCCAGGTGTAACACCAACCGTTGCAGTGAAACATGGGCAGAGTCCAGAGATAAACGCAACCGTCCGCCATATCCCAGGCGAGGGAGGCGCCGAGAGAGGACAAGTAGGCACCCCTGTGGCTGAGCACCACACCCTTGGGATTCGATGTGGTGCCCGACGTATACCCTAGCGCAATGCTCTGCCACTCGTCCTCTGGTGCCCTCCATTCGAACGCAGGATCTCCTCCTCCCAAAAATTCCTCGTACTCCACTGCTCCCTGCTTCAATGCACTTTCCAAATTACTCCTCTCGCATGCCTCATCTGCTATCACCACTAGTACTGGTTCTCGAAACCCAGGCTTTGCGCGGATTAACCCTAGCGCGTCCTGCGCAAGTGTAAAGAAGTCCTGATCCACCAGCACGGCCGCCGCCGTGGAGTGCTCCAGCAGGAACGACACCATTCGTGCATCCAGACGAATGTTGACGCAATTCACCACGGCTCCCGCCATGGCCACCCCGAAATGTGCCTCGTACATGGCCGGAACGTTTGGTGCCAACAAAGCCACCTGCAAAAACAGAAAAGGAAAGAAGTGAGTTTAGTCAACCACTGAATCCAATGCCTCAATTGAAATACTTGAATTTTTCTAGACCTTCTCAAGCTGCTCTTCCCCTTCTCCTCTCTCCCCTTACAAGAAAAATGCCTAAAACCCTAAAGGCTGTAACCTTCTGTACAATATGGAGTTTTAAATTTAAAATTTCCTGGCTACAGAGGAAGCCACGGTGTCGAGGAAAAGTGCATGAAAGCTATCTTTTGAAAAACGAAAGAAAAGCAAATGTAGTCAAATCCAAAGAGAATTCCTCTCCTCGGTCTCCTAGGGCCTAAATTAACCGAAAACTTTAGACAATTGATTAAATCCTTAGAAGCGGTAAATCTGGAAGAAAAGCAAAAAGAAAAGGACTGAGTTTAGTCAACCACTGAATCCAATGCCTCGATTGAAATACTTGAATTTTTCAAGATCTTCTCAAGCTGCTCTTTCCCTCTCTCCTGCAAGAAAAACTCCTACAGAGAAAGCTAGGGTGTCTAGGAAAAGCCCATGAAAGCTATATTTTGAAATAAAACAAAGAAAAGCAAATTTACTCAAATCCAAAGATGATCCCTCTCCTCAGCCTACTCCTAACCCTAAATTAACCATAAAACTTCGAAAATTTGCCTAAATTTTTGAAAGCTGTGAATCATGAAGGAAAAAATGAGGAAATTTTGCCTCATTAATCCGGAATGCCTCCCATCACTCTCTCCAGCTTCCTTGGAAACCCTGGCCTGTGAATGTAGAGCTGGTTGTTTAAGCCCTCGACAGGGCACGAAAAAGAATTCGAGAAGAAAGCGCTTGTTGATCTAAATAATAACAAAATAGGGCGAAGTGGATTATTTACCGTTTTGCCGAGGCCAATGTTGTGGCGAGCGAGAGCAGAGGCGAGGCGCCTGCATCTCTGGTAAGTCTGAGCCCAAGTATAGTGCTTTGCGCCATGGATGACCGACTTGCGCTTGGGATGCACCAGAGCTGCTCGCTGAAGAAACCAAAGCGGCGTCAGAGCCGTGTAATTTGCAGGGCATTTGGGCAGATCGTCAATATCCATGGCTTTATTTGACCTCGGGGTTCGGCTACACTTGCCTCCACACTACTTAAAGTGGCTTCGACAGGAACGGAAGATCTGGACGAGAGATTAGTATTTAGTATTTAGTGTTTGAGACGCCAGGGCACAGCCTGAACGATTCTTTCTACAAATTTGATAAGATTACCAGGTATGTCTTTAGATTTTCTCCGCTCCCTTCGCGTTGGATCCAAACTGTGGGAGGGCGTGAGCACAAAATGAAGGCGACTTTTTTAATTGAACAAATTTTAAAGTAGCATTTTTAAATGTGAGGAGCCTAGCGTGTCTTCCTAAAAGAATTATCGAGTCACATGTTCTTTTGACATTTTGAACCGATCTTACAACCGCCTTCCGTCACGATGCCTTCAGTCTTCAATTTTTTAAAGAGCTATTTGTGAAGCTGGTTATGTCATCATTATGAAATTTTGTTGCTTATTTTTTAAACAGTTATTTTTAAAACTATTTTAAAATAAAATCATTAATAAAAATGATTTAGAGAAAATTTTGGAGATAAATAAAAGGAGGAAAAATAAATAATGTGTTGTTTTTTTCAATTATCATTTATTTCAACCTTGGTTTTTCAATGCTTATTTTCATTTTTTAAGTACTTGTTCCACTAAAATAGGAGAAGATTATGTTTTATCATTTTAAATATGCATGGGAACATTTTAGCTATTTAAATTTAAGCAGAAATTGGAGTTAAATAGCCACATGGGAACATGGGGTTAGGGTAGGTCTCCATGCTGCTAAGCTTACAGATATCTTAAAAATTATTTTAAAATAAAATCATTAATAAAAAATGATTGAGAAGAAAAATAGGAGACAAATAAAAGGAGGGAAAATGATTTGTGGAGTCATTTGTTATTTTTCCCAATTAGTAGTTGCTGCTTATTTTTAGCCCCCTTTTTTTCGATGCTTATTTTCATTTTTTAAGCAGTCGTTGCTCCACTAGATTATGTTTTATCCTTTTTCCTATCATTTAAAATATGTTGGGAGCACTTTAGTTGCTTAAATTTAAGCAGAAATTAGAGTTAGGAAGCCGCATGGGGACATGGGGTTATTGTGCTCGTAGATGTCATTGGTGGTTATATGGTGCTCCACTTGTATAGTTCAACTATTAACATGAACATAGATAGTCTGCTCTAATAAATACATATGGCTCATTTCGGGGGAAGCTTGGGCATATTGTAATTGGAGGACTTGGTAGAGGTAATTCTGGAGTTGTTCTTTCATTTTTATTATTATTTATAAAGGACACTATACTGATAATTTTATGGAAGTTCTTATTATTCTTTATGCTATAGGGAGATGTTATGTCTTTAGATGGTGAAGGATCATTTCAAATTGGATTCATAGGTGGTGGTGGATGTGTTGGAAAAGAGACAAATGGACGAGAATAACTGACAATTGCATTTGGTAGTCAATCAGATTATGCAGATGTGTACAGATCTCTAGACTATTATTTTTTTGTCACATCATGGAATCAAGCTACATATTGGTCAACAAAATGGGTCTCTGACTAGATGGATGGATAAGACATCAAGCTTTGGGGGTACCTATCTACTGAGTACTCTATATATCTAGATGAGCTTGTTGTGGAAGACTTGGGAGGTTATTTGGAGTTATGGGGGAGCTTTGATTATTTATTGATTGTTTGGCCTTGGTCCCTAGTGTACTATTTGTTGGTTCAGCTTGCCTTGTACTATTCTTTATTAATTAATAAATTGTCATCCTTATTTTAAAAAATTAAAATTAAAATAATATCATGCCTTTGACCTAGATAGTGTGCTCTAATAAATTGTATGCCTTTGACCTAGATAATGTACTTTCTCACCTTGTATAATGTATTGGTGTTAGTCTCATCATTGAAATCTTTTCATATTTATACTTTTATCAGTAACAATTGACTATAATGTTTCAACTTCTTACTTTATCATTAGACCCTTAGTAAACATTCAATCTCTTATTGTCAAGTTAGCTACTTACTCTAATGAATATAGAGAAGGCATTATCTAACACACCATGTTTGAAGGAGAGGGAATTGATAGACATGTTGGTTTAAGAATCTCTAATTGATTCTTCTTTCCTAGATGACATTATAGATATCATCTCTAATTGTAAACTTAGGTTTTTCATTCTCTTTTTCTCATGAGTAGTCTTATTCCAACAAGACTTACAAATGTACACACTCAAGATAGGAAAGTTGTGGTTGCTCTATCTAGTCCATTAGGGGGTTTGGTTAACAATTTATATCTTGCGTGTTTACTTTTCTTGAACATGTCAAACAATTATTTTGATATGACTCCTAGGTCATTTTATGGATAGACTAGCCACATTCAACTATGAGACTTCAAGTTTCATCCTAAGGGTATGTACAAGTCTAAATATTGAATGTGGATAAGATATCTTTCCTCAATTATGTGTTCTATCCTTTCTTAAAATGAATTGCAAACTACCTAGGAAGAGTAATGGGTATGTGCAGGATCATGGTATGCCAAAAAGTGGCGATGTGAAAAAATCCTCTTTTCACTCGTCCAAAAATGCGCTAAAAAGCGTGTTGACTTCTTAGTAGGCTTGGGTGTCAGTACACATGGCCAAACCAAAAGCCAATGCACAAGCCTAATTGGATATCGGATTTGAAATCAGATATCGGATTTAAGATCGGATATCAAATTTTTCAAATCGGATATCAAATTTTTGCCGCCAAAATTTTGCTTTCCATTTAAAATTTCAACATTTGCAATTTCAAACTTTTTTATTCCATGTTATTTTCATTTTTTTTTAGTTTTAAATTATTGTTATAGATATCATTTTTTATAATATTAATGTTTTTATATTAACATTAGTATTAATATTATAATAATAATACCTATGAGATCTCTGATGCAGAGGCACTAAGCAATAGTGCATGCATATTAAAAATTCATCCAAAACTGTCATGTCACTACCCTTTGCATAAACCTTTACTTTGTCATGAATAACTTTTGAATAAAATAATATATGAAAAATCCCTCTGGTGAGGATAGGCATAATTAGGTTCTCTAAAACATACTCCAAGATGAGAAAGATCCAACAGTTGAGTTGGGAGATATGATCCACACAACAACACCCAATTTTCTGTGATAAAAAACCAAGACTGGTCTGCATAGACCCATACTCTATCATGAATAAATTTTGAATAAAATAATATATCAAAAATCCCTCTAGTGAGGATGGGCATAATTAGGTTCTCTAAAACATACTCCAAGATGAGTAGGATCCAACAATTGAGTTGGGAGATATGATCCATGCAACAACAACACCCAATTTTCTATGATAAAAAACCAAGACTGGACTTACATAAAATCTGAACTTTATTTACATCTCAGAGAATAATTCGTACATTTCAGCATCCTCTCCACAAAAAATAGACTCTACTATCATTTAATGACTTGATTCCTCTTCCACTCCAACCATTTCTTGGTAGTTACATTCGAAGAGGAATACCAAAAGACTCCTATGCATGTGTTTCCCACTAAAAGACAATGTAACCGTTATGTTTGAAAATCTAAATCTTTCAACTATGAAAACAACTCAAAACTAATTAAAACTTATAAAATATAAACTTCCTAATGACTTCCAACATCTTGGAGACCTATTCTAAACACTTATAACCTCTTAGTAACCCCTAAAAAATCCTTGACACTCTTGGACACTATTGGTCCACTTACAATGCATTTTAGTCCTTTATGACTATTACAATCACATGCTATTTAGAAAACCATTATAGGTTTTAGAACTTCATAGTTGATCTTCTTTGATGAACTTGGTATCTTGATGGATTGTCCTTGGTGCTCTCTCTCTCTCTCTCTCTCTCTCTCTCTCTCTAGGGTTGTAAGGTGTCATAATGGTTCGTAGGATAGGAATCCTTAAGACACCTTAAGACCCCTAAGATGTACTCTTAGGCTTTCTAATGGGTCGTAAGGTGTCATAAAGGGTTGTAGGACTTATTAATGGGTCCTATGACCCCTTAAGACACCTTACGACCCCTAAGATGTACTCTTAGGCTTTCTAATGGGTCATAAGGTGTCATAAGGGGTTGTAGGACCATTAATGGGTCCTAGAACCCCTTAAGACACCTTACAACCCCTTAGGAACCCTAAGAATACATATTAGTGTTCCTAGTACACATTAATGGGTCTCAAGGGATCATAAGACATATTACTGTATCTCGGGAGCTATTAATGGATGTTAGGACCCCTTAAGACAACTTACGACCCCTAAGATGTACTCTTAGGCTTTCTAATGGGTCATCAAGTGTCATAAGGGGTCGTAGAACCCATTAAGACACGTTACGACCCATTAGGAACCATAAGAATACATCTTAGTGTTCCAAGTACACATTAATGGGTCTAAAGGGGTCATAGGACATATTATTGTATCTTAGGACACCATAAGACCCCTTACGACCCCTAAGATGTACTCCTAGGATTCCTAATGGGTTGTAATGTGTCATAAGGGGTCGTAGGACCTATTAATAGGTCGTAAGATCCCTTAAGACACCTTACAACTCCTAAGATGTACTCTTAGGCTTCCTAATGGGTTGTAAGGTATCATAAGGGGTCGTAGGACCCATTAATGGGTCCTAGGATGCCTTAAGACACCTTATGACCCCCAAGATGTACTCTTAGGCTTCCTAATGGGTCGTAAGGTGTCATAAGGGTTGTAGGACCCATTAATGGGTCCTAAGACCCCTTATAACACCTTACGACCCCTAAGATGTACTCTTAGGCTTCCTAATGGGTTGTAAGATGTCATAAGGGGTCGTAGGACCCAGTAATGGTCCTTCGACCCCTTAAGACACCTTAAGACCCCTAAGATGTACTCTTAGGCTTCCTAAGGGGTCATGGGGACTTCCTAGGGGTCCTAACGCATGATAAGGTGTACTAGGACCCCTAGGAGGTCCCCATGACCCCTGTTGACACACTTGAATGCTCACATGTGTCCAAAGGGATCCTACAACCCCTTCAGACACACTTGAGAGTTCAAATGTGTCAAAAGGGGTCATGGGGAATTCCTAGGAGTCCTAACGCGTGATAAAGCATACTATGACCCCTAGGAAGTCCACATGACCCCTTTTGACACATTGGATAGCTCAAGTGTGTCTGAAAGGGTCGTAGGACCCCTTCGAACACACTCAAGCATTTCAATGTGTCAAAAGGGGTCATAGGGACTTCCTAGGGGTCCCAACATGTGATAAGGCATACTAGGACCCCTAGGAAGTCTCCATGACCCCTTTTGACACATTAGAACCCTCAAGTGTGTTCTAAGGGGTCCTACGACCCCTTAGGACACACTTGAGGGTTTTAATGTGTCAAAAGGGGTCATGGAGACTTCTTAGGGGTCCTAACACATGATAAGGCATAGTAGGACCCCTAAGAAGTCCCCATGACACCTTTTGACACATTGGAACCCTCAAGTGTGTCATAAGGGGTCTTACGACCCTTTAGGACACACTTGATAGTTTGAATGTGTCAAAAAAGATCATGAGGACTTCCTAGGGGTCCTAACACGTGATAAGGCATACTAGGACTCCTAGGAAGTCCCCATGACCCCTTTTGAAAAATTTGAATGATCAAGTGTGTCTGAAAGGGTCATAGGACCCCTTAGGACACACTTGAGCATTTCAATGTGTCAATAGGGGTCATGGGGACTTCCTACAGGTCCTAATGCGTGATAAGGTGTACTAGGACCCCTAAGAAGTCCCCATGACCCCTTTTGAAACATTTGAATGCTCAAGTGTGTCCGAAGGGGTCATAGGACCACTTAGGATAGACTTGAGCATTCCAATGTGTCAATAGGGTTCATGGGGATTTTCTAAGGGTCCTAACGCGTGATAAAGTGTACTAGGACCCCTAGGAAGTACTCATGACCCCTTTTGACACATTTGAATGCTCAAGTGTGTCCTAAGAGGTCCTAGGAGTCCCCATGACCCCTTTTGACACATTTGAATGCTCAAGTGTGTCTGAAGGGGTTGTAGGACCCCTTAGGACACACTTGAGGGTTCAAATGTGTCAAAAAGGGTCATGGGGACTTCGTAGGGGTCCTAACGCGTGATAAGGCATACTAAGACCTCTAAGAAGTCCCCATGACCCCTTTTGATACATTGGATAGCTCAAGTGTGTCTGAAGGGGTCCTACGACCCCTTCAGACACACTTGAGCTATCTAATGTATCAAAAGGGGTCATGGGGACTTCCTAAGGGTCCTAATGTGTGATAAGGCGTACTAGGACCCCTAAGAAGTCCCCATAACCCCTTTTGACACATTTGAACCCTCAAGTGTGTCCTAAGGGGTCGTATGGGGTCATATGACCTCTTAGGACACACTTGAGGGTTCAAATGTGTCAAAAGGGGTCATGGGGACTTCCTAGGGGTCCTAACACATGATAAGGCATACCAGGACCCTTAGGAAGTCCTCATCACCCCTTTTGACACATTGGATAGCTCAAGTGTGTCTGAAGGGGTCCTATGACCCCTTAGGACACACTTGAGGGTTTCAATGTGTCAAAAAGGGTCATGGGAACTTCCTAGGGGTCTAGGACCCCTAGGAAGTCCCCATGACCCCTTTTGACACATTTGAATGCTCAAGTGTGTCTAAAGGGGTCGTAGGACCCCTTAAAAGACACTTGAGGGTTCTAATGTGTTAAAAGGGGTCATGGGGACTTCGTAGGGGTCCTAACACGTGATAAGGCATACTAGGACCCCTAGAAAGACCCCATGACCCCTTTTAACATATTTGAATGCTCAAGTGTGTCTGAAGGGGTCCTATGACCCCTTTGGACACACTTGAGGGTTCTAATGTGTCAAAAGGGGTCATGGAGACTTCCTAGGGGTCCTAACGCGTGATAAGGCGTACTAGGACCTCTAGAAAGTCCCCATGACCCCTTTTGACATATTAGAACCCTCAAGTGTGTCCCAAGGGGTCCCTTAGGACACACTTGAGGGTTCTAATATGTCAAAAGGGGTCATGGCTAGGACCCCTTAGGACACACTTGAGGGTTCTAATGTGTCAAAAGGGGTCATGGGGACTTTCAAGGGGTCCTAATGTGTGATAAGGCATACTAGGACCCCTAGAAAGTCCCCATGACCCCTTTTGACACATTTGAACCCTCAAGTGTGTCTGAAGGGGTTGTAGGACCCCTTAGGACACACTTGAGGGTTTGAATGTGTCAAAAGGGGTCATGGGGATTTCCTAGGGGTCCTAACGCATGATAATGCATACTAGGACCCCTAAGAAGTCTCCATGACCCCTTTTGACACATTCAAACAATCAAGTGTGTTCTAAGGGGTCGTAGGACCCCTTAGGACACACTTGATGGTTCGAATGTGTCAAAAGGGGTCATGAGGACTTTCTAGGGGTCCTAACATGTGATAAGATGTACTAGGACCCCTAGGAAGTCCCCATGACCCCTTTTGACATATTTGAATGCTCAAGTGTGTTCGGAGGGCTCATAAGACCCCTTAGGACACACTTGAGGGTTCTAATGTGTCAAAAGGGGTCATGGGGACTTTGTAGGGGTCCTAACATGCGAGAAGGTGTACTAGGACCCCTAGGAAGTCCCCATCACCCCTTTTGACATATTTTAATGCTCAAGTGTGTCTGAAGGGCTCCTACGACCCCTTCAGACACACTTGAGCATTTAAATGTGTCAAAAGGGGTCATGAGGACTTTATAGGGGTCCTAACATGTGATAAGGCGTACTAGGACCCCTAGGAAGTCCTCATGACCCTTTTTGACACATTGGATAGCTCAAGTGTGTTTGAAGGGGTCATAGGACCCCTTCAGACACACTCAAGCATTCCAATGTGTTAAAAGGGGTCATGGGGACTTCCTAGGGGTCCTAACATGTGATAAGGTGTATTAGGACCCCTAAGAAGTCCCCATGACCCCTTTTGACACATTTGAACCCTCAAGTGGGTTCGAAGGGGTCCTCCATAACCCATTTTGACATATTTGAATGCTCAAGTGTGTCAGAAGGGGTCCTACAACCCCTTCAGACACACTTGAGTGTTCAAATGTGTCAAAATGGGTCATAGAGACTTCCTAGGAGTCCTAATGTGTGATAAGTCATACTAGGACCCCTAGGAAGTCCCCATGACCCCTTTTTACATATTAGAACTCTCACGTGTGTCCTAAGGGTCGTAGGACCCTTTAGGACACACTTGAAGATTCTAATGTGTCAAAATGAGTCATGGGGACTTCTTAGGGGTCCTAACATGTGATAAGGCATACTAGGACCCCTATGAAGTCCCCATGATCCCTTTTGACACATTTGAACCCTCAAGTATGTCTAAAGCAGTCGTAGGACCCCTTAGGACACACTTGAGGGTTCTAATGTCTCAAAAGGGCTCATGGGGACTTCCTAGGGGTCCTAATGTGTGATAAGGTGTACTAGGGCCCCTAGGAAGTCCCCATGACCCCTTTTGACATATTAGAACCCTCAAGTGTGTCCTAAGGGGTCCAAGTGATTTGTGATAAAATGAGTTAAAACCCTTTGAGAATCTTTTTTCTAGCTTCAGTTTGACCTTAGAAAGCCATGATGAATTACGGGAGGTAACCCTACTGAAATAGACATGAAATATGCATGAAAGAAATTTAACATACACAAGATTTTAAGACAAGAGTAGGTCCTGAGCAGAAACTCTTTGGGGAATAAAACCACTCAAAGTTGCCTCACTAACTTATCTTAAAATACTATTTAAAATGCCTTACCGGTTGGGGTGTCTCGCTAACAATATCATTCACTGGCTATTACTCTTAACTTTCTCAATTTATTTACAAATCAGCACAAAGTACTCTTTGTTTCTCTCATTAACATATTCTGGTCTCGCATCACCCGAGACTCAGAATCATATGTATAACATGAATCTTGGTATCCTATATATTATACTATTGTGCATAATTGAGATTTATACATAATATTATATCATATAGATTCTACATACATTCTTACATCATATAGATTCTACATACATTCTTTTATCTTTTTCAATATGTTGTTATTCAATCAAAGTACAATCAAAATGAGATATGATCTTTTCAATACAACATTCTCTTTGTTTTTGTCCTCACTAAATGCCTTCAACATCATAATTTTATAATGTATTTTTCTTTCAAACTAAAACAAAAATGTCATAGTAACTAAATATCTGTATGCACCCTAAAATGGTCGCCTAGACTTTGGGCCCCATTTAGCAATTTGTCAAATCCCTGAATCAATATTTTCAAATATCAACAATATCAATTATATTAATTTCCTTGATCAAATCATAATCAATTCAATATTTCCTAAGGTTTAAGCCTTATTTAATTTAAAATAAAAATAAAAATAAAAATCTTATTTAATTAAGAGAACATGCTCTCTTTTAATTAATTAAAAATCTCTTTTAATTAAATAATAAAATCACTTTATCCTAGGCCTTTATTTAATTAAAAGGAATTTCCTCCCATTTTATTTAAATAAATTTTTTTCACTTTTCTTCTTATCCTATGTTGCACAAATAAATCATTATTCTTATTTTATAAAAAGAGAAAAAATATTTTTTTGTCTTATGTGGGACACAAAAGTCAACTCCTATTTTCCTATTGGAAGATATTTGTGCACAAGGATCAAGCTTCCATTTTTCTCCATCGTTGATTAAGTCTTTTGCCTCTTAATCTCGATTGTCCATTGATTTTTCATTTCCTATAAAAGAAGAGTTCTCTTCTTCATTTTGATCCATTTTCTTTTATGCTAATGTTATGTTGTAGGTTTTCTAAGTCATCTTTAAGCTTTTGGAGACATTCTTGCATCAAGTTTTGAAGATTTGGAGCATCATTGGCATTCATCTTGCATCTACATCACATCCTAGCTTGCATCATAATTGAATCATCATGGTATCATTTCCTTTCATATTTAAGATTAATCTCACATAGTTTAATTAGAGGGTTTGTAACTCTTTCATTTCCATTTCCATAGCCTAATTTGCATACTTGCATGCTCATCTTAGATTAATTTTGTATTGCATTGCATTCATTTGGATTTCAATGGAGATATTGACATTGTTGCCTTTGTCTTTGATTTGGAATCTCTCATTGTGTGGTTGACTAGCAAGGTCATGAGTTTATAGCTCTAGCTAAGAGCAATTTTACAAATCTTGCAACTTCATGCATAAAAAGCTATGGATCGATTTGTGAGGGCTCATTCTTGAGTTTTCTTGCATGTAAGGATTCATAGAAATGTGGTCACATTTTCACCATACATTTTTGGCACCCACCATGGGGCAACCCACCTCTTGCATGCTGGTTTTGATTATTTTTGGAGCTAACCCTTGTGTAGATTTGTTTGGAGACAAAAAAATCTTAGGTTTGAAAGATTTGATCATATCTCCCAAACGGCTTTGTGTTTTGGTCTGAAAATTTTTTTGTAGGTTGGTGACATATTAGAGAAGCTCAAAAAAAAATTTCAAAATTTTCAGAGGTAATTTGTTTTTTTATGATTTTTTTTTTATTTTTCATAAAAAATCAATTTTTGCCACAAATCAATGTATTTTTTTAAAATTTTTACATTTCTAGAAAGGTCTTGAAATTCTACAAGGGGTCCATTCATTGTATTTTTAATTTAGAGTTCATATCATAGCTCATTTGGTCGATTTATAAAAATTGGTCTATTTTAGGAAAGTGACTATTTAGGGCACAAATGAAGAGATTTTTCTGAAATTTTTATATTTTTGGAAAGCTCTCTATTTTGTAGCAGGGGTCTTTGTTTTGCATTTCTATTTTTTTGGCCGAAATCATACCAAAAAAATCAGATCTTGTTGACTAGGTCAAATGTAAAAAAAATAAAATTTTGTGATGGATATGCACTTATTTTTCATTGTTCAATGCATGATATGAGTTATTATTTGGATTATTTGCTGGCTATTATTGCTCCTAAAAATTGATTTTCATATCTAACCCTAGGGTTTGCATAAGTTAGATATACATTGTATATCTTGTTTGCTTGTTTTCTTGTCTTGTTCATTTGAAGGTGCTCTTGCTTTCATGGAAAATACTTAAAACAAAGCGTTGGACTTGACGTACTTTATTTCATCTCTACAACATTTAGATTTTGGGATTGAAATTGAACCTCTCATGTGTTTGGCTTGAGTGTTTACATGCTTTCATAGAACATATTTCAATTGATGCTCTTAATGGGAAATGAATGAACATAGATTTACTTTCATACAAGTTTGTGTAAGTGAATGTTTGTGTTTAAATCTTAAGTAATTCTTGATTCTAATATCAAATATCTCATTGAGTGATTGAGGGCATGGATTCATTTTTTGTTTACATAGGGAGTTAAATGCACCACTTTGTGGACTCACTCTATGTTTGCTTGGAAAGTTAAATATTTCATTGATTCAACCCTTTGTCATTTGTGAGTAGTATTGATAAGCAACTTTATATTACTTTTGATTGATCTTGTTAGCTAAATTGGGTGTTGAACTCGCTTATTTCTAATCACCCTCATTACTGCCCTTTAGATGCAAGGTCAACATTCATACATAGGGTAGGGGTCTACTTGAAAAGAGTGTTAAGTGTTCCACAAAATTTCCCCCTTTTTATGCTTTCTTGATCTCATTAGTTTTCTAAGGTGTGGATTCACTTTGAGTTTGAGTGAGGAGTTAAATGTTCCACTTTTGGACTCATTTTGAGTTTGTGTGAAGAGTTAAATGTTCCACTTTTGGACTCACTTTGAGTTTGTGTGAGGAGTTAAATGTTTCACTTTTGGACTCACTTTGAGTTTATGTGAGGAGTTAAATGTTTCATCTTGTGGACTCACTTCACATTCACTTGAAGAGTTAAATGTTCCACTTTTGGATTTACTTCACATTCACTTGAAGAGTTAAATGTTTCACTTTTGGATTCATTTCACATTCACTTGAAGAGTTAAATGTTCCACTTTTGGACTCACTTCACATTTACTTGAAGAGTTGAGTGTTTCACCTTTAGTGCTTTAAATACTTTTGATAGTGAATTACTTAATTTTATTTTTAGAAGGCCAGCTTGGGGACACACCACCTCAAGGGACAACCTTAACTCTTGTGTTCCGGTGAAGTATAAATAGCGGGTGGTGAATCGAAAGACACCTCTCTTGGGAATTGAGTTTGATATCACTCTTGGCTAAGCCTCAAAGAACTTTATACCTTTGAGAAGTGAAGGAGGAGATTTGGGTTACCGTCTCCCCCCGGCTGTGTGATTTTGAATTTTTTTCATTTACAGATTTGGGCCTCACGTACCTTGTGTATATCAAGGACTCCTTTTAGAAAGCCACATATATCCTTGTAGATAGCTTGTTAAGGTGTTGTTGTGTTCTATGTGCCTGCTAAAATATTTTCAAGAACATACACAAGTAGAGTCTTTAGGGAAAACAATACTAAGTCACTATCTATGTTCATGCGCAAGGTTGCTTTGTCCCTTGCCCATTGCTTGAAGACTGTTTGCTTGAACTCCCTGGTTGTTGTTCTATGTGCTTGATCATCATTGCAAAATCTTTTAAAAAATTTAATTGGAATATTGAAATTGAGTTCCGTCCTGCTGTAGTGAGTTCTCCTTAGAAGCTTGGTCTTCTTTGGTCAGTCCAAGTCAGATCTTAGGTGCTATCATGTTGCTCAACATCTCAATGAGCATTATGGTATCAATTGCATAAGATGAATCTTAGTCTTCTTCTTTCTTCTCCATTTCCCATGTTCTTTTGAAGTCTTCTATTCCCATGGGAAATTTTTCTTTTTCTTCTTGATTATTTTCCTCTTACTATCTAGTCTACCTTCTTCCACTCATCTATTCATTTATTCCATGCTTGATTCCTCCTCTTCTATAACCATGAATCTTGATTGTCTGGTTTTGGAACTTTTATTAAGAATAGATGATCTTGAGCTCATTAATGTATTCAAAAAGTGTTGTTCCTCTAAAATTCTCATGAGTGACGAATTTATGATAAAAATAAAAGAAAAATTGATTAAATTAAACGTCTTTGCTAGAATCATACTCATGATCTCATCCAAATATTCTTCATCTTCTAAATCTTCTTATCATTCTTCACATTCTTCATCTTCTAAATCTTATCACGATTCTTCTAAACACTATTCACATTCTTCATCTTCCAAATCTTATCATGACTCTTCTAAACATTATTCGAATTCCTCATTATCCAAGTCCTCTTCCTACACTAAGTCTTCAATTTCCCCTTCTTCACGATCTCATTCTTTTTCTACTTCTTCAAGAGTCTTACTTCTCTTCACAAGACATACCATAATGAGCAACGTGATAGTCATTATGATACCTCTTCCATGAAGAGTGACGCACCCACCTATGATGACTATGATGATGGACAATGTAGTGATACTTATGACACCTCTATTCCTAAGAGTCCTCCTAGTTGTGTCCTTGTGCTTACTGAAAATGGGTCCTTATATTGGAAAGATTGTGATGGTGATCCATATGATTTGGATTTTGAAAGAAACTTTGATGAGTTTTGTGAACAATACCTTGATTATAATCCAGCTACTACTATTGAGGAATATAAAATGTATCGTGCCGATTTGAAATGTAAAGATTATAAGAATCCTTCCTCTAAGGACATTCATGCTAAAAATAAAGATTGCACTCTCAAGCAAGATTATGTTAATGATGAACCTTTGTCTTGTGATGGTTCCCTTCCATCCCCTACTTCCTCCAATACCCATACATTTTCTAAAGCTTCCGAGTCTTTCAAACCTTTCACAAATCCTTCATCCAACAAAAATCCTAATACTTTTCATGCGGTTCCCTATAGTTATCCTCAAGGGCTACCTCTTAAAGAAACTCAAGCTAACCTTCACTTGGCTGCAAATACTTTCAATAATGCTAAACTTAAAGAGCCTAAGCTTTTATGAGCTATAATGCCTACTTCAACTAGTCCTTCGCCATCTTTTCTAAAGTCTTCCATACAATTCCAATATGCTTCCTTGTCCTTAGAAGTGGCTTCATGTCAAGAGGACTCTAAAAATGATAAAGAAAAGAACATAAAAAAAGATCAAGATCAAGAAGCCTTCATGTCATCCAATCTTGTTCATAATATCTCTTATTCATTTCATGGTTCTTTCGATCCTTTACGCCCTTCCTCATCTATTCCACCATGTCTTAAATTTTCTCCTAAGCAAGATTGAGCTACTACTCACATCATTGAGCTTATTGATAAACAAAATAACCTTACTACACTTGTGATTTCCAAAGATGATACTTCCATTAAGGTTATTAAAAATAATTTCATTACTTCCAATGTTAAGCCTATTGAAAATCCAAAGCAAAATGATACACTTACGCTATCCAAAGATCCTTGTCAAGATCAAAGTTTTCCATCTTCTTGTTCTACCATTCCATGTTCGCTTTCGCTTTCTACTCTTCCTGAGTCTTTGCAAGCTCTGAACAATCCTATCAAAAAAGTTTCTCCTATTCAAGATGTTCATGATCCTATTGCAAATTCTAATGCTCACTCTAAAGATGCTGATGTCCTTGGTTCTCATATAGATGTTGATGAAACTATTGATTATCCTTTTGCATCTTCCATGTCCATCCTTGGACCTCCTCCACCAATACCAAGGGCTTCATTTCTTCCTTCCATCTTGGGCCCTTATGTCCCTTCACTTTCTCCTCCTAACTCTCCTAAATCATCATCTATCTTGAGTCCTTATGTCCCTCCATCTCCTATCTTTCCTCAAGATAAACATAGATACATACCCTTGAATCCTTTTCATCCATCCACCCATCTAAACCAGTCATATTATCCTCCTTCTTCCACAAGTCCCAAGTCTTTTGGAAGTAATTTGAATGTTCAATACAAGAAAAAGAAGCAATACAAGAATCCATCAAGAAAAGATCACCATATCTCCTCTAATCGACATGGGGGCATAAAGTCAAAAGAGATATCTAAGAAGAAAACTACAATACAAGTATGGGTTCCAAAATCTATTATTGAAGATATTTTTTTTAAATCATCAAAAGGAAATAAAAAGCCTAAGGCTATATGGATTCCAAAGTCTCTCTTGAAAGAGTTTAATATTGAACAAAAATTAAAGTTGACATTTAAGCTTCTAAAGGCTTCCACTTCATCTTTTTCTAAAAATATTTTTCCATTCCATGTGCCTAAACTGCAACCTCTACTAAACATTCACCATATTCTTTCTCGTATTCCTTCATTCACATTTCTTTCATCTTCTCACCATCCTTCAAGGTGTGTGTTGTTGATCTTGCCTTCCTTCCCATCTACCCTTTCACAATCATTCCATTCATTATTCTTCTACCTTCTATCCTTTTTCCTCATTTTTCTATTCCTCCTATCTTCCAACCTCACTTGCTTTACATAAAACTTTATCCTCCATTTTTCTCTTCCATTTTTCTTTCCCTATCAACATATTTGAGTATATCATTTTGAATCCTTGACATATCATGGTTTATCCTTTCAAGGAGCATTATCTAAAAAGTTTGCCTTTTTCTAAAAGAAATAAAAAAAATTTTAAAAATTTAAAAAATAGAAAAATTAAAAATGTGCCTTGGTGAAAACCTGGAAACAGGCGCCTTGGTAGAAAAAATAAAAAAAATAAATTTGTCCTATGGTGAAAACCACTCCCTTGTGGTGCCTTGGATAAGTACCGTGATGAAAACCTGGTAATCAGGCATCATGCGTAGTTCTTTTACATATTTCATCCATTCCATCTTCTCTCTTTGATCTTGGCAATGTTGAACTATACACGAACATTTGGCTATCTTGTGAGCTATCTTACGATGATCTTGCTTTCATTCCATTCATGTTTAGCCTTCATATCTATTTTCCTCTATTTATTCTAGCTTTTTTCCCCTTTGGTCTTGATCTAATAAAAAAAAGTAAAACACGATGCTACGAAGCCTCTTGACATGTCTACTCCTTTGGATTGCATCCCTTCCTTCTTTTGCAGTGCGCTTTTGTGACTTATCCTATGCTGGCCTTTCATTGCTTGTCCAAATGTGCTTTACATGACAATTTTTTCCCTGGCTTGGGTACTCTTGAGGAGTTTTCCTTTGAGGATTTCTTCCCTTCATTATCTTTCATTCTCTTGTCTTCCATCTTTTCCACTAGCTGGCTCATCCATCTTGTCCTCCAGATTGCTAGATATTGGGACTACACGATGTGATCTTGCTTAAAGAGTTTGATGCCCGTTCTATCTGGGGGCATCTTTTGTACATACTTATTGATCTTGAAAAAATATTAAAAAAATTCATATATGATGCTGAAAAAATCCTAAAAAGCATATACAGTCTTGAAAAAAATACAAAAAAATTAAAAAATGTAAAAAATTAAAAAAAAATAAAAAAAATGCCTTAGTGAAAACTTGGAAACAGGCGCCTTGGTAGCAAAAATACAAAAAAATAAAAAAAAGAGAAAAATTGCAATAAAATCCAAGTGGTGAAAACTTGGAAACAGGTGCTACTTGAGGCCTTTGCACCCCTATTTGTTAGCATGCGTCCTCGACACTTAGCCACTTTCCATCATGTCTTAACCTTATTTGACTTGGTTTGGAATTGGTCTTTATCTTTGTCTAGGGGCATAACTATTAGCATAGGTCCTTTAGGTGCGTTTGTCTCTTGGGGCATTTCACAAACAGGTATTTTTCAACACCACCCCAAATAGTGTTTCTCAACACTACCCTTGCATCGAATTTTTCTTAACACTTATCAGATGTCTTACCCAACAGTCTAGTATGATGCGACATTGCTCATTTGCAAATGTGATACTCAAAGTTTGACTCTATGACCAACACACACGCACTTAAA
Organism: Chamaecyparis obtusa; assembly: GCA_027943335.1. Taxonomy (NCBI): domain Eukaryota; kingdom Viridiplantae; phylum Streptophyta; class Pinopsida; order Cupressales; family Cupressaceae; genus Chamaecyparis; species Chamaecyparis obtusa. The sequence goes on along the minus strand of BSBK01008308.1, from coordinate 1,078,866 downwards.
CAATCAACTCATTGAGATATGTTGACTTTATTTTTCTTTGTGTGTTGTCTATGAGGATTTTTTTGATGAGTGGTCTCTCCTTAAGAAGTTTTCGATGATGCATAGCTAGAAGACTAAGGGTATGAGAACATGTTTTATTTCTTTATCTGCTTATGGGTATATTTTGTTGATCCTAACTGTCATGAGCATTTATGCTAGTCTTACTTGACACTATGGATTGACAAGGTATTATCCTTGACTGTTTTGCGAGTGCATGCTTCTAGTTATCCTAACTTTCATGTGTCTTGATACAAGCATGATCTTGCCATATCAAAATTAGGTAATCTCACTGCATTAGTCATCTTGACCTCCATGTCTTTGATGCCTAGGTGGGATTTCCACATTTCTATCTGATAAAGATCATATTCATATTCACATTGTTATGCTAGTGTGCAATGTATGATCTTACGATGCTACCAATAATGCTCGATGATGATAATTAGATGTCTATAGGCATTGTGACCTTGCAATTCAACCACTTTCATAGTAGCTTGCATTCTTAGGTTCATCATAGTTTAGTTTTTGCATCTTGCATATGGAGAGAGCTCTCATTTTTATCATCTATGGACTAGTTGGTCAACTGTGCTCATTTTCTGATTCTTCTTGATCATATCTTTCATTTCTAGTCTTTCATATCACATCATTTTCTATCCATTTTTGAACTCGAACTCAAAATCTGAGTGGCGTTTCTAAGTTTTCTCATTCTTCTACGCAGTTGACTGACCTTTTGAGGCATAATTCTTCGATCTTTGATGGAATTTATTCCTTTCCATATCTTCCAAACTTCTAGTCTTTCATTCACCCCTTTCGCTTCCTCTCTCTAAGGTTTCACTTAATCTTTATCCTATATCTATTTCAGTCAAACCTCGTCAACCTGGGGCATATCTTCACTGTTTGATGGTTATCTTATCATGCTCTATCCTTCGATTATGATTTATTGTGACTTGATCAGGTTTATCAATTTGTTGTTCTCCCTTATCTGATTTTAATTTCAATTCCGAGGGGGCAGTACCTATCAGCTTTAATCTTTGATTCAGCTTTATCATTCAACTCAGCTTGAGATTCTTATTTTGAGACTTGATTATCACCTAGCAACGATGGTGGTGATTTTGTCTTTTGATTTTTATCTCCTATTTTTGTAGACTTGATTATTGCCTAGCATCGATGGTGATAGTTTTGTCTAAGGCTTGATTTGCACCTAGTAGCAACGGTGTTGGTCTTGTCTTTTGCTTATCTTTCTCCTGATGTGTTCCCAAAATGAACACACATTTGGGTTGTTTTGTGATCCCAAATCGATCTCACATTTCAATTCTTCTTTGATTGCATGTATTTTCAGATCGATCACACATTAGTCAAAGAGGGGCAAATGTATGCACCCTAAAATGGTCGCCTAGACTTTGGGCCCCATTTAACAATTTGTCAAATCCCTGAATCAATATTTTCAAATATCAACAATATCAATTATATCAATTTCTTTGATCATGTTAGAAAGTAAAGATCCCCAAGATAACTGAGAGGAAGGGTTAATCAGTTATCAGATAATTTATCCATTCAACTACTTTAAACAATATAATCAATGTATTGATCAACCATAGAAAGATAATCATACACAATTGCATAATAACACAAAATATGTTGACTAGGGAACCTCTTGAAAAGAGTAAACCCCGGTGGGAATGATGCCCACAAAATGATGCACTAATATGGAAATTCTTTATTAGAGGATGGACCCTGTTCGGAGTCTTATGAAATACATTCAGTACATATAAATCCTTGTTAGGAGATTTTGAATCCCTATTAAAAGATTCTAACCTGGTTAAGAGTTTATGGAAGACAGAAGGACCCACTACCCAAATAGCTTTAAGGCAAGATCTCTGAACCCACTATCCAAAAGATCTTAGAATTATTCAATAGAATAATATGAAATATATTACCTCCTTGACACTGTGCCAAAACTGCACTCTCTACTACACAAGATCACAATTCTAGATCTCTGTACTCACAAGTCTTCCTTCATCACTGAATTAGCTCTTTTCTTCACTTCATGCATATATTCACATCTCAATCTTCATAGTACACATTATAACAAGGAAAACATTCCTACTTATATACCAAACTCAAATAATTACAAATGAGTTGGTCCTCAATTACAAAATAATAAATTCTATATGCTACACACAGAATTCACATAAAACTGTCAGCTTCCAGATACTGTAACTTTCTCCAAACATATCCTCAAAGTTTGCGCTATGAACCACATCATCATTAATGAGTCTCCAACATCTCTTTAACTGCACAAAATTAGATTCCATCTCAGCTAAGATATATCCTCCGATTTCTGAACATCGCTTCACAGAAACACTGTCTAAACACTGCTTTCACCAAAATGCTCATAACTCTCACAAATGAATGAATTTCTTTTTGCGCTATTAACCATAGGTTAATAACACACCAAAGAACATACCATCAACTGCGCAAAAGCCAATCTGCAATACAACATGTGTGCAAAACAAAACTGTACCTACTTTCCTGCTAATATCCAGAATATCACTGTGTTGACATCAATGACAATCCAAGTCATGAATGCAACAACAACTGCTACAGAATGACTACCAAAATACTTTGCATTCATTCCTAATAGATCAAATCATAATCAATTCAATATTTCCTAAGGTTTGAGCCTTATTTAATTTTATTTTTTTTTAAAAAAATCTTATTTAATTAAGAGAACATGCTCTCTTTTAATTGATTAAAAATATCTTTTAATTAAATAATAAAATCACTTTATCCTAAACCTTTATTTAATTAAAAGGAATTTTCTCCCATTTTATTTAAATAAAAAATCTCCACTTTTCTTCTTATCCTATGTTGCACAAATAAAGCATTATTCTTATTTTATAAAAAGAGAAAAAATATTTTTTGTCTTATGTGGGACACAAAAGTCAACTCTTATTTTCCTATTGGAGGATATTTGTGCACAAGGATCAAACTTCTATTTTTCTCCATCGTTTCTTAAGTCTTTTGCCTCTTAATCTCGATCGTCCATTGATTTTTTATTTTCTATAAAAGAAGAGCTCTCTTCTTTATTTTGATCCATTCTCTTTTATGTTAATGTTATGTTGTAGGTTTTCTAAGTCATCTTGAAGCTTTTGGAGACATTATTGCATCAAGTTTTAAAGATTTGGAGCATCATTGGCATTCATCTTGCATCTACATCACATCTTAGCTTGCATCATAGTTGAATCATCATGGTATCATTTTCTGTCATGTTTTAGATTAATCTCACATAGTTTAATTAGAGAGTTTGTAACTCTTTCATTTTCATTTTCATAACCTAATTTGCATACTTACATGCTCATCTTAGATTAATTTTGCATTGCATTGCATTCATTTGGATTTCATTGAAGATATTGGCATTGTTTCCCTTGTCTTTGATTTGGAATCTCTCATTGTGTGGTTGACTAGCAAGGTCATGAGTTTATAGCTCTAGCTGAGAGCAATTTTACAAATCTTGCAACTCCATGCATAGAGAGCTATGGATCGATTTGTGAGGGCTCATTCTTGAGTTTTCTTGCATGTAAGGATTCATAGAAGTGTGGTCACATTTTCACCATACAATATCAAAATAAATTATGCCTTTGAAATATCTTCAAAACTCTCATAATCTTTTTCTTACAATTATTTTATTCTAACAAATCATAGTAATCAATTTATGATATGTCAAACTAAATAAACAAAATAGAACTAAGAACAAATTGATAAGCTTCAAAAACACATCACAACCCATACTTGAACTGGTGGTTAAGTTATTAAACATGGAACATGATGAACAACTAATGTTACTCATACTCGGATCAAAAAGTAATCCCTTAACTTCAAAACCAAAGAGTAAACAAAAAATTATAGAATTAACCTTAATCCAAAATTATAAAAGGTTTAAAACCCTAAGTAGGGTTATAAACATTTTTTACAAAAACAAAACCCTTGATGCAGTCAAGGATGGTGGATCCAATGAAAGATAGTCCAAACCTTGCAGCCAAAAGAATTACACAGTGGAATACTCAACACAACAATTGTTTCAAATAATTTACATTAACATGCCTGGCTGTAAGGCCTTCTAGGTTAGGGCCAATTACAAAATGAAATAATTCTGCAAGATCCACAACATATCCAATACAATTTCAGCTAGTTCAGCTCTAAAGACAATCAGAAGATGATGGGGACCCTAAGGCAGATCTAAACTTGAGCTTGCAAGCCTCCAAGCAATCTCCTTGTCTCCAAGTGTGCAACCACTAGCTCTGCTACAAACAACTATCAGATTACAATATGATATGCAAGATCATGCAAGATCTTTTCCACAACTTCGCCAACTTTAGCTTTTAGAACCTCATATCTGACTCACTAAGTCTTCCAAGTCAAGAACTTCTCTATCCTCCTAATGATCTCCTCCTTTTTCCTTTGCCCCTAAACATCTACCCAAACATCCTATAAATACTAATCATCAGCCACAAGTCGGTTGGATGAAACCATTAACTTCCCCAAACAAATAATTAAATGTCATACAAGTCAGCTTACAAATGTATACAAATATTTAATTCAGCATGTCAACCTATAACAATAGCTACCAACAATAAATGCACCAAGTCGGCTCAACAAATCACACAGAACTCCAGTCGGTAAGCCAAAACTACTAAGCAACAATGAATTAACCGAGCACGCCAGGCATCATCAAGCACCAATGTCAACTAAGCACCGCAGGTATAACTGAGTAACACTTCATCGAGCGTCAGAGATTACCAAGTTCCTTCAGTGACCGAGCTTCCTTCAATGACTGAAGTTGTCGGTCAAGGCTGCAACCCAGTAACACCGACCAAAATACAAACACCCCATCCAATTTCACCGAGGACAAATAATGCCCCTACCTTAACCTTGGATGCCCCTGCATCAAACACCCCAGGTTCCAAAAGATGTTCATATGTGAGAAGAACTTCTTCCAGGATTCAACACGTAAATCCTGAACCGGTTCTTCACATACAAGTTCTCCACCTTTTCTACTTGCAAATTCTTCCACTTTAGTTTCCTCCATCTCTTCAAGTCTTTTCTTGACAATATACAAGTCGGTTCTCCATACTGATCATTCATTTTCTCTAGATCCACAATCTCAACTCAGCTACCAATACTCAGGCTTTTCCTACCGAGTGTTGTATCCATCAAAGGCATCAGTAAAAACTTCCTATCATCCTTCTCAATAGTAAACACATTTCGGACACAGTCATAAATAGCTCTGCAATCATATTGCCAAGGTTTACCGAGCAATATATCACAACTATTCATCTTCACAATGTCACATAGCACAAGATCCTTGTACTGGCCAATCTGAACATCAATGAAGCATTGTTCTCTTACTTCCAAAGCATGAACATCTTGTAACTAGCCAATCGTATAAGGCACAAGGATGCTTCATTCTATTCAACCCAAGTTTCTAAACTAGGTCCTTAGCAACAAGGTTATCAGTACTACCATTATCAACAATAACATCATAGAGTTTACCTTTAGACTTGCATCAGGTTCTAAACAAGTTACTCCTTTGACAAGGTTCCTCCTTTGTACCGAGCAATGTTCGCCGAAGCAGCAAGTTCTCTGATTCAGGTTCATTCTGAATGTTCTCATTCATCATAGCAGTTCGTCAGTCAACCTTCTTCTATGTACACTCAAAAGAATGGTGTCCTTCCTCTCCATAGTTATAACAAGTACCCTTAAAGATAACTCTACCTGTCTTCTTCTTTGGTTCCACAGGTTTTTGTTCATCTTCTGCATCAGTCAGTTTATCCTTCATCGAGTGATCAATCTTTTCCTTCCCTCGGGAGTTACTAGGTTGTTTCCTCTTCAAATTATCTTTTGCCTTCAGAGCATACTGATAAGAATCTTCAACAGAATCAATCTTCAACATACCAAGCTCATCTTGAATATTGAATCTCAGACCTTTCACATATCAAGCTACCTTTTCCTTACCAAGCTCTCGGTGTCCAGACCGAATAGTAAGTTTGTAAAACTCCTCAGTATAATCTTCAATAGACAAATTCTTTTGTTTCAGATTCTGCAACTTCTTAAACAAGTCAAGCTCATAGTCAGAAGGTATGAACTTAGATTTCAACTTAGTCACCATCAACCTCCACCGATTGATCTTTGTTTCACCTTCATCTTCTCTATCTCTTTGTAGTTCCTTCCACCAAAGAGCAACATGTCTTTTCAACTTTGTCTATGCTAATCTCACCCAAAGAGGATCTTCAATTTCTTCCAGCTCAAAGAAATCTTCAAGTTCACCAATCCAATCAATCAGATTGTCAGGCTTCAAAGTACCAGAGAAAGTAGAAACTTCCATTCGGTAACTACTGCTAAACTGAGCTCCAGATCTATGTAACCGAGCAGTTCTATCTTCACTAGATATGTTCCTTCGGTCATCACCACTAGATCCAGTAGTTTCAAATTCTTCAACATCTTCTTCATAGCCATCTTCGGTACCAACATTCCAAGGTACACCAGCAACAACTCTCATGATCTTGGTGACCATGTCATTCTTCATCAATTCTATCTCAGATCTGACATCCGATCTGACTTTATCATAAATCTTTGATTCAACAGCATCAAAAAGATCTGCAATAGCTCTAGGGTCCAATCTTCTTGGAGGCATCCTTAAAGATATGCAAAAATAACCCTCTGCAACAAACCCTCACCGACTGCCTTGTGGCAATCTCCAAGTTGTGCACAAGTCAAATCTCAACCTGCCACCTTGAACAAACAACTAGGATAAGATTTCACAAGTTCAGTGCTTCAAATCTGCAATCCAGATTGCACATAATCTCTGCTCCAATAGGATCAACTTTGCAAGATCAGCCTTGTTAGGTCAACCTTTGCTTTACATGATCAACTATCAACTCCAATAGGAACAAACTTCAGCTCTGATACCACCTGATGCAGTCAAGGATGGTGGATCCAATGAAGGACAGTCCAAACCTTGCAGCCAACAAAATTACACAGTGGAATACTCAACACAACAGATAACACAACAATTGTTTCAAGTAATTTGCATTAACATGCCCGACTGTAAGGCCTTCCAGGTTAGGGCCAATTATAAAATGAAACAATTCTGCAAGATCCACAACAGATCCAATACAATTTAAGCTAGTTCAGCTCTGAAGATAATTAGAAGATGATGGGAACCCTAAGGCAGATCTAAATTTGAGCTCGCAAGCCTCCAAGCAATCTCATTGTCTCCAAGTGTGCAACCACTAGCTCTACTACAAACAACTATCAGATTACAATCTGATTTGCAAGATTATGCAAGATCTTTTCCACAACTTCACCAACTTCAGCTTTTAGAACCTCAGATCTGACTCACTAAGTCTTCCAAGTCAGGAACTTCTCTATCCTCCTAATGATCTCCTCCTTTTTCCTCTACCCCTAAACATCTACCCAAACATCCTATAAATACTAATCATTAGCCACAAGTCGGGTGGATGAAACCATTAACTTCCCCAAACAAATAATTGAATGCCATACAAGTTGGCTTACAAATTTATACAAATATTTAATTTAGCATGTCGGCCTATAAAAATAGCTACCAACAATAAATGCACCAAGTCGGCTCAACAAATCACACAAAACTCCAGTCGATAAGCTAGAACTACTGAGCAACAGTGAATTAACTGAGCACGCCAGGCATCGCCGAGCACCAGTGTCGACCGAGCACCGCAGGCATAACCGAGTAACACTTCACTAAGCGTCAGAGATTACCGAGTTCCTTCAGTGACCGAGCTTCCTTCAATGATCGAGGTTGTTAGTCAATGCTGCAATCGAGTAACACCGACCAAAACACAAACACCGCATGCAGTTTCACCAAGGACAAAGAATGCCCCTACCTTAACCTTGGATGCCCCTGCATCAACCCTTAACATTATATAGCACATAGAATCGGGTAACCAAAATCCCACTGTCACAGGGAATAATTTGTTTAACATATACTAAAAATAGAGTGTATAAACTTCAATACAAAACTGATATTATTTGCACAAAGCTCATACTAGGGTTTGAAAAACATTAACACAATTTTGAAAAAAGAATGAACTAATTGAAAACACTTAACAAAAATACCCAAATAAGAACAAATAATGAGCTCGAAACAATGATTTAACAAAAATAACATATGACTTTGTGTCAAGTAATGAAATTCATTAACAACCATAGTCAAACAACCTTATTAAAAAAACTAGTAGAAGATTATGAAAGACTTATTGTTGATTGTCCTTAAAAAATGTCACATAATCTCTGAAACCAAAAGCCATCATAACCACTGATTCTTCAAACAAATTCTTTCAAACAAGAAGTGATTAATAATATTGTGCTTAATCTTGAACTTGAGGATCACTAACTCCTCATCGAAACTCTTTCATGCCCTAGCTCGAGGGCTCCCAAAACTAAGCATAACACAAAGATGTGATACAAAGTGATGCTTCAAAAATAGCATAATTTTATTTTGTTCATATCACAAACGCCATAATGTCCATTTTTCAACATGTCGATAACAAAGTCATTTTTTATGCATAGTGAAAATAATGTGCCCTTTAGTCACTTAATGTGACTTAGTCTTTTCTTATCTTTTCAATACCATAGAGATGGTATTTAGTCCCTCTCTTTTTTATTTCAAACTTCATTTCAACTAATCATATAATGAAGAGGATGGATCATATGAAGATGTCTATAGTATTTACCTTAAAAATCATATTTAAATTGTCACTTATCTACCTAATAGATACACTTATTTGAGATCAACTTTTCACTTGGGATATGAAGTATTGTTCTCAAGACAACATATGTGAGCTTTTTACATCATATGCAAATAGAGAAAAAACTCATGATCCAATGCTCAAACTGAAAACATCATATAAAGTTTCACCTGATGAAATCATGAATGTAAAAATAATATATGTAGATTGATCACCTAATTTTCTTGAGTTTGACATAGATTCCAACACATGCTAGAGGGGATTAACAAACTCCCCCTTTGGCATTGATGTCAAACCAAGATGATTTCTTCAATTATATATCAAACTAGATCAAATCAACCCTGTACCAAAGAAAACTAAAATTATATACTTGTGAATACCTTTGCAAATTAAAAACACTGAATCAATCCTATAAACAAAAAACTTACAATGGTCAAACCCACAATATGCCCTATTCAATACTACTACCTTGTTCATAGTCATACTAAGAAATCAAAAACCATAAACAACTTATCAAAAACATAAACAAATATGAATAATAATTTGAATCACAATCTAAAAACAAACTGAAGTCATAATCAAATTTGAATCATCATCACAATCTGAAAATATATCTACTGAAAGATGAAATCACAATCACTGAATCATATGAAAATCTATTATAATAGGTAGAAAATCATTGAAAGTATATAGTATAATAATCTATCAAAGACACTAAATTCATAACATAATCCCATCAGACCATAACATAATCCAATCTAACAACTTGTCATAGCATAACTGAAATAATTCTAACTGGATAATATATGTATGCTACTAAAATCATGAGCATATTTCTCCCCCCTCTGACAATAGTGCCAAATAAATAATACCTCAAAATGGGCTATATGAATGAACATGTGTTGCAAAAACACACAAAAAACACTTATGCATCATATATACATTCCTAACAATCAAGAATGCCAACATTGCCAAGAGAGGTAAAAGTGAAAATGAAATTCTCCCCCTCCAAGACCTAGAGTATTAATCATTGAAGTTTTACTAATACCACCCCTCTAAAAAGATCATACAAACATATTAAAAAATTTAATAAATCAACATTCTCATCATACCTGTGTGAAAAAGAAACTGATAAACAAGGGTAAATTATCAATTTCTTATTAACACAAAAATGGGTAAAATGTTAACATCTTTTAAGTGATTAAAAATTTATAACAAGTGTATGACAAGTAGAGACCATGTCATTAAAAAAATTATAATATCAATTAATTGAATACTTGGAATCATCATAGTTTATTAAATCCTTCACAAGAAACATATTGGTTTGCAGAGAGATGACAGATATAATTCCCTCTGCTACAATATCATTATTGCTTAAATGAAAGTAGGAAGTGAAATATCTCTTATCCTCTGAGTAGATTTTACCATATGTATCTATTGACCATTATCATAAAATATCAAAATTTTCTTTAATTTCTTTGTATGTGTTTATAAAAATATGATTCGAGAGATTTATCAGACTATGCTAGTTTGTTCTTTAGCCAAAGAACATCACTTTCAAAATTTTGATATTCTTTTTCCTTTTTCCTTAATTGTGTTCATATCTTAACAATTGTTTTAGCTACATGTTCTATTTGATTAGTCTGATTTGAAACTCCTTTAAACTAATTTGTTTTTCAAGGTCATAAATATGCTTTCTAAGTGTCTTAATTTCTTTTAGAGTACAAACCAACTCCTCCGTAATCTATCTGATTGTCATTTTCTTCCTCTTGTTCATAGATATTAATGCTTTTATCAAGCTTAGTACTTTCAAGTTCATAAATTTATTTTCTAAGACTTTCAATCTCATCAAGTGCACAAATTAATTCACCTTTAAGATCTAGGTGATTCTTAGAAACATTTATTTGTTCAATTTTACTTGGTTCAATAGTTCCTTCATCTATATTAATGTGCCAAGTTTCATATTCAAATTCATTAATCACAACATTTAAATTGTAAATATTACCTTCTCTTCTTACACCTATAATAATGATTTTTCCTATTTTTTTTAGCAATCTAAAAATCTAAAGCAGTAAATGTAACCACAAAATTGTTTTTACAGATCTAACTATAGACACCTAAATTTGATTACATAATTAAGTAATCTTATTTACTTTTTTCCTAGGACATTGATTGATTCAATATTCAATATTTATTTAATTTATGTCACTCCCTAGTTAATTAATTTAATTAATTAACTATAGTCCAATTAATTATCTAAATGGTAACCCATAGCCTGATAATTAATTAAATTCATAATCCTCTACTAATTTAAATAAATATATAACCTTATTTAAATTAATTTCCCAAATACCCCCTTTTGATTAAACAATTCTCATTTAATCAATTAGAGCACATGGATCCTAATTTTAACCACTAACCTAACCTATCCCAACTACCTAACTCCTAGTTCCAACCCAACGTAACCCATTCATAAATATTAATCCTTCTTAATTAACTAATGACCCATGTTTAGCTAATCCAACCCTCCACTCATTCTCTATCCTCCCATAGTTCATCCTCCTAATTCTCCCACTTTCCCTCTAATCCAAGCCTAATCACCCACTAAATATTTGCATAGTCATAATCCATAGATTAAGAAATCCTAACCCAACCCAAGTCAACCCTCATGTCACATCCCCCACTCCCCAAACAAAATGCATTAAATGTTAGCCTTAAATGCTCTTACATTCCTCTTACACACTCCAACCATATCTTGCACTTTTTTCCCCTCTCACATCTCCCAAAATGGTCACATTCTCTCATTATTCCAAACCTCTGTCCTTGTGACACTTGTTACAATGAGAGACATTTGAGAAAGCACAATCCATGTGCTCTCTCTCAAATGCATCTCCACCCTTCCTCAGGTTTGCATATTGACCATCCATATCATCTTCTATTTTCCTATAAATTGAAACCTCTTCTCCTCACAAATCATTCACCATCCATGCAAAGTTATAATGCTAATTTGAGAGCTCAAAACTATCTAATTACCATTATTATGCCAAAATCACACTGCAATCTCATAGCCAAAATCCTCCTCCATCCCCATTGTTAATCAAACTCCATCCTTTGAAGTTTTGATCATGAATCCTTGAGCACACCTATCACCATTGGACAAATCTTCTACATATTTGGAGGCTTCTTGGATGACAAGGTTTGCATCCTTCTTTATTCATTTACTTGCATTTTTGTGGGTCTTCTCATAAGTGTTAATCTATTTTTTATTTTTGAATGTCTAGCTTGCTTCATGTTCCTTGACACTATATTTTAGATGATACATTTTGGCATGCCCAATGGGACCCATTTCAAGGGTCATTTCTATTAAAATATGCTAATAAACATAAATAACCTAGAATCTAATTGAAAGTGTTAGATCAAAACTAGAAATAAAATAAGAAAAATAACATTGTTAGACAATCTTAACTTATATGCTCATGGACATAACAACATGAAGGGAAATCTCTATTTTGCTATCCCAGCATATACAATATATCTCCAATGTCACAAATACATGAGAGCTAGCCTATTTATATAGGCAAGAGCTAGTAGGATGCTTGGACATGGTTGAGACAAGTGTCTCAACCTTCAACCACATCCTCTCTAGAAGAGTAGTTGGAGTCAACCAACTACTAAATAAAATATTTGGAGTAATTGAACTCAACCATATCTTAGGAGTAGTTGGAGTCAACCAACTACCAAATAAAGTAGTTGGAGTAATTAGACTCAACCACATCATAGGAGTAGTTGGAGTCGAAGTAGGATCCAACAATATCCTCCTAATAATATCCAAAAATAAATAATTCCTCCTAATAAATAAGTTCACCTAAGTAAACTTAAGTCAATAGTGAAATGGAAAAGAACCATTTACTCTAACACCCCCTCCCTTAAGTGAACTTAGGGAGTACAATAATGTAATACATAGTTTATGGGTCCCGAAAAAAAAAATATGGTAGGTACCCATGTACAAATAAAAAGAATCCTCTCATAACTAGAGAAAAGGAGAAAAACCCAATGGGAGAAAACTCCTCTCTAAAAGAGAGTAAACAAAGCTTAAAATCTCTAGTAGAAGGAGACACATGTCGCACCCCAACAAAAGCACATAAGTGAATAAAATTTATCTTAGTGAAGGGTTTGGTGAAGATGTCTGTAGTTTGATAAGATGTCTGACAATATTGAAGGTCAAGGACCTGCTCATGAGTCAGCTCTTAAATGTAGTGCATGTGAATCTCATTGTGCTTTGTCCTCTAGTGATGGACATGATTGTGAGAAATCTAAATGACACTTTGATTATCACAAAAGATGACTGTTGGATTTTTGAAAGGAATTCCAAACTCTGAGAATTTTTTGAAGCCAAATGGCCTTAGTAGCTACATTAACTTCTCCGTGATACTCAGCCTCAGTGGATGAAAGAGTAATAGCAGACTGCTTCTTGCTCGACCAAGAAACTGGACCTAAATGAAGAGAGAAGCAATACACCAAAGTAGAATTCTGATCTTGAGAGTCACCTACCCAATTTGAATCTATGTATCTTATTAAGTTCATATCCACACCTGTTTCATGATGAATGCCATAACTGTGAGTACCCTAGATATAATGAAGAATCCTGTTAGCTTCTTTCCAATTTAGCTCATGTGGCTCTTACATAAATTGAGAGACCATGCCCACAACATATGAAATAGCAGGCCTCATATGAGTCAAATATATGAGGCTACCAACTAATTGATGATACAAGGTAGCATCGACTAAGGGTGAAGAAGAAGAAGCCTCAAGTTTGACCTCTGATAGAAATGAAGTTGGTGCAGACTTACAATCATCTATATGAAATCTGGAGAGCATATCAAGAGCGTACTTAGGTTTTCCAATTAATATACCAGAAGGTCAGTGAGTAATCTCAATCCCTAAGAAGTAGTGATGAATGCCTAAGTCAGACATCAAGAACCGGTCATGAAGGGTAGTTTTGACTGCCATGATATGGGATGAGTGACTCCATGTGATCAACAAGTCATCAACATAGAGGAAAAGGAAAGTGATAGTATCATCCTACTGCAAAATGTAGACATTCAGATCAGAATGGCACCAAGTGAACCCAATTGATAGAAGGAAGGATTCCATCTTGGCATACCAAGCTCGAGGAGCTTGTTTGAGGCCATAGAGAGACTTTTGAAGGTAGAAAACAAGTGAAGGATTTTGGATGAACTCTTGTGGTTGCTCCATATATATCTCCTCCTGAAGGTCATCATGAAGAAAAGCAATCTCAACATCCATCTGATGAACTTTCCAATGATTGGATGTAGCAATGGCAAGGACAAGTCAGATGTAATTCATCTTAGAAACTGGTGCAAAGGTCTCAAAATAATCAATTCCAGGAACCTGGGAGAATCCTTTTGCGACCAATCGAGTCTTATGCTTATCAACCAACCCATCTGCAGTAAATTTTGTTCGATGAAATTGCAAAAATGAAACCTAATGGACATATGCTAGTATCACACCACCATGCAAATTAAATAACCAAGAAGATGAAGAAACCCACAAAATGGAGATCAGATCATGTCACAATCTTCAGCTAAATAGATGCAATCATCAATAGAATCAAACAAATGTAGAAGTATGATAAGCCAAAACTCATCAGATCACGAAGCCACCCTAGATGTGGGCACACACAAGACAAGTTAATCTTCAAGCACTAAAGAATAATCTTCTTAGAAATTCATCACATCACAGCAATGCAATACCAGCAAACACCAAACTAACAGATCACAGACTTAAAACCATTAAACAACCAATTGGCTCTTTGAAATAAAGAATGAGCAAATCACACATTCAAAAATTTTGCATAGATAGAAAATAAATCACACCATGAATGAAGCACCAACTGTATATGTTATATGAATAATCAAATCGACCTTCATTACATCATTTTATTATAATTTATAGAGCTAGGCTCTTATTTTCGCAGCTAGGGTTTAGTTGCAACTAAAACTTGAATGAAAATCTAAAATAGAGATTGCATTAAAGAAACTACTACTAAAACTTAGCTAAACTACCCTAGCATAGAATCAAATCTTATGCATTACAAAGCTTTGAATAAATTATGCATTAAATAACTCAGAAATGGAGCTGGAACTCGTGCATGCACTTGACAATCTTCATGTTTCTTCCCTTGATCTTTGGCTCCGGCTTCTCCATGTGGACCCAACTGGAAGAGATCCCAAAATCATGCACAAATGATCCCAAAAAGAAGCCCAGTTGACTGGAAAATGATCTCTGAGAGAACTGGAGTTAACTTTCAGACATTCCAAAAAATACCCAAATCCTGACAGTTGGTCCGAAAAACTCAATCTCCAAAATTGACTAAGTACTAAGTCTTCCATCTCCAAAATTTTGGACTTCAGACTTGTAGGTGGCCAAAAAATCCCTAGGGCTGAAATGTCGAAAATCAGGTTTTGCAAAAAATGGCTAAGTGTCAAAACTAGATTTTTGTACAAAAAATTTGGTTGGACTGGGACTGAATGCTCACTGGCTAGGAGGCACTTTTGGATGTGCTTTCTTGAATCTATCCACAATCTCTAGCACTTTATCAAAGTTTGACATCTTAATCCTCTCAAGCACTTCTTTCTGCCTATCGTGGAAGTCAACCAACTCTTTTGCAAAACCCTTTACCTGGCTCTGCAGTCTCCTTTGGAACCTCGACCATTTCAACATCAACTTATTCTTGTGGCTTTTATTGTAGGTCCTCTCCCATGCCACTGAAAAGGCTTGTAAACTAAGTGGGAGCTTGCTACTCAGACTCCTTAAAGCCATGCAATCCTACAAAATTTATGATGTCAAATTCATCATCACCAAGGGCATCCAGATTTACTGGTTCTTCCTGAGTAGCTCCCTCAACATCCTCTACATCATCTATTATCCTCCTTTTGATGGACCCTATGGTCCTTGTCCTACTAAGAGGGATGTTATCCAACTCCTCTTCATCATCTTCTTGTAGGGTATCCATCTATGTAGGTGTCAAGCCTTTCTTTCTCTTGTACACATTTCCCTTGATTACTCCAGCCGGCTTAGGCCCTATGATCTTGAACTTTGTTTTCTTGGCCGTGTTTGGAGAATCGTGGCTGTTGGATGAAGGCAAATCTAGTGGTGCAATACTTCCAATCATCCTAGTCTTGACCTTCTTAGAGTGAGTAGGCGAGCCATAAGTAGTCAGATGTTCATGTCTATACACTATCTCTGGTTTGAGAGGAGCAGCCTTTTTAAGTTGTGGCTTTAGAACCTTCTCACCCTACCTCCTCTTCTCCTTTGAAGATTGCTCTAGTAATTATTTCATTGGTACTGGTTTCATTTGGTATGGACAGGTGATCCATGCTTTGGTCATTCTAACCATGTGTCAGGCTTTGAACTCAATCTCATCATTTTCATCTTTGTCCCCTTCTGTATTCAAGATGGCCCTTGTATACACCTTATTCGTGTTATAAATAGAATCTAAAATATCATCAGAATCAACATCCCTTGCCTTCTGTGGAATCCTCAATGATAGAGCGGCCTATGCCAGTTCTAGACTCATCTGGCAATAGTCACAGACCCTAACCTCGTAGTCATCCATGTAGTTTTCCCAATGATCCTCCACATGTGGTTTGTGGACATAGTGCCTTCCCATTATATGGCTATAAGTACCAATGGGATCAAAATGAGGCCTCACCAAATTGTAGGTTGGTAGTGGGAACTCATCCCATTCCCAAGTCAAAGACTTGTAGACCTTCATGTCTGGCACGTAGTGGGGGCCTATAGAAATGGGAAAATCCCAGCAATGCTTCTCCTAATGCTTGATGTGCTCGTGTGCATCAAATAATTGCCTTGCTATCTCCAGGAGGACTACCCCGTCAAAAGGGTATCTTGGTAACTTCTTTGGCGCCAGGGTGCTTCCTACCACTCGAATGTAAGTGAAAGTTTGAAACTAAATATAGAATGCCCCAAGGGCCTTTACTTTTGCTACTTCTTCAACGGACAACCTCTTTACATAGTCTCCCTCAATGGAGCATATGATGGCAAAAATGAAAGCATCATTGACAATTCTGAAGTCTGGGCTATTATGTGTATAAAAGTCTTTCCTCACCAGTTGAGGATACAATGTAAATGGCCATTTGTTTTGTTCTCCCATTGCCCTAACTTTGGTCAACCCTGGATAAACTGCCCTTGCGGCTAGTAGATACATGACATAATATGTCATGTAGAAATGAGGGTTTGTCTTAACCCGAACCAGTTATTCATCAAGATTATCACTTAGGATAGCGGCCCAATCAAACCTGGCTTGCCTCTCCTTTATCTTCTGGATCATAAAGATCATCCATGGCTCCAATTGAGAAGACTTTGGCAGCTTGTACACTCTACTGATCATTTTTATTGCCGCTTGGATTTTTGCTTGCATATATCCCCTTCTCATATCAATCCTGTCCAGTTTACCCTTGGGCAAGGACTGCATCACATACTCATTGTTCACAATGTTATGGGCCCTTTGCACATCTTTGTTATAAAACTCCATTCCTTTGTTGATATGGAAGTTAAAGAATTTATCGACCCCTTTGGGCAAATGGAAGACATCTTCGATGTTGTCTGGCCTTAGGTCCAGAACAACATCACCAATGCTATTTTTCACTATGCGCTTATTGGGCACATTGTTGCTGGCCAATGTGTTGATCAAGTCTACTGACAGGATGAAAACTAGGTGAGCCACCCCATTCACCAGAGAGTAGTGTACTAATGAAGTGTAGTCTTCCGATCGCCCCACCGATTGAGTACATTTAGTCAAGTATTCATTCCAACTTACGTTCTTAATGTCGGTATCTGTTATACCCGCATGCAAGTTGGTCACCTTGGAAGGTGGATGGTATCCCTTGAATTGGAACTTCATTGCAAGTGACGCTACTACTTTCTCAGCCATATCTGCAAAGAGAAAAAGCCATGGATCAACAAAATGATAGAAAGAAAACTTAGAAAACCAAAAATATTGTCAGAATTAAGCTCAAAAGGTGTCATGAAAGGTATTTTCGGCCTTTCAGACTTTTAGGGGGTATGAGAGCTCCAAAAGGCCGACAAGGCCGAAAAGGCTGAGAAGAGGCTTGTTGAATCTGCTTCGAAAATACCCTCCTTTCAACTTTTTTCAGCAAATCGGAGATGCGAAACCTCTGCAGGCTGACAACTCTGAATCGCCGATGAGAGGCCGACCACTTGTGAAGAGTTTTGGCATGGTGGGGAAGTAAAATCTTTGGTGTGCGAAAGGCCAAAAAGATCAAAACCCACACTTGGCACTTTGGGAAACGTGGTTCACTTTCGGTGTTTCAGAGGAAAGAGTGTTTTAGTGTGCATCAACACTGAAATGTCGAAAGATGTAGAGGACTTAGAAGAAACATCCCTCTGCGAACTTAGAAAGTTTCAGACCCCAAAGGTCCAAAACTAGGGTTTCTCAGTCGGACTCAAAAACAAGTTTGATGGTGAGTTTGACCACAAACTCGCCAAGGGGATGCAAGGTGACTACCTTGGCCATCCCCGAGGTCGAAAAGGCCAAAAAAGGACAACCTAGACCTAAGGGAAGGGCTGAAAAGGCCAAAAACATAGAAACCCTAAACTACAATAGGCCTAAAAGGCCAAAACACAAGCAACCCTAACCTAAGACCCAAAAAACACAAAAAGAAACAAAAGGAAAGGAAAGGAGGGAAAGCCAAGCTCAAAAATAGGAGGCTGGAGGATGATGACTAAAAAGGACGGCCAAAAATTGGAGACGAGCAACAAGCGGCATGAAGAGCTTCGGAGATGAGAGAGCAGGAGAGAAAAAGTGAGGGTTAAAACCCCCTTTATCCCTTATATAGGTCACCCCGATGGCTGACGTAAGTACCCCGTTCAGTCAGCCTTTCAGCCTTTTTTAGGGGTGTCAGACCTCCAAAAGGCCAAAAGCTCTTAAAGGTCGACTCCCCTTCAGAAGTCGGACCTCTAAAGCCCCGGTCCTCTGATAAGTCTAAAAAATCTACCACGGCTGAGAAATTACTAAGGCAACATTCCAACCCCTCCAATGCCTTCAGCCTTTTTGTACTTTCAAACGTCCAAAAGTCCAAAAGGGCGACAAGGCTGAAAAGTTTTAAAAAAGACAAAAGACAAATAAAAAGACAAAAATAGAGGGCAACAAGCAAAAACAACAAAAAAAAACAAGGGGGCCCCCTGAGGCCAAAAGGATAAAAGGGGAGCATGGTTGTGGGACCACAACAAATAGCCCCGACAAAGAAAGGGAAACCACCTGAGTTTTAGAGCCAGTCTACCTCGAGACAATCCCACCATATAGCAAGTCAAACACAAGATTTATAGATCGAACAATTTTCTCATTGTCATCAAGATGAAGAACATCATAACATCTGCATCCAGTGTGTGAGTATGTGTATTCAAATTTCCTGAGAAAACCTTCACCATAAACTCCTACTGTTTGTCGACCATCCATTGCCAGATCATTGCCCACAAATCTAAAGTCAGCTGTAAGTTAGTTTAACCTTGCTCTACTGCTAGGTGAGCATTTATAGCCCTGGTAGAGTTTGCTAAAGTCACCCTTCTCCAACCGCAGATGACCTTTTAATGGAAGTTTTAAACTCCTTTGGAGGGCTCTTAGACTTGATTTGCGTCAGTTTTAAAACTAATTCTTTGAACCATTGCATCTTGAAAATTTTTCCTTGGATTTCATTTGACATCTGTGTGCTTTGATACTCCTTGTGGTTTTGTCAAACATCATTTCTTTGCTCTATTTTATTCTTTCTTTTCTCTTTTATAACTGGGGTAGCACTTAGACTATGCTACCCTAGCTTTGAGCATCTTTCTGTTTATCTCATCTTTATGTGTTCCTCCTTTTATTTCCTTGCTCTTTTCTTTTAGTCTGTGCTCTAGTTAGGAGAAGGGTTCTGACTACCAAGCTTCCGTCGTGACCATGGGCATTTCCTAGCACTAACTGGCATCCTACCAAGGGAGGCTCGTGACTCGGGATCCCCTTTTTAGATATGCATTAGTGTTGAGGATGGTTGGTTTTGATGAACTCCTTTCGAGAAGTCTGAAAGAAAATGCTTTACTTCCGATCACCATTTCTGGCTCATTGTATGACATAACTACCTCAAAGATCTTGACAAAGAAAAGCCTTCATCTATTGCCCGAAAACTTGGAACAGACCACTAAAACTTGAAAGAACTTACCCCCAGCAAACAAAGACCCAAAGGAAAGACATAGACGACGAGACCGATAAAAACAAAGAAAAGAAGCTAAAGTACAAGAATATATGGTAAAATATAAGGGGGCTAGTCAAGACCTAAACTAATGCTTCAGAAACTGGCCATTGACTGGCAATGGGACCAATTCTCCGTCAAGAGAACTAATCCGAAAAGTATTCTCCCCTAGGATCTCCACGATCTAGAATGGGCGTATCCACAAATGTTGAAATTTGGTGTGGCTGCCCAGTTTCTCTTTTGCTTTGTCCCACATTAGGACTAGATCAGAAATTCAAAAGGCTTTTATGGTTTCTCTTTTGTCAAACCATCTCTTGACAACAACTTGGTGTTTAGCCACATGTTCTAGAGCCATAGTTCTTTTTTCTTCAAGGTCCAGTAAGTTCATTAGATGAATCTGTACCCGATCCTCACCCTCGACATATTAATCCATGAAGCTCAGAATAGGAATTTTTAGGTTCATTGAAAAGATGGGTTGCAGACCATATACCAGCTGATAGGGAGACATCCCCAAAGCATTCTTAATTCTCACATGATATATCCATAAAGCATATTTTAGCTGAGTGTGCCAGTCTTTGGGATTGTCATCCAAACAACGCTTGATTACTGTTGTTAGGTTCTTGTTGGTTGATTTAGCAACTCTATTCCCTTGCAAGTAGTAATTGGATGAGAATTTTAGAATTATCTGGTTCTCGAAGGCCCACTGAATGAGACTTGCAAATGAAAAGTAGGGGGCATTATCACACACCAAGAAAAAGGGCATGCCAAACCTCATGATGATGCACTCTTCTAGGAATTTGGTGATCACCTCAGTGGTACAATTTTTCATAACCTATGCCTTTGCCCAACATGTGCAGTAATCAGTCGCAGTTAGGATGTATCGGTGGCTAGCAGAGGATAGAGGATTGATCATTCCCACAAAATCTAGCCCTCATTGGATGAACAGACACACTTCGTACACTGGTTGTAGGGGCATCGCTAGATGTTTCTCTCGAATGGAACTGGTTTGGCAAAAATGGCAAGAGCGCATGTGCTTGTGAGTATCTTTGAACAAAGTTGGCCAGTAATAGCTGGATCTTAGTATCTAATGAGCTGTAGCTTTTTTTGATCCATGCCCAGTACCATAATTATCATGAAATTCTATGAGAACCTGTCCAGCTTATGTTCAATCTAAACATTGTAGGTACAGTCCATCATAGTTGTGTTTGTAGAGCTTCCCATTTTTCAACATGTATGAACTGCTCTTATTCTTTAGTGCTCTTTTCTGGGGACCATTCAGTCCATCTGGACAACAATTTTGCAATAAGTAGTAAACTATGTCCTGATACCATATGTCAGTGACTATTCCTTTGTTGGTATACACTTGGCACGCCAAGCCTTGTTCTATTTTGGCCATCATCCTGGTAAGACCCTGTCCTCTCACTAATTTCATCAGTTGGATCTCAATGTCAAATTTCTACAATATTTCCATCCACTTTCCCCTTCGTTCCCCTAGTTCATTTTGCATCAGCAGAGACTTGACTGCTGGATCTAGAACAATAGCAGTGACTTTTCTTCGAAGGATATAGTGCTTGAATTTATTAATAGCCTTAACCAAGGCAAAAAATTGCTTATCTAGATTTGGATACTTGAGCTCTGCATTTTTCAATGGATAGCTCATGAAGGCTATCGACCATTCATCTTCTCCTTCTTTCTTCTGTGTGAGGATCCCTGCACATGAATGTTCTGAAGAAAAGGAATAAACCTTGAATGGCAGGAGATAATCGGGGCTGACCAACACTAGGGTGGTGGCGATGGACATCTTGATTTCTTCAAAGGCCTCTTTATCCTGAGTGCTCCATTCAATCTTAACATCTTTCTTCAACATATCATTTAATGGATGCACTATCTCTATAAACCCATTGATGAACTTCCTGATGAAGTTGATTTTCCCAAAGAAGGACTTCAATTCCTTCTTGCTATTTGGCGGAACCAATTTGAGAATAGCTTTGACCCTTTTGGGGTCAATTGAGATGCATGTCTTGGATATGATGTGCCCGAGAAGCTTGCCTTGAGTCACCCCAAAGACACACTTCTTAGGATTTAATGAAATCCCGTAACGTCAACACCTCTTCAGGACCTTTCGTCAATCTTCGATGTGGTTTGCACGGTTCCTAGAAAAAACTGTGAGATCATCCATATAGATAACAATGCATTTATTAACTAGACCCTTGAATGCCTCATCCATAACCCTTTGGAAAGTGGCTCCCACATTGATCAGACCGAATAGCATGCGACAATAGGAAAATGTTCCCCATTTCGTAGTGAAAGCCATTTTCAAGCGATCTTCTTCTTTCACCATAACTTGGTTGTATCCGGAGTAGCCATCTAGAAAAGACATCATTTGAGAACTATTGACCACCTGCAACACTTCGTCAAGGGATGGCAATGGGTAATTGTCCTTTTGAGAGGACTTGTTCAAGTTTCTAAAGTCTACACAGAGGTGAACCTCTCTGCTTTTCTTTCTCATAGGAACAAGATTAGCGACCCAATTTGAATGCTGAATGGGAAAAATTATCTTGGCATCGAGCAACTTTTGCACTTCCTTTTGGATTACTGGCTTGATCATAGGGTTCACCAATCTTTGTCTCTGGCGGAAAGTTTTAGCATCTAGATTCAAAGGGATGTTGTGGACGATAACACTAGGATCATAGGTTTTCAAATCTTCATAGCACCATGCTATGACATCTTTGTATTCAGTGAGTAACTTGACCATCTGTTTCTTTTCTTCTGGTGTGCTGACTTTCCCTATGTGGACTTCCCTGGGTTCGAGTTGTGTACCCAAGTTGTAGAGCTCACAATCATCTCCGCCCACTACTGGTGTTTTTCCTCTTTCCCAAGCATGTTCATCTTTATCAAAAATTCTCTCTAGAGCCACCATACCTTTCAGGATGGAATTGGTTTTCAAGTTCAAAATCCCTAAGTTGTCTGACTCTTCTATTTCATCCTCTTCTTCATCTATGCTCTACTTATCAAAGATCCCGACATTCATGATAAACTCCAATATTTGTTGATCATCTTGAAATACCTAGAAATTTTTTATGTTGTTAGGGACAGTTGGTCCAACCGCTAGTTCCATGGAGAATTTCTTCAATTTGGATTTCTCTAGCGGTTGTAAAGAGCTTGCAGATACTGCTAAAACATCAAGTACAATATTCTTTCTTCTTGGACACTCTGAATGTTAAAAGCTTCAAAATCCTTGATTAGACCCCAGACATGGTTGCGGTATGAGATCAATTGTTTGTCAGTGCAGGAATATTGGCTCTTGATTTGCTAGACTATCAATTGTGAGTCACCTTCTATGACTATTGCTTTCACTTTCTTTTCGTGTGCCAGGAGGAGACCCCGAACTAAAGCCTCATACTCGGCAACTTTGTTGGTGTAGTAGAATTACAGTCGGTAGGCAACATATATGAACCCCCATGGGGGTTAACTAATTCGATCCTAGCTCCTGTCCCCAGCTTACACTTGGAGCCATCGAACTGAAGTTTCCAAACTGAATGATTCTTGTTGAAAGATGTTTTAACTTGGGGTTCCGTAGTTACCTCGGGAAAAGGCATCTTGATTTGGGGTTCCACGGGGACCATCATTGATGATAGGCCTTCTGTACTTGGAGCTTCCCATTTTCTCTCATCTAAAATTTCTCTTTTTGAAAGTGGAACCCACTTCATCTTTTGTCTTTCCTTGACATTGTGCCAAATGTCATGACACAAGGGTAGGCAGTCGTCATCAAAAGAGCTCCACTCCTCTTGTATAAAGCATTCATCCATGGGACCCTGAGGTTCTTCACTGAAGGGATATTTATCCTCACTTAAATGTGTCATTATATTCTTGGGGGGTTTGGATACGCTTGACATCTAGTTCATTACTCAAACCACCACTTCTTGGCGGTCTTGGCATGTAAACTCTGAATGGTTTGTCCGATGAAGGCGGCAATACCATGGTAGCATCAGTATGTTAGGATCAATGTCTTGGCCAAGATGCCTCATGTTCTTCGTCATGCCATTTATGAATTCTGTGAGAATCTCTTTAGGGATCTGGGTGTTTACTAACCCCTGAACAAGGCTACTACTCGAGTCTTCTTCTTCCTTGAGATGGAATGTGAACGCCTTGTCAAAATGATACAGTCCCAAATCAACTTGTGATAATAAGACTTCATTCAGGGCATTGTACTCAATTATCATTTGTTTGAGCTTAGGTTCTGCATCAATCATAATCTGGTTATTGAGCCCCTTCCATGGAAGCCAAAGTTGGGTAAAGTCCGTGGAGAACTAGCCCCTCAAAGATCAGGTCCATTCTCTACTGAGCAACATGCCATAAGTTTCTGGGATATCCACCACATGTATGTCAATGAAATCTTGGATTCTGGGGTTAGTTGTCAATTGTATGCATGTATCTTTCAAGACCCCGATGACTTTGACCTCGATTTTGTTGAGTTGGATCACCACCCTATTGGTTGGTTGGGGATTCATCCCTAGCTTCTGGCATATGGATACGTTCCTAGTATTATTGGATACGTTCCTAGTATTATTGTTGGATGAGGCTAATTTGGAATGATCTGGGGACTTCAAGAGAGCCTCTCTTTGAGTGGGACAACTTTGCAGCATATCATACATTGACATATTTATTCTAACTTTCTTCAGTTCCTCTACTGCGCTGTATTTTTCGCTGGCCCAGACTGAATTTTTTAACATAGTAGGTTGGTGTTGCATCATTTGAACAACAATGGCACCGGGTCCTCTTAGGGGCGTAGGATTATTGCTAGCCTTGGGATCAGGTGGAGTGGGCTACATACCCAGGGGAATGCCGTCAGTCAGAGGTTCTCTTCTGCTTCTTAGGTTATAGGTATTTCTTTTCTTATTCTACAAAGCATGGACCTCAGAATACTCTGATTGGTTTTCTTGGTTGAATGGGAAGACAAATTCTTCCTCTGTCATGTTCTGATTGGAGTTCCACCCAAACTTGGTTCATATGAATCAAAAACCATGGCACTAAAATGGGCCTGGGAACTCTCAGGATCCTGAGCTTGTTGATTGTCAGACTCCCCCCTATATTCATAATTTGGTTGATGCATGCTGGGACCTTGGGTAAAGTTGACTTCTGATGAGCCGAAGAAGTTGGCATTGTCTATGGGGATGCTACCATTATTTGGATGTGTGTTCCAAGTTCTATTCACCCATTGTTGTCCAAACTATCTATCTTGAGATCCATTCCCATAACCTCCACCATTGTTATTATTGTTGCTGTAGTTGCCATAATTATGATTCTAATTTTGAGAGTAGGTATTCGGGGTAGTAGCTAGGTGTTGGTAGTTCCCTTGATTCAGAGATGGGTTGAGCTTCATCTGGGTAATATCTCTGGTTAACTAGGACAATGTCTTCTTCATGGAATCTAACTCATTCACTAGAGCCTAGTCTGGTTCGTTTGGGACAACGGTCTTTTGTCCACACAAGGCAGCCCTGTTTGTATCATACCCTGGGTATGTGATGGCCAGTGGTGGAGCAGCAACATACACAGCCGGCACCAGATTGATCCTTGGGTCTTGTTGTACTAGGAGTTGATTGTTTGCTGCAAATGAACCAGTCACAACAGTGTTCCCCAATGTTGGTGGAATACCATAATTTCCACCCACTTGTGGGTCCATTTGTTGGATGAACATGATGGCTTCATTACATACCTTTTCCAAAGTATCTATGTCTCTTGGGGGTTGTTATGAATGAATGCTAAAGTGTTTGGTAGCCATTCTGTAGTTGTTGTTGTTGCATTCATGACTATGATTGTCATTGATGTCAACACAGTGATTTACCGAAGACTTGCAGAGAAGAAGACAGAGTTTGGATTAGCGCACGTGGGTTATTGTACTTGGAGCTATGAAACATTGAGGATATACTCTTTGATATATCATATTTCTATGGTTAAGAGCACAGACAATAATTCATTGATTCATGGAAGTTATGATCATTTTGGTGGAAGCAGTGTTCAGGCAGTGTTCCTGAGTAGTGGTTTGTGGTAATCGAATGATATCTCCTAATTGAGATGGAATCTGGTTTTGCATAGTTAAAGGGAAGTTAAAGACACATTGATAGTGATGTGGATGATAGCACAAACTTCGAGGTCACACGAGTGAAGATTTATTGTATTTTCTGATAGTTTTATGTAATTTTGGTGTAGTGTGTGGAAACTTTTATTTTGTAATTGTATGCCGACTCATTTGCAATTATTTGAGTGTGGTATAAAGGAAGGAATGTATTTCCTTGTTGAAATGTAATTAGAATGTAGTTTTAGTGATGATTTGTGATGTGGTATGCATGAAGTGAAGAAAAGAGCTAAGTATGAGAGCGAAATTGTGAAGGAAGATATGCGAAGTACATAGATTTGAAATTGAGATATGATGTAACAGTGAGTGCGGTTTAGCATAGTCAGAGAAGAGGTAACATATTATTATGTTGATTAATACAAATATTATTTGGACAGTGTGTTCAGTGATCTTACCCTGAAGCTGTTTGGGTAGTGGGTCCTTCTATCTTCTATAACTCTTAATCGGATTAGAATCTTTTAACAGGGATTCAAAATCTCCTAATAGGGATTCATATGTACTAAATGTAATTCATAAGACTCCTAAAAAATTCCATCCTCTCACAAGTAATATTCATATTAGTGTATCTTTTGTGGGCATCATTCCCATTAGGGTTTACTCTTTGATCAAGATGTTCCCTAGTCAACATATCTTGTGTCATTGTGTTATTGTGTATGGATATCTTTCTATGGTTGGTAATTATATTGCTTATGTGGTTTAATGTTGTTGAAGATGATAAAAGTTATAATTATCTGATAACTGATTCACCCCCCCTCTCAGTTATCTTGGTGGACTTTACTTTCTAACAATTGGTATCAAAGTAGCAGGTCCTTCAAAGAGAAGTTTAACAGCTTAAGGAGATCCATGGTGAATTTCAGGAAAGAAAGCCCTAAGTTTGATGGAGTAAATTTTGATAGTTGGAAAGAAAAGATAAAGACACACCTATTATGTCTAGGTCTAGGTTATTGGTTGATTACAAAGAATAATAAGACTATTATTGAAGAAGACGATCTTGAAACATGTACTGTGGAAGAGAGAGATCTATTCATGTGTAACATACTTGCAAGAGAAGCACTTTTGACAGCACTATCAGAGAATGAGTATAGTCAGGTAAAATATTTGAAAAAATATCATGAAATTTGGAATGCTTTACACTCTACTTTTGAAGGTGATGAACATGCAAAAATAGTTAGATTACATAATTGGATATGTGCATTTGAAGATATAAGAATGTTGGAAGATGAATCTGTTAGAAGTTATATTGGTAGAATGTCAGAAATCATTTCAGGTATAAAATCTTATGGAGGAACAAAGACAGAGAATGAAGTGATATGGAAAATTCTGAGGACATTGACTCCTGTATTTAAGCAAACAACATAGATGATTGAACAAGTGATACCTTGTACAACAAAATTTACAAGAGAGACTCTCCTTGGAAGATTGGAAGCAACAGAAATGAACCTGAGATTATCAGGAGACTTACCTAGAATGGAGACAACATTCAGTGCTCTTAGTGTTCGCCCTACTTTGTCAAGAAGCATCAGTTGTGAGTGGAGAGTATGCTGGCAGCAGAAAATCTAGAAATGAAGAAGACAAGAAGATTGAAGAAGGTATTGCCTTTCTTGTGAAAAGAGAACCAAATGGTAAGAAATTTTTTAAATGTTGGACTTGTCAAGAATATGGTCATTTTGCATCTAAATGTCCTAAGAGAGTTAAAAAGTACAGAAGCAATTTCAAACCTAGAAGATCTAAGGAATGTTATTATGCTAATGATGAAGATCTTGAAGCTAGTATAGAAAGAACCTCAAGTGAAAGTGATATTGAAAATAATGATGACATAGGATTTGTAGCAATTAAAGAAGAAAATCCTGAATTTGATGTTAAGGAAGAAAAAGCCTTAGTTTCTCAAGTTGAAAAGAAAGCTAATTGGATTATAGACAGTGGTTGTTCACATCATATGAATGGAGACATGAAAAATTTCATAAAGTTGAATGAATATGATGGTGGAGTAGTTAGAGTTGGAAACAATGCACCTTGTTTGATTAAAGGTATAGGATCTATTACTCTTGATGGAAAGACTAATACTGATGATGTTTATTTTGTGGATAGATTGAAACATAATCTTTTGAGTGTTGGACAGTTAGTTGATAAGGGATATCAAGTTTGGTTTACTGAGAAAACTTGTGTGATAAAGGATAAAGATGGAAATCTGATTGGAACTGGATCTAGAACTAGAGGTAATGTATTTAAGTTGAATCCTACTAAGATGACATGTTTGATTACTAAAATTGATGATAGTTGGTTATGACATAGAAGGTTTTGTCATATAAACTTTGATCACATTGTGAAAGTAAGTACTACATTTGCAATAAGAGATTTACCTAGAATTATGAAGCCTACTAACATGATTTGCAAAGACTGTATAATGGCTAAACAGAAGAGAAGTTCTTTTCCTAGTAAGAAGTTTACATCTATAGAGAAGCTGGAGATTGTTCATATAGATTTGAGCGGTCCTACCAGGACTAGAGGATTCTATGGAGAAAGGTATTTTAGGATTCTTGTTGATGATTTTACAAGAATGATGTGGATTGCATATTTTAAATAAAAATCTAAAGAATTTGATAAGTTTAAGATTGTTAAGAATAAAGTTGAGAATGAATCTGGAATGAAGATTAAATGTTTAAGGTCTGATAGAGGTGGAGAATTTACTTCTAGAGAGTTTAACAACTTTTGTGAAGAAAATGGCATTAAAAGACAGTATTCAGCCCCTAGAACACCTGAACAAAATGGTATTGTAGAAAGAAGGAATAGATCAGTGACTGAAGCAGCAAGAGCTATGTTGTTTGAAAATAATTTGGCAAAGATATTCTGGAGAGAATTAGTGAACACAATAGTATACACAATGAATAGAGTACAAATCAGAGCAGACACAGACAAGACACCTTATGAATTATGGTTTGGACATGCACCCTCAGTTAAGTATTTTAGAATTTTTGGAAGCAAATGTTATATAAAGAGAGATGATGATATAGGAAAGTTTGATCTTAGAAGTGATGAAGGTATATTTCTTGGATATTCTTTGAAAAGAAAAGCATATAGATGTTTCAATAAAAGAACTAAGACTATTGTTGAGAGCGCAAATGTTAAAGTTGATGAAAAGTTCAAAATTCAGGAAAGAA
The DNA here is from genome assembly GCA_027943335.1 of Chamaecyparis obtusa. Classification (NCBI taxonomy): domain Eukaryota; kingdom Viridiplantae; phylum Streptophyta; class Pinopsida; order Cupressales; family Cupressaceae; genus Chamaecyparis; species Chamaecyparis obtusa. The sequence goes on along the minus strand of BSBK01008308.1, from coordinate 1,049,465 downwards.
TGCTTGATTATGAATCTGATGAAGAAGCTCATCCTAAGCCTAATACTGGAACTACTGAATTGTTTTATGAAACTAACAGTGATTTGTTGAGTGAAAGCCACATTGAAGTTATTGAAGAACCTACATCTAAAGAGAGATCTAAGACAGTGACACCTAGCAAGAGTTTGTTAAAGAATCATCCTTTTGAACAGATTATTGGGAGCATCAAAAGAGGAGTTCTTACTTGGAATAAGGCACAAGAAAAGTTATGTTTGATTTCTCAAATTGAACGTAAGACTACTAATGAAGCTTGTGAAGATGAAAGTTGGACTAATGCTATGAAAGAAGAACTAGATCAGATTGAAAAGAACAAGACATGGGAATTGGTCCATAGACCTAAAGACAAGAATGTTATTGGAACTAAATGGGTATTCAGAAACAAGATGAATGAACAAGGAGAAGTAGTGAGAAACAAAGCAAGATTGGTATGTAAGGGTTACTCACAACAAGAAGGAATTGAATATGAAGAGACCTTTGCACCTGTTGCAAGAATTGAAGCAATAAGAATGTTTTTGGCATATGCAGCTTACAAGAAATTCAAAGTGTATCAGATGGATGTGAAGTCAACATTTCTGAATGGAGAATTGGAAGAAGAAGTCTACATTGAGCAGCCCGCAGGTTTTCCTTTAACTCAAGAAGGAGACATGGTATGTAAGTTAAAGAAAGCTTTATATGGACTTAAACAAGCACCTAGAACTTGGTATGCAAGACTGGATAAGTATTTGTTAAAGTTGAGATTTATAAAAGGTACAACTGATAGCAATTTGTACATAAAAGAAATTGAAAATGGCTTGTTAGTTATAGTTATTTTTGTTGATGACATTATCTTTGGAGGAGAAGATGAAGCTAGTGACAAATTTGTTGATGAAATGAAGACTAAATTTGAAATGAGTATGATTGGTGAAATGAAATACTTTTTGGGATTACAGATAACACAAAACAATGATGGTATCTTTGTAAGTCAGACAAAGTACCTGATTGACTTGTTGAAAAGATTTGGAATGGAAGATTGTAAACCAATTGGAACACCTATGGTGACCGGACATAAGTTATCTAGCACAGATGAGACTCCTGCAGTAGAACAGAAGAAATATAGATCTATGATTGGAGGATTGCAGTATTTGACTCATACAAGACCTGATATAGCACATTCAGTTGGAATTGTAGCAAGATTTCAAGCTGAACCTAGAGAATCACATTATGCAACAGTAAAGAGGATACTGAGATATTTAAGAGGCACAATGGACTATGGATTATGGTACGAAAATTTTGATGATTTTACCCTATGTGCATATACAGATGCTGATTGGAGAGGCAATGTTGATGATAAGAAAAGCACCAGTGGAGGAGTATTTTTCCTTGGAGGAAGATTAGTTTCTTGGCTAAGAAAGAAGCAGAATTGTATCTCACAAAGCACAACAGAAGTAGAATATGTAGCAGCAACAAACAATTGTAACCAGATAATTTGGATGAAGTAGATGCTGAAAGATATTGGAATAAAATTTGTTGAACCTATTGTTATACATTGTGATAACACTAGTACAGTCAATATGTCTAAGAATCATGTATTACATTCTAAGACAAAGCATATAGAGATTAAGTATCATGTTGTAAGAGAGAAAGTTGTTGAAAAAGAAGTCAGACTTGAGTACATAAGTACAAAGGAGCAGATAGCAGATATATTCACAAAGCCTTTGCCTAAGGATACATTTGGGTATCTAAGAGGTATGCTTGGGGTTATGCCCCAGCCTACTTTTGAGAAGTGATGCAGTTGGTTGCATCCAGCCAGTGGTATATGAGCCTTATCTTTCTTCTGGACTGGATGTTGGTACTTCCTCTATGGGGGAGTATGTGTATCTGAGCTGAGTCATGAGGACTCTAGTAAATGTATTTTCTGAAAAGTGTCTTTTGACATTGAGTTATTGTTGACTTAGTGATGGAATTTCTATCATTGATGTCAATGGGCGAGAAGTATGCATGAAAAACAATATGAGAGAACTGAACAGGATAACGAAGCAAGATTTGATTGATGAAGAGGATTTGAAGAAGCAGTGTTGCAGTATTGGATTTTTGGAACATTAGATGTTTTTAATATATTTTTCCATCAATGCCAATGGGGGAGATTGTTAGGAATGAATGCTAAAGTGTTTGGCAGCCATTCTGTAGTAGTTGTTGTTGCATTCATGACTATGATTGTCATTGATGTCAACATAGTGATTTACCGAAGACTTGCAGAGAAGTAGACAGAGTTCGGATTAGCGCACGTGGATTATTGCACTTGGAGCTATGCGATGTTGAGGATATACTCTTTGATATGTCATATGTCTATGGTTAAGAGCATAGATAGTAATTTATTGATTCATGGAAGTTATGATCATTTTGGTGGAAGTAGTGTTCAGGCAGTGTTCCTGAGCAGCGGTTTGTGGTAATCAGATGATATCTCCTAATCGGGATGGAATCTAGCTTTGTGCAGTTAAAGGGAAGTTGAAGACACATTGATAGTGATGTGGATGATAGCATAGACTTTGAGGTCACATGAGTGAAGATTTATTGTATTTGGAAGCTGACAGTTTTATGTATTTTTGGTGTAGCATGTGGAAACTTTTATTTTGTAATTGTATGCCAACTCATTTGTAATTATTTGAGTGTGGTATAAAGGAAGGAATTTATTTCTTTGTTGAAATGTAATTAGAATGTAGTTTTAGTGATGATGTGTGATGCGGTATGCATGAAGTGAAGAAAAGAGCTAAGTATGAGAGCAAAATTGTGAAGGAAGATATGCGAAGTACAAAGATCTGAAATTGAGATATGATGTAACAGTGAGTGTGGTTTGGCATAGTTAGAGAAGAGGTAACATATTATTCTATTGAGTAATGCAAATATTATTTGGACAGTGTGTTCAGTGATCTTACCCTTAAGCTGTTTGGGCAGTGGGTCCTTCTGTCTTCTATAACTCTTAACCGGGTTAAAATTTTTTAACAGGGATTCAAAATCTCCTAACAGGGATTCATATGTATTGAATGTAATTCATAAGACTTCTAAAAGAGTCCATCCTCTCACAAGGAATATTCATATTAGTGCATCTTTTGTGGGCATCATTCCCATCAGGTTTTACTCTTTGACCAAGAGGTTCCCTAGTCAACATATCTTGTGTCATTGTGTTATTATGTATGAATATCTTTCTATGGTTGGTAATTATATTGCTTATGTGGTTTAATGTTATTGAAGATGATAAAAGTTATAATTATCTGATAACTAATTCACCCCCTCCCCCCTCTCAATTATGTTGGTGGACTTTACTTTCTAACAGGGGCAACCTTTTCAGAAATATAGACATTAATGGGTCTAAGGCTTGCAAGTACACTTGTATGGAAGCCCCAACTGGTACAGTATAAGGAGCCTCAAGTTTTGGGTACATCTTATGAAAATGGTGATTGAACATGGCAATTGATTCATTGAGGTCCTTCCTCACTGAGATGAACTAGTGATGGATAGTTGTTGGATCCACATATAATTTGAAATGATTAAGGAAATTTGTCTCAAATTCATTCCATGTGGCAATAGACCCATGTGGCAAGTTCAAATACCAATTATATGAAAATTCCCCCAGTGTGTAGGGGAAAAGGCGGCAGACAACATCTTGATGAGAAATCTCTTTTCAATTGTATAATTCCTTGAATGCGCGGACGTGTTCTTCCGCTATCCTGGATTCTCCATAGATGAAATGTGGACAAAATTTCTCCAGATTTTTGGGTAGCTGATGGAGATATGCTTGTAAGTTCAATGGTGAACTTTGAGCAATTGTGAAAAATGCCACTGGAGCTGGTGGTGGAGTAGCAGGCAGGGAAGCAATGGTTGGAAATGGAGGAAGATTCGGATGATCTGAAGCACCCTCTTCGTGCTTTGCTCTGTTGCTGCAAGGTCTGCAAAACTCTGTAAGTTCAAGGAACTCCTCTTTGTTGGGTGAAGATCTAAGGACTCATTGAAACCTCTCGGGAGAGAACAATCCAACATTCTAGGGTGTCCCTTTTGAGGGCTCTCCTTCTAGCGCCACTTCTGTTGAGCATTGTTTTTACATGAAGACAACTGCTAGGAATTTACGTGAGCAAATTCCCCTCTTGGAAGATTGATGGAATCAATCTCAAGGTTCCTTCTGGCTGGGTCTCATCCGCTTGGATAGCTCAACGGAAGACAAATATGAATTTGTTAACAAGGAGGCCTTTGTTGGTTCTTCTCTCAAGGGAAACTGTAAAACAACTTTAAGAAACCAAGATATATCTTTTTGATACAATTTTCAGATTTAGGAATAAAAGCAATGCTGATTTAATTAATCTACTAAAAAAATAATAGTTTGCAAGGAGGGTTAGAAGATGTAAGGTAACAAGAGATTTGAATGAAATTATGAAAATGAAACCTAATGGACATATGCTAGCATCACACCACCATGCAAATTAAATAACCAAGAAGATGAAGAAACCCACAAAATAGAGATCAGATCATGTCACAATCTTCAGTTAAATGGATGCAATCATCAACTAAATCAAACAAATGCAGACGTATGATAAGCCAAAACTCATCAGATCATGAAGCCACCCCAGATGTGTGTACACGTTAGACAAGTTAATCTTCAAGCACCAAAGAATAATCTTCTCAGAAATTTGTCACAATACAACAATGCAATACTAGCAAACATCGAACTAATAGATCATAGACTTAAAACCATTAAACAACCAATTGGCTCTTTGAAATAAAGAATGAGAAAATCACACATTCACAAATTTCGCATAGATAGTAGATAAATCACACCATGAATGAAGCACCAACTGTATATGTTATATTAATAATCAAATCGACCTTCATTACATCATTTTATTACAATTTATAGAGCTGGGCTCTTATTTTTGCAGCTAGGGTTTAGCTGCAACTAAAACTTGAAAGAAAATCTAAACTAGAGATTGCATTACAGAAACTACCGCTGAAACTTAGATAAACTACCCTAGCAAGGAATCAAACCTCATGCATTACAAAGCTTTGAATAAATTATGTATTAAATAACTTGGAAATGGGTTGGAACTCGTGCATGCACTTGACAATCTTCATGTTTCTACCCTTGATCTTTGGCTCCGACTTCTCCACGTGGACCCAACTGGAAGAGATCCCAAAATCATGCACAAACAATCCCAAAAAAGAAGCCCAATTTACTAGAAAATGATATGTGAGAGAACTAGAGTTAACTTTTGGATGTGCCAAAAAACACCCAAATCTCGACAGTTGGTCTGAAAAACTGAAGCTCCAAAATTGACTAAGTACTAAGTCTTCCATCTCCAAAAATTTTGACTTCGGACTTATAGGTGGCCGAAAAATCCCTAGGACTGACATGCCAAAAATCAGGCTTTGCAAAAATGGCTAAGCGTCAAAACTGGATTTTTGTACACAAAATTTGGCTGGACTGGGATTGAATGATCACTGGTTGGGAGGCACTTCTGGATGTGCTTTCTTGAATCTATCCACAATCTCTAGCACTTCATCAAAGTACGACATCTTAATCCCCTCAAGCACTTCTTTCTGCCTATCGTGGAAGTCAACCAACTCTTTTGCAAAACCCTTTATTTCTTCTTCGCAAGATAGCATTTTCTAAATTTCTTCCTTCTAATAAAACATTTGTTGAAGGTCTTCTTTAGTCTTTACTCCCTGAAATATCCCTAAGTATTGGTTGATGATATCATTCACCAAATACATATTTTTCTCATCCTCTTCATCAAACAGATCTAGGTCCAGACCCTCAAAGAATTTCTGCAACTCTTTTGCAAAGAGCATGCTAGTGTCTCTCCTTTTATTCAATCTTTTGAGGACCTTCTCAAATATAGCCACAGCCGTTGTTATCTCCTAGATCCACTGCTCAAAATGGTCCAAATCCAAACCCTCATATATCTTTACCAAAACTTGGAAGCGCTACTTCCTTATTACTGTAAGCTTGTCTAACACCTTTTGCTAGTTCAGGATTGTTTCCTCCACACGGTTTTCCTCGCTCATGATCTCCATCAAGGAAGCTATCCCTGCCAAAATGCTTTGAAGAGGTCTTAGAATCCTCCTAAGGGATATACTAGCAAATTGTTCAAAATCCATCTTCCAATTGGCACAAGCCTATACAAAAGAATGCAGTATATCTGTATCAATTTCCCCTTTCTTCTCCAAAATTGCTTGTAATGAGGGCTTGGGGTTATCTAGGTCAATGAGACCCACTATTTTCAAAATGAACCTCTTCATTGCTTTATTTTGTCTTACCAAAACCTTTATTTTTTCTTCATCTTTATCCATGAAGCCAAGAGCATGCTTTAGTCCTAAATTAGCCAAGGTTTTGCTTCCTTCTCTGGTGGTCTCCCCCAAGTCTACCTCCTCCAACACATAGTCATCTGAAGTGATCTCGCTTGTACTGACATCCATCATGGGAATAGCCACCTATGCCTTCCACCCGCCTACTTGGTCTTGTGTTACATAGGACAATGTTCTAGCTCAGGTAATTGATGTCATTTGGTGGAAGGATTTCCCTAATGGGCTCATATCGGCCTCATCATCTGTGTATACTTTGACCCTTGGTTGTACCTCTTTGGTGAACCAAGTGGGCTTGGAGAAAGCAGTCAATGGCTCATACGGAGTAGCCAATGAGGAGGAAGTTTTCAGGTGCTCCGTTTCCATTTCCTCTTAGCTTTCTTCTTCTTTTCTTGTTTCTTGTTCATCCCCTATATTTTTCTCTCCTCCCTCCTATGTCTGTTCTTCTTCATTAGCTATCTACTACTCATTAGCCATTTGTTCCTCCGTATCTGGTTGTTGTTTCTCCTCTTTAGTGTGTGGCTCTTCTCTCTCTTCCTACTCATCAATTGCATGTGTGTCCTTCTCAGGCTCCTATGAGATTTGAGGTGTTGAATCCTCTTGATTAGGAGGCGGAGTGGGAGTGACAAGGGGAGTGGGGGAAGCCATTTGAGGTGGAGTTGGTGAGGGAACATGGGATGATTAAGGTTGTTGGGGCAGCAAAGTGGTTTGTATTGGAGGAGGAAGTGGAGTGGTAGGTGGCATTTGATGTAGGAATGGAGGTGGAGTTGGAAATTTTTGAGGTGGAGGTGGAGGTGGAATGGATGATACCAAGGTGACCTGTGTAGCTATATCTTCTTCTAATTGACCCCAATAGAAGTGTCTTTACCTGGCTCTGTAGTCTCCTTTGTAACCTCGGCCATTTCAACATCAACTTGTTCTTGTGGCTTTTGTTGTAGGTCATCTCCCATGCCACTGAAAAGGCTTGTAAATTGAGTGGGAGCTTGTTTTTCATACTCCTTAAAGCCATGCAATCCTAAAAAATTTGTGATGTCAAATTCATCATCACCAAGGGCATCTAGATTTACTGGTTCTTCCTGAGTAGCTCCCTCAACATCCTCTGCATCATCTATTATCCTCCTCCTTTTGATGGACCTTGTGGTCCTTGTCCTGCTAAGAGGGATGTTATCCAACTCCTCTTCATCCTCTTCTTGTAGGGTATCCATCTGTGTAGGCATTGAGCCTTTCTTTCTCTTGTACAAATTTCCCTTGATTACTCCAACTGGCTTAGGCCCTATGATCTTGAACTTTGTTTTCTTGGCCATGTTTGGAGAATCGTGGCTACTGGATAAAGGCACATCCGGTGGTGCAATACTTCCAGTCATCTTGGTCTTGACCTTCTTAGAGTGAGTATCTGAGCCATAAGCAGTCAGACGTTCATGTCTATACACCATCTCTAGTTTGAGAGGAGCAACCTTTTTAAATTGTGGCTTTAGAACCTTCTCACTCTGCCTCCTCTTCTCCTTTGAAGATTTCTCTGGTAATTGTTTCATTGGTACTAGTTTCATCTAGTATGGATGGACAAACCATGCTTTGGTCATTCTAACCACGTGCTAGGCTCTGAACTCAATGTCATCATTTTCATCTTTGTCCACTTCCGCATTCAGGATGGCCCTTGTATACACCTTATCCGTGTTATAAATAGAATCCAAAATATCATCAGAATCAGCGTCCCTTGCCTTCTGTAGAATCCTCAATGAGAGAGCAGCATGTGCCAATTCTAGACTCATCTAACAATAGTCATGGACCCTAACCTCATAGTCATCCACACAGTTTGCCTAATGATCCTCCACATGTGGTTCGTGGACATAGTGCCTTCCCATTATATGGCTATAAGTACTAATGGGATCAAAATGAGGCCTCACCAAATTGTAGGTTGGCAGTGGGAACTCATCCCATTCCCAGGTCAAAGACTTGTAGACCTTCATGTCTGGCATGCAGTGGGGGCCTATAGAAATGGGAAAATCCCAACAATGCTTCTTCTTATGCTTGATGTGCTCATGTACGTCAGATAGCTACCTCGCTATCTCCAGGAGGACTACCCTGTCAGAAGGGTATCTTGGTAATTTCTTTGGCACTAGGGTGCTTCCTACCACCTAAATGTAAGTGAAAGTCTGGAACTAAATATAGAATGCCCTAAGGGCCTTTACTTTTGCTGCTGCTTTAGTGAACAATCTCTTTGCATAGTCTCCCTCAATGGAGCGTATGATGGCAAAAATGAAAGCATCATTGACAATTCTAAAGTCTAGGCTGTTATGTGTATAAAAGTCTTTCCTCACCAGTTGAGGATACAATATAAATGGCCATGTGTATTGTTCTCCCATTGCCCCAACTTTGGTCAACCCTGGATAAACTACCCTTGCGGCTAGTAGATACACGACATAAGATGTCATGTAGAAATGAGGGTTTGTCTTAACCCAAACCAGTTGTTCATCAAGATTATCACTTAGGATAGCGGCCCAATCAAACCTAACTTGCCTCTCCTTTATCTTCTAGATCAGAAAGATCATCCATGGCTACAATTGAGAAGACTTTGATAGCCCATGCACTCTACTGATCATTGTTATTGCTACTTGGATGTTTTCTTGCATATATCCCCTTCTCATATCAATCATGTCTAGTTTACTCTTGGGCAAGGACTACATCACATACTAATTGTTCACAATGTTATGGGCCCTTTGCACATCTTTGTTATAAAACTCCATTCCTTTGTTGATATGTAAGTTAAAGAATTTATCCACCCCTTTGGGAAAATGGAAGACATCTTCGATGTTGTTTGGCCTCAGGTCCAGAACAACATCGCCAACGCTATTTTTCACCATGTGCTCATCAGGCACATAGTTACTGGCCAATGTGTTGATCAAGTCTACTGACAGGATGGAAAATGGGTGAGCCATCATGTTCACCAGAGAGAAGTGTACTAATGAAGTGTAGTCTTCCGATCACCCCACCAGTTGAACACATTTAGTCAAGTATTCATTCCAACTTACGTTCCCAATGTCGGTATCTGTTATACCTGCATGCAAGTTGGTCACCTTGGAAGGTGGATGGTATCCCTTGAATTGGAACTTCATTGCAAGTGACACTACTACTTTCTCGGCTATATTTGCAACAAGAAAAAGCCATGGATCAACAACACGATAGAAATAAAACTTAGAAAACCAAAAACATTGTCAGAATTAAGCTCAAAAGGGGTCCCAAAAGGTATTTTCAGCCTTTTGGACTTTTAGGGGTAATGAGACCTCTAAAAGGCCAACAAGGCCGAAAAGGCTAAGAAGAAGCTTGTTGAATCTGCTTCAAAAATACCCTCCTTTCAGCTTTTTTTGGTGAATCAGAGATGCAAAACCTTTGCAGGCCAACAACTCTGAATTGTCGACGGGAGGCCGACCACTTGTGAAGAGTTTCACTGTGGTGGGGGAGTAAAATCTTCAATGTGTGAAAGACTGAAAAGGCCAAAACCCGTGTATACACCTAAAAATGGTCATCTACACTATTAGTCCCTTTTGCTAAAATCATCAATTGCTTGTTCTTGATCAAATCCTAGTCCTATCATTTATTTGATTATTTTCTATGGGCTAACCATCTTATCCTAAGTCTTTATTTATTAAAAGGAATATTTCCTCCCCTTATATTAAATAAAAAACCCCACTTTTTCTTCTTATCCTAAGTTGCACAAATAAAGCATTTAATTCTTATTTATAAAGAAAAATAAAATAAAAAATAAAAGAAAAGCACTTTTTGTCTCACATGGACATAAAGTAAATGCTCAACATAAAGTAAATGCTTCTAATTTTCCTATTGGAGGATATTTGTGCACAAGGATCAAGCTTCTTTTTTTCTCCACCGTTGATTAAATCTTTTGCCTCTTAATCTCCATGGCCCATTGATTTTTCACCTCCTATAAAATAAGAGCTCTCTTCCTCATTTGCACACAATTTTTATGCTATTGTTATGCTACAAGTTTTCTAGGTCATCTTGGAGCTTTTGGAGATATTCTTGCATCTAGGGTTTGAAGATTTGGAGCATTGTTGGCATTCATCTTGGATCTTCATCAACACTCTATCTTCTTTTCTTCATTCTTGCATCATCATGGCTTTCTTGCTTCATAGTTAGATTTCATTTTCATGCATAGTATTTGCATTTTCATAGCTTCATTCTTAGCTTAGATTTCCTTTTATGCAATAGATTAACTTGCATTGTCATATAGATTTTCTTTGCATTGCATACATTTGGCTTCATTGGAGATATTGGCATTCTTTCCATTGTCTTCCTTGAATCTCCCATTGCATGGTTTACTAGCAAGGTTATAGGCTTAATAGCTCTAGCTGAGAGCATTCTTAAAAACCCTTGCACTCCCTGCCTAGGGAGCTATGGATCGATTTGTGAGGGCTCATTCTTGAGTTTTCTTGCATGTAAGGATTCATAGAAGTGTGACACATTTATTGCACACAACCCGCACTTGGCACTTTGGGCAATGTGGTTCACTTTTGGTGTTTCAGAGGAAAGATTTTTTCGGTGTGCATCAACACCAAAACATTGAAAGACGTAGAGGACTTAGAAGAAACATCCCTCTGCGAACTTAGAAAGTTTCAGACCTCGAAGGTCCCAAACTAGGGTTTCTCAATCAGACTCAAAAATGAGTCCGAGAGCAAGTTTGACCACAAACTTGCTAAGGGGATGCAAGGTGACTACCTTGGCAATCCCCAAGGTCGAAAAGGCTGAAAAAGAACAACCTAGACCTAAGGGAAGGGCTGAAAAGGCCAAAAACATAGAAACCCTAAACTACAATAGGTCGAAAAGGCTGAAACACAAGCAAGCCTAACCTAAGACCCAAAAAAAACAAAAAGAAACAAAAGGAAAGGAAAGGAGGGAAAGCCAACCTTGAAAATAGGAGGCTGCAGGATGACGACTAAAAAGGACAGCCAAAAACTGGAGATGAGCAATAAGTGGCGCGAAGAGCTTTGGAGATGAGAGAGTGGGAGTGAAAAAGTGAGGGTTAAAACCCCCTTTATCCCTTATATAGGTCACCCCAACGACTGACGTAAGCACCCTGGTCAGTCAAACTTTCAAATTTTTTAGGGGTGTCAAACCTCTGTAAGGTCAAATGCTCTGACTCCCCTTCAGGAGTTGGACCTCCAAAGCCTCGGTCCTCCGACAAGTCTGAAAAATCTACCAGGGCTGAGAAAGTACTAAGGTAGCATTCCAACCCCTCTAGCTCCTTCGACCTTTTCGTACTTTTAGACATCCGAAAGTCTGAAAGGGCAACAAGGCCGAAAAGCCAAAAAAAAGACAACAGACAAAGAAAAAGACAAAAATAGAGAGCAACAAGCAAAACTAGCAAAAAAATAGAAGGGGGGCCCCTAAGGCCAAAAGGATAAAAGGGTAGTGTGGTTATGGGACCACAACAAATATGCTACTTAATAGAAATAACCTAGAATCTAATTGAAAGTGTTAGATCAAAACTAGAAATAAAATAAGAAGAATAACATTGTTAGACAATCTTGATGTATATGCTTAGAGGCATAACAACATGAAGGGAAATCTCTCTTATGCTATCCTAGCATATACAATATATCTCCAATGTCACAAATACATGAGAGCTAGCATGTTTATATAGGCAAGAGCTAGTAGGAGGCTTGGACATGGTTGAGACAAGTGTCTCAAGATTCAACCACATCCTCTCTAGAAGAGTAGTTGGAGTCAACCAACTACTAAATAAAGTATTTGGATTAATTGGACTCAACCATATCTTAGGAGTAGTTGGAGTCAACCAACTACCAAATAAAGTAGTTGGAGTAATTAGACTCAACCACATCTTAGGAGTAGTTGGAGTCAAAGTAGGACCCAACAATATCCTCCTAATAATATCCAAAAATGAATAATTCCTCCTAATAAATAAGTTCACCTAAGTAAACTTAAGTCAAGAGTCAAATGGAAAGAATCATTTACTCTAACAATTTCTTCCTATTAACTATCTATTTCTAGTTGTCAAACTAACCAAATACTAAGGTTTTTGTGTTTTTTGTAGGTTTGGAGAAGAAAGAAGAAGCATTTTTGACACCACTCCTATCATCAAAATCCGTACAACATCAAAAACATTTTCTTGCACGATCACTTATATTGTCGGCAGGATCAATAGTACGACTTGCAGGATTGCATTCCTATGGACAGAGGCTTTTAGACCTCTCGAGACCTATTTCTTCTTTGTCTTAAATTTCTATTTTAAACCCAGACCTACGGGAACACATTATTGTAAGCCATAAGGTAGATAAAAATAATCATGTGTTTTGATCCTCTGTCAAACATTTGTATCGAAACTTGTACTCGTGATATTGAGACTTGACCTTGCAGGAATGCAATTATAAATCTTTTTGTTTTGATTTCTTCTCTATTGTAATCATTTTTTATCACTGATACAGACTTGTGGGATCACGTGTATGACCCGTGGGATCGTTGTTCCACAAGTTGTATTTTCTATGTCTGTGCAGGATGATGAGATTGCAGTTTCAGACTGCGGGATCGCTCTATTAATTTTTTTAAATCATAAACATAATTAAACTCACACTTCATATTTGGGCTTTAAAATTTAACCAAGGGATAAAAAGAACCAAAACACTTCAATTTTGGTTTTAAAAAGAAGTCACCAAAACTTGAATGCTTAAGAGACAATAAATAATGCAATGAATATTTCAATTTTGGTTTAAAATGAACTCTCACAAATCTTGAATGTAAAGGGAGTAAAATTTCTTGTTTTTTGCAAAATCAAAATTTCCCCTTTTGAAGAATTTTTCCAAAGAACTTTATATGCTAATCATGAGTGTTTGATGTCATAGATAAAAAAAATCTTAGATAATTAGGTTGTCAATTTGGAAATAATGAGTTTTAGGTGTGTTTGAAGGAGTGTTTCTCAACACTTGCTTAGAGCTCTTTACTTTCATTGCAAAATCATTGTTTGAAGGAGTGTTAAATTTTTGTATATGTATCCTCTGTTGGATTATGAAGAGGGGGGTGAATCAGTAACCCCTGATTGTCTATACCTTAAAAACTTTGTCTGATTAACTCGGTGTTAACTCAGTCAAACATAATTCACTATTTAACGACAACAGTAAATATTTTTTTACAATCAATAATATCAATTACAATAATCATTCAACACATATAACACTAGTATTTAACGTGGAAACCTAGCTTTGGGAAAAACCACTATGGGAATTGTCACCCACTAAAGAAAATACTCTTCTAAAGTATGCTTAGTTAAGATCCAATCTAGTTAAAGATTATAATACACATTGCTAGGTAAGACCCAGTCAAGAGCTTTACCTCAAATCTGTTAGGATCTTCACCCTGCTAGGAATGGCCTGGTTAAAGGGCTTCAAACACTCTTTAGAATTATTTTGATTAAGGAAAACATGTTTTAAAGGGGCCCTAAAACCCAAACAGTATTAAACATATATAGAGATATAGCAGTTACAATTCACAAAGATACAAAAGCCATAGCAAAAAAAGGCCAGACACAGTCCACCAGCATAACAAATAGAAGAAACTAGAAAATAGGACCAGTAACAGAAAGAAAAAAACCAAGCCAAGCCCAAAAAAACCAGGGGAGCAGCTCAAGCAAACTCTCTGAGGATCTCCACCGCTTGAATCTCGAGATTAGACGCCTTGTCCGCTGCATCCTTGAGGTCAGCTAGATCCTTGTCAGGTTCTTGCGTGTCTTTCTTCATGGTGCTGGACCTAGTTCTCTTCCTTGGCCCTTCCTCTAGGGTTTTATCTTTGCTGCTATTTGGAGACTCCTCCTTGTTACTCCTGTGTTCCTCAAATTTACTGATCAAGACTTTTATGTTATCATTTGAGGCTTTGAGGATGCTGTGGCTCTGCTCCGCAATTTTTTGCAAAGTCCCCTCCAAGCTCTGCATTCTCTTCTTCACTTCCTCCATCTTACTTTCCATCTCATTCTTCTTCTCCATTAGCATGATCTTTCTGCTATTGCGCTCCCTCTCTAGCATTCCCACCCAAAATTTTAACTCCTAAATTTCATGGAAAGTCCATTTGGTTGCCCTGTAACTATCAATGACACTATTTTTGGCATTATTGAGGACATCCATTTGAGGGTGTTCTTTGGTGATGTCACTCAGAATCACCAGGGTAGGGTCTATGATGTCCTCCATTTGAATTTTGTCATCCTTGTTTTCCTTAACCAGAGTTTTCAACATTTCTCTATTTAGGCCCATCCTGACAGACACATTGCGGAAGTCTCTCCAAACCACATTCTTCTCGTTATCGGTTATCTTGCATGCGTACTGGTTAGTCCCTTGATCTTCAACAGCCTGCATATGATCGTCCTCTCTCCCTTGACTCTCCTCTTCCTCTTCGCTATCCTTCCCTTCCTCTTATGATCATCCTCTCTCCCCTTACTCTTTAGAATGTTACCTTTTCCAAGGATTTTACAATAAGACTGTAAGTCCACTCGGTTAAGAGATTTCTCTATTAAAAATGCTAATAAGCAACAATAAATATATTAACCTATAAATTCACAACTATCCTTTTCATAATCAGATCCTTTGTGCGCTCTCCTTCTTCACTTCAATTCTTCACTTTCCACTAGCTTCAACACTTCATCAAATTCTGCTTTCTGACTTAGAATCTATCTTTTCCTTCTTCACTGCATCAGTCAGTGACTTAATAACCATTAATTTGCCAACCATTTGTTCATACAAATTCATCCTTTATATAGACATTATTTTTTCACTTAATCTCCTTTATTACATTTTCTTTTGATTAATCTCAGTCATCCAATTCATTTCACAAACTTATTCATTGTATATAGATATTGGTAACATGTTTTACCTTCACCTCGAAACTTGAACTTTCTTGAAACTTTTTCCTTCTATTTTAACTGCTTAGATCTGTACCATAGATCATCATCATGAATTTTCCTGATCATAGAACTCTCTAAGTAACTCTTCCTTATCATCATAATATTCCAACTCATCATATCTAATCATTAAATGTCATTATGATCCTTGTATTTAATTTTTGTTCCTTTCTCAGTGACTAAAAACTTATGCTCGGTGTCTTGAGTTCCTTTGCCTTTACCGAAACTTACTTTTCTCTTACCGAATGACTTTCTCTCTTTACCGAATGACATATTCTTCTCGGTAGCCAAAACTATTTAACTTACTGACTTGTGAAATCTTCTTTAGTTTAGAAGATTTGATATAATCATATGTTAGGTAGAAAACAATTATATCAACATAATCTTAGCATTGTCTGATCTGTATCAGTTACCCAATTAAGTTATTCATCTTTACAACATCTCATTTATTCTTCTCCTTAACTCATTCAACTTATATCATACTCCGAATGATATGGCAACATAATATAAATTAGAAATCAATTACTTGACATCAATGACAAGATACTAACTGATCTAATCTTTCTAGTAACTTGTATTCTTTTGATTTTGGTCGGTATTCATCATCATCACCATCAGTTATAATAACAATCTCCCTCTTTGGCATTGATAGCAACACACTAACAATCTTCATTGTTTAATTAATGATGACAACACTTCACTATCATTTTTGTACTCCCTCTGAGTTGTAACTTCTTCTTTTCTTGATCATACTTCTGTCAAATCCTCTCCCTCTATCAATAGCAATATTCTCTTTCTGTTGGATCTTCTCCCTCTATCAATAGCAATCTTCTCTTAGTATTTTCTTCCTTGGTGAAACATCAATAATACTCTCCCTCTTTCTACTCATTAATAGTAGTATTCTCTCTCAATAATCAATTGCTTTATTCTCCCTTCACTAGATCTTCATCTCCCTCTTTGACAACAACGCCAAAGATACATATACTCCTAAAAAAATTTCTTAGGCAGTATATCATACCTCAAACGTATTGATTTCTCAGTGCAGTCAAACATTTCACAACTTCAGGCTTCACCAAGATAGTGAACACTAGCATCAACTCACAAAATAGATATTCTAATGAATACTTGAATTGATGTAGCATGCATCTTGCCTTAGTGAATATTGGATAGGGGAAGAACCCCTAACTTACCTTGGAGATACTCAAAAGCATCCTTCGGTAGTGGTTTGGTAAATATATCAGTCATCTATTCCTTTGAATTTACATACTCCAATATCACATGCTTATCTTGAACTTGCTCTCTCAAGTAATGATACTTGATAGAAATGTGCTTCGTCTTTGAATGCATCACTAGATTCTTTGATATGTTTATAGAACTAGTATTATCACAGAAAATTGTAACTGGATCAGTAATCTCTTCTTGCATACATTCAAGTAATAGTTTGATCCATACAATGTTCAAACAATTCATAGCTGCAACAACATATTCATCTTCTACAGTAGATTGTGAAATACAACTTTGTTTCTTGATTAACCATGTCACTAATCTTTCTCCTAAGAAGAAAGCTCTACCACTTGTGCTTTTTCTGTCAACAATTATTCCAACCCAATCAACATCAGTATATACATTGAGATCAAAATCTCCTTTTGTGTATAGAAAACTGAAATATTAAGTCCTTTTCAGATATCTAAATATTCTTTTCACTGTAGACATGTGTGTCTCCTTTGTATTGATAGAAAACCTTGCAAATATACCAACTGAATGTGCACTATCAGGTCAGATGTGAACACCATAGTATAGTTTACCAACCATGGATCGATAAAGTGTCTCATTTACTTCCTTTGTCTCATCTTCCTTTGAAAATTTACAACCAGTAGCCATCGATGTTCCAACTAGTTTTGATTTTTCCCTATTGAATGTCTTTAGGATCTCTTTGATATATTTTGATTATTTTATGTAGATCCCATCCTTTATTTGTTTAATTTATAGTCAAATGAAGAATTTAATCTATCCTATCATAGACATCTCAATTTCCTTTCTCATCTCTTCAACAAATGATTTAAACATTATTTCATTTCCTCCAAATATAATATCATCAATAAATATCTCAATAATTAAAATCTTATTAGTACTAGCACATTCAGATACAAATTATTTTTGTCACTTGTCCTTTGAAACCCAATCTTGAATAAATATGAGTGTAGTGTTTCATACCATGCTTGGGGTGCTTTCTTCAATCCATAGAGTGCCTTGTGTAGTTTTCATACCATATCCTTGTTAAAATTTTCAACAAATCCTTCAGGTTGTTCAATGTACACTTCTTCTTCAAGAATTTCATTTAAAAATGTAGACTTAACATCCACCCGATAAACTTTGAATCCTTTATAGGAAGCATATGCAAGTAATATTCTTACACCCTCTAATCTAGCAACGGGGGAAAATGTCTCACCATAGTCAATACCTTCTTCTTGTGCATACCATTTACAGACTAGTCTTTCTTTGTTTCTGATCACATCTCCATTTTTATTGAGTTTATTTCTAAAAATCTACTTTATTCCAATCACATTCTTATCCTTAGGTCTTGGTACTAGTGACCAAGTATTGTTCTTTTCAATTTGATCAATTTCTTCTTTCATTGCATTAACCCAATCTTCATTTCCTAGAGCATCCTAGACTAATCTTGGCTCAAACTTAGAAATCAAACATGTATTATCTTTCAACTTGTCATGACTCTTGCATTCTCATCTCCAATGATTTTTCTCGATGAGTGGTGTCTTCTCACATATTTTTTAATACAAGATCGATAGGTTGTTCATCAGTGTTTTCATCTCTTGGTGGAGGCTCAACTTGCTCCTTAGTTTCTTCTTGTCACAGCTCGGTTGCATCAACCGAATTACCTTCCTACAAATAAAAAATCTTTGATAATCTTCAGGTTCCTTTTTGCTATCTTCTTCATTCCTTTATGCAAACTCATCAATACTTACATTTGCACTTTCAAAAATTTTGTTAGTAGCCTTGCTCAAACATTTATAAGCTTTTCTCTTTGATGAATATCCTAGGAATATACCTTTATCTCCTTTAGAATCAAGCTTTCCATTTCTAGCATCTTTTAGTATGTAACACCTACTTCCAAATTTTTTAAAGTAACTTACATCTGGTGTATGCCCATACCAGAGTTCAAAAGGTGTCTTGTTTGTGCCTTTCTTTAATTTTACTCAATTGAGTGTGTAGACATCAGTAGTTATGGCTTCTCTCCAGAATGTTTAAGCAACCTTTTTGTCAATCAATAATGTTCTAGCATAGTCAACAATAGATCAGTTCCATCTTTCATATATACTATTTTTTTGTGGAGTACTCAGTGCAGATACTTATCTTTTGATTTCATTTTCATTACAGAAGACAATAAATTCATCTGAGATAAATTCACCTCCTCTATCTGATCTTAAACATTTTAGTTGTTTTCCTATTTCCTTTTCAACTCTTGCCTTATACCACTTGAACATTTGGAACGCATCAAACTTCTCTTTTAGAAACATAACCGATACCATTCTTGAATAGACATCAACAAACAAAATGAAATATTGATCTCCATAATAGCTTTGTATCTTCATAGGACCACAAAGGTCAGTATCAACTAATTCCAAAATACCATTAGATGAGTAAGACTTGCTTGAGAAACTTGATTTTGTCATCTTACCCATCTGACATTCCTTACACGTCACTTTATCAGGTTTTCTTAATTTTGGTAGACCTGTGAATCTTTTTTTTTTTTCTCACCTTAATCATGTTGTTAAAATTTACATGACAGAGTCTTTTATGCCATAACCAAACATCTTCAACTTTAACAAAAAAACAATCCTTTGCAGTAATATCAAGATAAAATAGATTACCTTTTGATTGCTCATCGGTTCCAATTATATCTCCATAAGTACCATAAATCTTCACTTTTCTATTTCAAAATTCTAGTCGGTGGCCAATATTGTTCAATTGTGTAACACTCAACAAGTTATAGTTTAGTCCTTGAACCCAATTAGCATCATCACATCTCATATTTTCATTCAATATAATGGATCACTTTCCTTTTACACAACATGGAGCATCATTGCCAAATATGACAAATCCTCCATCATACTCTTCTAAACTCTCAAACTTATCAATATCACTAGTCATATGATGTGAACATCCACTATCAATTATCCATGGGTCAGTTTTACTTACATGAGAAATAAGTATTTTTTCATCTTCATACTTCTCTTCATCTGAATCTTCCTTCATAGCAACATAAACAACTTTATAACTATCTTTGGTATCATCAAATTCATCATCGGTTACACCTTCCTCAGCCAAGTAACATGACTTATTTCCTTTGTCCTTGTAGTCTCTAAATCTTTGGTATTGTTTCTCCTTTTTATCACTTTTATCATTCCTATCATTGTAAGGACATCTAGATGCAATGTGGCCAATCTTATTGCAATTAAAACATTTCAAGGGTAGTTTACCTTTATACTTTCCTTTACCTCTTGGTAGTCTCTTAGCTGGCAGTGCCTCTAACTCTTCTTGTTCTTTCTCTTTGGTTAGGATATTGTCATATTCATTTCCACATGAACTACTATGATTTTCTCGCTCTCTTCTTGAAGTTCCAATACTTAAAGATGATTTGAAGACTGTTTCAATAGTCGGTAGACTATTATCATAATTTCTAAGCTCAAATGCAGTCAGCTTACCGATTAAGGCTTCAAGAGTAACAACATTATTCGATATGGATCTCAATTCCTAAATAGCAGATACTTGAATAACATACTTGGATGAAAGAGTTCTCAAAATTTTACTTACCACTTCTTCACAAGTCAATGTTCCACCAACACCTTTGATGGCACTAACAACTTCCTTGATTCGGAAACTATATTAAGCAATGTTCTCTTCATATTTCATTCTCATTTCATCAAAATTTCCTCTCAGATTGTCAACCTTAGCATTTTGTACATGTTGATCACCTCCATAAATAAGTTTAATCCTATCTCATATCTCTTTTGAAGTATTACAGTCATTAACATCATTAAATTCAACATCCGTCAGGGAAGAGACAATTTCTATCATTACCAAGTTGTGTTCCTACTTTTCTCTCATCTGATCAACTATCATTGGGAGGTGGTGGAATTTTCCAAACTATTCAGTGTAGATTCTCCAATTCCAAATAGATGCAATCTCATCCTGCTTTTCCATGTAGAGAAAATTTCCTTGTTCAACTTAGGTACTTCTCTCCCATACATCTTTGGATCTTTTATGCAAGTCTTTCAAACTTTTCCCTTTAGAGTACTTAGCTCTGATACTAATTGTTGGATTATGAAGAGGGGGGTGAATCAATTATCCTTGATTCTTTGTACCTTAAAAAAATTCTCTGATTAACGCAGTGTCAACTCGGTTAGACACAATTCAATATCTACCAAAAATAGTAAATAAACTTTTACAATCAACAATATCAATCACAATAATCATTCAACACATATAACACCATTATTTAACATGGAAACCCAACTTTGGAAAAAACCACTATGGGAATTGTCACCCACTAAAGAAAATACTCTTCTAAAGTATGCTTGATTAAGATCCAATCTAGTTAAAGATTACAATACACACTGTTAGGTGTGACCCACGCAAGGGATTTACCTCAGATCTATTAGGATCTTCACCCTATTAGGAGTGGCTTAGTTAAAGGGCTTCAAACACTCTTTAGAATGTTACCTTTTGCAAGGATTTTACAATAAGACTGTTAAGTCCACTTGGTTAAGAGATTTCTCTATTACAAATGCTAACTATTATACACTAAGTTTGCACCCTTGTTTCAAGCTCTCTTGGTCTTGATAACCTAGTATAACATGGGAATCATCTCCAGGTGTGGGACCTATGCTAACTGAGATGAGACCTCCAGGGTCTAGGCTGGTTCCTCTTGGATAATCACCCTAATTTGCTTCTTGACATGAAAAGTAAAATCTTTTGGAGGGAAAGGGATAGAAGGAATGCATGAAAGGGAAATGACTTGAAAGAAAACTACCTACTAGGTGATACACCGAAAATATGGTATGAACTTCAGCATATAGGATGAAATCAGTAAAGAACTTAGGTCTAAGAGATCACAACTTACTAAATAGGCTTGCATAAGTATTTCATAGAGAGGTCTGAACGTAAGACACAGACTATGACCTGCAAGCAAACATTCACTTCTGTAATTGGGTATAAGAATGAGATAGATTGCCAGGGGTTGAAGTATACCCACAAAAGCATTCAAATCAAATCAAACACAATAATACACAAATTGTAGAAAGAAAGAGGGACCAGGAACCCTAAGATATCACTGACAACATGCATACACTTCAATTTAGTAAGAGATAGTTCAAACAAGAAAGGATAGGGACAAAAAGAATGTCACAAATACCTCAGCAATGTCTAAACAACCAATGAAAGGTTACAAAATGTAGAAAGCCAGAGAGCGAAAAGAATGCCACGGATAACTTTCTATGAAAGGACTCTCCTTTTACAAGTGTAAAACTGTGAGCTCTAAAAGCTCCAAAAATTAATTATATACATCCCCCTTTGGCACACAGGCCAGAGTAAAATCTAACTAGGGTTACATTGATTTGCATAAAAATAATCAAACCCTAAATGTCCTTCTGATCATCATGTATTTCTAAAATATATGGCCGATCAGATACTATCTTTGCGTTTATATCTCTTTACTGAGTCCACCTGCAGACACAGCTGCCTTGATCCATCTACCCTCTCTACAACTCGGCCTTGCCATGAATGCTCCAAATCCAATCCTGGTCTGATTTGTATTTTTGAAGTACAAAAAGCCAAAGGTGGCGCCACCTTTAATGTTTCTTCAGCGTAAGAGCACCGACTTGGTACCTTGAGAAATTAGACGCGACGGCCATCAGATCTATCTATCAACTTCCCAACTATGATTGTCTTGAAGAATTCAATTTGAGCTACCCACCTTGTCGCAATCGATCGTTGGATCAAAACCCTAGCGAAACCCTACAGAGATATATTTGAATTTAAATAATAATGGCTAGCAGGTCAAATTTAAAATGTGACTGTCGATCAAAGCTTCTCCCGGCAGATGAATGGCTCAGATTGACTTTAAAAATAGTCGCAACCCTTTGAAAAGTCTTTTGCCACCTCGCTAGTGAAAACCAATGAAAAGAAAACAACTCAGCACAACTGGCAGCACATCAGACCCATGACCCACTAAGATTCTCATCGGACGGTGGTCGCATGATCTCATAGGGTCAGAAGATTCTATGAGATCATAAGACAACCATAGATCTTGCTTTTTTCTGCGAACCCCTGACAACCGGACCCACTGACAAGCGCCAATTGTAATACTCAGCGACCAATAAGAATCGAGCATGTTAGTGCCAGGTAGCACATCGGACCCACGACATCCTAAATCTTTCATCGGACGATTGTCATTATACCATAGCCTTAACTCTCGAGAACTTTTCCTCAGCGGTATAATGATGATTGTAGATCTCGCACGAGCTTTAACCCACCAAGAAAGCCAAAGACCACGGGCCCACTGACAAACTACCACATCACAACCCAGTCGGCCAATGAAATGCGAGCACATCAGAAAGAAAGGACCCACCTGACAGAGCCAAGAATAAAGCAAGATCGACGGTTGGTGCATGATCTCAAAGGCTTGGAAGATTCCATGAGATTATATGCTGACCGTCAGATCTTCATAGAAGGGTAGTGCACTGGGCCCGCTCTGACATAGCTCCAAATCATGAGCTCTCAGCCAATATGAAATGTACAACTCGGACTACGTGGCAGTGGACCCACTGACAACCTGTAGCGCTATGCTAAAAAGAAGATCGACGACCATCGATATGCCACGATCTTAAAACACTTGCATCTTCCCTCTACAGAATAGCGATGACCATCAGATCTGATTGGTACTTAGTCTCCTCAAAGACTGAAACTATGATGCCAAACATTAACCACCCGCTAGATCGCTAAGTGTTAAGAGCTTTGACCGTCAGGAATAGGAGACTTGGCGACAGAAGGATTTAAATGCACACATGGAAAATGGAAACTTTTAGTGGCCAAAAAAGGTAATGAAGAATTATAATAGGCCAAAGGGTTTTTAGGGCTTTTTTTTTTTTTGCTCCAACGGCTACATTTATGAATTTTTACCTAGGTTATTGATGCCAGAGACAAAACAAAACGCTGTACAGACCAAGGGAAAAAAATGCTAAACCCATGAAATTTTTTGGAGGTGCTCAACAGGGCTTAAAGCATGAGGATCATTAACTAAATTTAGCCTACGACCAAAATGAATAGATATTAAATTTTGGGCAACACTAACAAGAAATAGTAAATAAATTGACCTATAAATTCACAACTATCCTTTGCATAATCAGATCCTTTGTTTTCTCTCCTTCTTCACTTCAATTCTTCACTTTCCACTGGCTTCAACACTTCATCAAATTCTTCTTTCTGACTTAGAAACTATCTTTTCCTTCTTCACTACATCAGTCGGTGACTTAATAACCTTTAATTTTCCAGCCATTTGTTCAAACAAATTCATCCTTTATATAAACATTGTTTTGTCGCTTAATATCCTTTATTATTTTTTCTTTTGATTAATCTCGGTCGTCCAGTTCATTTCACAAACTTATTCATTGTATCTAGATCTCGGTAACACATTTTACCTTCACCTCAAAACTTGAACTTTCTTGAAACTTGTTCCTTCTATTTTAACCGCTTAGATCTGTACCATGGATCATCATCATGAATTTTCCTGACCGTAGATCTCTCTAACTAAATCTTCCTTATCATCATAATCTTCCAGCTCATCATAGCTAATCATTAAATATCATTCTGATCCTTGTATTCAATTTTTGTTCCTTACTCAGTGACTAAAAACTTTTTCTTGGTGTCTTGAGTTCCTTTTCCTTTACTGAAACTTACTTTTCTCTTACCGAATGACTTTCTCTCTTTACCAAATGACATATTCTTCTTGGTAGCCAAAACTATTTAACTTACCGACTTGTCAAATCTTATTTACTTTACAAGATTTGATATAATCATATGCTAGGTAGAAAACAATTATATCAACATAATCTTAGCATTGTCCTATCTGTATCAGTTGCCCAATTAAGTTCTTCATCTTCACAACATCTCATTTATTCTTCTCTTTAACTTATTCAACTTATATCATACTCTGAATGATATGGCAATACAATATAAACCAGAAATCAATTGCTTGTCATCAATGACAAGATAATAACTAATCTAATCTTTCTACTAACTTATATTCTTTCGATCTTGGTCGGTTACTCATCATCACCATCAGTTATAGTAACATATTCTCTCCTCACCTCCGTGGAACTTGGGTGAAGAGAAAGATATAATTCAATTGTATTTCTTCTAGCAAGGTCTGTCTAGAGGGTGCACTTCCCTTTAGAGAACGACCTCAAAATAGTAATTCCCTGATCAGTATATAAACAAGGTGCTAAGAAAACTCTCGCCTTATCCCCTCAAGCTCGAACAATGTGTGTTGATTGTATTTCAAGGTAGGTGAATATCTCTATGATTTCTCCATGGTCAACTAGGCTCTTAAGTAATTCACACACATACAAACCAATTTGGAGGATGCCACAGATCTTATTAGACACCATTAATTAGAGGCCCACCCAATCTACTCCCGAAGGTTTGATAATCTTTGTGCAAGGAGGATAGTAACCTTCCCAAGACACTCACTATATCATGCCATCTTTGAGAGCTTGGAGTCATTTAATACGATATTATTTGACCCATTGCATGGTCTACAATGGTCATATTCTAATTAGCTCTCGAGTGTGTGCCTAAGTCTGTGAGCAAAGGTTTTCAAGCTGTGCCAATTCCATAGGGTAGAATTTCTTGCATGGGTCTTCGATGTTACAAACCCAATCAAAACATTTGTTACAACATACACACTTAGAGTCACAAGTTCTTTTCCAAAGAGATCAAAACCATAACCAAAACATGTTGCTCCCACAAGATTTCTTTGTCTCTTGTGGGATTGTTGGCTCAAATTTTCTAAACGTTTCAAAATTTCTCAAAATCCAAGCCACGATATACTTACCGCAGTCACTACCTAGTTTGGCAAGATCCCAAAATGTGCAAAAACTTTAAATTTTTTACCTTCAGAGATCAAAGAGATTGGACACATGTTCAATGTGGTAAAACACAAGAAGATAAAACTACTAGTTTCTCTTGTGTACAAGGAGAAGAAAGCCACATGACACAAGCTTAGAGATCATCGACCCCTTTTGACCGCAATCCAATAAGAGATCAAATACCAAGAGAAACTTGATAAAATGACATGCAACACTAAGATCTTTCCATTTGCAACATGTTTCCAAATCAACTGTGCCTTTGTTAGCATTGATAGAGAAGACTAGTCAGCTTATCACAAAACATATCCTTTCCCACAAGATTGTCTCATCATCCTTGCATCTTAGATCATCCTTTGGGAACATTTATAACTATTAGGAATAGTCCCAAGAGATAACTGAGAGGGGGGGTTGGGTGAATTAGTTATCTACAAGATTCAATTCTTTATCCATTAAGTATACTTAAACATAAAGCATAAACACAATGAAAGAACACATGAACACAACACCAATATTTTGGTTACGGGGAAACCCAAATAGGTAAAAACGTCGGTGGGATTTGATACCCACTAATATTTTGTACTAGTGTATAATGATCCTTGTTAGAAGATCCTTTACCCTATTAGGAGTAGCTTTACAATATATTAAGTACAGTAGACCTGGTCAAGGGTCAGACTCTGTTAGGAGTCTTTTACAATGTCCCTATTAGGGGAGACGACGCACTGTCCGAGAGCACACTGTTCAAAGGGGTGAAGGCTACAACCTTCTAAATAATAGATACGCACTATATCTGGATCTTGGTGAACTACACTTTGACTTGTTGTTTGGATCAGTTCCAATGAATAGCACAAACACTTTACTTGGTCACATAGACCTTCCTCTGATGGTTCAACACTTCACACACTCTGCTCTGCTCTTCTTAATCAACCATGAACCACACTCCAACAATCACAAATGACTGCCTATAAATATCTTTCCTCCAAATGATATAATCAAGTCGGCCTATTAGAACCACCTTGAAATCATATTAGAGAAATCATAACAAACTCAAATAAACATTATGTCGGCTCTACTATGTACGCAACTCATTCTGGGACCTGTCTAACAAGATAATTGTAGACGCACACTACACACTGTCGGCTCTACCAAAACAACTAGAACTTTCTCTGTAAGCTGAATTAACTCATGCTCTTAACCAAACATCAATAACACTTCTCCAAGCTTAACTCCAAGGGCGCATACCCTAAAGATAAGGGCAACTCAAGAACCAATAAAATCTATGTCAGCTCTCTTGAACAAACATGGGAAACTGCTACTGGCGAATAGCGACTGCATAACTTCACTTCTACACATCAAAAAACTATGTGTCCATAACTAAAACATCACTAACATGTCTACAACATATATCCAAGTGCACAAGGCTCCATGATAACTGTACGGACAACCATACATAGAACACTGACTGTTACTCTGTCAGGAACACTGCTGACACCAGCTACTATATAACTATCTGTACTAATAGTTAACCTCTGCGCCCCTAATATCATGCCGATATCATGTCCATGCTTCATATACTAGAAGCTTACTGTATAAGACTTCCACGCATGCTACTTTCCATATGTTGTCATCAAGGACAAACATACAGTCAGTACTGGCCTGCTGGAAAATCTCCAACAATCTCCCCCTTTGGCATTGATGGCAACGTGTGGAATGAAAAACCACCACCAACCCAAATGAACATTTCTTTTATAACATTCTCCATTTCCTCTTCAAAACTCCCCCAAAGATGAATCCTCCATCTACTGCAATATTTTCTAATATTCTCCATTTCCTCAATTGTACTGCTATCATAACTGAATGTTGCTCCCCCTAAGTATATTACTCCTCTTTTTGCTTCTATTTTTCATGACTCTATATATTACTCCCCCTTTGACATCAATGGCAAAGGGCACCATTCATTTTAAGCACTGGTACTACTCCTGAGGTAGAGTAGTCAACCTTCCATTAGTCCCTAAGGACTGATGCCTTTCCTTCTTTCTTCTAAGCAGAATCAAGGAAGGGAATTACTCCCAACTTCTCCCTGAGATACTCAAAAGTATCCTTAGGTAAGGGCTTTGTGAATATATCTTCCAACTAATCTTTAGTATTCACATAGTCCAACTTTCTTTCTCTACCACTTTCTCTCTTAGAAAGTGATACTTTTTCTCAATGTGCTTTGTCTTTGCATGCATCACAAGGTTCTTTGACATATTGATAGTGCTAGTGTTATCACAGTGAATAACAATAGGATAATAAATCTGAATTCCAAAATCCTTTATCATCTGCTTGATCCAAACAATTGTAGAACAATTCAAGGCTGCTGCAACATACTCCGCTTCTGCTATTGATTGAGAAATATAATTTTGTTTCTTACTTGTCCAAGTAACAAGTCTATCACCAAGAAACACTGCTCCACCTGATGTACTCTTTCTGTCATCAACACATCATGCCCAATTTGCATCAATGTACACATGAAGTTCAACATTTTATGAGTTAGGATACCATAGACCATAATCTATAGTGCCCGACAAGTATCTGAATATTCTTTTTACTGCCATGAGGTGACTTTGTTTAGGTTCTGCTGCAAATATTCCAACTATGCCAACTGCATTGGAAATATCAAGTCTAGTCTGAGTAAGATATATGAGTTTACCAATCATAGACTTATACAATGTTATATCTACTGCTGGTGAGTCATCTTCTTTTGTAAGCTTGCATCCAATGATCATAGGGGTTCCTATTGGCTTGCAATCATCCATCTTGAATTTCTTCAGTATCTCTTTCACATATTTTGACTGATTAATAAAGATTCCTTTTTCTATCCGCTGCACATTTAGTCCCAAAAAGTATTTGATAGGACCAATCATACTCATCTCAAACTCATTCTGCATTTCTTTGGAAAATTCAGCACTGAGCTTGTCATTACCTCCAAAGATAATGTCATCAAAAAATATAGCTACAAGTAGTAAACCTTCAGATGTCTCTCTAATGAATAGATTACAATCTGTTGCTCCTTTCTTGAATCCAATCTTTGTTAAGTATCCATCTAGTCTCTCATACCATGCTCTAGAGGCTTGTTTAAGTCCATAAAGGGCCTTCTTTAATTTGCATACCATATCAGGTCTGTCTGATAAGGTGAATCCTTCTGGCTGCTCAATGTATACTTCTTCTTTCAAGTCTCCATTTAGGAATGCTGACTTGACATCCATCTGATAAACTTTTAAGTTTTTGACTATAGCATAGGCTAGAAACAACTTAATAGCTTCTAATCTTCTCACAGGTGAAAATGTGTTTGAATAATCAACGCCTTCTCTTTGCACATATCCCTTACATACTAATCTTGCTTTATTTCTTACTACTGTACCATCTTCATTCATCTTGTTTCTGAATATCCACTTTGTTCCAATCACATTCTTGTCACTAGGTCTTGGGACCAGTTCCCAAGTGTCATTCTTAATAATTTGATCAAGTTCTTCTTTCATAGCATCATGCCAATCTGAATCATTACAAGCATCTTCAACACTTAAAGGTTCAATCTGAGATAGTAAACATACCACTTCATTGCTAGCTGAGTTCTTTGCTTGTGATCTTGTTAAGACTTTTCCGCTCTAATCTCCAATGATGTCTGCCTTGGAATGATTTCTTGATGTAAAATTTGGAACTTTAGGTGATGCTGACTCATCAGCCTTAGGAGTATTTTCTTCACTTGTCTCAGGGTCATTGAATAATACACCAATACTGTCAAACATTTCCTCAATAACTGTCTCACTAGTGGAGGGTCTCAGTTCTTCTTCAATCATGGGTGAGTAATCATGATATCTTTCTTGAACCATAAACTTTTCATCAATCTTTACATGAGCACTTTCAATGATCTTTTTCAATCTTAAATTGAAACATCTATAAGCTTTACTTTTAGTAGAGTAACCAAGAAAAATACCTTCATCACTTCTTGCATCAAACTTTCCTATTGCTTTATCCCTCTTGATGTAGCACTTGCTTCCAAAGATTTTGAAGTATTTTACTATGGGAACATTACCAAACCATAGCTCATATGGTTTTTTGTCAGCGCCTAGCCTCAATTGAATTCTATTGATAGTATAGACTGCTGTATTGACCACATCTCTCCAATAGGTGTGTGCAACTTTTCCTTCTATCATAATGGTGCACACTATATCAAGAATGATCCTATTCCTTCTCTCTGCAATTCCATTCTGCTGAGGGGTTCTAGGTGCACTTAATTGTCTCTTTATGTCATGTTCTTTGCAGTACTCATAGAATCTGTCAGAGGTGAATTCTCCTCCTCTATCCGATCTCAAACATTTTATCTTTAGTCCAGATTCATTCTCAACCTTAGCTTTGAATATTTTAAATTTCACAAATGCTTCTGACTTATCTTTCAAGAATGCAACCCACATCATCCTAGTATAATCATCAACAAAAAAAATGAAATACCTTTCACCATAGTAAGATCTTGTTTGAGTTGGACCACATAGGTCTATATGAATCAGATCCAACTTGTTTTCTGCTGAATTCTGCTTGCTCCTGAATGAATTTCTCATATTCCTTCCAATTACACATTCCCTGCATATAGTATCAACTGCTTTGCTATGCTAGGTAGATCTCTTACTGCCTTAACATTGCTAATCTTTACTATATTATCAAAATTGATATGACATAGTCTTTTATGCCACAACCAACTATCATCAACTTTAGCAATAAAACAACTTGCTTCTGAATTGAGTTGAAAAACATTACCTCTTGTCTTTGAGCCTGATGCAATCATAACACCATCTTTGTTGTTAATGATGCATTTGTCATCTTTGAACTCCAACTCATAACCTTGTCCAAGTAACTGTCCAACATTGAGAAGGTTATGCTTCAAACCATCAACATAGAGAACATCATCAGTACTATTCTTTCCATCCAAGGTGATGGATCCTCTACCAACTATGGGTTTAGGAGTGTTATCTCCAAATCTAACCATACCACCATTGTGTTTGTCCAGATGAACAAACCTGCCTTTATCACCTATCATGTGATGTGAACAACCACTATCTATAATCCAATCTGTCCTTATGTCAGCTTGTGAAATCAATGCTAGCTCTTGATTCTCTTTCTTATCTTCATGAATTGTCTTATTATTCATTTTGTCTACAATAGAAATGAATCCAATTTCTTCTTCACCTGATTCATCATCTAAAACTCCATCTCCAACATAGTAGCATTCCTTAGAGTACTTAGGCTTGTAATCCTTTTTGAACTTTCTAGCTCTAGTAGGACACTTATATGCAAAGTGACCAATCTTATTACATGAAAAGCACTTAAATGGTAATTGACCTTCATATTTTCATTTTCCTTTCTTTTCTCTTTTGGAAATCATAGCAATGAAATCATCTAGTGTTTTCTCTTCATCATCATCATCAAAATTACCAGAAGTGTTTTCAGATTTCTTACCATGAAATATCGCTTTGAAGGCTGTCTCACTCTTTGGTTTTGTCTTCAATCTTGAAATCTCAAAAGCTGAGATTTTGCTGATCAAGGTCTCTCTCTTGAAATTAGATGTAAGCTGCATGGTCTCATCAAGGATGTTGATCTTGCTTTCATATTCTGGAGTAAGAGTAGTCATTAACTTGTCCATAATGTCTTCCTCTGAAATCTCTCCACCATTGTTTCTGATTCCAGCAATTGCTTCATTTATCCTTTGATTGTAAGCTCTGATATTTTCTTCAGGTAGCATCTCTAATACATTGTATCTTTTCTTCCATGTCTTTCTGCGTGCATCATTTGCTTTTTTGTCTCTTTCAAATCTGTCTTCTAGGTGCTTCCATATTTTTTGGGCTGTATCTACCTTTTTTATTTCTGAAAACTCGCCATCAGATAGGGCGCTGATAAGAGCTTCTTTAGCTATAGCATTTTGATGAAACAATTCCTTTTTCCTATCAGTAGCATCATCCTTTGCAAGGTCTTCTAAGGTAGGAATCTTGGCTGCTTTGATAGTCACATCAAAAACTTCAAAAGCAATGCACTGCAAATGGGTCACCATCTTGTTCTTCCAATCAAGATAATTCTCTCCATCAAACTTAGGACTCTCTTTCCTGAAGTATGCCATCTGATCAACCTTAAGCTGTTAAAATTTCTCTCTGAGGCACTTGACTATGATACTAATTGTTAGGAATAGTCTCAAGAGATAATTGAGAAGGGGGGGGGGGGGGGGGTGAATCAGTTATCTAGAAGATTCGATTCTTTATCCAATTAAGTATACTTAAACATAAAGCATAAAAAAAATGAAAGAACACATGAACACAACACCAATATTTTGGTTACGGGGAAACCCAAATAGGCAAAAACCCCAGTGGGACTTGATACCCACTAATATTCTGTACTAGTGTATAATGATCCTTGTTAGAAGGTCCTTTACCTTGTTAGGAGTAGCTTTACAATATATTAAGTACAGTAGATCTCGTCAAGGGTCAGACCCTATTAGGAGTCTTTTACAATTGTGCCTATTAGGGGAGAGGAAACACTGTCTGAGGGCACACTGCTCAAAGGGGTGAAGGCTACAACCTTTTGAATAATAGATACACACTATATTTGGATCTTAGTGAACTGCGCTTTGACATGCTATCTGGATCAATTCCAATGAATAACACACACACACTTTACTTGGTCACATAGACCTTCCTCTGATGGTTCAACACTTTGCACACTCTGCTCTGATCTTCTTAATCAACCATGAACCACACCAACAATCACAAATGACTCCTATAAATATATTTCCTCCAAATGATATAATCAAGTCGACCTATTAGAACCACCTTGAAATCATATTAGAGAAATCATAAAAAACTCCAATAAACATTCTATCGGCTCTACTATGCACACAACTCATTTTGGGACATGTCTAACAAGATAATTATAGACGCACGCTACACACTGTTGGCTCTACCAAAAAGACTAGAACTTTCTCTGTAAGCTGAATTAACTCATGCACTCTTAAACGAACATCAATAACACTTCTCCAAGCTTAAATCCAAGGGTGCATACCCTAAAGATAGGGGCAACTCAAGAACCAATAAAATCTCTATCGACTCTCCTGAACAAATACAGGAAACTGCTACTGGCGAATAACGACTGCATAACTTCACTTCTACTCATCAACAGACTATGCTTCCATAACTAAAACATCACTAACATGTCTACAACATATATCCAAGTGCGCAAGGCTCCATGATAACTGTATGGACAACCATACACAGAACACTGCCTATTACTCTGTTAGGAACACTGCTGACACCAGCTTCTATATAACTATCTGTACTAATAGTTAACCTCTGTGCCCATGATATCATGCTGATATCATGTCCATGCTTCATATACTAGAAGCTTACTACATAAGACTTCCATGCATGCTACTTTCCATATGTTGTCATCAATGGCAAAAATATAGTCAGTACTGGCCTATTGGTAAATCTCCAACAATAACATCCTTTTAGGCAACCTCATTTAGTCCAAACCATCATCCTTGCTTCAAAATCCAACAATCCAAAAATTAATCAAGCCATACCCTTCACTTAGAGTCATATCCTATTGAGTTTCTAGATCCTCCATCCTAATAAAAATCATCCCATAGCTCCACCCTTTGGCTAAGCATTGTCTAGGGTAGCTAGTACATGTCCTTGTAGCCTCATCATCTTAATCCAAAGATTGGCTCACATTGACAAGGATCCCATCTTCCAAAGATCATTGACAATCCCATCCATTTGATCCTACACCAGAAAATGAAACTTATTTTTATTTGACATCAAGAAATGAAACTCGTTCTTATTTGACACTAAGTAATCCTTAGATTCTTAGCACATCCCCATCATCCCAATTTAACATCATCCAAAGCATCCCTTGTGTCACTTAGGTTCATCCTAAAGTCTTGCATTACCACTTTCCCTTAAATATCCTAGGGCCATCCTATCCCCATCCTTCATCCTTAGGTTTCCTTAGGATTATATTGCATACCCATCATCCTTTTGAACCCTAGATCCATCTTTGCATCTTCATCACTCATCCTAGGATCTGTATTCCATGCCTGCCGAGACACAATCAAAGAAGAGAAAGTATATGGATCCTAACCTCACCACTAGTTCGCTTGGCCTAATGAATGGCCCTAACAATGCTATGGTCTGATATGATCCGCAACAAAAATCTCAAATCGAGAATCTATGGGCTGACCTAGAAGAGACACCCACCACAAGTTCAATGGAGGCATTTATGAGTCATCTGAGCAATTCAAAGATGGTTAGCACTATCATAGCCCATAATCGTCTCACCATCTTGGCCAAATATGAGCAGGAGGGTACTCCCATTCCACCAAGACTTCGACCCTTCAACCCTACCCATCCCCATCAACAATGACATTATCCAACAAGTCGTAGACCCTAGCCTACAAACATCCCAAGTCGCTTCACCCATTCCCCACTTATTGCAATCTAGTGCCACTCTACCCATAGTACATACAATGGCCCAATTCACTCCATTCTCTATCATGGGACCATCACCTCCACCATCAACATCTCAAATTTTCACTCAAGCACCAGGCTCCATGCAAGCATCACCTCCACCCCCACACAAAGCTCCATGCAAGCACAACCTCCACCTTTTATATCCTAAAGCTCCACTTCAAAACCACTTTTTCAAGGAGCAACACAAACACCCCCATCTATAGCCTAAAAAATCTTCACCCAAGCACCCAATCCACCCATTACCCAACCAACCTCCACACAAGTTTCTCTCCCACTTTTCATCTCCACTACACAAACCCAACAACCATTTTACACAATAGGGATGCCACCTACAGGACTCCTAAACCAGCCACTCATATCACAAGTCCCCACTTCTGCATCCACATTCCCACTCATTTCCACATCACAACCTATTGCAAGGTTAGGCTTTGGTTGGGGTCTTATTCAAGCATAAATTCATGCCTTGAATGCTCTGTCCAAATGAACTTGAATCAAGTCATCACTCGCTCTCTTGTTGGTCCAAGTGTAACTAGCACCTTTAAGATCAACATCATGTAATCCAAGAGTATTA
This sequence comes from Chamaecyparis obtusa, assembly GCA_027943335.1. Classification (NCBI taxonomy): domain Eukaryota; kingdom Viridiplantae; phylum Streptophyta; class Pinopsida; order Cupressales; family Cupressaceae; genus Chamaecyparis; species Chamaecyparis obtusa. The sequence continues at coordinate 1,014,896 of BSBK01008308.1, read as the reverse complement.
ATAAAATCAAGCAAGTCCAATCTACTATCAATCTACACTTGGGAACCCCCAAATTTCTCCTTCTCCTAGAGAGGGGTGTTGAAATCCCCTATAATAAGCCATTTTTCATTACAAAAATTCAAGCGAATATTCTCCAACCTCTTCCAAAACTTACTCTTACCAGTCTTATTGTTTGGGGCATATATATTAGACAAAATCCATCTAAAATAATCTCTTATATGATAAAATCTAACTGAGATACAATTCATGTCAACATCTAGAAGCACACCTTGAATATAATTAAGATTCCAGAAAATGACCATACCTCCAGAAGCACTATCTGAGCTACAACCAGTTGCACCACAATTATTAAAAACTTTAATCTTTTCAACTTTCTCCTTATCCATCTTAGTTTCCTATATAATAACTATATATGGCTTATGGTCTCTCACAAGATTGTGGAGAATGTCTTTTTTATGGGGGCTATTAAGCCCCCTCATATTCCGTGAAATGATTTTTAGTTTTTACTGGGGGAGCCAATTTCAGTGATGGTTTTTTGTGTACCATCTGCAATGTTCTAAAAACATTCTTGTTCCTAGTGCCATTTAGCTAATTTTCTACTAGCATAAGTCTTTGGGTTCCCCATACCCACCTTGGTCATGTTCTTCGTGGAAACTCCCACCATTAGGATGGGTTTTCTAGCTTTCTTATTCTCCACAAGCGTAAATGAACCATCCCCATCAATCTCCAGATCATCATATTTTAGATTTTCCTTCCCAACCACAAGCTCTCTTACCTTACTATGCACATTGTCAACATTTAGGGACCTACCATTAAAGGTAGCAAGAGCGCGAAGTAATCCATCCACAAAGGGGATTCTGGAAAGTTAGACATAACACACTATAGTGATCCCAAAGATTCTATCGCCATAGCACCAACCATATCTTCCCCAATAATAACTCCTCCCATTAAGGCAACACCATTACCCATCTCTTTACAGTCTTCTAATATGTCCCCTTCTTCTAAGACATAACATTAATAGGCTTCAGGGTATTAGAGATCGAGGCATCCACATCAAAAGTATTTGGAACAACCCTAGCCTCCTCAATCTATGGATTCAAATTTTGATGAAGCTTTATATCTTGTCCATCCACACTGCAATTATCTAAAGCTTCACTAACTTCCACCTCACCTTGTAGACAAAATTTTCCTTCAGGTAAAGGACAACATGTCTCCTTACCACAAAAATCCTCCCCTAGATTGGAGTCCATCTCCTTACATGGAGGTTTCTCCTCTTTCTCATTGATAGATTTGTTCTCAATGTCAGTGTTTTCTTTTTGTTGATCCTCCCTGGACACATTATCCATTTAATTTTGTCCTTTGTTTCCTTTTGTTGTTCCCTAATTCCCATCGCCATTTTGATTTGAACCAGCTATCTTCTCCTTCCATACCTTCTTTTTAGAGCCTTATTTCTGGAGGTTAGGGTCAACACTTTGGATCTTTTGTGTTTTAGCTTTCAGAACACATTTCTTATTCCAGTGACCTAATTTTTTGTAATGAATATAGATAAATGACAAAGACTTAAACTTAATGGGTTGAACCCACTTTTCTAGTTTAGACATAATAATAAATCCTTATGTTGGGAAACAACAACACAAATTCTGGCATAAACCAATCATTTTTGAGCCACTGTCATGGAATCAATTGATAACAGTTCACCAAATGAGTTTGCAAGGCCGTTGAAGATATCTTCATGCCAATATTCAAGAGGTAAACCAAACAATCTCACCCACACAAGGACAACTTGAAAAATAGAGTTCGAAAGATCAAGATTCGATGTCCATTTCATAAGGGCTAAAGAAGAATTCCCAATCACCCAAGGACCACCACACAACACATCTGAAATATACTCCACATAAGAAAAGACAAAAGAGAAAAACCCCTTAGACATGGCGGTAATCTCCACCTACCCTTTCAAGCACCATTTCTTCTTAGCAAAGGCCCTAACCAGATTAATGCTTGGTCTAGGACCCATAAACTTCCCAACCAAAGACATGGCCATCAAAGAAATGTTAAGATCAATCACCGAGTCAGGAATGGAGATAGTAAAGAAACTAGTGGCAAGATCAGATATGTTGTTTACTTGAGGAAACATTGACTTACCATTCGATGTGATACCAAATAGAGAAGACTGGGGTCCTCACCTTGACCTTGGGGGATCCAATGCTGCCTTCTTGGGAGAATGAGCATGTGACCCCACCAAATAGTCAGCCCCAGTAGCCTAAAGATATTTCTCAACCTCATGCTCGCCCAGATCCATCGAGACTCGAATATTTTGTGGGTCCTCGTCATCTGACTCCTCACTGTGCTTTCCAGCTTCAGACTTTCTAGAAGCCATAACACCTTCCCAACAACTAACTCATGAAGCTCTAGAAATATCCAGTCCAACAATGCCTCCATTCACATATCCGTGCACAGGTTTCCTGTCCTCGCTCCCCATTCAAATTCACAGATCATGCTTGATTGATCAAGTATAAGGCATTCTTTTGTTATGACATGATATGTTCATAATTTTAATTATGTTAAAGTTTGAAATGAAGTATTAATACTTCTATATGAAAAACTCAACTACATTAAATTATATAATATAAAATAATAATATATATTTAAATAAAAAATATATAAATATTTAAAATATAATATTTTCATAAAAGTTATATTTTTATAGTAACACACACACACATACATATACATATACTATAGGAATTAGGTATGACACCCCCTTTAAATTGTAGTGCACTAGGTAAACTTTTTAATGCGACTGATGATGTTGGCACACCATGTCCTCTGATACCACATGGGCTGGGGGATACTAGACTTTGTGACCTAATGCTTTACCATAGGAAGCTCTTGCCAATCGAGCTAGGCCCTCAACCCCATATTTAATTATTATATTATATAAAATATAAAGTATAATAATAATCTCATATATCTTTACAATGATATAGGAGCATGAGCCTAAACTATGCAAATAATTTGAATTAAAAAAAATGATTTACATAAAATACATGATGCTTCTAATAATAAACAAGATTATAATAAAAAGAAAATTGATAAGTAGGAGACATTTTCCACAAGTTATATTGTAATATTGCTATCATGATTTAGCTATGTAGTTTTCGACTCAAACTTGTTGACTCATTTCTCATGAGTAGTGGGTTCACAAGAACTTGTCTCTCATGAGAATAATGGAACACTTAACACTTGTTGTAGCTACGTGATGTTCATAGGGGTGAAGCATTGGGCCTTCCCGAGAGGTCACCCATCCTTGTATTATTCCAACTCAAGCACACTTATCACAATAAATAGAAAAGTAAACAATCCATAGGGGGTGTATTGGTAACCATGAATGGGCTTTGTTTTTTGAAGGGGTTATCCAAAAATAAGATAATCCAACGACTATCTTAGTTTCTAAAAGGTATACTTTGAAATTTGGAAAGGAAAAACAACAAGACAAAATGAATGGTGGAGATTTTTTCTGTCATCTTACACGAGGCTAACACAATTTTGACCATTGATCTATACAAACAAAACCCATTTCATATAGAGAAACACCTAAGATTATAAAAATTATAATAATCATAATTTAATATTAATTACAAAATTTGACTAAGAATGGGCTGGGCCCCCTACTATCGAGCCCATGTTACGTATAGAATCTAGCCCCAGTTGAATAGTAGGGGCCGTCAACTATAGACCCCCCTACGCGCAACCTCTCCTTCCCAATCGTGATAGATAGTAGGGGGACCTATCCTCTGTAGTTGGGAGGGGGGAGCATGATACATATAGAATCTAGTCGGTCAACTATCATAACTATAGTTTCCAATGCCTAGTTTTGTGGGAACTATTCTTCATTTCATATAGAGAAACATCCAAGGTTATAAAAATTCTAATAATCATAATTTAATATTAATTACAAAATAATAATATAATTAATTAAGTAGAATAATGGCAATAGAATGTATAATCCTCCAATGATAATTTCAGCCTCTTTTACAATTGTTTTACAAAATAAAACATCCCTTGCGGCACTGGATCACAGCAAACACAAGTGGAAAGCGGTACTTGTGACGGATCTAACAGCCTAACTATGCTAAACCAGAGTAATTTTACTGTAGGGCTGTTCTAGTTGGGGATAGTGGATGAAGGAACTGGAGAGTAGACTTTTCTCTGGCTGTTGTGAAGCTCTTGTAATGCTGAAACGTCATCCATCTCCATGTTTGTGGAGTTTTGATCAGAAGCAACCCATTCACACCTCTAATCCTAGAGGTTGTAATTTGAAGAAGAGAAAGGTAAGCGTGGACCGGCGTTCATGGAATAACAAACTTGTAAATCTTTTTCGAACCGGTCGAGTGGCTGATGCGCGCATTATGTTTGACAAAATGCCTGAACCAGATATAGTAACTTGGAATTCTGTCATTACAGGATATTCTCGGAATGGATTATTGGAAGATGCGCGACAAGTGTTTGATATAATGCCTCAACGAGATATAGTTTCCTGGAATTCGATGATTGCAGCCTATATGCACAATGGAAGATTGCAGGAAGCCTGTTGCCTATTTGACAGAATGCCCAAAAGAGACAATGTCTCCTGGAACACAGTAATTAGAGGATATACCCAGAGTGATAGAATTGAAGATGCACGTGAGCTTTTCGATCAAATACCCCAACCGGATATATATACTTGGAACTTGATGATTTCTGGGTATGCCCGAAATGGGAGGATTGAGACGGCAAGGGAGCTCTTTGACAAAATGCCTAAACGAGATGCTGTATCGTGGAATACAATGATCACGGGTTATGCTCAATGTAGGAGAATCGATGATGCTCGTAGTCTGTTTAATAAAATTCCCGGACGAAATGAGGTTTCTTGGAATGCTATGATAACAGGTTATGTGCAGAATGGTAGAGTAGATGATGCATGTAGATTGTTCGAGCAAATACCTGAAGCAATGAAAAATATCACCTCGTGGACTTTGATGATTTCTGGCTATGCCCAAAATGGGAGATTAGATATTGCACGCAATCTGTTTGACAGCATGCCTGAAAGGAACGTGGTTTCATGGAACTCCATGATTATGGTGTACGTTCAGGCTGGGAAAATTGACGACGCTCGGCGTTTGTTTGATGAAATGCCTCAAAAGGATGTAGTTTCATGGAATTCAGTGATTACGGGGTATAGTCAGATTGGGAGAATAGATGAAGCACGTTACTTATTTGACAGAATGCCTCTGCCAGATGTTGTGTCATGTAATGCAATGATTGCAGGATATGCTCAAAACCGAAGACTGGAGGACGCACGTCAACTGTTTGACGAAATGCAAGAACGAAATGTGATTTCATGGAATGCACTGATTGCAGGTTATGAACAGAATGGATTTTATGAAGAGGCCTATAATTTTTTCTCTCAAATGATAGAGTCAAAAGTCAAGCCAGATTGCTCTAGCTTTACAAGCATATTAAGCGCATGTGCTAACCTAGCAGCTCTGGGAGAGGGTAAGCAAATCCATCAGTATATAATGAAGAAAGGCACTTTTGTGGATATCCCTTTGGCAAACTCCCTTGTAACTATGTATGCTAAATGTGGAAGCATGGATGATTCCAGGTTAGTGTTTAATACAATGCCTGAGCGTGATGTTATTTCATGGAATGCAATCATTGCAGGCAATGCGCAGAATGGGCACGCCGAGGAGGGCCTTCAACTGTTTAAGAAAATGCAGAGCATAGGCATCAAGCCAAATGATGTCACCTTTGTAGGTGTCTTGTGTGCATGTAGTCATGCAGGTTTGGTTGAGGAAGGTTGGCGGTTGTTTCTGTCAATGAGCAGGGATTATTCCATCATGCCAAGAGTAGAACACTACGCATCCATGGTTGATCTTCTTGGTCGATCTGGCCTCCTCAACGAGGCTGAGGATTTTATCAGCAGGATGCCAGTAGAAATTCAAGCAGATGCTGTTGTGTGGGGAGCATTGCTCGCAGCTTGCAGAGTTCATGGGAATGCTGATATTGCGGAGAGGGTGGCACACACCTTATTTAAATTGGAGCCACACAATTCTGGACCATATGTCCTACTGTCAAATATTTATGCTGCAGCGGGTAAGTGGGATGGCGTGTCAAAAGTAAGGAAGATGATGAAGGAAAGGGGAGTGGAAAAGCAGCCGGGCTGCAGCTGGATTGAGGTACAAAATAGCGTACATACATTTGTTGTAATCCGCAAATAAATGTTGGCTATTTTTGCACCAATAGAGACGGCATGTAGCCAACACATGCTTTGTCACAACCCGAAATTTTCTTTTATTTAATTATTGACCATTAAATTAAAAACAATAATAATAAGAATTTATTTTGATTACCTTTTAATTCTGCATGTCATCGCACTAAATGAAGGCATGAAAGAGAGTGGTCTTTAATTAATGGGGAGACTGGGAGTTAAGGGGAGATAAGATCCTATTTTTTAAGGGGGAGTTAACAGTGCATGCTCACGCATGGAGGAGAGGAGTAATTACTATGCAACCTCCTTTCCGAGAGCGGAGGAGAGGGTGAGAGAGCAAGTGTATGATCTCGATCAAGAACATGGCAATAGGGTGGTTTTCCGGGTGCCTATTTCTGCATCGTAAGCCTCGTTCCAAAGGGGAATTTCAGGAGGAGCATTTGGGTTTTGGAGAATTGCAGGAGAGGAAAAATGGTGTGGTTTTGGTGTTGCTCGAATCGGGAGAAGAACAAAAATGGGTCATCGGAGGTGGTCGAAAACGGAGCCAAAGTGCATACTGCTAGTGAAAGGTAGAAAGCGCACCTGCACCTGCACCTAAGGCGGGCAAAGGGTCCTCCCAGGGCCTTGTTTTGATCAAGCTCTTTACTTCTCAGGGTTGCAGCAGATGTCCTGCTGCCGATCTGCTTATTTCTAAATTGGGGTGCAGTGATATGCAAGGATTGGAGATGGATGTGTCTGTCATTGTTCTGGCGTTTCATGTGGAGTTCTGGGATTATCTGGGATGGAAGGATCCCTTCGCCAGTAGTCTCTGGGCGGTGAGGCAGAAAGCTTACAGTCAAGCACTGCAGCTGGACAACATTTACACGCTGCAGGTTGTAGTGCAGGGCTGGACGCAGTGTGTGGGTTCCAATGTCGATTCAGTTTTCTCTCTCGTTCGATCTGCGCCTCGATTTACAGCTACCGACATGCAGAGATGGAGCCGTCATGTTAGGAGGGCCTCGTGTTGAATTGAAAACAAGAATGGACAGAAGAGAGAGGACAATGGAGAACACACAAGATGAAAAGGGAAAGCAAATCTTGAGCAGTGGATAGAAAAGATTGAAGGAACTCATTCTCAAGAAAGTACACCATCTTTTATTTTTAGGTTTCCTTTTTTTTTCTCTTAGATATTTATGTGCCTTAAAGAAAGTTAATTGGAAATGAAATGATGAATCACTTGGCATATGAATCTTGTTGCTTGTGAATGAATCTTGTTTGACTGTATGATCTCCGTTTGGAATAAGAACCATCTTTTTATGCTGCGTTTTCCACATACAACGGTGGTTTTTAATAATAAGATGAAATCTTCCTACTCTTGCACCAAATGTTAAGCTTATCCTTTGAACATCATAGGATACCTAGCAGAATTATTTTAGACTTATAAATCAAATTCCTTAGAGGTTAAAATTGCCTGAAGTATCTTTGGAAAGTATCACTGGTTATTATTAGGCGTAATACATGTTTATCTTTTGTCTTTGAGAGGGACGTACAATCTGTATAAGTGACCTCTGTTTGTAGTGTAGTTTTTTTTTTAATCTCTGACATTAGGCATGTCAATTAAATTGTTAGGTTTTATTATATCATAGAGACTGACATTACTTAACAACATTTTGTTAGTTTTAATCGAGTAAGCTCAATTTCAGTTAATGGATGTCTCTCAAATTAATCTCTAATGCGATTTAATTGGGCTTCCAGAATAAGAAAACTTGGTGCTATCTTTACCAAGAGAATCACACTTTAATTGAGCTATTAATCGTTGTTTTTATTTTGGCATTGAGAATATAGGTAGAAATCATGTTTTTCCAATCAATCTGGGTGACCATGTGAATGAGTAACGAATTCTATGGAATCCATTTTACACATACCAAGTACGATTCCTTTTGATTTTAATCACAGTTGATTCTTTGATTTTAGGCATAGAAGCATGTCTATTAGAGATGTCTTTTGTGGATTGTAGTTTTGGAAAGGTGTTGGTATATATAACACAGTGAATGGTTAAGATGCTTTAGCTTGTTTTGATTGAAATACTCAGAAATTAAAGTTAAATCTGCAATATAATGTTAACCATAGTCTCTTTATGTTTACTTTTGAATGACATGCTACTATCTTAGATGACTTTCCTTAGTAAATACCGATGAATAAGAATGATGAAAGATGAATTTCCTTACCTTAGCTCAAATTGTGATTATGCGAATGCTAGACAAATAAGTTCAATAATCAAATATGAAACTAAATTTTAAATACTATTTTGTAGGTGGATATAAGAATAAGGAAAATTATTTATGTTTATTTGTAGAAATGAGATGTGATAATTCTAAGAGAAATGTGCTAAACAAGAAAATTGCTTGATCCTTGAGATATAGGTTTTTTTTAATGTTTAGTGCATTTATTGAAAACACTTAAACGGCACAAAGAAATGTATTGAAATATTGAGGTATTCTCTTGATTCAATTATCATCACTTATTTAAACCATATTTATGAAATGAGGCTAGGAACTTTGAGGTGTTATCAAAGAAAAGATTGTTTCTTCATTTTTCGTATCTGTGATATACTTTTTGAATGTCCATGATAATAATATACTACTCATGATCCTATTAAGGAGAACTGATTTACCTTACTTGTTCTATTTTTACATGTGTGGATAGATATAAACCTTTTCATGATGATCATTGCATGTAATGATTTCTTTGAGAAAAGTATGAATTACCATTATGTTCCATGTGTGAGATGGAACCTCAATTCTATGAAATGGAAATGAAAGGAAAAGTTGATGTTTCTATTTTCCTAATTAAGATTTATGTATAGGTGTGACCACGATTTGTTATTCTAGAGTATATAAATATTTTGGCACACTAATTCCATTACTTCAGTCAGTTTTACTTAATTTGTTAGACTACCTCTAGCTGGGTTGGGTATCTTTCATGTCAAGAAAGATTCCAGGGAAGCGTTATGCTTTGTGGTAGGGTGGAAACGCACTCCCACAATATTCTCGCCCTTGTTGACTTTGTGAATAGGTTTTTGAAGTTTCTTGCAAGATGGACTTTCCTTTACAGTGCTATACGCTACTTTGTATTCGACATGGTGGTATTTGGTAATTTTGTTGTTTACTTTTGTTATTGAAATGGAAGTACATATTTGATCTAATCTTTATCTTTTACTGATGTGTTTTGACAATTGGTCGAAAATTTCTTGGATGGTTATCCTGACTTGATAGTTTGTACATGCTTGTACTTGATGGGAAATCTTTTATTGTGACTCCATTACTACGTTTGACAGATGGTCGACATTCCATGCATATCTTAGGACATAGGTATTCTATATCTTTTCGACAGTTATGGTCATAATTGTACTTCTTTTATTCCTATATTATAAGGAATCTATTAGTATTATGTCGACTTATGCATTCGACCTTGACTTGTTAACCGACTCCTCCCTTTTATTGTGGGTTTTACTGATGTGGCTTTTTGTGTCGAAATTTCAGTCTTTACATGCTTGGTTCTCCCTGTTGGAGAATAAAAACCAGTACATCACTTTCTATCATTTGAGTTGGAAGCAGGGCAAATGGACTTGCTCTTGTGCGGATCACTGGTAATGACAAGGATGATAAAGCTCATATAGCTTGTTTTTTAATGAATTCTAGCCCTGTTGGAGAATAAAAACCAGTACATCATTTTCTATCTTTTGAGTTGGAAGCAGGACAACTGGACTTGCTCTTGTGCGGATCACTAGTAATGACAAGGATGATAAAGCTCATATAGCTTGTTTTTGAATGAATTCTAGCCCTGTTGGAGAATAAAAATCAGTACCTCATTTTCTATCATTTGAGTTGGAAGCTGGGCAAATGGATTTGCTCTTGTGCGGATGACTGGTAATGACAAGAACGATAAAGCTCATATAGCTTGTTTTTGAATGAATTCTAGCATGATTAAAGAAGAGGTACTCGTCTTCCAGCGAGCATATTCAAATACATACAGCTTTACCGGTTTTTTCATCTATTCCACCTAATTCCAAAATGAGGTGCTCATTATTCTTATCCAGCTTTCCTGTGATCAAGTATAATGTTAACGTGCATTAGGCATGCAATATGGCTATATTTTTATTCGGCACAGAATTTTTTTGAACGGTTAGGAATTATATCCTAGCACCCAGCCAAAAGTAATGGACAGCCGCTAAATATTCTCATTGAGATGCCAACCCCCAAAATCAAGGAATTACAAATTGTATTCTGGAGAAAGAATCTTTCGTTGCTTTATGGGAAAATCCACTTCCCCTGCGATCATTTATGGTGGTAACTTGCATTACATATGCAACATGGCTATATTTCTATTCGGCATAGAACTTTTATGGAACGGTTAGGAAATAAATCCTAGCACCCAAGGGCAACCGCTAAATATTCTCCTTGTAAACCCATCCTAAACTTAAGGAATTACATATTGTATTCTGGAGAAAGGATCTTTCGTTACTTAATGGAAAAACAGTGTAAATTATGTTGAACCTGGATACTTGGATGAAATCTTTCATTAGTGTATGGAAAAATAATGTTGATCATGTTGAACCTGGATACTTGGATACTGTAGAAAACATTGCAAGTTCCCACTTGGTACCTACACTAAATACACTCTTCGAATTGCCAATTTTTTTCAGGAATGTATCTTGAGAATATGTTTGTAAATAACTCACTAATAAATTTTCTGAGTATATTTAACGTATGGATAGCATTGGACTTGGATTGTATGGATGATATATACTACGTAGAGGGCAACTTATCTAAACTAGGAAAGTGCTGCAATGGGCTGTTATGCAATTGAGCATTATAATATTATTTATATCCAAAATTGAGAAGTCATTTTCAACGCCGGGACTGATGCACTTGATCGTATCCTGTCAAAAGACAATTTTGAAAAATGCAAAGATGTTTTGGCTGGAAAAATGATGTACAAAACTATCTAATATACTATTGCAATGGATATTGCTCATAACAAATGGAACATAATTATCTATTACACTGGTTATTATGCGAAGTATCGAGTAAGCAATAAAAACCTCTGAACTGACATTTATCCTAGGTGTAACAGGGCCTTTTAAGGGTTATAGGATTCACAAGGTTTGAATTTTTTTATTCTGTAACAAATATACTTCTGACTTATATTTTAGTTGATAGTTTCAGGATTGATAGGTCTCGGAAATAGCTTATTAGTCCAAGTTTAAGAAAATTTTGGTTCATTTTTTAACTATTTATACTATATGTAAACCTTAATTTCTATATTTGTAGAAGCTGAAACTGCTGTGTGTGTCCTTGCAGATTTATTTATATATAAGAAATTTGCCCATTGCCATGCATTACTATCGAACTCTCAAATGTGCATATTGTCTGAAATCCACAAAATTTAAACCTTTCAAATCTTTATATGGGACAACACCTACTAACTGTACTAGAGTGCAAAACTTGAAATCGTCATTCCAAATGTAAAACATGAAAGTTTTCATTCTTAAGCCCCATTTAGCCCACAAGGAAAGTAGTCTACAGTCTACACAACTCTGCTAAAACCTGAACTCTGATATACATAATCTTAAACTAATAACGAGATGAGGGAACCAGATCTGACTCCCAAGATAATAGAATCACATCATTTCAGGGATTGACGAAATTAAGGGGTGAATGAGAAAGGAGAGAATGGAAAGGAGGCGTAAGTCACTGGAAAGATGGCCGGTGAAGCCTAACAAATGAAGTTTTAAAAGTAGCTGTTCAATTCTAGATGAAAATATAGGCCTTAATACTAGAGAACGCATAAAAAATAGTGAAAGAAAAAATTCTGCTAAAAACTATGAGACACGCAAGATTAATGATAGAACTGGACGTAGTGGTCTTAACTCTTTTATAAAAGACAAGTTAATTTGGTCAAAACTGTTACTGTTGAACAGGATGTGAAGGAACTAGTTATTAGTTTTGGTAGTTGTAGAAATCAGGTTTTTATTCTGTTACATTTTCTAAGTCTAAGCACGTACAACATTTTTTTTATACAAAAGGCAATGGAAAATTTTAGATTATTATTATTTTCTGTATGTTATATTCCTTCAATTTGTTAAATTTTCCCCTTAAGGAAGCCGAGGCTGATACTCTAAGGGATCCCCTATATGGAGGCCCCCACTAAAGATACTCCTAAACCTAATCCTGGCTTGAAAGGTATCTCTGAGAGCAATGTTACTAGGGTGGGGCAAGCGAAGGAAGCCCTTAATTGGGTCTTCAATCAAGAAATTCTTTTCCTATTATTGTAGGCCACCTATTGATGCAGAGCAAGACAAATGATTTAAGCAATAAAAAACAACTCACTTTGCAAGGTTTCAGTATCCCAATTAGGTCATTTTTACTCCCAACTCACCTATACAACATATGACCCCCAAGACATGCTATGTTGGTAGAATTTTTGGAGAGGCTTCAAACAAAGGCTACCATTTGATGTGGATGATCCTTCAAGCTTAGAACAATATGAAAAAAAACTTATACATACCCTAACACTAACCCTTTGCAAGTTTCAATGATGATTGCTTCACAACTAGGCTTTAATCCTTGTAGCCCTCCAATATGGGTTTTTGGAGCATAATTCATCGTATAGATAGATTTAGTCATATATGGAGGCATTTTGAACTAAATGAGGGGTGAAAATTTATTCAATCATGAAGAAGTACAAAGCATGGACATCAAACAACCCTATCTTGATCCACTAAGTGATCTAACTGTTGAGACAAGCTCAGGGTTAATTGACCCCTGTCCACAATATTCCAATCATGCATGTGATCAGAAGCCCATTTGGCAAGACAATCGACAACTTCGTTCCACTCCCTAGGGATATGAGTGAAAGTAAGAGTCCAAAGAAGCACACAAATTAAGAATTTGATTAACAACCAAAACTAATTGCCAATTAACATCCTCAGAATGTTGTCGAGTCAACATGTGCACCAACACTTGTGAATCTGATTCACAAATGAGCCTACTCCAACCAAGAGCACAAGCAGGCTCCACAACATACAAAATAGTAATAGCCCCCATCATATTGTTAGTATGATGAACTTTATAAACAAAAAACATAAATTGAACAATCCCTAAGCTATCTCTACCAACTCCACCAATACCTGTAGGACTTGGGTTTCCTTGAGAAAACCCATTTGTGTTGATTTTTAAAATGCCCTACGAAGGAGGACTCCACCTCCCCACCCTATTTATCTTTTGAAGAGGGTGTTTGCATTGATTTCTCATTAGATTGCCTTGTGGAAGAGGAATATTGAGGCGATTATAGCAAATAACATCACAAAGATCCACAACCTTCGCAAGGTCACATTTAGCCGAAACAATTTCTCCCAAAGAGTGTAGAATTTTCCACCATAAGTGTTGAGCCTCCAACAACACATCTTGAAAAATCTGACAATTTCTCTCTAACCAAATATACCAAATAATAATAGAAGGGTCAAGACTCCAAGCAACTTGAAGAAAAGAAGTCTTGACAAGAGCCTTGCCCCATTGAACAAAAAACTTTTCCAAAGAAGAGATATGCCAACAAGCTTGATTCCACACTTCCCACCAAAAGTGCCAAATATGTCTAGTGAAGGAGCACTGGAAAAAGAGACGAGAGACAATTTCTTCACTATTACGATACAACACACACATTGAGGGGCCTTGAAAGCCACACTTGCATAAATTATCCCAAGTAAGACAACGATTCTGGACCACCAACCACATGAAAAAAATTACACTTAGGCCATGAGAATTTGTACCAAACTTGTTTCCACCAAGGAACCTGAATGCCCCCAAAGTCTGCTGCACCAGCTCATCATAACCTATAGAAACATCAAACTTTCTAGACAAATCATTGATGGCCCAAGCTAGAACATCATTCCCAGCCAAGATGGTGCACTCCCGAGACTCTAGAATTTGAGCAAGCATCTACTTGTCTTCCTTGGATCCTCTAGGAGGCCATTTAGAAGGATGTTTCCAAACCCACAAGAATGGGCAATCTTATAGTGGTCAACAATGTCCCAACCAACAATAGTAAAGGTATCACAAAGGGCCTGAAGGTGAGGATGAGAAGAAAGGATAGAAGGATGACCATCCCAAGAGTCAAGCCAAAAATGACCTTGAGATCTCATATAACAAAACCATAAGAGACTAGTCTTAACCAACTGAGCTCCAAGTTTCAACATCGTTCAGATCATAAAACCTCTCCCCTCTAAAGGAAACGGGGGAACATCAAACACATTAACACCTAGAAGATACTTATGGGTGAGAATATGGTCCCAAAGTTGATTCTGGTTAGAACACCAATGCCAATATAACTTAGCAGCAAGAACTTGCCCATTTAAAATAGCAGAACGTAAGCCAAGTCCACCCTCATTGCTAGGTTTCCACACAGTTTCCCACTTAACTAGGCTCCATTTAGCCATCGATAAACCCCCACTCCAAAGAAATTGACAAGAGAGGGCATCAAATTCGTGAATATAATACATGGGAGCTACCTAAACAAAACACCTATATATAGGAAGAGCTTGAATAACTGACTTTAAAAGAGTCAAGTAAACAGTAGTAGATAATCAACGAGTCCAATGATTAACCTTGTGACACAACTTGTCAAGCGTAATCTGCCAAGAGGATCCGAGATGTCTACTAATCGTAAGAGGAATGTCCAAATAAACCAAGGGAAGAGAACCAATGTGAAACCATAAAATGACAACAATATGCTTTTGAATAGCCACAAGGGTATTGATGAAGAAAATGGAGGATTTATGCTCATTAACTTTTTGACCTGAAGTTGCAAGATAAACATCCAAGGCTTGCCTAAAGGGTTCTTCTTCCCAAATATGAGCCAATCCCATAAAAGACATGTCATCTACAAACTGAATATGTGAGAGTTATGGCAAGCCATTACCCAAATGCCACCCATGAATCAAGCTCTGAGAAACACAAAACTTAAGAAAATGACCCAGACCCTCTTGGTAGGGTGAAAGAGGATCCTCTTGGCAAAGGCCTTTGGAAGCACCAAAAGGCTCTGAAACTTCACCATTCACAATAACAAAAAAAGAAGTTGAAGTAACAAAACTCATAGTCCAACTCACCCATTTTGAACTAAAGCCAAAGGCTAAGAGTATTTTTTGAAGAAAACTCCATTTGACTCTGTCATAAGCCTTGGCCATGCCCAATTTAATGAACATAGATCTCTCCCTTAAAGTGTCCATAGATTGAATAACCTCACTAGCCACCACCACCCCATTCAGAATCTGTTTACCAGCCACAAAACCCCCTTGTTCCTCAGAGATCACCACAAGAAGACAAGTTTTGAACCTCTCTACAATCAGTTAGTGATAATCTTGTACACCACATTACAAAGAGCAATAGGACGAAAAAATTCAAGTTTGTTTGCACCTTCCTTCTTGTGAATGAGAGTTAAGAAGGTAGAATTCAAGGCACAAAGCATCTCCTTGCTACGAAGAGATTCCCTAACAACCTCCATAAGATCTAGATTAATGATGTCCCAAAATTCTTGAAAAAATTCCATAGGGAAGCCATCAAGGCCTGGAGCTTTACCTTTGTTCATCCCAAAAACAACCTCTTCTAACTTAGGCATCAGAATCAGATGGATGAGAGAATCATTCATCGCATTAGTGATGAGAGAGGGAATGCAAGAAAGTATCAAATCCTCCTCCACAACTATAGGAGGGGAATCTTTAAAAAAAAAAGAAGAATAAAAATGATGGGTCTCACGGGTCATAGCTGATAGAGGAGATATGAAGCCCTCCACAGGTAACTAGAGAGGAAATATACCCCTTATTACGACAAGCCTAAACAAAATGATGAAAGAAAACAATATTCTGATCCCCTTCTTGCAACCAATCAACTCGAACCTTCTATTTCCAATAAATCTCCTCTCAGAGTTCCCATTCCTCCACATCTCACATGGCTTGGGATTTAGCTTTTCCAAGAGCATCTGAGAATCCAGAATCTAGAATTTGGCGAGTAATCACCGCAAGACAGTCAAGAGCATTGCTCTTCCTAGACTGAAGGTTACCAAAACATGACGTATTCCATCTCTTGAAGTGATATTTGACACATTTAAGTTTCTTCCCAAAGACAAACATAGTTGTGCCTTATGTAGGGCCACCCTCTATCCACCACTTAGCCACTAAATCATGCAACGAAGAGTCCCAAAGCCACATAAGCTGAAATTTAAAAGGGGAATTCTTAGGAATAGCAAAAAAAGTAGAGAATTTAATTGGCTAGTGATCAAAACCTCTCCAATCAAGAATTTCAGAACTAGTAACCAAGCCACCACCTACCCAAAAACAAGAGACAAGAAACCTATCCATCCGTTATGAAATTGCATCTTGTCCACTCCATCTATTGTTCCAAGTGAAAATCCCATTAAAAGACTTGACATCCACCAAAGCAAGAGAATCCACCTGAGCTAAAAAAAGATCAAAGGTTGGACCTAACCTAGGAAACCCCCCTCTCTTCTCCTCCAAACTCAACAAAGAATTAAAATCACCACCTAAGATCCAAGGAAGATAAGGCACACATGACTGATCATACCTTATGTGAGCCCAAAGCTAGATTTGACCACAAATGTCAGTAGGAGCATAAACATTTGTAATAAGAATAGTCTCACCAGATTCTAAAGAGGAAGCAACCGCAGAGATAGAAAAATGACTAGACATCCGCTAGAGGGGATCAATCTTGCATGGATCCCAAAAAAGAGCCAAAACTCCAAAATTACCCTAAGAACCAATGCACTGACATTGCTCACAATACCAAATATGAGAAGCATAGTGAAGCATGTCATGAACAAAAAGCTTAGTCTCCTGAACACATTAGATATCCGGAGAATGAATTGCAACCAAATCATGAATAGTCTTTTATCGAGGGATGCTATTCAACCCCTTAATGTTCCAAGAGAGAACAATCATTGAGAAGATTAGGGGAAGTGAACATCAATGGGCTTGACAGAGCCAGATTCCACTAACAAATCCCCAATAGATTTAATCTTCTCCTGATACTTTTTACCACCACCTTTAGAGAACTATCAACTGCAGTTTTCTTATGAGGGTGTTGTTGCAAACCCAAACCCTACAATCAACCTTTCCCTTTATCAATCATCTACACCTCCTTAGCCAAATCTGCCTGGATAATGTCATCATGTAAGTCAATGGGAGCATGCGGAACTCCCGATGTGGGGATAGCATAAGAACCATCATGTGGTGGATTGGCATGCTGACTCAAAATAGGGAGCTTATGCTCCTACAAAATATCCATACCTATTGTAGTTGCCCTGGAAGAAATCTCAACTAGAATCCCTTCCTCCAAGGCCATAGTGTCCAAAACCCCAAAATGAATAATGTTTTCATCAGGCTGTCTATCCTTAAAGGATCTTTTCTGGCCTTGCCCCTTGGCACAAGGTTTAAAGACATGAAACCATCCTTATTTGGGCCATTTGCCTACATAGGGGCCTTACCCTTATCTCCTTTATCTGCCTTCGAAACTAAAGGAGGAGGAGAGCCACTAACATAAGTACTAGCATTCTTAGTAACTCGAAGGCATTGACTTTGGAGATGACCATACTCATGGAAAACCTGACAACAGAAAGGGAGAGACTTGTAATCAAGTTGTTGGATCCATGAAATAGAACCCAAACAAATTTCCAAGGAATCTAGAAGTGGATTATTTAAGTCAATCTCAACATAGATGTGGGCAAAATAAATTACATTTTATCATGAGTTTGCTGAGCAATTGTTTGCCAAGTAGAGAAACGATTTGTTTCAAAATATCTTCACACCAAAAATCAAGAGCGAGCCTTGGCAAACGAACCCACATAGGAACCTTCAAAGGAATGTCTTCTATGGAATTAAACCCCATGTTAGGGTTTGACAAATAGTCCCACATGGTTATAAAAATATGGGCCTCCCTCAAAAACCCGATTCCTATTTGCCATGTTTGTAAAAACAACTAGGAAATAGTTGTTCGTGGCTAGCATGATCTCTGAATCACCTTCAACCTACCAAGTGTGACAAATCCAAGCCTCAAGCGCTGACAAAGAAATGTGGATTCTGAGGAATTTACAAATCAAAGCATGTCGACTCCAATAATCAACATCCTCCATAGCCGATTTAGGAGGAATTACCAGAACCAGATGATCATGGCTTCATGGAAGACAACCATTCACTTTTTTTAATTTAGAGCTCTCCCTTGTATAAAATGAGTCTGATTATTGTGCATGCATGCTAGAAGAAGACACAAGATGCGTCTTGGAACCAACAACCACCAGGGAATTAGAAACTGGAGGCTGCCCCATTCAAAGAAAAAATTGCAACAAAAACCAAATACCAGAAACTCCCCCACTCCAAACTCTCCCACACCCCGCAACAAAACCCTCAACGTTGCACACGTCCCTTAGTAGAAATAAAGAAACCCAAACTGTTGAACCACGCTCATGACTGTAGAAAAATAGAGGAAGGCTATGGCACAATGCTCCTAGCCCGAACAAGAATGGAGCACAACACTCATTCACATCATAACAACTCCCCAGATATGGAGGTATTTATGAGTACTCATTTGGCCATATTTTAACATATCTCAAATTCAGCTATGACTTTGGAACACAAAGCTCAAAAATTGATTGGTAATTTTCTCCTTAAGCCCAATTATGCCTCTTTTTCAAAGAACCTATATGGATTTATCACTGCAAGTCACCATTTTTTTTAGGTTTAGGTAGGTTACAAAAGGTCTAAATATACCAATTTTCAAGATTGGGGTGATACCCAAGTCACCACTTTTCAAAACCCTACCTCTATCTAGTTAAATAGGTCAAGAAACATAGGAAATTCTCACTAGGGCTTCCTCAATGTTGGTCAAAACACCATTTTCCGTCCTCGCAAGTTACACATTCTTTTATTGTAGCACTAAATCCTTCTTTCTAATAGATAAGGGGAGATTTTAATGGTGGGAAGTGTCTCAACTCACCAATTTTGGGATTAAAACCTCATTGGCAAGTGTTTCATACTCTGTCATAGTAAAACTGCCATAACTTTCATGAAACTTCATAAAACATCATGAGACTAGTTGCAATAGAAAGTTGATTCAATTATCCACCTTTTGCAATCAGTCTCAGATCCTAATGTTACCGTATAGTTTTGTACAAAGATCTGCAACAACAAAATTACCATACATCTGCAAGGAAAACACAATTGTATTATGGTTTCAATCTTCTCAAATGACCACCAATCCTGGGCTTGACCATACAAGGCCTATTTAAAGCATTTTACACAATTTCTCAATTGCTACAACCAATTCCAAACAACTTTTGAACTACATGACTGTTGGCCTTCCATATTTTGCATTTTTACAATTTTACAACATAGTAACTTTTACAAGGTTTTGCAATTTTTCATAATTTTGAAACCAAATGACTCTTATTACATTATAAATGGTCTATTATGACCTTAATACCTCAAATAAGTACTCCAACACACAAAACACAAACCTAAACACCTAATGACAACATTTAAGCAATCTTGCTATGGTGCCCATGCACCATACACCCAGACTGAAAAAACTCAAGTCCCTTGAGGACTGTACAACTGTAGATCATGTTTGAGAACTTCACCTTCTTGTCCTCCAAATGTTCCTTCATTTGGTAATCCTTTCTACTGGATCTGATGTTGAAGCTTTGCATTGCCCTTTGCATTGATAGTCTCCTTGCCACCTAGTAATGGCTTCACCTCCACAAAAAAGATCTTATATATACTCAATAAATTATCATTAGTCATGTGATATTTTATAATTAAATTCTTTGATTAATCAAATTTAATGAATATAACCACCAATTTTACATTTAAAAAATTTCCAACCTATACATTTTTATATAATAACTATTGAACTTACGAATTTAAACCTTAACCTAATCCTATTGTAAATGATATTATAACTATTTTTTAAAAAAAAGCAAACAAAAATAATGATCCTAGAAAATATTGTTCTCCAATAACACTCGACAAAAAAATAGACTCGATTTTAACCACTTCTCTTTACCTCAACCACTTCGTAGAAGAGGGTTCATCTTTCAAAGAATTAAAAAGCACGAAGAGTTGTGAACAATACTGCAACCATTATCGAAGTAAATATTAAAAAATTATGTGATTTTTTTTTTAATTATTCAAACACATGGATGTAATCTCTTATTACATTGCTACATTAATGATTTCAAGTTGTCACCGACTTGTTTAGATATTTATGAAGGTAATCATAATAGAAACAGACATAACTATCACCCAACGACTTCGCAGATGACGGAGGACTATAATTAGAGGAATTAAAGACACATAAAGACTATACCCTCAAAACATAAGTAGCGGGAATTAGGAAATGATGGATTTGATCAAATGCTGGAAAGGGTCAAATCATGGATTTGATAATTCAGTTTTTCATTTTTGAATTATTTTTGGACTGTTTGGTTCCACTTTTTGAAACTAGAATTAGAATTTGAGCATGATTTTTTTTTTTTGAATTGTTTTAATTTTTTTGAATTTAATAATTTATTTTTATTAATAGAATTGAATTTAAAATAAAATCGCAGACCGTTTTAGGCAGCCAAAGTTGGTGGCAAACAACCAAGTTACAATCACTGCAACCAAAATTCGACAAAAAATTTAGAAAATAAATTCGACAAAAAATTGAAAAAAATAAAAAATCAATTTTTAAAAAAAAAATTGAAAAAAAATTCGACAAAAAAATCGAAAAAAATTCGTCAAAAAAATTTTAAAAAAATTTGTCAAAAAATTTGAAAAAAAATTTAACAAAAAATTTAAATTTTTTTCGAATATAAATTCGAATAAACAACAAAGTTACAAATCACCTAAACAAATAAAAAATAAATTAAATCCCCCCACACAAATAAAAAATTAAAAAATTAAGTATAGATATGAAAAATTTAAAAATTTGCTTTCCCTCTATTCAAATTTCAATTTCAAATCTCAATTCCACCTTTTTAGGTGGAAGATGTTAATGCTCATTTTGAACCAAAATGAGCATTAACACATTCTTATTCCATTTTCATATTGCACTTGTCAAAAAGAAGATTCGATGAAATGGACAATAACAAATGCCAATTCCAATCAAATGCTGGAAATGTTCCACTACCAAACAAATGGCTCATACAATCATTGAATAATCATAACAAACAGTAACAGTGGACAGAGAGGAGCTCCCGATCCGTGAGTCAAATGACTCAAGTAGTGCCCAAACTAAGTATGTTTAGGAAACCCAAATGACTAGGGTAAAACCAAAAATCGAAATAGTCGAAAGAAAATTCATCGTGTATGTAAAATCGGCGAATGATGACAAGAGAATACAGTGGAGTGGAAAACGCCCACAGTACATCCCACCGAAAGATGACAGGCATCGTAGGTAAGGCCGGTGGAACTTCATCTAATATGTGGGACCTGAGCAATAGTTAGGTTTCTAACATGTTAGGTTTTTGATGCATTGAATGAAGATTCCTGACCTACTTTTAATCTCTAGAGTTGAATTCACACATGAGCTGTGCTACGAATGCCAGAAAAAATGCAGCTTGTAGCAATTTGGACGTACTTAACATATTTTGATCGAGGAAGCGAGGATTAGCAAAAACTGTTAGCTTCCTGACATTCATAATAAGAGATACGACATGCAAATAGTATAAAGATAACTTGAAACAGCAGTTGTTGAACCCTCAGACTGTTTGGCGTTCAGACACCACTAAAATCCTTTGTGCATGCATTCATAACGTAAAGACTGTGCATATGAGCACATGATCAAAGCCCTGCACGACTGAGGCAGCCGGGCGAGACACAGAAGCTCAATATCGTCCATACACGATGAATTTTCACACACACGTTTGCCTTTCCTGCATTTCACCCATCCTCACGCTCTGCTTGCTTAACCAGCGGCTGCGGTGGCTCGTTGCGTGTGCCACTCGCGGAGAAAAGCCGTCGCAAATCCCACATCTCTCTGCCGCTATTTCAACATTTCGCCCGATCACTCTCTTCTTCGCTCTCTTCTAGATGGAGTGCGACGGATAGCCGCGTGCAACGGACAGCGGCTATGTAGCCGCGAAAATAGACCAAAGAGACACTTAGTACACTTAGTTTCTTGTATGATGTCTATTTTCGTGGCTGCATAGCCGCTACCGGCGTGGGATACATTGGTGAAGCTGAGTGTGAAACGAGGTATCGGTTGTGTTATAAGCTTGCCGCAATGGGAGAGGAAGTGTGGGCGATCACACACGCCATATGGGAAAGGACATCCCAATCTATTCTTGCTCTCCGTATAAAAATTGCATGGATAAGAGTTTTACGGAAGTGAAAGTGGATGGAGTAGAAGATTTTTTTGAACATGTACTGACGTGCGGCGTCTTGTCTCTTTGAGGGCTCGTTTGGTGCATGGAATTAACTTATTTAGAATAGGCCTATTTTAGAATAAGGACCTATTCTCGGATTAATTAATTTTCAAAATGAAAATTGGAATAAGATTTGGACTTGTTTGGTGCACCTAGAACATGGGAAGGAAATTCTAGGATTTGATAAGAAAATTCTAAGGTTTGATGCCGCTGCAAAGAAATCTGGCAAACTGCAATTGCTTTGTTTGTAGTAGCTGGAAAGATTTTTTTGTGAAGACGATGATTGCTTGAGTGTGGTGGAGGGCAAAGATGCCATTTTCAGCCTAGAGTGAAGCTTCGTTAGCCTGCACGCCATTTGCTGCAGAGAATGGAATTTGTTTGAAGTATATTGGACACGTCTGAGAAATTCGGGTGAAGGTGTCGTCATGATGGGAGTGCAAAAGAGACCAGAAGGTGCGTTTCACATGTATGCATATGGTCGAAGCATCCACTGCCGTCATTGCTCCTCGCGAGAAAAGGTTCCTTATTGCTATGTGTTCTTTAATTTTTTCAATAAACCCTACGCACGAACCCAAGGAGTTTGTAAATTTTGGAGTAATTTTCAATTCTCAAATAGCTTTATTCTGGAATAAAATGAATTCCACCTTTTTTTGGGAATTATTTAATCCATGCATTGGCCCAAAAATAGGAATAAGTTTTCCAATTCACGAATTAAGAAAGTGGCCACAAACAACGAATTAGTTTATTCGAGCATTCAATAATGCTTATTCCAAGTTAATTCCAGGTGCCAAACAGGCCCTGACGGAAAATGAATCAAAACTTCTTTTTTTTGGCCTACTCAGTTCAGGGACGTGACTATCCTCCCAACAGAATGTGCTATTGATTTTTTTTGGAAATTCGAAAAATATAGCAAAATTTTACAAAATTTCTGTAAAAAAATTATTGTGTTTTTGCAGATCTGAAAAAAATAAATCAATATTTTGATTTTACCGTACATTCTGTCGGGAGGATAGTCTGCGCCCTCAACTTGGTAAGATATGATTGTCCTTTCCTCCCCTTTCTGGGTAAAATTATTCTTTATATAATGTACTTGAAAGCAACCACCTCGCAATAAAGATACAAGCGAATAGAACAGTGGGTCCAAATTGCATGAATGATGGCACAAAGTATGTTGTCCGATATGTAAAAGTTTTATACTACAAATTTGTCGTGATCCTTATCCATACATAATGTAAATTGTTAGTTATGCATCTTTTACTTACCTTAGTTGTTTTAATTAAATAAAATATTGTTTAAATTAAATAAATAGTAGTCAAGGATGATTTGGAATATGTTTTTTTTTTTTAAATTATATATTAGATTACGGTGTTTTTAGGTTGAAGTTGTGGATTTAGTTCACTTAAACATGTGTAAATTTGTCATGTAATTATAGGTCCAATTATATTAATTGCGCACTTCTAGAATCAAAGATTATTGTATTATTTTTAAAAATTGGTCATTAAGAAGTTGTGGTATTTAAAATGTTATAAGGAGGTTGGCAAATTGTTTGGAGCATGTTTTCTAGGTCAATCAACTTTACAATTGTGTTGATGCAAGCTTTCACATGTTAACTTGTTACATCAAAAGTATTCCCCTATTTGAGTTTATGGTTTCAAAAGACACTTGAATGACCTATAAGATAACCATCATGTTTTAGAATTTATATTCTTCTATTGTATAGATATATCAATTTGTAGATGATACAAGTTGAAATCACAAATTTAAATGTTTTTCTCCCTCTATTCCCACTCTCCCTCTTTCTCCCTCTTGCTCCCTCTCTCCGTGTCATTTAAATTTAAATTTGTTAACAAAAGAAAAATATTCCCATGTCATCTAAAGTTGTGTACAAGTGAAGAAAACAATGGTAAATTTGAAACAACAATGGTAGTTTTTTAAGGAAAAAGTTGAATGTATGCTTTATGAAGTAAATTTGGCATCACAATCTGTAGCTGTTGTAGCAATGTGATCAAATGCCTTCTTCATCACATGTCTCATAACTTCTACAACTAAGACTAATGGTAACTAGGTCTTCTCAATCCTTCTCTTGTTGGTTGTGAAAGCAATCATAGAAGTAGTTTTGCTAAGTAAATGATAAGACTATTGAGCTAATGTTGCAATTATGCCCAATTTTTGAAATTTTAATTCATTTTCCTTGTGATGGACTTGAAAGATTAAAGATATTTTCAAACAATCTTATTTCTCCTCTTCTCCCTTTGCCCCCCTCCCCCATCTCTCTCTCCCTCCATCCACCGTCTCTATTGTCCTCTTCCTCTCTCCCCTATCTCTTCTCTTGGCTTTGTCTTGTTGATGAGGATAATTTAATTGGAGGTGGTGGAGATAAGATTCTTTTCCATTGGCAATGAGAAATCAAGAAGTTGGAGCTTGCTTATACTGAGAAAATTGGTGTGAAAATTCAATGTGAAAAATCTAGCATATGAATTCAATATAAAAAATGTAGCATGAAATCTATGCACGAGGACTCTTAATTCTTGTAGCTAATGCCCATGATAAAGAGCCTATCAACTAATTAATTATCTAAAGATTAATTAATTATAAAATTGATCAACAATTAGAGTGAAAGTAAAGTTGAAGTTGAATTAGAATTAGACTTAAAATTAGAATTAAAATTAGAATTAGATATAGATATTTAAAAAACAAATATATCATTTTTATTAGCAAAAGTATGAAAAAAACTCTTTACAACCAAAAAACAATTGAACAATTGAAGACTAAAACCAATATAATCTATAATATTAATAAACAATATACCCACTCTATAAATATAGACACTATGATACTTTACAATATATTTTTATTCTTGATTAAACGCAAAGCATGAAAGGAAAGATATATTGTATCTACCCTATTAAAAAATTAGACCATTTACACACTACAACATAAAAATCTTGATTAAACAGAAAACATGAAAGGAAATAAAATAATAATAACCCACTCTAAAATAGACCATTTACATAACATTAAAATCTTGATAAGACCCAAAGTATGAAAGGACAAGAGTGTCGACGCCCCTTTTTCAGCGTTAGAGGTTGAGTTTAGTTGCCCCTTCTAGAATGTCGACGCCCGTCCCCAAAGCAATCGTAGACAGTCAGTCGATTGATGATAGTGGGGGAGTAGGCGGTGACAACAAGAAGGCGACGTCATAAAGAGTGGTCGACATAGAGGGCAATCACACTGTCGTAGGCCACACTTATCATTTTCGCCGTCAATTCAATAATGAGAATGCTTGTTGGTCGACCCCACGTATTCCCTCCCCATTTTACCCTTTCCTTGAGTCCAACTGTACCACCTAATACCAGTGAACGTTCTCTGTCTTCGCACCATAAATTCAAGCGTAGGGAAACCCAGGTGAAAGTGGATGGAGTAGAAGATTTTGACCATGTACTGACGTGCGCCGTCTTCTCTCTGTGACGGAAAACGAATCAAAACTTTTTTGCCCCGCTCAGCTCGGTAAGATGCGATTGTCCTTTCCCTCCTTTTCTGGGTAAAATTATTCTTTATATAATGTAGTGGAAAGAAACCAGCTGGCTGTAAAGATAGGACGGCGGGTCCAATTTGGTGGAATGATGACACGAAGTATGTTGTCGGATATGCAAAAGTTTCATACTACAAATTTATCCTTATCCATACATAATTTAGATGGTTATTAATGCATCTTTCACATACCTGAGTTGTTTTAATTAAATAAAATATTGTTTAAATTAATTAAATAGTAGTAAAGGATGATTTGGATATATGTTTTTGTCTTTTTAAAAAAATATATACATTAGATTATTAGATTACGGGTTTTTAGGTAGAAGTTGTAGATTTAGTTCCCTTAAATATGTGTAAATTTGTCATGTAATTGTTTGATTCAATTATATTAATTGTGCACTTCTAGTATCAAGATCTTTTTTTTAAGTGGTCATCAAAAAGTTGTGGTATTTAAAAATGTTGTAAGGAGGTTGTCAAATTGTTTGAAACAAGTTTTTTGGGTCAATCAACTTTACAATTGTGTTGATGCAAGTTTCCACATGTTAACATGTTACATCAAAAGCATTCCCCTATTTGAATTTATGGTTTCAAAAGACACTTGAAGGACCTATTTGATAAGAAATTTAGTTGTTCCACTCAGAGATCTTATTTAGTCTTAATAATTGTCATTAGTCACATGATGTTTTGGTTGTAATGAGATTCTTTTTTCCATCAAATCTAGTGTATAACCATCAAGTTTTAGATTTTATATTTTTCAATTGTATAGATTTATTAATTTGTACATAATGCAAGTTGAAATCACAAATTCAAATCCTTTTATATATATATTAAAAAAAGAAATTTGATGATGTGTAGAATAGGTACTAGAAAAAAAATAGACCAACTAACCCAAAATACATAATAGCCACAAGAAAGCCAAAATAAATAATCATTGCAACTTATACATAATACAATTTAAAATCACAAATTTAACATAACATAATCCTATTCAAAATAATATAAATTTTTTTAATTAAAAAAAAATAGAACAATGAACCTACAATGAACAATGGGCATAACATAATCCATCGTATTGGGTACCACAACACACTCTTTCTCTACTTGCATTTCACCCATCCTCATGCTCTTCTTGCAAATAGCAGGATACTTGAGCCAATTTCATTAGATATTTGAGCCCAAACCAAAGGCATATGCAATTGCTGGCTCAACTGGGGTGCCTATCCAAACCCATCTTACCTTCTCCATCTTCAATCAAAATCTCTACTTTCGGTTCCTCTTTGTCATTCATAGGGGCCCTTTTGATCCTACTGCCAATAGTACGACCCTACCCATTTTTTTTAAAAAAGATTATGTGAATTAGGGTCAATGTTTTTCATAACCACATTTTCCAATTGTCATTTCCATTGGGGAGAGGACCTAGTAGATGAGCACCCTAAATATACTATTCACTCTAAAGACATTTGTGCCTCAACAACGTCATTCACATTGGAAGGGATAGTCAATAGCTCAAAATTGGATCTAACCAAGGGTCTTGATGCTTGGTTTGGGACACATTATGCACCTACTCTATCCTATGTAGAGTCACCACCTCTACTTTGGAACTCTCATGTAACAAAGTAATTAAGCATCTCATTGAGAAAAACTTGCAAAAAAGTTTCCTAAAAATTATTGCAACATCTTATAGTTATTTCATGGAGGATGGTCAAAATCCATCCACCACCTAGACCATAAATTATTACTTACCTCTTGGTAATGGATAGAGAACCTTATTGGAGCAATTGTTGATTTTCCTACTCATTGATAATCAATGAGATACAATAGACTACGATGATTCAACAAGGGTGGTCCTATGGGAGTTTTCAGATGTTATATATTTAGTTCTTGCAAGTAATGCTTCTAGCCCAAACAAGAATGGAGCACAACACTCATTTGCATCATAACAACTCCCCAGATATGGAGGTATTTATGAGTACTCATTTGGCCATATTTTAACATATCTCAAATTCAGCTATGACTTTGGAACACAAAGCTCAAAAATTGATTGGTAATTTTTCTCCTTAAGCCCAATTATGCCTCTTTTTCAAAGAACCTATATGGATTTCTCACTGCAAGTCACCATTTTTTTTTGGTTTAGGTAGGTTACAAAAGGTCTAAATATACCAATTTTCAAGATTGGGGTGATACCCAAGTGACCACTTTTCAAAACCCTACCTCTATCTAGTTAAATAGGTCAAGAAACATAGGAAATTCTCACTAGGGCTTCCTCAATGTCAGTCAAAACACCATTTTTCATCCTCGCAAGTTACACATTCTTTTATTGTAGCTCACCAATTTTGGGTTCAAAACCTCATTGGCAAGTGTTTCATACTCCGTCATAGTAAAACTGCCATAACTTTCATGAAACTTCATAAAACATCATGAGACTAGTTGCAATAGAAAGTTGATTCAATTATCCACCTTTTGCAATCAGTCTCAGATCCTAATTTTATCGTATAGTTTTGTGCAAAGATCCGCAACAACAAAATTACCATACATCTGCAAGGAAAACACAATTATATTATGGTTTCAATCTTCCCAAATGACCACCAACCCTTGGCTTGACCATACAAGGCCTATTTAAAGCCTTTTACACAATTTCTCAATTGCTACAACCAATTCCAAACAAATTTTGAACTACATGACTGTTGGCCTTCCATATTTTGCATTTTTACAATTTTACAACATAGCAACTTTTACAAGGTTTTGCAATTTTTCATAATTTTAAAACCAAATGACTCTTATTACATTATAAATGGTCTATTATGACCTTAATACCTCAAATAAGTACTCCAACACACAAAACACAAACCTAAACACCTAATGACAACATTTAAGCAATCTTGCTATGGTGCTCATGCACCATACACCCAGACTAAAAAAACTCAAGTCCCTTGAGGATTGTACAACTGTAGATCATGTTTGAGATCTTCACCTTCTTGTTCTCCAAATGTTCCTTCATTTGGTAATCCTCTCTACTGGATTTGATGTTGAAGCTTTGCATTTCCCTTTGCATTGATAGTCTCCTTGCCACCTAGTAATGGCTTCACCTCCACAAAATGGCCTATTGATTGTTCCCTCATCTTTCCCTTGTCATAAACTAATGTAGAACTTTCCTTCACACTAGGAAACATAGCCTTATTGGAACTTGTCTTTGACTATCCTCCTTTGATACATGCTTAAACTCATTCACTTTCCCTTGCCAAACACCTTTATTCACTTCTCCTTTTTCCTTCATCTCTTGCACCAAGTTCTCTATCCCTAAAACCTCTACACTTTCAGACTTATAAAAATTATTCTTGACATAAACTGACCACTATCCTCTTTTAAAGCTGAGGGACAAAGTATTGTTCTTATCATGATTCCATCATGCTTCATTAACCCATCTTGCCCTTCCTCTAGCAATGCATGCTTAGCCTTCTCTTTATCTATTTTTGACACCAGATCATTATCCTTTCTCATTAAAACTGAATCACTTTCCAAAATTACTATCTGAGCATCTTCAAGCCTTGAAATGGTTGCACACTCTTCATGGTTATCTTCCTTAAACTTGACAAATTCCTTCTTACCTAGCATAATCACCTTGGTTGCCTTTGTCTACTCATTAACATCTTCCTATAATGGGGTTAAAGTGAAGGTATTTCCTTCCTTTTTCAATGGTGTAAGTATTATGTCTACCATCATAAATTACATGCCTTTCAAACTGTAATGGCCTTCCGAGTAAAAAATGACAACAATCCATGGGAAACACATCACAAAGAATCTTGTCCTTATATCCACCAATGTTAAACTCAACTAAGGCTTGTTCATTCACCAAAATAATGAAGATATCTTATATGGTGTTTCATGAGGAATTTTTTCTAACTTTAGTTTATCAACCATTTCATTTGATACCACGTTATCAATACTCCCTAGATCTATTACTACTTGCATACCTTTCCTTTTCATTTGCAGGTGATCTTGAATGGTATCCTTCTTTGTCTTGATTATTTATCCTTGGATGCCTTGAGTAGTGTTCTTCTCACGATTAATTATTCTCCCACTTTTGGAGCAACAGGTTGATTAGGAGAATGAATGCTCTCACAATCTTCCTCTTGCACCAAGTGAACTCTTTTATCACCACCACCACCACCACCACTTGAAGTAGATGCTTGTCTATCTAGACACTTCCATGCTTGATGGCCAAACTGATTGCAATGATAACACCTTCCTAAAAATGAACTTGAACTTCTACCTCCACCAAATCTTTCTTTGAATTTTCTTTGTCTTGATTATTTATCCTTGGATGCCTTGAGTAGTGTTCTTCTCACCATTAATTATTCTCCCACTTTTGGAGAAATAAGTTGATTAGGAGAATGAATGCTCTCACAATCTTCCTCTTGCACCAAGTGAACTCTTTTATCACCACCACCACTTGAAGTAGATGCTTGTCTATCTAGACACTTCCATGCTTGATGGCCAAACTGATTGCAATGATAACACCTTCCTAAAAATGAACTTGAACTTCTACCTCCACCAAATCTTTCTTTGAAACCTCTAAAGCCACCTCTTTGATCATCACCTTGGTCTTTTATTTTTCTTGTATCTCTGTGTTCTTCATTGGACTGTCTTGGTGTAGAAAAAGGTCCTCTTCCTTTTTTATTATTGCCTCTGCCTCTAACAGGCTTGTCTTGTCTCCTCTTTATCTTCTCTTCCACTCTAATGGCCAACTAAAAACATTCTTCAACTGTCCTTAGATTTACCACAACCAATTCATCTTGGATGTTGAACCTTAGGCCTCCTAGATACTTAGAAACCTTTTCCACCTCATCCTCCATCCTACTTGATCTTATTCTCAACTTATACAATTCATTAGTATAAATCTTAACATCTAACTCTT
Organism: Chamaecyparis obtusa; assembly: GCA_027943335.1. Taxonomy (NCBI): domain Eukaryota; kingdom Viridiplantae; phylum Streptophyta; class Pinopsida; order Cupressales; family Cupressaceae; genus Chamaecyparis; species Chamaecyparis obtusa. The sequence continues at coordinate 983,748 of BSBK01008308.1, read as the reverse complement.
TTTTTCAACTGTCCTTAGATTTACCACAACCAATTCATCTTGGATGTTGAACCTTAGGCCTCCTAGATACTTAGAAACCTTTTCCACCTCATCCTCCATCCTACCTAATCTTATTCTCAACTTATAAAATTCATTAGTATAAATCTTAACATCTAACTCTTTTTGCTTCAAACCTTGGAGTTTCTTATACAATTGAATTGCATAATCTTTAGGAAGAAACTTACCTTCGAGTTTGTACCAACCATTATGTCCCAAGAAACTATCTTTGACTTACCTTTCTTCGTCCTCTTAGTTTGTTCATTGTCCCACCATAGTAGCACATGCCCCTTTAGCTTTGTCTTTTCTAGATTGACCTTTTACTCCTCAGGAACATCCTCACATTCAACGTGATTGTCCATTAGTTGTAATCCAATCTAGGAGTTCTTCATCATTCAAACTTCCACCATACATATGCAAAACAAATTTTACCTTATGTTGATCACCTTTGACTACTTTTAGTAACTTGGCCATCCTCTGATCATCGAGATCCAATTCCTCAAGTCACTTTCTTCATTCTCTTCTTCCCTAGGTTCACTCACATCACCCAATACCATACCTCTTTTTTGATTTCACTCAAGGGAAACAAGCTTGGCTAAAACATCATTATGGGTCTCCATTAGCTTAGCATGTCTTTCCTTTAACTCCTACAACTCCCTAACAATGACGTTATTCTTAGGTGGCATATTGACCTTTTAAATTCCAACTTTCCTTTTACTCAAATTTCAACCAATATCCTCCAAAAGATCCAATCCCCAAGCTTTGATACCAATCGATGCAGAGTAGGACAAATGACTTAAGAAATTGATGCAAAGTAGGAAAAAATGGCTTAAGCAATCACAAAAAACTCAGTTTGCAAGGTTTCACTATCCCAACAAGGTCATTCTTACTCCCAACTCACCTATACAACATATGACCCCCAAGAGATGCTATGTTGGTACAATTTTTGGAGGCTTTAAACGAAGGCTACCAATTGATGTGGATGATCCTTCAAGCTTAGAACAATATGAAAAAAAACTTATACATACCCTAACACTAGCCCGTTGCAAGTTTCAATGATGATTGCTTCACAATTAAGCTTTAGTCCTTATCGCCTTCCAATATGGGTTTTTGGAGCATAATCCACTATATAGATAGATTCAATTAGATATGGGGGAATTTATGAGTACCCATTTGGCCATATTTTAACATATCTTAGATTCAACTATGCTTGTTTTGGAACACAAAGGTAAAAAATTGGCTCATAATTTTATCCTTAAGCTCAAATAGGCCAAGAAACATAGGATATTCTCACTAGGGATTCCTCAATCATGGTCAAAGAACCATTTTCCACCCCTAAAAGTTAAAAACTCTTTTGTTGTATCACTAAATCCTTCATTATACCAAATTAGGGGAAATTTCACTAGTGGGAAGTGCCTCAGATCATCAATTTTGGTTTCAAACCCTCATTGGCAAAGGTTGCATACCCTGTTAGAGTAAAAACACAACTTTCATGAAAATTCATAGAAAACCATGAGAATAGTTGCAATACAAAGTTTATTCAATTCTCCACATTTTGCAATCGGTTTGACCCTAATATTACTATACAAGTTCATGCAAAGGTCTGTAACAACACATTTACTAGAAATTTGCATGAAAAATATAATTTAGTATGGTTTCAATCTTCCCAAACGACCACCAACCCTTGGCTTGACCATACAAGGTCCATTTAAATCGTTTTACATCATTTCTCAATTGCTACAACCAATTCCAACCAACTTTTGAACTACATGACCGTTGGCCTTCCATATTTTGCATTTTTACAATTTTGTAACATTACAACTTTGACAAGGTTTTGCAACTTTTTGCAATTTTGAAACCAAATGACTCTTATTACGTTATAAATGGTCTATTATGACCTTATTACCTCAAACAAGTACTCAAACACACAAAACACAAACCTTAACACCTAATGACAACATTTAAGCAATCTTGCCATGGTGCCCCTACACCACCTACTTGGACATGGAGAAATATATATGGGTGTGCTAGAGGTAAATACACTAGAGATGTTGTGGAAGTATGCTGGCATTATAAGTTTTTTTAAGGTTTCAAATTAATGATTGGTTCTTGTAATTACTTAGCTATGAGGTTTCTCTTTGAATATATCAAACAAAGTAACAAATAGATACATATTTTCCTTCCTCTACTTGACAAGAAAGATATCTGCATTAAAATTTATTACCACTAGTTATGAATGTTCCTCATAATATTACAATGACACCACTAAATTGGTTAGGCATTCCTCATGATCTCTCTCTCTCTCACATTAATGATCCTTACAATAGAAGATTGGTTTAATACAATTGAGAAGTATTTCTACTTTGTAACATGTTTAAGTCTCCACCCCTCTCTTCCTCTCAGCCCCCTCTCCCTATCTTTTGTTTGTGAGCCCTACAATAGAAGACATTTGGTTGGATGCAATCGAGAAGAATCTCTCTCTCTCTCTCTCTCTCTCTCTCTTTTAAATTTGTTCACATAAGAAAACTCTTCACATGTCATCTAAAATTGTGTACAAGTGAAGAAAACAATGGTAAATTTTTTAGGAAGAAGTTAAATTTGTGCTTTATGAAGTAAATTTGGCATCATGGTCTCTAGTTGTTTTAGCAACATGATTAGGTGCCATATTCATCACATGTCTCATAACTTTGACAATTAAGACTAATGGCAACTAGGTCTTCTCAATCCTTCTCTTGTTAGTTGTGAAAGCTGTAATCACCCTAAATTGGGCTATAAGAACCAAAGGCCCTATTTGCCCTAATTCAGAATAATCTCCTAATTATGTTAATTCGATCATGATTATTAGCATAATTCATCAAAATCAATAAAATTATAAAATCAAGCATTCCACCATAATGGTGGAGACTCCATGTCCACCACCATAGTTTATTTTATTATGGTGGAGATTCCACTTCCTCTTGGTGGAGAATCCACTTCATAATGGTGAGGACTCCATGTCCTCCACCATGATTATTTTATTATGGTGGAGAATCCACTTCATAATGGTGGGGATTCCATGTTCTCCACCATGATTATTTTATTATGGTGGAGAATCCACTTCATAATGGTGGGGACTCCATGTTCTCCACCATGATTATTTTATTATGGTGGAGAAACCACTTCATAATGGTGGGGACTCCATGTCCTCCACAATGATTATTTTATTATGGTGGAGAATCCACTTCCTCTTGGTGGGGACACCTTGTCCACCACTTCCTCTTTGAATATCAATAAAATTCCCAAATCAAGCATTTAAACACCATCAATTGATAAAAAAAATCATGTTAATTATCTTTAGCCTAATTAATTAATCGAACCCACCTAAATACATGGCTAAAGTAATTAATTAAAACAAATAAATAAAAAGTCCTAAAATACATGTCACCTCTCAAGGGACAACTAACACAAATCCAGCCAATGAGAGGTTAATCACATGGATCGAAGGAGGATGAATCTCAACCACTTCTCCCAAATTGAATCTGAATCGTCGAATTCACCAAGGTTTCTATAAAAGAAGGATTTCAAAGGTCACAAAGGACCTAGTAAATTGCATTCATATTCTTATGCTTATATTGTCGTTTTGATTTCATAGTTTAATTGTTAGCTCACACTTCATTTCAATAGCTTAGAATTGGTAATGAATCTTGATAGCTTAGTTTGATTTTTCAATTTCTTAAATTAAGTACATTGAATCTCTCATTCTAGTAGTGTATTGTCACTGTTTAGGGTCTAAATATGAGAGCACCGTAGACTTTCAATACATTATTGCTAGTTAGAGAGCAATAGGATGAATTTGCTAGTTTCCTTGATTTCATATTTGCTTAAGAAACTAACAATCTAATGTCTTATTGAAGTGTTGTGTTGCAGGAAAACAAGTACCACAATTAACCCACCACAAAAGCAACCATAGAAGGAGTAGTTCTTCTAACTCAATGATAAGACTACTGAGCTAATGTTGCACAATTATGCCCAATTTTGGAAATTCTAATCCTTTGGCCTTGCAATGGATTTGAAAGATTAACTTGATACTTTTCGACAGTCTTATTTCTCCCCTTCTCCCTAGCCCTCCTCTCTCTCAATCCCCCTTCTACGTACAGCCTCTCCCTCTCTCCCCTATCTCTTCTACTGGCTTTGTCCTACCGATAAGGATAAATTTGAGAGATAAGACCGTCTTCTATTGGTACTATGGAAATCAAAGAGGTTACAATTTTTAGAGAAAACTAGTGTGAAAATTCAATGTAAAAGATCTAGTATAAAATTTAGGCACGAGGACTCTTAATTCTAGTAGACAAATCCCATGATAAAGAGGCTATCAGCTAATTAATTAACTAAAGATTAACTAATTGTGAAAGTGAGCAACAATTAAAATGAAAGTAAAGTTGAATTTGAATTAAATATTTAAAATACAATATATCATTTTTATTAGTAAAAGAATTAGGAAACTCCTTACAACCAATTTTTTTTTGAAAAATAAAACCAATCTATAATATAAAAAAATAATATACCCACCCTATAAAAATAGACACTTATTATACTTACTTTATAATAAAATAAAAGTTCTGATTAGACTCGAAGCATGAAAGAAAAGATATATTGTATCTACTCTATTAAAAAAATAAAATTAGACCATTTACATACTACAACATAAAAATCTTGATTAATTGTACTTACTATAAAAATAAACCATTTACACGGCACAATATAAAAATCTTGATTAGATAGAAAACATGAAAGGAAATAAATAATACACCCATCCTAAAAAATAGAACATTTACATAACATTCAAATTTTGATTAAACCCAAAGCATAAAAAGACAAGAGTGTGCACGTTTTCACCACACCATTACAAGTTGGGTTGCTCCTTCTAGAATGTCGACGGCCGTCCCCATACCAATCGTAAACAGTCGATTGATGATGGTGGTCGTTGGTATAATAGTGATGGAGAGTAGGCAGTGAAACACCGAAGCCGACGTCACAAAATGAATGAGGCCACACTTCCCGTTAGTATTACGAATGTTTATTGATCGGTCCCACGTGTTCCCTCCCCATTTTCCTTTTTGATTCAGCTCAACTGTCCCACCTAATGCCAGCGAACGTTCTTTGTCATCACACCATAAATTGAAGCGTAGGAGAAACCAATAATTCCACAGCTTAGGAAGAATCATTTGTTTTTTTGGCTGTGTAGCCATCCATGGCTGGAGATGAGGAGGCCGAGTACCGTGAGGTGATACCCAACATGGTGGAAGAAACTGCGCTTCTGTCTCTGGCAAAGCTGCCTCCTCCGACGGCGGCGGTGGCGCGCTGCGTGTGCCGCTCGTGGAGAAAAGCTCTCGCAAATCCCACATCTCTCCGCCGCTCTCTCAACATTCCTCCCGACCACCACCTCTTCCTCGCCCTCTTCCAGACCGAGTGCGACCCCGGATATCTGCAAGCCTCTCACCACAACACACAATGGCTGCTCCTGCGCCCCCCATCTTCCTCTTCCTCTTCCGCCGCCATCTCTCTCTGCAATCCTCTCTCACAAATCTCCGCCCGGATAAACCTCCGAAGCGTGGCAGCGAACGGCACCGTATTCTTACCGGAACTCCCCGCTCTGGCCAACAACGAAATTGTGGGGTTCCAGTCTTACAACGTTGAAAATGGACGGTGGAGCGTCGTTCCGTCATTCCCGACGGCCTACAAAGACATTAGACTGTACGCATGCGCAGCGCTGGGCGATTTCGTTTATTACAGCGGCGGCCGTGACGAGCTGAACGGACAGGCAACAGCCGGTGGCGTGAGATACGATACTGTGAACCGTCGATGGGAAACCCTAGCGGAGATGATAATGCCGCGGATCGATTGCACAGGGATCGTTTTGGACGGCAAGTTTGTTGTGATCGGAGGGTCTTACAATGATGGGCGGTGCACGCGAGTGCATTCTTCGGGAGAGGCATACGATCCGGTGACCGGCAGATGGACGCTGCTGCCCGACCTGTGGGGAAATGGACTCAATTACGTTCAGGAGTCGAATGCTGCGCAACCGACAGTCGCTGTAGTAGGTGGTCGCACGCTGTACGCTATGCAATCGCATTCGAACGAGTTAATGAGATTCGAACCGTCGACCAAGATGTGGGTGGGCGTGGGATACATAGGTGAAGGTGGGTGTGAAACGAGGTATCGGATGCGTTACAAGCTTGTGGCGATGGGAGAGGAAGTGTGGGCGATCACGCACGCCATGGGAAAGGACATCCGAATCTATTCTTGTTATCCGTACAAAAATTGTGTGGATATGTGTTTTACCCAGGTGAAAGTGGATGGAGTGGAAGATTTTGACCATGTTTTGACGTGTGCCGTCTTGTCTCTGTGATGGAAAACGAATCAAAACTTTTTTTATCATGCATTACTTTGTCTTCAGTTCAGAGAAATACTAAGGTCCTTTCCTTCCTTTTTATGGGTAAAATTCGTCTATTTTCAAAATGTACCCATTATGGCTTCCACGTCTGTAAAGATACAAGCGGATAGGACAGCAGGTCCAAATTGCATGACATGAAGTGCGTTGTCGTATGTGTAAAATGTTACAAACATATCCTTATCAATATATAATGTTTGAAATTGATTTATTTAAATTTATAAGGCATACATCTATATCAAAAGTGATATTAAATTTGTCTTGTAATTCTTGGATTCAATAATATTAATTGTGCATTTCTAGAATCAAAGATTATTGTATTCTTTTTTTAAAGTGGTCATCAAAAAGTTGTGGTATTTAAAAATGTTATAAAGAGGTTGCCAAATTGTTTGGAGCATGTTTTCTAGGTCAATCAACTTTACAATTGTGTTGATATAAGCTTCCACATGTTAACGTGTTACATCAAGAGTATTCCCCTATTTGAGTTTATGGTTTCAAAAGACACTTGAATGACCTCTAAGATAAGAAATTTAGTTGTTCCACTCAAAGAGACCTTATTTAGTCCTAATAATTGCCATTAGTCACATGATGTTTTGGTTGTAATGAGATCCTTTATTCGATCAAATCTAGTGTATATAACCATTATGTTTTAGAATTTATATTTTTCTATTGTATAGATATATCAATTTGTAGATAATACAAGTTGAAATCACAAATTTAAATGTTTTTCTCCCTCTCTTCCCACTCTCCCTCTTTCTCCCTCTTTCTCCCTCTCTCCCTCTCTCCATGCCATTTAAATTTGTTCACAAAAGAAAAATATTCCCATGTCATCTAAAATTGTGTACAAGTGAATAAAACAATGGTAAATTTGAAACAACAATGGTAGCTTTTTAAGGAAAAACTTTAATTTGTGCTTTATGAAGTAAATTTGGCATCACAGTCTGTAGTTGTTGTAGCAACGTGATCAGACACCATCTTCATCACATGTCTCATAACTTCTACAACTAAGACTAATCGTAACTAGGTCAAGTCTCAATCCTTCTCTTGTTGGTTGTGAAAGCAACCATAGAAGTAGTTTTGCTAAGTGAATGATAAGACTATCAAGCTAATATTGCAATTATGCCCAATTTTTGAAATTTTAATTCATTGTCCTTGTGATGGACTTGAAAGATTAAAAATATTTTCAAACAATCTTATTTCTCCCCTTCTCCCTTGCCCTCCATCCCCCGTCTCTTTCCCCCTCCATCCACCCTCTCCATTGCCTTCTCCCTATCTCCCCTATCTCTTCTCTTGGCTTTGTCTTGTTGATAATGATAATTTAATTGGAGGTGGTGGAGATAAGACTATTTTCCATTGGCAATGAGAAATCAAGAAGTTGCAGCTTGCTTATGCTGAGAAAATTTGGTGTGAAGATTCAATGTGAAAAATCTAGCATATGAATTCAATATAAAAAATGTAGCATGAAATCTATGCACAAGGACTCTTAATTCTTGTAGCTAATGCCCATGATAAAGAGCCTATCAACTAATTAATTATCTAAAGATTAATTAATTATAAAATTGATCAACAATTAGAGTGAAAGTAAAGTTGAAGTTGAATTAGAATTAGAATTAGAATTAGAATTAGAATTAAAATTAGAATTAGATATAGACATTTTAAAAACAAATATATCATTTTTATTAGCAAAAATATGAAAAAAAACTCTTTACAACCAAAAAATAATTGAACAATTGAAAACTAAAATCAATTTATAATCCATAATATTAATAAACAATATACCCACTCTATAGATATAAACACTATGATACTTTACAATATATTTTTGTTCTTGATTAAACGCAAAGCATGAAAGGAAAGATATATTGTATCTACTCTATTAAAAAATTAGACCATTTACACACTACAACATAAAAATCTTGATTAAACAGAAAACATGAAAGGAAATAAAATAATAATAACCCGCTCTAAAATAGACCATTTACATAACATTAAAATCATGATAGGACCCAAAGTATGCAAGGATAAGAGTGTCGACGCCCCTTTTTCAGCGTTAGAGGTTGAGTTTAGTTGCCCCTTCTAGAATGTCGACGCCCGTCCCCAAAGCAATCGTAGACAGTCAGTCGATTGATGATAGTGGGGGACAACAAGAAGGCGACGTCATAAAGAGTGGTCGACATAGAGGGCAATCACACTGTAGTAGGCCACACTTATCATTTTCGCCGTCAATTCAATAATGAGAATGCTTGTTGGTCGACCCCACGTATTCCCTCCCCATTTTACCCTTTCCTTGAGTCCAACTGTACCACCTAATACCAGTGAACGTTCTCTGTCTTCGCACCACAAATTCAAGCGTAGGGGAAACCCAGGTGAAAGTGGATGGAGTAGAAGATTTTGACCATGTACTGACGTGCGCCGTCTTCTCTCTGTGACGGAAAACGAATCAAAACTTTTTTGCCCCGCTCAGCTCGGTAAGATGCAATTGTCCTTTCCCTCCTTTTCTGGGTAAAATTATTCTTTATATATATAATGTAGTGGAAAGAAAAACCACCTGGCTGTAAAGATAGATACAAGCGCATAGGATGGCGGGTCCATATTGCATGAATGATGATACCAAGTATGTTGATAAGTAGGAGATATTTTGTCCAATATGAATGATAATATGAAGTATGTTGTCGGATATGTAAAAGTTTCATAGTACAAATTTATCCTTTATCCATACATAATTTAAATGGTTATAAATAAAATATTGTTTAAATTAATTAAATAGTAGTAAAGGATGATTTGGATATATGTTTTTGTCTTTTAATTTTTTTTTATATATTAGATTATTAGTTTCTGCCTATGATAGGTAAACTTATGCAATCGGTTTGATGCTGGTATGCAATTTCTTTGACCAATAGGATTTTAGAATTTATCTAATCCTAAGTATATAACATAGTATGTTATTTTTTTTATATTTTTAAAATTAGAAGATGGTTATTTATTTGAGTTTTTATTGGTTCTCCAAAGAAAAAGGCAAGTAGAAAAATCAATTTTCCCAATCGAAATTACAAGGAAATTTTAAAAAATCAAAAGTATAGCCCATTGGTTTTGACACAAAAATTATCGGATGACATGTTGTCTGTCCTTTACGCTGAGTACATAAGATAGCTGTAACCCACATGAAGTTGTACGCTGAGTACAAAAGACAACTGTAAGCCACATGTAATTAAAATGGTTGCTGTAAGCTGCATGCAATTAAGAAATCTCTAGGGTTTTCAGACATATCAATTAATATGATTAAATGTGTTAGAGTGGAACCATTTCTTCTTCATTTCTTCTTCTTTGCATTTGATTCTTCGTAGCCCTCAGAAATTCGCAAAGGTTGATTTTGGCTTTTGTTCCATCTAAAGTCTTAGTTGGAAGAATATTTTCACTGTAAATAGGTATTTTGAAATATTTAAGTATTTGCTTCTGAATTGCTTTTATTTGCACATTTAACTATCCGATGATTATAATCTTTCGAGTTCCTCTTCAACAAGAAATTTCCATAATGTGTGGGAAGCCCAATGGTGGATTGGTTTGTCTTTATCATATTCTTTCATTTATGGATGTTGATACCTGCCTCTTGGCACCCATGATCACCAAACAGAAGAATTTTCCCAATAGATTTAATACAATTTTTTTTAGCAGACAAATCTGACTTCTACGTAGTTTGCCATGGTCTAAGTTTTTCCTTGTTGTTTTTGTTTAGGGGTGAATTTTATTTCTTTTGGGTTTCGGTTTCATGTTTTTTTGGAATATTTAATTTTTAAAATCTACACAAATAATTTTTTTAAAAATATAATATAACATATGCGACTAAGCTCGAGCATTTTACCTCCTGAACGGGTGATGGCCAAGCCCGCTGTTAATGTTTGGCGAAAGTTAATAAAATCGTTGACTCCATCTCCAGATTGGTTTAGAGGAACTCTGTCGTCTATTTTGTAAACAACCTTGCGCTGTCCAGGATACCACGTCACGTCTCCAAATTCATGTGTTCTTCCAAACTCTGCTATACTCCTCTCTAAATCTTGCTCATCCTTTTTCACGTTTGTGATGGACCTTTTGAACATCTGCTGCAACTGCAGTGTTACCTGCACTTGTCAAATCTAGTAAAAGTTATAAGTTGTCTTACCTGGATGTCACAAATCCAAAACATGGTAAACACGAATTAAATAATATTCAGTGTTGGGCAATTAAAATATATTAGGGAAATCAGTATATAGTAAAATGTAACACGGTACGAACTTTTCATATTAAAAGATTAAATCAACAATTAATTAAGCATTTCTCTGTATCTCATAGATAATTGACAACATATATGAGATATATTGAGAGTGATTTGAGTTGTAATTTAAATAAATTATTAATATTTATATAAATAAATTATTATATTAATTATTATTATATTATAACATATAATATGTAATTTAATGACTTTAATAAATATAGTAGATGAAAATATTAATAATGACATTATTTAAATTTTAAAAAGATACACGTATAGGTAATGTTAGGAAAATCATTTTGGATTGTGCAAGATTTCCCTTACACCATTGAATGCAAACTCATATGGTTTTTTTATTTCCACCTAATAATGTAAAATACAAAATCAAGATTTATGATAAATATTTTAACCTTTACATTGAATGGTGATACATCTACTTTTACTACTTGAAGTCAATAAATTTGAAATTAATTAACCTATTATTAGAATGAAGGAAAACATTTAATGATTTTTGTATCCACCTTCCAATCATATTCTAAAAAATAGCAAAAAAATTGATATATTAAAGATCTATTGAATAAAATCAAAATATTCATATTCTAAATTATTGTTTCAATTCTATTTTTTGAATTTACGTATTATAAACTATTGTTTACTTATATATAAAATTAAGTAATTATATAATTATATTAATAAATTATATAAAAAATTTAATAACATTACTTATAAATATGTATATGTTTAAAACTTAAATAATGTCATTACTAAAATTTCCATACAATATATTTATTAAAATTTCTAAATCACATATTAAATGTTATATTTCATAATCTAATAAAAATTTAGACAAATTAAATATATAAATATTATTAAAAAAATTAAATACTATTAATATATTAATTCATTATTTTAGTAAACTAGAAATATTAAAATAAATATTTTTAAAACGGTAAAAAAATCTTACGTAATACTTCTTTCCAGTTCGTAGAAATTTAAAAATAAAAAGTTTAAAAGAAAAAACTTTAAAGTTTATAGAAAATTTTAAACTATTTTTCCTTCATTCAAAGCACTTTTGTATTTCAATACTTATTTATAGCTATGTCATTACTATTATGCATGGAAGTCAAATCAGTCCCACAATGACATGTAATAATGGGCATCCAGCCTCACGGACAATCAAATTGCCCTCTTCCCTTGGATAAATGCACAGTAAGTAGATAAATATTATCTGAAAGCTGTATTAATGCAGCATTAATGCATGTAACCTTTTTAGTCATTAATATTCGTGCCAAAAGGCATTTGCCTCCAGTAGGGCTATAATATTTTTTTGACAATTTTCTGTTTGGAATATTAATTTTTTTCCTTGCCTTTTTTCTACTTGGCCAATAGAAACTTAAAGAAATAGTTCTTTTTAGATTTTATAAATATGAGAAAAAATATAAACTATATAATGCACTTTACAACTTTAAAAATTCATAATTATATATTTATTTTATATATAATTTATGTTTTTGTTATATTTTTAAATTATAATTTTATTATTTGAATTAAATATAAGTAATTCTTTTATATAAAATAATTTAGCTAATTAATAAATGATAAATAATTTTTTCATAATTTTTATTACTTATTAATTTAAAATTTGACATCTTTACTTAGTTTTAATTTTTAGCTAATTCCATTATTTTCATATTAAATTTATTCGCTTGAATTTAGTTGATTCTTTTGCAGATTGCACTTCATACTATTTGGGTGAAGGCATCCTTAAAATCTGCTATGCTCCTTTGATAACTATTTACAGCGCTGTTATTCCATAGGTACATAATTTTAACTTTCAGTTAATTCCATTCTTTTCATATTGCATTTATTCCTTTAAATAGTATCCTAGGCAAAAATTTGTTGCAGACTTCCCATATACAGCCGCATTATTACATTGTTAATTTGTCCCATTCATTCCGTCTATGAACATTGATCTTTTGATAGTTAACAGTTAGTGTCTTTTGTAATAACGTTCTTTAATGTCAAATGCTGCTTGAATATCTTGGTTGTAAGTGCCATGATTATCATGTCCACAACTTTTAATTATTTTCTTTCAAATAATTGGGTTCCTAAGTTTTTATTTTTTAACCTGTCAACTTCAGAAATTAGATAATACATTTTTGTTAATTTATTTTTTCATTGGCTGTAGTCGTCAATGATCTCAATTAATTATACTTGCATTTATTTTAGGAATTAGAAAAACAAAAACTTATAAAAATTTCCTTTCTATTTGAGAATGCTAATAGTTACATAAATATATGCAACTATTTACAACACTGTTATTCCATAGGTACATAGTTTTAACTTTCAGCTAACTCCATTTTTTTCATATTGAATTTATTCCTTTAAAATTATTATTCTCTATAATATTTAAAAATAATTAAGGCTATAACACTATCCACAACAAATGTTCACTGCTCTGAATTGCACAGAAGAACTGGTGCCCATCTTTCAATCGAAAGTCACAATTTTTGCAGACACTAGGCACCATTTACTTCAGCATTGGACCAAAAGAAATTTTGGATATGCAATTACCAGAGAAAATTTCTAAACTGCACCGAAATCCAAACAACCCAAATATATAACTAAATTTGTACTTTCAAATGAAAGATGTGGCACATGTTCTTCAATAATTGTATTCCAGTGAACATGTTGTTCAAAATAGATCTCTAGATAGCTCGCATTAGTAACATTCATCACACCACTTGTATTTTTGTTTTCATTTCCTATTTTGTAAAGCGACTCTCACTAAATAATTTTTTTTTCTTTTGCGAGGTGAACCAACAATATCATCATTTGCAAATTAATGAAAAAAACCTATAAAGAACAAAGACAACCTAACTGCTCAACAACAGAATACAAGGTAAGATTGTAACCACATATTTCGTAGCATTATTTGACTCCTTTCTGTGGATCATAGTGAGTTATTTAATTTATCAAAAAAAAAATCATTTCTTACTCTTTACACAATTGTTTTGGTTTTCTAATTGTTACATCAACAATTTTTGATTCTTCAAATAGAACAACCAACATCATAGTACTAGAAAAACTTAACAACAATAAATAACACAAGTGCCATCTGAATTACGAATAACAAAAACTCACTTTCATTATGGAGAAGGACAAGACATGCGTATCTATCTCAAAATTGGATAGAACAAACAAACTCAGTATACAAAAAGCAAAAATTGTAGATGTAGAGAGACACAAAAATATAACACAAACTGTACAATGTGACATTGATAATCCGCTAAAGAAAGAAGGACTGTACAAAACAAGCACATTTAAATATAATGTTGGACATTGCTTGTTTGACTCCTTGCAAATGTTACTAAACAATAGGTATACATCAAATCAATTGCGTGAAGGAACTATTGATTACTTCTTGACTTACCTCGAAAGGCATGACACAGATGCAATTGACTCCTACAACCATGAATTGGATCCCCAAACTTTGTATGAGTTGCATAAAGTTACAAACGCAAATACATATTTACAGAGAATGCAACTATCTGCAAAATCAACAATGACCAATAGTCAAAATGGACTTTGGGGAGACTTATTTTGTATTTACTGTCTCTCCAAGTGGTTAAATATACAAATATCTATTTGGTCATTAACAAGAGGAAAAAAGTACTTTCACTTTAACAAATCTTCCAATACAGAATCATACTCACTACTTTTCCATGATGCTAATCCACTTTCTGGACATTTTGAACCTCTTCTTCATCTCAAAATGCAATATGCAAAAAACCAACATCAAAGAATATTCCAAACAATTAAAAAAACAATAGAAAATAAATATGACATGTAGAATGCGACAATTGGAAAGGATAAAAAGTTAATTGAACCCAATCAAAACCAAGTACAAAAAGAGATGGATCCAAAAGACAATAGAGAACAACAAACATCACTTTGCAAGCTTAAAAAAATACTAAGAACAAATCAGAAGCATGAATCGATGGAACTCACAATTCAGACTAACAATGTAGACAAACTACTTGTTAGCAATCAACAACATGACAAATCAAACAATATTATATCCTTTTGCAATTGCAAAAAAGACAATATTTACCTTCGAAGAGAAATTTTTTTTTCACCAATACAAGTCTTCGAAAAAACAATTGAAGACACACCAAAATACATATGCACTATTTGGCAAATGTTGTGTTTCAAGAAAGACATCAAAATTTTCCAAAATGAACAAAAACAAGTGTATTATAGGCTAGTGAAATCAAGTGACAATACATTGTCAAATTCAATTTGTAAAACATGAAATATTGCACTAAAGCATTATATTCTTCCCAAGTATGCTACACTACATAATATAAGAAGCAACAATACATTGCACTCTATATAAATTTTAACGCAATTAGAAGAGAGACTTGTTTCACTACAAATTGCATTTGCCCAGATTTGGGAACTAGGATACAAAAGATCTCAAATGGGCCTAACCGGTTCAATCATTAATGTTTCCATTGACACAAACATTGTACAAATAGCTCTCCCTCTATCAATCACTACTACAATGATAATTGTTGTGTCCCTGAAAAGATGATTGCAATATAAAAATACCTTCCAAAAAGATATGGTGCGCCCAAATTTGGTCATGCAAGCTCTTCAAGAATTGATAAAGACTCCACTCTACAAAATGCATGATGTGCAACTCAATGAAAATTGGAAACAAGCTCTCCAAACCAATAATGAGGCCCAAGAGAATAATGAACTCACAACAACATAGCTAGAGTCAGATAGTGACATCATCTCAAACCATGATACATGGATTCACTGAATCCATAAATATACATAAAATGCAAGACAAAATAGTAGAAATTGCACCTGCCCAAAACCAATACCCTATTGGAATATTTAAAGACAAATATGCTGAAGAATTGAATTTTCCAACACTATTCAAGTTGGCAACCCGTGTGATGATGATATCGTAAAAAAATTTAGCTACAACAAAATAGCACAATGGGAATTAACAAATTCACAAAGACATTTTACATATCACACAACCAACTTATTCTTCAAAATAGTTAGGATACTCATCCAACAAGTATTGTCCACAATGTGGATAAGAATTCGAAAAGACCAATTGAAAGGAAGAAAACTACTAGCAAAGGATGTCAAACATAAACCAAATCTTGAAAAAATACTAAAATCAGATATTGGCTATGTTGACTTTAAAAGAATAAGGATATCTCCAGACTATACACAATAACTTAAAAAAAATGTATTTGCAATGATACGACAACTAGGACCCCCAACCTTTTTCCTGACCTTTACTAGTGTAGAACAAAACTGGTTAGCTTTAAAAAACACACTTCAAGAACTACACAACTCTTACAATTCATCAAAAACAAAAAATTTGAATATCAGTAATGAAACTGATACATACTAGCTAATCAAGAAAGACCCAATAACTTATACGCGATATTATAAACATAGAATAAATGCGCTAAAAAGATTGATATTTACAGATTGCTCTTTCTTTGGAAATATATTGGACTACTTCTCGGTGACTGAATTCCAGAATCGTGGAAATGAACATGACCATTTCCTCATATGGGTTGAGAATGCACCAATTTATGGCAAACAAAGCAACACAAGCATTATAACCTTCATTGACAAATATATTACATGTGACACAGAAGATTTAGAACTAGACATATCACTATTGCATAGGCATCACCATACAAAACAATGCAAGAAATCCAAAAATATGCACTGTAGATACAATTTCCCATTCCCGCCAATTAGAAAAACTACCATACTTGAACCATTACCTGATGCAAGTGAAACCATATGTTCAAGTGCGACTAATATCTTCTCCAAACTTCAAAAAGCAAGCTACGACATTACATTAACATTTCAAAATTTCTTGAATGAAATGGAAATTAGTGAAGATGAATATGTAATGGCTTTAAGATCAACCATCAATAAACCAACCCTTTATCTTCAAAGAAAGCCTTCCCAAATATGGAACAATAGCTTTGCGAAAAAAATTCCACAACTATGGAGAACAAATACGAATGCACAATTTGTTCTGAACGCATATGCTGTAGCAATGTACTGCAGCTCCTACATGGCAAAACTTGATAAATCAATGACAAATGTATTTAAGAGAATACGCAAAGATCATCAACAAGACAATATAGATGCACTAAAGATGATATCAAAGCTTGGGAATGCTTTATTGAACTTGCAACAAATGTCATCACAACAAGCTGCTCATCTTTCTCTTTCGCTCCCACTAAATTACAACTCTAGAAAATGCATATTTATTGACACTAGATTAGACAATGACCATACATTTATATTGAAACCTGTTAAACAGTTAAATAAATAATCAGATGACTCAAAAAATGTAATGTGCAAATCTCTAATTGACTACTACTTAAAACGCCCAAACAATATTTTAAACATATGTCTTGCAGAATTTGTGTCCATGTATAAAAAAGATGGAAGTAAACTAAAAAACAAAAGCAAAACAAAAGTTATACATTTTGTTAACTTCAACAAACACATGGACTTAGAGAATCATTGTAGAGAGAAATTACTATTATTTGTACCATTTATAATAAAAGAGGATACATTGAAACATAATTTTGATTCTTGGGAGAATGCCTATTTGCACAATGAACCAACAATCCTAACCAATCACACACAATTATTCTATAACATAGATCTTGCATGGGGTAATATTGATAAAGCCATTGAAGAACTAGACAAAATTGACCAACAACTGTGAACATGCTCAGAGAAGACAACATTTGTAAACAAAAAGACCAATATGACATACAAGAAGATGTGCAGCCCACCTTTCAAAAGACCCTAAAGAACATATCCCCAAAAGTGTTTGAAATTGCACGACACCCACATATTATGGATAACAATGAATATTTTGAATTGAGAAGAAAGTTAAATAGGGAACAACAAGCAATTGTCAAGGACATTTTTTTAAAAAAGTTAAAGGACCTAAACACTCCATTACATTTGTTCTTAACAGGAGGGGCCAGAACTGGCAAGACATTCACTGCAAAAGCCATTTACCAAGCCCTTATCCGCATTTACAACAATTGCATTCACAATGATCCAGATAAACCTAAAGGCCTTGTAACTGCATATACAGGGAAAAAAACTTACAATATTGGTGGAACAACATTGCATTCAGCATTTCACATACCTTTCAACAAATTAGAATTTGTCCCAATTAGCACTGAAACATTTGACACAATGTCAAAGAATTACAATCAATTACATGTACTCCTTATTGATGAGATTTCATTAGTAGGTTCAGGTTCAACATTCCTGCACTACATAAACAAGCGATTACGTGATATAATGCAATTGCCAACTTTGTGCTTTGGAAACCTCGATACAATTTTTTGTGGGGACTTCTATCAAGCCCTCCCTGTACTTGATGCAGTTGTGTTTGACAACAAACCAAACTCGACAGAGTTAATGCCTTACAATTTTTGGAGAGACAATGTAAAGTGCTACTCATTGACTACAATAATGCGACAAAAGGATGACTAGTTCATCTCAATTCTCAATAGAATACGAGTTGGTCTGCAAACAATAGATGACATTGAATACCTCAATCAAATTTGCTTACGACCACCACCCATTGACCCAACATTTCCCTATCTATTTTATAGGAGAAAGGATGTTGATGCACACAACAATAATATATTATCTATACTTCTTGGGAACCTGACTGTATTAGACACAATTGACCATGAAGATAATAGCTACAGTGCAACATGAGTATACAACCATGCGACAACTCTACCAACCCAAATAATTCTAAAATATAACATTCTTATTGAGATTATTGGAGGAAACTACAATATAGAAGATGGACTTGTAAATGGGTCCGATGGGATATTCAAGACATATACAAGACAAGAAGACCTCGATATAGTTTGGATTGAATTCAATGACTCTGAAGTAGGTATACAAAAAAGAGATAAACTACCTCAGTACTATACTCAAGGCATTGAAAGACATTGGGTTCCCATACTTCGAATTGCTAGACCCATACCAAAAATATTATGTAGTAGAAACATTAGAATAAGAAAACAATTCCCAATACAAATCACACATGCTCGAACAATACATCGATCACAAGGCCTCATAATGCAAGGTCTTGCATTCGATCCACGTGGCATTATGCAACATGGCCTAACATACACAACACTTTCACGAACAAGAACCATTGAATCACTATTTCTAATAAAACCTCTACACCCCAAAAACTTTAAAGTGCAAGAAAAGATCCACAGTGAAATGTCTCAGCTTCAATCAAATGTGCAATGGAAACTTGAAAGTGATGTAGCCTGCTCAATCCATGCATCCCACATACTATTATGCACCTTAAACACTCATAGCTTCAAAGCCCATATTGATGATATTGTCAACGACCATGATATTATGTCCTCTGACATCTTATGCTTGCAAGAGGTCCACACACTTCCATCAAATACAAACACCCTTCTCCAAAAATACAAGACTTACACAATGTATCATATACACAGCATCACAACTCTTGTGGCAAATAATCTATTGGTCTTGCATATACAACAACAAAAGACAAAAAATATTGAAGCCATAACATTAACATTGTGTCACCATACCAATGATTTCAATGTTTCTAACATTTACGCATGGCCCAGTGCTTCCATTGCAGAGATCGCCAATATCATGACTGAAAGAGTCACATATTTGCCTTCAATAAAAACACATTTCATTCTAGGTGATTTCAATTTTGACATGTGTCTAGAGAAAACACAACTAAAACAAGACTCCTAAAACAAATGCAACAATAAAATATACATTTCATCTTAAATGAAACACATAGTACAAATAAACCACTAATTGACCATATCTGGACAAACTCAATGTAACGCCCCGCCAGGGAACCCAGGAGAGATTAACCTATAACTTGCAACTAAGTTTGGTGAACATTTTTTTTTAAAAAGTTAACAAACAAGATACACAATAGTGCAGAAGAAATTACCATTTACTCACATTGAACCAATCAACCAAAACAGATTACAAATCCTGAGGGTTCCATGACATAGAATTACCTAAGAACAAATAAAACAACTAAAGTAAGATGAAAAAAGATTCCATAACATAAATATTATAATTATAGCTTACATCGATGAATACAATCCTCATGGACATCCATGATAACTAACACACTGACATCCACTGCACATGCCGCAGGGTATGTAATAATAAATCTAAATAAAGAAGTACAATGTCCATATTAGGTATCACATGCGATACTCTAATATAGGACTACATATATGAAGATATGATAAGAAACCAACAATGAAGAAC
Organism: Chamaecyparis obtusa; assembly: GCA_027943335.1. NCBI lineage: Eukaryota > Viridiplantae > Streptophyta > Pinopsida > Cupressales > Cupressaceae > Chamaecyparis > Chamaecyparis obtusa. The sequence goes on along the minus strand of BSBK01008308.1, from coordinate 963,640 downwards.
CATAAAAGCATCCAACTGCAGAAGTAACAATAACACTAGCACCAGCACCAAGACATCGAATCTCAAATGGTAAAGAATCACTACCACCCGTCCGTGTAGAACCACAAAGGCCTACCCCACCGTGCTGAGGAGATAACCACAAACCCCAATCGGATGACCATAACCAAACAAGGATAACCACTAAGCAAGGAATCCTGAAAGCTCTCTACTCAAGGTTTACAAAAATAAAGTGAAAGGTGAGACACACTAATATAGAGGCATAAACATAAACTTAGGAGATGACTTAGGTTACATGCTATGGGAGTGTCATCACATGTCTATTTATTTGAGTTACCCTGGATTGGTCACTTGGGACCCCGGACCCTCAAGCATTGAGTTACCCTGGAACTGACCACTCTGGGCCCCGGACCCTCAATACGATCCATGTGGGATTAGAATACTCTCTCTCAGATATGAGGAATTCTAATCATAACCATACTCTAAATTATCTTCTTAAATGATCTATAAAGTTTTAATTACTATGTTATCACTTAATTACATAACCTACAATAGGTTACCCAGGTGCTGACCACTTTGGGTCCCGACCCCTATTGTAAGCCACTCCCTTAAGATGCACTTAATCAATCTCCCCTAGGCTCATAATCACAAAAACATCAAACAGGTATTCAATCGGGTAATCCTAGATGCAGTTTCACATACAAGAAACTGACATGATTACAATGATAGCATAAAAAAATAATATCCAACAAGAGCCCATAAGATTGAAGCATAAATAGAATAAGCACATACAATGAACATGATACTGAATTACAATCCAACTGATACAAAACCCTGCCTCTGTTTCCCCTAGGCCATCTAATGCCCAAAATCACATAATGCACCAGAATATAGTTCAAGCACGAAGAAGACACATTCACATTTTAAAGAACTAAAACTGAACCATAATCAACATAATTGAACCCAAACATGGGAATACATTTAGCTGATAAAAGACACTTATCATAACATTACTATGATGCCATAATTAAGAGAATATTCCCTATAACATTCTAAGAATTCAATAGAAAAATCACCCAATTTTGGTACATATATAAACTTTTAACAACTAAAAGCATCTATAACAAATATACAAATTTACACTTTATAAAACTGATTGATTAAAACCAATAAACAACATCTATGAAAATTAAAACTAGTAAACAAAGTATACCTATTAATAAAACTATGAATTAATATAAAACAAATTAATTAACCAAAACTAATTTCAACTAAGCAAATTAATATTAAAACAAAATAAAACTTATTAATTTAATTTAATTTACTAATAAATTAATTACTAACATAAAATATTATTAAATTAACCTAAAACAATTTAAACACAAAATATAATTATCAACATAAAATAAAATAAAAATTAATAATTAAATTAAATTATCAAGAAAAAAAATAACCAACATTAAATATTACCTAAAATAAAATTTAATGAAAACAAGCCTTTGGGGGGGGGGGGGGGGGGGTTCCTGCGGGCCCCACACCCCATATCCCAAACCCCTGCGCTTTTTCCTAAGCGTTGCACATTCTCCAAGACCACGTGTCCTCGGCAGTGGTGGCAATTAGTACTGCCTGCAACTGCATTCGGCAGTGTAGTACTGCCGTAGCAGTACTACCTGCTACGTATGCAGGGGGGGTAGGGGACAGTGGTCCCCGCCCTTCATTAATTTCAAACAAATTTTTTTTTTTATATATAAAATTTCGATAACATAACCTTTTTCCAAATCAATTTTTTTTTAAACAAAACTTTGATTTAATAATATTTTTTTTTAAAGAAATAGTGATGGAAATAATAAATATATATTTATATTATTTTAACAGAATATAAATATACATAAATTTTGACAGAAAATATATATAAATTTCAACAGAGAATATACATATACAGAAATCCCTTTTTAAACAATCCCAAAATTCAGATTCTTTTATACTTACAAATATATTCCTTTCTCATACCAGATTTTGGAACAAATACAAACAATTCCTTTTTAAACAATCCCAAAATTCAGATTCTTTTATACTTACAAATATATTCCTTTCTCATACCAGATTTTGGAACAAATACAAACAATTTATTAAAATCATGTAAATCTTTGTGGAATGTATATATTTTAACAGAGATTATATTTTAACCAGAATTGGGTCTTTTTCATAAACATGATTTTTTTCAACTAGATTTAATTTATTTCACTCTCTATAGTCAAACTATTGCCCAGATTTAATATTTCAATTTGTAGGAAAACTATAAACAAGTATTTAACAAATTTTTGCCAGAGTAACAATACGATGCCAAGTAGTAATAAAATATAGAAATCAACTACACTAGGGTTTCTCAATACCTAGATCTATTAAAAACACAGAAAGACAAAAGGATGTAAAAACAGAGATAACAGACAAAATTCAATGCCTACCTTAGATCCCATGCCAAATACTGAAAATGAAAACCCTTGTAAATCCGAGAATAGAATTCTCTCCAAAATCAAGCCCAACCTACAAATCTGAAAGCTATGTTGCAAACAGGTGCCCAAACCAAATGCACAGAGAAATTCAATTCAACATACAGCCACAACAATCCACAAATCTTCAAAAAGCCAAACACACAAGCTTTCCCCAAAAAATCTTCTCCAAAACCTGTTCCTCCCAAAAATGAAAACAAAAATCTCCTAATAGGAATTCCATTCCCAAATTCAAGCAATCCCCAAAAGACAACTCAAAAGCTAACTCATAGTTAACTCCAAATTAGAAAATGACTCATAAGACAACTCCTAATCCAACTCAAATTCCAAAATTGAAAGTAAATAAAATTAATTAATAAAAAATACCTTTTTAATGCACAACTCAACTTGACTTTCTAAAACTAGTTGTCACCTTTTTGAAAATGGACTCTTTTACCAAATTTGCACATGTTTTAATTTACATTCATTTATTAAATAAATTAAATAATCAATGCATCACAAATTTCATGCAATTAATTATTTAATTATTTAATAATATAAACAAGCATAATTCTAAACATTTACCATTTGAGCACATGTTAATAATTAAAACTAAATTAAATATTTAATACATCCTAAAGCATGCATTTAAATACTCAATTATTTAATAATGCACTCAACATAAAAATAATTCTAATTACGATTACATAATCAAATAATTATAATAAATCAAATATTTGACTTTAGATAATTCACCAATTTAAACATAGGAACATAATTAAATTACTAAATTCAACTATAGTCCTAACATAAATAATCATATAAATCACCTAAATAATTCACAAATCAACTGAATCAAACGCAATAAAATCAAGCATAGAAAAACCAATCAAACTGAAAACATACACAAACTCAAGAACGAGATCCACGAATTCCTGCGAACCAGGTGAATTTGGGTAAGGTAGTCAAATAGACACTTGTCCAATTCTAGAACAGATAGGCTAGGGTTAGGGTTTGGGTCTATGAATTATCTCCCCTCTTAACCATTGAGATGAATGTTTGTGGGCACGCTCACTCCTGCCAATTCAGGGAAGACGATGCCCTGTACCTGCAACCTGACATCAAAAGACAAAGCATGTACATATAATAAATAGTAGACAATGATAGGGTACAGTTGGTCGTGTGGATCTCAACTATGTGAGTAACTATGCCTCCGTCCTCTACCACACAAACACGTCAAATAGATATAGACACATAATCACCATACACATGCAAGTATGGGGTAAGTACATCGTAATCAATATAAAACATATAATCTATCATCATAAAACATCATCATCTAATCTACGCATACACTTGATAAACATATAATAATCCATAATCATCATTAATGAAACAATATTTGATCACCTGAAAAGTGACCTAAAAAAATTTGGTCATACATTTGAAACACAAAGCAAACTAAGAAGCATCCTACGAGCGGGTACTACACTCAACAAAAAATATATGTTCCATTTATAAAATAGAAGTATATTGGACAGACCACCTTGCAACTTTTATAAAAATTCACTTTACCTATCAGCCATAACACATTCAAGCCTATCCTCCAACTCATGCATTATAAGAAAATATAGCTTTTCAGTAAAAATATATGATTTTAAATGTCATTTTATTGTAGCCAGAATGGATACAACTAAAGCAACAACAAGTGAGGCAAAATTAAAGGAAGAGAACGTACCAAAAAGGTAAATACATTAAATATTTTTATTTTTACATTCTATAACAAATCTAAAAACTCAACATCATCTTTCACCATTTGTACTAGGTGAAAACTAAATGCTCCAAGCCCCATAACAATTGAAGATTTAAATGTCAAGAAAGCAGGGGCGAGTTTTGAAGGTGATGTGCTAGTTGTATACAAAGTTGTCCTCAATAGAGTAACAAAAATAAAAGAAGTTTTGCGTGCTGATCTGATAGATTCCAAAGCAGAAATGAGAATAACACTCAATGTAGGAGGTGGCCTTGTTCACAAATTTGAGGATAAAATAATACCAGGGACATCAATAGCAATAATAGGATTTGAAATTGCACCTAAAATAGAATATGATCATGGAGATTCTGACTGCATACTAATTTTAAAATAATCAAGCACAATTGAATCAATTTCAACACTTTCAAATGAATATAAGTTCATTCCAGGGACGACTATAAAGCATCTCCTCACAAGTACAAGTGATTTCCCTATTGGAACTATAGGTGCAGTGGTTGTAGGAACAAATAGAAAAGGCTCTCAATACATATTGGACATGAAGGATGACCACACTGACATGGACAAAGCACCGGTAAACCCATGCACTCAACTTGCTTTCTTATTTACACTTTCATTTTTAATTCTTTCTCTGCACAAAAAGAGTCTAATTTTATTGCTCTACAACAACTCTATATGCATAGCAATTTTGCCCAATTATACTTTCAAATACAAGAAAAATTGCAAAGCCAACAAATTCCATCCTTGCTATTCAGGAATATTGCAAAAAAGCTTGATAAAAAATATGCTCTATGCACAACTTTGTCCACATATATTTGCAAACTCAATGATAAAAGAACAATGCAAAGACTCCATGGACTACTCCACACAACATTTGAGGCAAGTATTTAATACTTCATTTGCATTTGATTATATAATTTATCTCATCCTTACAATAATAATACTGTCATGTTTCTTCCAGGCTCTTGGAGTTTTAAAACCCACGAATGCATATTCCAATCCTTTTCATGCTCGTTGTCCAGAATGCAATTACATATTTGATAGCTACGACACATTAGATGGAGAAACAACTCATTGCAACACATGCAACAAAGAGGTCACCTACATTTACTCTCTACATATCAAGACAATTATAACAAGAAACAACAATCAAACAATTCACTGTTTCGTAGAAAAAAATATCATTGAACAAATCTGGCCTTCTCTAAAAAACATGACTTATGAAAACTACATCAATGACAAATCAGAACTTATATTCACTTTGCGAGACTCTTCAATGAGAGGCAATTTCACTCTCAACCAAAACAACATGATCACCCGTGCCTACATGCTTGAAGAATAGTTTGAAACCTCTTATGTAAAAGGTAATTATATTGTACCTCTTTATGCAACATAATCTAATCTATATTTTTTTTAAAAAATAATTCTAACTTTTCTGCAATTACCACATTACTGTGCAGGTGGAGAATATTAAAAATAGAAGGAACCATCCATACATTTTGCGCCGAACAACAGTCGTCTATATGCTTATATTTCCTTTCAGTTTCCACATACAAAATTTTGTCGTTAAAAAGTAATGGACAAATACTTTTCTACTTCAACGTTATGTCCGAAACACTCTTCAAGCTCAAAACCATATTGTATTTTTGGTTGTTTTGTACTTGACGGCAACATTACATACAATAGTTTTCTTGTTTTCAATGGTTCAATATTTACATATGCTTGATCTATTATTTTGAAGATGTCACTTTGTGCACCTTATAATATTATCATTCACATATATTTCACATGATCTTTTCAACATATTACTTACTGCACAATTAAATTTCAATTTTATCTTTATACTCAAATATAATGTGTCTCCACCAACATGGCTTCTAGTTTTAAAACCGACAACATATGTCAACAGACAAGAAAAAATGACCATTGCCAAACCAACTCACATTAATACACGCTTGTCTATCATTCAAATATATCTCTCTATGTGCAAGTACATTTGTTGTTCTCTGTGACATGCAGGACATCCCTTGAGATACTTATAACATATCTGGTTTTCCATCTTAAACTCCTCTCCAACATCTTTTGGCACAAGTAAGTATTTTTCATTTGTGCATTTCTTGTTTAAATCTTACATCTCATCATTTTATTTATATTAGTTCTCTTCTTTCCTATCTTTTGATGATTGCAGACACCATCAATGATTTATTTTGCAAGATTGTTAAATGCATTATTCCAGGTTCATTCAACTTTTCTTCACACTACAACAGATCCATATGAAATTATTGCATTTATTTTAGTGCAATAGCAGCTTACAGGCTTTTAATTACTAATGAAATATATTTCACTATTTTTTGTTACACTGTTATTTCATTCATCTTTTCTTCATTGTAATATTAATCATCAAATGTTTCACCTACACTTACCTTGCATGCTAATCTGGTTTCCATGGTGCACATGGAATTCATTTTATACAGACATCACAACTGGTTGTCTAAAACAAAGGTTCCAAATATAATTCTCATGTCATTCTTTGATTTGAATATTTAATAGGCTAAACAAATTATTTCAAGTAATATGAATTTTTTTTTTCACAAGCCAAACAATATGAATGATTTTGATTCTCTAGTTCTTGAATCACAAATGTCTTCAAATTTATTGCATTTTTGCATTTTATGCTTTCCAAGTACCAGTAATTACTTAGAAATGAGTTTTGCATTGCACCTTTTTCTATTCTAACTCTCAAAAAAGGATCAGACAGTACACAATTTGATTTCTAAAATAGGCCTACAAACTAAACCTGTGAACTGTATGTTTTTTTTTGCAATTATCAGGTTTATAGATTTGCCAACCAAAGCAACAAGCAAGAAAGATGCAATTATTTAATCTATCTTCCTATTTTTTTAACAAGTGTTCAATTTGCCAAACATATTTATGAGAGATTTTGACCTTTATGTTTTTTGAACAATCATCTGTTTCTCAAGATTATAGATTGAAGGATATATAGGTCTTATTTTTTCCTCTATGATCATGTTCCTCATTTCCATTTGGTGACCATGCACCCTATCTCTCTGTCAAAGTTCACCAGTTTACCTGCATACAGGCTTGAATTTACAAAACCTAAATATCTATAAATGGCATATAACAAGAAACTCTGAGATGATTTTTTCCTTAAAACCTTTGGTGTTTATGTTTTGAAATCTGGAGAAATTGCCTACAATATTGAACTCTAAACATTATCTAAAATGTCTCATTTGAATTGTTCTTTGTTTTTTATTGAACAAGGGGAAAACATGTCTCCATTAAAGGTGTGTTTGTAATAAAATACATTTTAAAAACCTCTGCTAATCAGGCTGCATCTTTGGCAGCTTTCCAAACTTTCATCCCAATTTTTTATTACAAAACAATCACAATTTATAATGCTTTTATTTTTACTATACTTTTGTGTTCAGCTGATATTGGTAACACAAAATTCCAGACAGATCCTTCTGAGATAGATGAAAATATAACAACACTGTGGAATTCAGGGTTTGAGTTGTCAGTGTTTGCATCTACTACAAATATTCAGCCTTAGATTCTCTATTTTAATGCTTTCCCTTGTATGAGAGCGTACAAAAAGAAGGTACACCTCCAAGGATGACTGCTAATCAATTCATATGGACCAGAATGCCAAGCCTAATGAATCTCTACATTCAACAAACTAGGTATCAACATTTTTAAAAACCTTTCAAGATGAATCTTCATTTAAATCTGAGCATTATGTTTTTTACCAATTTAGTTTTCCAAATCTTTAGACAAATAAAAACAAAAAATGTTTAAAAAATAAACAAAAAATGCCTCATTTCATATTAACATTTTTCAATATAGTAATTTGAAAGCTCTATGGACAAAAATAACACAATCAAATAAACTTGATAACAGTTTAACAACTGTAAAATAAATGCCTACGAGCGTAATTCACAGTTAGACATTGATTTGTATAATTTCTAAATTTATATGGTTCATTTCATCGTTCGCTCGAGTCTTTTCAGTTTTGCCTTTATTTTTTAATTCTTCACAATGTTAATGATAACAATTACTTTGGTTCTTCCATTTTTACTATGTATACTTGATTTCAAATTCATAATATCCTTCACGCACATGTTGCAGATATCCATAAAATACAGTTACATGACTTATTCAAGCATCAGCCCCATTGTCAACCAATGAGCCTGTAGGTTCTTTTCTTCCTTCTCTTAGCTATATGCTTTTCTATTAATTAAATTCAAATATTTTTCAGTATTCATATTATCATTTATTGTACCTACAAACCTGATGACTTCAATGGTTTCTATAACTAGATTAAACATCTGAAGGAGAAGATTGCTGAAATGAACAATGGAAATCATGTGCCTAACCTTCATCACCCAATTCAAAAATAGGTGTTTCTCAGTCACTACATTCAATCCACCTGCACCCTCTCCTTCTAGGAAACAGATTAGCATATCAATCCATGATTGAGGAAATTGGTTCCATACCACCCACAAATGTAAAATCACATTTTGGACATTCTGAAGCTATATCACTATGCTTTATGTTGTATTTAATCAAACAATTATTTAGAAGATAACTGAAGCTTAGCGAGTTCTTCAACTTTGCATTTGTCAAATCATTTTGATAATTTTTTACCACAAAATCATTGGCTGGGATTTCTCTGGTTCTGAAAATTTGAAAGATGGCTTGCAGAAGCACTATTCATGTAGTAGGCATGCCATACATACCATTAGCAGGGCCTATGGGTATAATCAATCGTCAGGGAAATTCAATCAGAACCAAAAGGGATTCATTAGCCACGTTGGGTGCAAAATTGGGTCTTTTCACAAACCTGAAAGTTAGGTGCACAAAAGTTAGACACGCTTCTTCTAAAAAGGGTTTGGTCTTAAAGAGGAAACTCTTGAAGAAATGGACAAAGAGTACCAATAAGTTCACTGATTCAAATTTTTCATTCTGTGTATTTTTTTGAAACTTATATGTCTTGATTTATTGGATAGAAATTATAACAAATGATGAGGATTATATTTTGGACTTTATTTGTGAAAGATGATTCTGTAGAAGAAAAATTTCCATAGATTTACACAGTAGATGTTGAAGAATAAAAATATTTTTATAGAAAATAAAATACCAACCAAATCTGAAACGGAAATTGAAGTTCTTTTAAATATAATGTTTAGAAAATTACAATTATATTTAGACCTGGGTATTCACAATGTATTACGAGTAGATTCCTCTTTAGTTGTAATTTAAGCCTCATTACCACATGCTAAATAGAACATGCAATTAACAATTCATACAAATAAGAAAATTTACCTCAATTTTTTTTTCAAATCTCTTAAAAACTACTTACATAATTCTTTGTTACTACTCTCATTATATATCTGTATCGTCCTAAAATAGAAGCACTTCCATGTTAAGAGTGTTTAGCCCTCTGAGTAAGTGGTTTGGGGTCATGTTAAGCGCCTTGATCGGGTCTTTGCATGTATTTGTCTTTCTCCCCGCTTTCCACTTCTTTTCGGCACTTGATTTCTTCATTCTAGGTGAAATTAGGGTAAGGATCTCGAGGATTCTCTTTAATTTCCCTCTTCCATGGCTCTATTTTCTAGGTAGGATTTAGAAATAGGTCCTCCTGGCCTTCATCATAGTAATCATAGGATTTTATGTCTATCCCTGGCATTTTGTCCTATTCTGATATCATTTCTAGGTTTATGGGCATCCCTGGAACCTCCTGACCTGGTTCTGATTGAATCTGGGCCCAGGGTCAAATTCGAGGTTGATCCTGACTAGGTCAGGATTGAGGTCGAACCTGACTAGGTTAGGTCCAACCTCAATTTTTCCCCCCTCATTCAAATTTCCAATTTCTTTGATTTCCAGGCATTGGGCTTTCAGGATATTTATTTTCCCGCCTCCGGGTTGGCCATTTTGGGTTTCAGGATGGTAAATCCTTTAATTGCATTTAATCTAGGTATATTTTCTAAAGGTTAGGACCTAATTGGGATTTAATTCTCCAAGGTGACCCCTCTAGAGGATTGTGCCCTAGTTCACTATAAAAGGAGGCCTTCCTCTCTCATTTTCACATCCATTATTCACATCTCTCCATCAAGTTTTAAAGTCATCTTCTCCATTCAAGTTCTCTATTGAAGATCAAGGATTCAAGCATTCAAGCCATTGAAGGGATTTGGTTCAAGCATTCAAGATTCATCATCTAAACCCTAGATCTAACCATCATGATGGTGTGATCTTCCTTCAAGATCTTTTGTTCATCTTTAAGATCCTTTTCATTCTTCTATCAAGGTGGATTCCAAGCATACAATCATGGAGGTTTGATTTACATTTATTGTTTTGTTCAAGCTTTCATATCAATATACTTGTTTACATTCAAAATAAAATTACATATCTATTGAATTGCATAGCTTCATTGTTAGATCCTTTTCTACTACTTGCTAGCATTCCTATTTCAATTTCAATATTAAGGTTGATTCCAAATTGGGGTTTGACCAAGGCAAACCTCTCAAACAAACAACAAAAACCCCTCATTTTCTTGCAGGTATAGGTGCAAAATTTTGGATTTGAGAGCGAATCTGGATACCCTTTTCGGCAAACTTCCGAGATCTGCGAACATAATTCGAATCGGACTTCAAATAAAGAATGTAGTATTTGACCTTTTATGAGGGTCAAACTCGACCTGAGCTCATCTTGGAGAAAGATTTCTGGGTTTTCTCTGTCTCGGCGTTTCCAGTCCAGGACAGGTTGCAAAATTGCTTGAAAGTATACACAGACATCAGAATTTGACATTTTCTAGATCTGCCCTAATTTGAGGTTAGTATTTGTATTTCAATTATTCCATATTCCAAGCATAATTTCATTCATAGGGAAATATTGGATTTACTCTCTCTCTCTCTCTCTCTCTCTCTCTTCCATAATCTTCATAAATTGATTTGATTGTGTATTAACCTCTTGGTTGATCAAATTGGATCTCTTCTTTGGGAATTTGGGTTTGAGAATAGACCTCATATTTCCCCCTTTTCATTCCAATAGAGGTGAATCCATTTTTCCTATATTCATTTTGGTGAACCCGACATACTTACTCTCTTTTCTTTTGTGGAAATGGATGCTTTATTGTGCTTTCCTTTGATCTTGTTAATATTATATTTTTCATTTGTGTTAGATCTTGCATGCTAATCAGAGTTCATATTCATGCTTTATGTGTTCTTATGTGCACCCTAAAATGGTCGCTTGGACTTTGGGCCCCCTTTCAACAATTTATCAAATCCCTGAATCAAGATTTTCAAAAATCAACATTTTTCAATTATATCATTTTCCTTGATCAAATCTTGGTTCTATCATTTATTCGATTATTTTCTATGGGCTAACCATTTTATCTTAAGTCTTTATTTATTTAAAAGAAATTTCCTCCCCTTTTATTAAATAAAAAGCCCCCACTTTTTCTCTTATCCTAAGTTGCACAAATAAAGCATTATTTTTATTTTATAAAAAAAAGGAGAAAAGACCTTTTTGTCTCATATGGACACAAAAGTCAACTCTTATTTTCTCATTGGAGGATATTTGTGCACATGGATTGCTCCTTTTTCAAACTCCACCCTTGATTAAATCTTTTGCCTCTTAATCTCCATGGTCCATTCCTTTTCAATTCTTTTAAAAGGAGAGCTCTTTTCTCATTCTTAGACCCAACTTTTTATGCTAAACTTATGCTACAGGATTTCTTGGAGACTTTGGAGCTTTTGGAGACCATTTCTTGCATTCTATTTTCATTTCTTGCATCATAGCTTTCATGGCATCTAGCTTAGTTTCCTTTATGCTCTAGATTAGCTCATATAGCTTAATTAGCAATGGTTTGTAATACTTTCCTTTCCTAGCTTAGCTTGCATCTTTCATTTTCATAGCATAGCTTGCATCTTCATTTTTAGTGTAGTTGCATTGCATCTTAATTGTTGATTCTTGAAGATATTGGCATTCTTGCCCTTGTCTCTTTGAATCTCCCATTGTGTGGTTTACTAGCAAGGTTGCATGCTTCAATAGTTCTAGTTGAGAGCACCATCAACATCCTTGTGACTCCATACCTAGAGAGCTCTAGGTCACTTTCCCAAGGTTTTCCATTCATGAATTCTCTTGGAAGTAATGACTTAGAGAAGTGCACTATTTAGTGTGTACATTTTTGGCGCCCATCGTGGGGATATATTTGATAAATTGTTACTAAATAAAGTACACACTATTAAAATGTAGTCCAACCAAGTAAATGAAAATAAAGTGTACACACTAGGATGGGATAAAAATGTGTCTCTAGGATGTACACACTTGGTTGTACACACTAGTAGCTTGAAACTCTATTTAGTGTGTACATTTTAATCCCTGACACTTCTTAGACTGTGGGTAAGATATCTGATAAGTGTTGAGAAACACTTGACGCTGGGGTAGTGCTAAAAAATGCAGTTTGGGGTGGTGTTGAAAAACACCATTTGCATGATGTTCTAAAGACCAACGCATCCTAGAGACCAAACCTAACACATTTATGCCCCCTAGACAAAGACAAAGACCAATTCCAAACCAAGGCAACAAGGTCAAGGCAAGATGGAGAAAGGCTAAGTGTTGAGGACGCATGCTAAAAGACAAGGGTGCAAAGGCCTCAAGTAGCGCCTGTTTCCAAGTTTTCACCACTTGGAGATTTTTTTATTTTTTCAATTTTTTTGGTATTTTTTGCTACTAAGGCACCTGTTTCCAGGTTTTCACCGAGGCACTTTTTCTATTTTTTTTAAAAAAAAAATTTAATTTTTTGATTTTTTTGTATTTATTTTTTTAAGGACTTTATATGCTTTTTAGGATTTTTTCAGGATCATATATGAATTTTTTTGGAATTTTTTTAGGATCAATAAGATATGTACAAAGGATGCCCCCAGATAGAATAGGCATCATGGATATAACTTTTTAAGGTGCAAAACATTGATAGGGTCAGGGAGTTGTTCCCCCTCTGGATCAGATAGTAAATAAACACCTATACCAAAAGCAGCAGTAATGATGTATGGTCCAAGACAATTAGCTTCGAACTTCCCCTTTTGCTCTCTATGTTGTTGGTTCTTAGGGTTTTCTCATAGGACAAGATCCCCCACTTGAAATTCTCTAGGGTGAACCTTCTTGTTGAATGCTTTGGACATACGCTTTTGGTAGACTCTCATGTGATCAAAAGATGCAATACGCTTTTCATCTAGAAGTTCCAGTTCTTGAAGTCTCATGGCGTGGTAGTCTTCGTCTATCACTAAAACTTTAAGAGCAAATCTAAGAGAAGGAATCTCCACCTCTAAAGGCAACACTGTTTCAACACCATAACTGAGGGAAAAAGGAGTAGCCCCTATTAGAGTATGAATACTCGTTCTGTAGGCCCACAAGGCTAGATTTATCTGTAGATGCCAATCTCTACCATTCTTGTGAACTGTTCTATGGAGGATTTTGAGAATGGTTTTATTCGAAGCCTCTGCTTGTCCATTTCCTTGCGGGAAGTAAATGGAGGACCAATGTTGTTTTATCTTGAATTTCTTGCAGAGATGTTTAAGGTCCTTGTTTTTAAACTGACCTCCATTGTCAGTGATTATCTCAGAAGGAACTCCATACCGACAGATGATATTGTTCAAAATAAAAAAAGAAATTGTCTTGCCTGAGGCAACAGAAAGTGGGATAGCTTCTACCCATTTGGTAAAGTAATCAGTAGTAGTGATAATGAATTTGTGTCCACCTGATGAGTTGGGATGAATCTGCCCAACAAGGTCAAAGGCCCAGCGCTAAAATGGCCAATGAGAAATAGAAGGAATAAGCTCCCTACCTAGAGCATGTATCAGGTTACCGTGTTTCTGACACTTTTGAGGTGCACATCCTAGAGACACATGTTATTCAACTTGATAGTAAATGCACACTAGTCTTTCATCTGGGGCACGCTGAAATGGCCAATGAGAAATAGAAGGAATAAGCTCCGTACCTAGAGCATGTATCAAGTTACTAAGTTTTTGACACTTTTGAGGTGCACATCCTAGAGACACATGTTATTCAGCTTGATAGTAAATGCACACTTGTCTTTTAGATTAATCCAGAGACATTTTTATCTTGATAGTCCAACCAAGTAAATGTACACATTTTGAGGTGCATTTTCATGTTTCTGAATAAAGTGTGAACATGTTATAGTGCACCGTGTGACTTAGAAAATTGGAAATGTGATTTTGACTATCAAGATGAACTCAGATTTTGATTTCAATCTCAAAAATAGATCCAGGACGTCGAAATTAGCTAGGGGTGTAATTTTTGTGCAATTCTGTGATGGTACTATTCCCGAAACCTTCAATCATTTTGAATGAAGAAACCTAACCTGAAATGCCTCTCGCCACACCCTTATCTCTGGTGATCTGTATAGGAGGGGTTTAGATGGGACACTTCTTAGGTGTTTAGAAAAGGATGAGTCCAACCAAGCATTAGCTGACATTCACGAGGGCATTTGTGGAGGACATTCCAATGGTCTTGCCATGGCCCGAAGGTTGCTTAGGGTGAGGTACTATTGGCCTACCATGCAGATAGATGCAGTAGCTTTTGCTAAATCTTGTGAAAAGTGTCAGAAACACGGTAACTTGATACATGCTCCAGGTAGGGAGCTTATTCCTTCTATTTCTCATTGGCCATTTCAGCACTAGGCCTTTGACCTTATTGGGAAGATTCATCCCAACTCATTAGGTGGACACAAATTCATTATCACTACTACTGATTACTTTACCAAATGGGTAGAAGTTGTCCCACTTTCTATTGCCACAGGCAAGATAGTTTCTTTGTTTATTTTGAACCATATCATCTGTTGGTATGGAGTGCCTTTTGAGATAATCATTGAGAATGGAGGTCAGTTTAAAAACAAGGACCTTAAACATCTCTACAAGAAATTCAAGATAAAACAACATTGGTCCTCCATTTACTTCCCGCAAGGAAATGGACAAGTAGAGGCTTGAATAAAACCATTCTCAAAATCCTCCATAGAACAGTTCACAAGAATGGTAGAGATTGGCATCTACAGATAAATTCGGCCTTGTGGGCCTATAGAATGAGTATTCGTACTCCAACAGGGGCTACTCCTTTTTCCCTCACTTATGGTGTTGAAGCAGTGTTGCCTTTAGAGGTGGAGATTCCTTCTCTTAGAGTTTCTCTTAAAGGTTTAGTGACAGATGAAGACTATCACGCCATGAGACTTCAAGAACTGGAACTTCTAGATGAAAAGCGTAAAGCATCTTTTGATCACATGAGAGTCTACCAAAAGCGTATGTCCAAAGCATTCAACAAGAAGGTTCGCCCTCGAGAATTTCAAGTGGGGGATCTTGTCCTATGAGAAAACCCTAAGAACCAACAACATAGAGAGCAAAAGGGGCAGTTCGAACCTAATTGGCTTGGACCATACATCATTACTGCTACTTTTGGTATAGGTGCTTATTTACTATCCGATCCAAAGGGGGAACAACTCCCTGACCCTATCAATGTTTTGCACCTTAAAAAGTTCTATCCATGATGCCTATTCTGTCTGGGGGCATCCTTTGTACATATCTTATTGATCCTAAAAAAATTCCAAAAAAAAATTCATTTATGATGCTGAAAAAATCCTAAAAAGCATATAAAGTCTTGAAAAAAATAAATACAAAAAAATAAAAATAAAATAAAAAAATAAAAATAAAAAATAGAAAAAGTTCCTTGGTGAAAACCTGGAAATAGGCACCTCAGTAGCAAAAATACAAAAAAATTGAAAAAATAAAAAAATCTCCAAGTGGTGAAAACCTAGAAACAGGTGCTACTTGAGGCCTTTGCACCCTTGTTTCTTAGCATGCGTCCTCGACACTTAGCCTTTCTCCACCATGCCTTGATCTTGTTGCCTTAGTTTGGAATTAGTCTTTATGTTTGTCTAGGGGACATCACTGTGTTAGCTTTGGTCTTTAGGATGCGTTGGTCTTTAGGACATCTTGCAAATGGTGTTTTTCAATACCACCCCCAAACTATGTTTTTCAACACTACCCTAGCATCAAGTGTTTCTCAACACTTATCAGGTATCTTACCCACAGTCTAGCATGATATGGTATTTCTCACTCATAGATGTGATACTCAAAGTTTGACTCTATGACCTACACACACGCACTTAAACACTGGACTCGCTGAGACTTGTTTGACTTTGTTTCTTTGTGTGTTGTATATGATGATTTCTTTGATGATTGTTCTCTCCCTAATAGTTTTTGATAATGCTGAGCTAGAAGACTGGGGGCATGAGGACATGTTTTATTGCTTTTTCTGCTTGTGGGTATATATTGTTGGTCCTGATTGTCATTAGCATTTATGCTTGTTCCACTTGACAATGGGATCTACAAGGTATTATCCTTGATTATTTTCGCAAGTGCATACTTCTAGCCATCTTGACTTTCCTTGTGTCTCTATGCGAGTATAATCTTGCTATATTAAACTTAGGAAATCTCACTGCACTAATAATCTTGACCTATATGTCTTTGGTGCCTAGGTGGGATTCCCACATATCTATCTGATATAGATCATATCCAGATTCACATAGTTATACTAGTGTGTATTGTATGATCTTTTGATGCTACCAATAACACTCGATGATGATTATTAGAGACTAATGGCTTTGTAACCTTGCAAGTAAACCACTTTTCATAATAGCTTGCATTCTTAAGTTCATGATAGTTAGTTTTGCATCTTGCATATGGAGAGAGCTCTCCTTTCATCTTTCATGGACTTATTAGTCAAACTGCACTCACCTTTCACTTCTTCCCGATCATGTCTTTCACTTCTTGTCTTTCATATCACATCATTTTCTATTCATTTCAGGATCGAAACTGAAATATGAGTTCATCTTGGTGACCAAATCGCATTTCAAAATGTCACCTTCTTCTGTGCAGTTGGCTGACCTTTTGAGGCCTGATCCTTCGATCTTTTTTGGGGCATCTTAATTTTTCTTCATCCCCATCTCTTTCAACCTTCTAGTCTTTCATTCACTTTCATTCGATTCATCTCTCTGAGGTTTGACTTCATCTTTATCCTATATCTTTCTCAGTCAAACCTAGTCAAACTGGGGCATATCTTCGTTGTTTGATGGTTATCCTATCATCTTTCACCTTTAATTATGATTTCTAGTGACTTGATCAAGTTTATCAATTTGTTGTTCTCCTCTACCTGATTTCAATTTTGATTCCGAGGGGGTAGTACCTATCAGCTTTAATCTTTGATTCAGCTTATCAATCAACTTTGCTTGAGATTCTTATCTCTTATTTGAGACTTGATTATCACCTAGCTATACAGGTGTTGGTCTTGTCTTTCAGCTTATCTTTGTCAGCTTTTTCTTATGCTTGTCCTAATGTGTTCCCATCCATCGAACACACATCTGGGTTGTTTTATGATCCCAAATCGATCTCACACTTTAATTCCATTCTTTGACTGCATGTGATCCCAAATCGATCTCACATTAGTCAAAGAGGGGAAAATGTATGCACCCTAAAATGGTCACCTAGACTTTGGGCCCCCATTCAACAATTTATCAAATCCCTGAATCAATATTTTCAAAAATCAAGATTTTTCAAATATATCAATTTCTTTGATCAAATCCTATTTTATCATTTATTCGGTTATTTTCTATGGGATAACCATTTTATCCTAAGTCTTTATTTATTTGAAATGAATTTCCTCCCTTTTTATTAAATAAAAAGCCCCCACTTTCCTCTTATCCTAAGTTGCACAAGTAAAACATTATTCTTATTTTATAAAAAGAAGAAAAGGCCTTTTTGTCTCATATGGACACAAAAGCCAACTCTTATTTTCTCATTGGAGGACATTTGTGCACATGGATTTCTCTTCTTTGATGCTCCACCCTTGATTAAATCTTTTGCCTCTTAATCTCCATGGTCCATTCCTTTTCATTTCTTTTAAAAAAAGAGCTCTTTTAGCATTCTTAGATCATCTTTTGAATACTAACCTTATGCTGCAGGATTTCTTGGAGACTTTGGAGCTTTTGGAGACCATTTCTTGCATTCTAGTTTCATTTCTTGCATAATAGCTTTCATGACATCTAGCTTAGTTTCTTTTATGCTCTAGATTAGCTCACATAGCTTAATTAGCAAGGGTTTGTAATACTTTCATTTCCATAGCTTGCATCTTCATTCTTAGCTTAGCTTGCATTGCATTGCATCTTCATTGTTGATTCTTGAGGATATTGGCATTCTTACCTTTGTCTCTTTGAATCTCCGATTGTGTGGTTTACTAGCAAGGTTGCATGCTTCAATAGCTCTAGCTGAGAGCAATATATGCATCCTTGTGACTCCATGCCTAGGGACCTCTAGGTCACTTTCTGAAGGTTTCCCATTCATGGATTCCCTTGGAAGTAATGACTTAGAGAAGTGCACTATTTAGTGTGTACATTTTTCAAAGAGGGGCAAATGTATGCACCCTAAGTTGGCTGATCATTTGAGGCCTGATCCTTTGATCTTCATTGGGGTATCTTCATTTCTCCACTCCCATCTCTTTCAAACTTCTAGTCTTTCATTCATTTTCATCCGCTTCATCTCTCTGAGGTTTGACTTAATCTTAATCCTATATCTTTCTCAGTCAAACCTAGTCAAACTGGGGCATGTCTTCACTGCTTGATGATTATTCTATCGTTCTTTCATCTTTGATTATGATTTCTAGTGACTTGATCAAGTTTATCAATTTATTATTTCTCCTCTACTTGATTTCAATTTTGATTCTGAGGGGGTAGTACCTATCAGCTTCAATCCTTGATTAAGCTTTTCAATCAACCTTGCTTGAGATTCTTATCTCTTATTTAAGACTTGACTATCACCTAGCTATACAGGTGTTGGTCTTGTCTTCCAGCTTATGCTTATGCTTGTCCTGATATGTTCCCATCCATCGAACACATGTCTGGATTGTTTTGTGATCCCAGATCGATCTCACACTTCAATTCCATTCTTTGACCGCATGTGATCCCAAATCAATCTCACATTAGTCAAAGAGGGGCAAATGTATGCACCCTAAAATAGTCGCCTAGACTTTGGGCCCCCATTTAGTAATTTATCAAATCCCTGAATCAAGATTTTCAAAAATCAACATTTTTCAATTATATCATTTTCCTTGATCAAATCTTAGTTCTATCATTTATTCGATTATTTTCTATGGGCTAACCATTTTATCTTAAGTCTTTATTTATTTAAAAGTAATTTCCTCCCCTTTTATTAAATAAAAAGCCCCCACTTTTTCTCTTATCCTAAGTTGCACAAATAAAACATTATTCTTATTTTATAAAAAAAAGGAGAAAAGACCTTTTTGTCTCATATGGACACAAAAGTCAACTCTTATTTTTTCATTGGAGGATATTTGTGCACATGGATTGCTCCTCTTTCAAGCTCCACCCTTGATTAAATCTTTTGCCTCTTAATCTCCATGGTCCATTCCTTTTCAATTCCTTTAAAAGGAGAGCTTTTTTCTCATTCTTAGACCCAACTTTTTATGCTAATCTTATGCTGTAGGATTTCTTGGAGACTTTGGAGCTTTTGGAGACCATTTCTTGCATTTTAGTTTCATTTCTTGCATCATAGCTTTCATGGCATCTAGCTTAGTTTCCTTTATGCTCTAGATTAGCTCATATAGCTTAATTAGCAAGGGTTTGTAATACTTTCCTTTCCTAGCTTAGCTTGCATCTTCATTTTTAGTGTAGTTGCATTGCATCTTCATTGTTGATTCTTGAGGATATTGGCATTCTTTCCCTTGTCTCTTTGAATCTCCCATTGTGTGGTTTACTAGCAAGGTTGCATGCTTCAATAGCTCTAGCTGAGAGCACCATCAACATACTTGTGACTCCATGCCTAGGGAGCTCTTGGTCACTTTCTCAAGGTTTCCCATTCATGGATTCCCTTGGAAGTAATGACTTAGAGAAGTGCACTATTTAGTGTGTACAGTTCTTAGTTTAGTTCATTTGCATTACATTGGTTTATGAGCTTTACTACCACTAGTCCTACTTATAACATTCCAGTTAGAAGAAGTCATAGACTCATGGGTTCTTTTGATCCCGAATCTTCCTCTCCTTTCCTTAGGATCATGTATGATAACTTGATTCTTCATGATTCCAATCCTACTATGGAGCAAAACTCTTCTCACTCATCTCATGATGAGGATGACGCTTTAAGATTTCCTCTTGAGAAAGTCCAAAAACTTTCCATTGAACTTGATAAAATGGGTAATTGGCTTCTTCAAGAGAACCATAATCAAGATTCCATTCAAGCTATAGAGGCTCTTAAGAAAGTTCTCCGTGATAGTGATCAAGGTGTTAACATCTTGCGTGGTATTACTCACCTTGTGCATTCAAATGTTAAACCTTTAGTTGAAGAAGCTCAAGATTTAGGGTTGATTCCTCCTATCACTAGTGTTGAACCTCCTTCTAATCCTTTACCTAGTATTCCTATCTATACTCCTCCTTTGGTGACTATGACGGTTCCCTCTGTTCCTATGAGTGTTCCTCTTGTGTCCCTTCCTACATCACAACCTTCATATCATAATGTTCCTTTCACTTATTTCAATCCACTTCCAGCTGTAGTTCCTAGTGTTCCTCCAGTTGTGTCTTCTATTCCTGTAGCTTCTTACACTTTACCTAGTGTGTCTAATGTTGCTACTCCTCCTATTTCCTCTAATGATTCAACAATCATCAGTTTGGCTCAAACTGTATCATCCTTACAACAACAACTTGCTTCCTTGACTCAAAACAAGTTTAGTATTCCTACATGTGACATGGGAAGTCCCTTGTCTTGAGACATCATTCGTACTCCTATTCCTCAACAAGGTGAGATGTCTCATCTTGAGAATTATAATGGAAAAGGAGACCCTGTTCATCATGTTAAAACATTCCAAATCCTTTGTAGTGATTATGCTCATGACCGTAGGATTTTAGCCAAACTGTTTGCTAGAACCTTCTATGACAAGGCCTTACAATGGTATTGTTCCTTGCCTCCTTATTCTATTGATTCCTTTCCACGACTTGCTAATACCTTTATTCAACAATTTCAAAATAATATTGGCCTACAAGTGTCTTTGACTGATTTGATGCATTGTAAACAAAGTGCTAAGGAAAAATTGACTAAATTTATTGGTAGATTTAAGCATTTGTATGCTCATATTTCCTATCCTGTTCTTGATATTGATATTCAACATATGTTTATTTCAAATTTGCAAAAGGATATTAGAGATAAGATTCTGCTTACTGAATTTATCTCTTTTCAACAACTTTGTGCAGCGCTTCATCATTATCAATTACAAGTGAGTCAATTTGAGAGCAAGACTCCAATGGCTCCTATTCCAGTTGAAAAGATTGATGCTGCTCCTAATCCAAACAAATTTCAAAAATTCAACAACTATGTCAAGATAAACAAACAAGCGAATGTAGTTGCTGATCAAGTTGTTGTTGCATCTCACAATGCCACTTCTGTATCCATTGCTTTTCGATTAAATCATGCGTTTAATCCTCTTTCTAAATCTTTACATGCTATTATGAATAGGTTGTTAGCGGCTAATATGATTACTTTACCTCCTATTCGACCTCTTTTACCTACTACGATTGCATCTAAATCTTTTGATCAAAATGCTTTTTTTCAATATCATCGTCAGAATGGTCATGACACTGAGAAATGTTATTCTTTAAAACATAAGGTTCAAGATCTAATTGATTCTAAGGCTTTATCTGTTGATAATCTGGACAGTAGTGGGAATAAATTTGTCTCTCCTAATTAGAACCTTCAAATCTATATGAACCCTTTACCTACGCATGATACTAATACTATTGCTCAACCATCTACTATGGAAATTGTGTATGATTCAAAGATGGATGATCTCAATCATGTTGTTAATCAAGTGGAGCATGTTGATCAATCTATACCTCCACCTCAACCTCAACTTCAATATCAACCTCAGATTCAAGTTCAATCTCAACCTCAACCAAAACCTAAACCTAAAATGAAAACTCAACCTAAACCTCAACAAAAATTTAAGAATAAGAGACCTCAGAAACTCTTGATTACCTTTGATGACTCTGAGACTATTAAAGCTCCTGATGGTCCCCTTTACATTGCTGCTAGGATTGCTCAGAAACCTATTCGTGGTTGTGTTGTTGATCCTTCATCCTTAGTAAATGTTATCACTGAAGAAAATATTTTTATGAAAAGCTTACAACATGACTTTTATGATACATCAGATGTGTGGATTCAAACTTGCAATGGTTTTATTTATCCATCATTTGGTTGTATTACTTTACCAGTTGAACTTTGTGGAAAAATTGTGAACACTACCTTTGTTGTTGTTCCTACTTCTGATCAATTTCAAGTTAAGCTAGGTTTGCCTTGGTTAACTACCATGCATGTTGTTTCTTCACCTATCCATAAGTGTCTTAAGTTCATTCATGATGAAGAAGTGAAGATTATTAATCATAGTCTATATCAACCTTCCAGACCTAGAGATTGTGCTGCTTTGGATTTCTTTTGGCCTTCATTAGCTAATTCATGTCCTCCTCGACCTGATAATCTTTTTTGATCATATCAAGCTTATAAAAATTGTAAAATTCTTCAATTAAGTTCACCTCCTAGGGATCTTAATCATGGTCTTTTACCTACACCCTCGATATCTCCTTTAACTATGACTTCTAGCTCTATTAATCAAGTTCCTTCTACTGAACCTATCAAAGATCCTATGATTGTTTCTCCTATGGTTAATAATCCTATTGATCTTCCTAAAGAACCTATGAAGGATCCTATGATTGTTCCTCCTAGTTCTCAACCTATTTCAAATAAATCAAAATGAAATCGATCTGCTAATGAACATCATAAACAGGGTCGTGCTCATGCTAAAGCTCAAAGATCTCTACCTTCTACGGATAAACCTATGCATAATGTGGTAGAGTAGATTGTTACTAATAATGATGTTCACATGCATGATTATGATGATTCTATTCATATCTTAGATCCTATTTTGATTAATTTGGATGAAGAAGATATTCTTGATGATACTGATGATGTTAATGATGAATATGAAACTATTGACATTGACATTGATTTACCTAATATGCTTTCATCACAATTAACTCTTACACCTAGTGTCGAACATAGTGATTCTCAAGAGGATCCTTGTTTGGAACTGGCTATCATTCCTATCATGTTGGATATAGTCCCTCTTGTGAGTTACCCACCTTCCCTAAATGATATACAACAAGATGGGGAAAGTAGGTGACATGCTTGATCGGCTTATCCTTCATGGTAGCTTTGTTGTGTCTTTGCCTGCTATACTGTGCTTCTCTCGTAATGTGTTTGCTAAATGTTGTTAGATTATTTTATACGATCCTTGTTACTTAGTTGGTGCAAGGTGATGAAGGAATCGAAATTGTTGTTCAAATTCTTCTATATGTATCTCTATTCTTCTATGTGTTGTTCAATGTTATGTTGTAACTGTGCTATTGTTCATAAATGTTTCCTTGTGTAATCTGCTTGGATTTGAGATATGGTAGCACTAATTCTTTTTGGTCTCCATGTCATGGTCCAAAAAGATTCTTCTTTGTATATCTTATGTGATCTTTCCTCCTTTGCGATTGTAGTTCTACTTTCTTTGGGGAATGATGTCAATTCATTTACAATAATATCATATAAATATTATCTTATGATCATTGTTACCCTAATCCTCCTATCCTATACAAATTTGGCTAAAATCCATCCCCAAGTCCCTGTTTTAACCCTGCCAAGCATCCCTAAAAGTTTCATGGCTTTATGACTTGTCTTCTGGCCTCTATAATTTTCTAACTCCCTGGTCTGTAGTTCAAAAATTTGAAAAAGTAGCCGTTATGCCAAAAAACCCTAGAAAACCCTTTGGCCTATTATAATTCTTTGTTACTTTAACAACCACTTAAGTTCCATCAAATGCATGTGCATTTTAATTCCTTCAGTCACCAAATCTCCGATTCCTGATGGTCAAAGCCCTAACACTTAGCGATCTGGCGAGCGGTTACCTTTTGAGTTGGTGGTCTCTGCTTAGCGGCTAAATTCAAGATTCTACATTTGATGGTTGTCACATGATCTCATGGCCTCAGAAGATTCCATGAGATCTTGCGACGATCATCAATCTTCCTATTTGAGGAGTTCGGTTGTCAGTGGGTCCGACCATGTTGTTCAAGTTGTACACCTTTGATTGGTTAAAGACTTGTGATTTAGTGCCATGTCAGTGCAGGCCCGATGGTTGTCAGTCGATGATGATCTAATGGCTGGCACATGATCTGAAGGAGCTTTTATGACACATGAGATCATGAGCCCGCTGTTGATCTTACTTTATCTCCCGGCTCTGTCAGGTGGGTCCTTGATTTCTGACGTGCTCGTTCATTATTGGTTGGCCAGACGATAGCTTGGATATATTAGTGGGACCATGTCAGAAGGTCTGCGGATGTTTTAGAAGGGCTAAGATCTATGGTGGTCATATGATCTCATAGAATCTTCTAACCCTATGAGATCATGCGACAACCATCTCATGAGAATCTCTGGGTCATGGGTCCAATGTGCTACCTGGCGCTAATGTGCTCACATATGATTGGCTACTATGTGATGACCGAGATTTTTCAGAGGATCTGATGTGTTGTGGGGTCCTAGTTCTAAAGGGATCAGTAGCTGGTGCATGATCTGAAAGAATATTCAGGGGTCATGAGATCATGTGATTACCGTTGGATTGGAATCCAGTTCTCAGTGGGTCCATTATCAGAGCCTGTTGAGGTGTTTGCTGATAGAGCGGTCAGAATGAATAAAAGAGTGACAAGTGGAAAGTCTGGGCCCAGGGTTTAAAGAGTTCTTCGTGACTTAAGAAGACAAAAATCAAAGTGGGTCCAAGCTGACAGGTGTGCCGACGTGCTAATTTTTCATTGGTCCTCGTATTGCCGATGCGGATTTTTGACTTTTCAAGGAGGTTCACAGCTGTTGTAAAGTTGATCTAAGCTATTCATTTGCCAAGAAATAAAAGACATCAATGATCACATTTTAAAATGACCGGCTAGCCGTTATAATTCAAATTCAAATGTCTCTCCAGAGGGTTTTCTGCCAATGATTGATTGAAACATGCTGCAAGCGGCGAGGTAGCTAAGAAATTTATGTCTACATGACATTTGTAGTTGGAAAAGATGATGAGGAAGTCTGGACGGCTATCATGAGTCATTTCTTGTCCCTGTGAGGTACCATTTTAGCATTCATAGTGGGCCTGTTGCAGAAAAGTAGATGAATCCAGGTTGCTTGTCCGCAGGCAAATGAGGTACAGGGATGGGCACGTAAACACAAATATCTAATCGGCCATAGTATTACAGAGATGTATTTATGATCATATTTGATGGGATTAGGGTTGAATATTATTCTAATGTAAAATCCATGTAACCCTAGTTAGGTTTTTGACTCCTGCTAGTGTGCAGTTGAGATGTATATATTGTATTTTGGAGCCTTAGAGCTTAGAGAGTTCACATTTTGTAAAGGAGAGAGTCCACTTTTGAAAGAAAGTCATCCTTTCTTAGAAGGCTATCCATGGTATCTTCTCTACCCTCTAGTCTTCTACTCTTTGTAATCTCCCATTGATAAATTCAAACATTGCAGAGGTATTTTGTGACAATTCTTCATGTCCTTATGCTTCCTTGTCTAAGTTCATCTCTTAATGAATTGAAGTCTATGCATGTTTTCAATGACAACTTAGGGTTCCTGATTCCTCTTACTTTCTATAATTGTGTGTGTTATTGTGTTTTATCTAATTTAGATGTTTTTGTGGGTATACTTTAGCCCCCTAACAGTCTTGTCTCAATCCTACACCGAGTTGCAGAAGTGAATGTCTTCTTGTAGGTCATAAGTTGTGTCTTATGTTCAGGCCCTCCTATGAAACACTTATGCAAGCCTATGTAGTAAGTTGTGACCTACTAGACCTAAGCCTTTCCTTGATTCTATCCCTCTATACTGCAATTCATACCCTAATTTTAGTGTATCACCTAGTAGGTAGTTTGCTTTCAAGCATTTTTACTGTCAAGCATTCCTTCTATCCCTTTCCCTCAAAAGTTTACTTTTCATGTCTAGAAGCTAATTAAGGTGATTATCCAAGAGGAACCATCCTAGAACCTGGAGGTCTCATCTCAGTTAGCATAGGTCCCACACCTGGAGATGATTCCCATGTTATACTAGGTTATCAAGACTACGAGAGCTTGAAACAAGGGTGCAAACTTAGTGTATAACAATCATACTGACCCCATGGTAGGTAGATCCCTTCTGTGTTCTCTGTATGTTTCTATGATTTTTCCCTTGATTTGTCTTCATCTGAGGGCATCTCAATGTGGAAATGTAATCAGTGGAGTTGTTTATGTTTCTGTTAAAGCCATTGCTCCTGTTAAAGTGTCAGCAATGACTTTAACGTGGGGGCATACGCTCTGCTCACCTGTCACACACACACATATTTTTCAAGATACCTTTTACCCTTTTTTGGATTAGTAACTAATCCTTAAAGCATGGATTTATATTTTAGGATCTCTTGATCACTCCAGTTTCAAATACACATATATTTTGATCCCTTAAGGTCGGAAGTGTCCTTAAGACTAGATCTCTTTTTTGTTTTTTGGTTTTATTCTTATGGAATAGAATATTCTTAAGAATTAATCCTTGATGGGTTGACTAGTGAGTAGCCACATTCACTAGGCGGTTCAATTCCATCTTTCCAGTTGCACCATTTTTCTATGTGGTTCACAATAGGACATAAGTTCTCATTGGGCGAGGTAAGCACACCTTCTTTCTCTCTCTAGAGATGTTTCTCTTATTGTGATCAAGGAGTTGAAAAAGACTTGAGTCCCTAGGGACTTAAGGTTTCTCTTTGTCCCTTGGATTATGATAAGATTATCTTTTCATTATGATCTCCTTTACCAAGAGTTTGCATCGAGTCCATACTCTTGCTAAAGTGGGGGCTTAATGTATCATCTTAAAATGAAAGCACTTCCATGTTAAGAGTGTTTAGCCCTCTGAGTAAGTGGTCTGGGGTCATGTTAAGCACCTTGATCAGGTCTTTGCATGTATTTTGCTTTCTCCCCACTTTCCACTTCTTTCTGGCACTTGATTTCTTCATTCTAGGTGAAATTAGGGTTAGGATCCTGAGGATTCTCCTTAATTTCCCTCTTCCATGGCTCTATTTTCTAGGTAGGATTTAGAAATAAGTCCTCCTGGCCTTCATCATAGTAATCATAGGATTTTATGTCTATCCCTGGCATTCTATCCTATTCTGATATCATTTCTAGGTTTCTGGGCATCCCCGGGACCTCCTGACCTGGTTCTTACTGAATCTGGGCCCAGGGTCAAATTTGAGGTTGATCCTGAATAGGTCAAGATTGAGCTCAAACCTGACTAGGTCAAGATCGAGGTTGAACCTAACTAGGTCAGGTCCAACCTTGATTTTGCCCCCCATTCAAATTTCCAATTTCTTTGATTTTCGGGCATCGGGCTTTCAGGATATTTATTTTCCCGCCTCCGGGTTGGCCATTTCGGGTTTCAGGATGGTAAATCCTTTAATTGCATTTAATCTAGGTATATTTTCTAAAGGTTAGGACCTAATTGGGATTTAATTCTCCAATGTGGCCCCTGTAGAGGATTGTGCCCTAGTTCACTATAAAAGGAGGCCTTCCTCTCTCATTTTCACATCCATTATTCACATCTCTCCATCATTTTTTCAAGTCCTCTTCTCCATTCAAGTTCTCTATTGAAGATCAAGGATTCAAGCATTCAAGGCATTGAAGGGATTTGGTTCAAGCATTCAAGATTCATCATCTAAACCCTAGATCTAACCATCATGATGGTGTGATCTTCCTTCAAGATCTTTTGTTCATCTTCAAGATCCTTTTCATTCTTCTATCAAGGTGGATTCCAAGCATACAATCATGGAGGTTTGATTTACATTTATTGTTTTGTTCAAGCTTTCATATCAATATACTTGTTTACATTCAAAATACAATTACATATCTAGCATAGCTTCATTGTTAGATCCTTTTCTACTACTTGCTAGCATTCCTATTTCAATTTCAATATTAAGGTTGATTCCAAACCGGGGTTTGACCAAGGCAAACCCCTCAAACAAACAACAAAAACCCCCATTTTCTTGCAGGTATAGGTGTGAAATTTTGGATCTGAGAGGAAATTTGGATACCTTTTTCAGAAAACTTCTGAGATTTGCAAACAAAATTTGAATCGAACTTCAAATAAAGAATGTAGTATTTGACCTTTTATGAGGGTCAAACCCGACCTGAGCTCATCTTGGAGAAATATTTCTAGGTTTTCTTTGTCTCGACGTTTCCAGTCCAACATAGGTTGCAGAATTGCCTGAAAGTATACACAGACATTAGAATTCGACATTTTCTAGATATGCCCTAATTTGAGGTTAGTATTTGTATTTCAATTATTCCATATTCCAAGCATAATTTCATTCATAGGGAAATATTGGATTTACTCTCTCTCTCTTCCATATTCTTCATAAATTGATTCGATTGTGTATTAACCTCTTGGTTGATCAAATTGGATCTCTTCTTCGAGAATTTGGGTTTGAGAATAGATCTCATATTTCCCCCTTTTCATTCCAATAGAGGTGAATCCATTTTTCCTCTATTCAATATCGTTATTGGCATCTAGATACACAATTTAATTATATTGTTTGTGGCTTGATGGTTACATCATTTGAAAAGTTACTTATTAGTATATATGCTTTATCTTATATACTTTTCACATTTCTCAAATTTTACAGTTATTAACTAATTAATAATTCACATGAATACCATCTATAATGAGACTAACATACAATACAATAAATACAAAAAAATAAATAGCCTTCCATTATTTCATGTCAAGTTATTACCAAAATAGATAGCCTTCCATGTCTTTCGTGCCTTTATTACAAATGAAAGAAAATCCAATTCTTTATCCATGGTTACTAAGGTAAGGGGGTGCACCTACCAAAATCTACGTGAGGGCAAGAGAATCTACTGAATCAATGACTTAATCCCGACTGGTAATGCCATTTCATTCCATTTATGTCAGTAACGGGAGCAAGCATAAGCATAGGCACCTCCATTAGATCCTTACCCATGACGAGAGCCTACATTCGTTTAAGTTGAAGCCCTGCTACCGAGGCAACAAAGAGAGCACAAGCACTTGCAGAGATAAAAGCAAGGGTTAGTTTAGTTTTTTTCCTATCCACACTAGCTTATATGCAATCTCAATCCACTTAATCTACAACCAAAAGCATTATACAGTAGATAGGAACTTTGACGCTTGCGTCCCTTGTTAGATTATGGTTTTTTAGGTTGAAGTTGTAGATTTAGTTCACTTAAATATGTGTAAATTTGTCATGTAATTCTTTGATTCAATTTCATTAATTTTGCACTTCTAGTATCAAGATCATTGGATTCTTTCTTTTTAATTGGTCATCAAGAAGTTGTGGTATTTAAAAATTCTACGAGGATGTTGCCAAATTGTTTGGAACAAGTTTTCTGGGTCAATCAACTTTACAATTGTGTTGATGCAAGTTTTCACATGTTAACATGTTACATCAAGAGCATTCCCTTATTTGAGTTTATGGTTTCAAAAGACACTTGAAGGACCCATCAGATAAGAAATTTAGTTGTTCCACTCAAAGAGACCTTACTTAGTCTTAATAATTGCCATTAGTCACATGATCTTTTGGTTGTAATGGGATTCTTTATTCCATCAAATCTAGTGTATAAGCATCAAGTTTTAGATTTTATATTTTTCTATTGTATAGATCTATTAATTTGTACATAATACAAGTTGAAATCACAAATTTAAATCCTTTTGTATACATATTAAACAAAGAAATTTTATGATGTGTAGAATAGGTACTAGAAAAAAAAATAGACCAACTAACCCAAAATACATAATAGCCACAAGAAAGTCAAAAGAAATAATCATTGCAACTTATACATAATACAATTTAAAATCATAAATTTAACATAACATAATCCTATTCAAAATAATATAAATTTTTTAATTAAAAAAAACTAGAACAATGAACCTACAATGAATAATGAGCATAACATAATCCACCGTATTGGGTACCACAACACACTCTTGCTCTACTTGCATTTCACCCATCCTCATGCTCTTCTTGCAAATAACATGATACTTGAGCCAATGTCATTAGATATTTGAGCCCAAACCAAAGGAATATGAAATTGGTGGCACAACTGGGATGCCTATCCAAGCCCATCTTACCTAATCTATCTTCTATCAAAATCTCTACTTTCAGTTCCTCTTTGTCATTCATAGGGGCCCTTTTGATCCTACTGCCAATAGTACGACCCCGCCCATTTTTAAAAAAAAGATTATGTGAATTGGGGTCAATGTTTTTCATAACCACATTTGCCAATTGTCATTTCCATTGGGGAGAGGACCTAATAGATGAGCACTCTAAATATACTATTCACTCTAAAGATATTTGTGCCTCAACAACGTCATTCACATTGGAAGGGATAGTCAGTAGCTCAAAACTGGATCTAACCAAGGGTCTTGATTCTTGGTTTGGGACACATTATGCACCTACTCTATCCTATGTAGAGTCACCACCTCTACCTTGGAACTCTCGTGCAACAAAGTAATTAAGCATCTCATTGAGAAAAACTTGCAAAAACATTTCCTAAAAATTATTGCAACATCTTATAGCTATTTCATGGAGGATGGTCAAAATCTATCCACCACCTAGACCATAAATTATTACTTACCTCTTGGTAATGGATAGAGAACCTTATTCCAGATCAATTGTTGATTTTCCTACTCATTGATAATCAATGAGATACAATATACTATGATGATTTAGCAAGGGTGGTCTTGTGGGAGTTTGCTAATGTTATATATTTTATTCTTGCAAGTAATGCCTCTAATTAATTTTCATTATTTTCTATTTGACCTAATATTCTTTCTTAAGTTCTTGGAGGATGTTGATGCATTGAAGGAGGTATTTACTATGGTTGTTTCAAGAGGGTTTTGATGAGGAGGTGAGTTATAGTTTTGATAATTTGTAGGTGCATTATTAACTCGTAAAATATTAAATAAATCCCATTTAAAAACTAATTCAACCTATCCATTTAATCCAAATGTTACATTATAAAGCTACAAACACTTGTACATATTCATTTTTGGTCGCATATTCAAGATATTTTGGCCATGATAGAGAAAAATAGAGATGAAAAATAGGATCCAATAATACAAGTGTACTCAAAACATTTTCAAGATACAAGTTTGCAGGTGAGAAACAACAAATTTAAACTATATTTTCTTTTATGGTGAAAAGAAAAGTACCATATGTGAGCATGTGTTATAATGTGTTTGTGTTAAGGCTTGGGTCATGATTATAACATGAGAACATATAACATGAGTATGTTAGAATATGCCCACTTTTTGGTCTCATAGAGGCCAAAGAGTGCAGTGGAAATTTTCTAGTCTCCCATCTTTGTGCAAACACCCAAAGTATTTTGGTTCTAGATAATACTTCTTATGACTTCATGACTTGGAATAACTTTTTGGGAAAGGTGTTATTCATTAGGAAAGTAGTAAGTAGTGCAAAGGTTCTAGTATAGAGTTGAACACATCATTGCTTTAAATTTATTATTGGATTAACTTAGAATAGACTACAACATAGTCTCTTGGATTAGAAATATTTATTTTATTCTACACATATATTAGAAGCATTTTAGGTTTAATGAAAAGAGTTAAGATTTTATTTATTTGTAGCACTTAGTGAAGTGGGTGTTAGGTTCTATGTTCCAACTCAAAATAGTCTTGTATTAACATGGAATAGAGGGCACAATGAGTTATGTGTAAACCTATGAGGTATCACTCGTGATTGGTAAGCTTATATGTTTCTTCTCTTGGGACTTTGTAGAGTATTGTGTAACCTAGCAATTTGTGTTGTGCATGTCATCTTTGTAGTTGGATTGTTGTTGAGAATGATATATAGTTTAAAACCTTGTGGCCCTCTATCTTGTGCAGAAGTTTTCAACTATTTTGATCTTGTATAAAGTTAAAATATTTTGCTTTATAGCTAGTTGAGCTATCATTATTTTTATTGTCATTTAGAGATTATTTAAACCACCCTTTGTGATGTGTGATGAAAATATTGAATGGATGGGTCACGGTTGTGTAGAGTCATTGGCTTCATCTTTAACCTTCTATAAAAGTGAATTTATTGTTCACTAGGGTTGTTTAATAATCCCTAAAGAGTGGAGTATCACATGGTATGCCACCACCCAATTCATTGGTTGAATATGCTAGTATCAATGTTTTTGTTAGTAGTGAAGCAATAAGTTGCAACCTTCTACCAACTTAGCTACGTGGCCAACAATTGTGTTTCTCCCAAGCCAATTAAGTTAACATAAATCACAATAGTGTTAAACCTTGTAAACATTCTTAGCAAATTAGTTGAGTATGAATTAAGTTTCTAAACTTCATGAATATTGTTGAATCTATTTGTAGTGCTTAAGGAATC
This sequence comes from Chamaecyparis obtusa, assembly GCA_027943335.1. Lineage (NCBI taxonomy): Eukaryota > Viridiplantae > Streptophyta > Pinopsida > Cupressales > Cupressaceae > Chamaecyparis > Chamaecyparis obtusa. Next base: position 930,763 of record BSBK01008308.1, on the reverse strand, counting down.
AAGCATTGATACAAAAATTTAGATGACTCTTTTTCTCACTTACAATTTGCATGCTACACTAATATGATCAATATTAGTTGTTTCTTCATAGGATAAAATATTTATAGAATATCTCGACGTATATTTTTCTTGAGCTTACTTGAAATAGATTTGTCTTTTTCAAAAGCCTCAAGAAGAGATTGATTTGTTAAATTTAACATTATCATCATGAAAATCAGGTATCTCATTGTAATAATTATTTATATGTTTGTAGGGAATTTTGAAAGGGTAACCATTAAGTGATCACCTTTAATTGACAAAACTATACATGTGTGTGTTCTATTTAAGTCAAACTTGTGGTTTTATATTTACATATTAATATGTTACCAATGATACTACACATTAGTTGTACAATTTTTTATAGGCAACATTTATTATGACTAAACTTAAAATCAATTCATAACAAATTATGTAAGCTCTTTCTCCCAAAATCTAGGTAATGTTTTTTTGTGGAGAGGGGATCTATAATTATAAAAAATTATTTAATAATTAAAAAATAAAATTGATTATAATTAAATACTTCTATCTAGAATAAAAGGAAATATTTTTTAGTAATTTTTTTGATAAATTTATATCTAGGAAAAAAATTTGATCCATTTAAAAACTAATTCAACCTATCCATTTAATCCAAATTTTACATTACAAAGCTAAAAATACTTGTACATCTTCATTTTTGGTGGCATATTCAAGACATTTTGGCAATGATAGAGCAAAGGGAAGATGAAAATTAGGATCTTCAATAATACAAGTGTACTTGAAACAATTTTAGGACACAAGTTTGTAGGTGAAAAATAAAAAATTCTAATTATATTTTTCTTTCATGGGAAAAAAAAATACCATATGTGAGCATGTTATAATGTGTTTGTATTACGACTTAGCTACTGATTATAACATGAGTATGTTAGAACATGCCTACTTTTTGGTCTCATAGAGGCCAAAGAGTGTGGTGGAAATTTTCTAGTCTCCCATCTTTGTGCACACACCCAAAGTATTTTGGTTCTAGATAATACTTCTTATGACTTCATGACTTGGAATAAATTTTTGGGAAAGGTGGTATTCATTAGGGAAGTAGTATGTAGTCCAAAGGTTCTAGTATTGAGTTGAACACATCATTTCTTTAAATTTATTATTGAATTAACTTAGAATAGAGTATGGCATAGTCTCTTGAATTAGAAATATTTATTTCATTCTACACATATATTAGAAGCATTTTAGGTTTAGTGGAAAGAGTTAAGACTTTGTTTATTTGTAGCACTTAGTGAAGTGGGTGTTAGGTGTTATGTTCCAACTCAAAATAGTCTTGTGTTAACATGGAATAAAGAGCATAGTGAGTTATGTGTCAACCTATGAGGTATCGCTCATGATTGGTAAGATTATATGTTGCTTCTCTTGTGACTTTGTAGATTATTGTGTAACCTAACAATTTGTGTTGTGCATGTTATTTTTGTAGTCTGATTGTTGTTGAGAATGATATATAGTTTAAAACCATATGGTCTTCTATCTTGTGCAAAATTTGTCAACTATTTTGATCTTGTATACTGCTAAAATATTTTCTTTTATAGCTAGTTGATCTTTCATTATTTTTGTTATCATTTAGAGATTATTTAAACTATCCTTTTTGATGTGTGATGAAAATATTGAATGAATGGGTCATGGTTGAGTAGATTCATTGGCTTCATCTTTAACCTTCTATAAAAGTGAATTTACTATTCACTAGGGTTGTTCAATAATCCCTAGAGAGTGGAGTATCACAAGCTATGTCACCACCCAATTCATTGGTTGACCATGCTAATAGCAATATTTTTGTAAGTAGTGAAGCAATAAGTTGTAGCCTTCTATCAACTTAGCTATGTGGCTAACAATTGTGTGTCTCCCAAGCCAATTAAGTTAAGTTAAATCACAATAGTGTTAAACCTTGTAAACATTCTTAGCAAATTAATTGAGTATGAATTAAGTTTTAACACTTCATCAACATTGTTGAATCTATTTGTAATGCTTAAGGAATCAAGCATCTGGAAAAATTTTTAGATGACTCTTTCTCTCACTTACAATTTGCATGCTACACTAATATGATTAATATTAGTTAGCTAGTTTTTCATAGGATAAAAAATTAATAGAATATAGAGGTATATTTTCCTTGAGCTTACTTGAAATAGGTTAGTATTTTTCAAAAGCCTCAAGAAGATATTGATTTGTTAAAGTTAACATTATCATCATGAAAATCAGGTATGTCAATGTAACAATTTTTAATATGTTTGTAGGGAATTTTGAAAGGGTGACCATTTAGTGACCACCTTCAATTGACAAAACTGTATAGTTTTGTGTTCTATTTAAGTCAAACTTGTGGTTTATCTGTACATATTAATATTTTACCAATTATACTACACATTAGTTGTGATAGTTTTTACAAGCACCATTTATTTTGACTAAACTTGAAATCATACATAACAAATTATGTAAGCTCTTCCTCCCAAAATTTAGGTAATATTTTTTTTATGGAGAGGGGATCCTATAATAGGAACATATCATTTAATAATTAAAAAATAAAATTGATTATAATTAAATATGTCTATCTAGAATAAAATGAAATATTTTCTAGTAATTTTTTTGATAAATTTATATCTAGGAAAAAACTTTGACATGAATTGTTGTCATTTTGTGGAAACATCTTGTAACATTAGCCAGAACTAGAAACTTCGAGTCATCTTTCTTTTAATATATAATAAAATTTTCTTAATGAAACAACGATGACTCCTCACTTTAATTATACTTTGTTTATTCTCTTTCTCTTTTCAAAGCAATCGAATAAACTCCACTCAAAATAAAATATATTTTAAAAAAATATACAACCTTAATTATTCGACCCATCCATAATACCACATTCGTAAAAGTCACTCTTTTTAAGAAGAAGGAAACAACATTATTATTATTATAATATCTTAATAATCATTAAAAAAATATTACCTGAGCTCCTTTATAGTGAAGACCTTTTTACTATACATAAATTCAAATAGCAAACTACACCCAATGTACTTAACCTGCGTGACAGTTCGTAGCAATACAATGCAAAAGAAACAAAAACTTTTCTACTCCCAATGCCGGTTTCTTTACAAACCTTGCAAGCGAAGGAAGTCCTCCATCTTCTTCAAAGGAAGGTTGAGCCCATCCTGCACGTTTTCCATGACCAGGAAAACCCTTAAACATCAAACAAAAGTGTTGTAATTGCCTTGATTTCCTGCAGGTGTGATGGGACCAAAGAAGCCGAAGAGCTTTTCCTTTACCCAACATACGAAATTCACTAACTTGGCCCATAAACATGAACCTTTCTTCTCACTAGAACCAGAACCATTGTTTGAGAGCAGGGGAACGGTCACTTGAGATAGCTGGTGAGAGGTGCTTCGTAAAGGAGGAACTGAAGGATGGATGTTGATTCTTACTGTAGAATCTCTCACATGATATGTGGGTGGAGGTGGAGATGGAGATGGAGATGGAGATGGAGGTGGTTTGTACTTCAAAAAAGTAGTGTTTGCAAGTGTTGTTGGGTGGTGGTGGGGCAATGGTACCGTTGGAGGCGGAACGCCACAGTTTGTTGGAGGGAGGTTGATTTTTAGTGTGAAATCTCTGAGATGACTTGGAGATGGAGATGGAGATGGAGATGGAATAGTACATACGGATTTGGGAAGAGTTGTGTTTGTTGGATGGTGGAGGAACAATGGTGTTGGTGGAGGCCGCGCGCCGCCACTAATGCTGACATTGGAATGTTGGGTCAATCTCAGGTTATTTGGGCAAACATTGGAGTGAGGCATTCGCTGTGATTGTTTGTCAAAACACATTGAACTAGCTTCATCACAATTAACTTTAGCAGGGATGTCGATTCTTACCGTACCAATTCTGAGATGTTGGGGTATTCGTGCTGGGGTATTATTATTATTATTATTTGCGCCTGCAACTGGTGTTGGGTGGTGGGGTATTCGTATTGGTGGACGCAGAGCACCATCCCTGGTCCCTTTGCCGATACCCACAGATCTCACACCTCCTCGTACACGAGGAAAATAGTTTGCACTAGAATATCGTCTTACCACTGGATCGCTCAAACTGGAGAAGAATTCCTCCGATCTTCTGCTATAATTTGGGAGAACCAGCATCACCTTCACTGTGGGCAGTCCAGCTTTTCTCAACACCCAGAGCCTTCTGTTGTCCAGAGACCACAGCACGCTTCTGTGTTGAACCACATTCAAGGGCATAAAGACTGCTGGGCTCAACTGGTTGTTTCCAATCTGATCGACTGCGTCATCTATGCGCTGATACTCATAAGGCTTTTTGAATGTATTTTTGATGGAGTCCTGGGTAAATCTGAGGATCTCTGGGGAAACAACACTGTGAGCCATCGGATGTGATTATTTGTGAAAACAACTCGAGCTTGCTTCCTTATTTAAGTGCATTTCTGTTTTTCTTATCGTGGAAGTGACCGTCATGACTGAGTGGGGAATCTTTAGCCATTTTCTTTCCCCTTTTTGTCTCATCTCATCTTTTCCCATAGATCACTAGTGAGTTGCGGATCTGGGCAATTGTCTTTTTCTTTTCTTCTAATGAATTATAATCATAGGTGTGCTCCCTAGTATTCTCCCATATGGGCCCTCATGGAGCTAGCAATCAATGTACCCAGCTGCATTTAAGTACTCCTTACTACATGGGCGACTAAACAAGGAAAGCTACCCTAGTCATCAAAGGCAATGTCTATGCAATCGACAAATTGCATTTTACTAGAAGTTTTTTTCATTTATTAAATAAATTGAAAATCATAAAACAATTGTGTTGTGGTTTTAAATTTAATTAATAAATAGAAAAAAAAGTGACTAATTGGATGGCTCCATAGCCATTTTGGTTATCAAAGACTACCCACACCTTTGAGAGGACATTCAATAATGATAAGCAACTATTGACCATCCACCTTGGGTGGAGTCCAAACAAAAGGTGACTTGGTGAGTGATAAAGAGAAGCCTCTTTAGTGTTTCTTAGAGTTGTTGGATCATCATTACAAGTAGGAGGATTTAGAACGATAAAGCACAAAAAGAAAAAAACCTAGCAATGATGTAGCACACATTCTCCTACTAAGCAAACAAGTGTAGGTGTTACTCTTCAACGGTTACTTTGTTGGCCTAAACTTGTATATGTGCATGAGAACATGATAAACCTATAGTAGTTTTGGTCTAGGTAAAAAAATAGATTCTACATCAAAATTAGTATAGTGAAATTCATATCATTCTATAACTAAAAAGCATTCCCTATCTAAAAGTGTCATAGTTGGGAGAACCTACTACAAAATTTGATATTGCTAGCCTATAGAATACTATCCCATTTGAAAGGATAGATGAAGATATAGATTGGAAAATTGATAGAAGACATGAATCAATTGTTGAGCCTTCTACCAAGAAGTGAAAATTTTGAAAAGATGTAATAGAGTTTCAATTTTTCCCACACAATAGACATCTCAGAATAGAAAAGCCAAGATGTGTTAAATGGTTTTCAATATGACACACCAAGAATATGAGAAATCATATGCTCCTCCAACACTTTCTAGATTGTTTGAAAGTGTTTTGTGTACATGAAAGGAGGATATTTCAATAACAAACATTGATGTCAAGTTAAGGGAGTATCATAAAAGGACTATTAACATAACACTTCAAATCCCCCCATCAAGGATTAGCAAAACACATAGATTTTGTGCAATTGTTGAGATGACATTGACCTCAATTATTCTTTGAAATTCTCTCTATCCATAGGACAAAAAATTAACCATAGTCATGGTTTATGGCCAAGAAAACTAAGTGGAGTTAATGTTGGAATATAAACCTTGTAGGTCCTTAAATCCTCTTATATGCAACTTAAGGAGTGCATTCTATGAACCGTAACTAATAACATGGTTTGAGACCACTAAATGGGTTTGGTTGATAAAAAGACAATAGTTAAGTGCATGCCCATTTTGAATTGTCTATTGTTAATAGTTTTGCATGTTATCAATATGATTTTGGAAAGAAAAGTGCTACTTTCTTGTAGAGAATTTGGAGATATTATAAGTGAATGAAAGCTAAGGTCATACAAGGTTGTTCTCTCACATGGAGAGCTAGATGTAATACACATGGTAAGAATCTGTAGGCTTTACTATCTTTCCTATCTTTGTATCCAAATTCAATACAAAATATAGTGTCTTGTCTAGTAGAACTAATAAGGTCTTGGCCTCTAAAGTACTTGACAAGACAATAAATAATCATTCAAGTCTATGGAAACCCTCATGTGTTTTAGTACAAATTTCTTGTATGACATTTTCTTCAAGTCAAAATAAAGATTATTATGATTCTTCAATAAAAGAGCTAAATTAAAATAAATCGTGGGTTGCTTTGGTTGTCAAGGAGAGAGGTTAAAAGTGAGATAAAATAAATATACAATTTCTCTTAGATTAAATGAAGGGTAAAAAACATGTTCCACAAATTTTGTAAAAGATTTAGAAGGTAAATAATTATCAAGATTTATTTTTAAAAAGAAGTGAATATGCTTGAGCAAATTTGATAGCACAAATAAATATGAAAGAGCGTGATGGTTTGAAAGTCACTCGTAAAATATTACATTAACAATGTGTATGCCACCTAGAGATGGCATGGAAATCACTCAAGAGAGAAGGTGGTATGGTGAGTTATGGGCATAGGAGAAGGGGTGTGTAATGTTTGTCTAGAACACACCATAAAATCTACATCTAATATTATCTTGGCCAAGATTTTGATGCATAGACATTAATGTGGTGCTTGTAGACTAAATTTATGGTATAGTCTACACCTTGTTGTAGTAGAAATTTCTTGTATGACATTTTCTCCAAGTTAATTTATAAATATTATTATGATCCTTTGGGAAAAAGAGGAAAATCAAGATAAATTATAGTCATTTTGGTTGTAAGGGAAATAAGTTAAAAGTGAGATAGAATACATATATAATTTCTCATGGGTTGAATGAAGGGGAAAAAACATGTTTAATAACCTTAGGAATAAGGTTTAGAAAGTAAACAGTTATCAATAAAATAAAGTGAGTACGCTTTAGTGGATTTAATAAAATGAATAAATTAATTTAATTCTTAATGAAAGGGGTGTGATGTTTTGAAAGCCACCATTAAGTTACTACATAAGAAATTTATATGAGGCCTTGATTGACATGGAAATCACTCAAGGGAGAAGGCAGTTTGGTGGATTATGGGCATAGGAAAATGAGTGGGGCATGTGTATAATTACACAATTTCTTCCTAGAGGGTACCATAGCTAAGAGGCCCTAAATAGTTGGGATCTTCTAGGTGTGAGAGAAACCATTTCTAGAGTTGCCTCAAATAATTATTACTTGGCATTGATTTCAAATATAAGTTTTCAATAATGATGATAATAAATATAAATTTTTTTATTTTTTTTAGCATTTAATTTTATACTCTAAATTCTTGTTTACAAATTTATTCAAATACTCATTATTTTAAATTGTATGCAACCCTAAAAAATATTATATTTTGTTGACTATTCAATTTTAAGCCTCAAAATTTGATAGTTAAAATTTTATATCATATTTAAAACTTATCTACTAACGAAAACAACATGATGATCAAATCTTTGAAGAAAAAATCACTATTCAGTCACTGCTCCCCACGATGTGGAAGAGCTTTCTACCCAATCTTGATGTGGGTTACTAGTTGTGTTCCTAGTGTGTTGTTAATAGTCTATTGTTGACCTTTTTGTAAATGGTCATTTTGGCTTTTGGAGTTTACACCCTCAAACTATAGTTTTGTAAGGGACACGACCCTTGTTTCGTTGTTGATTAATATTAAAAAAACATGATTATCAGAATACTTTATTAATGAAATATTACCACAATGTAGACCTATGGAATGACATGATAGATTATCCTATATATCACCTTTGATCACAAAATCTTAATTAATACCCTTATTTTTCATTTCTACCCCTACACCTTAAGTTTTTATAACCCCTCCTAGTGCACAATTCTTATTAATTATTCCCTCTTTTTACCATATATCTTACGTACTTATTTTTTGAATCAAATTATTCATACAAGTATTTATTATGCCCCTCGTATATAAAATTGAACATTTTATTCCCATAACTATCAAATTCAAAAACCTCAACACTACGAGGGATTGCTCGGGTTGCCTCTCTGTTGATCTCACGATCAATGATGATAACTCTCTACCTCTTCAGCCCCAGTCATGAACCAACAAAGAGGCTCAAGACCCCATCTCTAAGGACCCCAAAGGGAAACAGGGAAACCCCTCTACCTAGTCCCCCATTACGCTTGAGACCTCAGAAGAAAAATCCAAAGGGGAATATCAAAGTCAAGACACCAAAAAAGGGAAAAAGGTCTGGAGGACCTTCAATATCAATATAGCATGCATAGGGATCATAAGGGAGACTGTTTATCCTCAAATTATGGAGGATACCAAAGGAAAAATCCATAAGGAGGAGCTGATTGACCTCGCTCTCGTGGTTCTCAGTGATAAGGCTAGGGAAATGGAGATGGATTTCCACAACAATACTAAGAATAGTATGATGGATCAGTATAGGTCCTTCAAATGGCTATTTGATGAAATTGAAGAACTCAAAGAAAAAATTCAAAGTATTGATGACAAGGATCACAAAACCGCCGAGCAAAAGCAAAGCCTGGAGGCTAGGGTTGAGTACCTAGAATCTAAAATGATCAGTCTAGAGGACACCCTAAAGGGTATTGCCGAGCAAAACTATAACATTCTAAAAGAATCCAATGACCACATTAAGCTTCTTATCAACAAAATGGAAGAAAAGATGGACAATAGGGTTGATCAGAGGACTATGGAGGAAGAGAAGAAGAAGCCCAACAAGGGTCCAGGCAAAAGAACCACAGCTAGAACAAAGAAAAATAGGGAGGATGATGGCTCCCATGGACCCCAAGACATTCAGAATGTTAAAGAGGCAGCTAAGATGATGGAGGCTCTCGAATGCAATGTTGTTGTCATGCTCAAGAGCCTGGCTTAACCTGACTTCCAATGCCTGCCTCTTTTTGCTCTATTTTGTCCTTTTTTTGTGGTTGTTTCTTGGTTGGCCTTTTTGTGGCATGTCCCTTTATTTTTAATGCTTTAACTCTGAACTTATCTCGTTACTTCTTTTTAACAATGTTGTGGGTTTCAGGCACCCTGTAAAACATATTTTACTTAATCAAAAACTATCAAATTCAAAAAATAAATAGTACTATAATATTAAACATTGATCCTTAATTAAAAAATATTTTGTGAAAATAATTAAGGGTAAATATTTGATTTGTATACAAGGTGATTCTTGACTTATTTTCAATATAGCGTAATATTTTTCATTGTATAGTCTCACACATTGGCTCAATAACACCAACTCATGTCGTCACACTTCCTTAGACACACATGAAAGCCTACCCTGTATCAATTACCTAGTTGAGTATTTGTTAGTATGGTTTCACATAGATTTACACAAGCACTAGCTTTAACAATATAAATAATCATGAGTGTAAGTCAAATATATGACTCTATAATTCTTTGTATTGTGTATATGGCACTCCACATAGATTCAAATGTATTCACTTAGATATGATAAACTTGACACCATACATATTTGACACTTAGTTCTGTCAAAACTATATGATCATGCCAAATAATTGATATCATTTCATTCCAATATCTAGCACCATCTCATTTGCATGTAATATTCATCATACATGCATGACATTTATTGTAGCTAATATCAATACATGTAATATTAAATAAATACAATACATTGTATACTTTTCAAATTAGTTATTTTTCCAAACATATTAAAAAATTAAATGTCCACACAATTCCTATATAATCACATTAACCTTCATTGCTAATATCCCATTAGCTATATAATCACAATACACTATTCGCATATGATATGCACCATGCATGTGTGGAAAATATCCTTGCTAATATCAATATATGCAATATTGTTAGTGGTCTAGATCTAATAACCACTTGTATAGATAAAATACACTACATACAAGTTATAAATTAGTTATCCTACAAATTATCTTAAACAAGTAAATGGGCACAAGGCCTTAGGCTTATACATAAATAACATAGGTTGTATTACAAAATATATTAAAAAATTAAATGGACACATTACCTATAAAACCACAATAATTTTCATTGTTGGTCATATATGCTTTACGATTCTATAATGTACATTGTTAATGATTAAGATGAAAATATTACTCACATCTTTTTCATGCCAATTCATATTTGACATGGCATCATAAACCTCATGTACTTCAAATATGTTCTATAAAAAATACCAATACTCCATTAGCATATCTGAATAACCTTCGCAAGATCTAATTATCTATTCCACTGATTGATTTAACCATTACTATAAAAGCTAATAGATCATTCCTATAGTTCTTGTCACTAGTCTCACTAGGTAAAAGGTTTCAAAATATTAGCACCATTACTTTACTTCCACTCAATAATGTTGAAAGAAAATGTAAAGCCAAATAATTTCTAGTGAAAAGGTTCAAACCTATTTTTATGAAAATAATCACTTACAAAAGGATGCCCAACTTTTTTGATATTAGAATCAATATATGTGGAATGTTCTAAGTCATAGGATGTAGGATTTGACCTCATCTAACAAATCTCATGGCATAATTTTTTTTACCTCGAGCTTATGTTAGGAATATGTGTTGCAGACCTTTCATAGCATGAATTATTTTAATATGTAAAAAAATATTTAATTGTATAGTGCATCTTTAGGATATATATCTAAAAACATTAAGTATAAATTATTTGGGTTCAATTGTATTAATAAACATAATAAATTGGTTAGATATTTTGTGTGTGTGTACCAAAGTGTAAATGTGGGGTCAATGGTTTTGTTTAGTCCTGGTTTCAAGGAACATGACTTTACCTTACCACTTTTTTATATTTGTGTGAGTGAGAAATTCTATAAAAGAAAACATTATGGAGACTCATTTTGTATTCGATAATTGATTTTTAAAAATACAAAACTTTTAGTATTCACTCTTAACTATATTTCTTCCAATCATTTTAAAGAAATACTAAATACAACAAAAATGTAAAGGGACACACACCAAATAGTATACCATAATTTAGTGAGGAAAATATGAACAATCTTGTGTGTGAAGTTCCAGCTTCTCAATCTTACTATTTTTTTTAAATAATTAATAATTTAGAAGTAATTCCTGTTAGATTATATTATATTCAAAATTCAAATGCATGTATCTCAAATCACTCATCTAAATTTAGGTTTAACTAATTTAGAAAAAATTAGTGGTCACTTTTGACCACCCTCTTTTGATATATGATTTTTATGCACTTACCTATAAAGTTACTTAAGTAACACTGTATTATGACCATAAACTTTTAATCATCTTCTTTAGCATCTAATATATTTTTCCCACTAAAATAATGATATCTCATTAATTATAAATTATATTTTATTTATTCTCCTCTCATTTTCAAACTTTAACTTAGAACTACACTCAAAAACTTAAATGGGGTTCACCATTTAGTGTGTTAGTTAAGTGAATCATCTTCTTTAGCATCTAATATATTTTTCCCACTAAAATAATGATATCTCATTAATTATAAATTATATTTTATTTATTCTCCTCTCATTTTCAAACTTTAACTTAGAACTACACTCAAAAACTTAAATGGGGTTCACCATTTAGTGTGTTAGTGGTGTTGTCCCCACCCAAGTTTAAATCCCCTCTGGGCCATTGTGATCATGGATATGTGCCTTCGATGATCCAATGTGCTTGCGGGTTTGGGCCTCAACCGTGTAATAAAGAGATGTGGCCTTAATGTTTCATAGGTCCAGGTCAAAATCACTTCACCTATGTTGATGTTTGTAGCATCGGTTAGATAAATAATAACGATGATATGATTATTATGAGAAATGATATATATATATATATATATATATATATATATATAATTAGATTATAATTATTCTCATAATAACTAAATAGTTAATTTGATAAAATAAATTAAATAATAATGAATAGACATGTCCCATGAAGGGACATGTCTCTCAATGTGTTTTCCACAATATAAAAGAGAGATCACTGCTCTTGGAAAATATATACTGAAGAGGCAATGTTAATACATTTGCAGCGATCCTAATAAAACTCAACAACCTAGTTGACTAGATTTGATCCAAAAAGAAACTAAAATATATAATTTCTATAAGCGGGTAAATGCACAAAGATGGGGGACCAAAAAGGGGGTATAAGATGCCACTTTTTTCTTGAAATCAGCAAACTTTGAACTTCAACAAGAAATTGAAGATAGTTAGACTCAAAATTTTAAGATGGGACAAAAACAAGAGTTTTAATACTATGAATCTAGTTCCTAAACTACTAATTTATTTTGAAAATGGTGCAGATTAAGGCCCTCAAAAAGAGGGAGCACAAAAAGTGGTCCTATTTTTTATGAAAAAACATAACATAGCGTTTGGTGTGCTCCCCCTAAAAAGTTAACTTTTTTTTGAATTTTTTTAATCACTCTAGTGAGAAGTTAGCTAACACCACGTAGTTTATCCTAGATTTTTTTGCTAATTTTTTGATGAATGTATAACTTTTTATGAATTTATGAAGTGCACACATACTGAAAATGTGAAATTTCTGTGTGATCCCCCTAGAAATCATTTAAAACTAATCGAAATCAAATTTTTATTTTTTTTTAAGTGTGAAGCATGGAGTCTAGTTTCTAAAAACGTAACTTGTTGCAAAATTTGATGAACGGGCCAAAATCTATGCCCAAAATACTACACGTTGGTTTTTGACAAAAAAAGAGACATACACACAAAAGAAATTAGAGATGAAAAACTTAACATAATTAGAATTCAAAATAAATTATATGGTTAGATAGCTAAAAGAGAGATCTACAATATCACATCGTCTTATTTTAATGTTATTGAATCATGAGTAAACCTAACAAGGAGCACATAAAAAAGATGTCATTTTTTTGTATGTTTACTAGAAAACATGTCTCGAGCCTATTTGAATCCTCCAAGCCTTTGGTTTGGATGTCCAAGGTAAATCCAAGCCTTAGGATTGGTGGATTCCAATATCTTAAAAAGCGTGTGTGCCCTATAGGGCGTGCGCACTATAGTGTGAGCGCACTATGAAAATCTATGACTCTCTCTCTCTCTCTGGTGTAGGGCACCTAGGCTTGGTGGTTGGACTTGAGTTTTTGTTTTTTAATAAGGGATGTGTTTCACCATCCATCTAGTTGTTTAGTCCTCCTTGTGTGAATAAGGCTCCTCTGGTTATTTATCGAACCACGAGTCCTTAGTTCACTGGACATTTTTGTTTCTTTAAGATGTTTTCTTCCAATGTTTTTTGTAATGCGAGCTATTTATTTTCTTGTAGTGTTATGGTCATGGTTACCCATGTTCACCATGCTCTTATGTTTTCAATTTTGTGAGATGTTTTCCCACCATTGACAATCGGACACACACTTGGTGTTACCGACCTTTTTCTCATATACACACAACGACCACAACTGACTAAGAATCATTTGAATCGGTTGCACAATTTGGTGAAGTTCTTGAAGCACAAAAACTAACTCTGTAAAACAAGAAACAGTGATACAGAGTTTTGGACATGGAAGCAGAGTAATAAAAAAAGATCATACTTTTTCTGAAACAATTCTGTGCACAGTGTATTTGTGTTAAATTTTACTGTCATTCAGTCGTTACAACATTGCTTGGTAAAAAATTTGAATCAAGTGAGTTGTTGTTGGATTGGTTTAAGTTTGTTATGTTTAAATAAACTAGGGCACATTTGTTTTGATCCCTATGACCTGAGTCTTCACTATTTGGGTCTATAGTGTCAATGCAAGCCTAACTCATGTTTCCATCAAAGGAACCCGATATCTTTGGGTGAAGCATGAGTTAGGGGCAGACTTGTTAATAAACCAAGATCTTAGGATTAGAGGATCGCAGTGATTGACTACTTCTATTTCGATGCCCTAAATCATTAACGACATATGTATTTAGGAGTAAATGACATACTACATAGCTGCAAAACATTGTGAGGACAAGTAAAAAGATGAAGCAAAGTGCTTGGAGTCTGTAGAATACTTCCAAAGGGTGGCAACATACCTGTGTACCCATTCCCAGAATAGTCCATTTGGAACCTGTGTCGAAACTGATCAATTGGACCAGGGGACTTTCTGACAGTTTGGGAATGCCAGATTAGGATGTTGTGTTACTTCTTTGGAAAAAAAAAAAAGCAAAGACAAAATGATGTTTGGATACTCCAAAATGTTCCTCACTTGTACTCATTGTTGTGGACATTACTGGTGAAGAACGAAAGAAACATTGTTGTCAATCGACAGTGGAAAACCAACGCTGCTAAGATTAGCATTTGTGGAAGTAGGGAAAGAGACTGTTAAGGAAAAGCTAAAGGCACATTAGAGAGGTTAAGGATTATATTGATCATACTTAGTAGGACTGGGAATCAGGGAACCTGAGTTTAAACTGTAAAAGTGATTTAACTGTGAGGAGCCCAACCTAGGAGGTGTTTAGAAGGTAAAGAGAAGGTTGTAATACCTAAGAAATGTTGTTAATGATTGATTCAACAACCAATGTACAAGAAAATTGCAGAAAAGATTATAGTTGCAGACTTGGTAGAGACAAGTGAAACTCTTAGATCTTTATGATTTTGGTAGAGTTGGTAGTGGCAAGTGGATCTTGACGTGTTTAGGAAGTCCATAGTGTTTAGTGGAAGTCTTTGACTAGTTCAACCTGTGTAAAGAAATACCTAATGCAATAAGTTGTCAGCGATTTATGGTAAGAGGGAAGTTGCAGATAAAACTAATAATTGGAGACATCATCCAATAAGAGAAAGGAGGGTCATTTCACACTTTTGTTGTGTGCACTTTGCATCAAGTGGTATCAGAGCCATAGGACTCTATTTTGGGAAGCAAAATCAAAATAGACACCATGGCTGATGGAGATGAGGGAGATAAGGAGATTCTGCTCAGGATCACCAATGTGGAGTTAGCAAAAATTGTGAAGGAGCAGATGGCTGAAAGCAGGGCAGTCGAGGAGAATAGAACTATGAAGAGAGAACTAGACAAGTTGAAAGGTCAAATGCATAGGGGTGAGACTAGAGAGTCTGAGGGAGAAGAAGAGGACAGTCATGGACAAGCTTATATGCTTGAAGATTAGAAAGCCATGTTGGCAGCCCTAGAAAGGGTAGGACAAAAGAACAAGGTGGATTTATCCCTGTTCTATGGAAATTTAGATCCAGATGAATGCATGGATTGGCTGGAGGCTCTTGAGAGTCATTTTGAGTGTGAAGACACACCTTCCAATTAGAAGGTGAAGATAGAAAAATCAAGATTGAAAGGACCAGCGTTGAGTTGGTGGAACTTCCTCCAGAATCAGAGGGTTGAGGAAGACAAGAACCCCATCACCACATGGAAGAGGATGGTGACTAAAATCAAAAAGCAGTTTGTTGTTGAGGATTATGAGGTAATGCTTCATAAGAAACTCCAAAATCTAAAACAAAAATATCTAGATGTCAGCACCTATACCCAAGAATTTCACAATTTAACCCTCAAGGCAAAGATATATGAAAGTGAGAAGCAAAAGCTTGCAAGGTACATTAATGGTTTTAAATACAACATTCAAGATGATCTCACATTGGTCACCATGGAGTCTATCCATAATTTTTTTTAGATTTCCGTCAAGATTGAAGAGAAGCAGAGGAGGAAAGGTGATCAAAATAATAGAGGAAGAGATAATACTTTCAGAGGAAGGGGTGGATTCAACCAAAGAGGATCCTTTCCAAGAAACCATGGAGAAAGCAATAGTCAGATGTTAGAGAATGACACTAGCAGTAGAGGTACCTTTAGAGGAATAAGGTCAAACAGCCGAGGTAGATTTGGGGGAAGGGGATCCATTATCTTCACTGGAAGATGCTTTTCTTGCAACCAAGTTGGCCATCAATCCTTTAGATGTCCGGAGAAGGCAGCAACAACTAGTCGTGGTGATAGGAGAGTACAATTAACTCATGAAGAGGACTGTCAAAGCACCACTTCCTATCACACTACCACTTCTTCCAATCTTGTGGATCTTGAGAGAGGAGAATGCCTAATGTTCAATAGGTCACTCTTGATGCCAATTAGCAAGGAGCCTCCCCAAAGAAAGTCAATTTTCAAGACTACATGCAAGGTTAAAAACAAGGTATGCAAAGTAATTGTAGATTCCAGTTCAATCAAGAATTTAGTTTCAATTGAAATGGTGAATAAGTTAGGATTGAAAAAAATGCCACATCCCACACCTTATAAAGTTTCTTGGTTAAGTAAAGAACAAGCTGTCATCAATGAGAAATGTTGGGTTGATTTTCAAATAGGTGAGTACAAGGATAGAGTCATATGTGAAATAGTTGGCATGGATGCTTGCCATCTCCTTTTAGGAAGACTATGACAATATGATACCAAAGCCCAACATGATGGTATGTCTAATGTATATATATTGACCAAACGTGGAGAAACTTATACAATGACACCTTTAGTAGAAGAGTCTAAAGATAGGATTTTGTCTAGTAGTGTCATGATGGTAGGATAGAAATTTTTTAAAAATGTCTCAAGGAAGATAAAGTACCCTATTTTTTTTTGGTAGTTAAGCCTAAGGAAAGTGTCCCAAGCAAGGAGAGGTCATACCTTGAAACTCTATGGAGTGTTGATCCTAGAGAGGTTGTAGATTTGTTAGACGAGTACAAAGGCATCATAGCAGACAACAACAATGAATCATTACCACCCAAGAGAGAAATCGGTCATTGTATTGACTTGATTCCTGGGGCTACCTTACCTAACAAGGCTGCTTACAAACTTACCCTAGAACAGAATGCAGAAGTGGCTAGACAAATACAAGGTCTATTGGAGAAGGGCTTCACTAGAAAGAGTATAAGTCCTTGTGCTGTCCCAGCTGTACTTGCACCTAAGGAGGGTACTTGGAGGTTGTGTACTAACTCCCGAGCCATCAATAGGATCATGATTAGATATCGGTTTCCAATGCCATGAATAGAGGACCTTATGGATTTTTTAGGAGGGGATAGACATTACTCCAAAATTGATCTCAAAAGTGGATACCACCAAATAAGAATTAGAGAGGGGGATGAATGGAAGACAATGTTTAAGATGAATGAAGGTTTGTTTGAGTGGGTAGTCATGCCATTTGGTCTCTCAAATGCTCCCAGAACTTTTATGTGTTTGATGAATGAAGTTTTGAAGCCATTTCTTCATAAGTTTATTGTGGTTTATTTGGATGATATATTGTTTTTTAGCAGCAGCAGGGCAAAGCATCTACATCATCTTTCAATTTGGTTCTTAAAAGACTTCATGAGGAAGGTTTGAAGATCAACATTGACAAGTGTTCCTTCTTGCAGGAAGAGTTAGTGTTTTTGGAATTTGTGATATCCAAAGGCAGTTTGAAAATGGATCCAGCCAAGGTAGAAGCTATAAAAAATTGGCCACCACCTACTTCAGCCATAGAGGTAAAAAGTTTTCATGGTTTATGCAGTTTTTATAGGAAGTTTATCAAAGATTTTAGTGGTGTTTGTGCTCCTATCCTTAACACTATTAAAGGAGGTAGAAAGTGTGTCTTTTTTTGGACCAAAGAAGCTAATGATTCCTTTGAATTTCTCAAAAACAAGATTGCAAAGCAACCAGTCCTAGTATTCCCTGATTTTCATAAAGTTTTTGTGGTCGAATGTGATGCAAGCAAAAGAGCTATATGGGGTGTACTTAGTCAAGATGGTCGACTAGTTGCCTTCTTCAGTGAGAAACTGAATGAAGCTAAACATAAATACTCCACATATGACCTTGAACTCTATGCTATGGTTCAATCTTTGAGAAAATGGCATCATTACTTGCTGTCCCAAGAGTTCATTGTTTACATTGACAATCAGACACTTAGTTTCTTTAACAAGCATGAGAAACTACACCATAGGAAAGTTAAATGGATGGAGTTTTTGAAATCATATACTTTCATTATGAAGCATAAAAAGGGTATTACTAACAAGGTTGTTGATGCTTTAAGTAGGAGAACTATGACCATTCAACATATACAATTGGAAAGTGCAAGGATCTTAGCCATGAAGGATTTGCATCCAGATGATGATGACTTCCAAGAGACCTACAAGATTTGTATGGACATGTCAGCCAGGTATCATACTGAATTTTTTGATTTTCTAATTCAAGATGGCTTATTGTTTAAAGGTGGATTGCTTTGTGTCCCTAAGAGTTCTATAAGGGAAAATTTTATCAAGGACAAGCATTATGGAAGTCTTGTAGGCCATTTTGGGGTGGATAAGACCTTGGAGTTGGTTAGATGGTTCTACTTTTGGCCTAGATTATAGACTAATGTTCGGTGGTTTGTGGAAACATGTTTGGTGTGTCAAAGATCCAAGGGTCATACTTAAAATGTTGGCCTCTATACTCCACTTCCTATTCCATAAAAGCCTTGGGATTCCATTAGCATGGACTTTGTACTTGGACTGCCCAAGACAAAGGCTGGTTATGACAACATTTTTGTGGTTGTAGACCTATTTTCTAAAATGGCTCACTTCATTCCATGTCGGACTACACATGATGCCTCTCATATTGCTAGGTTGTTCTTCAAGGAAGTTGTATGGTTACATGGTTTGCCATTATCCATCAAAGCCTTGGGATTCCTTAGCATGGACTTTGTACTTGGACTACCCAAGACAAAGGTTGGTTATGACAACATTTTTGTGGTTGTAGACCGATTTTCTAAAATGGCTCACTTCATTCCATGTTGGACTACACATGATGCCTCTCATATTGCTAGGTTGTTCTTCAAGGAAGTTGTATGGTTACATGGTTTTCCATTATCCATCATCTCATATAGGGATCCTAAGTTCCTTGGTCACTTTTGGAGGACCCTATGGAAGAAGATAGGTACTAATATTTGTTTATCCTCAGCCTATCATCCTCAGTCTGATGGTCAGACTGAGGTGATTAATAGATCACTTGGAAACTTGTTAAGGTGTCTCACACAGGAACATGACACTAGTTGGGACTCTATAATAGCACAAGCTGAATTCTCCTACAATGATTTAGTTAATAGGAGTACAGGGAAGACTCCTTTCTAGATTTGTTATGGTGTGCATCCATGAGGTATCTTGGAACTCTGGGATGTTGGTGACATGACCAAACCTAGTGCTCTTGCTAAAGAATTTGTGACAGTCATGAAGGACATCCATGAGCAAGTTCAATTTAAACTTCAAGCTTCTTCCCTTAAGTACAAAGAGCATGCTGATAATAAAATACAGGTGTTACACTTCAGGGTTGGTGACTTGGTTATGATCTATTTGAAGAAGGAGAGACTGCCTCAAGGGAGGTATACAAAACTGTGGATGAAAAAGATTGGTGCCTTTCAGATCCTTCAGAAATGTGGATCTAATTCCTATCACATCAACTTGCCTCCTCATATCCATTTATCTCCTATCTTTAATATTGCTGACCTTTATGCTTACAGGGGTGTTGCAGATGATGCCTTTATTGTAGGTGCATCAAATTCTCAACCAGAAGAGCTCTTGAAAGATCTTCCTACCTCAGCCCCATTGGGGATTGATTGTATCTTGGATACTAGGGTGTCTAAACAAAGTCGAAAGTGGACCTATTATGAATATCTCATGCTATGGAAGGATAAACCCCTCGAGGATGCCACTTGGATGAGTAAAGAGGCTATTGTGTAGGCTGGGTTTGATTTTGTTGCTCTCCAACTCAATGGAACTTGATTTTTTCTATCCTGGGCAGCATGGTGCAGGTCACCTAGGCTTGGTGGTTGGACTTGAGTTTTTGTTTTGTAATAAGGAATGTGTTTCACCATCCATCTAGTTGTTTAGTCCTTCTTTTGTGAAAAAGGCTCCTTTGGTTGTTTATCAAACCACGAGTCCTTAGTTCCTTGGATAGTTTTGTTTCTTTAAGATGTTTTCTTCCAATGTTTTTGTAATGCTCTTTTTATTTTCTTGCAATGTTATGGTCATTGTTACCCATGTTCACCATGCTCTTGTGTTTTTGGTGTTGTGAGATGTTTTCCCACCATTGACAACCGGGCACACACTTGGTGTTACTGGCCTTTTTCTCATATATGCACAATGACCACAATTGACTGAGAATTAGTTGGATCAGTTGTGGAGTTTGGTGAAGTTCTTGAAACACAAAAACTGACTCTATAAAACAAGAAATGGTGATACAGAGTTTTGGACATGGAAGCAGAGTAATAAAAAAAAGATCATACTTTTTCTTAAACAATTTTGCGCATGGTGTATTTGTGTTAAATTTTACTATCATTCAGTCATTACAACATTGCTTGGTAAAAAATCTGAATCAAGTGAACTATTGTTGGATTGGTTTAAGTTTGTTTTGTTTAAATAAACTAGGGCACATTGTTTTTTATCCCTATAGCCCGAGTCTTCACTATTTGGGTCTGTAGTGTCAATGCAAGCCTAACTCATGTTTCCATCAAAGGAAACTGATGCCTTTTGGTGAAGCATGAGTTAGGGGAAAACTTGTTAATAAACCAAGATCTTAGGATTAGAGGATCGTGGTGATTGACTTCTTCTATGTTGATGCCCTAAATCATTAACGACATATGTATTTAGGAGTAAACGACATACTGCATAGCTGTAGAACATTGTGAAGACAAGTAAAAAGATGAAGAAAATTTCTCAGAGCCTGTAGAAGACTTCCAAAGGGTGGCAACGTACCTATGTACCCATTCGTGGAGTATTCCATTTGGAACTTATGTCAAAATTGATCAATTGGACCAGGGGACTTTGTGATAGTTTGGGAATGATGGATTAGGATGCAATGTTACCGCTTTGGAAATAAATAAAAAACAAAGACAAAATGATGTTTCGATGCTCCAAAATGTTCCTCACTTGTACTCATTATTGTGGACATTGCTGGTGAAGTATGAAAGAAACACTGTTGTCAGCCGACAGTGGAAAACCAATGCTACTAAGATTAGCATTTGTGGAAGTAAGGAAAGAGACTGTTAAGGAAAAGCTAAAGGCACATTAGAGAGGTTAAGGATTATATTGATCAAACTTAGTAGGGATGGGAATCAAGAAACCCAAGTTTAAACTACAAAAGTGAGTTAACTATGAGGAGCCCGACCTAGAAGGTGTTTAGAAGGTAAAGAGAAGGTTGTAATATCTAAGAAACATTGTTAATGATTGAGTCAACAACCAATGTACAAGAAAATTGCAGAAAAGATTACAATTGCAGACTTGGCAGAGACAAGTGAAACTCTGAGATCTTTATAGTGTTTAGTGGAAGTCTTGGACCAGTTCCACCTGTGTAAAGAAACACCTAATGCAGTAAGTTGTCAGTGATTTGTGGTAAGAAGGAAGTTGAAGATAAAACTAATAATTGGAGACATCATCCAATAAGAGAAAGGATGGTCATTTCACACTTTTGTTGTGTGCACTTTGCATCTCTCTCTCTCTCTCTCCCCCTTATCTCTCTCTCTCTCCCTCATCTCCTCTCTCTCTCTCTTTGCACCCTCTCCCCCTTATATATATATATACACACACACACACACATATATACATATATATATATACATATATACATATATATATACATATATACATATATACATATATATATATATATACATATATACATATATATAGATATATACATATATACATATATATATATACATATATACATATACACACACACACACACACACACACACATATGTAGATCTCTATAGTTTTGTTGACCATTAGTCCTTCACACTTAGTCATATATCTAGGCAATGATAGTCGGTCATCACTGCGATGGAGTCATTTTGTAAAGGCCAAGTTATGTATTGTATACTTATCGAGAAGTAGTACTGCCAAGTAAAGTCATGGTCACTACATGTTTGTATTATGCCAAGTATAGTTTTTTCTGAGTTACATATGCAATAATTACCGAGGGATAGAGAGTTTAACAGATGCCAAGTATAGTGAATACCGAGTACTAGGAATAACATTTGTCGAGTTAGCCAAGAATGACATATAAGTTTGGAATGGCACAATGATCGAGGTAAACCATTTTTTGGTGATAGTGGTGTTTTGTATTTTGGTTGTTGAGGTAATTACGAAGGTAATTACATATTCATCTTGTAATCATTAATCCCTATGTAATACCTAGAGCCAATCAGAAAATTGTATAGCTTAAGCAGTAGTAGGAATAAATTTGAACTGTAGATCTTGAATTGTTAAGATGTTTTGGTTATTATATAAGGTCAAGATCTAAACCCTAAAATGTAGTAGCAAGGGACAGTGAATGTGAAGGGTGTAAGCAGAATGGTATGATTTAGAAAAGGGAAGCATACAGAGATAGAGCTCAGTGACCGAGCTAAGCAGTGAAAGGACAAAATCAAGAAAGATCAGATAGAAGAGATCACTAACATACAGTAAAGAGGAGATCTGTAATCTGCATATAAGTGCAAACTAAAAGATCAGGTACTGAGACATTTTAATTAGTGTATCAAGGTAAATCTCTTAACCGAGTAGTCTTAACAGACTTTATGTAATCTATTTACCGAGTGCTTACTTTGTTGTAAGTTTTAAATCCTTTAGCAAGGTAGACTGTATAAGTCTTTTAGCTTTTAACAGAGAAGACCTTTCACAAGGTAGATCATGAATTGATCACTTTTGTAAGCCTTAACAAGAAAAACTTATTACTACAGTAGTGAATATTTGTGGGTGCCATTCCCACCCCAGTTTTACCTTTCAAGGGTTTCTGGGTTACCAAAATTACTATGTTAAGAGTGATTTCATGTATACTGCTTAACATGTTAAGTTACTTAGAATGATCAAGTTTTGTTTATGTCATGCATAAAGTTTTATCAATAGAAAAGGTTAAAGTAGGTGATATCTGATTCACCCCCCCCCCCCTCTTAGTATTACCTTCCCATTTATATTTCCAACAATTGGTATCAAAGCTACAAGGTTCCTTATAGGAAAGTCTAACCACTTGAAGAAAAAGATCTTAAGATGGAAGCTTATAAAGTAGGGAAGATCATAGAGAATCAAAAGATTGATGTACAACTGGCATTACAACAACTGGAAGCAGCTAGAGGGGAATCGAAGAAATCTTTGAGAAAAAGAAGAGAAATTGCTATTCAACAAAATGAGCCACAATACAAAGAAGAAGACATCTCTGGACTATTTGATAATGGTAACTCTGCAGAAAGTGATAAAGCTATAAAAGAACTACTGGAGAAAAATACCATACTAAATGATGACATCAGAACTCTAAAGAGAGAACAGGAAATTGAATCTGTCAGACTTTGTGAAGTAGTGGAATAGAAAAAGAAAGTTGAAGATGATAAGGCAATGGCTGAAGAAGATAAAAGACAAATTGTAACCAAGCTAGATGAAAGAACAAGCGACATGCAAAGGTTGACTAATAATCAAATAGATATGGTAAATCAACTACTACTGGCTAATCAAGAATTGGGCAGGAAAGACATGGAAATCAATCAACTAAGATCTGAAAATGATCAGCTGAGACATGAATTGAGAACTGAAAAAGAAATCAATGAAAGGATGAACAAATCCAATGAAGCTGCAAAGTATTTTGAAGAGCTGTTGAGATCACCTAGAAGATTTGGTGATAGAGCTGGACTTGGACTGAATGAACATTCATCATCTACTGAAGAAGGAGAATCATCAATGAATGAAGAACAAAAGATTGTTAAACCAAAGAACACCAAGCCCACATGTCATCACTGTGGAAAGCTAGGACATAAAACCAACATATGCAGAAGCAAACATGGTAAGTCTAATCCTAAACCTAAGTTTAATGGACATTGTTTTAACTACAAGAAACATGGACATCAAGCACATGAATGTAGATCTAAGGCTAGCAATTTATCCACCTCACCTACGTTTCAAGGAATTTGTTTCAACTATCAGAGGTGGTCATCAAATGAACAAACTAAGCCAGTCACAAAACATAACTCATATAATTGGGATTACAACACTTGCTATAATTGCCACTATTATGGTAAATATGGACACATTGGAGAAAATTGCATGAAGACTCATTTTAGAGGCAAGTCTAAAAGCTGGATGAATGGAAGCATGGTCTATTACAAATTTAATAAGGTCGGTCGCCTAAAGAAAGATTGTAGAACACCCATGTCAAACAATGATAAGAACCAGAATGAAGATATCCATGAGAAATTGAAGAATCAGATGGACAAGACATAGAAGAAGAAAGAAGAAGAAACCAAAAGCGAAGCTAGCACATTTGCAGTCACCCAATCCAATGGATCAGGTGATCACACTTCTTCTAACTAAGCATGGAAGGTATGTTTGGAACTGAGTCTTGCAAAGTTTTATTTTTTCATTAGTTCCTAACATAGAATTGAGCAAAAGTCCATATCTACATAGATAAAGATGCATTAGGACATATCTAAGCAAAATAGGAAATTTCATTTTTGATGTTGAGCATTAGTGTCTTGACCGAGTTATCAATGTATGCCGAGCACCTGTTACAACCGAAATGCTATAAATGTCGATTTGTATCATAACGGTTATATCGACCGAGCTTGTAATTAACTGAAGTTAACATGAGTTTGCTGAGACAGCTGCATTCCACCAAAACTTGTACGGAGCATTTATGAGGCCCTAATTATACTTTTCAAATTCTATAAAGTGGAAAGCTGCCATTAATTTCATTTCACCATGCTATTTGAGATTTCAGAGAGTGATTCAGAGTTCGTGCAACCAGTCTAAGAAAGGTGATTCCAAATTTTCTTAGCGTGCTGTCAGCAAAATCTATCTACAGGTTATTGATGAGAAAGGTATTTTACCAAGTAAATATTTATTTTTGGAAACTATTGTTTAAAATGGCATCATCATCTTCTGCATCAGTCAAGAAACAAGGGATGGAATTTTTTAATGTGCAATTAGTAAGAAATGAAGTATGCAAGCTGAAGGTATTCAAGGCAATATCAGAGAGTGCGATCAAAGGCGATTTAAATGGAGCCCTATCCTCCATTCCAGAGAATGTGTTAATAATGAATGACATTAGGTCTTGCTACATGTGTAAAATTGGAGAAATCGGTGATTATGAGATCAGGGAAGCTTATGACAGACTATGTGTTAATGGAGTGTTGAAGCCAGAACATAAGGTAGTTGTCGATCAAGGGTTAGTGCATGCCCTAGATTTCCCGCAAAATTTTAAAGTGGAATGGATAAAGATTGTTTTGAGTCGAGTACATGACATGCATTTATGGCTAGAAGATGGACCAGTAAATATTACAAAGGAGATGATACATCGAGTCACTAGATACCCTACAATTGAAGGGAAAAGAATGATGAAATGTGCAGGTAAGGAAGATATTCAAGCCAACACCCAGGCAGTTTGGAACAAACGAGGAATGACAATTTCCACCATAACTGATCTGGAAATTGACTTTTTTGTTAGAGTCATCTCGCACAAGTTTTATCTATCTAGTCGGTTAGACAGCATCCCCTGTATGGCAGTGGACCAGGCATGGAAGATAATCAAGAAAGGACACACGTATGACCTTGCCGAGCTCTAGCTAACTCAACTTGCTAAGAATTTGAACTCCATCCGGATCGCAAAGAATTCTATGTGTAATTTTGATTCCTTACTGATCTGTTTATTCTTTTATGTAAAGAAGTGTTTTCCTACACATGGAGGTTTTATATGGGATAAGAAGAGACTCATCACTGTTCAAATCAATAAATTTATAAATCAGATTGGAGATAACTTTAATGGAATAATGGACAACTATTTTGTTGAGTTTAAGAAGAAGATGAGAAAGAGGACTAGAGTCCATGTTTCTTTGATTGAAAAATATAGTAAGGATATATGTTTTCTAGTAGACACAAATTTTACTTATGCATAGGCAGTCCTACCTAGGGTTTCATGGTTAATGCCATTACCCTATGAACTAAATATAGATGAAGCTACTACTGCAATTACAACCCTCTTAGCTAAAGAAATTGATAGTACAACACCTTACTTTGGAACTTTTGATGAAGATAAATCCAAGATCTCTTTGGGGTTAATGGATGCCACCACAAAGAGGAAAAGAAAGAAGATAGTGAAGAATTTGGAAAAATATGTCAAAGAATTTGAATAGGATGCACCACTGGAGTTGACCCAAGGATTGGGGGAAGATGAACCAAGTGAAACTAGTAATAGTGAAGAAGAAGAAGAGAAAGAACAGAAACCAGTGATTGTTGAGCCCACGACTAAGAAAAGAATTTTAAAACCTAAAGTGTCATCGACACTAGTACTTAGGCCCAGAACACGGAGAGTTGCTACCGAGACTCCTAAGATGCCACTTGCATCTGCTAAGCGAAAACTCACACTACCTAAGGAAGTGTCGAATAAGTAAGGAAGTGTCGAATAAGGTTATAAAGAGGCCTAGAAGGAAACTTATTTTAGAACAAGACGATGATGAAGAAACAAAGAGTGATGAAGCAGTAAAGAGGAAGGTTACACAACAGGATACTCAACTCACTATTTATGAAATATGTAACAAAATTACTAGCTTTGCAGCAGTGGATGAGTTGAAAGGATTAAAATTTGGGAACATGAGCATTGGAGACAAAGAAAAAGTGGAAGATGCTATTCTTGAAATGTTGTGCATTTTCAAGATGTCGTCGATTCAAATAGAAAATAGAATTCCCAAGGAATTAAGCAACAGGGTTGCACAAAAATGGGAATATGCTCTCCAAACTGAAAAGGAAATAAGGGAGAGCACTTTAGCTCAAGTCGAGTCTAGTCTCACCCCTACCAGCATCAAACAGATAATTGAACAATATAGAGCTAAGTTTGATCCCAAACTTAGAGCTTATCTAATTATTCAACACAAGGTTGAGGATGTTGTACAAGAAAGTCTCAAAATCTGGAAAATAGTGTTTGGATTGCTGTGTGACAAGGATGAAGAAAAGGGAGCTAGTATTTTGAAAGTTGTTGAACTTGAAATAAAACAAAATAAAATGGAGACTGGAACTCCTAAGGAAGTGGAAGATCAAGACAAATCAGAGGTTCACATTGTTGACATAATCGAGGAGAGCCCCATCAAGAATTCAATTTTGACTGAGGCTGATTTAAAAACCATGAAAACAAATGATATATCCTTGCCAGGTAGTAACACAATACTTTTGCAAGTCAAGGATTATCCAATAATTACTAGCACACAATCTTTTGATATGAGTCCCCCCATACCTAAAGTTGCAATTATTGACAAGTTAGTCAGTACAAGCCTTACCGAGGAACCCATAAAGTTAGTACAAGTAACTAACTCTACATCTGCCGAGGAAGAGGACAAAGAAGACAATCTTGAAGACAAAATCCAAAGTCCTCCTATGGAAGATAATAGAAAAGAAGAACAAGGAGATAAGTTAGATGGACAAGATGTTAGTCCTCATGCCGAGGATAAGGGTAAAGGAGAAATAGATATAAAAGGAAAATCTATTGAGGTGTGAGAGCCTAAAGAGCAAGAGGCAATACAAGCTCTTGTAGAGATGTCGAGTGGAAGCACCCCACCGAGAACACATAAGGAGCAAACTAAGGTAACAATTGATGAGGTCATTTTTATTCCTAAATGGGATACCGATAACCTATCTTATGATCAAATGCAAATATTGAAGGATTTGCTGATGAGGAAAAGCAGGCAAGCAGAATTCTGAAGGGAACATCAGCAGAAACAGGTCCTATATGAAATAAAAGATATATTTAATGAATTTTATGAATTATCAGATGTAAATAGTTTCACCCCCATATTGGAACAACTTGTACAAATTGTTCAAAAAGTAAATAATGAAGCTAACAGTGCAAGTGATAAGTTATTTGAGTGGTCAGAATGAAAGTTTGAGACCAAAATGCTAGAGAAGGTATCTGCCGAGATAGCAGTGAAACAGGTCGAGTTGTCTACTTTGGTAAATGAGACCAAAGAGGTAGTTGTGAATGGATAGTCTCCATTGGCCAAATTCTATAATGTTAAACTATTCACCAATGAGAATCAATGATTGGTTGACACACTTAAACAAGAACTTAAGGCTACCAGTCAGTCTCTAAGCTTGGATGCAGACACTAGTACCAACCATTATGCCAAAATATTGCATACCCAAGGTAAGTTAGCCGAGTTGGTGGCTAATGATGGCAAGATTCGATCTAGACTACTTTCTATGCAAAATACTTTGACACCTCATCTGGAGGCCATACAGAGAAAGTTAGTCAAGGCCAAGGAATTAGCTCAGAGAAATCCAAATTTGTCCACTGTCGAGAGCTTAGTCAGTCTAGATGCTGAGCTAGAAGTGCAGATAGAAGTTCTAAATCTTGCTACAACAGCTTGGGAAACTGCACTACACATGGTAATGGTGTTGCTAGACCATTTCTGGAGAAATTTTGGGAACTCCCTACTAATGAAGAGATTCATCATGTCAAAAACAAGGGGGAATCATCATGACATGATTAAGGACAGGTAACAAAATTTTGAATGTATATATATCTCAGGTGGAGTATTAGGCTAATACAACACACTTTTGTAATTGTAAGTACAAATGTCATGACAAAGTGTTTTTGCCACTAATGTCAAAGGGGGAGATTGTAGATCTCTATAGTTTTGTTGACCATTATTGCTTCA
Organism: Chamaecyparis obtusa; assembly: GCA_027943335.1. Taxonomy (NCBI): domain Eukaryota; kingdom Viridiplantae; phylum Streptophyta; class Pinopsida; order Cupressales; family Cupressaceae; genus Chamaecyparis; species Chamaecyparis obtusa. The sequence continues at coordinate 901,949 of BSBK01008308.1, read as the reverse complement.
CACTTAGTCATATATCTAGGCAATAATGGTCAGTCATCATTGCGACCGAGTCATTTTGTAAAGGCCAAGTTATGTATTATATACTTACCGAGCAGTAGTACTGCCAAGTAAAGTCATGGTCACTACATGTTTGTATTATACTGAGTATAGTTTTTGCCAAGTTACATATGCAATGATTACCGAGTGACAGATAGTTTAACAAATGCCAAGTACAATGAATACCGAGTACCAAGAATAACATTTGCCGAGTTAGCTAGGAATGACATATAAGTTTGGAATAGCACAATGATCGAGGTAAACCATTTTTTGGTGATAGTGGTGTTTTGTATTTTGGTTGTTGAGGTAATTACAGAGGTAATTACACATTCATCTTGTAATAATTGATCCCTATGTAATACCTAGAGCCAATCAAAAAATTGTATAGCTTAAGCGGCAATAGAAATAAATCTGAACTGTAGATCTTGAATCGTTAAGATGTTTTGGTTATTATATAAGGTCAAGATCTAAACCCTAAAATGTAGTAGCAAGGGATAGTGAATGTGAAGGGTGTAAGCAGAATGGTATGATTCAGAAAAGGGAAGCATATAGAGATAGAGCTCGGTGACCGAGCTAAGCAGTGAAAGGACAGAATCAAGAAAGATCAGATAGTTCAGAGATCACTAACATACAGTAAAGAGGAGATCTGTAATCTGCATATATGTGCAAACTGAAAGATCAGGTATTGAGACATTTTAATCAGTGTATCAAGGTAAATCTCTTAACCGAGAAGTCTTAACAGACTTTATGTAATCTCTTTACCGAGTGCTTACTTTGTTGTAAGTTTTAAATCCTTTAGCAAGGTAGACTATATAAGTCTTTTAGCTTTTAACAGAGTAGACCTTTCACAGGGTAGATCATGAATTGATCACTTTTGTAAGCCTTAACAAGAAAAACTTATTACTGTAGTAGTGAATATTTGTGGGTGTCATCCCCACCCCAATTTTACCTTTCAAGGGTTTCTGGGTTACCAAAATTATTGTGTTATGAGTGATTTCATGCATAAAGTTTTATCAGTAAAAAAGGTTAAAGTAGGTGATATCTGATTCATCCCCCCTCTCAGTATTACCTTCCCATTTATATTTCCAACAACATATATATATATATATATATATATATATATATATATATATATATATATATATATATATATATATATATATATATATATATATATATATATATATATATATATATATATATATATATATATATATATATATATATATATATATATATATATATATATATATATATATATATATATATATATATATATAAAATTTTGGATAGGGCACACATGCTATAGTGCGCTCGCGCTATGCAAAATGAGAGAGAATTACACTTTTGTTCTTTTGCATAGGGTGCATGCGCTATAGCATGCTCGCACTATGCAAGACTAAAAAATGATCTTATATGTTAAAGATCTCGTGGAAGAGGCCCACTTTTTCTGTATACTGTCTGATTTTTGCATTTTATCTGACAAATATTTGCGTTTAATGGTGTTGAAGGTGACAAAGAAGCATATTCTATCAATTTTCACCATCTATTTGTTTAAAAATGAACATCGAATTGTGAAAGTGAATCATTCTTCACCGAAATTTATCGATATAGGTAAGTTTTTAAATTTTTTACATGTGAAAAGTGAATAAAGAGTCTTTTGGTTTATAATTGGTATGATATAGACTTGTTGAATACATAATTTGATATAATTGTAATAAATTTATAGTATAATTTGTCATATTGTAAGAGATTTATATTATAGTTTGACTTATTGTAATAGATTTATATTATATTTTAATCAATTCATTTGTAGAAATCATCATCATGCAGAGGAAATGAGAAAATACATTAACACCGAAAGAGCATGAAAGAGACAAAGAAAATAAAAGGGAAAGAATGAGACAACTTCGTGAACAAAAAAAATTGGATACCATAGAAGAAGATTTTTCTTCGGATGAGGAACATGAAACATCAATACAAAGTAAGAGAGAATTGGAATTGGGAATAAAAAGACAATGAATGAGAAAATTTCATGCAACAAGAAAATTGAATTATGAAGATGCGGGCATATCATCTATGAGTTCCCAAGTTGAAGATACATCATCATCCAATGTTGGAGGCACACCATTGTCTACTTCCGAAGGTGTGGGCACACCCTTGTATCATGTTGAAGGAACACCATTGTCTACATCCCAAGGTGTACGCACCCCCTTGTATCATGTTGAAGGCACACCATTGTTTACATCCCAAAGTGGAGGTACACAATTGTATCATGTTGAAGGCACAACATTGTGTCATGTTGAAGGCACTCAAGATGGTACATAATTCACACATAATGTTTTTGATGCTCTTAGAATTATTTATAGAAAGCTAAAATATTTGATTGATATTGATATTAATATTTTCAAGCAATGCCTAACAAGATTCCCAAGCCTACTTGTCAAAGAAATGCTAATCATATTTGGAGATCATTTTTTGAGAATTTAAACATGACAGGAAGATGTCAAATATGTGTTGAAATGATGAGAAATCTAAAATTTAGGCCCATCATGAAGATTCTTGGTCTAAGAACGATGGATGAGTCAAGCGAAAAATTTATTGTAAAGAATCTAATGACTTCATATGAGAGTGTGGGTTCTACATCACGCACAAAAGATAGTAATGTCACACGACGTGTACTTACATCAATAATAGTAAGCACTCAAATGAAGAAATCTTGACTCATTAGAAAGACAAGAAATACATTGAAAATAAGTAGAAAGTCTCTAATGAGAGCCATGGGAAGGAGTCAAAGAGCGGAAGATCCAAATAGTAATGAGTTATGGGCATTTTCTGGTAGACTACTGCGAAAAGATAAAGCAATTGTTGAAGCTTTGAAATCTTTGATTGAATAATTTTGGAAGAATAACACATGGGTATCTCCTAATAAAAGAGATGTTGTATGAAGGAGGATTGGTAGTTGAATTCGTGTTCCACATCCAAAACATTTTTTGGATTCAACTTAGACACAATTCTTTGCAAAATTTGTGCATATGTATCCTCAAATTAAAATTAGTCAGAGATATTTTGAAATGTGTAAACCTTTTTATGTGAAGATAAATCACACACAAACAAATTGTTGTTGTAGGGTACATATTGAATTTTCAAACCATTTTGAAGTTTATAAGAATATATGTGTAGATTTTCTCTCTAACAATGTTGCCTAGGCCTACAATAACTTGTCTCAGTTTTCAGAGATTCAAGTTCATTTATATTTGGATACACATTCTCGGTCGATATCAAAAATTGAAGTGTTCCTCAGTTGAAATGGACAACATTGTGTATCTTTCAAACCATCGGTCGTAGCATCAAACCATCTATTCCAACAACTTTGAATGGCTAGGTAAATGCTAGTGGCAACTTTGCTTGGCACATAGAGTCACTCGAATGTTGTCGACCACTCTAGGCTGAAGTGTCCCTCAAGGTCCCTTCAACATGAAATCGGTGATCTTTATGGGGTCATATCTCAGAGCTCATGTGATGTAGCATCAAACTGTTAGGTGCTACAAGATTGTGTTTCTTAGGCCTATAATAACCTGTCTCAGTTTTCAAAGATTCAAGTTTGTTTATATTTGGAAACACATTCTCGGTCAATGTCAAAACTCAAAGTGTTCCTTAGTTGAAATGGACAACATTGCGTATCTTTCAAACTGTCAGCTGTAGCATTGAACCGTCTGTTCCAACAGATCCGAATGGTCAGGTAAATGCTAGTGGCAACCTCATTTGGCATACAGATGATGAATTGCAACTGATTGAGAACTTGATTAAAGAACTTCAAGTGATTAGAGATCACCGAACACTGAACTATTATATAAGATAATTGAATCAGTTTTATGTTGTCATTGATGTCAACTAGTTTTGACAGTACTTATCATGGAGTTGCAAACATCTAACACATTTGTATAAGATAAGAGAAAGATGAAGAATCGAGATATCTACATGGAGGAAGATGGATATGATAGATGAGGATAAGGAATACCTTTGGTAACTTATTGATGAGTCTATGACTTCATATTGTTGACTTGATTATGTTGCATTAATCTATTATGAAGTTGGGAGAAAATTGTTACAAAGCAGTGTGGTCAGATAATGAAGCATTCCAGTATACATCGAGAAGTGTAGTGTATACTGAGCATAGTATAAACCGAGCTTGTGTTCACTGAGGCATTTCTTTGTTAACTGAGTATAGACAAAAGAACTAAATGATTAGTTTAGCTGACAGAAGTTGATGAGCTATAAAGTGTATGATCATGAGGTGGAAAGATAAAGTTTGTTACGAGATCAACGACTAGAAAAATTAAAGGAAGATCTAAAGGACATAATTGAAACGTGTTACTGACACATCAGCTGAGGAAGCTTTAAGTGGAAAAATCATCGAAGGAGATTAAGCGGAAAAACCAATGAAGGAGATTAAGTGACAAAATCTGATGGATGAAAAGATAATGGTTTACATGTTTATTTAAGAGACTAGGGTTTCATTATGAAACTTATGTCAGAGGAAAGAATATTGTAGAGATATCATGTGAACAAGCTTCATGCATGCCTGATCAAACTGGTTAAGGAGAACCGAACTGCAGAGATTATCGAGCATCAAAAAGCTATAACTGAGAGACAATAAGTTACTAAATATTGTTGAACATAAGCGATATATTGATTAGAGGATTTGAATGAGCATAATATAGATCTATACATCTACAAATCAAGTTGTATTGTAATCAAATCACCTATTGTTATAGTTTGACCATTGTAATCAGATAAATATCTTAACCAAGTAGACTTGAAAGTCTTGTAATGTCATTCATAGAATGTACATTTGTTATCCTGCCAACCCCATAGTGAATTCTGGTTGGACGATAACGGTTAGTGTTAAATCCTCTAACAAGGTCACACCTTACAGTGTGTTTTGTAACCTTTAACAGGGTTGGGTCTTCACCGACCTCACTTCAAAAGAGTGAACAATTTTCGGGTTGCCGGTCCCACGTGGTTTTTCCCTTTACAGGGTTTCCATGTTAAATCTCTTGTGTTATGTGTTGATTGTGATGATTGTTGGATATCATACTTTACATGTTGCATATTTGATTTGATCGGTAGTTCTATAAGCTATTAACTAGTAATTGGTAAAAGCATGAACAGTTTAATATTCTATGTTACCGAGCTGAAGAAATTTGTTTAAATTTTTTTTGGATATACATTTTGTATTTGGAACTGTGGATAACTGATTCAGCCCCCTCTCAGTTATTCTAACAATTGGTATCAAAGCATATTGGTTTCTTGGAACATAGTTTTAAGGACTTCAAAATAAAGATCACAAAATGTATAAGAGGGATATGCCAAAGCTGAACAAGGACAAATTTACAATATGGAAAAGCCAAATGAAACTACATATATCTTGAATTGGGAATTCTTCCCTCACACTATTAGAGAATGGCTACATTGCACCGCCCACTGGACCTTTGACTCTTGATCAACTAAGAGATAGAGATGAGAATAACATTACTATGATGGAGATTGTTGCTACTCTGACATATGCTGAGTTTGAAGATATCAAAGATTGCACTACTGCTAAGGATATGTGGGATAAACTTGCTCAAGTTTATAGTGGTGATACAAATGTCAAGAGAGCCAGAGCTAAAATTTTAAGAGGAAGATTCAATGATATGAAGATGAAAGAAGGAGAAAACATTGTGCAGTACACAAACAAAATAGAGGTAGTTCACGCTATTAGAGGATCTGATGGTGTTATTGATGAAGACACTGTGGTAAGCAAAATTCTAAGGACTTTATTGTCGATTTATGCAATCAGAATATCTACAATACATGAAAATAGGTCAGCACCTAACAATACTCTCACTCTTGATAATCTGATTGGAAAGCTAACAACTTTTGAACTAAACAACTATGATAATAGTGTTGTACCGACTATTGAATCTGCTTTTATGACTTCTTTGAAGATTGGTAAGTCTAGTAGTAGAAATAATAAGGATGATAGTGATAGAAATACTGATGACAAGCTTGATGAGCTTGAAGCTCTTATGGCCAGAATATTACCTAAAGGAAAAGGTAGATATAGAGGCAAATTACCTTTAGCATGTTTTAACTACAAAGAGGTTCATCATATTGCTGCTAGATGTCCAAATAGGAAGGAAGATGACAGAAACAAGGACCGATCTAGTGAAGGAAGTTATGGGAGAAGAGGCAACAGAAGTTACCGACACTACAACAGAGACAACCAAGACAACAGTGATAAAGGCAAAAAGGTATGTTACATTGCTGAAGAAAATGAATCTAATTCTGATTCAGATGATGATGTAGAGGTAGTATTTGTTGCTATGAAGGATGATTCTGAGGAAGAAGAAAGGTATGTAGAAACAACACTGATTTCTAAGATTAATAAAAATGATACATGGATCATAGATAGTGGATGTACACATCACATGACTAGTGATGAAGAAAAAATTGATCATCTTGAGCAATATAATGGGGGATCTATAAAAATGGGTAATGATACACCCTGTGTGGTTAGAGGAAAGGGATCCTTTCTGATAAATGATAGAATCCAATGTGATACTGCTTATTGGGTAGAAGGCCTAAACTATAATTTACTAAGTTTGGCACAACTGAACAGTTCAGGTCACCGAGTAGCTTTTGAGAGAAAGAAAGTAAAAATATTTGATGATGGAGGAAGACTTGTTGGAACAGGAGCACAATCAAAAGGTAACTTGTTTTATCTTGATAATGCAGTGTCTTCTTATTTAATGATGAAAAATGAAGATGCTTGGAAATGGCATAAAAGGTTATGTCATGTAAACTTTGATAACATGATTAAGAGTAGTAAAAAGAAAAAGGTTAGAGGTCTGCCTAACTTATCTAAGCCTGATCATGTTATGTGTCATGAATGTCAGAAAGGTAAAATGACAAAATCTAGTTTCAAAAGAAAAGATTATTCAACAAAGAAAATACTTGAGTTAGTTCACACCGACCTGTGTGGTCCCATGAGAACTTAGAGTTATTATGGAGATAGATATTTTATTCTTTTTGTTGATGACTATCATGTTCTTGAAAGAAAAATCAGAGACATTTAAAATGTTCAAGTGGATTAAAGAAAAAGTAGAGAAAGAGACTAGTAAAGAATTGAAATGCTTAAGATCTGATAGAGGAGGTGAATTTATTTCTGATTAATTTACTAACTATTGTAATGAGCATGGTATAAAAAGATAGGTCTCTGCACCGAGAACACCTCAGTAGAATGGAATTGTCGAAAGGAGGAATAGGTCAATAGTTGATTGCACAAGAACATTGATGATAGAGAAAAATGTTGCCCATACATACTGGAGAGCGGCAGTTAGCACAACTGTTTATGTTTTGAACCGAGTATAGTTGAAGAAGGACACTAACAAAACACCCTATGAGCTATGGTTTGGACACAAACCCACTGTAAGTTATTTCATAATTTTTGGAAGTAAATGCTTTATTCTGAAAGATGAAAGAAATGGAAATTTTGACTCAAAAGGTGATGAAGGGATATTTCTTGGATATTCCACTAAAAGCAAAGCATATAAGTGTCTAAATAAAGTTACAAATAAAATGATAGAAAGTGATAATGTCAAGGTTGATGAGTTTGATGACAAGAATGTAGAAGAAAAAAAAAAGGAACTGGAAGACTATGGTAGATTCATATACATTGAACAACCAGAGTATTTATCGAAGTAGCAGACAGTGACAACTGGTTAGCAGGAAAACAACACTGAGGAATAGGAAAGAGAAACCGATGAGCAGGAAAGACCTATCGAGCAAGCAAATGAACCTGAACGGGATGAAAAAGAAAGAAGAGATTGAAGAATGGATAAATGCAATGAATGAAGAGATTGAACAAATAGAGAAAAACAAGACATGGACCTTAGTACCTAGACCTAAGGATAAGAATGTTATCGGTACTAAGTGGATCTTCAGAAACAAGCTGAATGAATATGGAGAGGTTACAAGGAATAAAGCCAGACTAGTTTGCAAGGGGTATACACAGGAGGAAGGAATTGATTATGGTGAGACCTTTGCACTTGCTGCTAGACTAGAAGGAGTTTGAATGTTACTGGCCTATGCAGCACATAAGAAATTTAAAGTTTATCAAATGGACGTTAAGTCTGCATTTATGAATGTGATACTTGAAGAAGAAATCTACATAGAACAACCAGAAGGGTTTGTTGATCTAGACAAGAAAGACATGGTATGTAGATTACATAAAGCTTTGTATGGTTTGAAGCAAGCACCGAGAGCCTGGTATGAAAGGTTGCATACTTATTTGTTAAGTATTGGATTTGTTAGAACTAGTGAGAACAATAATTTGTATGTGAAAGGAGATACTAATGATACTATTCTAATTTCTAAAATATTTGTTGATGATATTATCTTTGGAGGACAAGATCGCATATGTAAATCATTTTCTGATGAGATGAGAAAAGAGTTTGAAATGTCTATGTTTGGAGAGATTAAGTTCTTTCTAGGACTGCAGGTTATTCAGCAAAATGATGGGATATTCATCACACAATCCAAGTATATAAAGGAAGTATTGAAAACATTTGGCATGGAAGATGCTAAACTAGTTGGAACACCAATGGTCAGAAGCTGCAAATTGACTAAAGAGGATGAAACTACAGAGGTGAACCAGACATTGTACCGATCTATGATTGGTAAGTTAATGTATGTAGTACATAGTAGACCAGATATAGCACATGATGTGGGGATTGTTGCTAGATTTCTGCAAATCCTAGGGAGTCACACATGGTTGCTACAAAGAGAATCTTAAGAAACCCGAAGAAAATAGAGAATTATGGATTATGGTATCCTAAGGAAGGCAAGTTTGAACTTAAAGTATACACTGATGCTGATTGGGCTGGAAATGTGGCTGACAGAAAAAGCACAATCGAAGGAGCATTTTTCTTCGATGAAAGACTTGTTACCTAGACAAGTAAGAATAATTCTTGTATTTCTCAATCTACAGCTGAAGTAGAGTATGTTGTTGTTGCTACAAACTGTTCAAATATTGCATATATCAAGCAAGTGTTGGAAGGAATGAATGAGGTAATCACTGAGCCGATGATTATATATTGTAATAACACTAGTGCTATAAACATTTCAAAGAACCCAGTGATGCATTAAAAAACAAAGCACATATCTATCAAGTATCACTACTTAAGAGAAAAAGTATAGGAGAAGAAAGTGAAGCTAGAATTTTTTACATCGAAAGAGAAACTTGCAAACATATTTACAAAGCCTCTACTGAAAGATACATTTGAATACTTGAGGACTAGACTTGGGGTTTGTCCCCTGTCTACCAGTCACTAATGCGATTTGGAGGTTGCATCAGCCTAATCTTATCAGAAGATCACTCACGTTGATGCAGCATAGTTCACACTTTGGATTTCTGTCTAAGGTTGTGAAAGATAAGAGAAACTAGTGGCATAATCAGTATACAGAGATACAGTAAATGCACAGGACAACAGAGAGATAATTGGCTACTACAAAGTTGTATGTTTATTTGTTTCTTTGGCATTGTTGTCAAAGGGAGAGATAAACAATATGATAACCAAGGAGAATACTGGAACATCTATCTTAGGGAGAGATAAATAGAAAGAACCTGAGAGCTGCTAAAGATCATATCTGCAGAAGATAGTCTGCACTTATAATGTTGAACTATGTAACGTAGTGATTAAACATATTAAGCTAGGAAGAGCTTATACCGAGCTACAACATTTATTTACAAAGTTGTAGAATACATGTTTGGTATGTGTATGGTATACTTCATATTTCTTGAGTTGCCATCAATGCCAAAGGGAGAGATTGATGAACTACAACTGATTGAGAACCTGATTGAAGAACTTCAAGTGATTAGAGATCACCGAACACTGAATTGTTATGTAAGATAATTGAATCAATTTTATGTTGTCATTTATGTCAATTAGCTTTGACAATACTTATCATGGAGTTGCAAACATCTAACACATCTGTAGAAGAGAAGAGAAAGATGAAGAACCGAGATATCTACATGGAGGAAGATGGATATGACATATGAGGATAAGGAATACCTTTGGTAACTTATTGATGAGTCTATGACTTCATATTGTTGACTTGATTATGTTGCATTAATCTATTATGAAGTTGTGAGAAAATTGTTACAAAGCAGTGTGGTCGGTTAATGAAGCATTCTAGTATACACTGAGAAGTGTAGTGTATATCGAGCATAGTATAAACCGAGCTTGTGTTCACCAACATATTTCTTTGTTAACTGAGTATGGACAAAAGAACTAAATGATTAGTTTAGCCGACAGAAGTTGATGAGCTGTAAAGTGTATGATCACGAGGTGGAAAGATAAAGTTTGTTACGAGATCAATGAATAGAAAAATTCAAGGAAGATCTAAAGGATGGAATTGAAACATGTTACTGACACATCAGCTGAGGAAGGTTTAAGTGACAAAACCAACGAAGGAGATTAAGCAGCAAAATCTGATGCATGAAAAGAAAATAGTTTACGTTTCTATTTAAGAGACTAGGGTTTCATTATGAAACTTATGTCAAAGGAAAGAATACTATAGATATACCATGTGAACAAGCTTCATGCATGCCTGATCAAATTGGTTAAGGAGAACCGAACCACAGAGATTACCAAGTGTCAGAAATCTATAACCGAGAGATAGTAAGTTACTGAATATTATTGAACAGAATTGATATATTGATCAGAGGATTTGAATGAGCATAATATATATCTATACATCTACAAATCAAGTTGTATTGTAATTAGATCACCTATTGTTATAGTTTAACCATTGTAATCAAATAAATCTCTTAACCGAGTAGACTTGAAATTCTTGTAATGTCATTCATAGAATGTACATTTGTTATCTTGTCAACCCCATAGTGAATGTTGGTTGGACGATAATGATTAGTGTTAAATCCTCTAACAAGGTCACACCTTAAATTGTGTTTTGTAACCTTTAATAGGGTTGGGTCTTCACCAACCTCACTTTAGAAGAGTGAACAATTTTTGGGTTGCCGGTCCCAGGTGGTTTTTCCCTTTACAGGGTTTCTACATTAAATCTCTTGTGTTATGTGTTGATTGTGATGATTTTGGATATCATACTTTGCATGTTGCATATTTGATTTGATCGGTAGTTTCTATAAGTTATTAACTAGTAATCGGTAAAAGCACAAACAGTTTACTATTCTATGTTATTGAGCTGCAAAAATTTGTTTAAATTTTTTTTGGATATACATTTTGTATTTGGGACTGTGGATAATAGATTCACCCCCCTCTTATTTATTCTAACAACAGATTCACTCGAACACTACCAACCACTCTGGGCTGAAGTGTCCCTTAAGGTCCCTTTAGCACGAAATCAATGATCTTTATGGGGTCATATATCAGAGCTCATGCAGGGTGGCATCAAACTACTAGGTTCTATGGGACTATGTTTCCTAGGCCTACAATAACTTGTCTCAGTTTTCAGAGATTCAATTTCATTTATATTTGGCAACACATTCTTGGTCGATGCCAAAACTCAAAATGTTCCTCAGTTGAAATGGACAACATTGCATATCTTTCAAACCATCGATCATAGCATCGAACCGCCTGTTCCAATAGCTCCAAATGGCTAGGTAAATGCCAGTGGAAACCTCATTTGGCAAACAGATTCGCTTGAACGTTGCTGACCACTCTGGGCTGAAGTGTCACTCAAGGTCCCTTTAACATGAAATCAATGATCTTTACGGGGTCATATCTCAGAGGTCGTGCGGGGTGGCATTAAACCGTTAGGTGCTACGGGACCTTGTTGCCTAGGCCTATAATAACCTATCTTGGTTTTCAAAGATTCAAGTTCATTTATATTTGGCAACACATTCTTGGTCGATGTAAAAACTCAAAGTGTTTCTTAGTTGAAATGGACAACATTGCGTATCTTTCAAATTTTCTGATCCAACAGCTCTAAATGGCTGGGTAAGCACCAATGGAAACCTCATTTGGCACACAAAGTTGTTCGAACATTGTTGACCACTTCGGGCCGAAGTGTCCTTCAAGGTCCCTTTAGCATGAAATTGGTGATCTTTATGGGGTAATATATCAGAGCTCATGTGGGGTGGTGTCAAACTGTTAGGTGCTACAGGACCATGTTTCCTAGGCCTACAATAACCTATCTCAGTTTTCAGAGATTCAAGTTCATTTATATTTGGCAACACATTCTCGGTCGATGTCAAAAATCAAAGTGTTCCTGAGTTGAAATGGACAACATTGCGTATCTTTCAAACCGTATGTTCCAACAACTTTGAATGGCTGGGCAAATAGTAGTGGCAACCTCATTTGGAACACAGAGTCGCTCGAACGCTACCGACCACTCTGGGCCGAAGTGTCCCTCAAGGTCCCTTCAACATGAAATTGATGATATTTATAGGTTTATATCTCGGAGCTCGTGTGGAGTGGCATTGAACTATTAGATGCTATGGGACCAATTTGCCTAGGCATACAATAACCTATCTCAGTTTTTGGAGATTCAAGTTCATTTATATTTGGAAACACATTCTCAGTCGATGTCAAAACTTGAAGTTTTCCTTAGTTGAAATGGACAACATTGCGTATCTTTCATACCGTCGGTCATAGCATTGAACCATCTATTCCAACAGCTTTGAATGGTCGGGTAAACACTAGTGGAAACCTTGTTTGGCACATACAGTCACTCGAACATTGTCAACCACTCCAGGCTGAAGTGTCCCTCAAGGTCCCGTCAGCATGAAATTGTTGATCTTTATGGAATCATAATTTGGAGCTCGTGTGGGTTGTTTTCGAACCATTAGGTGCTACGAGACCATGTTGCCTAGGCCTATAATAACCTATCTTAGTTTTTAGAGATTCAAGTTCATTTATATTTGGCAACACATTCTTGGTTGATATCAAAACTCATAGTGTTCCTCAATTGAAATGGACAACACTGTGTATCTTTCAAACTGTCAATCGTAGCATCGAACCGTCTATTCCAATAGCTCTGAATAGTCAATTAAATGCTATTGATAACCTCGTTTGGCACATAGAGTCACTCAAATGCTACCGACCACTCCAGGCTAAAGTGTCCACCAAGGTGCAAGCAGGAGGATGAGTGCAAAAATGTATTATATGCTTGATTTTTAGTTTGTTCATGCATGGATGTAAGTTGATGTTGTTTGAAGATCACTGAATGAAGATGGGCTACTAGACCGTGTGGTTTGTATGGAAGAACTGGTGCAGGGCACTCTAATGAAGACAGGAGGGTCACTTGGGTGACTAATAGTTTGAAGATGATACAAGAACTATAAGGTCTTTGCAATGTTGTAACATGGCTATTAAGCCATTTTATGTAATCATTTGATCCATGAATGATGGAAAACTTGTAATAATGCACTTGGTGTACATATTGATGTAACGACTAGTTACCAAAGGAGGGAAAAGCCTAAAATAAGTTTAGTTTGTGTTGTTAGGAGTTCCAACTGATTTGGATCAGTTGAGGAGGTTGATAGGACTTTATTTAAGTGCTTGGAGGTCTGCTATTTTAGATGGTATAGACTAGAGGCAAGAGTTGTATGGACTGTGTCTTGTTTGAGCAATAAATTTTAGATTTCTTGCAATTTCTCATAGTTTTTGGATGTATCATTGAAATCCGTACTTGTGCATGGTGGAGATACATTATAAACACCTCTTTTGAATCAATGTTATAGTCATTTCATTGATTTTGTGCATTTTGTTTTGATTGGTCTAAAATAGTGTTGGGAATTGTCTTGTTGTAAGATGTAAATGGAATGATCCATCCCCATTTTTTAATTACTGTCACTTGGGGATGGATCCAATCATTTTATTATATCATTATAACAATTTGAATGCAAGAATGAGAAGGATTTTTTAGGTGGGCATTGATTGGATGAGTTGTTGGGGTTGAGGAGTGACCAAGGGTCATTGAAATGAAGCCATAGGGATAGCAGCAGAGAATCAAGCCCTTGGAGGTGGTCATTTTATGATTGAATATGTCTAAGGATGGTATAAGAATTTTGGAACAACTTTCATTTGGTTGGTATGGTGTTGGGAGGTCTATTAGAAAGTAAAGACCACCAAGATAATTGAGGGGGGGTGGGGGGGGGGTGGGGGGTGAATCAGTTATCTGATAATTAAACCATTTATCAACATTAACTTCAATATCAAATTCAACAGCTTTAAACCATATAATTAATGTAGTAACCAACCATAGAAAGATAATCATACACAATGACACAATAACACAAGATGTGTTAACTAGGGAACCTCTTGATCAAAGAGTAAACCCCGGTGGGAATGATGCCCACAAAATGATGCACTAATATGAAAGTTCCTTGTTAGAGGATGGACCCTATTAGGAATCATATGAAATACATTTAGTACATATGAATCTCCGTTAGGAGATTTTGAATCCCTGTTAAAAGATTCTAACCCTGTTAGGAGATTTTGAATCCCTGTTAAAAGATTCTAACCCTATTACGAGTTATGGAAGACAAAAGGACCCACTGCCCAAACAGCTTCAAGGCAAGATCTCTGAACTCACTGTCCAACAGATCTTAGGATTATTCAACAGAATAATATGAAATATGTTACCTCCTTCACACTGTTCCAAAACTACACTCTTTTCTATGCAAGATCACAAATCTAGATCTCTGTACTTCACAAGTCTTCCTTCATCACTAAATTAGCTCTTTCTTTCACTTCATGCATACATTCACATCACAACTTTCACAACTTCGTATTCCAACTCTTACAATCCACTATCTCAATAAGGAAAACATTCCTTTCTCTATACCGCACTGAAATAATTACAAATGAGTCGGCATGTAAATACAAAATAATAATTTCAACACACTACATCAAAATTACATAAAACTGTCGACTTCCAGATACAATAACTTTTCAATCGTGTGACCTCAAAGTTTGCATTGTGAACCACATCACCACCAATGAGTCTCAAACTTCCCTTTAACTACATAGAATCAGATTCCATCCCGGTTAGGAGATATCCTCCGATTACCAAAAACCACTACATAGGAATACTGCCACAATACTGCTTCCACCAAAATGCTTATAACTTTCATGAATAAATGAATTTCTTTTTGTGCTCTTAACCATAGGATAATAACACAACAAAGAACATACCATCAACTACACATAACTCAATCTGCAATATAACATGTGTGCAAAACAAAACTGTGCCTGCTTCTCTGCTAAACTCCAGAATATCACTGTGTTGACATCAATGACAATCATAGTCATGAATGCAACAATCACTGCTACAGAATGACTGCCAAAGGCTTTAGCATTCATTCCTAACAATCTCCCCCATTGGCATTGATGGCAACATAGATGAAAAACATCTAATGTTCCAAAAATCCAATCACTGCTAGTCAACTGCACTGCTGCTCATCATTAATCAAATCTTGATTCGTTATCCTATTCAATCTTTCCAACAAATGTAGTTCCTCAATGTTTTTCATGATTCTCTCCCCCTTTGACATCAATGACAGAAATTCTATCACTACGTCAAACAATAGCTCAATGTCAAAAGACACTATTCAGAAAATACATTCACAAGAGTCCTCAATGACTCAGCTCAGATACACATAATCCCCCATAGAGGAAGTACCAACATCCAATCCAGAAAATAGATAGGGCCATAAACCACTGGATGGATGCAACCGACTGCATCATTACTCAAAAGTAGGTTGGGGCATAACCCCAAGCATACCTCTAAGATACTCAAATGTATCCTTAGGCAAAGGCTTAGTAAATATATCTGCTATCTACTCCTTTGTGCTTCTGTACTCCAATATGACTTCTTTATCTGCAACTTTCTCTCTTACAACATGATACTTGATCTCTATATGCTTTGCTTTAGAATGTAGAACCAGATTCTTAGACATACTAAATGTACTTGTATTATCACAATATATGACAATAGGCTCATCAAACTTGATTCTAATGTCCATCAACATCTGCTTCATCCAAATTATCTGATTACAATTGTTTGCTACTGCTACATATTCTGCTTTTGTTGTACTCTGTGAGATACAATTCTAATTTTTGCTCAACCAATAAACTAATCTTCCTCCAAGAAAAAAGGCTCCACCACTGGTGCTTTTCTTATCATCAACACTACCTCCCCAATCAGCATCAGTATATGCACATTGGGTAAAATCATCAGAATTTTCATACCACAGTCCATAGTCCATTGTGCCTCTAAGATATCTCAATATCCTTTTTACTGCTGCATAATGTGACTCTCTAGGTTCAGCTTGAAATCTTCCTACCATTCCAACTGAATGTTTTATATCTAGTCTAGTGTGTGTCAAGTACTGCAATCCATCAATCATAGATCTGTATTTCTTTTGCTCAACTTTTGGTGTCTCATCTTTACTAGATAGTTTATGTCATGTAACCATATGTGTTCCAACTGGTTTACAATTCTCCATACCAAATCTTTTCAACAAATCATTCAAGTACTTTGTCTGACTTATAAAGATACCATCTTTGTTTTGTGTTATTTGTAATCCCAAAAAGTATTTCATTTCTCCAATCATACTCATTTCAAATTTTGTCTTCATTTCATTAGCAAATTTGTCACTAGCTTCATCTTCTCCTCCAAAAATAATGTCATCAACAAAAATAACCAAAACTAACAATCCATTCTCAATTTCTTGTGTATAAGTTACTATCAACTATTCCTTTTGTAAATCCCAATTTTAACAAATACTTATCTAATCTAGCATACCAAGTTCTAGGTGCTTGCTTTAGTCCATACAATGCTTTCTTTAGTTTACATACCATGTCTCCTTCTTGAGTCAAAGGAAAACCTTCAGGCTGCTCAATGTAGACTTCTTCTTCTAATTCACCATTCAGAAATGCTGACTTCACATCCATTTGATACACTTTGAATTTCTTAAATGCTGCATAAGCCAAAAATATTCTTACTGCTTCAAGTCTTGCCACAGGGGCAAAAGTCTCTTCATAGTCAATTCCTTCTTGCTGTGAGTATCCCTTACATACCAATCTTGCTTTGTTTCTAATTACTTCTCCTTGTTCATTCATCTTGTTCCTGAATACCAATTTAGTTCCAATCACATTTTTGTCTTTAGGTCTAGGGACCAATTCCCATGTCTTGTTCTTTTCAATCTGATCCAATTCTTCTTTCATAGCTTTAATCCAATGTTCATTGTTAGAAAGTAAAGACCACCAACATAACTGAGAGGGGGGGGGTGAATCAGTTATCTAATAATTAAACCAAATTTATCATTATTAACTTCAATATCAACTTCAACAGCTTTAAACCATATAATTAATGCAGTAACCAACCATAGAAGGATAATCATACACAATGACACAATAACAAAAGATATGTTAACTAGGGAACCTCTTGATCAAAGAGTAAACCCCGGTGGGAATGATGCCCACAAAATGATGCACTAATATGAAAGTTCCTTGTTAGAGGATAGACCCTGTTAGGAGTCTTATGAAATACATTCAGTACATATGAATCTCTATTAGGAGATTTTGAATCCCTGTTAAAAGATTCTAACCCTGTTAGGAGTTATGGAAGGCAGAAGGACCCACTGCCCAAACAGCTTCAAGGCAAGATCTCTGAACTCACTGTCCAACAGATCTTAGGATTATTCAATAGAATAATATGAAATATATTACCTCCTTCACACTGTGCCAACACTGCAATCTCTGCTACACAAGATCACAAATCCAGATCTCTGTACTTCGCAAGTCTTCCTTTATCACTGAATTAGCTATTTTCTTCACTTCATGCATACATTCGCATCACAACTTTCACAACTTCATATCATAACTATTACAATCCTTTCCATAACAAGGAAAACATTCCTTCCTTTATACCACACTCAAATAATTACAAATGAGTCAGCATGCAAATACAAAATAATAATTTCAACACGCTACATCAAAATTACATAAAAATATCAGCTTCCAGATACAATAAATTTTCAATCATGTGACCTCTAAGTGTGTGCTATGAACCACATCACCACCAATGAGTCTTAAACTTCCCTTTAACTACGTAGAATCAGATTCCATCCTGATTAGGAGATATCCTCCTATTACCAAAAACCGCTACACAAGAATACTACCACAATACTGCTTCCACCAAAATGCTTATAAATTTCATGAATAAATGAACTTCTTTATGCGCTCTTAACCATAGGCTAATAAAAAATCGAAGAGCATACCATCAACTACACATAACTCAATCTGCAATATAACATGTGCGCAAAACAAAATTGTGCTTGCTTTTCTGCTAAACTCCAGAATATCACTGTGTTGACATCAATGACAATCATACTCATGAATGCAACAACCACTGTTATAGAATGACTGCCAAGGGCTTTTGCATTCATTCCTAACAATCTCCCCCATTGGCATTGATGGCAACATAGATGAAAAACATCCAATGTTCCAAAAATCCAATCACTGTTGCTCTTCATCAATCAAATCTTGCTTCGTTTTCCTATTCAATCTCTCTCTCAATGTAGTTCCTCAATGTTTTTCATGATTCTCTCCCCCATTGAAATCAATGATAGAAATTCTATCACTATGTCAAACAATAGATCAATGTCAAAAGACACTATTCAGAAAATACATTCACAAGAGTCCTCACTGACTCAGCTCAGATACACATACTCCCCCATAGAGGAAGTACCAACATCCAATCCAGAAAATAGATAGGGCCATAAACCATTGGATGAATGCAACCAACTGCATCATTACTCAAAAGTAGGTTGGGGCATAACCCCAAGCATACCTCTAAGATACTCAAATGTATCCTTAGGCAAAGGCTTAGTAAATATATCTGCTATCTGCTCTTTTGTGCTTATGTACTCTAGTCTAACTTCTTTTTCTGCAAATTTCTCTCTTACAACATGATACTTGATTTCTATATGCTTTGTTTTAGAATGTAAAACCAGATTTTTAGACATACTGACTATACTTGTATTGTCACAATATATGACAATAGGCTCATCAAACTTGACTCCAATGTCCATCAACATCTGCTTCATCCAAATTATCTGATTACAATTGTTTGCTACTGCTACATATTCTACTTCTGCTGTACTCTGTGAGATACAATTCTGCTTTTTGCTTAACCAAGAAACTAATCTTCCTCCAAGAAAAAAGGCTCCACCACTAGTGCTTTTCTAGTCATCAATGTTGCCTCCCCAATCAGCATCAGTATATGCACATAGGGTAAAATCATCAGAATTTTCATACCACAGTCCATAGTCCATTGTGCCTCTAAGATATCTGAATATCCTTTTTACTACTGCATAATGTGACTCTCTAGGTTCAGCTTGAAATCTTGCTACCATTCCAACTGAATGTTGTATATCGGGTCTAGTGTGTGTTAAGTACTACAATCCACCAATCATAGATCTATATTTCTTTTGCTCAACTTTTGGTGTCTCATCTTTACTAGATAGTTTATGTCCTGTAACCATAGGTGCTCGAACTGGTTTACAATTCTCCATACCGAATCTTTTCAACAAATCATTCAAGTACTTTGTCTGACTTATAAAGATACCATCTTTGTTTTGTGTTATTTGTAATCCCAAAAAGTATTTCATTTCTCCAATCATACTCATTTCAAATTTTGTCTTCATTTCATCAGCAAATTTGTCACTAGCTTCATCTTCTCCTCCAAAAATAATGTCATCAACAAAAATAACCAAAACTAACAATCCATTCTCGATTTCTTTTGTGTATAAGTTACTATCAGTTGTTCCTTTTGTAAATTCCAATTTTAACAAATACTTATCTAATCTAGCATACCAAGTTCTAGGTGCTTGCTTTAGTCCATACAATGCTTTCTTTAGTTTACATACCATGTCTCCTTCTTGAGTCAAAGGAAAACCTTTAGGCTGCTCAATGTAGACTTCTTCTAATTCACCATTCAAAAATGCTGACTTCACATCCATCTAATACACTTTGAATTTCTTAAATGCTGCATAAGCCAAAAATATTCTTACTACTTCAAGTCTTGCCACAGGGGCAAAAGTCTCTTCATAGTCAATTCCTTCTTGCTGTGAGTATCCCTTACATACCAATCTTTCTTTGTTTCTAATTACTTCTCCTTGTTCATTCATCTTGTTCCTGAATACCCATTTAGTTCCAATCACATTTTTGTCTTTAGGTCTAGGGACAAATTCCCATGTCTTGTTCTTTTCAATATGATCCAATTCTTCTTTCATAGCTTTAATCCAATGTTCATCTTCACAAGCTTCATTAATAGACTTAGGTTCAATTTAAGAAATCAAACATAAATGTACCTTCTTTCTAGTCATAACTCCTCTGTCCAAGCTTCCAATAACTTGCTCAACAGGATGATGTCTTGATATATACCTGTTAGGTGTTATAGTCACTGATCTTTCTTCAACTATAGATTCTTCTCTGTTTTCTTCAACATGACTTTCATTCAACAATTCACTGTCACTCTCAAAAAATTGTTCAGTAGTTTCAATGTTAGGCTGAGGCTTAGTTCCTTCATCAAATTCATAATCAAGCATTCTTTCCTAAATTTTAAACTTCTCATCAACTTTCACATTTGCACTTTCAACAATAGTTTTAGTTCTCTTATTGTAACATCTATATGCTTTGCTTTTCAAAGAATATCCAAGAAAAATTCCTTCATCGCTTCTAGGATCAAACTTTCCTATATCATCATCTCTCTTAATATAACATTTGCTTCCAAAAATTCCAAAATACTTAACTGAGGGTGCATGTCCAAACCACAATTCATAAGGTGTCTTGTCTATGTTTGCTCTGATTTCTACTATGTTCATTGTATATACTGTTGTATTCACTGCTTCTCTCCAAAATGTCTTTGCCAAATCACCTTCAAATAACATAGCTCTAGTTTCTTTAGTTACTGATCTATTCCTTCTTTCTGCAATACCATTTTGTTTAGGTGTTCTAAGGGCTGATAACTGTCTCTTAATACCATTCACTTCACAAAAGGTGTTAGACTCTTTAGATGTAAATTCTCCACCTCTATCGGATCTCAAACATTTAATCCTCATTCATGATTCATTCTCAACTTTATTCTTCATGACCTTAAACTTATCAAATGCTTTAGATTTTTCTTTCAAAAATGCAATCCACATCATTCTTGTAAAATCATCAACAAGAATCATAAAATACCTTTCTCCATAGAATCCTCTAGTCCTAGTAGGACCGCTCAAGTCTGTATGAACAATCTCCAACTTTCTGTAAATGTGAACTTCTTGCTAGGAAATGAACTCCTTTTCTACTTAGCCATCACACATTCCTTGCAAATCATGTTAGTAGGCTTCATAATCTTAGGTAAGTCTCTTACTGCAAGTGTAGAACTTACTTTCACAATATTATCAAAGTTTATATGACAAAACCTTCTATGACATAACCAATTTTCATCAATATTATTCATCAAGCATGTCATCTCAATAGGGTTCAATTGAAATACATTACCTTTGGTTCTAGATCCAGTTCTAATTAGATTTCCATCTTTATCCTTAATCACACAAGTTTTCTCAGTAAACCAAACTTGATATCCTTTATCCACTAACTGTCCAACACTCAAAAGATTATGTTTCAATCCATCAACAAAGTAAACATCATCGGTATTACTCTTTCCATCAAGAGTAATAGATCCTATACCTTTAATCAAACAAGGTACATTGTTACCAACTCTAAAAATTCCTCCATCATAATTGTTAAACTTTATGAATTTTCCTTTATCACCAGTCATATGATGTGAACAACCATTGTCTATAATCCAATCAACTTTCTTTTCAACTTGGGAAACTAAAGCTTTTTCTTCTTTAATTTTAGATTCAGAATTTTCTTCCTTAATTGCTACAAATCCTATGTCATCAAAGTTATCATTATCACTGTCACTCAAATGTCTTTCAATTCTAGCTTCAATTTCTTCATCATTTGCATAATAACATTCTTTAGATCTTCTAGGCTTAAAATTGTTTCTATACTTCCTAACTCTCTTAGGACACTTAGATGCAAAATGACCATATTCTTGACATGTCCAACATTTAAAGATTTTCTTACCATCTGGTTCTCTTTTCACAAGCAAGGAAATACCTTCTTCAATCTTCTTATCTTCATCAGATTTGGATCTACTACTACTGGCATAATCTCCATTCACACTTGTACTTCTAGACAAAGTAGGTCTAATGCTAAGAGCAGTGAATGCTGTCTCCACTCTAGGTAGTTCTCCTGATAATCTCAAATTCATCTCTGCCACTTCCAATCTTCCAAGAAGAGTCTCTCTTGAAAAGTTTGGTGTACAATGTATCACTTGTTCAATCATCTGTGTAGTCTGCCTCAATACCGGTGTCAATGTTCTCAAAATCTTCCATATTACTTCATTCTCTGTCTTTTCACCTCCACAAGACTTTATTCTTGCAAAAAATTTTGACATCATACCAATATAGCTTCTAACATTCATCTTCCATCATTCTTATGTCTTCAAATGCACAAATCCAATTATGTAACCTAGCTTTCTTTGCATGTTTATCACCTTCAAAAGTAGAATGTAAAGCTTTCCAAATATCATAAGATTTAGTTAAAATTTTTACCTGACTGTATTCATTCTCCAGAAGTGTTGATAAAAGTGCTTCTCTTGCAAGTATGTTACACATAAATAGATCTACCTCATCTTTAGAACTTGTTTCAAGATTGTCTTCTTCAATTATAGTCCTTTCATTCTTTTTAATCAACCAATAACCTGGTCCTAAACACAAGAGATGTGTCTTCATCTTTCTTTCTAGTTGTCAAAATTTACTCCATCAAACTTAGGGCTTTCTTTCCTGAAATTCACCATAGATCTCCTTAAGTTGTTAAACTTCTCTTTCAAGGACCTGTCGCTCTGATACCAATTGTTAGAAAGTAAAGACCACCAAGATAACTGAGAGGGGGGGGGGTGAATCAGTTATCTGATAATTAAACCATTTATCATTATTAACTTCAATATCAACTTCAACAGATTTAAACCATATAATTAATGCAGTAACCAACCATAGAAGGATAATCATACACAATGACATAATAACACAAGATATGTTAACTAGGGAACCTCTTGATCAAAGAGTAAACCCCAGTTGGAATGATGCCCACAAAATGATGCACTAATATGAAAGTTCCTTGTTAGAGGATAGACCCTATTAGGAGTCTTATGAAATACATTTAGTACATATGAATCTTTGTTAAAAGATTCTAACCCTGTTAGGAGTTATGGAAGACAGAAGGACCCACTGCCCAAATAGCTTCAAGGCAAGATCTTTGAACTCACTGTCCAATAGATCTTAGGATTATTCAATAGAATAATATGAAATATGCTACCTCCTTCACACTGTACCAACACCACACTCTCTGCTACACAAGATCACAAATCCAGATCTCTGTACTTCGCAAGTCTTCCTTTATCACTGAATTAGCTCTTTTCTTCACTTCATGCATACATTCGCATCACAACTTTCACAACTTCATATCATAACTATTACAATCCTCTCTATAAAAAGGAAAACATTCCTTCCTTTATACCACACTCAAATAATTACAAATGAGTCGGCATGCAAATACAAAATAATAATTTCAACACGCTACATCAAAATTACATAAAACTGTCAGCTTCCAAATACAATAGCTTTCCAATTGTGTGACCTCAAAGTTTGTGCTATGAACCAAGTCACCACCAATGAGTCTCAAACTTCCCTTTAACTGTGTAGAATCAAATTCCATACTGATTAGGAGATATCCTCCGATTACCAAAAATCGCTACATAGGAATACTGCCAGAATACTGCTTCCACCAAAATGCTTATAACTTTCATGAATAAATGAATTTATTTATGCACTCTTAACCATAGGCTAATAACACATCAAAGAACATACCATCAATTGTGCATAACTCAATCTACAATATAACATGTGTGCAAAACAAAACTGTGTGCTTTTCTGCTAAACTCTAGAATATCACTGTGTTGACATCAATGACAATCATAGTCATGAATGCAACAACCACTGTTACAGAATGACTGCCAAGGGCTTCAGCATTCATTCCTAACAATCTTCACAAGCTTCATTAGTAGACTTAGGTTCAATTTGAGAAATCAAACATAAATGTACCTTCTTTCTAGTCATAACTTCTCTGTCCAAACTTCCAATAACTTGCTCAACAGGATGATGTCTTGATATATACCTGTTAGGTGTCATAGTCACTGATCTTTCTTCAACTATAGATTCTTCTCTAGATTGTTCTCTATTTTCTTCAGCATGAATTTCATTCAACAATTCACTGTCACTCTCAAAAAATTGTTCAGTAGTTTCAATGTTAGGCTGAGGGTTAGTTCCTTCATCAAATTCATAATCAAGCATTCTTTCTTGAATTTTAAACTTCTCATCAACTTTCACATTTGCACTTTCAACAATATTTTTAGTTCTCTTATTGTAACATCTATATGCTTTACTTTTCAAAGAATATCCAAGAAAAATTCCTTCATCACTTCTAGGATCAAACTTTCCTATATCATCATCTCTCTTAATATAACATTTGCTTCCAAAAATTCTAAAATACTTAACTGGGGGTGCATGTCCAAACCACAATTCATAAGATGTCTTGTCTGTGTCTGCTCTGATTTGTAATTTGTTCATTGTATATACTGTTGTATTCATTGCTTCTCTCCAAAATGTCTTTGCCAAATCACCTTCAAATAACATAGCTCTAACTGCTTTAGTCACTGATCTATTCCTTCTTTCTACAATACCATTTTGTTCAGGTGTTCTAGGGGTTGATAACTGTCTCTTAATACCATTTACTTCACAAAAAGTGTTAAACTCTTTAGATGTAAATTCTCCACCTCTATCGGATCTCAAACATTTAATCCTCATTCCTGATTCATTTTCAACTTTATTCTTCATGACCTTAAACTTATCAAATGCTTTAGATTTTTCTTTCAAAAATGCAATCCACATCATTCTTGTAAAATCATCAACAAGAATCATAAAATACTTTTCTCCATAGAATCCTCTAGTCCTAGCAGGACCACTCAAGTCTGTATGAAAAATCTCCAACTTCTCTGTAGATGTGAACTTCTTGCTAGGAAATGAACTCCTTTTCTACTTAGCCATCACACATTCCTTGCAAATCATGTTAGTAGGCTTCATAATCTTAGGTAAATCTCTTACTGCAAGTGTAGAGCTTACTTTTACAATATTATCAAATTTTATATGACAAAACCTTCTATTGCATAACCAACTGTCATCAATCTTAGTCATCAAGCATGTCATCTCAGTAGGGTTCAACTGAAATACATTACCTCTAGTTCTATATCCAGTTCCAATTAGATTTCCATCTTTATCCTTAATCACACAAGGTGCATTGTTACCAACTCTAACAACTCCTCCATCATAATTGTTAATCTTTATGAATTTTACTTTATCACCAGTCATATGATGTGAACAACCACTATCTATAATCCAAACAGCTTTCTTTTCAACTTGGGAAACTAAGGCTGTTTCTTCTTTTATATCAAATTCATTATTTTCTTCCTTAATTGCTACAAATCCTATGTCATCAAAGTTATCATTATCACTGTCACTCAAATGTCTTTCAATTCCTGCTTCAATTTCTTCATCATTTGCATAATAACATTCTTTAGATCTTCTAGGCTTAAAATTGTTTCTATACTTCTTAACTCTCTTAGGACACTTAGATGCAAAATGACCATATTCTTGACATGTCCAACATTTAAAGATTTTCTTACCATCTGGCTCTCTTTTTACAAGCAAGGCAATACCTTCTTCAATCTTCTTATCTTCATCAGATTTGGATCTGCTAATGTTGGCATAATCTCCATTCACACTTGTACTTCTAGACAAAGTAGGTCTTATGCCAAGAGCACTGAATGTTGTCTCCACTCTAGGTAGTTCTCCTGATAATCTCAAATTCATCTCTGCTGCTTCCAATCTTCCAAGAAAAGTCTCTCTTGAAAAGTTTGGTGTACAAGGTATCACTTGTTCAGTCATTTGTGTAGTTTGCTTGAATACCAATGTCAATGTTCTCAAAATCTTCCATATTACTTCATTCTCTGTCTTTTCATCTCCACAAGACTTTATTCCTGCAATAATTTCTGACATCCTACCAATATAGCTTCTAACAGATTCATCTTCCATCATTCTTATGTCTTCAAATGCACAAATCCAATTATGTAACCTAGCTTTCTTTGCATGTTCATCACCTTCAAAAGTAGAATGTAAAGCTTTCCAAATATCATGAGATTTAGTTAAACCTTTTACCTGACTATATTCATTCTCTGGAAGTGCTGATAAAAGTGCTTCTCTTGCAAGTATGTTACACATAAGTAGATCTACCTCATCTTTAGAACTTGTTTCAAGATTTTCTTCTTCAATTATAGTCCTTTCATTCTTTTTAATCAACCAATAACCTGGTCCTAAACACAAGAGATGTGTCTTCATCTTTTCTTTCTAGCTGTCAAAATTTACTCCATCAAACTTAGGGCTTTCTTTCCTGAAATTCACCATAGATCTCCTTAAGTTGTTAAACTTCTCTTTCAAGGACCTACCGCTCTAATACCAATTGTTAGAAATTAAAGACCACCAAGATAACTAAGAGGCGGGGGGTGAATCAGTTATCTTATAATTAAACCATTTATCAACATTAACTTCAATATCAACTTCAACAGCTTTAAACCATATAATTAATGTAGTAACCAACCATAGAAAGATAATCATACACAATGACACAATAACACAAGATGTGTTAACTAGGGAACCTCTTGATCAAAGAGTAAACCCTAGTGGGAATGATGCCCACAAAATGATGCACTTATATGAAAGTTCCTTGTTAGAGGATGGACCTTGTTAGGAGTCTTATGAAATACATTCAATACATATGAATCTCTATTAGGAGATTTTGAATCCCTGTTAAAAGATTCTAACCCTGTTAGGAGTTATGGAAGACAGAAGGACCCACTACCCAAACAGCTTCAAGGCAAGATCTCTGAACTCACTATCCAATAGATCTTTGGAATATTCAATAGAATAATATGAAATATGTTACCTCCTTCACACTATGACAAAACCACACTCTTTGCTACACAAGATCACAAATCCAGATCCCTGTACTTCGCAAGTCTTCCTTCATCACTGAATTAGCTCTTTTCTTCACTTCATGCATACATTCACATCACAACTTTCACAACTTCATATTCCAACTCTTACAATCCACTATCTCAACAAGAAAAACATTCCTTTCTTTATACCACACTCAAATAATTACAAATGAGTAGTCATGTAAATACAAAATAATAATTTCAACACGCTACATCAAAATTATATAAAATTGTCAGCTTCCAGATACAATAAATTTCCAATCGTTTGACCTCGAAGTTTGTGATGTGAACCACATCACCACCAATGAGTCTCA
This sequence comes from Chamaecyparis obtusa, assembly GCA_027943335.1. NCBI lineage: Eukaryota > Viridiplantae > Streptophyta > Pinopsida > Cupressales > Cupressaceae > Chamaecyparis > Chamaecyparis obtusa. The sequence goes on along the minus strand of BSBK01008308.1, from coordinate 874,335 downwards.
AACTTCCCTTTAACTGTGCAAAATCAGATTCCATCCCGGTTAGGAGATATCCTCCGATTACCAAAAACCTCTACACAGGAATACTGCCAGAATACTGCTTCCACCAAAATGCTTATAACTTTCATGAATAAATAAATTTATTTTTGCGCTCTTAACCATAGGCTAATAACAGAACAAAGAACATACCATGAACTGCGCATAACTCAATCTGCAATATAACATGTGTGCAAAACAAAACTATGCCTGCTTCTCTGCTAAACTCCAGAATATCACTGTGTTGACATCAATGACAATCATAGTCATGAATGCAACAACCACTGCTACAAAATGACTACCAAAGGCTTCAACATTCATTCCTAACAAGGTCATACATTGAGAAAGCCCTAGTTTATAAGGGTTTTTAAGACCAATTTGGGGCTTTCATATCTAGAAGTTTCATAGATTCAAATTGATGGAACATTCTTCTTATTAAATCTATTTCATAGGATGGTTGAAGAGGGAAAGATCTAGGAGATTACCCATGATAGGGTTCCTTTGTTAAATGTGTGGATTAGGCCTCTCTAGCAAAACAGAATCAACAATTTTAAAGTAGTTTGTCTCAAAACAAGTTGGGTCGCATTTGGGATATGTTTTAAAAATTCCAAAAGGGTATCCAGATCATTGATTATTTTTTAAGTCTTTTGGGAAGATGTGGAGAAAAATACCATTTTATGACTAGTGAAGGTTACTAGGAGCAGTCCTAGAATGACAGTTTGATAGTTTGGAGCCTAGATAGTGGATCCTTATGAAGGATGTTTGATGTGAGAAGATTGTCTCACTTGTTACTAATTGTTGTATTTCTATAAGGGCATGGGTTTAGAGTGTCTTACACACCACCTCTACATCAGATTCATATTCTAATAAAGTATAAATCATACAGTAACAATATACATCGATAAACATACAAGCATAACTATAAGGCATGGGAAATTTACAAAGCATAAGACATCCACATAAACATAAATTAGTATACATCAATACACCAAACACATGAATTGCATACCTAAAACATTAAAAAAAATATTTGTAGGGCATGAAGCCAAATATATATGTCCAATAATGTCATATATTGAATATATCCAATACAGTTAAACTGGCTTCCTCAAAGGCTAATGGATGTACAACGTATCCCTTATATAATATACAAAAAATATGTCCACTAATGCCATATAGGCATACAATCTATATCCCTAATCTAGTCCTTTCTCGTCAGGGGAAGAAAACAAATCCTAAGCTCTCTTCAATCGTCGCATTGATGGAGATATAGTGGATGTTGTAGTCTTCCGAGTGCACTTACTAGTCCTCCTATCTAGACTCTTCTACAGCTTGAGCTGATAAAAAAAAATTAAGCATCAATAACTAATATACATCAAAATTGAATTATACAATGACATAAAATAGAATATTCGCTTACTGCTAACAAATAGTCATGATGTACATCCATCGAAGGTGCATGCTAACGATATGGAGTAATAAGTCCCTACAAAAATGATCAAACTAATAATTTAAATACATACATAAATATCATTATAAGATTCAATACAAACTATTAAAATAAAAATTAAAATTAAGTGATCTCTTTCATACCTCAGTCAGTGCTTAAGAACTAGATACTGTTGTAGCTACTCCGCGATCCAAAGTATCATGAACAAAAGGAGGAGTCTCTGATGTCAATAACTGAAAATGAAACAACAAAATTATTATGTAGTTATCAAGATTACATATATTTTTTACAACCCTACTAATGAATAAATGATACCTCTGTGAAGGTTCCACCACGTCCTTCGGTGTGCGATGTTGATGTCAAAGATCCAACATTGAACAACTAGTGCACATGTACATGGCAATTTATAAGATAACCATTCATATAAGAACATACTACTGACATGTTAATTATAATGCATTATTACATATATACCTGTGGACTCAATGATGATGTCACAAAGCCAGGTGAAAGAATGTGATCACCACAATGACCACTTTGCCTCTGGATTTTGATCATAATTTGTCTAGTAATTTAGTTATTGATTCATTTATTAATTAAATATAATCAATTAAATCAAATTAACATGTAAATAAAGATACCTCAAGGAAAGTGGCATGATTCCCATTGTTGTCTGTTGTGAATGTCAATGGTCCACTAGTGAACTAATGCACATGCACAATAAGTTATGATACAATTATTCATATAATTAAATAATAATCAAATATATTAATTAAAATGTTTTATTTGATACATACTTGTGGACTTGACGACGATGTGTAGAAGGGGACAAGAGGATCATTGCCATTGCCACCGCCACTGACACTCTTGCCCTAAATTTTGATCATAATCAATAGATACTAAATTAATTAGTTATTCTTTTATAAATGAAATATGATCAAAGAAATTTAATGAACTTGGAGATATTTACCTGTGTGTCAATGCCAAATGTCATATTTAGAAAATCACGAGTCATCATTCCACGATCCTCTTCCTCTCTCTCTCGATAGTACCAAATGTGCACAAGGATCCACATGACTAAAAAATATGCCCCCTCAAAGATTGACCATGGTCACCCTCAACTAAAGGAGTGGCACACTGAACAAGAGTCTCTGTCAGAGCACTAATCGTTCCTTGTGTGTCCACCTCTACACGTTCCTTCACAATGGAAGGAATACTAACATGATCCACATGTGGCTTGCCGATAGGAACCCTAGGTGTGTTAGGGTCATGATGTGCCCCTGCTCTATCAAATGATGACCCCCCTCCTCTACCATGAGAATCTAGAAAGTCAAAATAATAGGCACCTCCTTGAGTACAAACTCGCAATAGAGTTTCCTCAAGAAATATATAGGAACCTCATGATTGTTACATGGAGGGCAATCAAAGACCATCCACCATCTCTCCCAAAATTTGTTTTTTATGTCTTCATTCAAGCACCAATGAATTGGGAACCTCCTTGTTGTAGTTCTAAGAGTATCAGTGTCCCCTAGTTTTTTAAAGAGTTTGGAAATGTCTTCTTTTGTGATTTTTTTTTTTTTATGTCCTCATATGATAATTTATTTGCATAATATTGTTTTTTTTCTTCTCTTTTATCATGCCATAAATTAAGTTGCCCACTAACTGAGTCTACATGGGTCAAGATTGATTCCAATGATTTTGCAAGCCTTTCCCTTCCAGGATTTGTAGAAATAGAATCTTTTAACCTCCTAATTAAAGATTCTAATTCTTTTTTCCCTCTTTCAATTTGGTTGATCAATTTTTCTTGTGTTCCAGGAGGAGGTTTCTCGATTGGTAGAGGCGTTCAAGGTTTGTTTCTTGGTTATTTTCTTCATTCATTTGTTCATGAGGAGATGGAGGGTTTGGTTGAGGGTTTTTTTTAGGGAGATCATTTCTTCATGGCAATTAAAAAAATAGATTTAAAATTTTAATTACACATAAAATCTAAGAAAATAAATTTTAACAAAACAAATTGCTTCAAAACTGAAGTTACAATACAAATAAGAGGCATGGGCTATAAAAAACTAACCTCTTCTTCCGGCTCGAACTTGACAATGTCGTGGAGCCATTCTTTATCAAAATTGATGGATTGAACAAGCAAAGTGATTTTGCGTACGCGCTTGGGAAGCCCTCTTTCGCTGCAAACACGGGTTTGTGGCAAGAAAAATGGACTTTTCAAATGCATAAAATACTTTATAGTGTTTTATAAAGTGTATGTTCCCTATAGTGTGTACGTACTATGGTCGATGGGGGACCAAAAAGGAAAGTGGCACCTTTTTGGTCCCCCATCTTTGTGCATATACCCATGCCTCTAACCCATCCATGAAATCACATCTTTAATTTTATTTGATGAATATCCCACCAATAACAACTTAATACTTATTATAAAATATTTCAAGAACTCAAATTTATTATCAAGTATAATGCTACACATGCACTCCAAACTCTAGAGGATGATTGGAATGAATATACAATCTTATACATAAATTAAATTAGATATTAAACTTTGAAATATAACATATTTAATGGTAACTATGCTAGTGTATTTTTTAGTATATGAAGTCATGAGAGGGTGGGTTAGAATTTCAATCTCACCTTGGTAAAAAAGTCATTATATTACTTGGTGTGTTAATATTATTATTTTTAGTGTTTAGGCTTGTGGATAGGAGATGAATTCATTGTAATCATCCTTCCACAATCAAATAATATTATATTGTGTTGCTAACTCTTTTCCTCATTACAATCATCATCATAACAAGAGAAGGAAACCAAATTAATATCACTTAAGGTAAATCACATCAACCTATGGGGTATCACTCGTGATTGGTAAGCTTAAATATGTTGCTTCTCTTGGGATTTTGTATATTATTGTGTAACCTACCTATTAGTGTTGTGCATGTCATCTTTGTAGTTGGGTTTTTGTTGAGAATGATGTATAATTTAAAACCTTATGGTCCTCTATCTTGTGCAGAAGTTGTCAACTATTTTGATCTTCTATAATGCTAAAATATTTCCTTGATGGCTAGTTGAGATATCATTATTTTTTATTTTCATTTATAAATTATTTTTTCTATCATTTGTGATGTGTGATGAAAAAATTGAATGAATGGGTCCTGGTTGTGTAGAGTCATTAGCTTCATCTTTAACCTTCTATAAAATTGAATTTACTGCTCACTTGGATCGTTTAATAATCCTTAGAGAGTGGAGTATCACATGGTATGTCACCACCCAATTCCATTGGTTGACCATGCTTAGTAGTAATGTTTTTTTAAGTAGTGAAGTAATAAGTTACAACCTTCTACCAACTTAGCTATGTGGCCAACAATTGTGTCTTTGAAACCAATTAAGTTAGCTTTTACAATAGTGTTAAGCCTTATAAACATTCTTATCAAATTAGTTGATCATTCATTAAGTGTTAACACTTAATGAACATCATTGAATCTATTTTCAACATAATGCTTAAGAAATCAAGCATTGATACAAAAAAATAAATGAAGCGTTGAGCATTGAAACTTTATTGATCCAGATATCTTGTAGAGGCTTGAAGAATTGAAGAGGTAAGAAGGGCTTAGGATGGCAACTGAGGGTGATGAGGATGATGAGATGGGGGAAGTGGAGTTGAATCCTGATGAAAAGGAAGCTCTGGTTGCAATTAGGAAGAAGGAGAAGATGCTTATCGTCGAACATAAATTGAAGAAGAGTACTGCAGAGAGCACGCCTACCGTACCAAGGAAGTTTGACAAGAATAAGGAATATGGCTTAAAAAGAATGGGAATATATCTTTCTAGCCTGGGCTTGGATCCTTCAATAATTAGCTTGATAATAAATGAAGCAGATGAGAGCTAAGCACTTAGCTTCCAAGAAAAATCTCATAAATGAACTGTGTGTACCCCCAATTCCTGTGCCCTTTGCGCATACCCAAAGGATATATTTGAAACAACAAGGGTAAGGCTTAAAGAAGTTAATTTTGCATCACTAGACAGATCTTTAAGCCTTACCCTTGTGTATCAAATTTATCCTTTGGGTACGCACAGAGGCCACAAGAATTGGGGTACGCATAGTTCATTTATGGGATTTTTATTGGGAATCTAATTGCTCATATGTCATCTAATTCATTTTTATGAAGCTAATTGTCATAGGATCCAGGCCCAGGCTATAAATATGTCTTCCCAAACACATAAAAAACATGCACATAAACACATACGACAATTGAGAAACATAAATGTAGATATCACAACAGTTGAGAAACATAAATGTAGGCATCATGGTCACAATTTTTTGGAGACAAAATAATTGATTTGTATACCCAGATGATGGAAAGCAACTACTACTCCTCCGGTTCTAGAGGAGTAGTGGTTGCTTTGCATCGTCTGGGTATACCACTCAATTATGTTGTCTCTAAAAACTTGTGACCATGATGCCTACATTTATGTTTCTCAGCTGTTGTGTCCCAGGACCCCTTATGACCCTTTACGACCCCTAAGAATACACATCTTAGAGGTCTTAAAATGTCATAAAGGGTCATAAGAGGCTCCTAGGAGGGGCCAAATGAGATTCCACATTCACATGGTTGGCCCTGTTAAGTAGAGAATGTTAAACTATTCTCAAAACAAAGAGAAGCTCAATAATTTAAGGTCTCAATCCATAGAGATGGTGAAAAATGACGGGAATCAATGCTGGAGAGTTTTTAGATACTGAGAGGACGTATATGCAGTGGAGGTCAGAAGGGATTTTTGTGGAGAATTGCTAGATGTGGAGATTTGCTAGAGAGGGTTTCCAGATTGAGTACCAGTGTAGAGATTATGATTTAGTACTATGTCTATAAAACCTTCACAAATATCCCTTTTTTGGCCTCCACTCATACCTCTTCTTAGAATCTAGAAACTTTGGATACTATTTCTCATCCATGCACGAAATGTGCTAGTTATCGTAGAAAATTACTTTTGCGAGACTGGGATCAATTATGAGAAGGTAAAAACAAGATAATTTTATTGTATCTTTCATTTCTTTTATCCATTCATATTTTCTACCTTCTCTTATATTGGATACTGTGCGGTGTACATAAAGGCAAGGCGGTGATTATTCTCAATGATCGACAGGTATAAGTCTTCCAGCCCTTACCCAGTAGCTAGGACTAAAGATAGCAGAGCTCAAGAGACCATCATAGTTGGTCTTTGTCCTTGGTCAATATACTGACAAAACATTTTACATTTCGTTAGCTCATCAAATGTGGTGATTTGAAATAATCTAATGGATGATATTTTCATGTATAACGTATATTATTTTAGTTTGACGGTGAACGAATTTATCTACTTCATGCACTTATATACATCGAGCACAACCATAAAGAAGCATCCCTTCTAGTGGCTTGAGTAATGTAGGCCATGTGAGGACATGCTTCATTATGGTTGTGCTCGTAGTATACAAGTGCGCGGAGTTGATAAATTCGTGCAACGTCAACTTAAATAATATACGTTATCATGAAAATATTCTATTAAATTCTTTCAAATCCCCTCATTTGATGAGCTAACAAAATGTAAAATGTTTTGTCAGTATATGGACCAAAGACAGAGACCAACTATGATGGTCTCTTGAGCTTTGTTATTTTTACTATGCTCATCCGTCAGTTTTTTGATAAGTAGTAATCATTTTCCAACAGAAGAGCTATTCCTTCGACGGCTACTTGTGTCAGAACTTGATTACCTATCATCATACATTCCATAGGTAACCATCGATGGGAGCCAAATCTAATAGATGGGTGTGACGAGACGGCTATACCTTCGACAGGTACTCCTGTTGGAGATCTACTGAATATCCATCACCTTTCCGAATAACAAAATGTCGTAAGAAGAATTTTTTGACAAATCGGTCACATATTAAAATTTCTATTTATGTGGCCAATTTCGATGGGTAGTGATGTCGGAATACCGACGGTTATAACTTCCATCACCATTTCCAACACAAAAATGTCAACGGACAGATGTGTCACAATTTTGACAAACGGCCATTGAAAATCTGACAAATGGCCATTATAATTTGGCCTCAAATATACTAGTGTAACCTTCTTTGGGCATTGAGCCTACCCTTCTTTCTTGACTCCTAACAAGGTTTGTCCTCTAACAAGGATTGTGTACTGTAATGTTTCAATAAGCTCCTAACAAGGCTAGATCTTCTAACAAGGATACTATACTCTCAGTACATCATTTGTGGGTTCTAATTCCCACTGGGGTTTTTACCTTTAACAGGGTTTCCTCGACACCAAAATATTGTGTTATTGTGTTGGCATTCATTGTGTTCATTGGACTTGATATTGCTACTATTCAAAGTTTAAAGTTTAATAATCTATCTTACAACTGATTCACCCCCCCTCTCAGTTATATAGATAAAATACACTACATACAAGTTATAAATTAGTTATCCTACAAATTATCTTAAATAAGTAAATGGGCACCTGGCCTTAGGCTTATACATAAATAACATAGGTTGTATTGAAAAATATATTAAAAAATTAAATGGACACATTACCTATAAAACCACAATAATTTTCATTGGTGGTCATAGATGCTTTGCGATTCTATAGTGTACATTGTTAATGAATAAGATGACAATATTACTCGCATCTTTTTCATGCCAAGTCATATTTGACATGGCATCATAAACCTCATGTACTTCGAATATGTTCTATAAAAAATACCAATACTCCATTAGCATATCTAAATAACCTTCCCAAGATATAATTATCTATTCCACCAATTGATTTAACCATTACTATAAAAGCTAATAGATCAATCCTATGGTTCTTGTCACTAGTCTCACTGGGTAAAAGGTTTCAAAATATTAGCACTCTTACTTTATTTCCACGCAATAATGTTGAAAGAAAATGTAAAGCCAAATAATTTCTAGTGAAAAGGTTCAAACCTATTTTTATGAAAATAATCACTTACAAAAGGATGCCCAACTTTTTTGATATTAGAATCTGAAATATATGTGGAATGTTCTAAGTCATAGGATTTGACCTCATCTAACAAATCTCATGGCATAATTTTTTTTACCTCTCTTATGTTAGGAATATGTGTTGCAGACCTTGCATAGCATGAATTATTTTAATATGTAAAAAAATATTTAATTGTATAGTGCATCTTTAGGATATATATCTAAAATATTAAGTATAAATTATTTGGGTTCAATTGTATTAATAAACCTAATAAATTGGTTTAAAGATATTTTGTGTGTGTGTACCAAAGTGTAAATGTGGGGTCAATGGTTTTGTTACTCCTAGTTTCAAGGAACGTGACTTTACCTTACCACTTTGTTATATTTGTGTGAGCAAGCAATTCTATAAAAGAAAACATTATGGAGACTCATTTTGTATTTGATAATTGATTTTTAAAAATACAAAACTTCTAGTATTCACTCTTAACTATATTTCTTCCAATCATTTTAAAGAAATACTAAATACATCAAAAATGTAAAGGGACACACACCAAACAATATACCATAATTTAGTGAGTAAAATATGAACAATTTTGTGTGTGTGAAGTTCCAGCTTCTCAATCTTACCATTTTTAAAAATAATTAGTAATTTAGAAGCAATTCTTGTTCTTATATTATATTCAAAATTCAAATGCATGTATCTCAAATCACTCATCTAAATTTAGGTTTAACTAATTTAGAAAAAAATGGTGGTCACTTTTGACCACCCTCTTTTGATATATGATTTTATGCACTTACCTATAAAGTTACTTAAGTAACACTATATTATGAACATAAAATTTTAATCATCTTCTTTAGCATCTAATATATTTTTCCCACTAAAATAATGATATCTCATTAATTATAAATTATATTTTATTTATTCTCCTCTTATTTCCAAACTTTAAATTAGAACTACACTCAAAAACTTAAATATGCGGGGTTCGCCATTTAGTGTGTTAGTTAAGTGGTAGTGGTGTTGTCCCCACCCAAGTTTAAATCCCCTCTGGGCCATTGTGATCATGGATATTTGCCTTTGATGATCCAATGTGCTTGCGGGTTTGAGCCTCAACTGTGTAATAAAGTGATGTGGCCTCAATGTTTCATAGGTCCAGGTCAAAATCACTTCACCTAGTTGACCAGATTTGATCCAGAAAGAAACTAAAATATATAATTTCTATAAGCCTCTAACCCATTCATGAAATCACATCTTTAATTTTATTTGATGAATATCCCACCAATAGAAACTTAATACTTATTACAAAATATTTCAAGAACTCAAATTTATTATCAAGCATAATGCTACACATGCACTCCAAACTCTAGAGGATGATTGGAATGAATATACAATCTTATACATAAATTAAATTAGACATTAAACTTTGAAATATAACATATTTTATGGTAACTATGCTAGTGTATTTTTCAGTTTATGAAGTCATGAGAGGGTGGGTTAGAATTTCAATCTCACCTTGGTAAAAAATTCATTATATTGCTTGGTGTGTTAATATTATTATTTTTAGTGTTTAGGCTTGTGGATATGAGATGAACTTCATTGTAATCATCCTTCCACAATCAAATAATATTATATTGTGTTTCTAACTCTTTTCCTCATTACAATCATCACCATAACAAGAGAAGGAAACCAAATTAATATCACTTAAGGTAAATCACATCAACCTATGGGGTATCACTCGTGATTGGTAAGCTTATATGTTACTTCTCTTGAGATTTTGTATATTATTGTGTAACCTAGCTATTAATGTTGTGCATGTCATTGTTATAGCTGGACTTTTGTTGAGAATGATCTATAATTTAAAACGTTATGGTCCTCTATCTTGTGCAGAAGTTGTCAACTATTTTGATCTTCTATAATGCTAAAATATTTTCCTTGATGGCTAGTTGAGCTATCATTATTTTTTATTTTCATTTATAAATTATTTAAACTATCCTTTGTGATGTGTTATGAAAATATTGAATGAATGGGTCATGGTTGTGTAGAGTCATTAGCTTCATCTTTAACCTTCTATAAAATCAAATTTACTACTCACTTGGATTGTTTAATAATCCTTAGAGAGTGGAGTATCACATGGTATGTCACCACCCAATTCCATTGGTTGACCATGCTTAGTAGTAATGTTTTTGTAAGTAGTGAAGTAATAAGTTACAACCTTCTACCAACTTAGCTATGTGGCCAAAAATTGTGTCTCTGAAACCAATTAAGTTAGCTTTTACAATAGTGTGAAGCCTTATAAACATTCTTATCAAATTAGTTGAGCGTGAATTAAGTGTTAACACTTAATGAACATCGTTGAATCTATTTGTAATGCTTAAGAAATCAAGCATTGATACAAAAAAATAGATGAATCTTTCTCCTCTCTTTCTCTCACTTACAATTTGCATGGTACACGGATATTATTAATATTATTCAAGTGATATTTCATAGGATAAAAGACTAATAGAATATAGATGTATATTTTCTTGAGCTTAAGAAATAGGTTTGTCTTTTTCAAAAGCCTCAAGAAGATATTGATTTTTAAAGCTAATAAATTATCATCAAGATAATTAGGTATATTGATGTAACAATTATTTATATATGTTTGTAGGGTATTTTGAAGGGCAACCATTTATTGACCACCTTCAATTAATAAAACTATACAATTTTCAATTTTATTTAAGTCAAACTTGTGGCATTATCTTTACATATTAATACTTTACCAATTATACTACATATTACTCATGATCGTGCTAGTTTTTATAGGCAACATTTATTTTGACTAAACTTGAAATCAATACATAACAAATTATATAAGCTCTTCCTCCTAAAATTTAAGTTATGTTTTTTGTGGAAAGGGGATTCTGTAATTATAACATATTAGTTAATAATTTATAAAAAAATTGATTATAATTAAATACTTCTATATAGAATAAAAATAAATATTTTCTACTAATTTTTTTGATAAATTTCTAAAAAAAAACTTTAACATGAATTAGAAAAACGTCCTTGTAATATTAGTGGGGCTAGAAAGTTCTAACCAGCTTTTTCTTAATACATAATTAAAGTTTCTTAATAGGAAAATGTTGACTCCTCATTTAATTATATTACATTATTCTCTTTCTCGTTTCAAAACATTAGAATAAACCCATTCAAAATAAAATATATCTTTAATTATCTGATCCATCCATAATAACACATTCTTAAAAGGATATATAACCTTTATCATTTCATCCATCCATGATACCACATTCTTGAAAGCCTTTTCTTTTTTACGAAATAAAAAATAACACTATACTAATAATAATAAGATCTCATTAATTATTAAAAATTACATGAGCTCCTTGAGACACTACCCTCGTACACTAAAAATGCATGTCAGTTCATAGCAATATAATGCAAAAGAACTGAAAACTTTTCGACTCCCAATCCTTCTATCTTTACAAACCTGGCAAGCGAAGGAAGTCCGTGCAGAATATAGAAGCAAATAGAAATAAACAGAAAGAGATTAAGACGAATGCTTCAGCAAACAGAAATACTTTATTATTATTATTTTGCTACAATTGATTGATAAAAGAAGTTACGTTCCTCTCTTATATAGAGAGCCTTATATCAACAACATAACCTAAAGAAGGAACAGAACTCATAGTTCTGTTTGTACGTGGTAGGAGTCTCTTATTCATCTAATAATCCTAATTTACAGTCACAGTATAGTTTGACTGTAGTTTTATTTAATAACTGCATATATGGAGGAGATACTATATGCGTGGAAGACAGATAGATTGGTAGAAATTGATTTCCTCCAATAGTCCGGAATCTTCTTCAAGAGAAGGTTGAGCGCATCCTGGACTTTCCCAGTGAGCCAAAAACCCTTAGACATGAAACAAAATGTGTTGTAATTACCTTGATTTCCAGAGGGTGTGATGGGACCAAAGAAGTCGAAGACATTTTTCTTAACCCAACCTACGAAATTCAATATCTTGGCCCTGAAAAAGTCGAAGACTTTTTCCTTAACCCAGCATACAAAATTCAATATCTTGGCCCAGAGACATGAACCTTTCTTCTCACTAGTGCTGACATTGGAATGTTGGGTGAATATCAGGTTATTTGGGCAAACACTGGAGTGAGGCATTGGCTGTGATTGTTTGTCAAAACACATTGAGCTCGCTTCATCATAATTAACTTTAGTAGGGATGTCGCTTCTTACCGTACCAGTTCTGAGCTGATGGGGTATTCGTGCTGGGGTATTATTATTATTATTATTTGCGCCGGGAACTGCTATTGGGTAGTGGGGTGTTGGTACTATTGGTGGACGCAGAGCACCATCCCTGGTCCCTTTGCCGATATCCACAGATCTCACACCTCCTCGTACACGAGGAAAATAGTTTGCACTAGACTATCGTCTTACCACTGGATCGCTCAAACTGGAGAAGAATTCCTCCGATCTTCTGCTATAATTTGGGAGAACCAAAGCCACCTTCACTGTGGGCACTCCAGCTTTTCTCAACACCCAAAGCCTTCTGTTGTCCAGAGACCACAGCACGCTTCTGTGTTGAACCACATTCAAGGGCATGAGGACTGCTGGGCTCAACTGGTTGTTTCCAATCTGATCGACTGCGTCATCTATGCGCTGATACTCATAAGGCTTTTTGAATGTATTTTTGATGGAGTCCTGGGTAAATCTGAGGATCTCTGGGGAAACAACACTGTGAGCCATCGGATGTGATTATTTGTGAAAACAACTTGAGCTTGCTTCCTTATTTAACTGCATTTCTGTTTTTCTTATCGTGGAAGAGACCGTCATGACTGAGTGGGGAATCTTCAGCCATTTATTATCTTTCCTTTTCATCTTTTTCATTTTTCCCATAAATCGTTAGTGACGGATCTAGGCCAGTGGCTTTGTCCTTTTCTCTTTACTGAATCATATTCTTAGATTAGAAATCCATCTTTAATGAAGTTATTTAAAAAAAAAAAAATCATATTCTTAGATTAAAAATATATCTTCATTAAAGTTATTTTTAGTGAACCAATGACTTTGTCCTTTCCTTTTCTAATGAATCATATTTCTAGAATAAAAATCCATCTTCAGTGAATCCGTAGCTTTATCTTTTCCTTTTCCTAATGAATTATATTCCTTGATTAAAAACCTGTGTTCATTGAAGTTATTTTTTAAATGAACTTGTGGCTTTGTCCTTTCCTTTTTTTAATGAATCATATTCTTCGATTAAAAAAAACCCATCTTCAGTGAAGTTACTTTTTTAGTGAACGAGTGGCTTTGGCCTTTACTTTTTCTAATGAATCATATTCCTAGATTAAAAACACATATTCATTGAAGTTATTTTTTTAGTGAACAATTTTTTTTGTCTTTTCCTTTTTCTAATGAATCATATTCCTAGATTAAAATCTAAGGATCTCTGGTGAAACAAAACTGTGAGCCATCAGATGTGATTATTTGTGAAAACAACTTGAGCCTGCTTCCTTATTTAACTGCATTTCTATTTTTCTTATCGTGGAAGAGACCGTCATGACTGAGTGGGGAATCTTCAGCCATTTATTATCTTTCCTTTTCATCTTTTTCATTTTTCCCATAAATCGTTAGTGAGTGGCGGATCTAGGCCAGTGGCTTTGTCCTTTTCTCTTTAATGAATCATAATCTTAGATTAGAAATCCATCTTTACTGAAGTTATTTAAAAAAAAAAAATCATATCCTTAGATTAAAAATACATTAACTTTAATGATTTTGTCCTTTCCTTTTCTAATGAATCATATTCCTAGAATAAAAATCCTTCAGTGAATCAGTAGCTTTATCTTTTCCATTTCCTAATGAATTATATTCCTGGATTAAAAACTCATCTTCATTGAAGTTATTTTTAAAGTGAATTTGTGGCTTTGTCCTTTCCTTTTTCTAATGAATCATATTCTTAGATTAAAAAAAACCCATCTTCACTGAAGTTATTTTTTTAGTGAACGAGTGGCTTTGGCCTTTACTTTTTCTAATCAATCATATTCCTAGATTAAAAACACATATTCATTGAAGTTGTTTTTTTAGTGAACAATTTTTTTTGTCTTTTCCTTTTTCTAATGAATCATATTCCTAGATTAAAATCCCATCTTCACTGAAGTTATTTTTTTAGTGAACTAGTGATTTTGTCCTTTCCTTTTTCTAATGAACCATATTCTTAGATTTTCCAACATTGGTCAGAGGATCAAAGTTGGAGCCTAACAAAGTAAGAACATATATATAATTTATTCACCATTTTATTGTTAGTGGAAATTTTGGTAGGTTTTGGAATCCTTAAGCAAGTTGCGGATTTTTATGGTTGAAGAACCATGTTGAGTTGTGGACAAAAGAATGGACTGGAAATTATTTTAAATTAATTTCTAATATCAATCGGTTCCGGGAAATAAGGGATTGTATTGGGTGAAAAAGTTGAAATGGCCTTAAAGAAAGATGATAATTGCATTAGATAAATAGACTACAATGTTGAGAAGTAGAAATGATAGAATTGATGCTTATTGAATTATAATGTGACATTGTTTTCCAGCTTACTTGCTCTTCCTATTTTACATTTAATACTACAATGCATATGACTAGAAGTTTAATAACCACAACAATTTAGAATAAAAAGATAGCACACATTACTAAATTAGAATGTTTCATTGTATATGGGTAAGTGCAAGAAGTTGGGTGCCTATTTTGCGGAAGTCTTGTAGAATTGGAAAATGCCACTCGAAATGAGCACCTATTTTAAAAAAATGGGCACCCAATTTAGGTTTGGACGCCTAATCCAAAATTTAAAAAATGGGTACCTGTTGAAAAATGGGTGTCCGTTTCTAAATTTTTATTTATTTTTTATTTATGACTAGAAATGCATTTTTGCACGCCAATTTTTTTTTAAGAAACAGGTGCCCGTTTTTTGAATTTTAAAAAATGGGTACCCATTTCTTAAGACATGAGCGGGAAACATGCATCTGCCTTAGATTTTGGTCCAAAATAGGTTTGCTGTAGGCTTGGTGGAACCAAGCCTATACCTTGACCTTCAAAAATTTGGTTAAGGCACTAGAATGCTATATTTATGCCTTGTCATAATTTTTTGAGGGTCTTCCTGATTGTATTTTTTTACGAAACAAAAACCCATTAGACCTTTCATTGTCTCGATTTTAAAAATGTAAATTTCATAGTGATATGATTATTTTTACTATTTTTTCATTATTTATTAATTAAAAGTGGTACCTAAATGTAAAATAGCGAGGTTCACTAAAACTTTAATAACTTTTTAGTTTTTAGTTTTTTGGATAATAAATTATATGACATCAATCTACATACAATTCTCTTGAACATTTTTTAAAAAAAATTTGAAAAAATATGAAATTTTCATCAAATTATGATGGTCGTACACCAGAGGTTTTGAAAATGTACTTTATAGTCAATTAAAAATTATTTTTAAAAAAATATTCAACAAAAAAATAAGAAAAGATATTCTCATCAATCTTTGGTGTCTTAGGTATATTTTCCCAAAAGGATTTGTAAAAAAGCATTTATTTAGGTCCAAATATGGTTGTCGTTATGACTATGGTATGGTCCTGAAACAGGCATTATGAAAAAGTGGTTTTTAAACATTACTACTAAAAAAAAATTTATACCATGTGGATATTTAAATAAATTACATATTTGAAAAGTAGACTCCGATCACCACATTTTTATTTATTTATAATAGGATTATTTTATTGATATCAAAAGTCATTACATCATGTTCTTACTGCAAAGTCTATATTCAAAATAATACAATATATCCATAAGTCTATAAGAAAGTTGTTGCACATACAAACATTCCCATAAAACTAAAAAGACCCCACCCGAAAGACTCCATTACATAACAACCCACTATCAAATGTATAATTTAACTTATAACCACTAACAAACTAAGTCAAGTTTTCTCATTTCTGCTTCTAAATGTAGGCACTTCACCCAGTGCATCCTTGACCTGCAAGCATTTAGCTATCACCAGCTCGTAAGTGCCAAAAATTCCCTTCACCTACATTTCTTTCAAATTTCTTTAAGCTTCAATTCTTCTTCCCAAAATTCCAAAAAACAAAATTTCTATAATGCATATTGTTAAATTTCCTTTCAATCCTCACAATGATTTTTCCCTCGCATCTGCCTAAGCTTCCTCTATGACACATTTTCTTAAACAACCCGAATGTTCCCTTCGACGAAATCCTTAGCCCTTTCCAACTCTACTTTCAAATGATGTTATTTCCTTCCAATGTCAGCACTGTAAACCTCTTTGTCAACTTTTCCCCACCATCTAAGAAAGGGAACTCACCCATAAACTCACCCTTCATTCTCATCTTCAAAGCATTCTTCCTAATTGAAGCCAATTCTAGAATATGCCCATTCCAAAATGGACTCTAGACCTTCAAGCAGGTCTTTATCAAATAAATCCTCTATCACCCTCTTCACCACATGCTCTGGCTCACCCAACTGTAGAGCCTAGACAATCACCATGGAGATAACATCCACATTTTCCCTTCTTTTTTGTTTGCGCTCCTGAAATTGCACACCCAAGACATCTATAGTAGCCATAGCTATTGCATCATCCTTAAAATTCAGCAATCCTAACATACAATCCTTACTAACCGGGCCTTTAAAAGCCTTCTCTTGTTTCTTTGTGTCTATCGCAAAGGTGGCTTCCATTGCTTCAAGAATTTAAAGCCTACAAGATGGCCAAAGAAACCCTACTAAATTAACTGCAGAAAACCCGATTTCAAAGCATGAAAGCCTCGAAAAGAACTCCCATTTAAAGAAACATCCCATGGACACCCAACACCTCCCCATTCACGTGTGCCACCTTTCTTATCAAGTGAAAAGGCGCCGCCAACCTCTCTTTATTTTGAGAGGTTTTAATAATTAGAAGGCAAGGTCAATCCTTCATTAATGATGAGTGTGAATATCAATAAACACAATCCAATGCTGACATCATCAAAAGGAATTCAATTTTAAATCAATAATCACCAACGTTCATCTTACATTGGATGGAAAATAAAGTCCACCATTTAGCACAATGCTAACCACAACCGCTTCACCAATTTGCAAAATCTTCAAAATAAATATCATTAATCTTCTCCAAACCTATTGGCCATTTAGACAAAACATCGGCCTCCTTATTTCCTTCTTTTCTAATGTGAGTAATCTTGAAATCTTCAAAATATTGGAGCGTAGAACTGATCTCCACCACTATGTTTTTTAAGTGTCATGCCTTCATATCATTATTGCCGATTTCATTAACAATCACTTGAGAGTCACCTTCTAAAAAGAGTTTTCTGAGCTTTATTTTTCTCTCCATATGCACAGCAAGAAGTGCAACCCTCACTTCAGCTTCAATATTTGTTCCATTATTCAACTTCTGAACTGCGAAGGTAATAATATTACCCCTCCAATCTTTAGCTATCACCCAAGCACCTGATGAGCTAGGATTACCCTTGGATGCCCCATCAAAACTGATCTTTATCCAGTCATCATCCGGTTTGACCCAATCCACTCTCATTTCTTCTTTGGTTAATTTTCCATTACCAAGAAGATCTCCTCTATTTAATTTGAAAAAAGGCCATTCAACATGCAGCCTCCTATCATTTATTGTATAGTCCAGAGTTCATTTCTGATTGAGAAGTGTTGCCTTCATAACTTCTTCAATTGAAACATAGATTTAAGATTTAATCCTTTCTACTAATTCCATTTTATCTTGGAAAATCCTTCTGTTATGTTCCTTCCACACTTCCCAAATGATAATAGATGGATTGATAAGCCATAAAGGAGCCATTACAGAAGTGGTCTTAGGGATAGGCCAACATTCAAAATTCCTGATAGTATTAGGTAATGGACCTATCCAATTAAGTTTTGATTTAATGAAATTCCAACATTCATAAGGATAGGGGCATTGAAGCAATAAATGATCCACCTCTTCTATCTCTAAATTGCATAACACACATTTGGTTGGCCCATGAAGACCAAACCTCTTCGTTCTTTCCCCAGTTAAAATCCTTCCATGCACAGCTAACCATGCAAAGGCATTTTCCTTAGGGAGACAATTCCTATCCCAACACAACTTCACAGGCCAACCGCTATAAAATTCATTATTCTCCAAAGCCTTATATCCTAATTTGACTGAATAAGATCTCGAAGATGTTACACACCAGATAATTTTATCCTCCACTGAAGATTTTAAAATTTTCCTTGAATGAAATAGGTTCAATACAATCCTTTTTTGTTGATCATTCAAACCTGAATTTTCTAAATTTCTCCAAGTCCATAAAGGGCCTATTGGGGTTTCCTCAAGAACAAGATAATTAGCAACCTTATCTCCCCACTACTCTATCAAAATCCTACTGATATCTCTATAAAAATTCTCATTCTTTAAAGACTCATAGCCATTCCAAGAGTCTTTCCAAAATAGAGCCTTCCTTCCATCTCCAATAATCCAAGTGAGATGATCTTTGATAACATCCCTACAATCTAAAATAAAGTTCCATACAGACGACCCCTTTGGGGGATCTCTAATCTTCAAAATACTCTCATTTCATTTAAGTCCAAGTATTTAGCCTTAACAACTTTAACCCAGAGTTTGCAGGGATCATTATAAATACTCCAAACAAGCTTGGCTCCAAGAGCTTGATTCATCCTTTTCCAATTTCTGATTCGTGCACCCCCTTTCATTTTGGTGTTGTGTATTTTGTCCCATGAAATTTAAGGGCCTTTTATCTTCTTCATTACTCCTACACCAAAAGAATTTTCTCATTATTTTTTCAATGCTCCATAAAACTTTATTCAGGATCTTTAAATAGCTCATAGAAAAAATGGGAATGGCTGAGATAACCGTTTGAAGGAGTAAGATTCTTCCTGCTGAAGATGGCCACTTCCCCTTCCATCCCTCCATCTTTTTAAAGCAGTTATCAGTTAGGTCCTTCCATAGATTATCCTTGCAAACACCTTCAAACAAAGGAACACCTAGATATTTACCAAGTAAAGAGCCATGTCTAATCTCCAAAATGTTACAAAGTTGCCTCTACAAAGAAGCACATGTATTAAAGAAAAAAAATTATGATTTCCTTTGGTTAAGACATTGCCCTGTAGCCATAGAAAAAGTGTCTAAAGTAGCTTTAATAACCCTAGCCTCCCGAGCTGAGGCATCTCCCATAAGGAAGTTATCATCCACAAATTGTAAGTGGGTAGTAGAATCCATCCCTTCAGCAATAGAAATCCCCTTCCAAACACCATCTTGCCTTTTGCTAGTAATAAGTCTCCCTAAAGCTTCCTCCATTATGATGAAAAGAAAGGGGGATATAGGATCCCCTTGTCTCAATCCCCTTGAGGTATCAAGAAAACCTTGAGGGCTTCCATTAAATAAGATTGAAATCCTGGGAGAATTTATACAACTCCCTATTTATTTTAACCATTCTTCACCAAAGCCAAATTTTCTTAGAACCTCAATTAGAAAATTTCTATTGATATAATCATAAGCTTTCTTAATATCAAGCTTGATCATCATTTTAGCCACCCTCACCTTCCTGACTATATGAATAACTTCATGAACCACTATAATCCCTTCAAAAATAGACCTGTTTGGAGAAAAACCACTTTTTTCAGGGGATATGAGGTTGTTCAGCAGAGGTTTAAGTCTATTAGCATTCACCTTGGTAATAACCTTGTAAATAGTATTACATAAAGCAATAGGCCTAAAATCCTCAAAAGATTGACAATCACCTTTCTTTGGGATTAAAGAAAAAAAAGTATTATTAAAGTCTTTCAAAATAAAACCCCCACTCCTTGACTCCTCCACCACCTCGCACATATCATTTCCAACAATATCCCATGATTTCTGAAAGAAGAGTGCAAGAAAACCATCTGGTCCCGCACGACCTTGTCACTCCCTAAACCAAAAAGAGCAACTCGCACTTCCTCTTTAGTGATAGGGGCCATCAATCTAAAATTTTGCTCATCTGTTAAAACCTTTGGGATTATGTCAATCAAGTCCTTTGATCCTTTCAAGACCTTAGCATTTTTTGTAAACATGTTTTGGAAATAACTCACAGCCTCCTTATTAATCTGCATTACATCAGTTAAAAGCAATCCATGATCATTCTTTTTTGAGAAAATTTTGTTTCTTTCTCGCCTTACTTTCACAAATTTGTGAAAGAATTTTGTATGACGATCACCATCCTTCAGCCATGTTTCTTTGGATTTATATCTCCAGAAGGCTTCCTCTCTTGCAAGAATCTCTTTGTAGCCTCTTTGCAACTATTTATCCTCTTCAAAAGCATTCTCATCCATCCCTGGAGCTATTATTTTTTTATTTAAAGAGGCAAGACTTTTCTGCAAATTTAAATTTTCCACAAAAATATTCTTAAACGAGACCCTATTCCAAATTTTCAGTTGATCCTTTACAAATTGCAAATGTTTGAAAAAAATGAAAGATATATTACCTTCGCACTTTGTTGCATTCCTCCACCAGTTAGAAAGATTAGACATTAAATCTGGATCTTTGAACCACATAGCTTCAAACTTGAAGGGTGAGTGCTCCAGAGTAAGGTCCTCTTGGATATTGCAACTTATAGGGTAATGATTTGACCCTGTTATAGGTAGGATATCAGTGCTACAAAACCAATTGAATTGATCTCACTGCCCTACTAACAAAAACCTGTCTAATTTTTTAGCTTTATTCAAAAACCCATTTCTTCTATTTGTCCGTGTAAATTCCTTCGACCTAAAATCTATTTCAATCAATCCATTACTCCAGACAAATTTAGAAAAGTCTTTTTAGCTCCTTCCCTCCCAACCTTTGCCTCCCTTTTTCTCATTCAGGCTTAAAATTGCATTCAAGTCCCCTCCCAGAAGAAAAAGATCATCCTTTCTTGAGTTTAAAATGTCAGTGATAACATTCCACAATATCCTTTTATCCCCAAAATTATTTGGTCCATAAACATTCAACACATAAAAATTTGATAGAAGTTGTTTAGAAGCAACTTCAATCCATTGCAAGTTACCAAATTGGCTAATCAAATGGACATCAACAGCACTGGGATCCCACAAAACATAGAGCCCTCTTGAAGCTCCATTTGAAAAATAAAATACACCCCCCATCTATTGAAAAGATTTTTAAAAAGAGCACCATCCACCTCCTTCATTTTAGTTTCTTGAAGTAAAATAATATCTGCCCTCGCCTAGTCAAGACCTCTCTTGATCAGACTTATCTTGTCAAGGGCATTGCAGCCCCTGACATTCCATGAAAGGAGACTCATTGCTTTCGAGAAAGGGCATAGCCCTTTCTTGATCTCAACAATTTTGTTTGGTCTGTTGCACAACCTGCCAATTCAAGTTTCTCCTTGTTAGAACGAGCTCCTCTCTTTTTTCTCTCACCTAGTCTTGGTCTTTTGAGCATAGAATATGCTTGTTCTAATCCTCTTGGGCTCATGATATTTGAAGTTTCATAAATGTCCATTTCATCTTCCTCCCCCTCCTCACTTTGGGAGTTATACATAGTTTCAGAGTCAATCAAGTCACCTCCATTGTCTCTTACATTAGCAAAAAGACCATCTAATTTCCAAATTGGGATATTCTACCATTAGTTCCTTCCTTTTTATTACCTGTTGTTAAGCATTTTTCCCTTAGCCTACTGTTAGACTCCTCACTATTCTGGATGTTTTCTTCCCCTGGGTTATACCCTATGTTGTCCTCTAAAAGCCTCATATCTTCTAATCCTTGGTCTCTACCTTGAATAATATTTGTTAAGCCATTTTTTCCCCTAGTAGTTAAAGATGGGCTCACCTCCTTAATAACCCACTATTGAGAAACACCTACACTCCTGCTATTTAGTTTCTCAAATTCAAAAAGAGGGTTTTCTATCATATTTTCCTTTTCATTTTGATTTACTAACCTATTCTGAAAGGCCGAGAAGGGTGTTTCACACACCCTTTGTGTGGACAGTTCAACCTAGGGTTTAAAACTCTTTTGAGTGGATTCCATCATTAGGATTTTGTCAATCTCCCCCAGCATGGCTCTATCCTCTAGAATAATGCATCTAGCCCCAACATCATCACTCTTAAAAGAGGATTCTCTCTCTAAAAGAGAAAAATCAGCCTTATCTTTTCCTTCTGTCAATTGAAGGAAACATTATATCATTCTTATATCCTCAGTGTTCTTTCCTTTATCCTTTAAGCCATGATTTTCCTCTGGCAAAGTCAACTCATCGTTCTTTACCTCTTCTACCACCAAAGGTTTCCACCACTCCCCATTATCAACTTGTGAATGATGATATGAGAAGGAATCTAATCGAAATTTTTCCTCCAAACAAGGACCTTTGGAGTGATAGAAAATTTTTCTATATTAATCCCCTCCTCACTTTTAATAAAATTCCCCAAGGACTCTCCCAAAATCTTCAAAGTTTCCTCTCCCCTGTATTCCTGTGGTAGGTTTTCCATTTTAAACCAAATCGGGGTCTCTTTAATAGTTTCCTTCTCTAAATTAAAATTTATTGTCCATTTCTTCATATACAATCCTTTGTCTTCTACCAAATAAGAGCAATGCCCCAACATCCAGTCCTTGTCCTCCTTTGATGCACACAAAATAAGGTAAAAACCATTATTCATTATTTTCATTGATATGAAGGAACTTTGCCAATTTTTTCACACCATCCTTTAATTTTGTTGTAAGAGGGCCATGGCCCAATCCATTTTAAAACTAAATCCTTTTTCTCCATCATTTCTCTTTCCTCCATCCATTGTGGGTTATTGAGCACCATTGTATCATAGGAAGTGGCCACAGTTATATTAGCACTCCTTGGAGGGGTAAAATCTTGTGTCTAATTCCGCTCCCTATTAATCTCCAAACCTCTCAAGGGTTTTTTTCTCCAAAACTTCTCCTTAGTCGTCTAAAACTTAAAACCCTTTTCAATCGAAAAAGATCCTTGAAATCCTTTGTGCATTCTTTTTCTTTCCTCCCATCTCCTTCCATTCCTGTTAGATCACCCATGGTTCCACCGATTTGTATCTTTTCTATCACGGATAAAGCTACTATAGGAATGTTGCCTGAAACTTGCACCAAAACTGCCCCTCTAAAACCAAAATGTGTTTCCCGCCTTTGGCTTCCATGATCGTTGATGTTGGTCCATGCTACATTTTTAATTTCACTTAACCATTTCTTACCCCGATCACTACATTTTATATTACTAAAGTTTATTGAGATTCAATCTCTAAGTGCCTCAAATTTAGACATCAATTGACAAAAAAAATTTAAAATGGGGAAAACACTTCCACTTTTTGCCCAAAAGTGGGACTCAACTTCTTGCAGCCACCCACATATTACAAGAGTTTTAATAATTGAAATTTAAAAATTATAGCGACGGGAAGATGACATAATTGTAAATGGATAACAATGAATGTAGGAAGAGAAAACATGAACATCATAATGAGGCACAAAAAAAATTAAAAAATAAATACCAATTTGATAGGGAGGCAGTGGTGGGTTGTATTCAATGTTAAAAGCACTATCCGAATAATTTTGACTTAGTCTATTGCAATGTTTGTATTCTTTCTAATTCCTTTCATTCTACATTAATATCTTCCTGAGCCTTGGAATGTGATCTGTCAATGATAAGTATGACATGGGGAGGGACATTCATAGAATGATTGTAGTAAAATGATGGCAAACAATAATTAAACCCTCTAGAGCTCAAATTCTATCTAATGTCATTGATAGTTACATGCTAGAGTTTTCCAATCCAATTTGATTTATCAAGAGTACCTGACTATTTGATTGTGACAATTAAGGGCAAGAGTAAAATGGTATTTGTATCTTTCCAATTCCTTCCATTCTATCGTAGTATATGGGAAATCCTTGTAATGTGATCTATCAATGATAAATATGACATAGTGAGGGACATCCATAGAATGTTTACAACCAAAATGAAGGCCAACAACACTTAGAACCCTATAGGCCTCAAATACTATCCAATGTTGCTAATAGCTCTATGCTATAATTCATGATCATTAAGACCAAGAATAAAGTGGTATCATCCCCCTCAACCTAACAGAGTGTGTATAAGAACTAAAATCATAAAAATAAACGTATTATATTACAACGTTCCTTATGTTTTAGCATCTTCAACAAAGATCAATTCAATGAACATGAAGCAGATGATAATGCTATAAGAGTCCTTTGGAGATAATCACATAAACTAATATTGTTGGGACATTTTCTGGAAATTCCCTTCTGCAAGTAACCCCCCCCCCCCCCCTCCCCAACCCCGCTTTTTATTCTTTCCAATTTCATCCATTCTATGTGTGCATTCAATATCATTGTCTATGAATCTACACAATTCTAAAAAGAACACTTGACAATAATGTCAATAGTGCAATGGTATCATTCTCCTTAACCTAACAAAGAAGAAAAATAGGAAACATGAATTATAATGCAAGAGTGCACACTGTTCCAACACCAGCTTCAGGACAACAAGTAATGGGCTAAAGAAGGAGAAGACAAAACCAAAATGGCAACCAATCCCTCATCATTCCCCTTAATTATAGTGGAGCATTCTTGGGAAGGACAATTGTAGACCTCAATATTGTTGGTGTGTTCTTTGGAACTCTTTCCTATTGAGAAACCCTTCATGTCATTCTTTCTAATTATGTCCATTCTATTTATCATCGTAATTGAGCTTTCTCCTCAAGTCTATAATTACATACCAAAATAATACATGACATGATCATGCTTAAGATACTAGTGCACTTGTATGAAGGCAAGAAAGAGAACTAGAAAAGCTACACTGAATAATCAATTATTTCCATCTTTGCTTTCTATTTATAGGAGAGTTCAAGAGGTCGTTAAATAAAACCAAAATTTAGAAAATTGGTCCAAATTTTGAAAATTTAGAGTTTTGGGCATTGACATGAATACCCTATGATATAAAAATAAAGGAATGAGAAAACACTACCCATTTCTCTTTGAATCCAGTTGGGAAAATAGGAAATTTCTCCAAAATAGTCTAAATCCCACTAAAACTTGGCATACCTAGACTATTCATTTGCACTATAGAAATATGCAAAAAGGTGAACAACAATCCTAAAATACGACATGCAATTGCATAGTATGTAGAGCCACCAAAAATGAAAGAGACTATGAACCCACATCAGTCCTAGTTGGCCCACCAACATCGTTTCCCGTATCTCCATGCCAACCAACACCAACACTCTCATCATCCTTGCTTTCAAGAGCCTGTGTATCATGAACAACTTCAACACCAAAGGGTTCACCCTCTAAGCTGTTGTCAAGCCCTTCTTCACATAGTATAATTTAATCCACTCCTTGTCTTCAATAAGCCTCATACCAATAAGCTTTTTCAAACTTCCCAAGCTTCTGAGAAATTCCACCTGATGATTCTAAAAAATGTGCATAGGATGAGCAAAAAGAATAGGAAACCTTGTAACCACTCCACCTACTGGATGAACACCAATGTAATCTTTCTGCGGGGGAATTGTATGGCTCTCATCAATGTTGGCCAACACAAAAACCAACTCACCTATAAACACATTCTTAAAATAATTTATGGCATACAATTCTTGCAGAGTCTTTACAACCCTCATCTGAGATAACTGTGGCCAAAAACACGGCTATGATGTCTTTGTTGACTCTATATCCATTATCAGACATGATGCAACTTTGGCCCAAAATTTGTTTCAGATCTAACCTGATTTTTCATATTTATTTCTAATTTCCTCCTTTGCTGTCAAAGAAATCAAGTGTTCCTTGACAATTCTTTGGAATGAAAATGATTATAACAACAAAATTGAGCTGTTTGAAGGAGACAATATTAAATTTTTTTAAAGTTGGAAGTGAAAGTACTATCTTTCTCTTTTGGAAAATCGTGCTAATATATTGCCATCCATTTCAATACTTAATGAGGCATTAATTAATATACTTACAAATTCCTAGAAAATCAGGGCATTTACAAAATTGGTATTCTAATAATTATGGAGAACCGTTCATGCTTGTAACTTTTAAACTATTGAAAAAGTGAAATTAAAAGAGGTGTAACATTCCACAATTAGGTGACAAAACTTTGTCTAACTCAATGTAGTGCATCTACTTAGATCAACAATCAATCAATCAATGATTTAGAGAATTCATAACTCCCATAGGGATATGCTCTAATGTTCAATCAAAAAGTTTCGAAGCATGGGCAATAAGAAATGTCTCATTGAGCCTAGTACACAACATTTGGAGGATTACAAAATAAGGTTTTAATTTAACAAGGCATTCCCCCCTTAATGATGCATTAATAAATGAAGTCACAACTTCCTATTAAAGCGCCCCCTTTAGAATGACTATTCTGATAGAGATAAGGAAGCAATCATTACATAGTAACTTTAGAACTAGGAGAAAAGTAAAGTTACAAGAGTTCCAACATTCCATGGTTAGTCGACAATACTTAGTATAACTAAATCTAATCAATGATAAAAATAATTTACTTTAATGACCAATTAGGTAATTGACAATTTAGAGAATTCAAAAGTTGCATTGGGTTCTCTAGGAAATCATCAACCATGGAGACATTTAAATATCATTTGATTCATTGACTATAAGCCTTAATTACTACATACGCATGGAAATAATGTACTATATAGATAGACAACTCATGATTAAGTTTCTAAACATCACAAAAGGTCAATCTCAAACTTTCAAATTAGCAAACACCAAAAATAACTAATCAACGTTTTAACCATTTTTTATTTTTCTTTAACTTACATTTCTTTAAACACTTCTCACTTTATAGTCTATTCAACATTGGAAGAATAAACAATAAATTGTAACCCAAAAAATAAAAATATTTTATTTCAACACAACAAGATTCAAAGCATACTAACTACCACTATTGGATTTATTCAAACCCAAAAAAATTAGAACAATGTTTGTATATAGCATACTTATAGAATACATAATAATTATGATGAAAATGTTATCCAAATAGCACTGTATTTGAACAGAACAAAATTCACAACATTTAAAATGAATAGAAAAGAAAGATTGTATTTCATATGAACAAGATTCATTACAATTCACAATATCACTATTCCATTGCTTGAAAACCAAAACATTCACGAAAATGTGTACATACTCTTAGCTAACAGATTTACAATACATGCATTCAAAAAAACCAACCAACAAGATTCAGAACATACTATCATTACTAGGTTCCTTTAAACTCCCAAAATATTATAACAATGTCTATATATATCACATACTTAAAGAATGTAACAAATATGATGAAAATGTTATCCAAATAGCATTGTATAAATAAACAAAACAAAATTTACAATATTCAAAATGAATAGAAAAGAAAGATAGTATTTAATTCAAACAAGATTCATTGTAATTCAAAATATGACTATTCCATCACATGAAAGACAAAATATTCACAACAATGTCTACATACTCTTATCTAACATATTTGCAATACATGCATTCAAAATACACAACTATCTAGAAAATTGGAAAATAGATCCATTTATTGACCTCAAACTGCCATATATGAATATCTAAGCATACTAATGGCCTTGCAACATAACACACTGATGAACATGACCATTTCTAAAGTAACATAAAATTTAGAACATAAGTATAAAACTTATAAAAGACTGTGTAGAGCCAATAGTCTGAAAATCCACAACATAATTATAAAACTAATAAACAACTCTCCCAAGCCAATAGTTTTAAAATCCACAACATAATTATAAAACAAATAAATGGCTCTCCAAAGCCAATAGTTTTATATGTCCAACAAGGAAAGAAAACATTAAAAAATAGTTAGATACACCATAGTTACTAAGTATATAGACCAGATCAACAAGTATTGGCCCATATCAAAGAAATATACGAAGCCTTTTGAAATTGGCGTCACAAACACAACTAAAGTTATACCTTACCTTGGAACACAACTCCTAACACCATCCTTACGTGATAGAAAATGGTCTCACCTCCATAAATTATTTTCATCCTACACCTCGCCAATTGTAGAATGATATTCTTCTCTCATTCTCCTCATGTCAATGCCATGAAGAGCCATACCGTGTAGCTTTGTCTCTGAGTGGCCATCCACTAAAATCCCCATGACAAGGACAAATAAAGTTTTAGCCCCAAACAACTTCTCCACACAAAATA
Source organism: Chamaecyparis obtusa (assembly GCA_027943335.1). Classification (NCBI taxonomy): domain Eukaryota; kingdom Viridiplantae; phylum Streptophyta; class Pinopsida; order Cupressales; family Cupressaceae; genus Chamaecyparis; species Chamaecyparis obtusa. The sequence goes on along the minus strand of BSBK01008308.1, from coordinate 845,637 downwards.
TCACACACCATTACAAAACTTCTTGGTCCTAAACAAGTTCTCCACATAGAACATCACACACCATTACACAACTTCCCAGCAGTGTGAGACAACATTTCAATGAAACACCAAGAATTTCACAAGTTTTTAACAGTGTGAGACAACATTCAAGATGGAGTCAAAATTCTGGGAACAAAAACACATAATCACCCCAATCTCATGTGTCTAGCGACTTGTGCAATTGTTGACACTAGAACTGGACAACTTTCTAGCCGTGTGAGACAGTTTTTTGGTATTAGAAAATTTCTGAGAATAAAAGTTCAAACTAATAGCCTGTTAGCTAAATTGTCATTTTTTAATGAATTAGAGTATAGATTAATAAAAGGTTTTATTTTTTAAAATTTAAGTTATAGATTAAAGGTTGTAAATGTAGTAGTAAATTGACATAAAGTAAATTGGTGGTATGGAATATATTAAAACTAAATCAACTAAAGAAATAGTAAATTGGTGGTATGGAATATATTAAAACTAAATCAACTAAAGAAATAGACAAAATGTCAAATAATTGGTAATCTTATAAAGAAACAATCACAATTTTAAAAAGGAAATAATTACGAAGTCATATATTCAAAGTTCGTAAATATAAACATAAGAAAAGGCCAACATAAATTTAAAGAAGTGTTATAAATCTAACATTGGAAGTTTGGTTCTCAACACTAGGGTTGCCCCATCCTCGATCATGTAAGAATTTTCCTTCATCTATGTGCTCCAAACTAATAAGAGGTCTTCTCTCTTCTTAGGGCCCTCATGGGGCTAGGAATCATTTAATCCAATTATAACCAAGTACTCCTTACTAGAGGGATGGCTAAGAAAGGAAAGCTACCCTAGCCATTAAAGACCATTCCACACTTTTAGTCAGTAAAATAGATACATAATTAAAAAAATTAAGGGTAACCATTTGATGTGAATACAAGGTGATTCTTGACTTGTTTTCACTATAAAGCAATATATTATGCATTGCATAGTCTCGCACATTAGCTCAATAGCATCATCTCATGTCTTGATATTTCCTTAAACAGACACAAAATGCCAAGGCATCTATTCCATAGCTGAATCTATGGAAGTATGGTTTCACATATATTTACAAAAGAACTAGCTTTAATAGTTATACATAATCAAGTTTAAGTCAATTATATGCACACTTCATTGTTGCATTATATAATTTCATTATCATGCATCATCTGAAGACATTTTTGTGTAAGCTCCAACAATAACTTCACCAAATTATCAACTATCATACACCACATTGGCTCTATACCTCTTATATTATATATGGCCCGACATGTAGACTCAAATGTATTCACTTAGTTACGATCAATTTGACACCATACATATTTGACACTTAGTTATACCCACACCACATGATTAGGCCAAACAATTGATATCATGTCATTCTGATAGCTAGCAACATCTCATTCACATGTAATATGCATGATACATGCAAGTTACTTATCCTAGCTAATATCAACTTACGAGTAATATTGTTAATGTTCTAATTAAAAACCACTTTTATAAATATATTATATACAATACAAATTAGTTATTTGCGAAGTATGTTAAAAAATTAAATAAATGAATTAAATATAATTTTAATATACTATTCACATGTGATATGCACCATGCATGCATTAATAATATCATAGCTAATATCAATACATGTAATATTGTTAATGATTTAGCTAATGACCACTTACATAAATATAGTATACACTAGATATAGACTACAAGTTATAAACTAGTCATCATGCAAAATATCTTTATAAATAAATGGACACATTACCTATATCACAATAACCTTAATTATTAGCAACTCTTTAATATAGAGCATTGATGGATAAGATAACATAATTTCTCACATCGTTTTCATACCAAGTAGTATTTTAAATGGCATCATAAACTTCATGTGCTTCAAATATGTTATTTATAGCATACCTATTCTCCATTAATATAGTTATGTAACATTGCCACTGTGTAGAATTAAGAGATTATTCCTATGGTGCTTGTCACTAGTCTCACTAGGTTAAGGTTTGAAAATTTCAGCACCCTCACTTTATTTGCACCCAATAATGGAAAAAGAAAATGTAAAAGCCAAATAATCGATAGAGAAAAGGTTATGACCTATTTGTATGAAAGTAATCACTTACAAAAAGATGTCCATAATTTTTGACATTAGAATAATTGGTTATGTAATGCTCAAAGTCATAGGATGCAAGGTTTGACCCCATCTCACAAATCTCGTGACATATTATTTTAGCTTACCAGTCCTATCCTTAGAGACCTCACTTTCATGTTAGGAATATGTGTTCTACTATATCTTGTATAGTGTGAATTATTTTAATTATGTAAAATAAATATTTATTTGTGGTACATTTTTACAATTTATTTTTAATTGTGTTATTTATCTGGGTCCACTTAAAATATTGTATATAATATTTGTAATATTATATGTATAGATTGCACATAGGAAAAATACTTAATATTTGAAAAACTTAGTACCAAAAAGTAAATGTGGGATCAATGTTTTATTACTCATGGTTTTGAGGTGAGTGATTTTACCTTACCACTTGATTGAATTTGTGTGAGCTTGATTTTATAAAAGCAAGCACTATGCATACTCATTTAATATTTTACAAATAATTTTTAGAAAATGCACAACTTCTAGCACTCACTCTTAACTATATATCTTCCAATCATTTCTAGAAAAATCATTAAATCCAATTAAAAATTTAAGGGAGTGCAACCAAAAACTATTATATATTTTGGTGAAAAAAATATAAACAATTTTGAATGTGTGTGAGCAATATTTCACTTTCTTAATCTCAACTATTTCCAAAATAATTAGTGATTTAGAAACTTAATTCAAAGCACTACAATTCTTGTTCTTATATCGTATATTCAAATTTTTAGTGCATGCATCTAAAATTACTCATCCAAATTTAGATTAAAAAAAAAGTGATCACTTTTAACAATCATCTTTTCGTATCCCATTTTTAGAAACTTACCCATAAATTTCCTTAATAAAACTGTACAATGATTATAAACTTCTAACCATCTTCTTTAACATCTAGAAGAAATTTTCCTCTACAACAATGATAGCTCTTCAATTAAAAATTATATTTTATTTATTCCCTTTCATTTCTGAACTTTAAACAGAATTACGTATAACTTGATAAATATCACACAAATAACAACTTATAATTATTACAAATCGCTTCACGAACTCAAATTTCTTATAAGCATAATGCTACACATGCACTCCAAATTCTAGAGGATGCTTGGAAAGAAGATACAATTCATATGTAAATTCAAATAGACATTAAACTTTGAAATATAACATACTTAATGATAAGTATGTGTTAGTATCCTCTTTTAAAGGAAGGTAAGTCATAAGAGGGGTAATTCGAATTTTAAATCTTACCTTGTAAAAAGTCATTATAGTGATTTGGTGCGTTAGTGATATTATTTTTAGCATTTGGACTTGTGGACAAGAGATGAACTTCCTTGTACTCATCACTCCATAATCTAATAAAAAAAATGATATTTTGCTACACAATCATCACCATTACAAGATAAGAGAGGAAAAGCAAATTGATACACTTAAAAAGGTAAATCATTTCAGTTCCTTGTCTACTAGCTTTCATACACCTAAAATTCTGTGTCAAATGACATCCAATTCCAGAGAAAATAATCCACTTAAAAGTAGGAGATAACTTGAAGTGGCTTGAATAAGTTGCAGAACAAACCAAGCAAAGGGATGCATTGCAGAGGTGTTTGATGTGGACCCACAATGTTCTCGATGGCCCCGGAGGAGAGAATTGGCCGGCAATCATTTCATTTTGAGCACTTTGGAAAACAGTCTAATTCAATGATAATATGAATTCAAAGTTAGTTCTTGGTATAGGACAGCAAGTAGAAGTAAATTCATCCCCATGCAAGTTAGAGCATCTTCATACCTTTTTCATTACACCATTGAAATTGTGGATGCAAGGAAAAACACAATCATTTTATAGCATCTACATACTTTTTTCATTACACCGTTTGAAATGGGCATTTTTACATTGCAATTTGAATAAATGATGTAGATTGCAACCCAATGCTGCAACATATCAATTCAAGCTTATGAATGCTGATTTCCAGAAGCAATTTTCGTTGGATCGACATGGTGGCAATTTTATTCAAATCTGTGCTAATGATGCTGATTTCCAGAAGCAATTTTCGTTGGATCGACATGGTGGCAATTTTATTCAAATCTGTGCTAATGTGTGTGCCTCCGAATATCCCAGTCAATCATGGATAAGATCAAGCGAGACAAACCTTTTAAACATATCCTTAATTGAACTAGTGCTGAGGGGTAAGAAAAACTAAGTATGATAGAAACGTGTTCTCTGACTATATGGACATCATGGTTAACCTTTAAGCACAAAATATTGGGATGGATAATGCTCCACCAAGATTTGGTAGTTAAATCAAGGCTTCACAAGTTTAGTGTCAGATTCTTTATGCAGTCGATATGATAGAACTGAATTGATCACGTCTTCTAGAAATATACCTTTGTCAATACTTTTTGGAGCATAATTAAAGGTTGAATTGAACTCTTATCATCATCGCCCCCATTTTCTTATGGCCCTTCCCTTGAGACATTTCCATGATCTGGCATGGTGCAAAAGTTTATATCATGTGGTTGAATTGTTTGCCATTAGTTTCTTGTTAAAGACAAATGCAAATGTTCGAGAGGATCGGGTCCCTCCTTGTTCAAAACAGATTAGACTTTTAACGCAGGATTTGGCTTTATTCATCAAAATCAAGATAGTGTGCTCATCATATATGTTGATTCTTTGCCTCTCGGGATACAGGCTAAGATATTAATCTTTACGTGGAGTAATATCCATATAACCCTGTTGTAAAATAAAATCTGTTTCTCAGTTTCTTGAGTTAATTACAAAATGCATTTCTCAAATGAAAACTGCAGCAAATACAGAAAATTTCTTTCTGAAACACTTGACACCAAAACCACACAAAATGTAGCCTCTAGATAATAATTTGGTAAGAGAATTGATGGGACCCATTAGTGGATTGTCCGAAATGGTATGTTTTGCTGTTCTAACAATTTTCACCATGGCTTTGCACAAAACATTAAGGCTTCCCTAAAGCTATTTGACACTTGATTGTTCATCTTGGAAAAAATAGTCAGGTTCCTGGTAGAGAATGTAGAATTTTGCAGAAATAAAAAATAGAGCTGTACAAAATAAAAACACAATTGATTACATTGTTTTCAATTGATTACAAAATTTAGATTTACAATGAATAAATAACTGTAATGACTGAAGTTACGGAGGAAAAAAAGGTAGATCTCAAGAGGGGTAAAGAGTCAACTGGCAGTCCTCCTTAGTTAGCTTATACAAAAGCAGAGCATGCAACTTATACTTTGGAGTAACTCATGACAAAAACCACCGTTGCAGATGCATGATTAAAGTATAAGTTAGAACGACATGTACTCACCGCTAATACAAGCAGTTGCATGCGCTAACACCCCCCCTTAAGACTAACTAAGAAGAATAAAAACTAATGTTAAGAAAGAGTAAAGAGGGAAAACCCAGTCGGAATAAAACACCCCCTCAAAATTTACAGTAATAAAAATGCAAAAGAAAATCTCTGGTGACAAGAAAATTGTAGACATCCGTCGAATGTTAACTGCCATAGTGTTGAATGTAGTTCAACTCCTCTGAAACCAAGATGAAGACCAAGATCAATCTGCATGAGTGCCCCCAATGACACTACTCGAACAATGAACAGACGGCAAACAATGACAAAACATCTATCAATCAAAGATACAAAAGACAATAATCTGCATAGGCGCCCCAAACAATGAATAGATGGCAAACAGAGGCAAAAACATCTATCAGTCAAGGATGCAGATGACACATAAATCTATACAAGTGACCCTAACGACACTACTCAACCATGCAAGAACAGATTGCTATCAGTTGAAAATACAAGTGCCAATTGTCTATAAACTGATCAACTGTGGAACCAAAGAATCATCAATACGAACAGTAGAAAACCCCTCCATAATATTGAAAAGAGAGGCATGACATATCCACAAAAGCAGTGTGTCACTAGAGAGAAAAAGAAGGCAAGAAACATGCGAAGAGAGCATTACCTTGACTTGTCCATGATGCAGAATTCGATTCAACTTCTATTGTCATGTTTGTTCGATGCAAGCCTCTACTTGTGGGCCAAAACAGAATCTTTGGTGTGCATTTGAAATAGTTGAATGACATGATAATGAGAGAAGATAAAAATTCCATTCTTTGAGCTCTAATATTTTGTACCTGCAAAAAAACGATTTACTCTTCTTCGTAGCAGCCTTAGCTCTGATACCATGTAGAATTTTGCAGCATAGATCTAGCTATAAGTAAAAGAGAAAACAATACTTGCAGAAATAAAAAATAGAGCTGCACAAAATAAATGCATGATTGATTACATTGTGTTCAATTGATTACAAAATTTAAATTTACAATGAATAAATAACCATAATGACTGAAATTACGGAGGAAAAGAAGGTAGATCTCAAAAGAGATGAAGAGTCAACTGGCAGTCCTACTTAGTTAGCTTATACAAAAGCAGAGCATGCAACTTATACTTTAGAATAACTCATGCAAAAACCATCATTGCAGATGCATAATTAAAAGAGTAGAACTGCATGTACTCACCGCCAATACAGGCGGTTGCATGTGCTAACAGAGAAGACACAATTTACCCTTCCAATGACCTGAAGAACTTTACCTTCACAAAAACCAAAAAGATGGCAATGATAGTGAAAACGGTGATTATGTCGGTGCTCCTCCTAAGGATGCTAATAGTGGTATCCTTTGCTCCAGCTTATCTCTGATCTATGGTCAATCACTCTGGTTTCATATACCACTGTATAGCCTTCTTCACTATTTTAAGGAATGCTGAAAGAGGCTTGTGATGTTCTGTTTCTGTTTTGAGTTGGTATGGTCTCATTTTCCACATCATTGCAAATAATCCTTCCATGGTTTCAAATTGATCCCTCTTCTTATGTCCCTTGTTTGTTACTAGTAATGGATAGTAAAGGTGTTTGGAACAGTGCAGTTTAACTGAACGTTGCATGGAGTTTCCAGATGGGGGACGGGTTTCAGGGATGGGACCAAGGGCTTAAATTGGAGGTAACGAGGAGACGGCGGGGACACAACGGTGGGTAGTGGCATTGATATACAAATTGAGGTGAATTGAAATCTTAAGGGCACTATACAAGAGCTCCATAAAAGGCAAATAGCAGTGTCTCGGAGGCATTCAAACATAGGTGCAGAGGTGATGGCGCTGAGGGACAATTCTCCCAAGTACCCAAGTCTTGAAAATGTCCCTGTACGAAGGACGCGGGTTTTTTTTTGGAAGGGAGGGGCAGTGGTGGACGCGTCCCCATGGAACGCTGGTTTAACTTGAGAATGTCTTTGCCTAACAGAAAAATTCAGATGCATACTAATGTAAAGTGGTACAAATATTGCTATTTTCTGCTGTGAGTTTGCCTCATGAATCATTTGTATGGTACAACCATTCAATATTCATGTAAATGGTGTTTCCACGTTGTAACGAATTATTAGATGATTTATTGGGAGTTTACTTGATTATATTTTATTCAATTAATTTTATGATTAAGAAAAATGAAAAAATATTATATCATAACACAAATTCATTAGAAAAAATCTTTAAAAGAGGTCCCATATTATCAGATGCATGATTCAATATAAAATAAATGGACGTTGATCTCCTAAAATTAATTATAGTTACTTTTATTGAAGAATTGCAAAAATAGTACAAGGCATTCCACAGATTGTGGAAGAAATTATGAAGTACACAGTCCAGAACAGAAAATGAAATATTGCAAATAAATTACAGAATAAACAGTCTAGAACAGAAAATGAAATATTGCAAAGAAATTACAGAGTAAACAGTCTAGAACAGAAAATAAAATATTGCAGCATCATAGAGATTGTCTTTGAACCATGATCATTACATGAGATTGCAAAATAAAAACAATCAATTTATTTACAAAATGAGATTGTCTTCGAACCATGAAGATTACATAAGATTGCCAAAAAACCAGTCAGTTTCTTTACAAAATGCGAATTTACATGATAGTTAAAATACTCGAGAAAATAAAGCCTTCTGAGAAAGCGGCAAAAACTAAAATAAAACCAGCATACTAAATGCTCATTTCTTAACAAACCTCGAAGGAACTCCTTATACTTGTTTGCTTACAAAACTCTAAAACGAAGGAACTCCTTAACTTTGTTCAAATAAAAGCTGAGGGCATCCTCCACTTTCCCCACTGACCAGCCAACCATCTGGCCAGGAAGTCCGAAAGCCTGACATTTAATGGATCGAAGCAGCTCCCAAAACTTACCCAGACAAAACTCTGAAACATGGATCCCCATTCTGCCGAAGCTTACCGCTACTTGACCTGTAATAAAATGAAGACAGCTGAAACATTCACTCAATATGACACCGCATGCATCCAATGTCTTCCGTCCTGAACCCACTACAAGTCCTTTGCTCACATCAACAGTATTCCGCTCAACAAGGCGGAGAAAGCAAAACATTTTACTCAAAAGACGGGATACCATCTTCTCCGTACCCGCAACTGCTTTGACTGCAACAATGCCAAGGTAGCCAGAGGCGCCCCCATTGTTCTTATTTTGATCACTTACAACATTTTCACAAAACCCTCCTTCGTTTTCCGCTCTGAAAACGTTTTTCCCGCCCTCACTCACAACATTTTGAAAAGACCCTCCTCCATTTTCCGCTCTGAAAATGTTTACCCCACCCTCACTCGCAACATTTTCATAAAACACTCCACCGTTTTCCGCTCTGAGAACGTTTTCACCCCCCTCGCTTGCTGTTATTGTTTCACGACTATCAAGCTTGCTATTGACACTTGCTTTGCCCAGATTATAAGCCTGACGTAGCGCAAAACAAAAGCCCAAAATAATAAATGCAAACTTTCCCAATCTCACAACCTTTTCGTTACTGAGATTGATGGAGCGAGGTGGAACGAAACCAAAGAAGCCGAAACCCTTATCAATAGCACCGTTCACAACAGTCAATATTTTCCCCCATTAAGAATCTGAATCTTTCTTCTCATCAGCGCCAGAATTCTCATTTGAGATGGTGGGAACAATATTATTGGATGTCTGGTGAGAGGCGTCTGGTAAAGGAGGAACTGAAGAAGGGGGGTTTCTTTCTACCGTAATATCTCTGAAATAATGTGGAGGACTCGTGTTTGCCTGTCCTGCGCCTGTAACTGGTGTTGGGCAGAGGAAAAGAAATGGTATTGATGGAGGCGGAGCACCACCACTGATTCCCACAAACCTGCAACCTCGCCATACCCGAGGAAAATAGTTAGCACTAGAATATTGCCTTTCCAAGCGCGGATCTCTCAAACTGGAGAAGAAATACTCAGATCTTCTGTTAATATTTGGGGAAACGAAAACCATCTTCACTGTGGGCACTCCGGCATTTCTCAAAACCCAGAGCCTTTTGTTCAGAAACCAGAGCACGCTTTTGTGACGAACTCAACTGGTTGTTTCCTATTTGACCACTGACAATCATAAGGCTTTTTTAAACTATTTTTATGGAATGTTGGGTAAATCTCAGATTCCCTGGGCAAACATCATTTTGAGCCATCGGCTGTGATTATTTGGCAAAACGACTTAACCTCGCTTCGTGATCAACTACATTTCTGTTAACTTTGATCATTTGAACTAGACCGGCTGATATTGGGGGCAATGTCTAAACAGCAAACTAAAACGTATATCTTATAAGTATTTGCCTTTGTATGGCTGACATTTTAGTTTGCTGTTTAGCCAATTTCGATTTTGGAAATGGAGGACGCAGATTATGGGAGACTTGGATGCAAGACGATTAAAATGACCTTGATCGTTGCATTCATTGTTTTTCATTGGTTGAAACAGTGGAGGGGACCCCGTATATGCGTGCGAAGGGGTCTGCAACTGAAATGAGTTGGATGAGGAAGTGCCGCATGGGATACTTTTCCACCCGTCTTTTGATAGGTGTCCTAATATTTTCCTCCAAACTCTGCTGTTTTTTCTCCCCACTAGGGGTGAGTGCTACTAGGAATAAAGAAAGATTAACTAGCATATTTATATTTTAAATTGTTTTTATGTAAAATATGTTCAAAGATATCAATATCAAAATATTTAATATTTATAAACATGAATAAATTAATAAATCTTTTACATGACAAATGAGAACTCTAAAAGAAAATATATGCAAAAATCAAAAGATTCACAATAAATATGTTATTTAAAGCATCATACAAAAAGATGGAAATAAAAGAACAAAGTCTTTAAAGAATCAACATTAATAACCTTCTCAACGTTACTATATTTACATTAAAAACACCAAAAAATTCATCCTAAATATAAATTTTATAAATAAAGAAAATTAGTTGAACCATTTACACTTAATCATCTTAAGTTGAATAGCCATAATTAATTTGAACTATTGATAAATACTAACCATCAAACAAAAAATTCACAAAAAATGTCTAAATTTGATTCACAAGAAAGAAATTGTAGGTTCATTCCCACTTGAAAATGCTACCTACAATCCAACATATGAAACCATCAAATTGAATTCATGTCCATATATTTTCAAACAATTAAAATAATTTAACAACTTTAAAATTGCTTGAGCCTTTGATCCACCTTCCCTACAAGGAAACACACCCTGTAATGGAACATCTCAATCCATCATGTGCATAATTTTCTTTCAAGCACTACCAATTTGTCTACATGTTGAAGCCTACAAACTTCAAGAATGGTGAAGTTACTTTAACCATTGGCTAACTTTACCCTCAACTGAAATCACCCTACAATTCTATATTTCAACGCATAATACCATAATTTGTTTCCAAAGACTCTAGATGAGAGTGACTAGCATAATCTTTGTTACGAAACTTCCAAAAGAGAGCATTTAAAAAGAATCTCCTTAACATTATATCAAATAGATCTTGTACCATTATATGCTTCTACAACAGAGCATTTAAAAATAATCTCCTTCACATGTTATGATTTCATGATTGCTCCTACCTTGTTTCAAAGCATGTTGGGAAAGGTCATATAAATTAGTATGAGTAGCCTTGGCATGGGTACAAAATTTGGGTTTAGTTACCATTTATAGCTACATGAACGCTTGTAAATTCTATTAAAAGAATTATTTTATGTGATTTGTTGGAGCCATTACATTCCATGAGATGAAAATTCATTGAGCATTTGTCAAACAAATCACATGCCTTCTCAATGCTTCCACATTTTGCATACATTTCTAGCCTAGGATGGCCCCACTAGCAATGTCCATAAATATTTAGCCAAAAGTAATCCTTTTGTCCATAACTACCATACCATGCTCAAGATCTGGAGCCTCAACAAGTTAAATTAATCAATAAACTTCTTGACAAACCCAACTCTTAAAATCATCCAAATTTCTCAACCTTTTTTCATATAAAAACTAATTCAAATCTATTTTTAAATGTTTCTCCATCTGTATTTAGGAATCGGTACCGAGGCATGGTGGGCGTGTTAACTGCTAGGGAGGTGGGTGGAACAAATTTGAGCACACAAACAAATGCAAAGTTGAATTCTTCAATCAATTTATTTCCACTGTATCTGCAAGTGATGTAGATCCTATAGCCTCCATTGAGGATGTAGAGGAATTCGTAATGTTATTAAAATAGGCCAGATGTCTCTAATTGTTCCCATCGACAACCTCAAATTTCAACAAATAAGTTGAACTAACAAAATCTTAATCATTACAACATGTGTTGCTTCTAGTCTCTTTTGCTATGCAACACACGAATCGCCTACCTCTTCTAATCTCCGCAGTTACAGAATCATTCAATTTCCTCTTCCAGTCTTTGTTGTTACGTAACACATTGAGTTATAATGCCAGCAATCTATGAAGTGTATGAAAACGTCAACTGTTTATTTTTACATCACATTTTGCACATCAAAATTAAATCGATTCAGTATATGTTAACGAAGGTTCATTTCATTCTTCTATCACTTTAGGTGCCTCTCACTCTGATCTAGTCTTACTACACATTTTTACTATATATTATAATTAAATAATCTACATGTAAATCAAAACATTTCTAAATGTTGTTAAAAATAGACCAATACTTGAACACATAAAATATATAAATGTTATATTAAAAACACATAAATAAATTCATTAACAAGTGAAATAAATAACTTTTTGTATCAAATATACCCAAGCAACTTCATGAACCTTCTTGGAAAAAAAGTTTGAATGGAGAGTGGAGAGAGCGAAAAGGGGGGAAAAAATTTGAATGGAAATTCAAGCGGGAAAGTAGTAGAGCGGGGTCCGCCTGATTAGGATGCGGGCCAGATGCAGGAGAAGGACAGTGGAAAGAAAGATGCAACAGATGATGGGGACCCACAGGCCATGCAGCCGGATCCAGGAGATCCATTGGGGCTTGCCTCACAACCGTTGGGATGCTAGACTAATTTGTTTGGAGTCAAACCCTTGGGTAAGTCCTCCTTCCCTAAGATCAAAAACATTTTCAACAAAGAGAAAGGTACTATTGCTTTGGAAGTGCCTTCTGAGCTTATTGATCACAACATTCGGAGTATGGCTACTACGCTTGTTAGCAAGTTCATAGGCACAAGACCAAATATCGATTTGGTCAAAACCTTTACAAGGAAAAAATGGGATTTGAAAGGACGGGTTGAAGTCACGGCTATGGCCAAGGGCTTCATGACTTTTGAGTTCTCCTGCTCAAAAGATTTTTCAAAGATTCTTTGTGCGGGCAACTGGTCAATGGGGAGATCTACGCTTATCCTCCAGAAATGGACTTCCAATCTGGATCTAAACAATGATTTCTTGACTCAAGCCTCAATCTGGATTAGGCTTCCGGAGCTGCCTCTGGAATACTGGCACGAGGATGTTTTTGACAGCATAGCCAGCTCTTTTAGTGAGTTGTTATCCATTGATCTTGTCATTGTAGCCAAAAAAAGACTCACGTATGCTAGGATATGTGTGGGGGTAGTCGAAGGACGGGATATGCCTGAAGTGATAGAGTTTCAATCTAGGCTGGGAAGGCAGGTGCAGCAGATCGACTATGAAAATGTTCCTTTTGCTTGTTTCCATTGTAAAAAGGTGGGCCACAAGGCCAAAGTTTGCCCTATCTTCATTGAGAAGGAAAAAGTTCGTAAGGCTCAAATCAAGCAAGGAAAGAGAAAAGAGACCCAGAAGCAACAAAAGGGCCTGAATCAAGATGAAGGATCCAAGAAGGTGTGGAAGGAGAAAGCTCCGGAGGGAACTTCTCAAGGGGTGGCTCCTCAAGGGGAAAAACCCATGGGCCCTTCAGTGACCCCTCCTGATCATAGTAGGCAGGAGAGTAAGGAAAACCTTGACAACAGGGTTCAGCCAGAGCCCCACAAGGAAAGTGGCAACAAGGATAAGGTTGAAGGTGAAGGTGGCCCTCATATGCAAGCTTTGGCTGCTAAGGAGGGAGATAAAGATAGTAGGTTCCTTCTTGAGGATGGGGAGTTCATCTTGGAGGAAATCATTGAGGATTCATTAGTGCCTGAGACTCAGGAGCTGGAGGGCTTCGAGGAGGTTCGAGGCCCCTCCTAGGAATCAATCCTTAGCAGGAGCTTGCTTATCTCCCCAAGAAAGGTCAATAGAATCAGTGACCTGGTGACCTCCTCTTCCCTAGGGAAAATCTCTAGAATGGAAGCCCTGTTCGAGAGTTGTAAAGATGAGAAAGCTAGTCCTTGGATATCTGTCAAGAAAAAAAAGAATAGTAGGGACCCATCGCCGGTTTCTCCGGCAGCCACAAGAAGTAGGGCCAAAGCTGATACAGGGGGCAAAGGAAGCACCCCAGGCAGGTGGAACAAGCATCAAATAAGGAAGGAAGAAACAGGAAGAAACAAGAAGAAACATAGTGGATGGGACCCAAAAAACCATCCAGGATACATACCCTCAAAAGAAAATATGAAGATCATATCTTGGAATATTTGTGGACTTAATGGGATCCACAAACAGGAGGTTGTTAGGAATATGATTAGGGATCATAGGCCAGATACTTTTGTGATTCAGGAGACCAAGATGAAGAAGGAGAAGACTGAGAGTATTGTTTTCAACAAAAGTATGAAGTTGGGGGCTACTGACTCTTCGGGAGCTTCTGGAGGGTTGTTAGTGATATGGAAGGACAGCCTTACAATAGACATCATCTTTAATGAAGGGAACATTTTGCTTATTCAATTCATGAATTCTAAGGACCAGGAAAGTTGGTTTGTGATTAATATCTACGCCCCTAACACTAAAAATGGTAGAAATCACTTCTGGAGTAAAATTTGCAACCTAATGCCCTTGTTGGGAGGGTCTAAGGGTGTCATTATGGGAGATTTCAACACTCCCCTATTGGCTACTGAGAAGTTAGGCGGGCTCCCTCTGGACTTGGATAGTAGACAACACCTTGCGGAGTTTATTAGCGAGCTGGCTCTCCTTGATGTTGAATTAGATGGTGGGAAGTTCACTTGGTCTAACATAAGGATTGGATCAGAGTGCATTCAGGTTAGGCTAGATAGAGCTTTGATCACTATGGACTAGATGAACTCTTACCATTGGAAACTCTCCACTTTGGCTAGATTTGGTTCAGACCATTCCCCGATCACTCTCACTCTTAAGCTTTGCAATAGGAAAAAGGCCTTCTCGTTTAGATTTGAGAAGATGTGGACTACTCATTCGGGTCTGTTCGATAGAATAAGAGACTGGTGGAGCATTGATGTGGAAGGGACAGCTATGTTTAAAGTGGCAAAGAAACTCAAAAATATTAAAATGGAAATCAGGAAATGGAACAAAAAGGACTTTGGTGATATTTTTCAGACTAAAGAAAGGATAATGGAGGAACTTGTTGGGGTAAATGTGGGTTATGATGAGGAGAGACTGAATGTTGAAAAGGTTATCTTGGCTGATTTTCACAACATTGTGAGCAAAGAGGAAATGTTCTGGAGGCAGCGTTTGAGATCGGTGTGGCTTAGGGAAGGGGACAAAAACTCCAGATTCTTTCACCTCTCTACAATGAAGCATAGGGCTGCCAACAAAATTAGTGTTATAAAAAAGGGGGATGTCTCTCTTAAAGAAGATAAGGAGATCACCTAGGAAGCAATCAATTTTTTCTCCTCCATCCTCTCCAGAGAGACTAATCTAGGTGTTGAGGATCAGAAGATTATTCTCAATTCCATCCCTAGAGTTATTAAGGCTAGTCAGAACAGAGCCCTGGTGGCTATACCAGATATGGATGAAATCAAGGTGGCTATCTTCTCTCTGTCTGCTAAGAAAGCCCCTGGCCCTAATGGGTTCCCTACTTTCTTCTTCCAGATGTATTGGGAAGTCCTTAAAGAGGATCTTGTAAGGCGGTGTAGGAATTATTTGGTGCCAAGAGTCTGCTCAAAGAGATTAATGCCACTTTCTTGGCTCTCATTCCCAAAGTTCTAGGTATAGACACTTTTGACTCTTTCAGGCCTATTAGTCTCTGCAACTCTCTTTATCAGATCTTTTCTAAGGTTTTAACTATTAGAATGATCAAAATCCTTCCGGAGATCATTTCCCTGCAACAAACGGGCTTTGTCCTAGGTAGAAAAATACTGGACTCTATTATAGTTGTTCATGAGGTGATATACTCTTTAGAGGAAGGAAAAAAGGATGGCTTCCTGCTCAAGCTTGATCTGTCTAAGGCCTATGACAGGGTGGATTGGTCTTTCCTGGATCAAGTTTTGCATGCCTTTGGTTTTAATGACATCATTTGGAAGATCATTTCTCAATTGATATCCATCCCCACCTTTGCGGTTATGATCAATGGTTCTCCCATGGATTTCTTCAAATCTTCTAGAGGGCTCAGGCAAGGGGACCCCCTATCTCCCATCCTCTTTATCATTCTAGCTGAATGCTTGGGCAGATTAATTCTTGATAAAAGGAGCATAGGCACTTTAGTTGGCTTGAAACCTTCCTTCAGACCCCTGGTCTTCAATCATCAGCAATTTGTGGATGATACCATCCTTGGGGGTGATGCTTCAGTTAAGGAAGCCAGACAGGTGAAGGAAATTCTTAATTCTTACTCTAATGCAACTGGTCAACTCATTAATTGGAACAAGAGCTCGATCTTTTTTGTCAACACCCCTGAGGGTAGACAGAGGAAAATTGCTAACATCTTGGGTTGTGGCATTGGGACCCTTCCCTCCACTTATTTGGGGCTCCCTATGGGGACTAGACCTCCGGACCACTTTTGGGATAACTTAATTGACAGGTTCAATAGAAAGCTGGCTGGCTGGAAGGGCATCATTCTGAGTCAGGCAGGAAAAGTGCTTCTGATCAAGTCCACTCTTCAGAATCTACCCATTTATTCTCTCAGCCTCTTCTCTATTCCCTCCAAAGTGGCTACTACTTTTGAGTCCATCCAGAAGAAGTTTATGTGGGCTGGACCGGAAGGTAACAAGAAGTACCTGCTTGTGGCTTGGGATAATATCTGAAAATCTAAAAAACAAGGGGGTTTGGGGATTAGGAACCTGAAGTAGTTCAACAAGGCTTTGTAAGCTAAACAGCTTTGGAGGATATTCACTTCCAAAGGTGAATGGAGGGACATTCTAGAAAACAAGTATGTCGCCAACATCAACTTAAAGCAGTTTATCAGTAGAGATGAGGAGCCTAAGGGATCTAATATTTGGAATGGCATCATTAAAACTAAGGGTTTAGCTTTTGAGAAGGCGAAATGGAAACTTGTCAATGGTGAAGATATCAATTTTTGGCTTGATGATTGGCTTGGTGTGGGGCCTTTATGGAATTTTGATCAGTACAATAGATGGGCGATGCTTTGCATGGAAAGATTTGGCTATAGGGTGAGAGACTATAGGATAAATGAGAATTGGGTTAATTTGACTGAGATATCCTAGGAGCTCAAACCGCTAATGAATATGATCAGGCTTGGTCCCTTGTCTCTCAGCAAGGATGAACTCATTTGGGGGCTGACTAAGGATGGCAACTACATTGTGGCATCAAGCTATGATACTATGCAGAGGTGTGGTCCTATCCCTGTCTGGGCCAATGCTTGGTTTGCTAGCTTAACTCCCAAAATCAACATCTTTTTCTGGTTAATGCTTCAAAACTGCATTTTGACGGTGGACAACCTTATCAAGAGAGGTCATCAGATTCCTAATCATTGCATCCTTTGTAAGGCACAATTAGAAAGTGTTGATCACCTTTTCATACATTGTCATTTCACTAGGAACATATGGTCTTCTTTCCTGGCTTTTTTCAAGCAGACTTGGGTTTTTCCTAGTAACATAATGGAGCTATTCCAACAGTGGCATAGGGGGGCGGCTAGGGATGTGAGTCAAGGCTTATGGGCTTGGTCTCTCCCTCATCTTTGTTGGGGGGTGTGGAAGGAGTGGAACAACTGTATATTCAAGGAAAAAGAAGCTAATGCTAAGGTGGTGTTTTATAAAAGTTTAAATGCTCTGGTTGAAAACTACACTATTAGCAAAGGCTATAACCCACTTACCAATGCTAAGGAGAAGGATTGTAGCAAGAGGGAGGATTGCAGATGGTCCCTTCCTCCTGAGGGCTGGTGCAAAGCCAACTTCGATGGTGCAGCGAAAGGCAACCTTGGCCAGGCTAGGATTGGGGGTATAATCAGAAATGAACATGGGAAAGGCATTGCAGCTATATCGGCTCCTCTAAGAGTGCAAACCAACCATGTTGCAGAGCGACTGTGGATCATCAAACCATAAAGTTGGCCATGGATATTGGAGTCAGAAATCTGTGGTTGGAAGGCGATTCAAAGAACATAATCGACTGTCTCAATGAAAAAAATATGCCGACTTGGATGATAGCCAACTTGGTTAATGAAAGTGTTCAGTTCCTCAAATATTTTGAAAAAATCCATGTGGCACATGAGTACAGGGAGGCTAACCAAGTTGCTAACAGGTTGGCCAATTGGGCTGTCAGAAATAATGAGGTGAAAAGATGGATGGAGGGGCAATTAATTCCACTTGAAATCAAGGAATTTATGGAAAGTGAGAGAATTCCAGGCAGATTCAGAAATATCAAAATTTAATGATGAAAGTTTATGTGTTAGGGAATTTGTGTCGATATA
Source organism: Chamaecyparis obtusa (assembly GCA_027943335.1). NCBI lineage: Eukaryota > Viridiplantae > Streptophyta > Pinopsida > Cupressales > Cupressaceae > Chamaecyparis > Chamaecyparis obtusa. The sequence continues at coordinate 827,375 of BSBK01008308.1, read as the reverse complement.
TGATGTATGAGAACATGAGCCAAAGTACGAATCACCTGGGCAACTGCCACCTTTGCATGTCATGGTGTGTTTTTGGGTGTTTTTCTCTAAACGCTAAGGGAAGGATCGAGAACATTTCTCATACCAATTTCTTGCCCAAAACTTTGAAGAGCTCTATCACCACAAGCTTTGTTTGCAGAACGAGAAGGAAAATGGTGGGGGAATGCCACAGAAGGGAACCTGAGGATGAGGCAGAGAAATGGTAGAGGCGGTCGAAGGTGTGGGATATTCTGAGAAAAGGGGAGGTGACCACTTTCATCGAAAGACTACATGGATGGAAACCCTCGGTCACCAAAACAATGGTTAAAAATTGGAATGAGGGGAGTGTTAAAATTGATGGGGTTGAGTTCAATGTAATTGAGGAGGTTATCTCAGCGGTGATGGGCATTTCGATTGTAGGGAAGAAATTCTATAGAGATCACCGCATTTTTGGTCAGGCGATGGCGGAATTCACCAAAGGAAAGGAGGAGAAGAAGGCTCTTAAGAAGCAGGGCACTTACTACCTGCCGAGATCCATCAAACCACTGTGGAGGTTCGTGTTGAGAGTGATAATTAAATACATATCTCTGGACACAAGGTTTGATCATATTTACTCCTACCACTTTGTTCTTCTCAATCATTTCAGGTCTGGTACTAAAATCTCTATTCCTTTTTACCTCTACTCATCCATTAATGAAAACATAAATGATTATAGGGAGAAACCCATCGGTAATCCTGCTTTTCATGAAGGTCTGTTGTTGTTAATTTATGATTTTTTCAAAGCTAAAACCATAGGTAAAGAAATTAATCAGGGGAAAGGGGAAATGGTGGGCTCTGATGAAGAGCTCGACTCGAGTGATGAAGAGTATGCCCCTTCTGACACCAAGGAGAGTCATGATATGCATTCTGACTCGGATGTTGATGCCTCCCCACATACCAGAAAGGGGAAAAAGAAGATTAAGAAAGGAAAAAAGATTAAAAAGGAGAAACCTGATTCTAAGCAATTCATTGAGGTCTCTTTCGACAGGGATTATGATGAGGAAGCAGATGGTATGGACATTGAGGGAGACAACACTGAAGCTGAGGAAGATACAATTGGGGAGGAGGAGGAAACTAAGAAGAATAAGAAGGGGAAGAAAAATTTTATCATCAAAATGCCAGCAAACAGGGAAGATGTTACAGATTGTGGCAGGAAACAGAGGAAAAAGAGGTCTCATGGAAGAAGAGAATAAGGAGGAAGGACAAGAGGAAGGGAAGGATAGTGAAGAGGAAGAGGAGAGTCAAGGGAGAGAGGATGATCATATGCAGGCTGCTGAAGATCAAGGGACCAACCAGTACGAATGCAAGATAACAGATAAAGAGAAGAATGTGGTTTGGAGAGACTTCCACAAGGTGTCTGTCAGAATGGGCCTAAAGAGAGAAATGATGAGAACCCTGGTTAAGGAAAACAAGGAAGGCAAGATTGAAATGGAGGACATCATAGACCCTACCCTGGTGATTCTAAGTGACATTACCAAAGAACATCCTTAGATGGATGTCCTCAATAATGCCAAAAATAGTATTATTGATAGCTATAAGACAACCAAATGGACTTTCCACGAAATTCAGGAGCTAAAATTTCGGGTGGGTATGCTGGAAAGGGAGGGCAATAGTAGAAAGATAATGCTAATGGAGGAGAAGAATGAGATGGAGAGTAAAATGGAGGATGTGAAGAAGATGATGTAGAGCTTGGAGAGGACTTTGTAGAAAATAGCAGAGCAGAGCCACAACATCCTCAAAGCCTCAAATGATAACATAAAAGTCTTGATCAGTAAATTTGAGGAACACAGAAGCAACAAGGAGGAGTCACCAAATAGTAGCAAAGATAAAACTCTGGAGGAAGGGGCGAGGAAGAGAACTAGGTCCAACACCATGATTAAGAAAGATACGCAAGAACCTGACAAGGATTTGGTTGAACTCAAGGATGTAGCAGACAAGGTGACTAAGCTCAAGATTCGAGAGGTGGAGATACTAAGAGAATTTTCTTGATATGCTCCCCTGGCTTTTTTGGACCTAGCCTGGCTTTTTTCTTTCTGTTTCTAGACCTGTTTCCTGGTTTTTACTATTTGTATTGCTGGTGGACTGTGTCTGGCCGATAGTTTGCTATGGCTATCATTTCTTAGTGGAATGTAACTGCTATTTCTCTATATTTGTTTAATACTGTTTGGGTTTCAAGGCCCCTTTAAAACATGTTTTCCTTAATAAAAAACTTTTTGTATCAAATAAAATATCATAGCTATCTATTATATGTGTGTCACTTAAAAAATAAAAAGCCCACTTAATAAAATAAGATGCACACTCAAACAAGTATTGTTATCTTAGTGTACAAATACTATTCTTATATGTACAACTATTGGGGTAGCAATGTATATGCATTAGAGTATTTCATATTAACAATTTGTCTTATCACAAATATAAAAGGTGAACACAATAAATGTCTTGTATTTTCCATGTGAGATTGTCAAAAAGTTTTAGTGTTAAACTATTGGTCCCTTTGTGTTGGATATAAGTTGTATTTTATATAACAATATGTTATTTTTCTAACAACAAATAAATTTTTGGTGTTGAAGTATTGGTTCTTTTGTGTTGGATATAAAAGTTAAATATAACAAATATTTATGATTATTAATAGATATTTGGTCCATTTAAGTTGCATAAATGTTACATTTTATATAGAAATACAACATTCTACTAATAACAAATGATATTTTAAAATTCAACTACTAGGGATTTTTAGATTTAGTTTTTAGATTTAATCTTTAAAAAGTCATTTTTGGGACACATTTCACTAGGTGTGCTATTTTAACAAGATGTGTAATGAGTCACACCTTCAAACCTTAGTTGTAGGTACTTAAGTGTTCATTTTACATTTATGAGTGTCCATTTTATGATATTCCATGCAATGGCTACATGATGACAAAGTTAGCCCTCGCGACTATTGGTCCCTCTCCCCTATATACAAGCTACAACTACCCTACACTGCGATAATAATATTTACAAGGTTCAATCTAAACCTTCAATGGAAATCTATCATTTATACATTAGTTGAAAATAAAAATATTTGAGCTTCTACCATAACCAAATTCTCTTAATCGCTTAGCTTTTACTATAGCGAAAATTCTTGAATCATGAGAAGAAGTTGAAACAGTATTCTACTTGCAAATCAATGAGTGGTATAACCTTAGAGAATTCCATTTTATCTACCATTGGTAGGCACACAACTGATAATAATTGTAATTCCCAACATATATCTTGATGTTTAAAAAATTATTATTATAAGACAATGCAAAGAGAATTTTAATACCACTATCACAATAAAAATCACATCAATTTTTCTTTGAAACCACCATTGCTATTCCAAATATGAGCATCATTATTAGCATTGATGGCCTACGAGCACCTAAGCACAAGGCACACCAAGAGGTTCCAGGAGGTCAAAAGTTTTAATTCTATTATATTTCAAGTCTATGTCAACTTTAATGACATTCAAGAATGTAATTCAAGGCAAAAAGACTATATGTGTAAAGCCATGCAATCAATTTGTGTAAATTTGTTCAATGTGTGTATCAAGGTCCTAATAGGATCAATCTTGGTCAAGATGGCCAAAATGTGCAATAAGACCCAAGGAAGAATAATTTGAGTTTAATTTCAACATGGTCTAGGTGTCTATGTCAAGTTTGGAGTCAATTTTGTCAATTATGAAAAAGTTGTCATTTAAGCATAAAAAGTTGCATTACAACAAAAGTTATCAAAGGAAGGTGTATGTTCTTAGAAGAAGTTGAAATGGTTTTGGAACTGTAAGAGGCTATAAATATCATGTAATGGTCAAATTGGAAGGAAGGGGAAAGGTTAGAGGAAGAGTTTGTAAGGCTAAATCAATAAGCCTCTAACTGTCACCACCCTACAGGCATTTGGAGGACAGTTGAGAGTATAATGTATAAACTTGTATATTCTATGTATAGTTTGTTGAAGTAATAGAAAGGAAGTAGATTACATGAGAATCCATATAAATGAATTGTGAATGGAGCATTAATGAGGAGAAGTGTTGTTTGATCTCTTTTCCTTGACTATTTATTGTTATCAGTCACGTTTTTCCCTGATGTTTTGCATATTTATGTTGGTATATGCATTGGATTGTCTCCAAAATAAGTTTAAATATTTAATATGAAGGGTTAAATTTATTTTAAAATAATTTTGAGCATTGGACATGATGTATAAAGGAAGATTTAATGAATTTTCTAAAAATAGTTTTAAAACCCTCACCAATCGAGGTTTTCAGAATGTTTAACCCATATCTTTTGATTGCACCATTGGAAATTATTGTAAGTCTTGGATTTCATAGTACAATGGATAATATTTCAAATTATTTTGGTTTCAAGTTGATTGATAAAATATTTGGTGATATTTTTTATGCCCTAAGCAGACTGCACTTGCATGTTTTTTCTTTATTTTATGACAGTCAAAATTGGGCTCGGTATAGAGGCTATAACTTTTGATTTCACTGTTAGATCTTTATAAATTTATGATATGTTGTTGTTATCCTAATTTAATACAAAATCACCTAAGATATTGGCTTAACATTTTCTTTTGTGAGAGTTATGAACAACTAATGCAGGAGCATCCTAGGATTCTCGACAATCCTATATCGACCAAAAATATGTTTGTCTTTGAAGGTAGATTGTTAGTTTTGATCTTGGTTTGGTGGAGTTCTTGCTCGGTTTGGGAGACTGGTTGCTCGATTTCTATGGTTACTGGGGTGCTCGGTCTCTGAAGAATGCTCGATAACTAGAGGCATCGGTTGACTGGCGCTCGACAATAACTACATTCCTTGGTCATGCTTGGCGTGGTCGATTGATTGGCGCTCAGTTATTTCCTCTGTTGCTCAGTGTTCTTGCTTACCAACTGGATTGTTTAGATGGATCATCTTAGCTGACTGTTGCATTTAATTTGGATCGCGCTCCTTGAGTTATGGATTGATAGTTGGACGTGTGGGGACCTAGATCTGGCGTGTTGCATTCTTCCATGCAGATTTGATGACCGTTGGGGCCATCTTTGAGAGTTAATTTTATTTTGTAAGGCTACTTGAGAGTTGACTGATGTTTTAGCATTTAATGTTTATTTGTGAGGGTTTATTGTTTCATCAGCTGACTTGTGGCTTGGAATCGATATTTATAGGATTCTTGGGTAGTTATTTAGGGGATGAGAGAGTGGGAAGAAAAGTTAGTAGCCTGTGAGCTTAGGAACAGAAAGATTGCTTGGAAGTTTGAGTACAAGTTTAGATATTTCCTGAATGCCTACCAGTGTGCTAGGTGTTGTAGACCTGGGCTAGTTGAATACTGATGTTGTAGAGAAGAGTTGGATCTTGTGAGATCTTTTAGATTGCTACTTGCTTTGTATCTGGCCGTAATCGGGAAGGCCTTACAGCTTGACACATTGCATGTAATCGGTGATTTGATGAATAAATACTTCTATTTTATCTCAGATCTATTGTGGTTGTTGTGTATTTGCGCTGCATATTGGTTTGGATGCAAGGTCGATCATTCCTTAATTGGATCCACCAACCTTGACTGCATCAGGTGGTATCAGATCCAAGTTGGTTCCTATTTGAGAAAAGTATGTTCCTATTGGAGCTAAGTGGATCTTGTGTGTTTGTGTCTGGATCTTGATTTGAAGATGCCTCTAACGACAAATCGTGAGATCTTAGAGGAAGAAGAAACTACTGGAGAATTATGTCTTGATGATTTTAGGGCTTTGAAGAAACAAGTGCAAGACCTACAAGAGGAATTGAGAAAGAAGAAGCCTACCTTGAAAGAGGATAGTGATGATGAATCCGAGGAAGATCATTTTGAAGAAGTTGTAGAAGAAGCTAGAGATTCTGTGGAGAATCCAATTATGAAAGCTATGTCTAAGATTAGGAAAAGACCTAAGATTGAAGTTTCTGCATTTGCTGGAAGCCTTAGGCCAGAAGAGTTGATTGATTGGATTAATGAGAATGATGAATACTTTGAGTATGAAGAAATAGAAGATCCTGATAGGGTTAGATTTGTAAAGACTAAGTTGAAGGGTCATGCAAATATCTAGTGGAGAGAAGTTCAGTTGGAAAGAGGTAGAAGAGGAAAAGAAAAGATCACTAAGTGGAACTGAATGGTAGATAAGTTGAAGAAGAAATTCATTCTGGTGGATTATGAATTGGACATGTTTAAGAAGATGCAAGCTTTGAAGAAAACTAACAAATTGGTATAGGAGTATACCGAGGAGTTTTACAGAATCTTGATTAGAACTGGTAATTCTGAAGCTGATAAAGAGAAGGTTGCTAGGTATGTCTATGGGTTAAGACCTAGTATTCAGGAAGAGTTACTTACTATGCGGATGACAAAAATCTGTGATGCTTATCAGATGGCATTGAAGATTGAAGAGAAGTTGAATAAGAAGTATGAAGGAAGACAAAGCAATAGGAACCGAGGTGGTAAAACTGTTGAGATAGTTGCTGAGAGTAATGTGATAGAGAATCCTAAGACTGATGTGGGATCTAGCAATGGTCAAGTTACTAAGAATGCTGGACAGAGAGGAAGGTGGAAGAATGAGTTCACCAGCACTTGTTATAACTGTGGTGAAGCTGGACATAGAAGTTTTTATTGTCCTAAGAAGAGGGTGGCACTGACTACTGAAGAAGATATTGTGAATATTGCAGAAAAAGGTGAGACACTTATCACTAGGAGATTAGCTGCATGTGTCCATGAACCTGTACAAAGAAGAAATATGTTCAGAACTAGATGTAAGTGCAAGGATAAGGTATGTAATGTCATAGTTGATGGTGGCAGTTCTGAGAATTTTGTTTCAGATGAAATGGTTAGTAAATTGAATTTGGAAAGAAGGAAACATCCTAATCCTTATCAGATTAGTTGGATACAAGATGTTTCTAAGGTTAGGATTGAAGAACAATGCTTGGTTAAGTTTTAGATTGGATCTTACTAGGATGAGATATTGTGTGATGTACTACCTATGGATGCTTGTCATCTATTGCTCGGTAAACCTTGGCAGTATGATAGGAATGTTTTTTTTATGGTCATGCTAACACTTATGTGGTTAGGCATGAAGGAGCTCGGCATAAGCTGATACCTTTACAGGAAACAGGGGTTAAGGGATGTGGAGTTAACAAGTGTTGTCCTTATGACAAACCTCAGGAGCAGAGGGTTGTTGAACCTATTCTTGTTAAGTCTAGTTTAAAGGAGGAGAATGATATCTCTAAAGAGTTTGTTGAGATTAAGAAACAGATGGCTTTGTTGGTAGAGATGGTACAACAGATGATGACATTTGTGACACAGAGAGATGCAAATGATACTGAGTTGATTGAGGAGTCTAGAGAGGATGAACCTTACCGAGGCACTGATGTGATCAGTAGTGGTCAGAGTCAGTTTCTATCAGTTGTCGATCGATGGGATAAGCACAGTGGAAAGAAGAAGAACTTATTGTAGGGAGAAATGAATGAAGTGAAGACTAAGTTTGGGATGAAGGACAAGAGGAGATATGGGTGAAGAACATATTTGGCATACCTATTTTGATTCCCTTGAGATGTTCCTGATTTTCTTATGAGAAAATATTTCTTACCTGGGGTGTCTGATGCAAGAGCATCCTAGGATTCTTGGCGATCCTGTATCGACCAAAAATATGTTTTTCTTTGAAGGTAGATTGTTAGTTTTGATCTTGGTTTGGTGGAGTTCTTGCTCAATTTGGGAGACTGGTTGCTCAGTTTCTATGGTTACCGGGGTGCTCGATCTCTGAAGAACACTCGGTAACTGGAGGCGTCGGTTCACTAGTGCTCGATGATAACTGTGTTCCTCAGTCATGCTTGGTGTGGTCAATTCAATGGCGCTCAATTATTTCCTCTTTTGCTTGGTGTTCTTTCTTACCGACTAGATTGTTTAGATGGATCGGCTTGGCCGACTGGTGCATTTAATTTGGATCACGCTCCTCGAGTTATGGATTGACCATTAGATGTGTGGGGACCTAGATCTGGTGTGTTGCATTCTTCAATGTGGATCTGATGACCGTTGGGGCCATCTTTGAGATTTTCTTTTATTTTGTAAGGCCATTTGAGAGCTGACTGATGTTTTAGCATTTAATGTTTGTTTGTAAGGGTTTATTGTTTCATCAGCCAACTTGTGGTTGGGAATCAATATTTATAGGATGCTTGGGTAGTTTTTTAGGGGATGAGAGAGTGGGAAGAAAAGTTAGTAGCCTGCAAGCTTAGGAACAGGAAGATTGCTTGGAAGTTTGAGTACAAGTTTATATCTTTCCTGGATGCCTACTAGTGTGCTGCGTGTTGTAGACCTAGGCTAGTTGAATACTGATGTTGTAGAGAAGAGTTGGATCCTGTGAGATCTTGTAGAATGTTACTTGCTTTGTATCTGGCCGTAACCGGGAAGGCCTTATAGCTCGACACATTGCATGTAATCGGTGATTTGATGAATAAAGACTTCTATTTTATCTCAGATCTATTGTGGTTGTTGTGTATTTATGTTGCATATTGGTTTGGCTGCAAGGTCAGTCAGTCCTTAATTGGATCCACTGACTTTGACTGCATCAACAACAAAGTGTTGATCTAGAAATAAAATAGTGGGGATAGAAAATTTGCAAGTTTGATTATCAAAGAAGGTTATTTATCAGTCAAGGGTTGTGATCAAAGATAGGGAATGTTTCATTATGATTTGGTTTTATATTTGGAAGTAGAATTAAGGATCTAACAATGCACTTTCTTAGTGTAATCTGGATTGGTTGCATGGTCATTATAACTCATGATTTGTGTATGAGTAGTTTGAGGACAAAAAGATAAGGTTCTTGGAGTAGTAAGAACAAGATGGACATTGGAAGGTATGGAAGTGATATAAGTTTATGTTCCTGATTTCTAAAGGGATATTGATGATCATGGTTCATTTGAGTATTGTTAAAGGGTATGGTGATAGACCTTGAAGACTAGTTGGCATTTGTTTGATGCATTTCCTTGAAAGAATTGTACTGAAATGCTATGGTGTGTCTGGTCGAATACCTTGATGAAGGGATGCTAGTTTTGATTCTATATTGGTTAAGGGTCCTAATGATGGATTGGTGATGGTTATGTTGAGTTGTTGAAACAATATTGTTTGGTTAATAATGCCTCTAACATGAGAACATGATGTTAACATGATGAACTTTGGAGTTGTATTTTGTGTTTGATACCTCATGCAGGAGGTTATGATGAAGAAAAATAGTTGGGATCAACATGATCCTAGGTGATTTGGTTCTTTTCCATGATGCTCTGCATCAATTGATGATACAAAATACCTTATTTCAAAACTCCCAATTTGGTTGTTCAGGTTAGGAGTGTGCGTGAAAATGAAAATTATCCAAGGTGGAATTTTTGTCACATATGATAGGTGGGAAAATAGTTTGAAAGATTAAAATTGTGCAAGAGTACTATGAATGACATTAATGACAATGGGGAATGGTGAATGATACAAGTTAAGGGGGTCCATACTAGCCACCTAAGGGTCAATTCTTAAAGTGTGTTGGTTCCCATACAAGGAGTTGTAATGAGTTCAAGATCATGGAAGACATAAAATTATTTGAATTATGACATTTTAATAAATAATTAAGTTATTTTAATTTTAGAATAAAATTATTTAGCATTGCAGTCAAATATGACTATTTAGTCTTTGCTAGCATTTAAAAAATATTGTCAAAAGCTTATTTTTTTTATTATATAAAGTTTTGTACATTCATTGGGAATTTTAGAATTTGACTTTAGAAAAGAATAATCATGAAAAAACATATAGAAATCATATTGCTAACTAGGAAAATTCACAAATAATATTATTTTAAAGAAAATTAGCATTGAACAATATTATTCTTCTCGTCTTTGTGTGTCATAGGAAGCTATCTAAACCTCTTAACTTTCCCTTTGAACTATGGTTTTAAGATAGAGATAACACCTTATTTATTGTGTGGTTTCCTTTTGTCTCTTATGCACGATCTGTGTATGATGGCATTGTAAACTTGATTCCATCAAAAGTGCAAAGGAGATATTGTAAATGCTTTTTTTTGTTTATTAATATATAAAATTTTGGTAGTTATGTTGTAGATTAGATAGAAAATAGGTAGAGGATATGAAAAAAGGTACTCATTCCATGCCTTTAAAATAAAGTGTTTCTAACCCATCTCCTACCTCAAAAAATTTAATGCATGTTTTTATTGCTACAATGAAGGACATATAATTAAAGAATGCCTTGTGTACAAAACCAAATTCATCCCTACCACAACTTCACTTTCCACTTCATTGGTTGAACCATTATCTCACCCCATGAAAAACTCCCTCTTAATGTCATGCCCCCTTCCTCACCCCTCATTCAACCTTCACTTAATCTTTCTCCCTCTCATTCTAGGCCCTATCACACTCCTCTAGTTAATCTTTCTTCTAGATTATGGAAAATCCACCTAATTCCCCTCCCCACTCCCCCTCACCTAGTTCTCCTTCAAGAAAACCTACTCTTTACATGGATGCCATCCTTGAGGATGGTTGGAGGATGATAGAAAAGAAATGAAATCTCAAATCTACAAAATATTGAGAAAAAACCTATTGTCGCTAGAGCTTCATCTCCCTCTCTAGGTCCTCTTAGGAAAAAATCTAGATACCTTGTAGAGGACCTCTTTATAAAAATCATTCCACTTTAGCAGCAAGATTCCTTATGGGAGAATTAGTTTAAATTTTTGAACTCATAAGATATGGTTTCCCTTCCCAAAATGCAATGAATTTTTCTATAATGTCATGGAACATTAGAGGTTTATCTATCCCCTAAAGAAAAGTTCATGTTAAGAAATATTTGTACATCTACAAGTTGGGTGTGATTTTCGTCAAGGAAATCAAAATTGTTGAAACACACCTCCAACTTGCTATCAATCCTTATAGAGTGATTGCTAGTTCAAAACTAATCTTCACAATGAGGGTAGTGGGGTTGTTCTTGAAATTGCACCATGGCTAGATAAATTTATTATCGCTTCAAGATCTAACCCTAATAATAATTGTGTTTGGTTCTTACTTCTCTTTCAATGAATATCTATTGGACTTATCTTCATTTATTCCCCTAATGATTCTCCATCTCAAATCAAATTATGGGATAGGATGGTTAGTTACCTCCTAATGGCATAATGGGTTGGGGTGGGCGGGGGGGGGGTTGTTAATTTTAATATCATGGAAAACCACAAAGATAGAAGTTGGCTCAACCCTCTTAAGATCTATTAAAAATAATTTGATGCTTGGATCTTACGTAGAAATACCGATGGAGTTTCTAACCCCATCGCTAGAAAAAAGGATTCCCACTTATACTATTGATTTACTTGGTCTAAATCAAGAGATGGTGAATGAAGAAAATTTAGCCATCTAGATCAATTTTATGTAGCTTATTGTCTTTCCATTATCCCCTCTTCTCAAAATACTATTGATAAAGTGGATGATGCTACTTTTCTCTCAAACCTAATTTCCCACCTTAAGCAACCAAATTGTCTTGCTTCTTTAATTTCCATGTAGAATGATACCCCCATATCTCTTCAAAACGAGAGTTGGATGCAATGGTAGAATAATTTTATTACCCGAGCTACATTTCTTACCTAAGATATTATGGGGATAGAATGGCTAAAAAGATCTATAATGGGAAATATTTTAAGGCATCAATTGGAAAAAATTATAACTCTTCTAATTTCAGCATTGACTAATAGCTCTCTACAAAATGTTGTTTCTCAATGCCGAATAAAAAATAAGAAGATTTGAGTTTTATCAAGGTCATGGAGCTCAATTAAGGGCTAGAATATATTGGATGAAATAAGGGGACAAAGGACACAAATTCTTTTTCAACAATCTCAAGATCAAATAATCTAAATCTAAAGAATATTGTATGTTTATGATCAAGAGGGGAACAAACATGACAATGTTGATGATATCAAATCTATCATCTTTCATCATTATCAATAATTTTTTATTGAACCAACAGAAGGAGATCAACTTCAAGAGACAAGCAAAGATTCAATTGGCACTTGCATCTCTACTAAGATTTATCTAGAACAAAAATTTTAATTAAAGATCAGTTTCTCATCCTTGAAGAGTTAGATGTTTCCTTAAAGGATATGGTAGATTCTAAAATTCTTGGTATTGATGGTCTTCCAACACAAATTTTCAAATATTGTGGTAATTTTGTTAGGGAAGACTTATATGAGGTCTATAAAGAAGCATTATCCAAGGGCTCCTAAGGTCCATCAATAAATCAAGGGATGATAAACCTAATTGCTAAAGGAAAAAATGAGAGAAATATTTCAAGATGGAGACCAATTACTCTCCTTAATACCTCCTATAAGATTATTGCCAGATCTATTCCTAGAGTATAATTAAATGCACAATGTGAGAAATTGTAAGGCATAAGAAAACTAGATAGGGAGATTCATTTTAGACAACTTAGTGCTTTCTTAGGAAATAATTGAACGAGCTCAAGAAATAGGACAAAAATGCCTCCTTATCAAGTCAGATTTTGATAAATCTTATCATTGGATTAGGTGGTTGTTCATATTAAAAATACTTAAATGGTTAAGCTTTGGTTATAAGATCATTTCACATGTAAAACTTCTCTTTGTTGATGTCAATGCTTTCTTTTCAATTAATTATTCAATCACTCAAACCTTTTCTCTACAACAATAGATAAGACAAGGTTGTCCTTTAGCTCCATTCCTCTATGTTCTTACAATTGATGCACTTGGATATCTCTTAAATCATGCTAAGATGCCAAATCTCATTCATGGTATTTCTTTAAACCTAACAATGAAGTTTCTCTCAGATCCCATTTCACTAATGATAGTTTATTATTCATATATCTAAAACTCTCAAGAAGAACTCAATAATACCCTTGATGTCTTAGACTTGTATTGTTTTGCATTTGAATCTCAAATCTCTCATGATAAAGAAAAATTTGGATGACTTTAGCTCATCAACCACCTCCTTGGGCTCCCCCACAATGGAATTTCAACAACCATGGTGTAATATCAAGATACCTTAGCATCCCTTTTGGGATAGGAGTTTTCCTATATGAAATTTGGAAGTGATTTATCAAAAACTAAAAAAAAAGTTTAAGTTTTGGTCGAACAAGTCTCTTTCTATGAATGGATGTATTTGAATTGCTAACAAAATCCTTATTGCAAGCCATGCTTATATCTCATCATGTTGACTTCCTTATAGAAGTTGTTATAATTAACTAAATCTATTAACTAAGATTTTTTATAGAGAAAATAGAAGAAAAAGGAAGGGACAACTAATTCTTCATGGCTCTATTGTATTCAACCAAAAAGAAAAGGAGGTCTAGAAGTGAGTGATCCCTTCACACAAGGAATTTTCCTCATTGATAGATGGATTACTAGATCTCTTCATTGTACAAGGGTAAAAGCACAAAGTTGTGTCACGTTTTAGGCTAACTTATACCAATTACTAAATAAATAAATTTATTTATGTTTCATGGATTACGTGATTCAAGTTTTCCAATTGGAAATATCTATTAAATGCATGTTTTATACCAATTACTAAAGAAATAAAATTATTTTAGAAAACTGATGTTTCAATAATTCTTACTCTTTTTAATGATATTTTTTTACAAACATAAAAATACCATTTTGTAGAGCATAGAGTCAAGATTATCATCATATAATTTTTATAGTATTTTAATTAGATCTAATATATTATAATTTCAAAATATTGCAAGTAGGTATTTTAACATTCGAGAACAAGCTGCTTCAAAAATAGAAAAAAATAGTAAAGCTTATAAAAAAATTAAAATTTTATATTTAACACTAGAATAGAGAGTTCTCTTCAAGAATTTGTATTTTTTTTTCTACATGGTGCAGATTTGATAGGGGAAATTTGGTGGGAGATGAAAACTGTCGATTGCAGGTGTGTTTGACTTTGACTAGTTATAACGGAGAAAATAATCATTGAAAACTAATTTTTCTTCTTTTCTACACTAGCTATACATTTCATCTATAACATATTTTGAAATCAAAGGAAAAAAAAATTATTTGCATATACTTTTTTGGTGGGAACAAGACCCTCATTTTTCAACATTTTTGAGCAATTAAAAAATGGACTTAAAAAATTAATAAACTATGTAAATTCTTTTTCAATTTTTTTAAAAAAAATTATAGGCTTAAACTTCATCCACTTTTACACATTTCATTAGTTTACATCATCTCCAAATTTTAAACATAAATGCCATTTTTATGTCGTTAAACTTAAAATTTTGTGCATTGTTGACCTTTTCCTTTATAAAAGTGTGACACAACTTTGTAATTTTACCCACAACCCCATGCAAGTCTCTTACTAGACATCGAATTTATATTGCCAAAGCCAATAATGCATGAAAAGAGGTTGGATGGAAAGGTAATGTCCTTATGGATAAAAGTACTTCAAACCTCAAGCCTCTAGCCAATTTTTAAGCATATGAAAAACCTAACAACTAGTGTCTTCTATTATTGAATGAAAAGGGCAAAGACCTTATTTAAAAAATTAGTTTTCCAGCTTCTTCCATTTTGTGGAATAGATTGATAAATTTGCAAGAGAAACCTCTTGCTACCAATTCCCAATTACATAGAAAACTTCTATTCAAAAAGGGCATTATGGAATTTAGGGACTTATGGGAGTTCACATCCTTAACTTCCAAAAATGACTTAGAACTCAAGAATGACTTTAAATTGTCCAAAGTTCATATTGATGAAATTCATAGGGAACAAGATATTTTTTCTTTCAATATGCAATTAATTTTTTTCTCTCATTTCATGCAACTTCGTTAAAGATTGGAGGTGGTGTCCAAGCTATAATCTTGAGAATTTCCCTTTCAAAATTATTTGCATTAAATCCTCCCTGCAATCCATATCTAGTCAAGACTAAATCTGAAATGGAGTTTGAATTGGCCTAAATCCAAATGGTTCAACTTGAGCTCTATGGTATGGAAAGCTAAGGTCGAGGCCAAAGCTTAATGTTTAGCATGCAATATTATTCATTATTAATTTTGTTAGGGTTTTAAGCTAGACTAGAGCAATAAACAATTTTAAAATATAATGCAAAATAAGATAACCAAAATTAAAAAATACAATAACATAGAGATTCAACATATTTTACCCAATGTGGGCTACATCCACCAGCGAAACATTTGTCCACTTATTTTCTATTATCTAATGAAGAGAAAATTACAATATGATTTTTTTGACATTACACAAACACTTATTTATAGGTCTTTGAGGCAGTTTACAAAGGTTGGTCTACATGCCAAAAGAATAGCCTACTCCTTTATTAAATAATAAGTAGTTTTTGGTTTGGGGTGTTGCCCTGGAAAGCCCTAGTTAGGGGTGCTACCCCTAGTAGCCCTTGTTGGGAGCATTGTCCCTAGACCCCTACCATGGGCTCCTCACTTGGCCCCCCACTGAGGTTGTCATCCCCTAGGTCCGCCTACACTCTCCCATTAATAGATTTTGGGGGGCATTGAAGCTGACAAAGTCACCAAAATTTAAGCCCAACAACATGATTAGTTGCTACATACCGGTGACAAAATATCTATGGGGCAACGTCTCATTTTTTTCCAAATCATTCCATCAAATGCCCTTTCTGTCACAAGGTAGGAACTTATTAAACATGCTTTTTGGTCTTGCAAGCATACTCAACAAATATGGCAAACAATCATGACTCCTATTCTACCTTATTTAGCATAAAATTAATGTGGAAATCAACTCTTCTAGAGATGCATTTATCACAAAACATGATATCTGAATCTTTTCATCAATGCACTCTTTTATATATTTTGATGGATGGGTGTAAAGCTATCTTTTATAATACTTTTCCTCCAATGGAAGTAATAACGCATGAGCTACTTTCTAATATTATTTTGTAGAAATGTAGGGATGCCTCAGAGTTAACAAAAATAAAATAAAATAACTATCATGAGTGTAGTACCTATTGGAAGTTATAACTAAAGTTCACAATGAGTCTCTATTTAAGATATTTAGCCAATAGACTTTAATTGTGAGATTTATCACATATATATTGCCTCAATACTTGTCTCATGCTGAATACCATTGGTTTTCTAGTACAAAAGTAGTATACTCATTTAGTTGAGAAACTCATCAATACATTGTCTCTTCACATTTAAAAAAGATCTTATGTTCATATTTCAATCCGAGTAGATTGAATCACCAATTGGAATAAATGCAATATGGTTGGTCAGACGTTAAGGAAAATGCAGTATGGTCAATCAAAGTTTAAATAAAGTGGCCAATTAATTTGTTTGAAAGAATAGAAGCTTACAAGATCTTGACCATCTACCTGAAGGAGAAATCGACGGTTCACATTCAGTTCTATTTTTCCTAACTCTATAATACTTAAGTTGTAGTTCAAAAATTTACCTTTCTAGCCGATAGGCTTTCTCTGCAAGGTTTGACGGTTCACATTTAGTTCTATTTTCCCTAACTCTATAATACTTAAGTTGTAGTTTGAAAAGTTACCTTTTTAGCTGATAGGCTTTCTCTGCAAGGTCACTCGCGTTCGTATGCATAAAAACCTATCTCACACCCCTAAAACTAGTCTTACGTGAAACCTGCAAGCATCTTGTTTTACTTCTATGGAAGTGGTAACCAGTTTGATTTTCTGATGTTGATGACCAAAATATCCACTCATCTACTTTTGATGCACATGTACCTCATTCACTGTAGTATTTTCTCCTCCATAGGGTATTTTTCTCTGTACACGTTATTTATTTATACTATCCAATGGTCTCTATGATGATGAACGTGGCGATTTCATAAGATTTTACAAAGTGTTGAGCTCCCTACTTTTGTCGGACCCGGAGAAAGAATTCAAACTAGTTTATAAATTGGCCTCTTCACTTTTATCCCATCATGGATGTAAATTTTGCGATTTCTCTCTACATCTTTATGTTCTCATGTACATGATTTTGTGTGTGGAGAGGGGTTTGGAAAAGCAGGGTTTTGGAAGAAAAAATAGTTTTAGTCACAACTGGTTTTTCAATTGGGTTGTCGATGTGAAGTAGTAAAAATATCATAATCGCAAGCAAAAAAATTCAGCGACATTGCACATGGTCATCTTGCAGATTAGCGAAAGGCATGGTAGAAGAATCACCCACATGTATGTAGTCTTTTGACCTATCTTTAAATATGTTTAAAATTTGGAGATTAGATGATCAATTTCTAATACATGTTAAGAAGAATTTGGGCCAAGATTTTATGGAATTTGTAAACCGGTTGAAGGTTAGGATAAATTTTTGTTGATGTTGGGTTCATTTTGTAATTAGGTTATGTTTTAAAGAAGTTATCGGTTTGTATCATCTTGGGGTCGCTTTTAATGGCTTGTATGGGCCTGCCTGGGCTGTAAAGAGTGGTTGGGGTCAATTAGATCTTTGTTATAAAGTTTGACGTTTGAAGTTTAGAAAAATAGAGAAGTTTCTTAAAAACCCCACCTGCATTTATATTTGGGACACCAAGGTCATATCTTAAGACACCTAGTTTACCCCCTTTTGTGTCATAAAACAATTGCAAGTATAAATTTTGTGCCTGTATTTAATCCAGAATGCATCAAAATGTAATGTCTAGTAATGAGGGTTTTATGCTCTTGGACCCTAAATTCCCCCTTGGATAAATAAAATTTGTGTAAATTTTAAGCACTAAAATAGTGAAACTGTTAATTCAGCTCAATTTTGGATTCATGTTAATTAAATAATTTTAAATTCTAATATAGGTACAAGCTATAATTTTGTTTAACTGGAATGTCCATGCTCTCACCAATCAAAAAACAAGTGGTGAGAAATATGTGGTCCATTTATTGTTTTAGAGTAATAAGTCTTCCGACTTCCACTTTAGATGGTCTATTCAAACTCTGTTAGCTCTCCCTGTGGGAATGTGAGCGGTGAGGTCTGGTTTTCCTTTTCTTTCAAAAGTCAAGTTTAAGTTTCATAGCCTACTATTTTCGTATTCCAAGCACTTAAAAATGTTAAAAGAGGAATGAGGTTCTCAATAAGGCCATGGTTTTGACACTTACAATGCCCGGAGCTTCTTTATGTTTATATCATGTTTGTTTTCTCTCCTCGGATAATGCTATAGTTCATCTTCTCTATATGCATTGTTGGTTAAGAAAAATACATAGGGGAGACGTTTATCATGGATTGATTGAAACAATTTTTGTACAGATCATCTCATTTTAAAAGAATCATGTTGTGGTAGGTTGTTGGAAAAAATTGTGCATATGTTGTCTGTGTGTTTTTTAGGTCGTAGGGCACAATTTCTTGAGTTGCATTTTTTTTAAATATTTGGATCAAATTTTATTCAAATTTACAATGAATAGATTAAAAGTTGGTGAAAGTGAATTAGTTTTGTGTCATACCATTTTAAAAGATTTTTGTTGGGGTAGGGTTTCAGAAAAAAAATATGCAAAAATTCTATGTGTTTTCATCCACATCTTTGGTAATGGGACACAATTTGTGTAAAATCTTGAGGTAAGTAACTTGATGCTTGTGTCATTTCATTGAATTAGTTTATAAATTGGCCTCTTCACTTTTACCCCGTCATGGATGTAAATTTTGTGATTTCTCTCTACATCTTTATGTGCTCATGTACATGATTTTGCGTGTGGAGATGGGTTTGGAAAAGCAGGGTTTTGGAAGAAAAAATAGTTTTAGTCACAACTGGTTTTTCAATTGGGTTGTCGATGTGAAGTAGTAAAAATATCATAATCGCAAGCAAAAAAATTCAGAGATATTGCACATGGTCGTCTTGCAGATTAGCGAAAGGCATGGTGGAAGAATCACCCACATGTATGTAGTCTTTTGACCTATCTTTAAATATGTTTAAAATTTGGAGATTAGATGATCAATTTCTAATACATGTTAAGAAGAATTTGGGCCAAGATTTTATGGAATTTGTAAACCGGTTGAAGGTTAGGATAAATTTTTGTTGATGTTGGGTTCATTTTGTAATTAGGTTATGTTTTAAAGAAGTTATTGGCTTGTATCATCTTGGGGTCGCATTTAATGGCTTCTATGGGCCTGCCTAGGCTGTAAAGAGTGGTTGGGGTCAATTAGATCTTTGTTATAAAGTTTGACGTTTGAAGTTTAGAAAAATAGAGAAGTTTCTTAAAAACCCCACCTGCATTTATATTTGGGACACCAAGGTCATATCTTAAGACACCTAGTTTACCCCCTTTTGTGTCGTAAAATAATTGCAAGTATAAATTTTGTGCCCGTATTTAATCCATAATGCATCAAAATGTAATGTCTAGCAATGAGGGTTTTATGCTCTTGGACCCTATATTCCCCCTTGGATAAATAAAATTCGTGTAAATTTTAAGCACTAAAATAGTGAAACTGTTAATTCAGCTCAATTTTGGATTCATGTTAATGAAATAATTTTAAATTCTAATATAGGTACAAGCTATAATTTTGTTTAACTGGAATGTCCATGTTCTCACCAACCAAAAAACAAGTGGTGAGAACAATGTGGTCCATTTATTGTTTTAGAGTAATAAGTCTTCTGACTCCCACTTTAGATGGTCTATTCAAACTCCGTTAGCTCTCCCTGTGGGAATGTGAGCGGTGAGGTCTGGTTTTCCTTTTTTTTCAAAAGTCAAGTTTAAGTTTCATAGCCTACTATTTTCATATTCTAAGCACTTAAAAATGTTAAAAGAGGAATGAGATTCTCAATAAGGCCATGGTTTTGACACTTACAATGCCCAAAGCTTCTTTATGTTTATATCATGTTAGTTTTCTCTCCCTGGATAATGCTACAGTTCATCTTCTCTATATGCATTGTTGGTTAAGAAAAATACATAGGGGAGATGTTTATCATGGATTGATTGAAACAATTGTTGTACGGATCATCTCATTTTAAAAGAATCACGTTGTGGTAGGTTGTTGGAAAAAATTGTGCATATGTTGTTTGTGTGTTTTATAGGTAGTAGGGCACAATTTCTTGAGTTGCATTTTTTAAAATATTTGGATCAAATTTTATTCAAATTTACAATGAATAGATTAAAAGTTGGTGTACGTGAATTAGTTTTGTGTCATACCATTTTAAAAGATTTTTGTTGGGGTAGGGTTTCAGAAAAAAAATATGCAAAAATTCTATGTGTTTTCATCCACATCTTTGGTAATGGGACACAATTTGTGTAAAATCTTGAGGTAAGTAACTTGATGCTTGTGTCATTTCATTTTAATTTTTTTTTTTTTTTGTGGTAGGGTTTCAAAAAAAAATGCAAAACTTCCATGTGTTTTCATCTGTATCTTTGATAATGGGGCACAATTTGTGCAAAATCTTGAGGTAGGTAACTTGCTTGTGTGCATTTTATTTTTTAAATTTTTAGGCTAGTGAAAGTAAAAAAATATATTTACATTTAAAACAAATATCTAAATCAAATTGTGTTTTTGTTCACACAAATTGATTGAAGCAGTTGTTGAATGAAAAAAATCGTACAAATACTATCCAATGTCCACATATTTTCATCTGCATCACTGGTAGCATGACAAAATTTGTGCAAAATCTTGAGGTAAGCCACTTGACTTTGTATGTTTTATTTTCTAAAATTTTCAAATTCATGAAAACAAAAACAATATTTACATTTAAAACAAATATCTTAATCAAATTGTATTTACTAGGCGAAAAAACCAAATATTTTTAGATAGCCCTATTCATTTTACTTATGGATGCATGTAGCATGTTGATTTCAATTGTAGTTTTTTCAATCTTTTTTCTTCTTTCTCATTTACCCTTGTTTATAGGTGAGAATTGATATAACAAATTCATCGAGATTTCTTAATTAATTTCTACTTATAGATGCATGTAGGATGTTGATTTCAATTATAATTTTTTTAATCTATTTTGTCCTTTCTCATTTTCCTTTTTTAAAAGGTGAAAGCCTATATAACAAATCCATCAAGATTGCATTAATTTTTTCTATAATATTGTGATGTTTTTGTAAGTTTGATAGTGCATCTAGAAGAAACCGGTCTTGCAGATTTAAATCATGAATTTTCTTAATTAATGTTAAGTTTGATTTGTAGCCGCAACAGTGTGAATCACATCCTTCCCATCATCCTATCTCAGTCATCATGCCTCTAGTAAAATTATAACCGTTGGCATGAACTTTTCTTATGGAACTTCTGGCATATATGATGAAACCACAAAGCTCTATGTTTGGTTCTTGCAGACTTGTACTTTCATGTGGATGCTATCATTTTCAGCCAATACAATTTTAATGGATTTTTAGTTTTCTAGTTTTGTTTTGTATAATTCCATATCCTTGATACAAAAGTTACAACATTTCCATTGATTGGAAAGTGGAATGGATCATCTACTGTGTACAAAACTATTAAATTATTCATGTTCTCTTCAAGACTTCCACCATTTCATGGTATGAAGCCACTGTTATATTGCCAATGGTCTCAATTTGCTCAGGCAAACCTCATTCCAAGCATTTATTTCTCTTTAAAGTTGTTGTGAATTGATGAAAGCATTCTTTCTGGAAGAGTGTATTGTGATCCAATTGATACTACTATTGATGGATCAATTTTGAGTTATATTCTTATAAATAGCCTTTTTCCATGTTTAGCCGCATTTATCTATTTTTCTTTGAATATATGTTGAATACTACTTTTATAGATATGCTTTTACAATCACATTGGCCTTCTTGATCATAGGAAAATATATTAGGGTCAGAAGATCTATCTCCTACATAATATTCTTGTCTATAAATTTGATGATAGAATGGATGTTTTGTTTCAACAAACATACACACAAATATGACTCTTCTTGAAAATTGTGGAATGATACTTCTAGTTTTGATGGTGATTGATGATTATTGAGTTATAGTCCTACATCTCTATTTTCTATTTTTCTCTTGAGAAATGTTGAATTATCCTCATGTGAACTTTAAATTAATTGTAATTTTAGCGTCAAATTGACCTATGTGGATGGGTGAACCCACAATAGTGGGTTACACTTTTTTGCCTGAACGAACACTGAACTCTACATTTTGAAAAAAACTTTCAGATTCAAATGCATATTATCGTTAAACTGTTTGAAATCAGAAGATGAAGTAAATTAGAGTCTTTTAGGATTTTCTATCTAGAATCTAAATATATTTTTATTTTTAATTTTATAATTGATTTGAATGGTTTTTTCTTTCTCCCACAAAAACTGGTATGTTGTTGAAACTGCCATTTTCAAAGAGTTACATTGTTTTCATAGAGCATAATTTTTTTTTTTTCTAAAATAGATATCAATGTTCTTCTTTTGAATTTAGTTTTGTAACATCCATACGGAGGGCATACAATTGGTTTGATGACATTATCATGATTATTGCATATTTTATTAACATTTGAAGTTGACTAAACTATAATTTTGACATACCTTGACTACATAGCTTATAACTTGTCATGTATTTGTCCAATTTTATTTTTATTTTTTTTTATAGAAAAAAAAACTTCAATACCTAGGGCATAGATATTTTTTAGAATTTTTTTTCTTTCATTTATTATTTTTCCATAAGCGTCAAACATAGAGGTAGACATACGGTCAAATATCTATGTTTAGTAAAACTAAAAATACAGTCACAATTAACTTAATATATATTAACATTATAATCATTGGAAATATTTTTCTCAGTAGTACCTTACTACATAGACAAGTTTGTCAAATGGATTCATTTGATCTCCCAAAAGATAGAGTCGATGTGATTTTTTGTCAATATTTTAATAGGTGCGAAGGAGACTACATTGTAGGTATGAATGAGGAGAATAGATGTTATATCAATATTTTTTTATCTAAGAGGTTTTGAGCTAACCATTTGTAATTAATTCCTTAAAATGGAACCTCTCAAGGCTTAAATCACCATATTTTATTAAAAATGTGTTGTTTCAGTAAAAAAACATGTCCAAAAAAGTGTAACCCACTATTGTGGGGTCACTCGGATATATTAGGGTCAGTGGACTTGGCCTCTATCAAATTTCCATTAGTAAATTTGTAGACATAGTGGATCTTTAGTTTCAACAGACATATATACATAATTTCTCTTGGTAACATTTTTTTTATGACTCTTTTGCAAAGAGTTTGGATTGATGATGTTGACTCATTGATGATTGATCAACATCAAGTTGTAGTATTTCTTTTTATATGTATCCAATACTTGTATTTTCTTGTGGAGATATATTAAATTTGATCATACAAGACTTTTTTGTCCATTGCTAAACATATGCATTGTATATTCACACATCTAGATCACTATATATATATATATATATATATATATATATATATATATATATATATATATATATATATATATATATATATATATATATATATATATATATATATATATATATATGTATATATATATCTATGTATATGTATATATATATCTATGTATATGTATATATATATCTATGTATATGTATATATATCTATGTATATATATATATATGTATATATATATATGTATATATATATGTATATATATATATTGTGTGCTATAAATGTGTCACACTTCTATGGATCATTACATGCAAGGAAACTCAAGAATGAGCCCTCACAAATCGATCCATAGCTCCCTAGGCATGGAGTGCAAGGGTTTTTAAGAATGCTCTCAGCTAGAGCTATTTAGCCAATAACCTTGCTAGTAAACCATGCAATGGGAGATTCAATGAAGATAAGGGCAAGAATGTCAATATCCTCAAGAATCAAGAATGAAATGCAATGCAAGCTAGTTTAAAAATGGAAATGCAAGCTAAACTATGGAAATGAAAGATGCAAGTATTACAAAGCCTCCTAGTTAAACTAGATGAATTAATTTAAAGCATAAAAGAAATCTAAGCTAAGAATGCCATGAAAATG
Source organism: Chamaecyparis obtusa (assembly GCA_027943335.1). Lineage (NCBI taxonomy): Eukaryota > Viridiplantae > Streptophyta > Pinopsida > Cupressales > Cupressaceae > Chamaecyparis > Chamaecyparis obtusa. Next base: position 803,369 of record BSBK01008308.1, on the reverse strand, counting down.
AAGCTACTATGCAAGAAATGAAATCTAACTATGAAGCAAGAAAGCCATGATGATGCAAGAATGAAGACAAGAAGATAGAGTGTTGATGAAGATCCAAGATGAATGCCAACAATGCTCCAAATCTTAAAACCCTAGATGCAAGAATATCTCCAAAAGCTCCAAGATGACCTAGAAAATCTGTAGCATAACAATAACATAAAAAATTGTGTGTGCAAATGAGGAAGAGAGCTCTCCTTTTATAGGGAATGAAAAAGGAATGGGCCATGGAGATTAAGAGACAAAATATTTAATCAACGGTGGAGATTAAAAGAGGAGCAATCCATGTGCACAAGTATCCTCCAATAGGAAAATAAGAGTTGACTTTTGTGTCCATATGAGACAAAAAGTGCTTTTTCCCTTTTTATAAAATAAGAATAATGATTTATTTGTGCAACTTAGGATAAGAGGAAAATTGGGGGCTTTTTATTTATTAAAAGGGGAGGAAATGCTCCTTTTAATAAATAAAAACTTAGGATAAGATGGTTAGCCCATAGAAAATAATCGAATAAATGATAGCACAAGGATTTGATCAAGAATAAACAATTTATGATTTAGCAAAAGGGGCTAATAGTCTAGGTGACCATTTTTAGGTGTATACATTTGCCCCTCTTTGACTAATGTGTGATCGATCTGGGAACACATGTAGTCAAAGAATAGATCAGCCAAGAAGGCAAGCAGACAATCAAGAAAGCAAGCAATAGCGATTTTGACAGATGTGAGATCGATTTGGGATCACATGCAGTCAAAGAATAAAATAGCCAAGAAGGCAAACAAGTAGCCAAGAAGGCAAGAAGATAGTGATCTGACTCCAAAGAATGAAGTACAGAGAGATAGCAAATCCTGCATGGTCAGCTTGGTAGCGACAGTACTAAACACTTAGGAAAGAGATAGCCAATAAGATATGATAGCCAATAGCGAAATCAAGTAGAGGGAAAGCAGAAGCAAGAGCAACATGATCAAATCACTAGAAATCATAATCGAAGAAAGAGAACAGAATAACCATCAAGCAGTGAAGATATGCCCCACACATGGGACCCGGGGCACGAACCAAGCGGTCCCTCAACCCGAAAACACCATGGAGGGGAAGAATTTGAACTTGGGATTTGAAAGTGAATGAAAGACTAGAAGTTTGAAAGAGATGGAGATGAAGAAGTGAAGAATGCCCCAGCGAAGATCGAAGGATCAGGCCTCAAAAGGTTAACCAATTGCATGGAAGAAGGAGAAAAGATGAGTTGGGTGATCAAGGTGAACTTGGATTTCGGTTTCGATCCTGAAATGAAGGAAAATGATGTGATATGAAAGACAAGAAGTGAAAGACATGATCGGGAAGAAGCAAAAGGTGAGCGCAGTTGATTAACAAGTCCATGAAAGATAAAGGAGAGCTCTCTCCATATGCAAGATGCAAAACTAAACTAACATGAACTTAAGAATGCAAGCTACATGAAAAGTGGTTTACTTGCAAGGTTACAAAGCCAATAGACATCTAATATTCATCATCGAGCGTTATTGGTAGCGTCGCAAGATCATACAATACACACTAGCATAACTATGTGAATATGAATATGATCTTTATCAGATAGGAATGTGGAAATCTCACCTAGGCATCAAAGACATGTAGGTCAAGATGACTAGCACAGTGAGATTACCTAAGTTTAATATAGCAAGATTATACTCGCATCGAGACACAAGGAAAGTCAAGATGGCTACAAGTATGCACTTGCACAAAAATAGTCAAGGATAATACCCTGTCAATCCACAGTGTCAAGTAAGACCAGCATAAATGCTCATGACAGTTAGGATCAACAAAATATACCCACAAGCAGAAAAAGCAGTAAAACATGTTCTCATACCCTCAGTCTTCTAGCTATGCATCATCGAAAACTTCTCAGGGAGAGACCACTCAGCAAAGAAATCATCATAGACAACATGCAAAGAAATAAATTCAAACAAATCTCAGCAAGTCAAGTGCGTGTGTGTAGGTCATAGAGTCAAACTTTGAGTATTGCATCTGCAAATGAGAAATATCGCATCATCTAGACTGCGGGTAGGACATCTGATAAGTGTTAAGAAACACTCGACGCAAGGGTAGTGTTGAAAAACACAGTTGAGGTGGTGTTGAAAAACACCATTTACGAGGTGCCTAAGAAACCCAGACGCACAAAGAGACCCAAGATAAGCTTAAAGCAACATATGCCCCCTAGACTAAGATAAGAATCAATTCCAGGCTAGGAGAGGCAAAGCGAGAAGTGGAGCGAAAGAGCGCCACACAAGACTGATAGACATAGGTGCAGAGGGTCTCAAGCAGCGCCTGTTTCCAGGTTTTCACCACTTGATAGATTTTTTAAGGACTTTTTTATAATTTTTTTTGTATTTTTGCTACCAAGGCGCCTGTTTCCAGGTTTTCACCAAGGCACTTTTTCTATTTTTTTTTTTGAATTTTTTGAATTTTTTAATTTTTTTGGTGAGACATCAAAGCGCCTATTGCTAGGTTTTCACTAGGATGCTCATTTTTTCAGTACTTTATATGCTTTTTAGGTTTTTTTCAGCATCATATATGATTTTTTTTTTGTAATTTTTTTTTTCAGGATCATAAAGTATATACAAGGAATGCCCTAGACAGGAACGGGCATTAAACTCATGAGCAAGATCACATCGTGTAGTCCCAAAGTCTAGCAAGGTGGAGGACAAGAGGGAGGGAAAGCTCATGAATGAGATGGAGGAAAAGAGAATGAAGGCGAATGGAGGGAAGAAATCCTCAAGGTCAAACTCCTCAAGAGTACCCAAGCTAGGGAAAACTTATCATGTAAAGCGCATTGAATAAGCAATGAAAGGCCAGCATAGGATAAGTCATGAAAGCGCACTGCAAAAGAAGAAAAGGATGCATTCCAAAGGAGTAGACATGTCAAGAGGCTTCATAGCATCATTTTTTACTCTTTTTTATTAGATCAAGACTAAAGGGGAAAAGGATAAAGAAAGGCTAGAATGAATGGAGGAAAATGAAGGAATGAATATGAATGGAATGAAAGCAAGATCATCATAAGATAGCTCACAAGATAGCCAAATATTCGTGTATAGCTAAACATTGCCAAGATCAACGAGAGAAGATGGAATGGATGAAACATGTAGAAGAACTACGCATGATGCCTGATTGCCAGGTTTTCATCATGGTACTTATCCAAGGTGCCACAAGGGAGTGGTTGTCACCATAGGATGAATTTATTTCTCTTTACTTTTGCTACCAAGGCGCCTGTTTCCAAGTTTTCACCATGGCACATTTTCAATTTTTTCATTCTTTTTTTTTTTCTTTTTTCTATTTTTGGAAGAAGGCAAGCTTTTTAGATAGTACTCCTTGAAAGGATAAACCCTGACATGCCAAGGATTCAAAATGATATGCTCAAAGATGCTGATAGGGAAAGGAAGATGGAAGAGAAAAATGGAGGATAAGGCTTTATGTAAAGCGAGTGAGGTTGGAAGATATGAGGAATAGGCAAATGAGGAAAAAGGATAGAAGGTAGAAGGATAATGAATGGAAAGATTGTGAAAGGGTAGATGGGAAGGAAGGCAAGATCAACATCGACACACACCTTGAAGGGTGGCAAGAAGATGGAGGAAATATGAATAAAGGAATACGTGAAGGAATATGATGAATGTTTAGCAGAGGTTGCGGTTCAGGCACATGGAATGAAAGATCATTTTTGGAAGAAGATGAAGTGGAAGCCTTTGGAAGCTTGAATGTCAACTTCACTTTTTGTTCAACATAAGACTCTTTCAAGAGAGATTTTGGAATCCATATAGCCTTAGGCTTTTTATTTCTTTTTGATGATTTAGAGAGAATATCTGTAATGATGGATTTTGGAACCCATACTTGTCTTGTAGTTTTCTTCTTAGATATCTCTTTTGACTTTATGTGCCCATGTCGATTAGAGGAGACATGGTGATCTTTTTTTGATGGATTCTTGTATTGCTTCTTTTTCTGGTATTGAACATTCAAGTTACTTCCAAAAGACTTGGGACTTGTGGAAGAAGGAGGAAGATATGACTGGTTTAGATGGGTGAGTGGATGAAAAGGATTCAAGGGTATGCATCTATGTTGATCTTGAGGAAAGATAGGAGATGGAGGGATGTAAGGACCCAAAATGGATGATGAATTAGGAGAGTTAAGAGGGGAAAGTGAAGGGACATAAGGACCCAAGATGGAAGGAAGGCGTGAAGCCTTTAGCAGTGGAAGAGGTCCAAGGATGGAAGTGGAAGATGCAAAAGGATAATCAATAATTTCATCAGCATCTATATGACAACCAAGGACATCAGCATCTTTAGAGTGAGCATTAGGATTTGCAATAGGATCATGAACATCTTTAATAGGAGCAAATTCATTGATAGAATCGTTCAAAGCTTGCAAAGACTTAGGAAGAGTAGAAAATGGAAGCGAACATGGAGTGGTAGAACAAGAAGATGGAAGACTTTGATCTTGACAAGGATCTTTGGATAGCATAAGCGTAGAATTTTTCTCTTGATTTTCAATAAGCTTAACATCAGAAGTAACGGCACCATTTTTAATAACCTTAATGGAAGTATCATCTTTGGAAAGTGCAAGCGTAGTAAGGTTATTTTGATTATCAACAAGCTCAATAGTGCAAGTGGTAGCTTGATCTTGCTTAAGAGAAGACTTAAGACATGGTGGAATGAATGTAGAAGAGCATAGAGGATCAAAAGAACCATGAAATGGATCAGAGACATCATGAAAATAATTGGATGACATGGATGGTTCTTGATCTTGATCTTTCTTTATATTCTTTTCTGTATCATTTTTAGAGTCCTCTTGACATGAAGCCACTTCTAAGGACAAGGAAGCATTTTGAAATTGTATGGAAGACTTTGGAATAGATAGTGAAGGACTAGCTGAAGTAGGCATTGTAGTGCATAAAGGCTTAGGCTCTTTAGGTTTAGCATTATTGAAATTATTTTCAGCCAAGTGAAGGTTAGCTTGAGTTTCTTGAAGAGGTAGCTCTTGAGGATAACTATAGGGAACTGCATGAAAAGCATTAGGATCTTTGTTGGGTGAAGGATTTGTGAAAGATTTGGAAGACTCAGAAGCTTTAGGAGATGTATGAGTATTGGAGGAAGTAGGGGATGGAAGGGGACCATCACAAGACAAAGGTTCAACATTAATATGATCTTGCTCAGAAGTACAATTTTGATTTTTAGCAGTGGAATTCTTAGAGAAGAAATGCTCATAGTAGTAACGTTTATAATCAGCACGTTGTATTTTATAGTCCTCAGCAGTAGTAGATGGATTATCATCAAGGTATTGTCTACAAACATCACTAAACTCTCTTTCAAAATCAGAATCATATGGATCACCATCACAATCTATCCAATAGGATGACCCATTTTCAGTAAGCATGAGTCTGCGAGGACTCTGAGGAGTAGAGGTGTCATAAGTATCACTACATTGTCCATCATCATAGTCATCAAAGGTATTATGGTATGGCTCATGAAGAAAAGCAAGACTCTTGGGGGAAGTAGAAGAAGAACAAGATCTTAAAGAAGGAGAAAATGAAGACATAGTGGAAGAAGAAAACTTAGCTAAGGAAGAATTTGAATGATGTTGAGAAGAGTCATGGTAAGATGAAGAAGGATAATGATGTTTGGAAAAGGCATGGTAAGATGTGGAAGATGAAGAATGATGATAAGACCTAGAAGAAAAAGAGTGTTTGGAAGAAGGAGATTGTGAGAGAATCATGCCTATAATCCTAGCAAAGGCGTCAGACTCAAACATCTTTTTGTTTACTCTTGTCTTAAGTTGATGACTTGCGGGATGCTTGGAAAAATAATACTGTTCGAATTGAGCAATGAGTTCGAGATCATCCCTTCTCAAGAGAGGTTCTATAGCAAGATAGTTGAAATTCATGATTCTAGAAGAGGAGGAATCAAGCATGAAAGAAATGAATAGAAGAGATGAAATAGAAGAAGGCAGACTAGATAATAAGAGGAAAAGGATCAAGAAGACATGAAGAGGATAGGAAGAAGAGAAAGAAGCATGAAGGAAGAAGAGAAATGGAAGACTAGGAAGATATGGGAGATGTGGAAAAAAGAAGACCAAGAGTCATTTTGTGCAAATTGATACCATTGAAGTCCATTTGAATATTGAGAAACATGTAATAACCTCTAAGATCTGACCTGGACTGACCAAGGATGACTGGAAGTGACACAAATCAACTTTAGATTGCAAGCAGTAGTGAGATAGCAAAATAACTTTGTGTGATAGTTCCCAGGCAAACAGTGTGACTCTTGACCAATGAACATAAAAATCTCAGTTTTGAAGTGTTTTGATCAAGTTCAAAGATTGGATAGTGCAATTTTTCAGTTTGACAAGCAGTAACAGCAGATAAAAGACAAGTTTGCAAACAGTAGGTGATCAAACATGTCATAGAACACTTGAAACAAGGGCAAAAGCAACCTTGCCAAGACAAACACTTGTGATATCAAAATAGAGAACCTTATGAATGCTACCGTTTGTTTGAATGTTGAGAACGTTTACACGGGCATAGCACAATCGAAGACAATTCAAGCAATTACTACCTAGAAGGACAAGGCTCATTACTTAGCAACGTGGCCCACAACTTGATGCTCCCTTGCCTCACACCAAGTGGTTGCCCACAAGAGATATTGGCATTGTCATGGAAGTGTCAAAAACACAACCAAAGGAACACATATGGTGAGTGTCTTGGGGTGATCCGGGTAAGTCCACTTGGATCAATCCTTGCACCAAGAAGCTAAGCAGCTAAAATAGGGTGGCCTCTATCTAATGGTTCATAGTAAGGATTTCCGTTCATAGCACCCCTCTTGCTCCTCATAAAGGACTAGGACCTCGCGGCCTCAAGAGTACCTTAAGCATTCTTGCTTAATGCTTTCCTCATGGTCACAATCCCACAAGTTACTCACATCAAGCGAAGATAAGTACTATGTCTACCAAGGTTTTGTGTCCTTGATAGCCTTGAGATTATAGTGAGTTGGAATCACTTGCCACCAAGGAAAATGATGACAAGGTTGTCCCCACTTGGGTCGTTCCTCTTGATTTCTCAAGAGCAGGCCCGCTAAAAGATCCTAAGCTAAACAAAGAATGGATTAATTCTTGAGGTTCAAGGTTTTTGATTCACCACAAGGGTGAAGAGCATACTCCCCTATCTCAAAAACTTCTCCCAAACACACCAAGCAAGATCCAATTACCCCTTTGCTTCCAAAACCTCAAGATGGGTCAAGATTTTCTGATTCACCTAAAGGTGAAGAGCATACTTCTCCTACCACCCCAAGATTCCTTTCACAAAGTATTAAGTGCCTATGAAATGAAACAACTAGTATATGCCGCACTTAATAAAAAAAAGTAATTAAACAAGCACTTGATTTAGTTTTTATGCTTAGGGCAGCCCTACAAAAACCATTAGTAGCCCTCTTTGACATGCGTTCTTTTGGCAAAATATCTCAAGCAAGTGCACCTACAACCACAACTTGTTAGACCAACAAGAGTTAGGAGAATCAAAATCCAAAATCTAACAATGATTAGTACATGAAAAATCTGATAATCTGCAAAAATACTTGATCAAATGATAAAATCTGAAAATGAAACCATCATGGTTGGATTGGGCTCAGAAAGACCTTTCCAACGATATATCACACTTAAACTTTTGATACCATTTGCAAAATTTCAAAAAAAATGGGCACCCATTTTCCAGAGTGGCACGGATTTGAAAACGCTGGAAATTTTAGAAAATTTTAAAAAGATAGCTAACAACCCAAAACTTGCAAGATAGATAAAATAGCCCAAAAATATCTCACTGCCAAGTTCAGACACAGTATCGCGCGATACTTCGCCCGACACCAGGCGATACTTATCAGACCGCGCGATATTTCGCCCAACACCAGGCGATACTTCACCCGAGACCAGGCGATATACCTCAATACTGCCGTGCGATTCTTCTCTAGTGCGAAGTATCGCACGAGTATAGTAAGGTATATCGCGCGATATACCTGAGAAGTATCGCGCGATATTCTGAGACAAAAAACCAGAGAACAAAAATTACGCTAAAAATTTGCCGAAAAATTGATGAACAATGACGAAAATGCAGAAAAAGAAGGGACAAAGCTAGTCTACTCTACCCCACGGTGGGCGCCAAAAAATGTGTGCTATAAATGTGTCACACTTCTATGGATCATTACATGCAAGGAAACTCAAGAATGAGCCCTCACAAATCGATCCATAGCTCCCTAGGCATGGAGTGCAAGGGTTTTTAAGAATGCTCTCAGCTAGAGCTATTTAGCCAATAACCTTGCTAGTAAACCATGCAATGGGAGATTCAATGAAGATAAGGGCAAGAATGCCAATATCCTCAAGAATCAAGAATGAAATGCAATGCAAGCTAGTTTAAGAATGGAAATGCAAGCTAAACTATGGAAATGAAAGATGCAAGTATTACAAAGCCTCCTAGTTAAACTAGATGAATTAATTTAAAACATAAAGGAAATCTAAGCTAAGAATGCCATGAAAATGAAGCTACTATGCAAGAAATGAAATCTAACTATGAAGCAAGAAAGCCATGATGATGCAAGAATGAAGACAAGAAGATAGAGTGTTGATGAAGATCCAAGATGAATGCCAACAATGCTCCAAATCTTCAAACCCTAGATGCAAGAATATCTCCAAAAGCTCCAAGATGACCTAGAAAACCTATAGCATAACAATAACATAAAAAATTGTGTGTGCAAATGAGGAAGAGAGCTCTCCTTTTATAGGGAATGAAAAAGGAATGGGCCATGGAGATTAAGAGGCAAAAGATTTAATCAACGGTGGAGCTTAAAAGAGGAGCAATCCATGTGCACAAGTATCCTCCAATAGGAAAATAAGAGTTGACTTTTGTGTCCATATGAGACAAAAAGTGCTTTTTCCCTTTTTATAAAATAAGAATAATGATTTATTTGTGCAACTTAGGATAAGAGGAAAAGTGGGGGCTTTTTATTTATTAAAAGGGGAGGAAATGCTCCTTTTAATAAATAAAAACTTAGGATAAGATGGTTAGCCCATAGAAAATAATCGAATAAATGATAGCACAAGGATTTGATCAAGAATAAACAATTTATGATTTAGCAAAAGGGGCTAATAGTCTAGGTGACCATTTTTAGGTGTATATATATATATATATATATATATATATATATATATATATATATATATATATATATATATATATATATATATATATATATATATATATATATATTTGTATGTATATATCTATATATGTATATGTATGTATATATGTATATATGTATATGTATATGTATATGTATATGCACCCACAAATTATTTTTGTGTGGGTGTATATATCAAGCTATAGAATATATATACCAAGCCCTAACATGATGTTTCAATATAAATTGTATATATTTAACTATGGACACGTATTTTAATCTGCAATAAAACACACATCCATAGGGACTATTTGTAATTTGTATTATTACAGGTCTAGAATATAGATGTTTCGTAGATGGATATATACATTGTTAGAATATACATGCCTCTATCTAGGTATATGCAGTGCATATATATAGTATATTCAAAGATAAAGATGGTTTGTGATCTATGTTGTTGTAGGTTAGATTTGTAAAGAGCAATAGGAAAAACTATTTAAAGTGAACTCCACCCAGGACATTGCTATAGGTTGTAGGTATGTTGGGGGATGAATTGAAGTAGAAAATTGAGTTAGAAAACTCAGGCTTGACGTTGTGATAGTCCCTTAAAGCTCCATTTTTACAATGGATTATAATTGTAAGCGTGTAAGTGATTTTGTTGATTCTAATGGTAAGTGACCAAAAATTCGATAATAGGTTGAAGTTTTTTGTGTTTGTGTGTGTGAAAATCACAAATCCCTTGTTATTGAGGCTTGACTTAGTTTTAATATGACCTTTGAGGTAGTGGACTTGATAATCACTCTCAATCTTGATGTGTATTAGTATTATTAAGAAAGAATAAATGGTGGGGCTATAAAATGATTGTAGTTTAACTAATAAAATGGATATGGCCTTACCCTATAAAACTACATTTTTTTGGTGAAAGAACTTAATTACTAAGGAACATTGTCAATAATTAGCTCTTTGTCAGCATGTAGTTGACCAGATTAGTGGTTTTGGTTGCTAATCCTATGGGATCAATATGTTCTTCGATTCAATGAATTTCAACGAGGATTTTTGGTGTGCCCTTCAACTTATCTCTATTTTTTGTGTGTTGAGTTCAGGAGATTGACATTAGGATTGTTTGTAATTATTTGATACCTTCAATTTGTGTAGGTGACACTCAAGCTACTTTCCAATTTATCCTATGAGAGATCTCTTGTGGAATATAAAGGAGATCTATTGTGAATCCTATTACAGTATAAATGTGTATTTTAATTCAAAGAATTTTAACAAGGATATTTGGTGTAACCTTCAAATTATTTTGGCATATAGACTTGTGTTGCCTATACAACAAAATACACAAATTCAATTTAGGTTGATATTAAATGTTAAATGTGTTAGAAGACTAAAAACATAGGTGCTAAGAACATTAAATTTCTACAATCCAGGTTGATATTTTTTGTATATTATTTTTATATTTAATTGTGAAATATTTTTGCATCCATGTTTCTGATCACACTCCATGATTCATCATCCGTATGTAAAATAAGAACTTAAAAGAGAATATAATGTAAGTATTCTTTCTAAGATTTGAAGCCTTATTAATATAGTGAAGTTGATAATGAAGGCAAAGTTCTAGAAATAGGGAGAATTTTAAAAATTAGTACGTGTGTATTGAAATGGAAAGCCTTAAAAATAAAAAAAAATAGTGTCTCCACTATTTACATGTAGCAAATTGAAACAAAATAAGTTGTAGAATTTAAAAGTAGTGTGGGATGAGGAGTGTTTTAGTTGCCTTAATTAGTTTATATTGAATTGAACAAATAACAACGAAATTATTTTAGAACCAAATAAAATAAAACCAAAAAAACCACATACACATTCTAAATAATAAAGCCCAATGAAATCATTTGACTTCGCTTGTTTATAGCTCTCAATAAAAAATCTAGGGTTAAAAAATTATAATTACATTTGTTGTTTTATATTAAATAATATAGATTAGTTAATCCAATCCAATATGTATTAAATTGCCATAAACTACTTTTTTATAATCAATTAAAGAAAATAAGATATTAATAGTTATCATACTTTAAATAATAGTTATCATACTTCAAATAAGATATTAATAGTTATCATATTTCTAAAAACTTCTCTCTCTCTCTCTCTCTCTTTCATTTCAGACATTTTTTTGTTGTGTACCAATTACAATTTTTTCTTTTCTATAGGTTCACACCAGTTGATCAAGAAGATGAAGCAAAGAATATTTATATTTACAAATACAACATTTTATAATGTATTTCACTACTACTTTTTTTGGGAGGAACTACAAAAAATACAGTATGACAATACACTAACCACGATGTAGAATATTTCTACAATGAAACAGGTTTGTTGAAAGACAATTTAATACACTTCCTTTTATTATGTAAATTTTGAATTATGCTTTTACATTTAAGACCTATCAGTGACCCCTTGCACCCTCTTTCGATACAAGTGCTAGTAAATATCATTACATAAGAACATGTGTTTTGTACTCTTGAAAAAAATTAATTTTCTTTTAATTTGTAACTGTAATTGGTAACTTATTAATTTTGGCTGTCTTGCTAATATAATTTCCCACTAATGTTGCTGCTCAAGATTTTTGACTCGAAAATGCTTCTACTTAGCTGTTCCTTTTAATAATATATTTTCTTCTTTTAATTAATATATATTTTTTCAATTAAAAAAACATTTTTTATTTGAAATCCGATCCAATCCAAATTCAATGCATGTAATGAATGAAGAAAAATGAATATAAAACCGTGGGATGTATGTTGGGGTATAGTGTACATCTTTCATGACGAGCGTAGCTTATGACTAAGGGAGAGGACCCAATACTTGAACATGTTCCAATGGTTGTGATAGCAGTTCTTAACTAATACCCATAGTTGTTGATTTAATATCCAATATTTTTGACAACATTGTACCAATAGTTGTGACTTTAAAGTTGTTTTTGCTAATGATGACTACCCATAATTGAATGAAATGTACCCTTTGTTCTAAAAAGCAGCCAATAGTGTGATGCCACATCAGCTGCACAACTATTGGGGTCCCTAATTCACTATGATTGGTCTCACTTTTTTTGGGGCTGTTTTGGACACCTTGTCAAAAAGCATGCTGAAGTGGCATCATATTTGATGATGTGGCTCTGAAACCTTAGTTATAAGCAGGAGACTTGCCAAGTAAGCTACTGTAAAAAAATGGGAGTGATTTGAAATTTCCACGTAGATTTTTGAGAAGCCCGAAATTGAGGTGCACAACTACTGAGTCCTCTCCCCTAAGTTTTACAATTGTTAACCCCGTGATTTGGAGCAATTTTATTTTCATGTCTACGAAATTGCGATTAGAGAAAGCGATTTCCACTTCCGTACGGATCCGATGCAACATTTCGATGGTCGCTTCCACCATAAAAAAAAAGAAACAGAAATTACAGTCGATCATAAAGCCAACTCAACTCGTTTAGATCAATAATCAGACCCGATGGCTCCTCTGTATCTTTGCCCAGAGAACCTGAGATTTACCCAGAAATCCATAAAAAATTCGTTTAACGAGGCTCATGGCTTTCAGCGCATCGACGACGCAGTCGATCAAATTGGAAGCAAGCAGTTGAGTCCACAAGTCTTCATGCCTTTGCATGTGGTTCTTCACAGAAGCGTGCTGTGTTCTCTCGAAGGTAGAAGGCTGTGGGTGTTGAGAAAAGCGGGAGTTCCCGCAGTGAGGGTGATTGTCAGACTCCCAACTTATAACATAAGAATGGAGAGTTTCTTCGCCAGATTGACTGATCCGCAACTGGAAAGATGATATTCTAGTGCTAACTATTTTCCTGTTGTGCGAGGAGGTGTGAGATCTGTGGGTATCGATCGTAATGGTGCTCCGCCTCCACCAATACCATTGCAGCTCAACCACCAAACAACATTTGCAGGCCCAGGAGAAGCAAACAGGACTCCTCCACCGCCACCTCCACCGCCACAGCCACAGCCACGACCTCTCACAGATATTAGAGTAAGAAGCAACAACCCTACTCTAGTTTTTCCTTTACCAAACGCCTCTCCCCAAATACCCAAAAATCCTGGTCCCTATGGGAAGAAAGGTTCAGATCGGTTATGGGAGAGAATACTGAATGTTGTGGACTGGGTTATGGATCCCTGTAAAGAAAAGTTTGTGATTGTTTTGATCCTTTGTTTTCTGCTGCGTCAAACTTATAGCGTATGGAAAGGAGATGTCATTGGGAAGCTTGAATTTTGTGAAACAATCACTGTAAATGAGGGAGGGAAGAACGTTTTCAGAGGAGGGTCTCGTGAAAATGTTGTGAGTGATCAAAATAACCACAATAGGGGCTTTTCTGGCTACCTTGGCGTTATTGCAGTCAAGGGCGTTGTGGGTTTGGGAAAGATTGTATCCCGTCTTTTTGTTTCCGTCTTCTGCTTTGTGCTACGTCAAGCTTGTAATCTGCTGAAGATTCTTGCAGTCACCGGCACTGTGGTTATGGGAAAGATATTGAGTACAATGTTTTGCTTTCTCCGCTTTTTTGTGCGGAATGCTGTTGATTTGATCAAAGAAGTTGCAGTGACTTCAGGACGGAAGGCATTAGATGCATTCGGCGTCATTTGGAGTCAATGTTTCGGCCATCTCCATTTTTTTGTAGGCCAAATAGCGGCACGCTTTGGCACAATGGGGATCCGTGTTTCAGAGTTTTGCCTGGAAAAGTTTTGGGAGTTGCTTCAATTCATTAAATGTCAAGCTTTCGGAATTCCTGGCGAAATGATTGTGTGGTCACAGATGAAAATGCAGGATGCAGTGGGGTTTTATTTGAAGGAATTCCTTCGCAAAGTTGTCTGGTCAGCGAGGTAAGTGCAGGATGCCCTCACCTTCATCTTTTGTTTGGACAAGGCTACCGAGATACTGGTTTCAGTAGAGTTTTTTGCTCCTTTTCCAAGAGGTTTTGTTTTCTCAATTATTTTAATCATCATGTACATAGCTATCATTATAATGTCTATTTGAATGTATACATAAGGAGTACATTTGAATGTATCTTATGCTTTAAGTGCATGTGCAACATTCGGTATAACATACTTGTTAAAAAAAATGTTATAAAAGTAATAACAAGAGCTCTCGTTGAGCTGGAGTCCCTGCCTTGTGGGAGGGGCAAGGAGAAGATGAGGCAGGTGGCAACTGCTGCAAAATTTTAATACATAATATATAGGTTGCACAAGATTTTGGTACAATTGAACTGAAACAGCCTCATAGTCCGAGAGCCTTAGAATAACAAGGCCAATATGTTATCTTCAAAAATTGCAGCTGCTTCAGTGTTTGGCTTGGTATTTTAAATGATTTACAGATTAGTAGATTGTAAATAGTGAAACAATGAAGCATATCAAAGAATAAAAGACAGTACGCTTGCTATATCCAATTGAGATTCCATAGAACAATACATATACATTATAGTCTTAGTAGATTTCAATCAGTGCTGGATTCTGGTATTGACCTTTACAAGAGGGATGCTCATATATAAAATTCAGAGTGAGATCGCTTTAAACTCATTGGCGTATGTTTGATTCTCAAACAACAATGCATGTCAGCAAAATAAATACTTGGAGTTTCTGAAGTGTATTCATATACATATTACTGTTACTGAGTACCGAATGCTACAGACTTTGTACAGGAACAAAATTTTCATGCATTCTTTTGTTCTCAGTGATGCAAGATTCTATGGCGCTATAATGGCTTCACATCTCTGCACTTTGAACTTCCGGAATGGCATTCAAAATCTTTAATAGGATGGCCCTAGTGTTGAAAATCGATTCCATAATCCTGCATTACATATGTTTCAGAAAATTAAATTTAGATTTATCCAAATTCATATTAAATGCTTGGATATGAAAATTTCTTTATTAATTTCTGTTTCAAACTAAAGAAGCAGGGTTTTGGTCAGCTAACTCGATAATGCAAAGCAGTTAAATTTTGAAGTCAGATTTATAGCTTGCGCAACCAACTATTGTACACTGAGGCTTGATCCATGAATTCTTCATCTCTGTGCTGAAGTACACCAGTGATTTGATAGCACTTGAGGCAAGGATGAATTATTCTTTTTAAAAGTTCTTGTGATGAGCTGGTAAATTACTTTTCCAAAAGCAAATTTGTTGCTTTATTATTTCGTGCTGGGGGTTTTTCGTCTAAAATATTTATGGATGATTAACACCGCAAGGGTATGGTACAGGGCAAAATTGAAAAGGTAGAAACAATTTTATTCCAAACACAATATATAATCATAGGTCGAATGAGGCAGAAACGGGTTACTTAAAACGTGTGCCAATTGTAATACTCACAACATTTACACTATTGCTCAGATATGACCTCTCCAAAAAATTAAATGTATTTGACAAGTCCAAGTAAAGAGGAGAGTAAAAAATTGTTGGAATTTAGTGTGTAGATGCTGAATTTTTCTAAGTAGTTTCTAAGTTAACAAGATTGTTTTCTAAGTTAATTGGATAACTCTCTAAAGTTTCTAAGTTAGATCATAGTTTACTAATTTGTATTTAACAATGTGTTTTAGTAAGTTAGTTTGGAAGAAAATATTGTAGTCTTAATTTAGTTTATTTTTATTTAAAGCTTGTAGTGTTGTTTTACTTGTGGAGGCAACAAACTCTCTATATATTTCTATGTAATGTTGTGTTACAAGTTAACATGATGAGAGCTATTTTGAAGCTGCTATATTTTATGTAATATTTAGAGATTAATAGAAAATAGTTGAACATCAAATCAAGTTTGCAGATTTGTGTAAATTTGTCTTTCATTAAAGTTGTTCTATTTTGTTATTTAATATTGTAATAATCTGGGACTGTTGTTTCAATTCATCATTTGGTATCAGAGTACGATATTTTATTCAAAATTTTATAATGAAAAATGCATTGCCAATCCCAAAATTCAATGGGAGTGATTATGAATATTGATCAATTAAAATGAAGACATTTTTGAAGGGCAAAGATTTTTGGGACATTGTAGAATCAGGGTATGAGGAGCCTGATAATTGGGATGATCTTCAAGCAAATGAAAAAAGGATTAAGAAGGAAGCTGAGAGGAAGAATGCAATGGCTTTATTTCACATTTAGATGACTCTTGATAAGAGCTTGTTTCTTAGAATTGCAGATGCAAATATAGCTAAGGATGCTTGGAAGACTCTAAAAGAAGCTTACCAAAGTGGTGATTAGATCAAGGTTGTCAAGTTACAAACCTTGAAAAGAGAATTTGAGAATTTGAAAATGCAGGAAATTGAGAATGTGAGTGATTATTGTGTAAGGGTCAAAGATGTGGTTAATAAAATGGCCATTTTGGGTGAAATTATGAGTGAAGAACTTGTGATAAAAAAAAGTGTTGAGATCACTTACCCCAAGATGGAACAATGTCACCATCAGTATTGAGGAGAGAAAAGATTTGTCAACCCTTGAGTATGATCACCTTGTTGGATCTCTTATGTCACATGAGGAAAGATTGAGAGATTCATCTGTAGATCTTAGTGAGAAGGCTTTCTCCTCTCAATTACAAATTTCAAAGAATGAAAGTGTAAGTAGTAGCTCCTAAAGTAGTCATGACCAAGGAAGAGGTCAAAATCAATATTCTTCAAGAGGAAATAGAGGAAGAAAGAGGTGGTCAAGGAGGAAGAGGTAGAGGTAGATTTGATAAAAGAAACATTCAATGTTATCATTGTAATAGGTATGGTCATTTTGAGAAAGATTGCAGATTCAAATCAGGTAATACTAATAAAAATGTTCATTATGCTCAAAACAGTGAAGAGCCTTCCTCAAGTAATTTATTTTTGTCTTTTGACAAAGCTGAAAATAATATAAATGATGTTTGGTATTTAGATTTGTGGTTCTCTAACCACATGTTTGGTAATAAATAGTTGTTTTCTAAACTTGATGAGGGTTTTAAATCCAAGATTACACTTGGTAATGACAACACATTGGAGGTTGCAGCAAAAGGAGCCATGGATGTTTGTACAATGGAAGGTATGAAAAGTGTTCAAGATATTTTTTATACTCCAAAGTTGAAGCACAATTTACTAAGTGTTGGACAATTATGTGAAAATAATTATACAGCTGTGTTTGAAAATTAGAGATGTACAATTTATGATAAAAATCAAGGCAATAGAGTGGTTACAATGGCTCCCATGTCACAAAATAAGATGTTTCCATTAAAATTTGGTGAACATAGCACTCAACTTGTCAATATGGCTTATGAGGATAAGAGTTAGTTGTGGCACCTCAGATATGAACATTTAAATTTTAATAGCTTAAAGTTTCTTACAGCAAAGGCTTTGGTTTTTGGGTTGCCTAAGGTTCAAGAACAAAAAGAACCTTGTGAACCTTGTGCTAAAGGAAAGCATGTAAGAGAATCATTCCCTACAAGAAAAGTATGGAGGGCCCATTATCCACTTCAGTTGATTCATTCTGATATTTGTGGTCCTATGCAAACCAAGAGTTTGGGTAAGTCATCATATTTTATTACTTTCATTGATGATTACTCACATTATTGTTGGATTTATTTTTTTAAGTCAAAGGATGAGGCTTTTGATACATTTAAAAGGTTCAAAGCCCTTGTGGAAAATACGAAAGGTTGCAAGGTTAAATGTTTAAGGGCTGATCGTAGAGGAGAGTTTTGCTCTAGAGACTTTAAGAGTTTTTGTGATTTGCATGACATCAAAAGACAACTCATCACTGCATACACACCTCAACAAAATGGGGTAGCTGAAAAAAAAAATCGTACAATGGTTGAAATGGCAAGGAGTATGTTACAAACTAAAGGGTTAAATAATACTTTTTGGGTTGATGCAGTTGCTACATCTGTGTACTTTCTCAATTGGAGCCCCACTAGAGAACTTTCAATGATGACTCCTTATGAAGCGTGGTATGCTAGAAAGTTTAATGTTACTCATTTCAAAGTTTTTCGGTGTTTAGCCTATGCACATGTTGCAGCTCAAAACAGGAAAAAGTTGGATCCTAAGAGTGTCTTGTATTTTTCTTGAGTATAGTGAGCACAATAAGGCTTACAGGGTATATAAACCTTGTACTAACAGTATTAGTGTCTCAAGAGATGTGATTTTTGATGAAGGGGGAGTTTATGGTCATAAAAAAGACCATATTAAAAAGCATAAATCTATTTTAAATGATGGTATTATTGTTGATATTGATCATGGGAAGCCAACTGGTAATTCAATTCCAAGTGCTACACATTCACCTAACAACCTTCTTCTCATTCTTCAATATCACGTTCAAGCCCAACATCAAGCCCAAGTCCAAACATGAAGGTTAGAAGTTTAGCTGATATTTATGAAAGAAGTGCATCTCAAGTTCATGAAGAAAATCCTAGAGGTGAGATTGTGCATTTTGCATTATTTTCACAAGCTGATTTTGATCCATCATGTTATGAAGATGCATTTACTAATGAAGTTTGGGTGCAAGAAATGCAACAAGAGATGAATTCTATTAATACGAATGGTACATAGGAGCTTACAGAGCTTCCACACAATAGGAAAAAGATTGGCACCAAATGGGTCTACAAGACTAAGTACCATAGTGATGAAAGTGTTGAAAGACACAAAGCAAGATTAGTTGCTAAAGGATTCACTCAAAAGTATGGCATAGATTATGAATAAACTTTTTCACTTGTAGCATGTCAAGAGACCATTAGGATGTTGATTTCTCTTGCAGCTCAAAAGAAATGGAGCATTCATCATATGGATGTAAAAAGTACCTTCTTAAATGGATACTTAGAAGAAGAAATTTATGTGGAATAGCCACAAGGTTTTGTAGTGCAAGGAAAAGAGAATCTAGTGTACAAGTTGAAGAAAGCCTTGTATGGACTCAAACAAGCACCAAGAGCTTGGCATGCTAGAATTGATAGGTATTTTCAGGATAATGGCTTTACTAAAAGTAAGAGTGAACCTACCCTTTACTACAAACAAGAAGGTAAATATATTCTTATTGTGAGTTTGTATGATGATGATTTTCTATATATGGGTAGTAGTTCTATGATGAAAGATAAATTCAAATGTTCTATGATGAAAGAATTTGAAATGTCAGATTTAGGCCTTATGCAATATTTTTTGGACATGGAAGTTTATCAAAGTAAGGATAAAAGTTTTCTTTGTCAATCAAAATATGCCAGAGATATGTTAAATTTTTTTGACATGGTTGATTGTAAATCGATCTCCACTCCAATTTCTCATGGAGTAGTGTTGTATAGAGATGATGGTGCTGAAAAAATAGATGAGACAACTTATAGGAGTGTAGTTGGGAGTTTACTGTTTCTCACTCACTCTAGGCATGATATTGTATATGCAATTTCTCTTGTTTCAAGGTATATGATAGAACCTTCTAAGTTACATATGAAAGCTGCCAAAAAAATTTTGAGGTATGTGAAAGGAACTTTGGATTTTGGCATTCATTACTATAGTTCTAAGGAATTTAAGCTAGTTGGTTTCAGTGATTCTGATTTGGGAGGTAGTGTGGATGATCACAAATCTACTTCTGGTCATTGTTTTACCTTTGGTTCGGGATTGATTTCTTGGAGTTCAAAGAAGAAAAGCATAGTTTCTGTTTCTTCCACAGAGGCAAAATGTGTTTGAGTAACCTCTGTAGGTACTCAAGCATAGGAAAGTTCTTGAAGAGATAGGTGAAAAACAATTTCAACCTACCGTGATCTTTTGTGATAATATAAGCAATATAAAGTTGGCCAAAAATCTTGTGCATCATAGTAGAACTAAGCACTTTGATTTGAAATACCATTTTATCAAAGATTTGGTCCAACAAAAAGAAGTAGAACTCCAATATATCATGACTACTAAACAACTTGTTGATATTTTTACTAAGGTTGTTGCCAAGAATTAGTTTTTGATGCTACGAGATCTTCTTGTGAGCCCTCTCCGCATCAAGGGGGAGTATGTTGGAAATTAGTGTGTAGAAACTGAACTTTTCTAAGTAGTTTCTAAGTTAACAAGACTGTTTTCTACAATTTCTAAGTTAACTAGATAACTCTCTACAATTTCTAAGTTAGATCATAGTTTACTAATTTGTATTTAGCAATGTGTTTTAGTAAGTTAGTTTGGAAGGAAATATTGTAATCTTAATTTAGTTTATTTCTATTTAAAGCTTGTAGTGTTGCTTTACTTGTGAAGGCAACAAACTCTCTATATATTTCTATGTAATGTTGTGTTATAAGTTAGCATTATGAGAGAGCTATTTTGGAGCTATTCTATTTTATGTATTATTCAGAGATTAATAAAAAATAGTTGAACATCAAATCAAGTTTATAGATTTGTGTAAATTTGTCTTTCATTAAAGTTGTTCTATTTTGTTATTTACTATTGTAATCATCTGGGACTGTTGTTTCAATTCATCAAAAATCAAATGAATAACGTTGAAATCATGTTCCTAAAAATAGTGGAACAAAAAACCTGTGCAAAACATCAACTAGCGCAAAGATTTGTACAAATTCGGCAAGTTCTAGCTATATTCAAGCATCCAACAGAGTAAAAATCAAAAGGCACTCATGTGTAAGCTCTAAAAATTCATTAGCAGACAACACTCATGTATAAGCTCTAAAAATTCATTAGCAGACAACACCTATGTATAAGCTCTAAAAATTCATTAGCAAAAAAAAGGAAAGAGAAAGGATTATATTTATGGTGTCAGATATCTAAAACCCTAAAAAATGAGAAGCACCCAACATAATGTAAGAGAATACAGTACAGAGTATCATAAACCCAAATTCTAGCTATCATACTGTCATTGACATAGATTATATTCATGCTGTCAAATATCTAAAACCCTAAAAAATGACAAGCACCAAACAAAGCGTAAGAGACCTACTGCAAGTTTAGCACAAACACAGTACGATTTTGCTATACCCAGATAGATTTTGGGGTTTGTTGATGAGGAAATCTATGACAATCTAAGGGTTGTTACAGTGAATGAGGTTTCCCCTTGCTTATTTAATTAAAAATAGTGAATTCTAATTTTTGTCTGAAGATGTAAGAGTCTGTTTGATTGCAAGAATTGAATTGGAATTGAGAAATTCAAATATCAAAATTTCCAAATTCACAATTTGCTTTTAAAAAATGAAAAATGGAATAAGGTTTTCCACTTGGCATCCTTCCTTGATTTCGTAGCTGTCATAATGGATGTTGGTATTGACTTGCAATTTATCACATTGAACCCTTTTAAAATATCATTGGCATATTTGACTTATGAGATGAATTTACAATCTTGATTTTGATTCACCTCAATACCAAGAAAATACTTCATAAGACA
The DNA here is from genome assembly GCA_027943335.1 of Chamaecyparis obtusa. NCBI lineage: Eukaryota > Viridiplantae > Streptophyta > Pinopsida > Cupressales > Cupressaceae > Chamaecyparis > Chamaecyparis obtusa. The sequence continues at coordinate 781,815 of BSBK01008308.1, read as the reverse complement.
CAACTCCTTCATCTCAATTATATCTTCATGACAACTTCATTATAGAATGACCATAAATTTCTAACCCACCCTTCTTAAATATCTAATAAGTATTTCCTACTAACATAATAATAAATCTTTAATTATAAATTATATATTTTTTATTCTCTCACTTCAAAACTTTAAATAAAAACACTTAAAATAAAATATATAACAATTTTAACCCGAATATTTTTATGTAACAAATAAAAATTAATATTATACCAATAACAATTATTACAAACTGCTTTTAAAGTTTCAAATTTCTTATCAAACCTATTGTACGGAATACTTGGTGTGATACATGCACGATGATTAAAATATCAGAATAATACCTTTTGTAAAGGTGGAGAAAAATCTTTACTAAAACCAGAATCGTAATGGTTACTTTCTTCATAAACCTTGCAAGCCAAGGAACTCCTTGATCTCGTTAAAAAAAAAGCTGATGACACCTTGAGCTAGATCCTTAACTTTGTTCAGAGAAAAGCTGAGGGCAATTTGTGGTGAGCAGACAACCTTGCGAAGGAACTCCTTTATCTCATTCATATAAAAGCTGAGAGCATCCTGGACTTTCCCCACTGACCAGCCAACCACCTGGCCAGGAACTCCGAAAGCTTGACATTGAATGAATCGAAGCAGCTCCCAAATCTTTTCCAGACAAAACTCCGAAACACGGATTCCCATTCTGCCAAAGCTTACCGCTGCTTGACCTGTTATAAAATGAAGACTGCTAAAACATTCACTCAATATAACGCTGCATGTATCTAATGCCTTCCGTCCTGAACCCACTGCAACTCCTTTGCTCAAATCAACACAATTCCGCACAACAGAGCGGAGAAAGCATAACATTTTACTGAAGAGATGGGATACCATTTTCTGCGCACCCACAATTGCTTTGACTGCAACAATGCCAAGGTAGCCAGACGCGCCCCCATTGTTGTTATTTTCATCGCTCACAACATTTTCAGAAGACCCTCCTCCATTTTCCGCTCTGAAAACGTTTACACTGCCCTCAGTCACAACATTTTCGTAAGACCCTCCTCCATTTTCCACTCTGAAAACGTTTTCCCCGCCCTCACTCGCAACATTTTCATAGTACCCTCCTCCGTTTTCGGCTCTGAGAATATTTTCACTGCCCTCGCTTGCATGGATTGTTTCACGACTATAAAGCTCGCTATTGACACTTCCTTTGCCCGGATTATATTCTTGACGTAGCGCAAAACAGAAGCCCAAAATTATAAGCGAATTCATTCCTAATCTCACAACCTTTTCATTACAGGGATCGAAGGCCCAGGATGTAATGAAACGAAAAAAGCCGAAGCCCTTTTCCATAACACCGTTCACAACATTCAATATTTTACCCCATAAAGAATCCGAACCTTTCTTCCCACCAGGACCAGAATTCTTGTTAGGAACAAAAATTCTGCGTTTCTGGTGATCAGCGTTCGGTAAAGCAGAAATTTGAGGGATGTTGCTTCTTACTGTGATATCTCTGAGAGGACGTTGAGGTGGCGGTGAAGGAGGCCTGTTTGCTTGTGCTGCGCCTGCAAATGGTAATGGTGGAGGCGGAGCACCACTACCACTACGGTTGATACCAACAAGCCTGCAATCTCCCGTTACCAGAGGAAAATAATCAGCACTAGAATGCCTTTCCAAGAGCTGATCGCTCAAACTGGAGAAGAAATCCTCCGATCTTCTGTTAAAGTTTGGCATAACCCAAACCACCTTCACTGTGGGCACTCCGGCTTTTCTCAGCACCCACAGCCTTCTGTTGTCAAGAGACCACAGCACATTTCTGCGATGAACCACAGTCAAGGGCATGAAGACTGCTGGGCTCAACTGGTCGTTCCCAATTTTATCCACTGCGTCGTCTATGCGCTGGTAATCATAAGGCTTTTCGAACCTGTTTTCTATGGAATCTCGGGTAAATCTCAGATTCTCCGGGCAAACATTAGAGGGAGGCATTTGCTGTGATTCTTTGTGTAAAGAAACTGAGCTCGCGGCTTCATGGTTAGCTGAAACAGGGATGTCGATTCTTACCGTACCAGTTTTGAGATGGCGGGGAAGTAGAGCTGGAGTAGTTATGCCCGTGGTCTTATTTGCGGCTGCAACTGTCCCCTTGCCACGGTTTATACTCTCATATCTCGCGCCTCCTCGTACACGAGGAAAATAGTTAGCACTATAATATCGTCTTTCCAAGCGCGGATTAACCATCAAACTGGAGAAGAATTCCTCCGATCTTTTGTTATAAGTTGGGAGAACAAAAATCACCTTCACCGTGGGCAGTCCAGCTTTTCTCAACACCCAGAGCCTTCTGTTGTCCAAAGACCACAGCACGCTTCTGTGGTCAACCACATGCAAAGGCATGAGGTCTGCTGGGCTCAACTGGTTGTTTCCGATTTGATCGACTGCATCATCTATGCGCTGCTTATCATAAGGCTTTTTGAATCTATTTTTTATGGAATCCTGAGTAAATCTCAGTTTCTCTGGGCAAACATAAGTTTCAGCCATCGGCTGTGATTATTGATCAAAACGCTTTTGAGTTGGCTTTATGATCGACTGCAATTTCTGTTTGCTTTTTTTAATGGTGGAAGCGACCATCGAAATGGTGACCCTCAAGCAAGTGGATGTATGGAGGGGATTGTACTGCGGGAGAGTGTTTAGATCAAGTTAAAAGGACTCTGTACGAGCGTTGCTTTTGACTAGGTTTTATAAAGTTAACCGCGTGATTTGGAGCACTTTTGTTAACCGGTAGGCTATAGTTTGTAGTAGCTTTCACGTCTGCATATTGGGAATCACTTCCTCGTAACAAGCTCCCACGGTTTCCTTAAATTGTCACTTTTCTCAGTCACGTAGCTTCGTACATGCATTAATCTTGGATCAGATCGAATTGCTAGGATCAAATCAGATTGTACTTTTATTAGATTTGATTGTGTTTAGGCCCTGTTTGTTTGTGGGAATAGGACAGGAATTGGAGTGGGTTTTTCGGTTTTGAGTTGAATCTGTCGTTTGCGTTGCAAAATTTTAAACTTGGTTTGTGTTTTTGAATTCTCATTTTCGATGAACTTCTGGAAGTTTTGCTTTCACTCAAATAGGTGGAATTCAAATTATGAAACCAGTTTTTGTCTTTTATAGGTTGCATTTCATATGGTGTCGGGTCTGGTGACTTCTCCATTTCAAAACCAGCAACATCTGTTTATAGATCCATTTCCAATCGCACTTCAATAGCTATAGCATGTTGCGGTTTTATATCCTCCCGTTGCACCAGATTTATATTCTAGATGGATACCTGGTTTAAGTTCCAGTGTGATAGGCGGATCCAAAGTGAATAGATTCACCATCAATAGAGCAAGCCACCATTCTTACTGTGACCGGACAGGAGATGCACCAGTTTGACTCGTTCTCAAAAGGACAGTTGCAGCGTCATTAATTTTCAATCTAGATGATTAAATAGATTGAAAATTGACAGACGCTTGAATATTTTAAATTCTAGAAAAAAATATTCTTGCATTAGAAGTATGTTCTTTGACATTTTTAATAAAATATAGCATTGTTGAAATACATGACCAGTGTTCTTTGTTTTCAATTCTTTTATTAGGGTAGTCTTATGTATTATTGTTCTCATGTTTGGGATTTAATCTTTTTGAGTTTGATTTTAAGGTTTGTTTTTAGTTTTAGTTTTGGTAATTAAGTTAAAATAGTATTAATTAAAGGATATGGAATAATTTTTTTTTTATTTTTTAAATTTCAAATAAATTTATTTGTTTGAAATAATAAAATAAAATGAATTCCTCTTCTCCTTTTAAAATATAATGTGTATCATAGTTACATATTTTAAAATTATTTTTCTATTGTAAAAAATCTTAAATTAAATCTTATATAATAATTTAAAAAACTTAAATTTTTTCTTGCCAAATTCCAATTCCAATTCAAAATGTAGAACCAAACACAGAAATAAGAATTTCTCAGTTATAATTCTAATTTTAAAAATGGCAACCAAACGCAGACGATGGATTGTCTTAGTCATCTTTCAGGTCAACCAAACGGTCCAAACTATCTTCCGAATACACAAAACCGGAATTTCAAAACCTTATTTTGAGATAATTAGATTTTGAGTCAAATTCTAATTCCTCAACCAAACGGGGCCTTAAAGAATTTTTCAAACAAGAGTGGATGTGATGGTAAGATGTACTTTCAAGTAAGTGTAGTAGGCAATGTTTAAATCATTAACTAAAACGTAGATTTTACCAAGGGGGACACTTGTTTTTTTTTCAAACTTTTTCAAGTTCAGTGTAGTAGAATTGAATTGAAAGATTTTAATGACGTTTGAACGAGATCAAACAGTTTAAGAGACCATAGAATCGCAATCTTAAGCAATTTCTAAATTTCTTTCCATGTCTAACCTTCTACTATGAATCTTGACAATCAAACTAGCGGTATGTTAGATCTTATCCTACTTAAATAAATGGTGCATGTTGTTAGCCTTCAAAATGGTTTCATACTGAGTCCGAATGTCCTTATATGTCATGCATTCCATGACAAAGTGACATTTAGTTTCAATCGCACATGTCTCGCAGAACCTACAAATCCTTTCTTCCCACTCCTCTTTGGGTCTTTTCCATCGGCAGTGGCTAAATGGCGGAATATTTGCACCGGTCCCACTAGCCCATTCCATGTCCATGCCATGACTATATTTTATATATCATGCATTGTGGTACACTCACATTGTGCAACCTGCAAAGTACAGCTTGCAAACATCTTGCAGACCATTCTTGAATACTATGAGTATTGGCAAATCCGCATGAAAAAGAATTTATTATTATTATTATTAAAATTTGTTTTATTGTTACACTTGAGATAAATCTATATTTACTAACTATAAAATAAAATAAATGTATAATCTTTATGCAAACAATTTTCTTTTAAAGAGTTTATAAGTATTAAAATTATATAAGATTATATGTATTTATTATAATATAATATGTTGAATATTCATATTTTATAATTTTATAATATAGTTGAATATATATACTATTAGTTTGAAATTATATATTAAATTTAAATATATAATTTATGCTATAAAATAAATATTTATTTAATTCTAAATTACTTAACATATATCTAGTGATCTTATAGTAAATTTGTATGTATTGATAGATGATTTTTATATATAAATTAATGTCTTTTAATTTATAACACATAATATGGTAAATAATTATAAAATTAAATTAAAATTGATAATTATGAATCAAAATTGAAACATAGAATTATAAAAAATAATTTATTAAATATTAATTTATGTTGAAAAAATGAATGTAGAAAATTATATTAATATTACTGTATTTTTGTTAAAAGTATTTGTTTTAATCAATTTTTGATAAATTATTACTGAAATATTAATAAGTTATACACTTATTTATAGTTCTTTTATCTTCTAAACAATATTTTCATGTCAATTTGCATCCATTTTTTTTTGGCAATTTGTCCTTATATTTGAAATGACATTAAGATATATAAAGAGTTTATAGGTTTCATAATATTAATTAATTTTATTTAATTATTATGTTTGTAATAACTCAATGAGAAAATAATTATATTATAATTAATGTAAGCATTGAAAATAATGATATTTATAAAAAAACTATTTCAAATAATATTTATTAAATTTAAATTTTCAAAGACATAATTAAATTTGAATAATTCTTTAATCTTAATAATTTTTAATTTTTAATTTAATTATTTATTATTTCACAACAGTATCTAATATAAATTTTAAAAAATATAAATTGTTATTATATAAATCATCTACCAATTGTATTATAGTTTTTCCTAAATATAAGTTATATTTGTTTATAACTTAAATATTCTAAATTATATTTGTAATTAAATTAATTAATATAATTGTAATATTAATATCAAATATATATTATGAAATATTACATGTATATAACTTATAATTAGAATTAGATTGATTATTCATTTTATAGTATAATATATAAAATTATATATTTAAATTTAATATATAATTTTAAAAAAATGATCTCGATTTGGTGGTACGATGATTAGTGGCTGATTCTGCTTTTTCTCGATGTACGTGTGTCTGACCTTTGCCAGGTGTGTTTGTTCTTGCTTATTGTTTGCTTTTAATTCGCATGAGCCCCCATTCCCATCTCTGCCCTTCAGCAGAGGCCTTACCCTCAACCTCACTTCCCACTAGGGCTCCCATGGAGCCAAATCCGGTGGGCATCTTTAATAAGATTAATGGCGCTCATTCCTCCCCAACTTCGCATAAGTCTTTCTCTGAAGCAGTTAGTAACTCCTTCACTGCCATTGGCGCTGGTGCCAAATTCAACCTATCTTAAGCAAATGGAGCCCGTGAGTCCGATAAGGTCCCTGGGAATCCCTTGACCTCTTTCTCCATTTCTCCAAATTCTGAAATGGTTAATAAAATTGCTAAAGAGAATAGTAGGTTAAGAGATTCTGCTATCTTCTTTGTTGCAGTTGATATTGATAAATATCCTGCTTGAAAATTCCTTGATGATTGGTTTCATAATTACTGGAACTTAAAATTAGGGTTCCACATTTCCTTCTGCAGACAGATTCAATTAGGATTGTTTGTTATTTTTTTCACTAAAAGTGATTCGTAGCAAGCCGTCCTTAAGAAGCAATACTGGTCTGTAGGGAATACCTCCTTTCGTGCCCTAGCCTGGACACCAGAAGCTATTCATGATGAGGTTCTTGCCCTATCCGCCCTACGATGGATTATGGTGAAACAAATTCCTCCCTTTCTATGACGTTTTCTCCCCCATATTCTTGAGCCCTTGGGTAAGGTCATTAGAATGGATGAAACCACTAGACTTGTCCCTCACATGAATGCTAGGGCTCTGGTTTCTTTGAAACCTGGTATGGAGATCCCTGTCATTCTTGACATCAACCTTTTAGAAGGCTCCTATTCCTGCCCAATTGAGATCCTAGGAGGCCTTAATGTGTGCTTCCTATGCAAAAAAGAAGGGCATCTAAGAAAAGACTACCCCATTATTAATCACAAGGCCTCTATAAAAAAATCGCCTTCCTCTTCCTCCCCTGCTTTGAATTTCCCTATGCAAGGACCTCCTTTGACCACTCCTTCACCTATTGGAGAAGCCACAACAATTACCCCTAATGTTACTACGCCCTCCGCGGATCTAAACTCCCAATCCCCTGTGATATCTTCCCTAGGATTACCTAATGCAGACTTGACTCAATTTGATGGCTTTCATACAGTTATTAATAAAAAGTGGAGAAGGAAAAATAATCTTCAAACTAATAACCCCAATATTCGCCCCCAACCCTCTTCCTCCTCTCCTTCTTCTCCGATGGTATCCCTTGATATTATTCCTATCCATGATTCCTCCTCTTGTCCTCCCTTGCAAAATACATGAGGGAGAAATATAGATACTAAAATGACTCATAACCTCCATCCTAAATCGTTTAAAGAACTAGATGACGACTACACTCTCGAGGTCATCCCTACTAACTCTAGACATGAACATATTTCCATTCCCACCATTACCACCCTCTATGTTTATGACTCTAGAGTTCTCACTAACTCGACCGTCGATATGGAAGTCATGATCCCACCAGCATCCGACGATGAAGATCTTGATGACAAACTTGACATCCCCCATTCTAAAAGAAGAGGTTGGCCACTAGGATCCAAAAATAAGAACATTTCAGTAAAAATAACCGGGGACCTTCCACATGCTACGAATACTCCCACTAGTGGGTCCACAGACCCTAAGCGTTCCTCCTCCCGTCTAGTTTCCTCATAAACTGTATTTCCTAGAACATTAGGGGTCTTGAATCCCCAGACAGGAAACATATTATTAAGCAGTATCTATATTCTCTTAATATCATAGATATTATAATGTTACAGGAATTAAAAACTACTAGTTTTATGCTTGAACTTAATTTGAATTTCATTTGGAAGGAAGTTGTTAAAGTTTTCTCTAATCATCCTAAAGGCAGAGGAGGGGTGGGCTTACTTGTTAATCCTAAATGGACCAATTGTATTACGGGTAAGGGTGTGTCCCCCTGCAATAGGGCTATTTGGGTCACCATGAACATTAACTCTTTTACCTTTGGCATCTATTCAATTTATGTTTCCAATGACTACAAAGAGAGATCGGATTTCTGGTCTTGGCTTGCCTCCCTTCCCAATATCGCTTGGCTATTTGGGGAGGCCTTCAACATGATTGAGTCCCAAGAAGACAAAATTGGTGGCCTCCCCTTCTCATGGAGAGACTTAGAGAAGGTGCAATAGAATATGATGAAACATACTAAACAGTTGTTTGACCCTTTAACTGGAAACCTTGATTCTAACCATGTCCCGTGGCATACATGGTGCAATTTTCTATAAGGCCCCTCTAGAATCTATGCTAGGTTGGATAGATTTTATGCTAATAAGAATTTCTTTTCTTTCCTCCTTGATAAACAAGGAAAATTGGTTAATGTGACACCCACATCCCTTTTAGATCATCACCCTAATTTTATTTGTATTAGAATTAATAACTCCCCTGTCTTGAAGAAGGCTAGAAACCCAAGATTCATTGTTAACAATTATCTACTTCTGGACGAAGACATTCTTTCCACTATTAACCTTATTAGGATTCTCAATAAAAACAATCTCCCCTCCCTTTCTTCTATTGACTTATGGAGCCATAACATCTATGCTTGGCATAGTTTATTACAAACCATAGGTTAGAAGAAAGCTAAAGACTTTAGATACACCGAGAAGATTCTATCATCTAAGTTGCATTCTACTGAGATAAACATTCAAGCCAACCATTCTGACTATAACCTTATCACCTATGTTTCCAATGCTAGGGAAGATCTTAGACAACTTCAACAGGTTAAGATTAGAGGTGCCAAAATCAAGTCGCATGCTCACTAGCTCCAAAATGGAGATAGAGGATCAAAATTCTTCTTTAACAGAAACAGGCCAATGAAACCATTGACATAATTGTGGTTAATAATACTAAAATAGTGGATATTGATAAAATTAAAGAAGCTTTTGTCAAATTTTACCCAAACTTATTCACCTCTAAAGATACTGAGGAGGTTAAATCCCTTATAAATACTTATAGAACTCTCAACCCCAATAGAATCTCCAGTTAGGATGCTGACCTTCTTAGTAAAGACACAACCTTAGAAGAAATTGAAAGAGCTATTAAATCTCTGAAGAATGACAAGGCTCCTGGACCAGATGGATTACCTGTGGAATTCTATAAGGCTAATATAAATTGGATCTGCAAAGACCTTTATGACATTTATTCGGAAGCTCGTACCAAAGGAACCCTGGGTAGCTTTATCAACGAAGGTATCATAAAACTGATCCCTAAAGATGGAGACAAATCCCTTCTCAAAAACTAGCGGCCCATAACTCTCCTTAATGTTTCTTATAAAATCCTTGCTAAGATTCTTGCACTGAGGCTTCAAAACATTCTTCCCAAATTCGTTTGCTCTACTCAAATTGGATTCATTAAAGGTAGATTTATTCTTGAAAACCTGATCATAGTTGGAAAGCCATGAACTAGTCCAAATACTCTAACCAAAACTCTACTATGTTGTTACTGGACTTTGAAAAGGCCTACGGCAGAATTAAATGGGACTTTATCATTATGATTCTTGAGGCCTTTGGATTTCCTGCTACCTATTGTACCTTTGTTAAAATATTGTTGAAAGATGCTTTTGCTCAGGTAGATGGAAATGATTCTCTATTTGCCCCCTTCTCCCTTGGTAGATCCATTAGGCAAGGCTTCCCCCTTGCCCCTGCTCTTTTTGTTATTGCCTCTGATGCCCTCACCTACATTCTTAGGGACAATTCCATTTCCCCTACTGTCAAAGGCATCACCCTTCCCAATGACTCTGACCTTATTAACTATCAATTTGTTGATGATACCTCTATCTTTTTTGAAGCTTCTAAGGACAACTTTGTAGCTCTGCATAATAAACTCACCTCCTTCTCTATCTTTGGTGCTCACCTTTCCCAAACTAAATCTATTTTCCTAGGCTAGAATGATCTTCCTCTTGATTGGTTCAATAAATTTAATTTTCAATGGGGAGGACCTCAAAAGATTGTTCGGTACCTTGGTATCCCCTTCTCTATAGAACCCCCCCTTAATGATATGTGGCTCTGGGTCAAGGATAAGATCTATAAAAAGCTCAATAAATGGCATAACAGATCCCTCTCTCTAGCTGGTAGAGTTCAGGTGTGCTAGAAAATTCTCTCTTCCTATAATGTCTACTACTCCTCTGCTTGGATGTTTAATAACTATCAAATTTTGGAAATTCAGAAAACCGTTAGGAAGTTTTTGTGGTCTGATGGTAAAGGAAATAAGAAATGTCATGTTGTGAAGTGGGATTGGTGCCACACAGACAAGCTCCTTGGGGGATTGGATTTAAAGGACCTTAAGACTCAAGGGACTACCCTTGCTACCAAATGGATCTTCCACTCTCTAGAAGGTGATGAACCTTAGAAGGTCCTTGTTAGATGTAATATTGAGAGGGGGATCCCTCAGAAGGCCAAGTATTGGAAGAACCTACCTTTATGTGATATCATTGAGGGTAACTTCCATGTTCTTGTTCAAGGCTCTGTAGTCATTAAGACTATTTGGAAAGCCTGGGAGAATATTAAGCAGTTCATTCCTAATAGGACCTTCTTTGATCATGAACTTCTATATGGTGAAAGATCGATTTGGTGGAATCTCCACATTTGAGGTAAACCCCTTGCCCTCTCCCAAGGGTGCTCTGCTAAGCACTGGAATAACCTGGGAATCTCTCAATTCATATGTCTCTTTGAGAAGGATAGCCTTATCAGTTGGGATGACCTCAACTCCAAATTCCACATTCCTCTGTCCCAAAAGAAAACATATAATATGATTGTCAAAGCTTGTAAGGACCTCCCCACTGCCTGTCATGTTGATTCTCATAGATTTTTAAAGATTAAATGGTCGGATGGTACCATAGTGGCTAAAATTAAAGCTAAAAATATCTACAAAATCATTGATTCTAATGAAGATATCATTAACCATGTTAATAAACTTTGGTATACCGACTTGGATTCTAATTTATGGAAAACATACTTTGACAGACTTTGAAAATATCCTATTGACCCTAAGATCAAATGCTTCAAATGGCTTATGTTACTGGACATAATTTCTTTAAGGAAAGATCTTGCTGCTAATGAATCATGCAAATTTGGTAGACTCCCTAAGTCCTACAGACATATTTTGTTTGACTGTTCTTTTGCTAAAGATATATGGCGTATGTTTGGTATCACCTATCCTAGTTTTGTGAATATTTTTGAAATGATCACTGGTTACATTGAAGGTTTAAACAAGGACACTAACATGTTTTGGAGAATTCTATCTGCTAACATTCTTTGGTAGGTGTGGAAGTGTAGAAATGAAGAAAGGTATCAAGATTCTCCCAAGTCCCTTACTGAGTTTTTTTCAAAAACTCACATATTTTAAAATCTCCTCCCAAGTTATCGTGAACATGACGATTGAAAGAAAGAAGCTGCAAATATTCCTTCAAACGGGGCACTCCACCATGTTCGTGTATGAATTGAAAGATGGCTATGATTGGAGAAGTCATATAGACAACTTTGTCAACTTTGAAGAGACTCTGAAGAAGCTCACACAAGAAGTCAACAAGAACAATAATGTGACATATCACCAAATCAGCATGCTGGCCCAAATTCAAGATAAAAAGAACATTGTCTGGATGGAAGGCCCGTTGGGATGGACTGCCTAGGTTGAGGCCCAGGATGATATTCTCCATTAAGTCTATGTTAGATCCTCTTTTTTTTTTCATGTAATGTACTTAATTTTGCTGATACTTTGATATTCTCGGGCTGAGGCTTGGCCTTTCTCGATACTGGTCGTTGTTAATTTTTGGTCCCCTTATAGTTAATACAATATATATATATATATATATATATATATATATATATATATATATATATATATATATATATATATATATATATATATATATATATATATATATATATATATATATATATATATATATATATATATATATATATTATAGAAATATTAAATATATTATACTAAAAAGATTAAAATATAAATTTATAAAAAATGTACTATTTAATATTAAAATTATAAAACAAATATATAAATTATAAATTTAAACTAATTAATTTTAATATATCTATATTTTTATCATGTCTATAATCATTATATGAATGTAATTGTTACATATGATCTTCCTTTTATACTTGGAAAAATATGACTAAAAAATTTCTAGGGAGGGTAAACAATAAAATAATAATAATAATAATAATAATAATAATAAATTCTTTTTCATACGGATTTCCCAATGCTCATAGCGTCCAGAATGGTCTGCAGGATTTTTGTAGGTTGTACGTGAGCATACCATCCAATGCATGATATGGAAAATAGTCATGGTATAAACATGCCCAAATAGGCTAGTAGGGCCGATGCAAATTTTTGGCCATTTAACCAGTGTCTTTTCCATCTACCTGTCTCACATCTGAGATGATGAGAACCCATTCTCAATTGAGCCGCTAATAGCCTAGCTTTCCCTTTACTCGCTACACATATAAGCTTTATCACCATGTTCTCGGGTTGGGTTGAACACTTGATGTAATGATCCCTTTTTAGACCCATGCTATTCATCCACATGGCAATCCAGAATTTTTCTATGACAATTTTTTTTATTTCCACGTTGGTATTAGGGCATTCTTGTAACTGGATGTTCCACTTCCTCATCCACTTTATATTTTGTTTCACCCATGTTTTCTTCCTACATTCTAAGCCCTCATTCGTCACAATTTTGGGCCCTCGTTAATTATCCATGTTTCTAAGTTTTTTTAAATAGCTTATTAGTCGAGTTATCATTGCAGCCTCTAATGGGAACATATATGCTTTTGCTAATAGAATTTCATAAGGCACCAAAGTCTTGACTTTGAGGCTGCAAGTGATTAAGTATTTATGAATCCTCTCTAATTGTCTCCACCCACAAATTGTAGTGTTGCTACTCCAAACTTCACAGTCATAGAGGACAACAAGAGTGACCTGCAAACCAAATAAAGTTTTCTTCATTTTCTAGTCCCAAAGCTCAACACATCTGCATCTATTCTAAAGTAAGTAGAACACTTTCCGCCTTCCTTGAATCCTCTTCGCTCTACAAGTCTCCCAGCTTTGCCTATTATGGAAGTCAATCCCCAAGTACTTGTATTCTTTTACAATTTCTAACGGGTTGCCTTCAAAAAGCACAATTTCTAACGAACTACCTTAAAAAAGAACAATTTCTAACGAGCTGCCTTTAAAAAGGAAGGAAAAATGTTTTCCCTTCCTCCTTAGAGAAAATATCACAATTTTTGTTTTGGTGGTGTTCACCTACATCCTCACCTCATGACAAAAGTTCTCTAGTGCCCTTAAATGATCTCTTAACCCTTGAGTAGTTTTTGAAATTAGAATAAGATCATTTGCATATGTTATGATGAAGACAAATAGTTGGGATGAGCATGATACTAGGTGATTTGGTTATTTTCCATGATGCTCTGCATCAACTAGTGATACAAAATACCTTATTCCAAAACTCCCAATTTGGTTGTGTAGGTTAGGACTGTGCGTGCAAATGAAAATTGTCCAAGTTGGAACATTTTTGTTGCATGTGATAGGTGAAAAACATAGTTTGAAAGACTAATATTGTGCAGGAGTAATGTAAATGACAGTAATGACAATGGGGAATGATGACTAATATAGGTTAAGGGGGTCCATGTTGGATTGGAGAGATAGGGTATTGAGAGGGGAGGGGTGAATAAGTGCCCACAAAAACTTTTAACTAATAAACCTTAAACAAGAAACAGTAGTAACCTTCAAATATAACTTGAGTCCATTGCATGCATCATTCATTCATTTAATTATCAAAGGTAAATAGCATGAAATCAACAATATATCATCACATAACACAAGTATTTTGGTAACGCATAAACCCTTGTTAGAAGGTAAAAACTGCGATGGGGATGACACCCACAAATTCTGTACTATTGCAGATAGAAAAGGTTTGTCTATTAGGGCTACAAGTGGTGATCACTTCTGGTGATCTTACCCTGTTAGGAGTAACATTTCAGATCAATTAGATCTACCTAGTGATAGGATTTTGACAACACTACTTGAGTGTGCACTCGGTTAAGAGATTTACAAAAAGACTATTAGGTCTACTCTGTTAAGAGATTTTACCAAACTCTGTTACAATGATTAGAAAATAATAGGTATATATCTGCTAATGACAACTCAACTTGTCTAATATAGATCTATGAAATACTGAATAGATATCACCTTTTCATGTGAAGATCTCTGCTCTGAACTGCTCGGTAGCCTTGTCTGATTCTACTAAATCTGAATGTCTCTGTATTCTGCTATACTTTGTCTGATAGCTGATATTCTTGAAGTAGGCTAATGCTTCAAGAAATTATTTTCATGTTCTCAACTTTCTTGTCAAGCTTCTCTCTCACACATACAAAAATAATATGAAATTATATTTATATAGCATACTGCTTTTACTGCTTAACAAAATTAGGTTACAATATCTTAGAGAAAAACCCTAAGATCTACAGTGTACAAAAATAACCTAGATCTAGCAATTACAAAAAGATCATCATCGCAATTAATGATGGAATCTTACAATAAATGATCCTCGGTCTTGGTAAAACATTTTGTGATTTTGTTGTAACTGTTAGCATAGATAAATGTGTCATTCCTGATTACTATGCCATTTTCTATCTTTCTCGGTAAACATTGTATATTATGCTTGGTAATTACACTCGTGCTCGGTATCCAGTCTGCTCAGTGTTTACTGTTGCTCGGTATCAGTGTACATAGATGCTCGGTAGAACTACCCTGGTGCTCGGTGTAAAGACTTAACCGACTAGCTTGAAGTGCTTGCAGTTACCGACTAGAGGAGCATAGGTAACCGACCGATGACTTTGATACTAATGACAATCTTTAATGCTCAAATAGAGATAACAATCTCCCCCTTTGGCATTAGTATCAAAACCTCATATGTATATAGACCTTATGTCTCAAAAATTTTCTATTTTCGCCATATATACATAGATACTTATCAAACAAAATTTTATATGCTCCCCCTCGGTGCATGCTCCCGGTAATATGTAGTATACTTAGCATCTGTTTACATATTTGGCATATACAATGTTATCCCCCTTTTTGATATTTATGCCAAATACAAAAATGTATACTTACAGCTTATCAAAAATTTGTTGATGGGTTTTCTTCAAGGATTCTAAGAGGTTTTCCCATTCCTCTTTCAAGTTGGTGAGAGCAATGTGCTCAAGACCGACTTGTGCATGCATGTGAAAGATATTTTCCAACACAGAAATTTTTGGTGTTGCAACAAGTGTCTCCACTTTGACAATGTGTTTCTAAAAAAAATTTAGGTAGGGAAGCAACTCTGTTTGCAGTTCTGTGACTTGATCACTGACTCTTTCTTTATGTTTCCTGAGATCTGCTCTTAACCTCCTGAGTTCTTGAACTTTCAAGATGTGCTTTGCAAAAGCTTGTGGCTCGGTTAAGGCTGCTTGTGCACTGGCATTGATTTCATTATCAAGCTGTTTGATCTTTTCACTGATCTCGACAGTGAAGGTTTCCACAGTGCATAGCTTTATCAAAAATTGACTTATTAACTGAGTGATATATTTGATCTCATTGATTACCTCTGTTAAATTTACCTTGTTGAATGCCACTTCTTGGCTGATCTTTTTTGCCAGTTTGTCCTAAATTTTAGATTCATCCCTTTCTTCTATTCTCTTATCTACTTCTATATCTGGGGCATTTATTTCTCCAGCAAGTGTATGAAGTTGGTCCATGATCGAAGTGTCTTCATCTATATGTACCTCAGGTACAACCTGTTGTAAGATATCTCTTATATTTTCAAGTATCTCCTTGCTCTTGCATTCTTGTCTTAGTTTTTCTTGTGTTGCCTTCCTTGTACACAGCTCCCCATATTTTCTCAAGTCCTCGGGTCACAATCTGGTATAACTATGACTTCATCTAATGTGACTATCCCTTTTCCTTTCTTTTTCTTCTTCTTCTTCTCCGGTTCTTGAGGTGAATTCTTTATAAGTGGTACAATGTCCTTTACCTCAGAAATTTGTGTAACCTACCTGGGTGACACTATATCTGCCTTTTGCTGCTCCTCGATGACCTTTGTGTTGGTTGACTGTGTCAGAGCCTCTAATGTAGTGTCCGGTGGAATGGCCCCAGTTACATTAGGATTATCTTGATCCTTTGTTTTTGTCTTGGTTGCCTCTTTCTCTTCAGGCTTGTTTGTTTTAGCAGGTATCTCTGCTCCTTGTTCCTCTATTGTATCCTTTGGTTGCTTGGGGTTTGAGCCATCGGGTTGTTCCTGTGATAAAATTTCAACTGCTTCTACAAGAATAGGAAGCTCACCCGATAATGATGTGAATGCAGACTTGGTGAATTGACCTTCATCCTGTGTATTATCTGGTGCAATGGTCACATCTTCATCTTCATCTCTATCATCAGGATCCCCATTTGTAATGTCCTCAATGAGTACATCATCATCATTTTTCTCCTTAACTTGGATCTCTACTCGATCCAGTGAATCCTATGAAATTGTTATAACTTCATTTACAAGTGTTGTATCAATCACCTTGGTAAATGATACATCTGATTCTTTTGTCTTCTTTGCTACATCACCATCATCTATGTAAATACCTTTTCCTTTTGATCTTTGTCTCTTCTTAGATAGATTAAGAAATGCATTTTTCTTAGCTTGCTCTTTAGCTACAAAAATTGATGTCCAGATGAGTTGGCCCGACTCATCAATATCTGTCAGATTTTCATCTAAAACTTGCATAGCCCGACCTTTTACTTTGAATCTCTTATAGTAAGTGTTCATATATTCATCAATTTCATCAAGAGATAAATTTGGAGCTACCAAAACTAGGGCTTGTTCCCTCATTTTATTTTCGGTGTCCAAGGCATAGGTCCATTTACGATTTATTCTCTCCTCTAATGCCTCTGGTAGTTGCTTAGAAAACTCCAATGGAACTTGTTTAAAGCTTATCATCATCTAGATGACTGCCTCCTCAACTTTATTCTGATCCTCGATAGACATGTTGTCAAACTGACTAAGTTCCAGATCTGTGAGTGTTCCATGCTCAATTATATCAGCAACAACTTCATCTATAGTTTTGTTCTTATTACTAACAACCTTGAACTAATCGTTGTCATCTTCTTCATCCTCAAGGTCTTCTCTTCCTCGAATCAACCTTCTCCTTTTCTTTGGTGCCTCAACTACAACCTTAGTTCCTCTTTTTGCATATGTTTTGGTTGATGTAGTTGCTTTTGCTTTTTTTACCTTTCTAATTCCCTTTTTCTGAGGTGGTGAAGCTCTGGTTGCTGACCTTGTTCGTACTCTAGCTTGCACTGGCAACTACTTCTTCTTTGGAGTTGGGGTGGGAGAAACCGGTATTAAATCTTTTTCTTTTTCAAACTTGGTTTCCTCACTATCATGTGCTTTGTCAGTCAATAGTAACTGACCTTTGGTTGCAGGTTCAACTAGTGATTCGTCAAATGAGTCAGATTCATCTCCAAACTATTCAGTTAAAACTTTCTTCATTTTCTTAGCTTTTCTAGTTATTTTGCCGATGACAAGACTTGTTTTGACTCTTGTTTTTGCCTCTTCATAGGTTCCAAACCTTTCGGCCTTCTTGTCCTTCGGTAAAGCCAGTAATGGCTTAATTGATTTCAAACCAAAATAAAGATCCATTTCATATCTCATGGGGGCTAGCTGTTTAGTTCTTAGCTCAACAACTTTAATTAAAGTGTGGTCACTGTCAACTAAGAAACAAATGTCCATCTCATACTTCTCAACCAGTGAGCTTGGAATCCTACTTCGAAGATTCATCTTAATCTTAAATTGCTCAAAGTACTCATCTATAATATTGTTCACATTATCTCCCAGACTTGTCATTATATCAAAAATTTGTGAAATAACCAGTTTGTCGATAGGCTAAATTATGTGACTGATAGAGGGAAATAATTTTTGGAGATAGAAAAATAAACACACCAACAGTGAGCCAAAATTATAGGTATTAGATTTTGCCGACCGGATTGTTTTCATATTCTCTTCAACCTATCGCAGGAGTAGCTCGACAAGGTCTATCTGGTGTCCCTTCTTTATCATTTTGAATGCCATATCCATAGCACTACACGGTACACTGTTCAATCTACTCGACTGAAAGAACTTATAACCTATTACATGTGCTGCAAACTTAACTTTCGAATCCTCAATTGAACCTATCTTTAATGCTCGACTGTCCCATGTTGCGAGTATATTTTTCTAAACTTCAGCTCGGGAGAAACTTTGGAACTCTTTTGCTTTATCAGTTGTAGGATACCCTGTAACCCTGTGAATCAATCCCTTTGTAATCTTAATCAGACTATCTAGCCAAAATGTACCCTCATGATATCGACTTAGTACAACCCTAATCCATTGGTTTTTGAAATTCTTCAAAAAATTTAGGGCATAAGTGAGTCCAATTGTTTCAACATGTTTATGCTCTGGTTTCAGCTTTCCATCTTTACTACAAAGTGCCTGGTATGCAACATACATGTCAAAATCTCTTATTTCACCTATCTTGTAGTGAATGTACGATCAAATATCTTCAACTAATAAAACCCTAGGTGGGATGCTCAAGAAAGCATCCACTGAATCTATTTTTGATGCTACTTTCGGGTGTAACTTGTATTTGGGTTCACTATAATTTGTTGACACAATAAGATTTACTTCCTGTTCTACAGCTTTAGAAGTGCTCGTAGTAGATGCCATTTCAACAAACTAGGTTTTCGGTAAATAGTGAAGAATGTGCTTGGTAAGGGTTCCAACTTATTTAGAATATATGAAGAGTGTGCTCGGTTTGATTTGCAATTGCTTTAGATAATCTTGAAAATTCTTTGCTCAAACTCTCTGTGTGAAATAATCGCTCTTCGAAATCGTTGTGTGAAAATGAACTTAGTTCTCTGTGTATTTATAGCTTTTTCGCATTCCCACTCAAAACTTTGTCATTAATGCTTGACCTACTACCAGCTCGGTGACAACTGTCAACTCGGTGAATATCGTAAACTTTCATCAGCTCGGTTAACACATGATTCCTCACTTGGTTGATACTGATACTCGGCTAACCTTGAATAGTGATTACCGATAGGTAACCTTTTGCTCGGTCTAACATTTACCGACTATATGACTTTGTTAGCTCAAAACATATAAACCATAATGCATCTATATTCATGCCAATTTGGTATGTGCTCATCATATATAAGGAACTGTATGTAAAATGAGATCATTTTGAAATGTTAGTCCCATATATACCTATATCACCTTAAGTAGAGGTACCGATGTCACCTAATCCAGTGGATGAGGTTTCACCGACAACATTGCTTGACTCTCCATTCTCATTTGATGCTTTTCTCCACATAGTATTCCTGATTCTCATGATATCTGCAATAGTGTTTCCACTCTCAAATACATGTCCTTCTTCTGGTGCTTGGTCTCTGCAGTCCTTGCTTAGATGACTGACCTTATGACAATGTAAAAATGTCATTCCAGTGCTTGTCCAACTTCGTGATTGTCCAACCCATCTTTTCCTCATACAATTTGCTACGATGTGTCCATATCTACCACATGCAATACAATTAGCCCATGTTTTGTAATCCCAGACATAAGAATTACCTTGTCTCTTTGGTTGATATGGTTTGGGTTTTCTCTTCTTCTTTGGTGTCCATACTTGCTTCATCTTAGCTTTACACTCTTGTGCAGTGTGTCCATATTTGTTGCAAGTATAATAGAGTTTCTCCATGGTAGGACTGTTATCATTCTTATTCAGTTTTGCTCTACACTCATAAGCTTGATGACCAAATTTGCCACAGTAATAACAGTAACCATTAAACTTAGGAGTGACTGGAGGCTTACCTTGTGCTTTGCTTCTACAAACATTTGAGGTATGTCCCGGTTTGCCACAGTGATAACATGACATCATCTTAGGTCTATGATTTTGATTTTTGTTGACTTGATCAGCTTGTTTGGATGATTCTCCTTCACCAGTATAGCCTAATCCAGCTTTACTTCCAAATCTTCTTTGATTAGTCAGAAAATCATCAATACTTTTAGAACTATCTTCAACCAATTTGATCATTTCATTGTGCTGTTGTTGAGTTTTTATTTCATTTCTTAGTTTCTCATTCTCTTCCCTTAGTATTCCAATATCTTCAAGTTTTCTTGACAGTTCACCATTTACTTGGTTGACTTCCTGATTCACAATCATCATCTGATTGTATATTTCGAAATGGTGCTCGGTGAGTCTTTGTATCTCACTTTCTTTTGCTTGAAGTGGTTCAGTTATCTATCTTTGGTCTTCAATAGCTAGATTCCTTTCTTGCTCAGCCTGCCTAGCATTGTTTATTACATATATCATTCTCACCATTTGTGATTCTTGACTAATTTGCAGAGCTTTCACTTGTTTAGTTAAGTGAAGATTCTTTTTAGACAAATAAGAGATTGCACTTTTAGATCCATCAGAAATACTTCCTGAACTAGATCCTATGTGATCAAATAAATCATCAATCCCTTCTTCATGGTAAGTGATGTCATTCTCCATAATAGCCAAGCTCTTCCTTTGAACCAGTAACTTTTTTCAAGTCATCCTTAGCTTGCTTATACTTCTCAATAAACATCTGCATTTGAATCCTTTGATTTTCTATAGTCTTATCCAACTTATATCTCTCCATGATTAGATCTTTACTCTTCAGTGATTAAATTGTCCAATAAGAGATCTAAGCTCTGATACCAATTGTTGGATTGGAGAGATAGGGTATTGAGAGGGGAGGGGTGAATCAATGCCCACAAATACTTTTAACTAATAAACCTTAAACAAATAATAGTAGTAACCTTCAAATATAACTTGAGTCCATTACATGCATCATTCATTCATTTAACTATCAAAGGTAAATAGCATGAAATCAACAATATATCATCACATAACACAAGTATTTTGGTAACGCAGAAACCCTTTTTAGAAGGTAAAAACTATGGTGGGGATGACACCCACAAATTCTTTAATACTGCAGATAGAAAAGGTTTGTCTGTCAGCGCTACAAGTGGTGATCACTTCTGGTGATCTTACCCTGTTAGGAGTAACATTTCGTATTGATTAGATCTACCTACTGATAGGATTTTGACAACACTACTTGAGTGTGCACTCGGTTAAGAGATTTACAAAAAGACTATTAGGTCTACTATGTTAAGAAATTTTACCAAACTCTGTTACAATGATTAGAAAATGATAGGTATATATCTGCTAATGACAACTCAACTTGTTTGATACAGATCTATGAAATATTGAATAGATATCACCTTTTCATGTGAAGATCTCTGCTTTGAACTGCTCAGTAGCCTTGTCTGATTCTGCTAAATATGAATGTCTCTGTATTCTGTTATGCTCTGTGTGATAACTGATATTCTTGAAGTAGGCTAATGCTTCAAGAAATTATTTTCATGTTCTCAACTTTCTTGTCAAGCTTCTCTCTCACGCATACAAAAATAATATGAAATTACATTTATATAGCATACTACTTTTGCCACTTAACAAAATTACGTTACAATATCTTAGAGAAAAACCCTAAGATCTACGGTGTACAAAAATAACCTAGATCTAGCAATTACAAAAAGATCATCATCACAATTAATGATGGAATCTTACAATAAATGATCCTCGATCTTGGTAAAATGTTTTGTGATTCTGTTGTAACCATTAGCATAGATAAATGTGCCATTCCTGATTACTATGTCATTTTTATCTTTCTTGGTAAACACTGTATAATCTGCTCAGTAATTACACTGGTGCTCAGTGTCCAGTCTGCTCGGTGTTTACTGTCACTCGGTATCGATGTACACAGATGCTCAGTAAAACTGCCCCGGTGCTCGGTGTAAAGACTTAACCGACTAGCTTGAAGTGCTTGCAGTTATCGACTAGAGTAGCATAGGTAACCGACCGATGACTTTGATATTAATGACAATCTTTAATGCTCAAATAGATATAACAGTCCATACTAGCCACCTAAGTGGTCAATTCTTAAAGTGTGTTGGTTCCCATCCAAGGATTCGTAATGAGTTCAAGATCATGGAAGACATAAAATTATTTGAATTATGATATTTTAATAAATATTTAAGTTATTTTAATTTTAGAATAAAATTATTTAGCATTGCAGTCAAATATGAATATTTAGTCTTTGTTAGCATTTAAAAAATGTTCTCAAAAGCTTATATTTTTTATTATATAAAGTTTTGTACATTCATTGGAAATTTTAAAACTTGACTTTAGAAAAGAATAATCATGAAAAAACATAGAAATCATAGCATAATAATGTAATTATTGTTAAACCATTAATTTTTGGAGTAATGTATACATATTCCTTATTTACTAGACACATAATAAAACACTAGGTTACATATTGCTAACTAGGAAAATTCACAAATAATATTATTTTAATAAAATTAACATTGAATAATATTATTCTTCTCATCTTTGTGTGCCATAGGCAGCTATCTAAACCTATTAAGTTTCCCTTTGAAATAGGGTTTTAAGATAGAAATAACACCTTATTCATTGTGTGGTTTCCTTTTGTCTCTTATGTGATGTGTGTATGATGGCATTGTATACTTGATTCTATCAAAAGTGAAAAGGAGATATTGTAAATGATTTTTTTGTTAATTAATATATAAAATTTTGGTAGTTATGTTGTAGTTTAGATAGAAAATGCGTAGTGTCCATATGAAAAAAGGTAGTCATTCCATGCCTTTAAAATAAAATGTTTCTAACCCATCTCCTACCTCAAAAAATAGAATGCATGTTTTTATTACTGCAATGAAGGACATATAATTAAAGAATGCCTTGTGTACAAAACCAAATTCATCCCTACCTCAGCTTCACTTTCCACTTCATTGGTTGAACCATTATCTCACCCCATGAAAACTCCCCTCTTAATGTCACATCCCCTTCCTCGCCCCCATTCAACCTTCACTTTTCCTTTCTCCCTCTCATTCTAGGCCCTACCACACTCCTCTAGTTAATCATTCTTCTCTTATGGAATATTCACCTAATTTCTCTCCCCACTCCCCCTCACCTAGTTCTCCTTCAATCAAACCTACTCTTTACATGGATGCCATCCTTGAGGATGGTTGGAGGATGATAGAAATGAAATGAAATCTTAAATCTACAAAATATTGAAAAAACCTATTGTCACTAGAGCTTCATCTCTCTCTCTAGGCCCTCTTAGGCAAAAATCCAGATACCCTATAAAGGACCTCTTTAGAAAAATCATTCCATTTTAGCAGCAAGATTCCTTATGGGAGAATTAGTTTAAATTTTTGAACTCGGAAGATATGGTTTCCCTTCCCAAAATATAATGAATTTTTCTATAATGTCATGGAACATTAGGGGTTGATCTATCCCTAAACAAAAGTTCTTGAAAAGAAAGATTTGCACATATACAAGTTGGATGTCATTTTTCTCAAGGAAGTCAAAATTGTTGAAACACACCTCTAGCTTTCTTGTCAATCCTTACAAAAAGATCGCTAGTTTAAAACTGCTCTTCAAAATGAGGGTAGTGGGGTTCTTCTTGGAATTATACCATGACTAGATAAATTTATTATCACTTCAAGATCTAACCCTAATAATAATTGCATTTGGTTCTTGCTTCTCTTTCAATAAATATTTATTGGATTTTGCTCCATTTATGCCCCTACTGATTCTCCATCTCAAATCATATTATGGGATAGGATGCTTAGTTACTTCCCAATGGTATAATGGGTTTGGGGAGGTGATTTTAATATCATAGAAAACCGCAAAGATAGAAGTTGGCTCAACCCTCTTAAGCTCTCTTAAAAATAATTTGATGCTTGGATCTTAAGTAGAAATACCGATGGAGTTTCTGACCCCATTGCTGGAAAAAGGGATACCCACTTGTACTATGATTTACTTGGTCTAACTCAAGAGATGGTGAATGAAGAAAATTTAGCCATCTAGATCAATTTAATGTAGCTTATTGTCTTTCCAATATCCCCTCATCTCAAAAAACTATTAATAAAGTGGATGATGCTACTTTTCTCTCAAACCTAATTTCTCACCTTAAGAAACCAAATTGCGTTGCTTCTTTAATTTCCATCTAGAATGATACTCCTAGATCTCTTCAAAATAAGAGTTGGATGCAATGGTAGAATGATGTTATTACCTGAGCTACATTTCTTACCTAAGATCTTATGCGGATATAATAGTTAAAAAGATCTATAATGAGAAATATTTTAAGGCATCAATTGGAAAAAAGTAAAACTCTTCTAATTTCAGCACTACTAATATCTCTCTACAAAATGTTGTTGCTGACGCCGAATCAAAAATAAGAAGATTTGAATTTTATCAAGGGCATGGAGCTCAATTAAGGGCTAGAATATATTGCATGAAAGAAGGGGACAAAGGAAGCAAATTCTTTTTAAATTATCTCAAGATCAAATAATCTAAATCTAAATAATATTGTATGTTCATGATCAAGAGGGGAACAAACATGACAATCCCGATGATATTAAATCTATCATCTTTCATCATTATCAACAATTTTTTATTGAACCAGCAGAAGGAGACCAACTTCTAGAGATAAGAGAAGATTCAATTGGCACTTGCATCTCTACTAAAATTGATCTAGAACACCAATTTTAATTAAAGATTGGTTTCTCATCCTTGAAGAGTTAGATGTTTCCTTAAAGGATATGGTTGATTCTAAATGTCCTGGTATTGTTGGTCTTCCAATAGAATTTTTCAAATATTTTGGTTAATTGTTAGGGAAGACTTATATGAGGTTTATAAAGAAGCATTAGCCAAGGGCTCCTAAGGTCCAATAAATCAAGGGATGATAAACCTAATTGCTAAAGGAAAAAATGAGGGAAACATTTCAAGATGGAGACCAATTACTCTCCTTAATACCTCCTATAAAATTATTGCCAAATCTATTTCTAGTAGAATTAAACACACAATGTGAGAAATTGTAAGGCCTCATAAAAATGGATAGGGAAATTAATTTAAGATAGCCTAGTGCTTTCTTAGGAAATAGTTGAATGATCTCAAGAAATAGGAAAAAATTGCCTCATCATCAAGTCAAATTTTGATAAATCTTATGATTGTTAGGTGTTAGTTCATATTAAAATGCTTAAATGGTTAAGCTTTGGTTCTAAGATCATTTCACATGTAAAACTTCTCTTTGTTGATGTCAATGCTTTCTTTTCAATTAATTGTTCAATCACTCAAACCTTTTCTCTACAACAATCGATAAGAAAAGGTTGTCCTTTAGCTCCATTCCTCTATGTTCTTACAACTGATGCACTTGGATATCTCTTAAATCATGCTAAGATACCAAATCTCATTCATGGTATTTATTTAAACCTATCAATTAAGTTTCTCTTAGTTCTGATTTTTCTAATGATAGTTTATTATTCATCTAAAATTCTCAAGAAGAACTCAATAATACCCTTGATGTCTTAGACTTGTATTGTTTTGCATTTGAATGTCAGCTCTCTCATGATAAAACCAAAATTTGGATGACTTTAGCTCATCAATCACCTCCTTGGCCCCCCCCCAATGGAATTTCAACAACCATGGTGTAATATCAAGATACCTTGGCATCCCTTTTGGGATAGGATTTTTCCTATATGAAATGTGGAAGTGGTTCATCAAAAAACTTAAAAACAAGTTTAAGTTTTGGTCGAACAAGTCTCTTTCTATGAATGAATGTATTTGAATTGCTAAAAAAATCCTTATTGCAAGCCATGCTTATATCTCATCATGTTGGCTTCCTTCTAGAAGTTTTTATAATCAACTAAATCTACTTATTGAGGTTTTTTATAGAGAAAATGGAAGAAAAAGAAGCGAAAACTAATTCTTCGTGGCTCTATTATATTAAACCAAAAAGAAAAGGAGGTCTAGAAGTGAGTGATCCCTTCACACAAGGAATTTTCCTCATTGACAAATGGATTACTAGATCTCTTCATTATACAACCCCATACAAGTCTCTTACTAGACATCGAATTGCTATCGCCAAAGCCAATAATGCATGAAAAGAGGCTGGATGGAAAGATAATGACCTTATGGATAAGTACTTCAAACATCAAGCCTCTAGCCAATTTTTAAGCATATGAAAAGCCTAACAACTAGTGTCTTCTATTCTTGAATGAAAAGGGAAAAGATCTTATTTAAAAAATTAGTTTTTCAGCTTCTTCCTTTTAGTGTCCAATAGATTGATAAATTTGCAAGAGAAACCCCTTGCTACCAATTCCCAATTACATAGAAAACTTCTACTCAAAAAGGGCATTATGGCATTTAGGGACTTATGGGAGTTCACATCCTTAACTTCTAAAAATGACTTAGAACTCAAGAATGAATTTAAATTGTTCAAAGTCCATATCAATCAAATTCATAGGGAACAAGAGGGTAAGTGGACCAAGATGGTGGACTGTTTAGTGGCCACATCCAAAAAAATGAAATTTTTGATAACCTGTGCGGGTTATACAAAATTTAAAATTGTGCTAGGCTTGGTTTAACCAAGCCTAGCCAAAAATATTAAAAAATACCAATAGTACCTCAAAACGCATATGGGTTTTGAAGAACATTATATTCCTCAAAACCCATGGCTTTGGACCATTTCCAACACTATAAACGAAGGGACAAACACTTGAGGAAGCTATTTTTCTACAAAATGCGGGTGTGTTTTAATTCTATTTGCATTTTTCATCGATTAGCAACAATGACACCTCGTCAAAAAGGTAAGATTTTGGTGTTTTGAATGTTATTGTTTGTATTTTATTTAAAGTAGGGTTTTTTAATTGATTTATGTTTTGTTTTTAAATTTTGATGTCAAATTCTACAAAGACTTCCCCAAAATGAAAAAGAAAACAAAAACCTCATGCACAAGCAACAGAAGAAAATATTGAATATGAGAAACAACCACAACCACAAAATCCTCCACCACAACCAGGGCCACCTGTAAACCCTCCACATCCTCCATTAGATCGTGTAGATGCCACACACAATGATCTCATTAAACACCTTACACAAGATAGTGCCCAAATTTCTATATTGGTCAATAGGTTGAGGTCATCTAGTCTTGACCAGCACTCAACCCTCGCCTCGATGCTTGGAAGAATGGCCAATAGTACAAATGAGGTTTCTAGAGAGGTTACCAAATGGGGTTCATGGAGGGATAGGTGTCGAGCATTTTATGTGGATGGCTTGTCATATGATGAAGTGAAAAATAAGACCATTCTTAAAAGTGATATATGTTTTCTTTTTACCGATCCTAGTACTAGTAACACCCTAGAACTAAATACGACTCAGTTTCCTATACATTGGTGTGCTCACAATAGGATGAAAGCATCTTTTTGGTATAAGTGGTATATGGTCTTTGACCAAGCACCTTGTAATAATTGGGAGGTGCCTCTATATTTCTTGAGAAAGCTATATTGTGAGTTTTTCCTTGGTGAGAAGTTGAATTACTTTGACATCTGGTAGTTCCAGGGTAGAGGGAGAGGCTTTGCGCAGGATAGACTTGGGGTCTGTAGTGTGGTGCAACCACAACATAGGAGGCCTATAGCTAAAAAAACCCATGGTTCATGTTTCGGTTCTAATAGTTGTGAAGGAGTCCATACATTTACAGATCCTTCATGTAGCCACATCATTGACTGATGTCATCATTGAGCATGACACACAGTTTGTCAGAGCTGAGGATGGATCAACACCTGTGCAACCTCCATCATCATCAAATGCACCATTTGCATTAGCACATACGCCACCTCTATCATCATCAGAGGGACCATTTGGATCAACCCAACCCATTGAGCATATGTGCCCCAATTATCAAGGTATATGTGTTGGGGTAGATACTAACACGAATGAGGATGGTTCACCATCTCATTCATGTACACATTGTGGGGGTAGATGCCATGCATTTAGTGTTGAGGATGCAACCCTCACAAACGACTTGATGAAAATGGTATTTTCTAGAGAGAAGAGACGTGTTTGTTTATTTTTGTTTTGACATGTTATTAATTAAACACCTAAATCTTATAAAGTAAATAATTTTTTATTTAGAGAATAATTTAAATTGATACATGAATAATATGCATTGTAGGGTGCACCAAGTGATATGAGCACACCACAGAGTGTTCGTTCGAGTAGACGTACACGTACATGTGTAGCTTCGACACCTAAGGTAATTCTTTTAAAATATTCCTTAAAATAGAATAATATGTATGTTTAAAAATATATTTTGTTAATATATGCATATTTATTTGGTGTTTTATAGGGCTTGTCGGTTGCTCAGATTTTTGAACTTGATGATGTCATGCTTTCTGCCATTAAATTTGATTTTGAAAGCTTTGTGGTATAATATTTTGCACATCTCTTGTTCACAGTTTTAATTGAACCCATGTGGTATCATATTCATTTATCTTATGTTAATTGTTTTTTGCTAGGGTATCTCACCTGACTTGAGGACACCGGGAAAGAGAAAGGAATCCTTGAGGACACCCAAATGACAAAAGGTAATTCAATAGAGTATAAGTTTATTTGTGAAATGTATTATTCATGATTAAAGATGTACTTGTAGTCTATATTGATGAATGCACCTAACTTATTTGTTCTATGTATAGAAACAATTGGGTTTTATAGAATTAATGAATTCTCCTGATGTCGCTGATGTTCAGGAGAGAGAAGTAACATTTTTATATTTACTTTCAATTGCATTCTTGATCGTTCTAAATCTCTTAGAAATCCTTCCTCTATGAATATGACATATGTTATGATTGTTCATACAAGAATTGGTCGTAGCTGCCTCATCAGTATGCAATGCCTCCTAAGAGTACAAGACAACCATACGAGGTTTCAGTATGCATTTTTTCTATATACATGTTAGACATATGCGTTTAGATATGAGTAGATGTAATTTTATAATTTGTTTAGTGTTTCCTAACATATATGTTATTTACTTGATTTTATTTTATTTTACCTACATTACAAACCCTCTTCACAACCTCCCATGGATCCTCGGCCTTTACATTTTGTTAGGAGTCCAACTCACACAAGATAGGGACCATCAACTTTAGGGAACGACCCAATTGTAGAAGAAAGAGATGAGGTAAACAATAATTCAATTGCCAACATATTAAAATCATGTATTTAGTTATTTTGATGTTATTTTGAGAAAAGATATCTAATTTAGCATTTGAATTGTTCTTGTGCACACATCTAGTGAGCCACCTACTGCTTTGAAGAGGCTCAATTTTGATGATCCAATAGAGTCGTAGATATTGATAGAGATATACAGATCTAGGTGTGGTTATTGAATGACCAAATTTTCTATATATTCAACATTTTTATTGTATATATCAACCTTGACATAGTCGACGCCACATTTTTGTAACTCTATTATTGATTTGGCATGTATGCCATTTTTTGATATGTACAGAATTATTGTTCATTTTGATATATATGAAACTTGATATTCGATCCAATTTGTTAATTGTGTGTTCATGTGTTCATTGTTAGTATGTAAATATTCTTGTGTGTATCTACTCATGTGTAGGATTTATGCCTTAAGTATATTCATGTGTATTCAAGTACATTCTTCATAACTTATATTCATGTTTATGGGTTACGTGCATGACTTAAGTGAATTCATGTGTATGCTTTATAATCTATGTGCTACATTAATGACTTAAGAAAATTTATGTGTATGCTTTATGTGCTACATTGTATTTATGTGTATCTGATGCTCTCAACCAAGAAAATCCTTCAAAGTTCACTTCACAAATTCGGTGATCACCTTGTCAAATCAACTCTTCTGCAATGTATCGTGTTAGAAATCTATTATACATGTCAAAGACACATCATTCCATGAGAATCAGTAAGCTGCAAATTCATGGAATGATGCTTCTACATTAAGATTTTGTCAAACTGTTATTGAGAAAATAATGACCTATCATTCTAGGTACCAAATCCTCCTTTCTAGGGTCTCTAGGCTAGGGCTTGTTCAAAAAGACTCTTGCAAATCTCTCTAGATCACCCCAATGGATTTAACGCATCCCTATGGACTCCAATAGCATAGATCCATCAAAAAATATACTCATCCTTTGGAGTATATGCTTGCAACAATGACTGGTGCTGCTTCATGCACCTTCAATCAGCATTTACCACCATTTGTGGTCTCTCCACCACCATATCCTACATATCCCAATAACCAAACACTATTGTACAAGACACCAGTTAATTCCTTTCATTCAAATGCCAATGAAATGATGCAATATGGACATGGAAGTGATAACAAGACAATAGACAATCAATTTACTCTATTTCCAATCACAGACACATTCCACAATGCATTCAAATGCCCTGGTTTAATGATTGTACCCATGGGCCAGTGAACCATTTTGCAAGAATATAAATTTATTTATTGATTTGAAACCATTTACATTGGTTCTCTATCACACCACTCTACATAGTAAACCATAATCATGTGGATCTCCTCTAATAGATCCTCAAACACTCTAAAACCAACAACAACTAACTCTAAAACTATCTACAACAGTCACAAACCGACTGTTAACAATTACAAGTTTTTTAAAGTTGTCAAGTTGACAACTACCTTTGTCAACTCGACCCTCACAAGACATATCTTTTCTTAGATCCTTTTCTAAGGCTTAAACACTCTATCTCAACCCAAATACTGCCCCTAAGGTCATCTAGACCTCATAGTGACCTTTAAGGCTTATTTTGTCAATAAGGCACTATTACACCATTTTAGCACATTTAGTGCATTTATATCATTTTAATGGCTCTATTGGCCACATTACAATCAATGTTGACCTTCAAGGTCTTTATCAATGTTATACAATGATCATCAAAACATTACAAACATATTTAAAACACATTTAAATGACCATCCTTGGTCTCTTTACATTTGCAAATGACCCTTTATGGTCATGTCCCCATCTCCCTTGGAGTAGCAACATCTATTTATTGTGGGAAAAAACCAATGCTTCCATCATGTCTGGTTGGGTAGGTTTACCCTAGGAATGGTCCTACTTTGCCTCTTGACACACCAGAACGCTCACCGACATACCCAATGGTGCTTAGTGCACCTTGGGGACACTTTGGTTTGACATGCTCGCAAATATTATATTGACTTTGTGTTTGAAATGAGGTTGTCACTAGCATTTACCCGCCCAATGGGAGCTAATTGCGTAGACCATTCGGTGTCAGGATGAATGGATTGGAAGAAACCCAATGGTGCAACTTTCAACTGACCCTCATTGCAAGTTTTAGCATCAAGTGAGATTGGCATGCCATATTCAAACAAATTTGAATCTCTCAAAATAGAGAGAGGTTATTGTAGGCCTTAGAAACATGGTCCTATATCATCTCACAGTTTGTTGATACCTCTCACGTGGTCTGAGATATGAGCCTCGAAAGATCATCGCCCGATCGTGCTTAGTGCACCTTGTGGACACTTTGGTCTGGCATGGTCGCGAATGTTCTAGTGACTTCGTGGTTGAAACAAGGTTGTTACTAGCCTTTACCCGCCCAACGGGAGCTAATGGCACAGACCATTTGGTACCAGGATGAATGGTTTGGAAGAAATCTAGTGGTGCAACTTTCAATTGAGCCCCACTGCAAATTTTGGCATCAAGCGAGATTGGCATGCCAGATTCAAACAAATTCAAATATCCTAGAACGGAGAAAGGTTATTGTAGGTATTAGAAACAAAATCCTATAGCATCTCATTGTTTGTCAATACCTCTCACAGGGTTTGAGATATGGGCCTTGAAAGATCGCTACCCAATTGTGTTTAGTGCACCTTGGGGACACTTTGGTTCAACATGGTCATGAACGTTCTAGTGACTCCGTGGTCAAAAAGAGGTTGTCACTAGCGTTTACCCACCCAACCGGAGCTAATGGCATAGACCATTTGGTGCCAAGATGAATGGTTTGGAAGAAACCCAGTGGTGCAACTTTCAATTGACCCTCACTGCAAGTTTTGGCGTCAAACAAGATTGGCATGCCAAATTCAAAAAAATTCGAATATCCCAGAATGGAGGGAGGTTATTGTAGGCCTCAAAAACAAGGTCATGTAGCATCTCATGGTTTACCAATACCTATCACAAGGTCTGAGATATGAGACTCAAAATATCATTTCCCAATCATGCTTAGTGCACCTTAGGGATACTTTGGTCCGACATGGTCACAAACGTTCTAGTGACTCCATGGTTGAAATGAGGTTGTCACTAGTGTTTACCCTCCCAACTAGAACTGATGGCGCATACCATTAAGTGTCAGGATGAACGGTTTGGAAGAAACCCAGTGGTGCTGGTGCAACTTTCAACTGACCCTCACTGCAAGTTTTCAAGCGAGATTGGCATGCCAAATTCAAACAAATTCAAATCTCCCAGAACAAAGAGAGGTTATTATAGGCCACAAAAAAATGGTCCTATAGCATCTCAGGGTTTGTTGATACCTCTCACGGGGTCTGAGATACGAGCCTCAAAAGATTACTACGCAATCGTGCTTAGTGCACCTTAGGGACACTTTGGTCTGGCATGGTCACGAACATTCTAGTGAATCTGTGGTCGAAAGGAGGTTGTCACTAGTGTTTACCTACCCAATCAGAGCTAATGGCATAGACCATTCGGTGCCATGGCGAATAATTTGGAAGAAACCTAGTGGTTCAACTTTCAACTGACCCTCACTGCAAGTTTTGGCCTCAAACGAGATTGGCATGCCAAATTCAAACAAACTTGAATCTCCCAAAATGGAGAGAGGTTATTGTAGGCCTTAGAAACAAGGTCTTGTAGCATCTCACGGTTCACCGATACCTCTCACGAGGTCTGAGATACGAGCCTTGAAATATCTCTGCCCAATCATGCTTAGTGCACCTTGGGGACACTTTCATCTGGCATGGTTGTGAACGTTCTAGTGACTCCGTGGTCAAAATAGGGTTGTCACTAGAGTTTACCTGCCCAATCGGAGCTAATGGCACAAACCATTCGATGCCAAGACAAACGGTTTGGAAGAAACCCAGTGGTGCAACTTTCAACTAACCCTCACTACAAGTTTTGGTGTCAAGCAAGTTTGGAATGCCAAATTCAAACAAATTCGAATCTCCCAGAATAGAGAGAGGTTATTTTAGGCCTAAAAAATAGGGTCCTGTAGCATCTCATGATTTTTTGATACCTCTCACAAGGTATGAGATATGAGCCTCGAAATATCACTTCCCAATCATGCTTAGTGCACCTTGGGGACACCTTGGTCTGGCATGGTCGTGAATGTTCTAGTGACTCTGTGGATGAAATGGGGTTGTCACTAGCATTTACCCACCCAAACAGAGCTAATGGCACAAACTGTTCAGTGCCAGAATGCAATCCTTCAACACTATCCCTTCACCCTAGGGAATCACCATTTTACTTTGGACACATTTGATCAATTTTGACTCAATGACTCCAACTATTACATCATTTGACAATACAAATGTACATGAAATTAAGACAATACAAATGTAAGAATACAAAATTAAGACGATACAAATATAAGGATACCAAATTCATAGTAAGGAATCACAATTTTTCCACTTAATGTCATTAAGACGATACAAATGTAAGGATACAAAATTAAATATGTATTTATAATCAAATGGTACAAATTAGGATATACAAAGTGTGGGCTCTTAATATTTGCAAATCAATCCCATGGGCACTTTTATATTTAAAATTTTGCATCTAATATGCATGATGAAGCTCATTATTGTTTATATATAAAAAAATTTATATCTAAATATGCACATTACAGTCAATTATTGTTTTTCTATACAAAATTTGGCATCTAAATATGCACATTACAGTTGATTATTGTTTTTATATACAAAATTTGGCACCTAAATATGCACATTATAGCTCATATGCACATAGAATCATATAAAAATTGTCAAAATCATTCTACCATATTGTAGAATCATTCATCTTTATGGCCCAAAATCAATCAAGTGAACCTTCTAGATCAGCTCTAACCCTTATTGTGTCAAGTATTGCCTTGTGGTCATATTCATGAACTTTCCACAAATTATTGTTAAGAGGTCTACCACGATATTTAATCAATTGAATATTTGTTGCAATAATAAGGTTAGAGTAATGAAGAATATGTTTATGTGTCTTAACATCCTCAAACAACCAGGCGTTAGAATTCTTGACAGGGTACCTGCATTTTATTATAAAAATAAGTTAATGCCAATATCAATACAAAATTGAGTTTAAGAGGTCTCAATACAACTCGACACAACAACAGTACCTTCTAAGCCATGTTAATCCCGTCACAACAACAGAACCTATTGGGTAATCAATACTCTCTCCATCAGTGACTGTAGTTGTCAATTTCTTTTTGGCCTCAATACAACAACACAAAAAGTAATATGTTCCTTCTTCATTGTTCTCATCTACAATGACTGCATATACACGACCTGCATTTAGTAGAAGGCTATAAGCTAATACCAAAATCAACATAAAGAGTTGATAAAATGACCTTAAAATGCATACAAGATGAGAAAAAGAATTCACTAAGTAATAAATTGATAAATTACCTGGTTCAACTAGGTCAGTTACATGGTCAAAATCCACTTATGCTTCCATTTGGTTTAGTTGTAGTGCTCGAGGAAGTTTATATGTAGCTTGGGTTTGCAAAGGTCTACAAGACCATTAGTGGACCCACTCTTTTGATTCACATTCATCCCACAAACAATGTATACATGAAGAGAAAAAACATGCAATTTGTCTAGTATAAATAGCTAATGATGTTGCATTTGAAATTCTAAATGAATGCATGTCACTTGATCATGTAAGTGTACAATAATCTAAATAGTTTTCAATGTTAGATTCACATATTAACCAAAAATTTTTTGGGAACCATAGACTTACCTACATTACATGATCCCATCATAGAATTACACCATTGCAAAATTGTTTCTCCATCTATTAATACTGCACCACCTTCATACTTCAATTCCTCTCTGGTAAGAGCTCTTTTCACACATGCTCCTGCACCATCATGCTCTCCCTTTCCATGACCCACCTCAATGAAATTCCAAAAATGTTGCACACCACTTGTCACATGCATCCTAGTCAACCAGTAGAACATCCTTGCATTCTTGAATTGTTAGGTGCAATAATCTGACCATATTAAGTGATGATTGTATCTTATACCTCTTTCCCTTAAAGTGTCATAGAAAACTTTAAAGCATCCTTACACAAACTCTGAGGAATGTGTACGATCATCGCTAATATAGAAGTGATACTCTCTTATAACCTTTATGTCCTCCTCTGTGCTATCATGTGCATGCATGAATATTATGTGTACAAAAATTGTAACTTGTGTAGAGTGATAATACATAGGTTGCACTTCATTTTGAGGTTTTAGTGTATAATTCTCTGCAAAATCAACAACAGAGACAATAGTATCGAGTGGGAAAGTGTCCTTACACAACTTGAATTGCTCATCTAACTACCTACCTCTATGTGTTTGACCTATGTACTCATAAACTAGTTTTTCTTGAAACATCTTCATAAAATCAGCTACATATATATCCCTTTTCACTAACTCACACCTCTTTAATTCTTTTCCATCTTTAACACCATATGTGACTGACTTGTATTTTCCAAAAGAAACTAGTTCTTGCCCAATTTCGTGTGTGTTATCGAGATGTACAAGAATCTATGCAACTTTTGCAAACCACCACATGTAGGAAAAAATCCTTTCAAAAACATCATCGTATAATAAATGCACCCATCATCTCATTTACGGAGTACACTTGAAATGAAGTTTCTCAATGACTTGGGAGGAGGTGCTTGTAGACCACATTCCTCCAAAACATTGTTAGCATGCAAAGTACCACATATATAGCGATAAATCTCATAATGCATGGAAAACTCAACATGAACTCTACAATAACATGTAGTACATGCATGAATAATCTTAACATAAAATGGTTTTGTCATCTCAAAAAATCTTTAACTAATTTTAATCTAAGGAAAGCTTTGAAGAAAACTTTCATAAAATTGTGTTTGTGTCATATCTAAGTAGTGTTTTGGATGTGGCTCATGATTTTTAATTCCAATTCTCCTTCTAACATCTATTTGGTTGGGTGAAACCCTTGTGTTTCCATGCCATTATTTCTCAATTAATGTTCTTAGTGCATCGACAACCTTGTCCTTACGTGGGAGTCTACCTAAGAATGCCCAAAGAGAATTATTGTTAGGATCCTCAATTTTCTCTCACCTATCTAAAGCATGGTGTAATGTTATTATACTTATCCTTAATGACTTGTTTGTTTTGCTTATTAAACGAGATTTTTTCAGTTCCTTTCCCATTATGGTTGATGTGAGGAGACAATGAGTAACATTAGCATCTTTAGAGCATGATTTCGAAACAATGGATTGGTATGCATCAAAAAGATTTCCCACAATGGTTCTTTCACTACTATTTTCAGATGTTCTTAACCCCAAAATTTTCATCGTCTCTCTAAATTTCAAATTTTTAATCATTTCAACAACTAATTGGCATCTTCTACTTTGATTTAAGTTTTCAAAATAGTTATTCCAAATTCTTATAACCATTCTTCTACAAGTTCTCTCAAAATTTTTATCATGCATTGGCCTCAAAATATTTTCATTAATGTCTATTAGAAACTTTGGTTTTCTACGAATTATTCTAGGTGTTAAGATTGGTGCATTCATTACATCATTTTATTCAAATGGTAAATCTTCTTGAATTTCATTAACATGTGTATTCATTACATCATTTTCAAATGGTCTATGTTCACTGCATTCATTAGGTGGATTCATCTCATGCATTTGAATTGGTGTATGTTGATCATTTTGAGTTGGTGCATTCATCATATCAATTTCAATTGTTGAATGTTCATCATTTTCATTAGGTGCATTAGATAATGTACCTTCACATAATCTCCTCATACGGTCCCTTTGTCTTTCCTTTGCTGCCTCTTGTTGTTCAATCATTCCTCTCTTGTTCTTTCCCATTGTTGATAATGATTGTCCTACACGTAACATCATGAGGACAATCCACAATCAAATAGCAAAAAATAACAAATGAACATCATTTTATTATAATTTAAAATAACCATGATAAAATAATTTAAAAAAGAATCCAAAAAACAAGACAAATCAATCATTTCAAAGAAAATTTTTTAAAAAAAGTTTGCGATTTGGATTATTTTGATGCAAGTTATGCCCAGCACATGAACATGTACTAGATTTTCAGGATGCGGTCACATCAAAAAATCATAAAAAATAAAATACTCAACAGAAAATTACAAAACAATACACAACTTCTAGATCTCACTCTTACCTATCATCCTATCAAAGGGTTTTGCAAAATGCTAAATTTAACTATAGATTTTGTGAAGTGCACAAAAACAACTATGTTATGTTTTTCTGAAAAAATTAGGAACAATGTTTTGTGTGCGAGATGTTTCACCCTCTTAATCTTATCCATTTTTAAAAAAAATAGTAGTTTAGAAACTCGATTGAGAGTACTACAATTCTTATTCTTTACACAACTCCTAGTTTTGAGTGCATGACCCTCAAATATCTCTATGAAGTTCAGGTTTCCCTGATTTTAGAAAAAAGTGGCCACTTATACCCTCCTTTTTGTTCACCATCTTGGTGCACTTACCTAAGATATTTTTCCTTTCAATATACAATTAATTTTTCTTTCATTTCATGCAACTTCCTTAAAGATTGGAGGCAGTGTCCTGGCTATAATCTTGAGAATTTCCCTTTCAAAATTATTTGCGTTAAAATCCTCCCTGCAATCCATATCTAGTCAAGACTAAATCTGAAATGGAGTTTGAATTGACCCGAATCCAAATGGTTCAACTTGAGCTCTATGGTATGGAAAGCTAAAGTCGAGGCCAAAGCTTAATGTTTAACATGAAAGATTATTCATTATTAATGTTGTTAGGGTTTTAAGGTGGATTAGAGCAATAAATAATTTAAAAATATAATGCTGAATAAGGAAGTCAAAATAACAAAACACAATAACATAGAGATTCAACACGTTTTACCCAATGTGGACTACATCCACCAGAGAAACATTTGTCCACCTCTTTTCTATTATCCAATGAAGAGAAGATTACAATATGATTTTTTTGACATTACACAACCACTTATTTATAGGCCTTTGAGACAGTTTACAAAGGTTGGTTTACATTCCGAAAGAATAGTTGACTCCTTTATTAAATAATAAGTAGTTTTTGGTTTGGGGTGTTGCCCCTGAAAGCCCTCGGTTAGGGGTGCTACCCCTAGTAGCCCTTGTTAAACCCCTATTGTGGGATCCTCATTTGGCCCCCCACTGAGGTTGTCATCCCCTAGGCCCCCTTGTACTCCCCCATTAATTGATTTGGGGGGAAATTGAGGTTGACAAAGTCGCCAAAATTTAAGCCAGACAACATGATTAGTCACCACATACCAACAAAATCTCTATGGGGGAACATATCATTTTTTTTCCAAATCATTCCATCAGATTCCCTCTCTGTCACAAGGTAGTGACTTATTAAACATGCTTTTTGGACTTGTAAGCATACTCAACAAATATGGCAAACAATCATGACTCTTATTCCACCTTATTTAGCATAAGATTAAAGTGGAAATCAACTCTTCTAGAGCTGCATTGCTCACAAAACATGATATCTAAATCTTTTCATCAATGCATCCTTTTATATATTTGGATGACCCGGTGTAAAGCTATATTTTCTAATACTTTTCCTCCAATGGAAGTAATAATGCATGAGCTACTCTCTAATATTATTTTGCAGCAATGTAGGGATGCCTTAGAGTTAACAAAAATAAAATAAAATAATTTTGCAATAGGCAACACTTGTTAAAGTCTTGAAGGAGAATTACAACAATAAGTTAGAGCTCAAGACACAACTATCAAGAGTGTAGTCCTTGTTGGAAGTTATAGCTAAAGTTCATAATGAGTCTCCACTTAAAATATTAAATATCATTACAAAAGAACACGTACTTTGTACTCTTGAAGAAAATTAATGTTCTTTCAATTTATAACTTGTAATTGGTAATTTGTTAATTTCAGTTGTATTGATAATATAATGTCCCCTATTGTTGTTGCTTCAATTCATTAAATGTCAAGCTTTTGAGATTCCTGGAGAAATGATTGTGTGTGCGCGCACACGCTTTTCAAATTCTAAGTAAAAGTTATGTAATATTTATGCTAATGCTTGAGTTCATGAATTAAGACAACACTTATTTCATATTTAACCAATTGTATAAGAACATAATTTACAAAGGCTAACATTGTTACAAAGACTAAACCAATTGGCTTGAGAAAGACATAATTGATTTGGTAAACTACACTAATTATAATAGTATTATTAATAACATAGGTCATCTAATTGATTTGGAATTATGTTTCCACATATTAGACTCACTCTCTAAGGATTATTGTACAATGTTAGTGAATAATAATTCACTTCCACATAATGCTAAATGTCAATCTCTTAGAATTATTGTACAACCTTGGGTTGATCAAACAAGAATTCCAATGATCACAGAGAGGAACATGAATAATTATTTAAAAATTAGGAAAAATACAATGAAAGAGATTCATCCTCAAGAGAAATCTCTTAGTATAATTCAAGTTATTAACATCTGACAATTTTCACACAACATAAATGACTACAAGGACCAAAATAATATGTCATTCTTAGTAAAAACCTAGTTACCAAGATAAAATACACGAAACACATTACTAGGTCACACAAAAATCTACAACATTTTAGGAGAAACCACATAGTCTTACCAATAATGAGTTGTAACTCATATGGATACACATGTCCTAAGGTGTTTTGGTACACATCTCACCAAGTCTTATATTTTTTGTTATTTTAAAACTACTTTGAAGTGATGAATAACAATCTCAACTTTGCCTTGTAGTTAGAATCCTTGTTATTGGTCTTCATGTTATGATGGTAAGAGTGAAGCAGTTATCTTGCCCTTCAATCTACTACACTTACTCAGAAGTACATCTTACCTTATAATACACTCTTTTTTTATTTATTATTTGATGCAGATTTGAACCCAAGACCTCCTACATGGGAGGCTTGCAGTTTATCGCTGAGTTGTGGCAGTCACCCCCTTACATTCCACTCTTTTTTGAACAATTATCTAACACAATCAAATCTAATAAAAGTACAATCTGATTTGATCTTAGCAATGCTAGTTTTGCTTCTAGGAATGATTGTGTCATTTTTACAACATCAATGTTTTGAATCATTTTTTGCCTCCTTGATCTCTCTCATCCTCCTTGATCATATTCCTATAATATGATCAAGGTGGGGTACACCTATTAGAGGATTATATTCCTTTAACTTGATCATATAATAACTCTCCCACTTTGCATTTCATAATAGGTGTACCCAAACATACATCCACTTGCTTGAGGATTCCATGCAACATGCCATCATTTCGATTGTCACTTCCACCATAAAAAAAGAAACAAAAATTGTAGGCGATCATAAAGCCAACTCAAAGCGTTTTGATCAATAATCACAGCCGATGGCTCAAACTGATGTTTGCTCGGAGAAACTAAGATTTACTCAGGATTCCATAAAAAAATACGTTCAAAGAGCCTTACGAGTATCAACGCATAGATGATGCAATCGATCAAAATTGTAGACAAGCAGTCAAATCCTGAAGTCTTTATGCCGTTGACTGTGGTTGATCACAAAAGTGTGTTGTGGTCTCTGGATGAATGTTTATTTAATCTTTATATCTATAATATTCCAAGT
This sequence comes from Chamaecyparis obtusa, assembly GCA_027943335.1. NCBI lineage: Eukaryota > Viridiplantae > Streptophyta > Pinopsida > Cupressales > Cupressaceae > Chamaecyparis > Chamaecyparis obtusa. The sequence continues at coordinate 740,758 of BSBK01008308.1, read as the reverse complement.
AAACTTCTCCAATATAAATCACATTTGTAATGAAATAGTATCTCACATCTATATATTATTACTCTAGATTATGAAATATAAGATTTTTGGATAATATATTATTATTCTAGATTATGAAATACAAGATTTTTGGATAGTGCAATCACTAAAATTTTGTCATGAATGTTTATTTAACCTTTATATCTATAATATTCCAAGTAAACTTCTCCATTATACAAATCACATTTGTAATGAAATAGTATCTCACATCTATATATTATTATTCCTAGATTATGAAATACAAGATTTTTGGATAGTGCAATCACTAAAATTTTGTCAAAAAAATGTGTTGCTTCTTTCTATTTACAACTCAAAATTATTAACACTCTTTTCATCTAAATGGCATGGTATACTACTACATACTTCACCTATAATGATGAAACAATAACGATCAATTATTTCTTGCATTTCCATCATATCGCACTTGTTTCAAAATGAAATATATAATTGTATGTACTCTTCTTGTCATCAATACGACCCATACTATTAGTATCTATGTACCCTATGTATTTGAACATATCCAACCTTGAGTATTGAATTTTATGATTTCTAGTTTCACTCACATGTATTTAAATTATTTTTCCTACTTGCCAATGAGAGTCTTTTGGAGACTCCATAAACCTCGACAACGAACACACTATACAGTACGTTTGGCCTTGTGGTGTTCAAGTACATTAAATTACCAAGGAGTTTTTTGTACAATGTTAGATCAATGTTAGGTCCCTTGCCATCCTTGCTTAATTTTAAACCCGCCATAATAGATATTGGTGTTGACTTACAATTTAACATATTGAATCTTTTTAAAATATCGTTGGCATATTTGACTTGCGAGATGAATTTACAATCTTCATATTGAACCACCTTAGTGCCAAGAAAATACTTCATAAGACTCAAATCATTCATCTAAATTTTGTTCTTATATCAACTTTATTATAAGATGGCTATAAATTTCTAAACCACCATTCTTTAATATCTAATAAGACTTTCCACCTAAAATAATGATAAATATTAAATTGATAAGTAGGAGATATTTTCCACAGCAAGTCAAATTGTGATATTGCTATCAGGATTTAACTGTGTAGTTTTTTTGAGTCAAACTCATTGACCCATGATTCATGAGTAGTGGTTCACCGAACCCATCTCTCATGAGAATGAAATGGAACACTTAGCACTCATTGGATCTAGGTGATGCTCACAGAGGTGAAGCACCGGGACTTCTCAGGAGGTCACCCATCCTAGTACTACTCCAGCTCGAACGCGCTTAACTATTAAATTGCAAATTATATTCTATTTGTTCTCCCACTTTAAAACTTGAAATTAAAAAACTCTAAAAATAAGATATATAACAATTTTAACTCTGTAATCCCATGGGAAAACCACACATTAAAGAATATTTTTATATGACAAATAAAGATTAATATTATACCGATAGCAATTATTACAAATTGATTTAAGAGTTTCAAATTTCTTATCAAACATATCGTACTCAATGTTTGATGTAACCCATGCACTCCAAACTATATAAAATGCTTGAAATGAATATGAACTTGACATACATAATTATAGCTATGTACATCATGATTAAAATACTTTCAAAACAATACCTTTTGTAAAAGTGGAGCAAAATCTTTACTGAAACCAGAATCGTAATCCTTACTTTCTTCAGAAACCTTGCAAGCCAAGGAACTCTTTGATCTTGTTCAAAAAAAAGCTGATGACACCTTGAGCTAGATCCTTAACTTTGTTCAGACAAAAGCTGAGGGCAATTTGTGGTGAGCAGACAACCTTGCGAAGGAACTCCTTTATCTCATTCATATAAAAGCTGAGGGCATCCTGCACTTTCCCCACTGACCAGCCAACCACCTGGCCAGGAACTCCGAAAGCTTGACGTTTAATGAATCGAAGCAGCTCCCAAATCTTTTCTAGGCAAAACTCTGAAACACGGATTCCCATTCTGCCAAAGCTTACTGCTGCTTGGCCTGTAATAAAATGAAGACTGCTGAAATATTCACTCAGTATGACGCTGCATGTATCTAATGCCTTCCACCCTGAACGCACTACAACTCCTTTGTTCAAATCAACACAATTCCGCACAACAGAGCGGAGAAAGCATAACATTTTACTCAAGAGATGGGATACCATTTTCTGCACACCCACAATTGCTTTGACTGCAACAATGCCAAGGTAGCCAGACGCGCCCCCATTGTTGTTGTTATTTTGATCACTCACAACATTTTCAGAAGACCCTCCTCCGTTTTCCGTTTTGAAAACGTTTACACTGCTGTCACTCACAACATTTTCATAAGATCCTCCATTTTCCGCTCTGAGAACATTTTCACCGCCCTCGCTTGCAGTAATTGTTTCACGACTATAAAGCTTGCTATTGACACTTCCCTTCCCCAGATCATATGCTTGATGTAGCGCAAAACAGAAGCCCAAAACGATAAGCGAATTTATCCCTAATCTCACAACCTTTTCATTACAGGGATCAAAGGCCCAAGATGTAATGAAACGAAAAAAGCCGAAGCCCTTTTCCATAAGACCGTTCACAACATTCAGTATTTTACCCCATAAAGAATCCGAACCTTTCTTTCCACCAGGACCAGAATTCTTGTTAGGAACAACAATTTTGCGTTTCTGGTGATCAGCGTTTGGTAAAGCAGAAATTTCAGGGATGTTGCTTCTTACTGTGATATCTCTGAGAGCACGTTGAGGTGGCGGTGAAGGAGGCCTGTTTGCTTGTGCTGGGCCTGCAAATGGTGTTTGGTGGTTGAGATGCAATGGTATTGGTGGACGCGGAGCACCACTACCACTACGGTTCATACCCACAAGCCTGCAATCTCCCCTTACACGAGGAAAATAGTTAGCTCTAGAATATCGTCTTACCACTGAATCGCTCAAACTGGAGAAGAATTCCTCCGATCTTCTGCTATAATTTGGGAGAACCAACATCACCTTCACTGTGGGCAGTCCAGCTTTTCTCAACACCCACAGCCTTCTGTTGTCCAGAGACCACAGCACGCTTCTGTGGTTAACCACATGCAAAGGCATGAAGACTGCTGGACTCAACTGGTTATTTCCAATCTGATCGACTGCGTCATCTATGCGCTGATTTTCGTAAGGCTCTTTGAATGTATTTTTTATGGAGTTTTGGGTAAATCTCAGTTTCTCTGGGGAAACATCAGTTTGAGCCATCGGCTGTGATTATTGATCAAAACGCTTTTGAGTTGCAATTTCTGTTTCCTTTTTTTAATGGTGGAAGCGACCATCGAAATGGTGACCCTCAAGTAAGTGGGATGTATGCAGAGGAGTGTGGGAGAGTGTTTAGATCAAGTTAAAAGGACTCTGTACGAGCGTTGCTTTTGACTAGGTTTTATAAAGTTAACCGCGTGATTTGGAGCACTTTTGTTAACCGGTAGGCTATAGTTTGTAGTAGCTTTCACGTCTGCATATTGGGAATCACTTCCTCGTAACAAGCTCCCACGGTTTCCTTAAATTGTCACTTTTCTCAGTCACGTAGCTTCGTACATGCATTAATCTTGGATCAGATCGAATTGCTAGGATCAAATCAGATTGTACTTCTATTGATTTTGCTTAAAGAATTGTTCAAACAAGAGTGGATGTAAGGTAAGATGTACTTTCGAGTAAGTGTAGTAGAATGAAGGCAATGTCTAAATAGCAAACTAAATCGTAATGTAATGTATGTGCATCCATTACATACCCATATTACCTCCTTTCACTAGACAAGCTGGCAGCGTCATGTCTCCGCCAAAGATTGGCTATGAATAATTTATTAATACGATTTCTGTATCCTTATATTATCAATAAAATATAAATATAAAGGAATATAATTTAGGTATTATTATTATTATTTCATTTAATTTGTATAATTTTAATATTATTTATTTTATAGGTTTATTGAATTATAATACTTTGATTTAAAATAAAGAGATGATTTTAAAATATATTAAGATATAGATGTATTCTAATTTTTTTAATCTCAATAAAAGACATTTGTCATATATTTTATTAATTTTGAATTTAAAACTTTTACAATATTACACTATTCAAAGTGATATGGGAAAAAAGAATGGGGAAGAAAACTTATGATGTAGCCTGAGACATTATGTCCCCTTAACTATTACTTTCCCTTATATATTTCTTAAAACCATACAAATGGTTTTTTCATTGATATATTTAATTTTGATAATGAAAATCTTAGCTTCAATAAAATAATCTCTTCTTTTTATTTTTATAAAGATGAAAAAAATATTTCCTAAGCCTACAAAATATTTATATCTATACTCTATTATTATTATACTATTCTATTGAACTATATGATACCAATTTTTACTAATGTGTGTGTGCGCATGCAAATACGCATGCCTTTCAAATTCTAAGTAAAAGTAAAAGTTATGTAATGTTTATACTAATGCTTGAGTTCATGAATTAAGACTCAACACTTATTTCTTATGTAACCAATCTTATAAGAACATAACTTACAAAGGATAACATCATTACAAAGGCTAAACTAATTGACTTGAGAGAGACATAATTGATTTGGTAAACTACGCTAATTATAATAGTATTATTACTACCATAGGTCATCTAATGGATTTGGGGTTGTGATTCCACATATAACTCACTCTCTAAGGTTTATTGTACAATATTAGTGAATAATAATTCACTTCCATATAATGCTAAATGTCAATCACTTAGAATTATTGTACAACCATGGGTTGATCAATCAAGAATTTCGATGACATAGAAAAATACAATGAAAGAGATTCATCCTCAAGAGAAATCTCTTAGTATAATGCAAGTTATTAACATATAACAATTTTCACACAACATATATGACTGGACAAGGACCAAAATACTATGTCATTCTTAATAAAAACCTAGTTACCAAGATAAAATACATGACACACATTACTAGGTCACACAAAAATCTACAACATTTTAAGAGAAACTACATAGTCTCACCAATAATGAATTGTAAGTCATATGGTTACGCTTGTCTTGAGGTGTTTTGGTACACATCTAACTATGTCCTATATTTTATGTTGATTTAAAACTAGTTTGAAGTGCATGAATAACAATCTCAACTTTTCCAATTGAGCACAAAATACTTCAAGTAAACATGAGAAAAATAGGATGAAAACATTTAAGGTGAGAGATTATGAACAAAATAACATAATAGAAATTAATACAATAATGGGCTCAACCCAATACGAGAACTTTTGTGCCCCATATCACTAGCATGACGAGAAAGATATTCCCTAATGACATATCTATAAAGAAACTCAGGTGTGGAAACAACTTCCTACACTAATCTCTAAAGGAAAGTATTGTGCAAATTCTTTTTAAATCTTTACAATTTCAGATTCGTTAACTACTTTAACAAAGATATTGCAGCCATATACCATGCATACAAAAAATAGATAGAGAAGATTGAAACACATAAACACAAAGATATGCTGGTGAGGAAAAACCTTTCAGTAAAACAACCCCACCCCTCCAAAACCTGCACAATGTATTATCTTCAACACAAAGACTACAACACACTTGCAATGCAAGTTCTTTCAGAAGATGAGAGACTAGTCCAGGAACATAACAATACACCTATCAAACTTATGTCTCTCCCATAGAAGCAACATCATATATATAGACTCCTTAGGACCCAAAAAATACCCATAAAAGGAGTTTGGCATCCAACCACCAATACCCATGCACAAAGCCACATGTACATAGTTGTTACATGCAATCCCAAGAATAAGTGTCCATCCCTAGAATAGACTATGACAACTTGTCATAGAATCTGCCAAAAATAACTGTCACAAGAGAAGTGTAAGAGAATCTGTCATACCAACCTATTTTTGGCATATTCTCTTACACACACCAACCACTTCTTCTTGGGCACCCAAATAGGCCCAAGTCATAAGATGCTCTTACACCTGTCATAGCACATTCCTTAAATAGTTCTTACGCATCATAGGAATCCGTCATGACCGTTTCAGTCATGATCTCCTTACGCACAAGATGCCGACACATCAAGTGGAGTGACACATCAACATGCCAACTAGACATGTACACTCACACTTAATTTCATTATTTACAAAAAATACATTTACAAAACAAATAATAAGAATAGGAATTATCCAAGGTTGAGACACCTTATTCCTAACATTCTCCCACTTGTCGAACACCTTGTAAGAGCAACAAGAACATAATAGGAACTTAACCGCTATAGGCCAAAAGACCCATAGACTCTGAACACCATTTGAACTTCTTAGTGCCCACTGGTTTCATTAATGCATCTACAACATTCTTCACAGTATCTACCTTTTCCAAATTTACCTTTCCATCTTCCACCATATCTCTCACAAAGTGAAACTGCACATCAATGTGCTTCGTTCTGGCATGTAAAGTTGGATTCTTTGCAAGGAAAATATCGCTCCGGCTGTCACACCAAATAGTAATTTGTTATGCATCAACACCAACATCAGAACACAATCTCCTAAGCCAAATGGATTCCTTACAAGCATGAGTAGCAGCCATGTACTCAGCTTCTGTAGTGGACAAAGAAACCACAGGTTGTCACTTACTCATCCAACTGATAGCACCACCAAACATAGTGAACACATAAGCACTGGTGGATCTCCTGCTATCAATATCACCTGCCCAATCTGAATCCACAAACCCACGAATACAAACTGAATGTAGAGATCCAGAAGAGTTGCCATGATAACATATGGAGTAATCTGATATACCCTCAAATATCTGAATACTCGCTTAACTGCATCCCAATGTACACGTCCATGGTTAGCCATGAACCAACTTAGGACTCCCACTGCTTGGGCAATGTCTGGTCTAGTACAGACCATAGCATACATAAGACTACCAACTGCACTAGCATAAGGTACTCTACTCATGTCCTCCACCTCACTAGGAGATTTTGGACAATCATTTACAGATAAATTTGTTCCCACAGAAATAAGAACACAAAGTGGTCTACAATCTGCCATGCTGAACCTGTCCAACATAGACTTCACATACTTACTCTGACTCAACCAAAGTTTTCTGTTAGACCTGTCTCTACTGATTTCCATACCCAAGATGTACCTTACTGCCCCAAGATCTTTCATCTCAAACTGTGTTGACAACTGAGATTTAAAATCAGAAATCATACCCTTACCCTTCCCAAACAACAACATATCATCAACATATAATGCAACAATAAGAAGGCGATCATTTTCAACTCTGAAATAAACACAATGATCTAATTTCGATCTAACAAATCCAATTGACAACACAAAGGCATCAATTTTAAGGTACCACATCCTAGGAGATTGCTTCAAACCATATAGAGATTTCTTTAATCTGCAAACTAAGGATTCTTTACCTTTAACAATGTAGTGCTAACGCTGTGACATATAAATCTCTTCCTCCAAATCACCATGAAGGAAAGCTGTCTTCACATCCATCTGTTCTATCTCTAAATCATATGATGCAACAAGAGATAACATAAATCTAATGGATGTCAACTTTGCAACAGGAGAGAATATTTAACCATAATCTATTCCCTCTACCTGTGAATACCCCTTTGCAACCAATCTAGCTTTGTACCTTTCAACACTACCATTTGCACAGAATTTCTTCTTGAACACCCATTTACAACCAACAGATTTTCTCCCTTTAGGCAAAGGTACAAGGTCCCAAGTTTTGTTTTTCTCCAATGAAGCCATCTCATCATCCATAGCCTCAATCCAGAAACTTGCATCTTCCATGCCCAAAGCCTCTTTCACAGATCTAGGCTCATCAGTGTTAGTAATCAAAGCAAAAGCACACTTGGAATCTAACATAGAATAACCAAACCTTTCTAGTTGCTTTCTTTCTCTCGTGGATCTCCTCAAGGGCTGAGGTTGAGGTTGTTCTTCCTCTTCTTCTGAACTATCAGATTTGCTAGAGCTCTCCTCATCATTAGGCCCAACATGGTCTCTCTGTTCAGTCTTCTCAGGGGTAGAAGGCAACTGAACAACATCTTTTTCCTTTTCTTTTTCATCTGGTTGTAGCACAATAGGAGAAGATGTTAGCTCTTTGAAAATAACATTTCTACTATACAACACCTTACTAGTTACAGGATCCTAAAGCTTGTATCCTTTCACACCAACACTGTATCCGATGAAAATACATTTGACAGCTTTGTTTTCCAACTTAGATCTTTTCTCCTTTGGAACATGTGCATAAGCTTCACAACCAAAAACATGAAGATGTCTAATTGAAGGCTTCTTACCAGACCACACCTCCATGGGTATCTTACCAACAAGAGCTGATGTAGGAGATTTGTTAACCAGATAGCAAGTAGTGGCCACAGCTTCGGCCCAAAACCTTTGTTGTAAACCAACTCCACTAAGCATACTCCTAGCCTTCTCCATCAATGTCATGTTCATTCTCTCTGCAACTCCATTTTGTTGTGGGGTATAAGGAGTTGTCTTATGCCTCTTGATACCTCGTTCTTTACAAAATTGTTCAAACTTTGCTAAGAAAAAGTCACCACCATTATCAGTTCTCACACACTTAATCTTCTTACTAGTCTGATTCTCTACAAGGGCTTTAAATTGCTTGAACCGACTAAAGACTTGTGTCTTACTTTTAAGGAAATAAATCCAAGTCCTTCTACTGTAATCATCTATGAAAGATACAAAAAATACAGACTTGGAGATTGAAGGAACTTTTACAGGACCAAATACATCAAAATGAATGAGATCCAAAACATTAGAAGATTTGTGAGAAGTAGAGTAAAACTGAACACGATTTTGTTTACCATAGACACAGTGTTCGCAGAAGCCAAACTTGAGATTGCAATCATTTAACCCCTCAACGAGGTTTTTATTTTTTAGGGTTCTGAGACCCTTCTCACCAATGTGGCCAAATCTCATATGCCACAACATCATCTTTTCTGCAAGAAGCTTTCCTTCCAAAGTGTTTGCACCCTTAGGTACACTTACTACACTACCATCGGAACCCATTGCCACAGTCTTCTTTACTGCTTGTTCAAATGGTGGGGATGAAGTGATAGCCGCTCTCTTCTTTGAAATAGAAGAACTATTGCACTGAGCAATGCATGCTTCAAGCTGAAATAAAGTACCTCTCCTAGTACCTCTAGCGAGCACCATAGAACCTCTCATCATCTTGCATCCATCTTTTGAAAAGACAACTTGCACACCTACATCATTCAGCATACTTACAGATAATAGGTTTCGTGCCAAAATCAGAATGTGCATAACTCTGTTGATTCCCTTTACTCATCCATCAGGAAATCTGATAGTGACCCTTATGCGTCCAACTATCTTTAGGTGAGAATCATCACCCAAGTACACCTTTCCACCATCGAATTCTTCATATTTTGAGAACCAGTTTCGATGAGAGGTCATGTGAAAAGAAGCACCCGATTCTACCAACCACACATCATTAGATGCATGGGCTGCCAAAGCTACAATAAAAGCATCTCCATCTTCATGAGATTTTTCAGAAGCTAAATCTGAGCCTTTCTTCTTCTTCTTCGGTTCTTTGCAGTCCCTCCAGAAGTGCCCAGTTTTATCACAGTTCCAACATTTCACCTTGGACTTTCCAGGAGTCTTAGAACTCCCATGGGATTTGGATCTACCCTTCTTTGACTTGTTGTCATTATGCTTTCCTCTGTCGTTGGATCTCTCACGAACAACAAGGGCTTCCTTAGACGAATCCGAAGTCTTTCTTCGCATCTCCTCAAATAGCAGTGAAGACACCACATCATCCATACGGAATGTGACTATAGTACTTCTGAGAGCCATCACAAGATGGTCCCATGAATCCAGCAAGGAACAAAGCAGGGTCATACAATGATCCTCCTCCTCGATCTTGGCACCGGATGACGCCAACTATGCAATCAATAAATTGAATGCGTTGAGATGATCAGTTATGGATCCACCTTCCTCCATTCTTAAAGAATACAACTTCTTTCTCAGGAACAACTTATTCACCAGAGATTTGGTCTGATACATAGACCCAAGCTGTTTCCACAAAGAATTTGCAGTAGTCTCATCAAGAACATTCAGAAGAACGACATCTGCTAGATAGAGTCTGATGAGACCCTTAGCCTTCCAATCCTTGATCTCCCAATCCGCTTGAGATATCGCTGCAGGTTTCACATCAAGTGAAGTAGCCTCCCATAGATCACGGTCTTCAAGCATGTCTTTTATCTTGAGTTTCCACAACTCGAAATTAGTGCCACTAAATTTCTCCACGTCCATTCTATTGTATGAGGAACTTGCCATCTCAATCTGCAAATAAGATTCAGAATGCTCTGCACAAAATTCTCACTCAACTTGAGATTAGCTCAAAAAACCCTACCCAACAACTAGGATCAAAAGTTGATCAGGCTCTGATACCACTTGTAAGGAAACTCAGGTGCGGAAACAACTTCCTACACTAATCTGTAAAGGAAATTATTGTGCAAATTCTTTTTAAATCCTTACAATTTTAGATTCGTTAACTACTTTAACAAAGATATTGCAACCATATACCATGCATACAAAAAATAGAGAGAGAAGATTGAAACACATAAACACAAAGATATGTCGGTGGGGAAAAACCTTTCGGTAAAACAACCCCACCCCTCCAAAACCTGCACAATGTATTATCTTCAACACAAAGACTACAACACACTTGCAATGCAAGTTCTTTCAGGAGATGAGAGACTAGTCCAGGAACATAACAGTACACCTATCAAACTTATGTCTCTCCCATAGAAGCAGCATCATATATATAGACTCCTCAGGACCCAAAAAATACCCATAAAAGGAGTTTGGCGTCCAACCACCAAGACCCATGCACAAAGCCACATGTACATAGCTGTTACATGCAATCCCAAGAATAAGCATCCATCCCTAGAATAGACTATGACAGCTTGTCATAGAATCCGCCAAAAATAACAGTCACAAGAGAAGTGTAAGAGAATCTGTCATACCAACCTATTTTTGGCATATTCTCTTACACACACCAACCACTTCTTCTTGGGCACCCAAATAGGCCCAAGTCATAAGATGCTCTTACACCTATCATAGCACATTCCTTAAATAGTTCTTACGCATCATAGGAATCTGTCATGACCATTTCAGTCATGATCTCCTTACGCACAAGATGCCGACACATCAAGTGGAGTGACACATCAACATGCCAACTAGACATGTACACTCACACTTAATTTCATTATTTGGAAAAAATATATTTACAAAACAAATAATAAGAATAGGAATTATCCAAGGTTGAGACACCTTATTCCTAACAATATCCCAAGTTCTATTGTCAAAATAAAAATTAGATAACAAAAACACTTTTTTCATAGGTCAATAACTATTGACATGAATTTTAGTACCTCCAAGAATGTGTCATTAATTATTCCTCAAATTTTATTTGAGAGAGAACTGATCATTAAGAGTTATTTGAAATACCCAGAGTTATATTTGGAACATAGTGTTAGTATGTTGTTTCCATATTGCAGTGAAATACTTGTTTTTTAAGGTCCTATAACACCACAAGGTGGCTAGTGATTTAATAGCATCTTATAGTGGCCAAATATAAAGGGTATCAATCTTATTTTATTAAAGAAACCATTAATTTTCACATAGTTTTAGAAAAAGCCCAAATGGTTCTACTTCCTTTTGAACTACATCATGTCTTTCATTAAGTAATCACTAATTACATGTAGATCATTTGCATATGTTAACATGTTATTGCATTCATTGTTCATATTTCTTTTAATCATGTTACAAGTGGGTGGAACAACTCAAGGAAAAAATTGAGCATCATAAAAGGTGAACAATGAGTGTTTTATTTGGATGAGGGTTTTATTTATTCTTTAGACCTATAATATTCCCAATAAAATTTTCCATTTTTTATACCTCAAATTTGTTTACGCTCCTTTTATCCGAATTGCGTGGCATGCTACTACATACTCTACTTATGATGAAAGTGTAACAATCAATTTTTTCTTTGATTTCCACTATACCACACTTGTTTCAAAATGGAATACACTAGCACTTGCACCTATAAGAGGTTCAAGGAATAAGCCGATAAAAAATTAAAAAGAAAATTTAATTGAATGAAATTTAAAAAATATAGTTTTGTTGTTTAAAAAATGTAATAATGGTTTGTGATTGCACATCGTAATTCCTTAGGTAATTCTATCTGTAATCTTGTTGATGGATAGATCGATGTGTTAATCCACAATTTGAATGACAATGATAGAGAAATCATATCACATACAAACCCATGATTTTTTAAAGTGAACCTTCTCATTGCTATTCAATAGATTCAAATAGATTCTTAACCTTTAAAAAATGTTGTAGTTGCATTCATGTGAAAATCATATGAACAATGGAGCTACTATATAAGAATAATGAATTTCAAAATCAAATTTCAATACTACCCATTTTCTCTACTCTCTAGCCAATTTACAAAGTAAAATAAATATAGTATAATATAATATATTGATGAATCAATATAATAATATTAATAAATTATTGAATATAATAAATAATAAATAAGTAATCACACTATAATTATAATCTATTATTATTTATAATATATTATTCATATAGTAAATATAAATAAACAAAATAGCATAATATAATCCAAAAGACATGACTTTTGGAAGAAAAAAAAAGGTATAAGAAAACAATTATGAGGAAAAAGAAAAAAAATATGAAGGAGAAAAGTAAAAGATAAAAGACTTTCAGTGAAAATTCAACATGGTGGCATGTCATTTAATATAAAAGAATTAATGTTAATTAAATTATATATATATATATATATATATATATATATATATATATATATATATATATATATATATATATATATATATATATATATATATATATATATATATATATATATATATATATATATATATATATATATAAAGGAATGCATTTCGGTTATATATAAAAATTGACTGTAATATATTTGATGTCTTTTAAATACATGTGCAATTAAGATTTATGAAATTATGTTATAGGCATCATATGTTTTTTTGGATTTCTTATAAATCTGAATATATAATTATGTAATTGACATTAATTTTTGGTACATTTATATGTCCACCCAAATTGATGATATGGGACCATAGAGAGAATGAATCTTATATTCATTAAGAGATGGATCCCATATCAAGAGGGGACTAGAGCAAATTGTTATAGTTTCCCTAGTCTCGAGATTGTTATAATCTCATGTAGGCAGTATATATATTGATTGTCAGTCATATGCATATGTGTAGGCTTGGAATGCATTTATTGCTTCCAAGAGATTCTTATGGGCGGTGCTCTATGGGATGATAGCCCAGTTGCTTAGAGTGGATCTTATATCCCTCAAGCCAAGAATCTAGAATTTTGTGAAGCCCAACCTAGAGGCAACCATAAGAATCAATTCCCCCCCTACTAACTTAGAGTAGAGTATGAGTCATGTAAATATTGTTTAATATTTTGTACTAACGTTAGTTTTGCAGAAAATTATAAAAGGAGAAAAAGACGGGACATTATAGTGGTATCAGAGCATAATACTGCCATCTTGTGGAAGTTAGTTCATGCAAACGTATAAATGGAAGAATGGGACAAAGGCTATTGTCGAGCAATTAGCAAACAAATTAAGAAGTTTCATGGAGAAAACTAATGAGAGATTTGAACAAACCAATCAATTGATCCTTCAAGCCATCCAAAAAATGAGTAATAACAATAACCACAATGCCGAACCCCTTCTATAGTAGGAAGAGATATACACTCTAATCATTTTGAGAATGAGCCCTCAACCCAATTAGATTTCACCATGAGGCCAACTATACCATCATCTTTTCCAAGATGAAAAGACTTGGGTAGAGGATATAGATCTCCCAATGAGAAGCCTTCAATAGAGGATATCTCTGATAAGATGAAAGACCTTGGATAGAGGATATCTATTCCAAGATGAAAAGCCTTGGGTAGATGATATCTCTACCAAGATGAGAAGCCTTGGATATAGGATATCTCTTCCAAGATAAAAGGCCTTGGATAGAGGATATCTCTTCCAAAATGAAACCTTGGGGTATGCGCTTTAGAGAAGATGGTGAAATAACCAAGGATGGTTCTAGAATCACTCTTATATCATTCAGAACCCTGGAGATCCTCAAGAGGGCTAGGGAACCCGATCTGGTAGACTTCCCCTAAGGATTTGATAACATTAGGAAGAAAGATTTAAATTATTTGTGAGGATAGATCAATGACATTCTTGGAGTGAGTGTCAAGATTTGATAAATGACATTCTTGGATTGAGAAACATCTATCAGAAGGGAAGGAAAGTGCTACAACAAATTAAGTTCAGGGTCATTCGATGGGATATCAACATAGAAAGACACCACTCACACCAAAGGTTCAAATTGCTTGAGGACAAGCAATTTTGAGAAGGGTGGACTGTGATGTCCCCATTTTGAAATAGAAATTAATATTTTGTAAAATAATAAAATAATATATAAGCATACTAATTTATTATTGATATAAAATATTATAAAAATAATACTAAAAATATGAGATATAAAATATAGTATAAGATAATATATTGATGAATCAATATAATAATATTAATAAATTATTAAATATAATAAATAATAAATAAGTAATCACACTATAATTATAATCTATTATTATTTATAATATATTATTCATATAGTAAATATAAATAAACAAAATAAAATAATATAATCCAAAAGACATGACTTTTGGAAGAAAAAAAAAAAGGTATAAGAAAATAATTACGGGGAAAAAGGAAAAAAATACGAAGAAATAATATGAAAACTTGGGAGAAAATAATATAGGAGAAAATGAAGGAGAAAAGATAGGAGAAAATGAAGGAGAAAAGATAGGAGAAAATAAAGGAGGAAATGTAGGAGGAACTTAAGGGAGGAAAAAAGAATATATGGAAAACAAAGGAGAGTAAAAGATAAAAGACTTTCAGCAAAAATTCAACATGGTGGTATGTCATTTAATATAAATAAATTCTTTATATATATATATATATATATAAATAAATTCTTTATATATATATATATCAATAAATTCTTTATATATATATATGTATATATATATATATAATTAATATTAATTACTTTATATATATATATATATATAAAGAATTTATTTATATTAAATGACATACCACCATGTTGAATTTTTGTTGAAAGTCTTTTATCTTTTACTCTCCTTTGTTTTATATATATATATATATATATATATATATATATATATATATATATATATATATATATATATATATATATATATATATATATATATATATATATATATATATATATATATATATATATATATATATATATAAAGGATTGCATTTCTATTATATATAAAAATTGTCTGTAATATATTTGATGTCTATTAAATACATGTGCAATTAAGATTTATGAAATTATGTTATAAGCATCATATTTTTTTTGGATTTCTTATAAATCAGAATATATAATTATGTAATTGACATTAATTTTTGGTACATTTATATGTCCACCCAAATTGATGATATGGGACCATAGAGAGAATGAATCTTATATTCATTAAGAGATGGATCCCATATCTGGAGGGGACTAGAGGAAATTATTATAGTTTCCCTAGTCTCGAGATTGTTATAATCTCATGTAGGCAGTATATATACTGATTGTTAGTCATATGCATATGCGTAGGCTTGGAATACATTTATTGCTTCCAAGAGATTCTTATGGGTAGTGCTCTATGGGATGACGTGTCGATAGCCCGGTTGCTTAGAGTGGATCTTATATCCCTTAAGCTGAGAATCGGAAATTCTATGAAGCCCGACCTAGAGGTAACCATAAGAATCAAATCCCCCCATTACTAACTTAGAGTAGAGTATGAGTCATGTAAATATTGTGTAATATTTTGTACTAACGTCAATTTTGCAGGAAATTATAAAAGGAGAAAAAGAAGGGACATTACATAATTAGCTTGGTTGTTGTCATCCATTGAGAAAGCTTGATGAAATATTTCAGTTCCATTAACATGTCTTCTAGGCTCTAATAAAAATAATTACATAAAAATTATAATTTATTAATAAAAATAGTTATATAAAAACTATAATTAATTATAATACAAATGTTTTTGGAATTGATTGTATTCAAATTTTTACATCAATTTTCTGATCATGGAGTGTGACCTATCATAAAAATGCAAGAGAGATCAAGGAGATAAAAATGATGGATCATAGAGAGTGATCCCAAATGTTGATGTAAAACCTCACATACAATCGGCTCGATGAGAATTTGTAATATACTTATGAATTGTGGAAATATGATAGATCTTAGAATTAATTAATTATTACTATAATTTCAAACGTAATATTTTTAAATTTTGTAAGAGTTGTGACTTTTGACAAATTTTTTGAAACAAGCATTATATACAATATAATAATAGCAATGGGGAAAACAAAACCATAAATAGTCTCCATACCTTTTGACATAATAAAATGAAAAGCCCTCCTACCAAAATGCCAATACAACTCAACTTACCCCTACATATTTATGCCCTTCTTGAACAAGGTCGAAGCTACTATGAAGATAACCGCAATTGCAAGTCCATTACATATTCAACCAGTCATTCTGCCTCCAAATCCACAAAGAAAAAATGCATAGCTCTTAAGCATGTTGTAGCTACCATTGCTAATGTACACAAGGCCATAGTAGATGTTGCCACCCTTCTCTACCATCCTTCTTACCTTCCCAAAGCTCCTCATTTTGGGCAAAAAGAACCTCTACTTTTGATCCACCAATGTTGGGTTATGTACCAAGTTGATTTGATACTTCAGTCTCTGATTGTTGCCTTTTTCTAAAGTCATTGGACTTTGGATCAACACATGCAAAGCCCTATAAATCCTCCAACAACTACAAATAACACACATCAATTATGTTAAGAGTTTGGACCGTAGTGTGTGACTATCAAAGCAAGTGTCAAAAAATCATTATAACCTTTGAATTATCATAAGATCATTAACAATATACAATATATCCTCATGACCATTCAATATTCATAATTTTATATTTCATGTCATTTGTCCATCATCCAACTAATTTCGCTACCTGTCTAATTCATCAACATGCAATCAACAAAACCAAAATCCACCCTCTAGAGATTGTTGAACAAAAAACCTTATAGCTCAACATACCCTAAAAATACCCCCCAAAAAAGGATTAACAAATATTCTAATTTCTTCCCAAAACAACAAAATTCAATTTTTGCCAACTGAATTTCTCTAATTGACTTTACCCATATGAATGGAATTCTTGTTCCTGCTCCCCATTCTAGAAAAAAAAATTCCAAACTTTGTCAGTTGCCAAAAAAATAGCCTAAATTTGGATCTCGTAAGTCCTTTAAGAACATAAAAAATTAAACTTCCAAATAAGCCTCTACATTCAACCTTACCGATGTTTGTTGAATCCTAAAACCAAAATGATCTTCTACTCGACTCAAAACCTCCACAAATTTCACATGCAAACCTTGTAGTTAATCCAAAAACTACCAATGCACAGAAAAATCCACATCATAAACTAATAAAACAATATACCTTCATCCTAAATTTTCAGCCACATGGGTACATTTTTTTTTTCCGATAATTTTACATCATGATTGCATACAAGAAGCCAAGGATGCCAACAACTATCCATTAAGCAATATTTATTAAAAATCCAGAATTTCATAGGGTGGAGAAGTTTCGTAAATCACATAATAAACTTTGTAGCACGACCCAAAGGAGCTCAATCACAAGCATTTAATGACAATAAATATATTATTTTGGTCACACGCAAGTGATCGTTCAAAGAAATAACACATTAGAGATTTGGGGATTGAAGCTCAATATTCACTTTGCCAATGTTGTACGTCTCTCATAAATTTGTGTTTGGCGTCACGTCATGTGAAAGTGTACTGTGTGAAAATGTGGCAATGGCTAAAGGTGCGAGGATTTGCACCTTGGAATACCGTGCCCCTGCATGCCATAAGGTACGAGTCAGAGCTGTAAACAAACTGCTCTGCAGTTTTGATTTACGCAAAACCGTGCAGTCATGTAAATGACGTGTAGTTATTTTTTTTCAATTTTAATTTTATGAAATGCAACAGTGCCTAATTTTTTTAGGCTATTTTAATTTCAATTTTTTTATATTTAGTTTATCTAAATCAGTATTTTTTAAAAACTTTTATAAAATGTTTTATTTTAATTTCTTTCTTTTAAAAATTAACTTATTATTTTTACTATTTTTAATGTTAGTATATTAAATATTAGTAATTAGCTTACTTAAATAACTATTAGATATTAGATATTAGATATTAGCATACTTAAATATTTAACTATGCTAATAGTTAAATATTTAAGTATGTTAATATTTAAGTATGCTAATATCTAATAGTTATTTAAGTATATTACTATTTTTAATTTTTAATGTTAGTATATCTAATAGATATTAGTAGAAAATAGTATATAGCTAACTATTAATAGTTTATAATCAATTATTAATATATTATATTTATTTTTTATTAATATGATGTTTAAAATTATATATAGAATATATGTTAAAGAATATAAAAATTTTACAATGTATTTTATTTTTAAAAGTTAAATAATAGCATTATTAATAGTTTATAGTTAATTATTAATATATTATATTTATTATTTTATCAATATGATCTTTAAAATTATGTATAGAATATATTTTAAAGAATATAAAAAAATTGTTTTAAGATGTATGAATATGAAAATTTGTTAATATTATTTATATCTTTTAATAAAATATTAAATAATGGTAAATTATGAATAAATATAATTATTTTTAAATTATATATGTACATGAATTATAAATCAGAGATTTGATAAGTAAAGTATTGTCAAAAAATTAAAATGATTTAAAATTTAAATACTAAATCAGTCCTATTCTAACTAGAAAGTATTAACATTACTAATATTTAACTTAAAAAAAGCACAACACATAATAATGTTAATACTTTCAGTTAAATAATACTTATGCTAATACCTTACTTACATTTTAGTAAGGGGAGGAAGCACAAGAAATATGAGGCCACATCATCATATGCTAAGGTCTTCAATTAAAAAAAAAATGGTCTTCAATCCAAAAATAATGAGTCAAATACGCACTAAGTCATATTTTATTTCTTACTTTTATAAGATATATACCGTAATAAAAAATATTAAATTAAATCAACAGATTGTTATTTTTAAATAATATATATTATGTTATAATATGATTATAATTAAAATAAATAAAAAAATAAAATCTAAACATATAAATAATAATTGAAAATTAATAAATAATTAATCATTAATAAGATATTATTAATAAAATTACATGTTATATGATATCATTAATTATATAGTTAATAAAATATGATATCATATAATTATATATGCTAATTAATCATTAATATATGATATTATTAATTATATGATATCATTAATAATTTTTTTTATTTTTTATTTTTAAGCAAAAGCGGTGTAACCACCATATTTTATTAATCTGGTTCAATAACTCCCCCGTGGAAGAACCAGTAAGAAACCCCGAGATCATAGTTATATACATGCATATATCCGAGGATATATAAATACATAAATATTACATATTTCGAGCAATATGTCAATATTTCTAATCCAGTTTTAGATCATACTCCAAAAAGCCTTCAAAAGTGCCCTAATGATGACAACATGTACAGTACGCTGATTGTGTGAATTTTTCCTATGACAACAACATTTTATACATCTAACCACCACCAAACTCCAAGCCAGTCGGATGTGTATTAAGGTCAGGGACCCGCAAAAGAGCTCGCATGCTACCAGAGAAGACGCAGGGAAGATGTGGATTTGGCAGCTCCATGATGTCTAACACAGCATTAACCTGAATGCTGACTTTGTTTGCCAAGTGAAACCCCAAACGCCTCTTCGAGAATCGAAGTGCATTTTTTACAAATTGAGCATCTTGCGAACAGAGGGAGCGTTTAATACTTTCATAGATTAGAAAGCAATCATGATTTGAGAGCAGCTCATGATGCGAAAATAGTCCACCAACTAGCGCCAAACCATCCCATAGTTCATACTGCTGAACAGCCCTCGAGATCGCATTGTGAGCCAGCGAAGACACCAAAGACATTGACTGGGATAAGTCCATCACATTGCAAATGCTCCACGAATGAGAGTCCAGTATGTTGAAGGACGTGGATGCCAGCAGGACAGTTTTTAATCTTCCTTGTCCACCATACTTCTTTCTACCACAGGCTTTCGCAATGCCTTGTCGCATGATCGCAAGGCTTCTCTCTCCTCTCTTGCGATCATGCGACCACACTCCTTTCCACCTCTCTGCATTAACTGCCCCTGCTTCCGTCCACCTTCCGCACCTACCACTGGTTGTGCCTCATGCCTTATTGCATGATCGCATGGCTTCATTCCCACCCATGCAATCATGCGACCTCTCTACTTGCCCAACTCTTTTTGAACCGCAACCACCGATTTAAATGCGATTGCCTAAAGCTTGCCCGATTTTATTTTCTATATGCAAACCTGCGATAATTTTGTGTGGGGCCCTCTCCTTTCACCTTTTCGCATGATCGCATAACCCTTATTTGGTTTATGCGATCATGCGACAACCTCAAATATTTTGCACTGCCTAATGTTTTTGGCTAGGCTCTTTTTCCTTATGTGATAACTTTTGCTAATGTTCCAAAGCGCGTGGGTCCCCTCTATTGCTCTTGTCGCATGATTGCGTGCGCATTATTTTCTTCATGTGATCATGCGACCAGCCCATTTTTCATCCGCCAACTACTGTATTAAATGTAGTATATTTTATATTCCTTTTTCTCTGACGTTTCTCTCATTCGGATGTAATCCAGGGCATTTCAAGAACTTTCTAAAGGAAGAATATTTTGTAAACAAAAGGAATGTTTTGTAGTTCAGTCATATACAGAAATATAGATGATATTCTGAGCATTGGCAGCTTTAGGCACAGTCTATAAATCAAAAAATTTGGCATTAATATATACTCTGTTTACTCTGTTCTGTTATCCAGTATTGTAATGTGTGTATCTTCCTCCATCAAATTACTCTCTTCCCCAACAACCAGTTGAATTGCATCCCTTATTGCTTGTGATTGGCATATAAACATTGATGAAAATGAGCCCTCATCGATGTGAGATGGCAAAACCTCTTCCAAAAGTTCCAATCGCATCCTAACTCTGTAATTTTTGGGCATGACTTCATGGTGATAGCAGGCACATTGTCTGCATTACATCACCTGACTAACCTACAAATCCATTGGCTCCCAGCTTGTAACTCGACAATGAGTGCTGGATATGATCAAAAGCCCACATATTTGTAGCTGTAATAAATTGCCAAGTACAGCCAAAATAAAATCAGGATATCCCAAGTGTGAGCGAGATTATGCATAAGTTTCAATGTCATTTTTGGAACTTGGGATTCTGTGAATAGTACACTGATTAAACTTTATCAACCACAAACACATGTGTGCCGATGAACTTGCAGATGGGGAAATGGATATGCTTGCACAAATGATACACAAGCAAGTTGTGTTTTTATTAAAAGTTATTAAAATTTATATCTACTATGTACTTCTCACATGCCAAATACTATGGCATATGAAAATTGTCCGCGCCTCCCATTAAACACACAAATGGAATTGTACTTGGGGCAAATACATAAACCGTTTATGCATACATCTGTTAAAGAACAAACTTCACATCCGGACATTTGAGGCATCAACTGCAAATGACACTATTTCTTGACTATAGATTTCCTTCAACTTGGCATCGTGATTAATAATTGAATCATCATTAATAGCCACTAGTTCATACCCATCACAACCTTTGTTTGCCAGATGGTCTGCTAGTCTATTACCCTCTCTAAGCATGTGAGAGATCTGAACTTCTTGAAATGAATCCAGTAACAACCAAATCTGCTGAAGGATGTATGATAGTTTCCAGTTATGGGATATTCTGCTTATACATGCTGATATAATCACTATTGAATCTCCCTCTATTTGAATCTGTCGGAAGCCTCCATTTTTTGCTAATATTAGACCTTCTAATAATGCCTTGGCCTTAGCCATATTGTTTGTGCCATCAGGAAGCATGCAACATTTTACTGCTAGTAATATTCCTTGAAAATTTCAAATACAAATTCCCACCCCTGATTTACCTGGATTCCCTCTTGAGGAGCCATCAAAGTTAATCTTGCTAAACCCTTTGGATGGCGGCATCCACTTAATCCCTTCTCTGTCCAGCATTTTATTTGGTTTTGGTTGATAACACCAACCAAAGGGAGCATGTATTTGTTTCCACTCTCACAATATAAACGAGTCCCATGATGTCATAATTAGATTATGTTTAAGCTTATTATGACTAGCATTAACTAGTTCTGATATCGATCTTTCTATTTGAGCTGTGACCACTTGGATTGTCAAAAATTATCTGCAAAAGATTCTTTTATTTCTCTCCCACCAAATTTCCCAGACCACTATTGCTGGAGTGCACTTCCAAATTGCTAAAAAAAGGGAGGATGAATATAGTTGTGGCCATGAGTCAAACAGGTCCCTTAGCTTGCATGGAAGAGGAGTTGGATATTGTAACTTTCTAAGGACAAAATGCCAGCATTCTTGAGCAAATTCACATTTTAAGAATAGGTGGTCTGTGTCTTCTTGATGATTATCACAATGCAGACAATTAAAAGGCTGAGCTATATTAAGTCTCTGAAGCCGCTCGCTTGTTAATGCCCTATTATTCAAAGCTAGCCAAGAAAAGCATCCTGCTTTTGGTAATGTTAGATTATTCCAACAGAAGGAATAAGCACGGGATGGTTTCTTGGTTGCGTCTCTCTACTGAATAAGTTTATATCCATCCTTAATATTAAAATTCCCATCTGCCCCCGGTGCCCAAATCAAATTATCCTCCAAGTTTGATAAGTAGATCAGTCTTTGAGACAAGATTTTCTGAAATAATTGAATCTGTTGTGGTGCGAGAGGTAGCTCTTGGGGGTCTTTCCAAATTACTTTCCTTGAGTGTAGGCATGTAGCAGATACATATCCAATTAAGTAAATACCCCAAAAATTTTTTGCTACAGAGATAATATCCTCCATTCCAATGTCATTTTTACTAATCAAAGGTGGTGCCCCACTCCATGAGTCACACCAAAACTTGACTGATTGACCATTATTGACTTCCCATGTAATATACTTGCATATTAAATCTTTGGAAGAGATCATGAAGTCCCAAATGGCTGACCCTTTAGGGGGGTCAGATAGCGATATAATTCTAGCCGGGTTAGAATCATCTAAGTACTTGGCTTGCATAATTTGGCACCAAATATTATGTGGCTTAGAATACATTTGCCATACTAATTTGCCCCCAAATGCTATGTTCTGCTTTTGTAGATGATGAATCCCTGCCCCACCCAGCTGCTTAACTTGTGCCAATTTCTCTATCGAGACTAAAGGGATTTTCTTTACTCTGTTCATGTTCCCAGTCCATAGAAAATCTCTAATCAGTTTCTGAATTTTTTGAATGACCGACATAGGAGCCTTGAGGACTGATAAGTAATAATTGGGGATTGCTGAGAGAACTGTTTTGATTAAAAGTATTCTACCTAAGAGAGACAACCACCTTGCTTTCCATGCAACCACCCTGGCTTTAATCCTTTTGATGATTGGTGTCCAATAATTGATTTTATTTGCCCCCGTGAAAAATGGGATACCAAGGTAGACTGATGGAAGGAAATCCACTGAAAATCCAAGAAGGTTAACAATTTTATTAGATAAAATTTGATTTGTATTAAATAGATATATCTTGGATTTGAGAGGATTAACTCTCTGATTTGATGCTATAGTATACAGGTCCAAGGTTTCTTTGATTTGCCTGGCCTCCCTGATGTTTGATGTACCAAATAATAATGTATCATCAGCGAAAAGTGAGTGAGTCACTAAAATATTTGTTTGACCAATTTGCACACCCAGCCACTTGCCTGATGCTTTCTTCTGAAGTATGAACCTACTAAATGTCTCTACCATTAAAATGAATAAGACTGGTGATAAAGGATCCCCCTGCCTAACTCCTTGTGTAGATGAAAAATAACCCGTCGGAACACCATTTGTCAAAATTGAAAAAGATGCACTTGAAACACAAGCTTTTACCCATTTACACCAACTTCTTGAAAATCCAAATTTTTGTAGGACCTTAATGAGGAAATCCCAGCTAACTCTGTCATATGCTTTCATCATGTCTAGTTTAATAACGAAATGTGCTGATTTACTATTGTGGATAGAATGAAGAACTTCATGAGCCACTAGAGCTCCTTCCATTGTCTCTCTACCTGGAACAAAGCCCCCTTGTGGATGCGAGAAAATCTTAGGGATAAGGTACTGCATCCTTAAATAAATAGCCTTTGTGATGATTTTATAGATAGTATTGCATAAGGATATCGGTCGGAAGTCTGCAAATGTCTTTGGATTTTGCACTTTTGGAATAATGGCTATATTAGTGGTGTTGAAGTTTTTCAACATGGTCTTTTTGGTCCTTGATTCTTCTATAACATCCAATAATTCCCATCCAATCCAGTCCCAGCATACTTGAAAGAATAGAGCAGTAAAGCCATCTGGGCCTCGGGCTTTGTTCGGAGGCAAGGAAAAGACCACTTTTTTTAATTCCTGAATGGTAAATGGAGCCATGAGTTTTAAATTTTCCACTGTTGAAATCATGTTGGGGATTGCCTCTAGCAGTTCCTCCATTGGAGGTGGTAGTGGACAAGCAATGGCAAGAGGGGCTAACAAATTTTGAAAAAATTTGACCCCTTCATCTTGTATGCTTTGAGGTTCTGACAATAAGATGCCATTGTCAGCTTTGGTTATAGAGAGAATACGATTGCTCATTGTTTTTAGTTTAGCTGACGCATGAAAGTATTTTGTATTTCTATCCCCCTCTTTTAGCCAAAGTTCTCTTGACTTCTGCCTCCAGTATTCCTCTTCTCTACTGCATATTTCCTCCCACTCCTGTACTAGACTTTTTTGAGTAGCGAAGGAGTCATTATTCATCCCTTTTTTTATAATAGTGTTATATATGTCCTCTAATTTGGCCTTGATTGTTTCTTTCTCTTTAAAAATATTCTTAAATATCATCTCATTCCATTTCTTGATCCACTGTTTGGTGAGCTTCATCTTGTGTGCAAACTGGTACATTTTAGTTCCATCTATTGCGGGCACTGAATTCCAACAATGCTTAAGTGAATTCAAAAAACTTGGGTGGCGTAACCACATTCTTTCAAACTTGAATGATGGTCTATGTTGGAAATCTTGTTTTGTTACTATCATGTACAAATGCAGACAAATTGGGAAATGATCTGAACCTAGTTGTGGTAGAATTTCTGAGTGAAATGTAACATTGACTAATTTCCAGCATTGGGAGAGGAGAAATCTGTCTAATCTGATCACTATTTGAGAGAAGTCAGCCCTTTTGTTGGTCCATGTAAATGACCCATTTGATGGCACAACATCCATTAGGCCATTATCTTTAACAAAATTTGCAAAGTCCTGAATTGTCCTCATTGGTGGACAAATTCCACCCATTTTTTCTGACAGTTTTAAAATGGCATTAAAATCCCCCCCCATTATGATATGTGTGTCTGATTGAAGTTGTAAAAACTGAGTAATCTCTGACCACAATCTCAATTTGTCTTGGGTTGTTGTGGGCCCGTAAACATTAAACAATAATATTTTAGTATCAAAACATTCCAATCTGATGGCTTGCCAATTATCTTTCTTCTCAATAATTTGGACTTGAAAAAGATTAGTATCCCAAAGGATAGCTAGCCCACCTGATGCACCTATCACTGGACTATGAATAGCATTCCATTTTGTCCATTTCCCAATAGTTTTGTTAAAAACCTCATCTGACATCTTTGTTTCTTGAAGTAGTATAATATCCACTTTTATAAAATCAATTTCTAGCTTGATTCTATTTCTTTTGTCAGAGGCATTGAGTCCTTTGACATTCCAAGATGCTATCTTCATTGCTGACAAGGAGAACCTTTTGTTCTCCTCATCAATCTTTTGGAAGGTGTGAACTTCCCATCCATTGTTGATTGAATTCCAGCTTCAATTTCTTCTTTGACTATAGTACTTTTGGGCTTTCTACCTCTTTTTTTTGGTGAAGCCTTGGCTTGTGCTTGATCTAATGGTGATTACTCAATTGATAGTGACATATTAGGGTCAAAAGCCATAGGCCCTGCTCCTACAACACAAGTGGTATTGTTTGGGCCATCACATATTTTCTGATTAGTCCCATCAATAGCCAAATCTGGATCATCATGCAATTCCTGGTCATATCCTGCTAGGTTTTCCTCTGATGTAGGAAATGTGTTACTTGTAATACCCCAAAAATGGGCTATAAGTTCATTAACCTCCTACATCGATAATTCAAACGAAATCGACATCAAAGTCCTAACCTAAGGCACATCTAACATCATCGAATCATAATTGATTATCTTAAATTCTGCATCGGGGAATATTCCTAGTAATATTCCTAATTATCTTAATTATCTTTAATTTAATGATTATTTGGCGATAAATCACATTTATCCTAAGTTTGATTAATTGAATATTTTCATATTTAATTAATTAGATTTAATATTTGCCACTTAATTGTGTAATTAAATTTAATTCTATCTATTATTAATTGTATTATTTAATTTTGACAATAAATCAAAATTTCTATCTTTAATTGATTAAATTCTTATTTAATTAATTAAAGCATGTTGTCATTATTTAATAATATAATTTTTAATAAAAGTTTGGTAAAATAGTTAATTAACCCATAAATTAATTATTTTATTTCAAAAATCAGTTGAGTTGAGGATAAATCACTTTATTTATTTATTTAATTCTTAATTATTATGCATATTCAAAAGAAACAGTTAAACTCCAAATCAGAAAATCAATGCAAGTTATTGACTTTTTGGAACTCAACATCCTTTTGGAGTTCAAAAAGCTGATCTAAACTCTAATTTGAGTTAAAAAGCTATTTTTGCATGATTTTGAGAATTAACTATCTTTCATGATCAGATAACTCAAAAATCAAGATGAGTTAATTTGAGTGATTTATGGCTTTTCCCATGCACCTCCAAAGCCTTAGATTTCTATAAAAACAAGGCTCATCTCTTCATAATTCATCTCTCAATAATCTCTCAAATTTGCATCCAAATCATCTCATATTTTGCACAATCATGCTGGAGAATTGGAATTGAAGAATCAAAGCTCTTGCGAATCGACATCTTTGTGAGATCAATCTTATTTTTGCATTCATATTTCATATCATTCTTAGATAGTTTCATATCAATTTCATCTAGCATAGATTCATATCGGTTTTTATCATTCTTATTGCATAGAAAATATAAAAAAAATAGCTTAATTGCATTCAATTTCATATCCATCGTTTGCATTCAAATCCTTCATTTAGGTGTCGTTTAGGTCACTGATCTCGATAATAATCTGAGAACATTAATCTCGCACCTACTAGAAGGTAGTAAATCGCTTGGTTAGTTTAGCTTTCAATTTTGCATGATTTTGATTATAGCTAACCTCTAATGTTTTACTGAGTGTTGTGTCTACAGATTAGGTACAATTTTTACACACACATTTTTGGCACCCACCGTGGGGCAACCCACTTTTGCATGCTGGTTTTGATTTTTTTGAGAGCTAAAACCTCAAAGTTTCAAAGATTTAATTTTATCTCCCAAACGGCTTATATTTTTGGTCTAAAATTTTTTTTTCAAGTTAGTAAAATGTCAAGAAAGCTACACTAAAAAATTTAGAATTTTCTGAGATGTTTTAAATTTTTAATAATTTTTTCTTTAAATTCTAAAAAAAATTAATATCTGACGCAAATCAGCATATTTTTTGGAAATTTTTATATTTTCGGAAAGCTCTTTAAATTTTACAGGGGGTCCATTCTTTGTGTTTTAAATTTGGACATGATATCATAGCTCAAATAGTTAATTTACAAAAACTGCTCTGTTTTGATAAAATGGGTCTCTAGGGCACAAATGAAGAGATTTTTCTAAAATTTTTACATTTTTGGAAAGCTCTCTATTTTTTAGTAGGGGTCTCTATTCTGAATTTCTATTTTTGTGGCCAAAATCATATCAAAAAAATTAGATCTTGTTGACTAGGTCAAATGCAGTGCAAAAAAAACTTAAAGTTTTGTGATGGGTATGCACTTATTTTTTTACATAGTTCAATGAATAATATGAGTTGTCATTTGGATTAATTGCTGGTTATTATTACTGATAATAATTGATTTTTAGAGCTAACCCTATGGTTTTCATAAGTTGAATATATTTTGCATATCTTGTTTGCTTGTTTGCTTGTTGGAGAGTTCGTCACTTGCTTGCATGGAAAAGCTCAACAAAAATTGCTAAAAATCAAGTAAATTCTACTAAGCATGTTGCGAGGATCCTAGGTATTCTCCTTCATCTAATAATATTTTGATTTGGGACTTAAAATAAATCTCTTATGTGTCAAGCTTGTGTGCATCTTTTCATGCTTTTGATCTATTTCTACACACTTGCATAATTTGATACTAGGTTGTGATCCCTTAAGGATTCATTAAGTAGTCTTAGAATACTTGTGATTGATCTTGATTGCTATCTTGGGTTATTGGACTCGCTAATCCGCCGGCCCCTCATTTCCGCCCCGTGGTTGCAATCTCAGCGCCATAAAGGGGAGGGGTCAACAGGACAGAAGCGTTAAGTGTTCCACTTGGCAACCCTTTTGTGCTTTTAGGAACTCACTTGTTTTCTAAGTTGGGGACTCATTTTTAGCTTGTGTGAGGTGTTAAGTGTTCCACCTTGTGGACTCATCTCATATTTGCTTTAAGCGTTAAGTGTTCCTCTTTCTACTTTTTGGATGCTTTTGGTAGATTTGCTTTCGGGAATATATCTGTGCTCACATAGTAATTAGGCCCTATGAACACTATTCGTGATTCTTGAGAGATTGGATTCCTAGCGAAAACTTTCTTGACGACAGAATCCTTGTAGGTAGGGAGGATACTTAGTGCGTTTCACATTCAACTTGGTTAGTGCGTCTTCTCTTATTGATCGACACATTCTCTCTCCGGAGAGGTTGATAGATCACGTGGGGTTGATATCACGAGCTTTGGTGAATCAAAATTGGTTAGTGCATCTTCTCTTATTGATTGATACATTCTCTCCCCAGAGAGGTTGATAGATCACGTGGAGTTGATATCACAGACCTTGGTGGAACAAAACTTTGTCTTAGCGTGTCGGATTAATCTGCTTGCTTTGTTTGGGTTAAAAGTGAAAAGGTGTCAAAAACCTTGGATCTGGAGCCAAGTCCCCTTGTGGTATACTATTGTGAGCCACCTTTAGAGAGGGTTAACCGTAGCGGACAATCCCTTCACAGGGAAAACTGCATTGACGGAACCTCAAGCGGTAATAGCCATTTTCGCCATGGTAGTGACAGCTGCTATATAAATATTCTTGTGGAAGAAATCTCCACGGGTATGGTTCATTGTTGGGTTGTCAGATCTCCCTAGCAGCTCTTGAAGATTAAGTTCTCAGACTGTGTCAAAACCCTGGTGCGCCGGGATTGGAGTTCACCCCTTTGAATCATAAAAGTTGCAGAGTCAAACCATTACTAAAAACCCTAGAGAGGCCAATTTTTCATTCTCAGGTATATGTGTGTTATTGCAAAACTTTTCAGAACATACACAATTAGTACTCTCACGGATTAGCACAATTTGGTCACTTGATTGTTCATGCGCAAGGTTCCTTTTGCCCTTGTTCATTATTTTTAGACATGCTTGGAATCACTTGCTTGCTGTTCTATGTGCTTGTTTATCTACTTGGCTATTAAAAATAATCAAATCTGGTATAACCTTCAAAATCTGGACAATACAATTTGCAAACAATCCAAAACTAAAGACCTTAAATTTTGCAAAAATTGACGTAAAATCTTTCTGGAGTCAAAAGTCATTTCAAGAAGTCAAAATTCGTATGAGTTTTGTCAAGTGTCGTTTCAATATTGCCCATCTGTCATATGATTGAGAACCCAGTGTCGTACGAGTTTTCAAACCAGCAAATTCAAGAAAGTCAAAACCCTGTTAGCAACTGTCGTACGAGTTTTGTCAACTGTCATTTCATTGCTACCCAACTGCCATATGAGTTTAGCAATTGTCATTTCATAGACTACCCAGTGTCGTACGAGACTGCAGAGTGTCGTTTGGAAAAATTTGAGAGAGTTGTCAGAAATTGTCAAATTGCAAGATATCCAATGTTTCTAGCCTAGTTCCAAAATCTGTCAAAAATATCATTGTGTCAGGAATCGAGCAATAGCTATTGAGAATCAGTACACATGTCTCAAAGAATTAGTACATAAGAGGAAGAAGCTCTAATCACCGCTATGATGAAGCAGCTGCAAGCTATGCAAGTCCAGCTTGACAAACTTGAGAAAGAAAAGGAACCTCTATACTCTTTTCCATTTGATAAAGACTTGTACATGTCACCATGCCCCCAGAAAAAATTTGAGCAATATGATACCTCTTCCACGGAGAGTGACACATCTAGCTTTGGAGACTCTGATGACTATGAAGATAGACAATGTAATGATACCTATGACACCTCTGTTCCTAAGAGTCCTCCTCATCGTTCATTCCTGCTTACTACAAATGGGCCATCACATTGGATAGATCGTGAGGGTGATCCATATGATTCTGATTATGAAAGAGACTTTGATGATTTCTATGCACAATACCTAGATGATCCATCTATTTCACTCGAGGAAGAGAAAGTTTACCACGCTGATTATAAACATGCATACTATAAGGATCTCTCCTCTAAGAACTCTCAGGCTGAAAATAAAGATTACACTCTCAAGCAAGATCATGTTAATGTTGGACCTTTGTCTTGTGATGGTTCCCTTCCATCCCCTACTTCCTCCAATACCCGTACATTTCTTAAAGCTTCTGAGTCTTTCAAATCTTTCATAGAACCTTCATCCGACACAAGCCCTGATACTTTTCATGTGGTTCCCTATAGTTATCCCCCAGGGCTACCTCTTAAAGAAAATCAAGCTAACCTTCACTTGGCTACAAATACTTTCAATAATGATAAATCTAAAGAGCCTAAGCCTTCATATGCTATAATCCCTACTTCAGCTAGTCCTCCACCATCTCTTCCAAAGTCATCCATACAATCCCAACATGCTTCCTTGTCCTTAGAAGTGGCTCCATGTCAAGAGGACTCTAAAAATGATAAAGAAAAAAACATAAAGAAAGATCAAGATCAAGAATCCTCCATGTCATCCACTCCTTTTCACAATTTCTCTTATCCGCTTCATGGTTCTTTTGATCCTATACCCCCTTTTTCATGCATTCCACCATGTTTTAAGTCTTTGCCTAAGCAAGATCAAGCTACTACTTACACTGTTGAGCTTATTGGCAATCAAAATAACCTTACTACACTTGCATTTTCCAAAGATGATACTTCCATTAAGGTTGTTAAAAATAGTGTTGTTACTTCCAATGTTAAGCCTATTGAAAATCAAAAGAAAAATTATGCACTTGTGCTATCCAAAGATCCTTGTCAAGATCACAGTCTTCCATCTTCTTGTTCTACCACTCCATGTTCACTTCCACTTTCTACTCTTCCTAAGTCTTCTCAAGCTTTGAATGATCCTATCAAAGAAAATGCTCTTATTCAAGATGTCCATGATTTTATTGAAAATTCTAATGCTCACTCTAAAGATGCTGATATCCTTGGTTGTCATATAGATGCTGATGAACTTATTGATTATCCTTTTGCATCTTCCACTTCCATCCTTGGACCTCTTCCACCACTACTAAGATCTTCATGCCTTCCTTCCATCTTGGGTCCTTATGTCCCTTCACTTTCCCCTCCTAACTCTCCTGATTCGCCATCCATCTTGGGTCCTTACATACCTCCATCTCCCATCTTTCCTCAAGATCAACATAGATGCATACCCTTGAATCCTTTTCATCCACCCACCCATCTAAACCAGTCATATCCTCCCTCTTCCACAAATCCCAAGTCTTTTGGAAGTAACTTGAATGTTCAATACAAGAAAAAGAAGCAATGCAAGAATCCATAAAAAAAAAAAGATCACCATGTCTCCTTTAATAGACATGGAAACATAAAGTCAAAAGAGATATCTAAAAAAAAAACTACAAGACAAGTATGGGTTCCAAAATCCATCATTGAAGATATTATCTCTAAATCATCAAAAGGAAATAAAAATCCTACGACTATATGGATTCCAAAGTCTCTCTTGAAAGAGTCTGGTGTTGAGCAAAAAGTGAAATTGACATTCAAGCTTCCAAAGGCTTCCACTACATCTCCTTCCAAAAATATTCTTCCATTTCATGTGCCCAAACCTCAACCTCTGCTATCCATTCGCCATATTCCTTCATGTATTCCTTCATTCACATTTCCTCCACCCTCTTGCCACCCTTCAAGGTGTGTGTTTACATGGATCTTGCCTTCCTTTCCATCTACCCTTTCACAATCCTTCCATTCATTATCCTTCTACCTCCTATCCTTTTTCCTCACTTGCCTATTCCTCCTATCTTCCAACCTCACTCGCTTTACATAAAACCTTATCCTCCATTTTTCTCTTTCATCTCCCTTTCCCTATCAGCATCTTTGAGCGTGTCATTTTGAATCCTTGGCATATCATGGTTTATCCTTTCAAGGAGCATTATCTAAAAAGCTTTCCTTCTTCCAAAAAAAGAAATGAAAAATAAAATAAATTGAAAATGTGCCTTGGTGAAAACCTGGAAACAGGCGCCTTGGTAGCAAAAGTAAAGAGAAATAAATTCATCTTATGGTGAAAACCACTTCCTTGTGGCACCTTTGGATAAGTACCATGATGAAAACCTGGCAATCAGGCATCATGCGTAGTTCTTCTACATATTTCATCCATTCCATCTTCTCTCTTTGATCTTGACAATGTTGATCTATACACGAATATTTGGCTATTTTGTGAGCTATCTTACGGTGATCTTACTTTCATTCCTTCCATGTTTAGCCTTCATATCCATCTTCCTCCATTCATTTTCGCCTATCACTATCCTTTTCCCCTTTGGTCTTGATCTAATAAAAAAAGAAAAAAAGAGTAAAACACAGTGCTATGAAGCCTCTTGACATGTCTACTCCTTTGGATTGCATTCTTTCCTGCTCTTGCACTACGCTTTTGTGACTTATCCTATACTAGCCTTTCCCTACTTATCCAAATATGCTTTACATGATGATTTTTCCCTGGCTTGAGTATTCTTGAGGAGTTTCCCCTTGAGGATTTCTTCCCTTCATTCTCCTTCATTCTCTTGTCTTCCATCTCTTCCACCAGCTTGCTAATCCCTCTTGTTCTCCACCTTGCTAGACATTGGGACTGCATGATATGATCTTGCTTGGGAGTTTTCAAATGGAAAAAGATGCTATCAAGTATACCAAGTATCAGAATAATTATCAGAACAAGTATCAGAACCAGTATCAGAACATTTATCAGAACAAGTATCACAACCAGTATCAAAACAAGTATCACAACTAGTATCAAAACAAGCATCAGAACCAATATCAGAACAATTATCAGAATCAGTATCAGAATCAATATTAGAACCAGTATCAGAACAATTATCAGCATCAGTATTAGAATCAGTATCAGAATCAGTATCAAAACTAGTATCAGAACAAGTATCAGAATGAGTATCAGAACAAGTATCAGAATGAGTATAAGAACAAGTATCAGAATGAGTATCAGAACAAGTATCTGAACAAGTATCAGAATGCCTACTAGGGCTACACCATTCGCTTTAGTTTATGGGTCTGAAGCAGAACTACCTATTGAGGTTGAAATCCCATCACTCCAAATCAGAATGCATGGACTTGTCGCTGATGAAGACTACAGAGTGTCTAGGTTACAAGAACTGGAATTACTAGATGAGCGCAGGCAAGTAGCGTATGATCATCTCAGAGTGTATCAAAAAAGAATGTCTAGAGGCTATAACAAAAAAGTCAGACATAGAGAATTTCAAGTTGGTGATCTAGTGTTGAGAGAAAATCCTAAAAATCAATCACATTGAGAACGCAAGGGGAAGTTCGAACCCAATTGGCTGGGTCCCTTTGTAATCACTGCTACTTTTGGCTCTGGTGCTTATCAACTCTCAACGACTGAAGGAGAACAGCTCCGAGAACCAATCAACGTTCTCCATCTGAAGAAATTTTATGCCTAAGGCATTCAGTGCTTGGTAAAATGTCCTAAAAAAATCTTAAAAATAAAAAAAAGTCCTGAAAAAATGAACATCTTGGTGAAAACCTAGCAATAGGCGCCTTGATGATTCACAAAAAAATCAAAAAATATCAAAAATTAAAAAAAATTAAAAAAATGAAAAAATACAAAAAAAAAAATGAAAAAGAAGAAAAAGTGCCTTGGTGAAAACCTGGAAACAGGCGCCTTGGTAGCAAAAATAGAATCTCTACCAAGATGGTGAAAACCTGGCAAACAAGTGCCACTTGTTCCAAAATGCTCCATCTATCAGCACAATCTTGGTCTTTCCCAGCTTTTAGTCTTGCTTTAGTTTGTACATATCTCCCGGTTTGTTTCTGCATATCCTGGTTTCCATAAGTCGGTCTGTACACCAATCAGCTCAAGCGTCTGTATCCTATCAATGTTCAAATTTGGGGGCAATCAATGTCATATCCTATGGTCTCCCATGTATCTTAGATGGATCATATCTAGTTAGAATCCTTTAAAGCTTCATGTGAGTCAGTCAGTCAGTCTTGTCTCCAGAAAGGATTTTGCATCTACAACAACACAATCAAACATCAAACTCAAACTGAAAACAATCTGTGCTTCATGCTTTTATCTCCTTGTATGCTTACTGATTCGCATTGAGATTTTTGCATATTGTGTCCCTTCGAACTCTTCGATGATGTCCTTTATAGGATTTAGAGAGTGATGACTGGGGGCATAATCTTTTCTTTGTCTTCTGCTTATATGTGAAAATCTAACAACTTTGGAAATTCCGGATTGAAATGGTGTCCGACTGTAAGAGCCTCTATCTCGAATTGGATGGCCATGCGTACCTCGACCATTAATACCCAAAAAATTCAAGGAAGTTTGATCTAACTATTGTCTTTTTGAGTAAGTTCTTTCTCCTACTGTGGAACGCGATCTTGCCTAAGGATGTGAACGATAAAGGGTCACTACGGGTAATTCACATTGGATTTAGAATGATCTCTTGGCTGTTTGATGTGTTTGCAATGCAAGGTGTATTCAGGTCATCATGACATCTATGTTTTGATGCTTGTACAAATTGCTATATCAAAATGGACATGATATTCAGGTCATCCTGGCGTTTGTGCTTTGATGCTTATATCTAATCCGACATTCTAAAAATAAAATCAATATTCATATATCCATGGTTGTTGACCAGTGGGTGTTGTATTGATTCTTGCGCATACAAATCGATATTCATATGTCTATAGTTTCATAGCTAGTGGGCATTGTATTGATTTATCCGGTTACCTAAAAGTTCAATGATGATAACAAATCGACATATGATCAGTGACTAGGTCCTCGGTCTTAGGTTGCATTTCATTTTGCATGTCTCATTGCATTTTGCATGTTTGCATGATCTCACAATGATTAAATGAACTTCAATGCTTAAATGATTCTTCAAATCGCATCTTCAAGTCTAACAAGAACTGCATCTCACACGAAGGTTCCTCCAATGAGATAGCAAGTAGAATCCTTTTTCGGGATCAAAATTCAAATCTGAGATCATTCATATTATTAATTGCTTGCATAATCAACCTTCAATCATCACAGAAATCTAGTATTCAACTTAACTGATTATCTTACATCACACTATCAAAATTTCAACTTGGTCAACCATGGTCAACTCATGGTCAAACCTAGTCAAACTTGGTCTTTTGGGACCTTCCAACGATGCAGAATGTGTTCTTGAATGTGTTTCACTACACTTCTCAAATCAATTAACATGCTTCTAAACTATAACGCTGACTTTTTTTGTCAGATTTCAATTTTAATCCCGAAGGGGGCATGGTATTGCACATCATTCAAAGTCTGTAAATCAAATTCTATCGATCAAATCTATCAATATCTTTCATTAGTGATCAAGACAACAATCACGTCTAGTCGCTGATTCATCAAAAGTCCTCATTGCTCGGGGCAAATCTATTATCACTTGGGGCATATCAGATTCATCGATTCATATCAATCTGGTATTCTCTTAATCTTGTAAACTGTATCAATTTTTGCAACCATCAGATCATAGTGTTCTTTCCTTGGTTCTTTGACAACTGAAGGGTTTGGATGTGATACCTGCTAGTTCTGCTAAGACAATCGAGTCTAGAATGGGTCACTCACTTCTTATCAATCCTAAGGTTCAGAATCAGGTGTTTTGACACTTTTTCGCAATCATAAGTTTATTTTCTGCTACAGTGAACATTATCTTTGGTCATTCAGGACCTCCTATCTCAATATCTCTCAATTGGTTTCTATCTTGAGATCGGTTTATCTTTTGAATCAGTTTCATATCTCTATCAAACACAGACTATCTTTGAACTGCGCTTCACACGGTAATTCAAAGAGGGGCAAAATGTAATACCCCAAAAATGGGCTATAAGTTCATTAACCTCCTACATCGACAATTCGAACGAAATTGACATCAAAGTCCTAACCTAAGGCACATCTAACATCATTGAATCATAATTGATTATCTTAAATTCTACATCGGGGAATATTCCTAGTAATATTCCTAATTATCTTAATTATCTTTAATTTAATGATTATTTGGCGATAAATCACATTTATCCTAAGTTTGATTAATTGAATATTTTCATATTTAATTAATTAGATTTAATATTTACCACTTAATTGTGTAATTAAATTTAATTCTATCTATTATTAATTGTATTATTTAATTTTGACAATAAATCAAAATTCCTATCTTTAATTGATTAAATTCTTATTTAATTAATTAAAGCATGTTGTCATTATTTAATAATATAATTTTTAATAAAAGTTTGGTAAAATAGTTAATTAACCCATAAATTAATTATTTTATTTCAAAAATCAGTTGAGTTGAGGATAAATCACTTTATTTATTTATTTAATTCTTAATTATTATGCATATTCAAAAGAAACAGTTAAACTCCAAATCAGAAAATCAATGCAAGTTATTGACTTTTTGGAACTCAACATCCTTTTGGAGTTCAAAAAGCTGATCTAAACTCTAATTTGAGTTAAAAAGCTATT
The DNA here is from genome assembly GCA_027943335.1 of Chamaecyparis obtusa. NCBI lineage: Eukaryota > Viridiplantae > Streptophyta > Pinopsida > Cupressales > Cupressaceae > Chamaecyparis > Chamaecyparis obtusa. Next base: position 703,260 of record BSBK01008308.1, on the reverse strand, counting down.
TTTGCATGATTTTGAGAATTAACTATCTTTCATGATCAGATAACTCAAAAATCAAGATGAGTTAATTTGAGTGATTTATGGCTTTTCCCATGCACCTCCAAAGCCTTGGATTTCTATAAAAACAAGGCTCATCTCTTCATAATTCATCTCTCAATAATCTCTCAAATTTGCATTCAAATCATCTCATATTTTGCACAATCACACTGGAGAATTGGAATTGAAGAATCAAAGCTCTTGCGAATCGACATCTTTGTGAGATCAATCTTATTTTTGCATTCATATTTCATATCATTCTTAGATAGTTTCATATCAATTTCATCTAGCATAGATTCATATCGGTTTTTATCATTCTTATTGCATAGAAAATATCAAAAAAATAGCTTAATTGCATTCAATTTCATATCCACCTTTTGCATTCAAATCCTTCATTTAGGTGTCGTCTAGGTCACTGATCTCGATAATAATCTGAGAACATTAATCTCGCACCTACTAGAAGGCAGTAAATCGCTTGGTTAGTTTAGCTTTCAATTTTGCACGATTTTGATTATAGCTAACCTCTAATGTTTTACTGAGTGTTGTGTCTACAGATCAGGTACAATTTTCACACACACATTACTCTGTATCCATTCTACAATGCAGGAGTGAACAGTCTCCTCTGATTCAAATGGAGGCACCAACATACTAGCTGCATTCCTATAGTCTTTATTATGGTCGACGGATATAGCTTCTCTCTGCCCATTAACTCTCCCCTTAGATTGACTGGTAGAATCTAAAGAAGAAGAGCCTTTAGAATCCATACTGAGCTCATTTACCACTCGAGCCTTATTGTTGTCACTTTGCTGGTGCATGTTTAGAATCTGATGCTCTTCAAGTGGTTGCATATTCTCTTCTACTGGAATAGTGGTAAAACCATCACTTAGGCATTTATGTTGATCTTGTTTGTTGTACACACCTTCATACTGAAGGATCCCCTCTTCTTCTGCTATTTCATATATTATTTTGGTAGCTAGCTCTGTCAATAACTCTTCTAAAATTTTCCTAGCTTGTAGATTTACCAACACCTCTTTATCAAACACATCATTTGTAATTGGATTTGTAGCAGGAGAATCTGAAAACATTAAGTGTTGTACTATGTCATCCTGACTGAAACTTGAGTCTTCTGATTTACTCCAATCTAATAAGGCAGGATGCTTGGAGGCACTCAAGAACACCATAATGATACTTATAGCCCAATAAAAGTAGATAGAAGCTTCATATGGGTAAATCTTTTTAGGCAGCACTTCAACAGAGTATGGTGAAGAAGATTTCAATTCCGCTTGCTGAGGGATATGTGATATGGAGCACTGGAAAGGATTTGTACAAAAGTTATCACATACCCTCAATTGGGTTAATGGCTGGGATTGGCAATGAGTTGTGAAATGCCCTAATTGATGTTGATATAACATGATAGTCTCCTCATTTTGAAGATGAATTTTCTGATCCCACTTCCCCCATTTGGATTTTAGGGAAATACATTTTGGCAATTCAGAAGTCCCATCATGAAGGATACACACTCTAACTTCTCGGTGCGGCACCTCAAATGGTATTAGGTCATGCTTAGAAAAGATACCAAGCTGATTAGCAATGATTTCTACTATGTCCATATCTCTGAATTCTAAAGGCAAGTTTGGCAAGGCAATCCAAATGGGGAAGAAAAGTGGAGCTCTATCTTGTAGTTTTAGATTAGGGGTCCATACTGCAGTAAAGAGTCCTACTCCTTTGCAGAACCAACTTTTGATCTTGTGTATCCCATCCCTCATAACAGAGTTTTCAAATTTAGCAAGAAAATAACCCAAATCAATATTTAACCAAAAAACATCAATTAACCCTGGCCAATTGTCAAAGGCCCAAATTTTAATATCATCAATACATAAGCCTGTTCTCGAAAATGTACCTATTAATGCTATATTTCAGAGATGATGAATTTGATCTTGAAGCAGATGATCAGGAAAGGATATTGATGTATAATCACGAGTCTCAGTCCCCTGATGAGTTTCCTTATGAAGAGTGCTCTGCTTAATCTACCAAACTTGAATAGGTTGCTTAGGATTGAAAGGGGCTCTATTTGTTGTGACCTGATGAGATTGCCCAGTATGTTGATTTGATATCTACTTCGTAACCCTCAAATCTCCCTATTTTTTAGCGGGCCCCTGATTATACTGTATGGCTACAGGCGATCCCGGTGGCATGCCTTCACAAATGTCCAGTATTTCTTGCTTGTGGAAGTGCCAATATCTACCCTGAGCTCTTTGTCTTGGAAAGAAGAGATTACCTCCCGCCTCATGAATAGAATGTGCATTGTTAAAAGGGGCTTTGAGATGTTGTACTACCTTATTGAAACCCTCCTTCCTCTGCAACCCAGACTGGGGCTTTACTGGTGCATTAATGAATCTAGGATTCACAAAAAAAGGCTTGACTGGTTAGACTGTTACTTTTCCACTAAATATTTTCATTATGTCATTAGGATCAAAACGGGTAGCAGTGTTTCCCTTCACCCAGTTTTTCTATGCAAATAGGACCGATTGAAAATGTGGAGGGCGAGAGGGCTGACGGGAAACCTTACCATAGTGTGACAAATCTTGTTGCAGTTGGTACTGATCAAACACCTGCTTCTATGATGGAAGCTACTGCCTGGCCCCATATGGATATCGTTGTCTGCCTTCCCCTCCATCGAATCCGTTGAACTCTATGCTGGATACTCCCCTCTTCCCTGCATGATCGCAAGGCATTTTTTTACCTCTCGCGATCATGCGACCTCGATCATGGGAGCGGCTATTTTCCAGATATCGCTGTCTGCCTTCCCCTCCATCGAATTCGATGGACTCTCTGTTGGATACTCCCCTCTTCCCCGCATGATCGCATGGTATTTTTTTACCGCTTGCGATCATGCGACCGTTTTGAAATTTCATTTCTCTCATCCTCCATATCATTAATAAAATTATTACATTAAAATTATATTATAACATATAATATAAATATTTAATAATGCTATTATTTAACTTTTAAAAATAAAATACATTGTAAAATTTTTATATTCTTTAATATATATTCTATATATAATTTTGAACATCATATTATTAAAAAATAAATATAATATATTAATAATTAATTATAAACTATTAATAGTTAACTATATACTATTTTTTTACTAATATTTATATAGTTAATTTTTATTTATTTATTAATAATTTTATTATAACATATAATATATAATTTTAATAATACTATTATTTAACTTTTAAAAATAAAATACATACTAAATTTTTTTAAAATACAACTATGTATAAATAATATTTTTTTTCTAATTTTCTATATAGTTAAGTTTTGTATTTTGATCTCCTTATATTTTAAAAAAAAAATTCTATATAATATATATTTGAGAACAATAAGATTATATATTATAATATTATAACATAAATATTTTTAAAATAAGAATTTAAGTATATAAGTATTAATAAAAATTAATATTAAAATATTATACTTATTATTATATTAATATGAACATTAAAAATAGTAAAAACAATAAGTTAATTTTTAAAAGAAAGAAATTAAAATAAAACATTTTATAAAAGTTTAAAAAAAATACTGATTTAGATAAACTAAATATAAAAAAATTGAAATTAAAATAGCCTAAAAAAGTTAGGCACTATTGCATTTCATAAAATTGAAATTAAAAAAAAATAACTACACATCATTTACATGACTGCACGGTTTTGCGTAAATCAAAACTGCAGAGCAGTTCATTTACAACTCTAACTCATACCTTATGGCATGTAGGGGCACGGTATTCCAAGGTGCAAATCCTCGCACCTTTAGCCATTGCCTGAAAATGTCATGTGAAAGGGCAAAATAAAAAAATAGCGACTGAAAAAGGCTCAACGACTGAAAATGGTTTAATGGTAATGGTTTGCCGATGTTGTGAGAGAGGTATTAAGTGTGAGACGGGTATTCAACCCATTCGTACATGAGCAAGCTCACAAGGAAATCCTATCGGCTTAATAACTTATATGTACTCTTATTGTCATCAATACTACCCATACTATTAGTATCTATGTACCCTATGTGTTTGAACATTTCCAACCTTGAGTATTAAATTTTATGATTTATAGTTCCATTCACATGTATCAAAATTACTTTTCGTACTTGCCTATGAGAATCTTTTGGACTCCATGATCCTTGATAACAAACATACTATACATTGCATTTGGCCTTGTGGAGTTCAAGTACATAAAACGACCAATGTGTCTTTTGCACAATGTTGGATCAACATTAGAACATTGGGTCCCTTGGCATCCTTCCTTGATTTCGTAGTTTCCATAATGGATGTTGGAATTGACTTAACAATTTATCACATTGAACCCTTATAAAATATCATTGGCATATTTGACTTGTGAGATGAATTTCGAATCTTGATTTTGATTCACCTCAATACCAAGAAAATACTCCATAAGACACAAATCTCTTATCTCAATTATATCCTCATGACAACTTCATTGTAGGATGACCATAAATTTTTAACCACCCTTCTTGAATATCTAGTAAGTATTTCCTACTAACATAATAATAAACCTTTAATTGTAAATTATATTTTTTTATTCTCTCACTTCAAAACTTTAAATAAAAACACTTACAATAAAATATATAACAATTTTAACCCTCTAATCCCATCATTATTAAACATATTTTTATGTAACAAATAAAAATTAATATTAAATACCAATAACAATTATTACAAATTGCTTTTAAAGTTTCAAATTTCATATCAAACATATTGTACGAAACACTTGATGTAACCCATGCACTCCAAACTATAAAATGTTTGAAGTGAATTATAGCTATGTCTGAAATGAATAATTTGTTGAGATGTGTAGTCCCATAAAGACTCTATTTTCGTCTCACTTGTAACAGTTCCAATGCATACAAAATCAGTTCCAACACAAACAACATTCTGGTGATTTGTTATGCAAACTTGGAAATATGTTGGAACAAACTTCTACTACTGACCCTTGCTATTTGTGATTGAGCAAATCCATTGTACTCTGTTAAAAATAGACGATTCTCCTTCTATGCTCCAGCAAATCACTTAGTTAGTCAGCGTTGTAGAGTCCATTATATATTGGACTGATTGTAATACAAACTGATGTAGTCCATAGTTAATAAAAAGGCTTCTCTTGATTTCCCATGTGGGTAGGCATATTGTCAAACCACGTTAAAATTTTGTGCGTTGCTTTTGCTTATGTTTTCTGTCGTTAATATCTTGCACAAATTGTTATGCCATGGTCTGTTTATTTAGTAGTATTTTTGAGCCAGATTGGAGGCAACATAGAAGGGTGCTTTGGAGGAGATTCGCACATCTCTCTTCAATATTGGATTCCACAGTGGTGTTTAAGAAGAACGAAGCCACTAGGGGAGGTTCCTTGGGCGTTAACAGAGCATTGGAAGAGGGAAGGCCATCATAGATATCGTCGGAGATGTTGATTACTACATTTGTCAAAGAAGCGCGAAGTCTACACTTGGCCAAATAGAACTTCATTTTAGCACGGTTGGATCTGCCAGGTAGAAGAGCAAGGATCTATAGATCTTTTGTGTACTGTAGATCTGAAATAAAATTGTATGTATTTGACAATATCCAACCTTGAGTATTGAATTTTATGATTTCTAGTTCCACTCATATTTTTCCTACTTGTCAATGAGAATCTTTTGGAGATTCCATAAATCTTGACAACAACACACTATATATTACATTTGGTCTTGTGGTATTCAACTACATTAAACTACCTAGGAGTTTTTTTGGTACAATGTTAGATCAATGTTAGTCTCTTTGTCATCCTTGCTTAATTTCAAATCCGCCATAATGGATGTTGGTGTTGACTTACGATTTATCATATTGAATCTTTTTAAAATATTATTGACATATTTGACTTGTGAGATGAATTTACAATCTTCATATTGAATCACCTTAGTACCAAGAAAATACTTCAAAAGACTCAAATCATTCATCTCAATTTTGTCTTTATAACAAATTCATTGTAAGATGGTTATAAATTTCTAAACCACCATTCTTTAATATCTAATAAGACTTTCCTACTAAAATACTGATAAATATTAAATTGTAAATTATATTCAATTTGTAGTTTTACTCAAAATTGTTGGAATTGGTTAAGTAAGTGTCTAAATTGGCACTCAACTATGCCTTTTGATTTAGTGGATTGTCTTAAATCGTGGCCCTCTCTAAATAAAGATAGCTTGTTCAAAGAAATATGGATAATCTCTCCCTCTATACTAGTGTGGGAAATCTGGAAAGAACGAAACAGGAGAATATGTAGGATTTGAGCAACACAAATCCACAGAAACCCGAAGATCACCTGCATACAAAAATCTGTCACAAGAAGTCAAGAGAAGAAGAGGGCAAGGATTTGACTCAGAATTTTGAAGAAGAAAATATCCTCAAATAATGAATGAATAATAATGTACAATGGATCATCCTTATAAAGGAGATCGAAAGCCTTGAAAGGCAAAGTCTAGTGCATGCAATAATCAATTTGACTATTACATGACTAATGCATGAGTTTAGACCAACTAATGCAAGTGCTTTTAACTAAAGCAAAAGGAAGTTGACATCTTAAGAAGGGAGTAAAGATTAATTAAGATAATTAATACTTTACTCTAACACCCCCCCTTAAGATGAGCAATGATGCATCTACAAATAATGCAAAAAGAAAGCAAATGGGTCCCGGCAACAAAGGCCTGATCAGGTACCCAAGTGCAAAAAATCTCTGTAAAGTGAGGAAATAGAGAAAACCCAGTGGGAAAAACTCTACCCCAAAAGGAGATGAACTAGATGAACGAAACAAAGCTTCCAATCTAGGGAATGTCCCAAAGAAAGGAATAAGAAAGAGCGTGAAGCATCTCCGAAGCATGAAGCTGCAAACACTGTCAAAAGAAACTGATGGAACCCCCACTGAAATAGTGCATGACCAGGTAGAGAAGACAAAGTCTGAAGAGCTAATCAATCGAAGAGGTGACCTCCAAAAGTAGGAATGAACGAGTGTCTATATAGTAGATGAACCATCTCACCAAAATGCATAGGTGCCTAGCCACTGCATCCGCCTAGTACATAAGAACAAAAACTGAATACGTAGATCACTCAACTGAACCAAGGAAACAATAGAGCCAACAGGTGAACCCCCCCATAATGTTGAATAGGGAGAGGGGTGATAGGAACACTGAAATGCAATGCCAGAAACATTTGCAAGAAGAAGAATTAGGAACACCAACAGTGCAACAGAAGTACAAGCACAGGATAAAGGGCGATGTCACAGACACACAGCATGGGCTAATGTCGTGGAAGAAACATTCACTTGAAAAAGGTGGATGAGCACAAAAGGCAAAACATCATAACCCCCCATGGCACTTTATAACTGAGTGCGAGTACAAACAAACACAAGGTGCTCGAAATCCCAGATATGTAGAAGCAGGCACTTTATCTTAGTGCGTTTATAGAAAAGAGAATGCAACAAAAGAGAAACATACAATGCTCAAAAGAAGATCAAAGGAGTCTGAACCAAAAGAACAACCTAAGATGAGTCATCCCTCAAAGGGAAGAGATCCCAGGACCTGAAACAACCAAGATATTCACCAGACTGCAAAAAAGCAAGAATCTGAATAAAATAAATTTGGAGTAGAATCTAGAAAAATGACTCATAGCATTGAAAATATCTTTGAACAAGCTTTCCAACGATATATATCATTTTTCAAAAACGGAGTCCGGATGTGCAAGATAGAGCTCTCAGAGTGCAAAACTAAAGATTTGACTTTGACAGAGAAAAAAAAATATCAAAAAAATAAAATTAGAAAAAATAACCTCCAGATCTAGAAAGAGCTCAGAATTAGCTTTTTGACGATATCTCATTTGCCAAATTTTGACACTGTATGCTCAAGATATGAGCAAAAAACCAATAGCTGCGCTGGAGGGCCCAAAGAAGGTGTTTGCAAAGATCTGAGGATGGGTGATGTCAGAAAAAGGACACAAAACCATATGAAACCATCAGATCTGATAAAATCTTAGAATGAGCTTTCTAGCAATATCTTGTTTTCCCAAAACGGATCCCGGATGCAAGAGAAACGGATCCCGGAAGGTAGGAGGTCTGAAACGCCACGATCACAGAGAACATCTAACTTTGACAGAAAAAAAAAAGCATCAAAATAGAAAAATCACAAAACCATACTAGCAAATTCAGATTGGGCTTGGAACTAGCTTTCCGATGATATATCGCATGCCCAATTACAATCCCATATGCTCGAGATATCGCAAAAAAAAGCCCAATTACCCCTAAAAACAAAGCCCTTTTTAAAAAAAAATCATGCAAATAAAACAATTGCATGCGTTGACATCAGCGGGGGCCTGGGGGAAAAACAATAAGCCCTTGGTCACGTGGGGGACCAGGGGGTTGGCGCTAGGTGCTGGGGGCTAGGGGCTGGTCCCCCATAGGACTGTAGCCTAGCGGAAGGGGGCTGGCGCAGGGGCGGCGTAGCGGAGGTGGCGGGGGTCGGCAGGGCGGCCAGAGCACAGTCAGCGGCGTCAGTGGTGGGGGCCGGCAGAGCGGCGGGTGGTGGGCAGTGGACAGCGGCGGGGCCGGCGGCGGCGCCGGTTACTGCGGAGGCCACTGACAGCGGTGGTGTGGCTTTGAAATGGCCGCTAACAGCGGTGGCCGCCCGGGCGGGGACTGCTGTGTGGTGGCTGCTAGGCGGCGCGGGGGTGGCCGCTGGGCGGCACCCCCAATAAAAGATTTTTTTATTATTTAAAAAAAAAAAATCACCGTACCTTGCCTCAGAGTGCGTGCCAGGGCCGTATGGCCCTGGTAGGCAAAATTTTTTTGCCTCAGAAGCCAACTTGTCAGAATCGGACAAGTTTTATATGTTTTTTGACTATCTCGGGCTTTTCGGATGCAACCATGAGGTCTATTTGGACTAGAAGTGCTCCAAAAAATACTGATTGCCTTGGAATCTGTGTCGGAGCCGATTGCAATTTTTTTTTCTCACAGATTCGAACTGTGTCCAAATTAGACAAATTTTATATGGATCTTGGGGTTCTTGGATGCTCTAAATGCAACCGTGAGATTCGTTTAAAGCCAAGATGACAAGAAAAATAGGTCCCCCTAGATTCAATGAAAACCCCAAAAAAGCCCTCATCTAAAACATATGAATTTCATCTCTTTGAATCCTTCAAACACGAACAAGTTGTAGCAGATTAGGCTCTGATACCATGTAGGATTTGAGCAACACAAATCCACAGAAATCCGAAGATCACCTGCATACAAAAACCTGTCACAAGAAGTCAAGAGAAGAAGAGGGCAAGGGTTTGACTCAGAATATTGAAGAAGAAAATATCCTCAAATAATGAATGAATAATAATGTACAATGGATCATCCTTATAAAGGAGATCGAAAGCCTTGAAAGGCAAATTCTAGTGCATGCAATAATCAGTTTGACTATTACATGACTAATGCATGAGTTTAGACCAACTAATGCAAGAGCTTTTAACTAAAGCAAAAGGAAGTTGACATCTTAAGAAGGGAGTAAAGATTAATTAACATAATTAATACTTTACTCTAACAGAATATTTACAAATCAAAAGCTTGAGTGGAGATCGATAACTAACAAAATAGAAGCATCAATTGTTGAAGTAACTAATAATAGACTTCAAAATCAGATTAGTCTTGAAAACTCTTTTAAGCAATGGGATAATAATATTAGAAATCTTTGGCCCAGACTGGCCATCCCACCACTATTTGGTAAAGGAGGAAACAAATCAAAGATAGATAGAATTACATGTAAATGGTCAACTCCTAGAGAAGGATGGTATAAACTAAATTTCGATGGGGCCTCTCGAGGTAACCCAGGTGTAGCAAGTATTGGTGGGATTATACACAACTGGAATGGAGAAATCATTTCTAAATTCGCTAGACCCATTAAACCTACAACTGATAACATGATAGAATGTAAGGCTGTCTTAGAAGGACTCAAATTATGTAAACAACTAGGCCTTTCAAAAATAGAAATTGAAGGAGACTCCCAAATAATAATTAATGCAATCAGAACTAGAAAGACTCCAAATTGGAAACTCAACTCGAAAGTAGAAGATATTATTGAAATCTTGGACACTATCCCCCAATATGAAATTAAACACATTTATAGAGAAGGTAATACATGTGCTGACCAGCTTGCAAATCAGGGTGCAAATGGCAAAACTGTGTAGGCAAAAGCCTATTAAACTTAGATAATCTAAAGTTCCCCCCCACAGCCTCATTTAGTAAAGATAAATATAAAATTAACTTTAAGAAATTATTTCAACCTCAAGAATTTTACAAAAACATCTTGTATTATTAATTAAGATTAAATAGCTAATTTTTTTTAAAGAATCGGTGCTTGTTTAAATCTCTAAATATTATATGACCCAAAACACTGGTACATAATCTTAAATTAAAATCTTGAAACTCAATCGAATTACATGTATACTAGACATCAGTCATGTTGTGCAAAACTCTTGAGTACATCACCTATTGCGTTTAGGAGGTCATCATCCTCATAATTAATTAAGTCCTTATATTTCACATTAAGTAAGATCTTAATACATCTTCAGGTATATTATCATTTAATGATCAAGTCAGATTAGGCTCTAACTAAATTATATGATTTTATTCGAAAAGATATATCTGGGTAGAGGCCTGACAGAACATATATATGCACTAATAGGTATGTGTATATAACTCACACTACTCCTTGTATTTCTAAGAACTTGACCTACTTTTAGTAGTCCCTTTCATTACTAGTTAGTTATTATGTATCTGCCCCAGATCCCATCTGAATAGGTGCCCTATGTAAGATTTATGAACAAGGTGTTAATACCAAGACTAAATACTGGTATGGGGCACACTGTACTCTTGAGCTTCATCTCACCCAACTATAGTAGCCCTCTCGATTTAAATCTTTAGCCTTAGGGAATCCTCTCGCTGAGCCTTTATTAAAAATGGTTAAAAATGGAGTGAGGAAAGAATAGAATTTGCTTGCTCACTTAACTTATGTAGCCTAAAGCTTTCGAGGTTTTATCTCTTGATTGAGTACTGGGATGTACTAATGAGATTGTAGGAGATTAATAAATATGTTTCCTCTTGGCATAGTGATAATGATATCTGAATGTGTCATCCAGCTCTCCCTCTATATACTCTGTATTTATTGGACAATAGCCCTTTGTAACTATTTATAGATCCTAGTTGGATATCCATTCGAGTAGATAGGTTAGCTCCCACACACAGTTAGATATAGAACTTTGCTAAATCTAAATCTAAATCTATGGAAATTAGCGTAGAATAATACATCTAATCCCTACAAAATAACCCACAACAGATTGTAGACTTAACAACCTGTCCCTGAACTCTTAATGTAATTATTAGATATAGCCATACACCACCACTACTAGGATTCATATGCTTGTATCATAATATCTTACAAATAATAATACACTTAATTAATTAGATTTATGCACAAACACTCATTTCATTCTTAACACTCTTGTAAAGGTGTGAATAATCTAGATGAACTAGAACAGACTTACCCTTTAAAGAGTGATATGTAATTTAATTAGAATATGAGATCGTGTATGAGCTTTACAGTCATGAAACAACACAAGTGTTGATTGATGACAGAAGGTTAGGTGATCTAGGTGTAAGTATCGTGACTATAAACTTTGTAGCCTTTAAGATTTACCTCATAACTGTCCCTTAGAACTTATCTCCCGAAAGCTTAAACCTCCCTAAGAAATGGAATTAAAAATGGTAACCTTTGCAACCAAAGGTAGTCGGGAAATGGCATTCAGAAAATGCACCTTGTCGAAAAGGTGGAATCAAATCCTTCATCCTCTACTGTATTCAGTAAGAAGGGCGATAGAGAGAGCTATGGGAGATCAGTAATATAGAAGTTGACCATCTCGCAAATCAAGGTGCAAATGGTGAAACTTTGTAGGTGGAATTTAGTGCGTCAAGGTAGTCTAGTTCCCCCCATAGCCCTAATTAAGTGTTGCTAAAGCTAAATGAGAATTGTGTATATTAACACAGCCTCAATAGTCTAACCTATCAAAATAATTTGTAGTATTAAATAAGATTATTAGATTAACCCAGAATTATAGGATGCTAAGAATTTATTTCATACTCAAATACTATACAATTCAAAATACTGCTTTAATGATACATAATCATATATTAAAATTATTAAATTAAACTAATATTATAAGTTATTATTGAGATAAAATCTGCCAAACTAATCTTCAATCATGAGTTGGTAAGACAGATTCATATGCCCAACTCCTATCTGTTGGAGTTCACCATCTCTTAAATTAATACTGGTCTTATATACATATGAAAATTGATAAGGATCCTCCTCCACTCTTAGCTGTATATGCCTGTAGTGATCATTATAGGTTAGTATTGTCTTATCTCAATGATTACTTATGATAGGATCAATATAGGATTAGACCCGTAAGTTGGGATAATCAGTTCCAACATGTATATTTTTAATGCGCACACTACTTCTTAGACTAATGAGAGCCTGAGCTACTTCATTGGTCTCATGATTTCTAGCTATTATGATATTATTGTTTCTTTTCCGCTTATGTGCTCCATGTCAGAGTTATGTCCTATCTATCTCTCTTATATAGTTAGCAGATTTAGGAATCAAGTATCTGAGAGCACCACTATAGACTTAGGTCAAAGTATATTTGACTGAAGTAATGAATGTGTTCTGAGCCCCTTTGGGATCAAAGCTAGATTAAGGTATGAGCTAAAATAGTTAACTCATGTAGTATAGGGAGAGGAAAGCTTCTAGTTTCGGACCTCTATTTGAGTAGAGGGTCATATTTACCAGATATGTTACCTCTCCCACATGGGATAATAAACTCTAAATAATACATACAGATCATCTTATATCCCAATATCGAGAGCGAGGATTAATAGTTTGTAATATTAGATTTATAGTCCCCTGAGACCTTCACTGGATACCTTACTTTACAAGCCATTTGTAACAATTTTCAGAACCTAGTTAGATATCTCATAGTATAGATAAATCAGCCTATTCCCACTTTCATTTTAAACAATGATTAATCTATTTTAATTTCTAGGTTTTTAGCCAACCTTAAATAGTCCAGCCATTTCATAAAGTATTATTAATAAGCTTAGCAACTACACACAAAATTGAGCCCAATTATTAGATATCACTTTGCCTCTCGGCTAAGAGGTTACATATGTCAGTACTAGATATTAGATAATCATTAGTATGCGTAATGATATATAGATATAGTACTATGATCTAACACTAACTAGCTATCAATCTTCTTATCAAGGATTGAACATCCTGGACTATTGAGAATTGTCCTACCTTTTCTATCATGATAGGAAAAGGAGATCATGCAGGAATTTACAATCATGTATCGATGTAATTGATGATCAGCCACAGAAGATGTGGTTGTTAAGGAGTAATTAATACAACTCTAAATAATCTTGCCTATAGACTTAACCCCATAATTGCACATAAACTTTACACAGGCTAGTTTACAGAACTAATTCCTCTGAGTTTCAAACATCCCTAAGCGATGGAATCAAAATTGATTACCTTTGTAACTAAAGGCAATAGAGAAATGACATTTAGAGGCAACATCATGCCAGAAAGGTGGAACCAGATTCTCAACCCTCTACCGAATTCCACAAGAAGAGCGATAGAAGAAGCCATGGGAGATCACTTTTTCGATAATGAATACACTTACAGAACCAATGGGGTGGTCATTGGTCAGTTCATAGCCATTTCAGTCTTTGCAAGAAGGAGGAAAGAAGACATCCTCTAGGTAGCTAGGACAATCTTTAACGAAGATCTTCTTGGAGGTCTAGAGAGAATGGTTCTTTGCATCGATAACCAACTTACCATTCCTTATTGAGAAATCACAATGAGAACTGAGATTACCAAGCTAGAAGCAATTCTGTAAGCACAACGCATCCCCATGATTACCTTCAACTATCGGATCCTGGAGGGTATGCCCTCCCGAAACTCTTATGTATCAGAATCTAGACTACGGTCCCATGCAAGGCTGGAGGTTTCCTCTACCCTGCTCTTTCCTACTAGCGCCTGCACATAGCAGGGTTTATTTTCATTACTTGTATCACTGATTTAATGATTAATAAATTATTGGCTTCGGCCTTTTACCGATAAAAAAAAAACAAAAAAAACAAAAAAAACTTTAAAAATAAAATATATAACAATTTTAACTATGTAATCCCATTTAAAAACCACATTAAAGAACATTTTTATATGACAAACAAGAGCTATGCACAACAGGAGTCCCTGCCCTTATATTAGGAAACAAGGGCTTATGTTTAGCAAAGAAATTGTCAATGGTCATGATGTAACTAACATCAAGCAACATATGCAAGACTAAAATACCATCACATTCACATTAAAAGATACACATGATCAAGAGACAATATAGCTCAACATCTACACTATTAACACACCCATTAATTCATGTAGTTGATGCATGTGCTAGGCCATGAAAAATCCAATAAGTCTCCATATAACGTTAATATCCAAAGCAAATTATAAAGGAAAGGCACAAACTTACACAACAACATCCAAAGATGACAAGGCGAAACTAGAAAACCAAATTAGAATTATTTTTTACCTTTATGGAAGGGAAGAGACAATCTATTCTAATAAACATGGTATTACTCCAAAACATGCTTCATTGTGCAGATTATTCGTTTGGAAATATCCTAATTGCAAAAACATCTTAATTACATTGCAATCAAAACATTTGTAAATTTCATGACTGTATATAAAATAATGACAAATCACTTACAACTCATTAAATTTAATGTAATCACTTATGAACTCTCCATTAAAGTTAATTTTCTTACAATGTTTTGTAATATGTCAGATTAATAACAAATTTCATGACATGCTTGTTTTTTTTTGAATAAATCTAACAAGTCACTAACCATGACTATTTAGCTTTAAATGAAATAATATTCCAGATGGAGGGTGATGAAGGGTGCTCCCCTTAATACCACAAACACATAACAGAAACAGAGAAACAACACTTGATGAAGGGTGCTCCCCTTAATACCACAAACACATAACAGAAATAGAGAAACAACAACAATATGCAGGAATAGAAAATTGGCTTCTTATTATCTCCACAAATGTGGAATTACAAACTTTTAGAATTACAATATGCAAAGCTACATGGGCATTCCCTTACAATATTCTATAGGACAAAGCCTCAAATTATTACCCAGATCTACCACCCAGAACTATCCTGAACTACCTAAGACAACACTACAAACCTTTCTTATATAGGCAATTTCCACCGCCCAAGAAGGTTCTAGAAATTTAGCCCTTTAGGCCGACTAAACAAAGAATTATTTATTTTTCACAATTATTACAATAGGGTCAGCTCAAAAGAAATACAAAATATGATTTTAGGTAACCCAACTTTTGGAGGCCATAACTTTTTAACCGTAGCTCTGTTTTTCTATTGTGACCACTTTTCGAAAATGCCATGACGAGATCTACAACACTTAACAATTGCTAGCGCCAGTCAGCCGAGGGTCGATCGCGATCCGGAGCCTCTAAGGCCTTCAAAATTGACCTGAAAGATTTCGTACCCAAAAACCTCAATAACTTCACCAATACTGATGATGTAGCAATGAAACTCAATTGGTAGGCTGAAATGACTGAGATGAACCTCCAACTGTGAAATCAGAACATTCCGAGATCATATGACCAACTTACTAAAAATAGTAAGTTTCCATAAATAGCAGCTCTGCACAAGGTAGCCCTTATTGAAAAGCAAGCAGAAATATTTTTGGGTGATGCAAGATTGCTCTTACACCCAAGATGCTCCTACATCAGAGGGCTACCAAACTAATTATGGACAATAGCTATAATATCAAGGTTATGTATTTTGACATACTGCCTAACCCATAAGATTAGCATGGTCCAAGAATTAGATATCTTTCCAAATCTAATAAGTCATAGATCTAGATGACTTATATCTAGTGAATAATAAACACCCATTGAAGTGATCTATTTAGAAACTTAGTTAGTAGCTTTCAAGAACATTTGCACTGTTTGAGAATAATGAAAAAGTGTAATGCCCTTAATAATATTGGAATGATAAGCCTATATAATTGAATTGTTGTTACTTTTTCATCTCTTTGTATGATTCATGCATACCATATTAATATTATTATCAGTAGTATTGTGTTTTGTTTTCTAATGTCAAGTTATAGAAAACTTCAAAGTATAGTGTATACTTTGAATTTCTTCTTTCTCAAAAAAATGCAAATGCATCCATAGTAAACGTATATTCTGTGGTTTGTATTATATAAGGAGCCTCTTAAGTGCATGTCTCAAAGAATTTATTTGAGGTACGAGGTCTGTCAATTTCCATTTCTTTGAATTATACCATGTTAGAGTTAATCGATGTCAATATTGCAAATTCAATTAATTTTTTTTGTTACTCAAGGATGGGACGATAAATGTTGATGATTTTGTCTATAGTTTTAATATAGAATGATTGCCGTGTCTCAAATTTGATAAATTGAGTCATTTCCTAAATTATACTATCATAATTGACCCACCATTATATTATATTGGAATAATAAATTTAGATGAAAATCAAGAATTCAACTCCAGCACTTAACATATGATGTATATCAATTATGAGAGATCAAAGCAAGCCACATAGCTAGGTTGAAAGAATGAATGAAAAACCAATGTCCCAAAAAGAATGATGCCTATAAGGAAGAGATCACTTAGACAACCAATAACATGAGGAGAAAGGGCAATCCTATTAAATAGTTGCAAAGGATTCAAACAAAGGAAGCGCCTTCATCAGAAACACAACACCACACTGAAGTTGAGAAATATATGCTTGAAGGTGAAGTCGCTGCACCAAGCAGTGACAAAACATGTCCAAACATGAAAATGAAGAACGTGGGTGATTCTATGGAAGGAAATGTACAAACCTGGAAGAGCAAGGAGTAGAAAAGACACCCCAATCTGCAATCATGCTTACGAATGGTTAATGATCCTCCAAGCTGCGCAATGCACCATAGATCATGCCCAAGACAAAAACCAACACAATTATAATAGAACCAATCCAATAAAGGCAACAAATGGGGGCATCCAAGGCATCAACACTAAAGGAATGACAACAGTTACAGATTGGAGGGAAAACAAAATGAAATTGGAGGAAGAAGCAATGACCATGCAAGTGTTGTAAAGCTTATAAATGTCAATTGCAGGAAGTCATTTGAGAGGCTAGATAGACATCAAGGCGGTCTTTGTAAACATCCAAGCACATACAAACCAGATATATCATCAATTGGTAAAACATAAATTTACAGATTTATATGATAGAGTTGTGACTCCCTCAAATTTACCAGTAACAACAAGAAAGCATATTGCTCATAAAACTATATATTGAGAACGATGAGAATTTTTTTGTCACAGTAATGATAGTCATTGAAACAGAGAGTTACAAAATAAAGGAGCAACTAAACTAGCAAAAAACTGATGAAAGTAGTACTATCGTTAGACTAAGAACCATTGACTTGCCCAGATCTACTAGTAACAAATAAATTGCATGCTATCCACAAAACCATACATTGACAAACATCAGAATTCTTGTGCAATAGTAACGACAACCATTGACCCAGAGAGTTACAAAATAGAAGAGTAGGGTTATTTTTAAGCTAATCAGTCAAATTTAAAATCTGAAGAGCGTAATATTACCTGTGTAATTATGTCCAAAATCTGGGAAGATTTCCTAATTGTAAACCTTACACATCAACATCAAGTAGGCATTTAAAATAAAAATGAAATTTCTACCGCTCCTATTTTTTAGAAATGTGTCACAAATTTTTAAAGCACAGTTTAGTTCTAGTGCACAGATGGGATGTTCGAAGCAATATTCTTAAAACCAGACAATTTTATTGCTTCATTCTCATTGATTACAATAATGGCAGTCATGAATAGAACTTCCCAGGTACTGTATCTCAATAAATACATCAAGATCATTCGAGCTTTACTTGGGGAATTTGAGAATTATAGGGTGACACAAATTAAAAGGGAGGGTAATCTGGAGGTGGATGTTATGTCTAAGATGGGAATTTGGTTGGTTGAGGGAGGGAAGAATGATATATTGGAGGACTTATGTGACTTAGTAGGAGAGTGGTTGGATTGAAAATTAAGGGAATTAGAAAGGGCTTATATAAGATGGTAATAAGGACAAAAGGCTATTAACGATTAGTGATAAGATTCAAACTCCAATGATCAGAATTCTTGTGCAACAGTAACGACAACCATTGACCCAGAGAGTTACAAAATAGAAGAGCAACGTTATTTTTTAGCTAATCAGTCAAATTTAAAATCTGAAGAGCGTAATATTACCTGTGTAATTATGGAAAATCTTCCCTAATTGTAAACCTTACACATCAACATCAAGGAAGAATTTCAAATGAAAATTAAATTTATAGCACTACTATTTTTTAGAAATGTGTCACAAATCTTTAAAGACAATTTTATTGCTTTGTTCTCATTTATTACAATAATGGTAGTCATTAATGGAACTTCCCAGGTACTGTATCTCAATAAATACAGGGTGAGACAAATTAAAAGGGAGGGTAATTTGGAAGTGGATGTTATGTCTAAGATGGGAATTTGGTTGGTTGAGGGAGAGAAGAATGAGATATTGGAGGACTTATGTGACTTAGTAGGAGAGTGGGTGGATTGAAAATAAAGGGAATTAGAAAGGCCTTATATAAGATGGTAATAAGGACAAAAGGCTATTAATGGTTAGTGATAAGATTCAAATTCAAATGAAATAAAGAGTAACTTGGGTTAAGTATGATGTCCATACTTGATCTTTCCCAATGCTTATTGTTAAATGATATTACCATTTAAGAGGTGGCAAGTAGGATGAAGGTGAAATGATGATATCCTGCATGTGTGAGTACCGAGAGCATCAATTGCTAGATATGGCCCGGAGAAGGATCTAGAAGCCTATGCAATAGGCTACAAACTAAGTAACAACAAGTTTATGTGGTTAAGACTCATTTGATTTTTGAAACTATTGCAAACTTCCAATTGACGAAGTCACCAGTGACCTATGAGCGTATGAAGTGTGGATAACTTGTGTCTTTGAGTGGTGTTTAAATGCACCTTATCAATAGGTTGTTTGTGTTTCTTTTGATAGTTTTGATAAAATAGAAAATTTGGGTATCTTATGGAATACTATACTTTAAAAAAGTGTTGACATTTGAATGAATCAAACCTGCAAAGTACAATTTCTTAACTAAGATTCTACATCTCATAATAACACACATTGCAAATTAATGTTGAATAGAATAGATCCAGTGCTATAAAGGTGAGAAAACAATGACATGGTCCATAGGACATCATACAATGCAATGCACAAGATACAAGATACATGCAACAATGAGCATCACTCCTTTCATATTGTTGATTTTTTTTTGGAATCTCAAAGTCTCCTATACGAATACTTGCCCCAGGCAAGAGCTGGGCAAGGAATTTATCAACCAATAGGTTAGTAATGTTTGTTGTAATGGTCATTTGGCTTTTGGTGGGCTTGCAGGGTTTTTTTCATAAGTAGGTCCATAAGTCATGAGGACATCACCCTCAAAAACAGTGGCAAATTGTGCTATACAAATCTCAATAATGCTGGATGAATGGTTTACTTTTATTTCCAGCCTATTAGAATACAAGATTATTTATTTTAGATTCTATAAATATATGAAACCCAATGGAAACAGTACAAGAGGCTAGGAAAAGTCTGACCTTTTTTGCTTGTTGATTGTGGTTGAAGTTGTTATCGTCTTCTAGAGGGTTCTCTTGTTGACTGGAGGATGTGGATAAAGCTTTGGTAAATCGTCTTTAATAAGTTAGTGTTGCTACTATATGTAGCTACAAGTACATGCAAGTGTGTTTGAATATATGTGGAGGCAAGTGGAGATGATGAAAATACCATTTTTTGTGGGCGTTGCTAGGTTTTTATCTGTCAAGCCACCAAGCATTTGATGCATGATGCTTGAAGCTTGTGTGTCTGGTTCATTGGCGGCAGAGCCAACTCCAGTGTCTAATACTATTGTTTTGGAGCAATACATTGTGGGAGGTGCAGTTGGTTTGATCTGGAACAGGTCCTACAACATGAGTAATGAAGACAACGACAAGGAAACAAAGTTTTCCAAAAAATAAATATGTTAATGGTAATGCAATCTAGTGTTGTGCTTTGGAACAAGTGCTTGAAGACTATCTACTAAATCCATTTAAACTAAATTTTAAGCTAGTGAACATGGGAATGAAAGTTGGTGAAGAGAAAGAAAACTGCTAACATTATGAGTTTGTGAAAAACCATGTCAACAAACTTACCTGAATACTGAACAAATTGTGTTAGGCAACTAAGTTCAAAAACAATTGTGTGTGCCTGTATATAGTGTTTTGTTACATAGGGTGGCAAAGCATTCTAAATAAAGGGGTTAGAGAAGAGGTTTGGGAGGCATAATGAGAGCATCAAACCTTTTTTTTTTTCACTATGAGTGGAGCAATTTCTAATTCTGGAAACTAGGGGTGAAGCTCTAGAGCTATTACAAAATGGTTTGACCAATATGTATCTAGCAAATTGAATTTTTCTAGGGGAAGATCAATACTTTGTATCCAAAAGTGATCCAACAAACTACCTGCAATTGTTGTTGGCTTGTTGACAAGCAAACTTAAATTGTATTGTTCCATAAGCTCCACAAGTGTTGTTTGTGTTTTTGTGGAATGTAGCATGTCAATGTTAAAGTCTCCGACAATTATGAGTTTGCAATTAATCGATAGTATGGTAAAGATGCTTATGATTAGATTCGATATGTGATCCACAGGTGCATCTGGTTCTATGTAAACGTTCCTGATGTGGAAAGTATTGCCAAGATGAAATATATCAGTTGTTATGGATTCTATGTATTTTGTTGCAAAAGTTTCAATTTTTAACAATGTCATGGTTTTGGAATAGCAAGTCAACAAGCCGTGAATAGCTAGTGAAGAATGAAAATTAAATGTCCTGTCTAGTAAGTGAAGATGTTGATGTATTTTATCGTTTGTTTCTTGAAAACAAAGTATAGTTTCTCTAAGCAAATCATGGTCATGGACTATTTCTTGTCTATGCAATGCAAAGCTTCGAGTATTCAAAGAGCATACAATGACATGGTCCGTAGGCACAAGAGCAAGACTATGTTGTAGTTTCCATTGTGCCATAGTTCAAAGGTGTTGCATTTCTTTTTCTACCTTTTGGGAAACTTTGAAGTTTTGATGTTGCAATTTGTGTGTCAAGTACAGGGTCTCAATGTTTCTTACACGTGAAAGGGTAGTGTAGGAAAGACCATGCTGGTACACTTTAGAAGGGTCAAAAGCAAGGGAATCCATTGTTAGTCCTTGTGATCTATGAATAGTTCATGCAGATACTAGTTGAATGGGGAATTGTGATCGAGTAACAATTTTTGTAGCCATTCTAATTTTTCTAGTTATTCTCATTATTGGTGTCCAAGAAGGAAAAATAAAACTTGTGTATATGGCTTGCTTTCTTTGGCATTCTGATTTTCCAATAGCAGGGTCATTGAATTCTATCCATAGGATGTCCTCATGAGTAGAAGTGTGCATTTGGAAAATCCCATCAGCACCATTGACTAGTCCATCTTGTGTGTCTAAATTTCCAGCTATTAGCTCAACCAAAATTCTTGGCTTTATATAGATTGTAAGAGGGAGTGATGATTTTTCAACTTGGCAGTGGGGATTGTCAATGGGTGACTCTTTTTTATCAATAGCCTCAAACACATAAAGCTTAGTGGTCAAGAAGTTCAACATTCTTTGGTTATGTTCATCGATGGTTGTATTTCTTTGAAACAAGTATGGGAATCTTGGATCAGTGGGAGGGGTCTTGTAACATGTGTTGTTCAAATAGGATATGTCTTCATGAGTTTGTTGGCCAATTATTGTATGGTTTAGAATGGAGATGAAATATCTATCTGTTTGTCTAACTACATTGTGTAGTTCAAAGCAAAGGACGTTTTCTAGCCAAAAGGTGTATGGGATTTTCTCATTGCTTATTTTTGGCTCTTCAAATATCCAAGCATCACATACAGGTTGTGCTTGGTAAAAGTCACCACAAAATATTATATCAACATTTCCAAATGGTTTTGTTGGCATGTATTTGATTTGGCACAGCCGCCTGTCTATATAGTATAACATTCTAGATCCTAATAGTGATGCCTCATCAATGAACAAAACCTGCAACTGGTCCATTTTTTTGGTCAGGTTGTCAAGTTTGTTTGAGTTCAAAGGCAACATCTTTGAAGAGCTACATGGGAGGTGGAAAATAGAATGTGCAATTGTGCCACCTGCATTGAATGCGATTTTCCCTGTTGAAGCAACAATAATTCATTTGGGCTTGAACGGGTCACTTTCAAGTTTCTTGTCAAAGTAGCGAATCATTGCTTGGAAGAGTACTTTTGTAGTGAAGGTTTTGCCAGTGCCAGCCCCTCCTATCAGGAAAACATATAGTGGTTTGTTGGGTACAAGTCTCTTTGTCATCATAACATCTTTGACTATTGATTGTTGTTCTTTGTTCAATTGTCTTCGCATCATGAAATATTCTTTGTTATTGAGCAAGAATGGGTGAGCTATTCCTGAGAATAGCGAGCGGGGAATATCTTTATTTTTTTTGCACTTTTAACATGTTCTATGTCATTGATGATGTCATATTTCTGTATTTCTATCTCTTTCTGGGCTTGGTCATTGTCATTGTCGAGGTCTATTGCAAGATGGATATCATTGTTATCTTTTGTTGTGGCCAGTTCAATGTCTCCCCATGCCCTAGATATATGTGTTGTGAACATCTTTTCAACATGTGCAATTTGCAATTTGTTTGCATCAAATGTTGAACTCCATGTTTTGTGCCCTAGTATTAATGATTGTTCATTGTTTCTGAAAGGAACAAAAAGCATAAGTTTTTCTCTACAGTAATTTTCTGGATCTTTATGTGGGTTGTACCTTACACAGTGGATGATTTGTGGCTTAGCCCTTTTCTTTTGTTCTTTTGATGGACTGTTTGAGTAAAAAGAAGTTTATTCTACAAGGGACAAGATTTCATAGAGTTTTAGATGTTGTACGTATTTGTCTATTATAGAGGCATACATAATGTTCTCAGAGTCGTCGCTTTCCTTTATGAGCAGCTTGGGGCTTTTCAACATCAAAATTCTATTTTCAGGAGGTGCTATATTGATGAAAATGTTTCTCCGAGAACTTCTTTGCAATGGCAAAGAAAGAGCAATGTGAACTGCTTGGCGACTAGACATTTGTTGGTAGTTTAGCAATGCATTTCCTAGCTTGCGGATGAAGTATATCTTATCGTTGTAAGCATGAGTACATTGTTGGTGTATTTGGCGGAAGGCAAGCGACAATGGTCTGTCCTGTTTCATCATGTATGAGCTACAGTAAGATGCAACAACATATGCATCCAGTATAAACTGTGTATCTGTATTTGCATACCATAGGCTTGGAACATTTTTAGCAAATGAGTTTATCCAAATATCTGCAGGATGCCTTTTTAAGAAGACAATTCTTTGTGAAAATGTTTCTTGTAACATTTCAATATAATGTGCTTCATCAATTTCAAATTCATGCAAGAAATCATCAAATGTAGCTTCTTTTGAGTAGTGTTTTCTCTCTAGTTGCTTGAAGAATAGCCTAGCCCTATCCTTCATTGCAGGGCTTGTATTTTGTAAAGGCTCTAAAATTGTTGTTTGTTGCATGGGAGGCAAGGGAAAGCTAAAGCGGCAATTGTTGGTTCTGTATTTTTTGCATGTTCTTGTATGGTGGTGTGTCTGCATTTTGACTAGATGTGCATCTAGTAATGTAGAGTCACAGGAGATGTATTTGTCAATGAAGCTTTCTATATCAATGTTTTTGCAATGTCCATATGTAGGTGCATCTGCTACCCATAACATAAAATGTGTGTGTTCATTCCCTCGATTTTGGAATTCTGTAACAAAACAGTAGTTAATCACTTTACCAAACAGGCCATGGTTTTTTAGCATCATTTTTCAAAATGTATTAAGCTTGTGATTGAAATAGCGGCTGCAAAGAACAAGATTTTTCCTAATTTCAAAGTCTAGGTCTTTGTCCTCTATAGTCTCATTGTGCCGACCATATTGCGTACTTCATATGTGTTGCAATGCTTTGCATAATGGCTCCCATAAGTGCTCAACACTTGTTAGTGTTACAAAGAAAGTTGGAGGTCCTAGTTGTCATATCATTGCAAATATGTTCTTCCTATTATTTTCTAAGTAGTCAGGAGATGTTTGAATACTCCTCAATGACCTAAAACCTAATGGAGATTTCAATATTTTTTCTAGATTAGCACTGTTTCGCACATCCTTTGCAAATAATTTTTCACCTTTCAATTCAGCTTTCCTTATACAAACCCATGCTAGCAAGGATATTTGATGAATAATTAGTTTAATAGTTTTGAAAAATATATTTGTGATATTTGCTAAAAAGTCATTGTCTTTATGCATTAGCTCCCAATTTACAATTTTTTGGTAGCTGAATTTGTTAGTGATGTCCTTAGGTCGTGTAGAACCATAAAACAATGTTGGAAAATTCATTTCCTCTAAGTAGCTATCCTGGAAAATTCTAAGAGGTTTAAATCCTTCAAATGGTGCAATTTCAATAATGGTTGTATCAAGGTCTTTGATTGAATGTGATTCATTAAACCAATGTATAAGTGATTTAGTTATGGGCTCTTCTTGAAGTTGAAGCAAATCACCATCCACATCAGTTTCAGAGTCTGTGTCTGTGTCTTTGTCAATGTCTATTTGCATTTGTTCATGTTTCTTGCAAGTAGGGTTTCCCAATCTTTATTTATTGTGATATTTTCTTTTGTATATAGTGGTGTCTTGGACAAAAAATTTAAAGCATCCATGACAAAAGCAGGTTTGACATTGCCTTGTGCATATGCATTTTTGTATTCCAATTTACGTTTTAATCTAATTGCAATTGTTTTTGTTTCATCTATATGTCTGGGCAATGCTTGTTGGATTCTATCGAAATCGACGGGAACATTGATAATTGTACCGTTCAAGCCATATTGTGCTCTTTTGTATTCAAGTTGCCTAATCTGTCCAAAAGAAATACGTAGGGAAACCAGTCTTTCTTCTAGGCTAGTCAAGGAACGGACAATATCTGTTTGTTTGTTGCATCTTATGTTCTATGGTGCAGGGAAAGCAGGTAGTTTTCCAATTCTGACAGCTTTTATACATCGCCTGCAAATTGTCTAGCCCACTACAATGTTTTTTTTGTAAGTTGCAGGGGAAAGAAAAGAAAAATCATGAACAAATGCATTGGTCACCTTGTAGATATCTTTATAGAAACATAACATTTCACAGATTGTACAGGCTTGAGTAGGTGTATCGAATGGCTAGCAGGTATTGCATAATAGATTTTTGGTTTGTACTGTTCATTGCACCTGCATTTGTATGGCTTTTTGGGTGGTGCATTGTTCTTGCTTTACGAAACACATACTATGGCTTTGCACTAGCATGCGTTGTGGTTTGATGTATAATATCATTTTTTTAATCTGATTGTTGATGGTTTGTGTTTGGCAAGAGCCCATCCTTGTTGCGTATTGTTGATTTTAGCCGCTGCAGTGAGTATTTTGTATTCATTCTATTGGCAGGTAAAATTGTATTTTGTTTAGTTTTTGAGCTTTGTGTTGCCAAGGGTGTTGTTTCTTTCGCTGCAAATGCATTTTCACTACCATGCAACAGGTCATGTCTTTTTTTAAGTATTTCATGTGACAAATGTTGTGTTTCTGGTAGCGGCGTGTAATGTCAGTGGCCTGAACTGCTCTCGTAACAGAATAAGTTGATGTGTTGTTTGGGTTCTGCACAGTTGCATAGGACTTCTACTTTACAACGGGGAGCTATTTTCCATATGTGTAGAGCTGTATGAAACAAGTATGAAATCCATAACAAGCAAAATTCAGAACCTTCTAGGTTGTTGTAAACATATGGCATTCCCATCTTGCTAATTAGTGTTTGGTGTTGCAAGAGGAATTGGTTGATGGGCATTGCAAGTTGTTGGAGCATGTTAAAACAACGCAAAGAAAATCTATCTTGGATTGCTAATGCATTGGCCAATGACTGGGCTATAAATAGTCATAAAGTAAGTGCATCAAATCGAGTATCAACCAAGGCAGCAATAGAAGCAAACATGCTTTCACCACATGGAGAAACAAATGCAGGTAGTTGTTGGAGGCCAACTTGATCAAGTTCTGCATCTATTGCACTAGAATTGCAGCTGATGTCACAAGGCACAGCTAACAAATGGAGTTTCATATTGTGCATTCTATTGTATGTGCTCTTTCTTGAGAAGATAGGTTCATAGTGCCCAGCTAATGGATTGACATCATGAAAAAGAATAGATATCTCAAAATGACAAGCATCTCTATGAAAATGCAAATATGGTTTCTTTCTTGATAGAGACCAAATGCATATGGATGTGTTTAACCAACGAGCTAGCCAATGGATACAAAATGTGTCGCCCCAAAGGCTAGTTTCGCCATTTGTGCTGGTTTCTATTGCGGAAAGCCTTATCCTATGCAAGTATGTGGCCTTGTCATTTACTCTATGCAAATCTTGAAGTATTGATGGGTGGAGCTCGTACTCTTAAGAGTTTATAGCTCCACCACAATGATTGTGCAAGCAGTGCAAGAAATGGGTGACAACGCCATTGCGCAATTCAGAGGATGTATAGCGGCAGTGAAGCAATACATGGAGTGTGTCACATAGGCAATCACTGACCTAAAAGTTTAAAGTATCAATTCAAAAGCATTTCACATTGTCCAAAGCTTCATCAATTGATATGTTGTGTATATTGTCATTTATTTTGTATGTTTCTACTACAATTGGTTTATCTGACATTTGGTCTATTTTTTTCCAAAGCATTTGGAAACATATTGCTTAATTGGTTGAAAAGGCAAATAAATTTGTACTGCAAGCAATTTTTTTAATATTGTGCACACAGGAATGTTAAATATTGACAAAGAAGGCACAATCCAAAATAATTTGTAGGTACAACTCTTTTTTTAATGGTTTACAGTGGGGTGTGCATAGTGCAAGTACTGATAAAAATCTAGTTCCAGTCACAATTGCCTTCGAACTCCAAAAGTGTGAACAAAGCAAGGAGTAAACAAATTCAAAACTGTGCACCAGAAAGCTATAGCAATGTCTACTAACCTTGAAGAGTAGGGGAGAAAGAGTTCTTATATTTTGTGCATGCAACATAGGGCCTGCAACAGAAATGGAAGTCACATTGTAAATACATTTGATTCAATGTAGATCAATCTGCAAAGAATGCAATACAATTCTACAAGGGAAATGTATAAGTTTTTTTTTTTCACAATCAAATGTACCTATATTGTTGACATTGCTTCCATGTGCATGTTATAACAACAAATGAGCAATATCAATACTTGTGATTAAAAAGAACCAACAACCATGCTTCTTTTAATTTTAGGTTTTGACCGTAATTTATTTTACCTACAACAAAGGATTTTTTTTAAACAATTCTTTTTCAGTTCTAGAAAACCTGCTTAGTTTGTATGATTGTTGAATTATTAGAAGTGCTATAGGTATTCTTATTGTACTGAATTAACTATTAGTTATATTTAATAATATATGAACCTAGCAAGCTCTAGTTTAGCTAACAAGCTACTAGAACCAACTATTAGTTATATTTAATAATATATGAACCAATGGCATGTTTAAAACAAAGGAATAGAATGACAATAATATGCTGAAAATTATATTCTGGTTTATACATGCCAAAGGACTAGTACCAACAATTCTTAAACATACTTTATCTGATTTGGTGAATTCTTATTTAGCTAACAAGCTACTAGAACCAACTATTAGTTATATTTAATAATATATGAACAAATGACATGTTTACAACAAAGGAATAGAATGACAATAATATGCTGAAAATTATATTCTGGTCTATACATGACAAATGACTAGTACCAACAATTCTTAAACATACTTTATCTGATTTGATGAATTCTTAATAAAGTTTTAGTCAATTTTTATTGCCAGGACAAAGGAAGATGTGACCCAGGCAAATCTTCCTTGTACTACACAAACAACTATGAATAACTATGTCTATTCCAACCTTAATCGTTTAAGAATTCATCATATCAGATAACGTATGTTTAAGAATTGTTGGGAGTTGCATTAGACTTTTGTTGTAAACATGTTATTGGTTCAGCTTTCTAAGTTTGTTTTTGGTGTTAAATGCATTTAAATGGAACACATAGATATCCATTGAGTCATAGGTTTTTGAAGAATAGGAACTTTGGGCTAGATGTAATTAAGAACAATATGGGCCTTGCAGAACATAGAGTCAAAAGATGGGCACTGGTAAACAAATTTAAGATTTTTCTATTTTCGAGGTGAATACCATTTGAATTTGATCTCCACCACAACAATTCTTTTTTGGTCTATTCCCTTGTAAGTGGTGGGATTTCATTATGCCCTTCAGTACATTTTTGGGTGCCAATATGTTTTCAATTGGTGTAGTTGTATTTCATTATGAGTGTGTAGCATCAACATTGTTCTATCTAGGTATGCAAGGAAACCAGAAATAATTACTCTATGTTTTTGGATAGGTCCCTAGTTCTCATTATATCGAAGTCTAAAATTGTACATGAAACTTCAAGGTGCTCTATTACATAGGTGTTTTATTCCTTTAAGGCAAGCTTTGCGGGCTAAGTTTTTTTCAGTTGCACTTTTTTTTTGTGGGCAAAAGTGCGATATGCCCGAGGCTTCTCTATACTCATGTCCTAGTCAGAGAAAAATAGAAAACATCATTTAGTTAAGGTATCACGATCAAGTCATATAGGTAGAAATCATCATTGGTATCGTGAGTGAGGAATCCAATCCACTGACTTACCGAAACTAAGAATCAATGTTCACCTAAACTCTACAAGTAAGGATTTGCAATTTTTAAATCATCTAAGTCAAAGGTCATCATTTAACTAAGCTAAAATGGATATGAAATCAATTCCATCAAGTCACTCAAAGAGTAAATTTGATCCAATTACACTTTTGAAAGGTCATTCTTTAAATAACCTATCATGAATATGGAATCTAATCAAATCACCTAACCCATAGATCATAGTTTAACTAGGTTACCATGGGTAGGAAATCATAGTTGTAAGACATAAATCATTCAGCTATAATTATTATGAACAAAAGATCTAATTTATCAATTCATCTACATAGGAAGTCATCCTTAAATAAAACTATTATAGACACAATATCAATCCTTTAAATCACCCAAAAAATTTTTAACATTTTTTAATTAAATTTTTTATGTTATCTTTTTAAATAGTTCTAAATTCTAAGTTTTATCTAAAAATAAAATAGTTTTTATAATTTGAATATATTTTTAACTAGTTTTCAATTTTTTAATTATCTTTATATTTAAAATTTTATCACACTTTCTAGAAGTTGAGACTATTATTCTGATTACATTTCAATTTTTAGGACACTATAATTTTAAATTAAGTCATAATTTTGAAATATAACTAATCAATTTATAGAAAAATATTGTTAACATGTTAATGGAAAAAAATTAAGATTGGGTAAAAAATATAGAAGGTAAAATTAAAACAAGTTTAACATGTTCTTTAGAGATGTAATTTGTTTACTAAATGTTTAATTTCTAAATGTACTAAAAAGTATTTGTAGATTACTTTATTTCTCTAAACCACAGTAAAATATTTATTGAATAGATAAAGTCAAATATATTTGTTTATCCTTAAGAAAAAAACATTACATTTTGTTCATATTAATTAAGATTAGAAATTAGATTTACTTATTATTAAATAAATTAAATTAAATATAAAATTTATATTTATTTATAAATTTCATTTGTTTCATTGATTTTTAATTACAATTATATTTACATTTTGTGTAATAATTTTTGTTCTTTGAATAGTTAATTTATTAGTAGTATTACACTAACTATTGTATTTATAATTAATTTTTACTAAATTATTTTATCAATCTATATTTATGTTTCTATCTTGTCATATTTCTAGACATAATTATAAATATATTTATATAGATTTAACTGTATATAAGATTAGAGATTATAAATATACTTATAATTATATTAAAATTTTATAAATATTAATAATATTTTTTATTTTAATTTATTAAAATTTATTTAAAAAATAAATACAAAATAGAAACAAAATAAAAATAAAAATTATATATAAATAAATAAAATTTCATGGTCCCAAACACTATATTAAAAATCTACCTTTGACGGAAATGAAATATTCGTAATGCTTTTGATGGGATTGCTTTTCTGTTATCGGTCCAGGTTTCCACTGAATTTTGGAAAATGAAAAATTATTTTTCTTGCCGAGGAAAAATGGTACCAACCAATGAGATATTTAGATTTTAACATTTCTAGGGAAAAATTAATCTTTATTTCCAACTGTAATACCGCAAAAAAGGGCTATAAGTTCATTAACCTCCTATATCGACACATTGAACGAAATCGACATCAAAGTCCTAACCTAAGGCACATCTGAACATTATTGAATCCTAATTGATTATCTTAAATTCTGCATCGGAGAATATTCCTAGTAATATTCCTAATTTATCATAATTATCTTTAATTTAATGATTATTTGGCGATAAATCCTATTTATCCTAAAGTTTGATTAATTGAATATTCTAAATATTTAATTAATTAGATTTAATACTGCCACTTAATTATTTAATTGAAGTTAATTTTATTTATTCCTAAATTGTATTATTTAATTTTGACAATAAATCCAAAATCCTATGAATAATTGATTAAATTCTTATTTAATTAATTAAAGCAAGTTGTCAATTTTTAATAATATTGTTTTTGAATAAAAGTTTGAAAAATAATTGATTAACCCATAAATCAATTGTTTTATTTTTCAAAATCAGTTAAGTTGGAAATAAATCACTTTATTATTAAATTAAATCATAAATAAAACATGCACAATCAAGAAAAGCAGACAACTATCAAATAAATCTAAACTCTATTTTGAGTTAAACTTTGCTTTTGCATGTTTTTGTGAGTTAATTATCCTTTATTTAAAAATAACTCAAAAATCAACCTGAGTTATTTGAGTGATTTATGGCTTTTATTCATGCACCTCCAAAGCCCTGAATTTTTATAAATTAAGGCCTCAGCTCTTCACACATCATCTCATATTTTTGCATCCTCACGCTATCGAATTGAAGACTGAAGAATCATCTTTGTGAATCCAAGCTATTGTGAGATCATTCTTGTTTTTTAGTATGGCATATCATTTAGAATTCATCTTAGATCAATTCATTGCATATCAATTTCATCTTAGATTCTAGATTCATATCAGTTTTCATCATATCATTGCATAGAAAATTAAAAAAAATAGATTAATTATATTCATATTTCATATCAGTTTTGCATTCAAATCCTTCGTTTAGGTGTCATCAAGGTCATTGATCTCGATAACAATCTGAGAACATCATACTCGCACCTATTAGAAGGCAGCAAATCACCTAGTTAGTTTAGCTTTCAATTCATTGCAGCTTTCATTTTTGCTAACCTCTAATGTTTTACTGAAGTGTTGTGTCTACAGATCAAGTACAAAATTTACACACATTTCTGGTGCCCACCATGGGGCCTTGATACGGGTTTCCAATTCAATTCTATCAATTTTTGTCTTTTCTTCTCGATTTCTGAGTCAAAACTGTGATTTTTAAATTCTGTCCGTACAATTTTCATACGAGTTTCTGACAAAAGTCATCTCAGACTATACCCACTGTCGTACGATAGTCTATTGGATCGAGAATCATGCTAGACGGTACACACTATCTTTTGGAAGTTCAACTGTCGTATCATCATACACCCAGTGTCGTACGAGTTTTGGCACCAGGTTTTCATTGTCGTTTCATTTTTCAGGGAAGTTTGTCAGATTTGGTTTTTAGATTTCAGCTAACGGCTAATCTTAAAAATTGAAATTCCCTATTTTTGACTGGTTTTTCATTGATTTGGATTTGGGAAAGCGCAAGAATTGCTAAAAGCAGGTAAGAATCTACTAAGTGCGTTGCGAGGAATTCAGGTAACCTTCTCAGCTGATAACATTTTGATTTGGACTAAAACAAACATCTCATGTGTCTAGCTTGAGTGACTTTTATTGCTTTCCTATCACATACTTCATTTGGGCTATAAAAATGAACATAGTTTGCTTTCAACATCTTTGTTACACATAGTAATTAGGCCCCATGAACACTATTTGTGGATCTTGAGAGAGTGGGTTTCCAGTGAAAATCTTCTCAAGGAAGGATCCCTTGTAGGTGGGGAGGATATTGAGGGAGTCTCATGTTCCACTAGATCCGTGTGTCTTCAACTTTTGATCGAGGCATTCTCTCTCTGGAGAGGTTGATAGATCATAAGGGGTTGACGTCATAGATCTTTGTGAGATAATCTTGGTCTTAGTGTGTCGGATTAATCTATCTGCTTTGTTTGGGTTAAAAGTGAAAAGGCTAGGGGATTATGCTCTACTTCCTTTTTGGATAGTACCAGAAACCCAAATCCTTGAATTTGGAACCAATCTCCATGTGGTATATCTTGTGAGTCACCTTTAGAGAGGGTTAACCGTAGTGGACATTCCCTTAATTGGGTCAACCACGTTGACGGAACCTCAAGTGGTAATAGCCATTTTTGCCGTGGTAGTGACAACCGCTATATAAATGTCTTGTTGGAAGAAATCTCCACAGGTGTGGTCTCTTGTTGGGCTATCAGATCTCCCTAGCAGATCCTACAGATTAAGTTCTCAGACTTTGTCAAAACCCCGGTGCGCTTGGATTGGAGTTCACCCTCTTGGATCATAAAAGTTGCAAAGTCAAACCATTACTAAAAACCCTAGTGAGGCAAAATTTTCATTTTCTAGGGTATATGTGCGTTATTGCAAAACATTTTTGGAATGTACACAATTAGCGCTTTTGAGGATTAGAAAGAATAAAATCACTTGATTGTTCATGCGCAAGGTTGCTTTTTCCCTTGTTCATTGTTTTCAGACATGCTTGAAATCACTTGCTTGCTATTTTGCATGCTTGTTTATCTATCTGATTATTGAAAATGAACAAATCTGTTACCATCCTCAAATCTGGACATTAAAATTTGCAAACCATCTGAATCTGAAAACTCAAAATTTGCAAAATTTGAAGTGAAATTCCTTTCTGGAGTCAAAAGTTGTCTCAGGAGGTCAGAAAATCATACGAGTTTTTATCAAATGTCGTTTCATTACTGCCCAACTGTCGTATGGTAAAGAACCCAGTGTCGTACGAGTCTTTCTGCTAGTCAAATTCAAAAAGTCAAATCCTGCTAGCAACTGTTGTGCGAGTTTTGTAATTATCGTACAAGCTTTTCAACTGTCATTTCATAGCATACCCACTATCGTACGAGTCTGCAGAGTGTCGTTTGGGAAAATTTTAAAAAGTTGTCAGCAAATTGTCAGAATTGCTAGATATTTAGCTTTTTTAGCCTATTTCCAGAATCTGTCGAACAAATCACTGTGTCAGGAATAGAGCAGTAGCTATTGAGAATCCTATCATTTTCTAAAAGTGGCCTTTTGAATCCGATTCAGCCTTCTATTTAATCGATTTGAGTCCTATTCATCTTGTGTCAAAACCTTGTCAGATCTATCAATCTTCTATCAAATCTTCAAAAAATAGACTAAGTGTTGTGAACTCATGTCCGCTATCTTTTGGGCAATCTACCCATACATCCAGGGCATAGTATCCTTCACCCACGTCTAATTGACTCTTCAAACCAATCATAATCTTGACAATGTTGCGTCATCTAATTTTCTTGCATCAAATCATTCTTCAGTTATCTTCATCCTATTCTCTTTGCTTCACCTAAGGTTAATGGTGGAAACCAAAGCTTCCTCACACAAGAAATCAGGAGAGACATCTCAGACCTTACCTTTGACTAATATCTAGGGTCCAACTCTTGAGCAACTCATCAATTCTAGTCTTTACGAGGACGACGGTCTTGGCAACTTTCGATTGAAAATTGGTTACATACCTCCTCCATCAACCCACGGAGGTAATCAACAAACTCCTCCTTGGTCTATCTCAAGGAGTCCCAGAATGCCTACCATGTCTCAAGCAGGTTCGAATCATGGCTCTCAAGGATCTCATTCCCAACATGGTGCAAATCAGGAACCCACACCTGAAGAAATTGCCCGATACCAAAATGACGATGAATTCAAGAAAATGATGAGGCATTTCTTGAAAGAAAATAGAGAAACATACTTTTTGGAGTTAGATCATCAAGGAGCTAAGCTTCCTCCTAATTTTAATGTCAAAGATATCATCACACATGAGGAAGAAACTCTGATAATAGCCATGATGAAACAGATGCATGCTTTACAAGTCAAACTGAATAAACTTGAAAAAGAGAAGGAACCCAAGGAGTTCTCCATGGAGGCTCTATGTCCTTTTCCATTTGACAAAGACTTATACATGCGACCATTTCCAAAAAGAGTGGAGATGCTGAAGTATGATAAATATGACGGACACTCTGATCCTCAAAATCATGTCAGAGAGTTCTGTACACAATCCATGGAGTTCATGCATGAACCGACCTATCTGATGCACCTCTTTCCTAGATCTCTGGGTGGAGCATCCATTCATTGGTTTTCTAGATTGCCTCCTACAATTAAAACTTTTGAGGAGTTGATTAAACTATTTTATCAACAATACTCCTACAATATTCAACACCCGGTCACCATGATCGATATCTATAACCTCAAGCAATATCTAGGAGAACCATTCCTAACATTCCTCAAGAGGTGGCGAAAAAAGTTCTCTCTATATGCTAGACCAATTCCCGAAATGGAGAAACTTGAAATCTTTATCAATAACCTTGTCCCAGAGATCAAATACCCATTACAAATGCAAGATCATACATCTTTTGACAAAATGGTAGATAATGCAATCAAGATTGAGAAAGTACTTGTCAAGAAAGGAGATATCACGCTTCAAAAGGACAAATATGAATCTGGATCTAGTTCCAAAGATAAGAACAAAAATTGGAACAAGAACAAAGGCATCATCACAGATGGCATTGTTGACACTATCTGTGCCCCATCAAAGGCACCAGCCTACAACCTAACTCTCAGTTCCCAATCCATTAAAGCTTCAGAACAAAAGTCATCCGAACCATTCCAAAAGAAGCCAGAATAAAAATCTTGGGATAAAAAGTGAAAGTTCACTCCTCTTGGAGAATCTTTAGAATCAGCTATGAGAAATCTATTGGCTAATAACATCATCTCTTTGCCTGCAATCCGACAATCTGATCTAGACCCTAAGCCACATTGGTGGAAAGAAAATGAATTCTGTGATTTCCATCGAGGTAAAGGTCACAAAACTAATAACTGCTTATAGTTGAAACACACCATTCAAGATCTGATCGATATAGGAGACATCATAGTTGACAATCCTAAGAGAAATAACAATCATATGACATTTACATAACCATTTCCGCAACATGGTCTAGGAGTTTCAACTTCTCAGCCTAATATGGGGGCAAAAGTTAATTATGCCTACCCTGGAAATAATGCTTTCATCAATATTGTTGAACCATGTCTCTCTGAAAGTTACAATGTCATGACAATTGTACAAAGAGAAAGAGATCATTGTTCAGCTAATGCAGTTACTCAATCACAAGCTCAAGCACATCTGAAAGGACAAATCCTAGATTCATCTAAAGTCCCTAAGATACCCTTCAATCTTTCATCTGCTTCCGAACAGAAGGATGCTTACAAATCTTCCAATCCAAAGGATACAAGGCCTACATCTTATAGCATTGTTCAACAACTCCAGCACACTAATGCCAAAATCTCTATATTTTAGTTACTTCGAATATCCCCAGCTCATAGAGCCATATTAGACAAAGCTTTGCTTGATTCCAATGTTCCTGATGACCTTGATTTAGACAGGTTCCAGACTATGGTTGGACATCTTACATCTCCACAATATATCTCCTTTTCAGAGGAAGATGACAACTCCTTGAGTCACCCACATAACCAGCCCTTGCATATAGAGGTCTTGATCCAAAACTGTAGAGTCAAACATGTGTTGATAGATGGGGGCGTTGGCCTAAACATTTGTTCTTACAGCTTGATCACACAATTGGGATTTTTAGAATTGGCTATTGATCCTAGAAAGAAAATAACTATCAAAGCCTATGATGAACAAGAAAGATCTTCTAAAAGCACCATTGTCTTACCTATCAGAGCAAGTCCAGTTATCAGAGATACTATATGTCAAGTTCTTGATCTACCTTTGGCTTACAACATTCTTCTCGGGAGACCATGGATACATGAAATGCAAGCTATTCCTTCTACATACCATCAATGTTTGAAGTTTCCTTATGAAGGAGTAGAGGTTACTATCTCCACAGATCTGAATACAATTTGCAATACATTGAAGGAAAGTGCCAATAAACTTGTTCCCAATAACAAAGAATCTTCTACTAAATAACTAAATGTTGCTTTAACATCCAAAATGGAAGACATTGCTAAAGAGGTCAATATCAAAGAAAATGGGATGGGAGAATATATTATAGAGCCAGTCTTATCTTTGACATCTCTCCCTATCTCACCTAAGTCTTATGGATAATCTTTGAAACAGTCCAAGCTCGAACCTAAGGAACCTCTTGAAGCATATAAAAATAATTTTGTGGCAGAACAAGTATCCAAGCAAGAGTTTGAAGAGGATGAAGCTGTGCTATCATGGCTATACAAAGATGAATATGAATCCCACAATGTTCAAACTAGCGACTCTACAGCACCACAGATCCCTTCTAAGTCATACGGTCTAGGAAATAAACTGATAGCTAAGATGGGATATTCAGGTCAAGGACCTCTAGGAGTCAGAGGAAAAGGTCTTGTGGCACCTATTTCACATACGGGTGGGGCGAATAAGAATACTATTGGCCTAGGCTTTAAGAAGAAACCCTATCACCTCAAGGGAAATTGTTCTCATGTCATAGAGCAGATTGCACCAGGAGAACCTCTTCTTGAGAAAGAAGAAACTGAACCATCAGATAGTGATTCAGATAGCTTAGAACTCATCCCCTATGAAAATTTGCCTAAAGAGATCAGAGACCTTCTTGATGATAAAGATGATCCAATCAAAAGAATTAATGTAGTAGAAAAACAAGAACCATCTAATCTCAAAAACAATCAAGAAGAGGAAGGTGGTAGTCATTCTGAGATAGATTCTCATGAGTATGAATTCAAATCAAAATCCGAGGGTAACCCTTCTTGGGGTATTCATCCTGACTTTACTCGTGTTCTTAGATTTCCTAGAGGCATAGATGAAGAATCTAATGATTATGAATGGGGAGTCATTCTAGAACTAGATGAGCTTATCACCGAGAAACATGTTGATGTTATTTACCAATATGCATCTCAACCCAATGTAAGTCTAGAGTGAAATGAGGAACCTATCGAGTCTGATCCACCTATGGCTGAATGGGACTCCCATAATGACATTGAGCCTATTCATGAATTGAATGTCTTAAGTTGTAATATCACCTTTGAACTCAAGTGTTGGGTTAGGACCAATGATGATAGATCCATATCCGTAAACACTATCTCCATATCTTTCCCCACTTTGACTATCCAATATCCAGAACTTATTGATCAAACCTCCACAAATCCGAGCCATGGTATTTATACCTTCCCAAATGACTATGCCCTTGCTTGCTACCTCAATGCAGTTGAGCCTATGAGTACTTCCATCAGTGAACCGAACGTTAGCATGACGAAGTCAGACATCAAATATCTTAGTCAGAAAAATAAGAATAAGAATAAAAAGAAAAGGAGTTTTGAGGGTGAAAACCACTTTGTGGTAGTCTCAGAACCTACAAAAGTAAAAATAAAAGATGCATCCGAAGGTGAAAACCTCTTTGAGGTGCCTAAGGATGAGATATTTGATGTCCTTCCGAGTCATTTATAGGACACATCTCTAGTTCTAATTGAGCCCACTCAATCTATCAATTTGGGAACCACAAAAGAACCACAGTTGATTCATGTAGCACAATCTTTATCAGAAGAAGAGAAGCAAAAATTTACAACATTCCTAACAGAGAAGAAGATCAACTTTGCATGGAAATATTCAGATATGCTAGGATTGGATCCTAATCTTATCATGCATCATTTATCTATAGCTCCTAATGTAAAACCTGTCAAGCAAAAATTGAGAAAGATGCATCCTCATGTTGCACTCTTGGTAAAGGCAGAATTAGAGAAGCTACTAAAAGTTGGGTTCATCCGTGTTATAGACTATGCTGAATGGATCTCTAATATTGTACCTATTTCTAAACCAGATGGTTCAATCAGAGTGTGCACAGACTTTAGAGATGTGAATAGAGCATGCCCTAAGGATGATTTTCCACTACCTAACATTGATATGATAGTGGACATGACTGCGGGTTTTGAGATGTATTCCTTAATGGATGGTTTCTCTAGATATAACCAAATAAAAATTGCTCCAGAGGATCAAGAGAAAACTGCTTTCACATGTGCATGGGGTACCTTCTGTTGGAATGTCATGCCATTTGGGCTTAAAAATGCTGGTGCTACATATCAAAGAGTAATGGCATCTATTTTCCATGATTATTATGTTGATGATACTTTAGCAAAATCTATGATTAGAACTGAACATCTAAAGGACTTGAGCATGATCCTAGACAGAATGGAGAAATTTAGTCTCAGACTAAATCCTAAAAAGTGTTCTTTTGGTGTCACTTCTGGAAAACTCTTAGGATACATAGTCTCAAAGAAGGGCATTGAAGTTGATCCAGCTAAAGTAAAGGCTATAATGGAAATGCAACCCCTAAAGAATATTAGTCAAATGAGGACATTGCAAGGAAGAGTTCAATCTATCAGAAGATTCATATCATAGCTAGCAGATATATCACAACCTTTTACAAAAACATTACATAAAGGTGTGACCTTTGCATGGAATGAAGAATGTGAGAACAACTTTAACCATATCAAGAAGTATCTATCAAATCCTCCTATCTTGATGCCTCCTATTCATGGGAAGCCTTTGATCTTATATGTCTCCACTACAGATACATCACTGGGGGCATTGCTTGCACAACATGATGAGAACAAAAAGGAAAGAGCTATATACTATATTTGTAGAACATTGGTTTCATATGAGAAGAACTATTCAATGATTGAGAAAGCTTTTCTAGCTATGATCTTTGCATCACAGAAACTGAGACATTACATGTTAGATCATACTACACATTTGGTAGCTAAGATTGATCCTCTCAAGTACCTTCTAAGCAAAGCTGCCCTCACAGGTAGATTAGCTAAATGGGTCATGCTCTTAAGTGAATTTGACATTGAATATGTTGAGAGAAAAGATATAAAAGGATAGGTTATTTATGATCAATTAGCAGATGCACCTATGATTGATGATACACCAATGCAAATGGAATTTCTAGATTCCTCTATCATGACTCTTTCTTCTAGAGAATGTCAGTTATTCTTTGATGGCTCCTATACACAGAATGGATCTGGAGCAGGAATATTGTTCATAACTCCTCAAGGATACTCAATTCCAAAAGCATTTAGGTTAAAGTTTCCTTGCACAAAAAATATTGCAGAATATGAAGCCCTTTTGAATGGCATGAAACTAGCAATTGAGTGGAGAGTGACAGAGCTACAAATTCATGGAGACTCTCAACTTGTTATTCATCAAGTCAATGATGTGTACCAAACTAAAGATGAAAAGCTCATTCCTTACGAGAGAATGGTAGATGATTTAAAGAAGTATTTCATATCTATCACATTTGAGAAAATTCCTAGAACGGAGAATAAGGCTGCTGATGCAATGGCAACATTATCTACTTTATTATAGTAGCCTGAACATGAGCTATGCTACGAGTTCCTGGTGGAAGCACTATCTTATCCTGCATATGATTCCCCTGAAATCTGCATGATCTGCATAGTTGTTGGTCATGATTCATCCAGATACAAAAACCTATTCTCCTATCTCCAAGACCAAATCATTCCCGATACCTTCAACCACCATGAGAAGAGATACCTTATTCATAATGCCTCCCGATATGTCATCATTGGTCACGATCTATACAAACGAAGTCTAGATGTTACACTACTTAGATGTTTAGAATGGGAAGAGTCTCAACGTGCGTTAGAGGAAGTCCATGATGGTATTTGTGGGTCACACTCGAACGGTTTAACACTAGCTTGAAAACTTATTAGGGCTGGGTATTATTGGCCTGAAATGGAGAAAGAGTCTATCAAGTTTGTTAAGAACTGTCAAAAATGCCAAGTGCATGGAAAATTAATTCATGCTCCAAGGAGAGATCTAATTCCCTTTACTACACAATGGCCTTTTCACCAATGGGCATTTGATCTTATAGGAGCTATACATCCTCATTCTTCTAATGGACATACCCATATAATCACAGCTACAAATTATTTTACAAAATGGGTAGAAGCAGTCCCTTTGACACAAGCAACTGGGAAACATATATCTATGTTCATCTTGAACTACATCATATGTAGATATGGGATCCCACATTCTATAATCACAAATAATGGGGGACAATTCAAAAACAAGGACCTAGATGATTTATGTGCCAAATTCAAGATTACACAACATTGGTCTTCTATCTACTATCCTCAAGGGAATGGACAAGCAGAGGCTTCTAATAAGAATTTATTGGAAATATTGCATCATACAATTAATAAAATAGGAAGAGATTGGCATCTCATGATCAATCCAGCTCTTTGGGCCTACAAAACAAGTATCAGAACACCTACTGCGGCTACACCTTTCACTTTAGTTTATGGGTCTGAAGCAGTACTACCTATTAAGGTTGAAATCCCATCACTAAGAATCAGAATGCATGGTCTAGTAAATGATGATGACTACATAGTGTCTAGGTTGCAAGAACTTGAACTACTAGATGAGCACAGACAAGCAGCGTATGATCATCTCAGAGTATATCAGAAAAGAATGTCTAGAGGTTACAACAAGAAAGTCAGACATAGAGAATTTCAGGTTGGTGATCTAGTCTTGAGAGAAAATCCTAAAAATTAATCACATCGAGAACGCAAGGGGAAGTTTGAACCCAACTGGCTAGGTCCCTTTGTTATCACTGCTACTTTTGGCTCTGGTGCCTATCAACTCTCAACGACTGAAGGAGAACAGCTCCAAGAACCAATCAACGTTCTCCATCTAAAGAAATTCTATGCCTAAGGCATTCAGTCTATGGTAAAATGTCCTGAAAAGATCATAAAAATTAGAAAAAGTCCTGAAAAATGAACATCTTGGTGAAAACCTAGCAATGGGCACCTTGATGATTCACAAAAAAATTGAAAAAATGAAAAATACAAAAAAAAAAAAAAAAGTGCCTTGGTGAAAACCTGGAAATAGGTGCCTTGGTAGCAAAAATAGAATCTCTGCCAAGATGGTGAAAACTCGGCAAACGGGTGCCACTTGTTTCAAAATGCTCCATCTATCAGTGCAATCTTGGTCTTTCCCAGCTTTCAGTCTTGCTTTAGTTTGTACATATCTCCCAGTTTGTTTCTGCATTCCTGTTATCCAATAAGTCAGTTTGTACACCAATCAGCTCAAGCGTATGTATCCTATCAATGTTCAAACTTGAGGGCAATCAATGTCATATCCTATGGCCTCCAATGTATCTTAGATGTATCATATCCAATTAGAGTCCTTTGAAGCTTCATTCGAGTTAGTCAGTCAGTCTCGTCTCCAAAAAGGATTTTGCATCAACATCAAACTGAAAACTGAAAACAATCTATGCTTTTACATGCTTTTATCTCCTTGTATGCTTACTGATTCGCATTGAGATTTTTGCATATTTTATTCCCACAAGCTCTTCGATGATGTCCTTTACAAGATTTAGAGAGTGATGACTGGGGGCATAATCTTTTCTTGGTTTTCTGCTTGTATGTGAAAATCTAACAACTTTGGAAATTCTAGATTGAAATGGTGTTCGACTGTAAGAGCCTCTATCTCGAATTGGATGGCCATGTGTACCTGGACCATTGATACTCAGAAGATTCAAGGAAGTTTGATCTAACTATTATCTTTTTGAGTGAGTTCTTTCTCCTACTGTGAAACATGATCTTGCCTAAGGATGTGAACAATAAAGGGTCACTATGGGTAATTCACATTGGATTTAGAATGATCTCTTGATTGTTTGATGTGTTTGTAATGCAAGGTGTATTCAAGTCATCACGACATTTATGTTTTGATGCTTATACAAATTGCTATATCAAAATGGACATGATATTCAGGACATCCTGGCACTTGTGCCTTGGTGCTTATATCTAATCCGACATTCCAAAAACAAAATCAATATTCATATATCCATGGTTGTTGACCAGTGGGTGTTGTATTGATTCTTGTGCATACAAATTGATATTCATATGTCTATGGTTTCATAGCTAGTGGGCACTGTATTGATTTATCTGGTTACCTAAAAGTTCAATGATGATAACAAATTGACATATTATCAGTGAGTAGGTCCTAGGTCCTAGGTTGCATTTCATTTTGCATGTCTACATGATCTCACAAATGTTTGGAAACACTTCAAAGCTTAAACAATTCTTCATATCACTTCTTCACATCTAATGAGAGCTGAGTCTCACTCGAAGGTCTCTTTACCAAACCGCAAGCAGTAACCCTCCTGGGTTAAACATCCTTTTGACATAAGACTGAGTGCTTGTCTTCATCTACCTGCAAAATCATATCATGTGTATCATTGCATTTACATCCCATATCCTTACCATTTGTTGCATTACATTACATCCAGTGCATAAGCATAAATCATACATACATCTTTTCATAATCCATTACATTTGCATAACATCCATTTTATTGCATTGATCCATACATACATTCTACACTACTCATAGCATGAACATCACATGATATCATCATCAATCAAAACATGACAAGTACAAATGAAGTCACGACCCAAAATATCGATCTCATATATATCATCAACTCGAAATGTGTCAGGGGTGCACTACTGGCACAATATACAAAAGAATGAGCTCCTGAGAGCTATCAACTTAACTGATTATCTTACATCAAACTATCAAAATTTCAGCTTGGTCAACTATGGTCAACTCATGGTTTCACCTAGTCAAACTTGGTCTTCTGGACCTCCAAACAATGTAGAATGCATTTTCGAACGTGTTTACCCACTTCTCAAATCAATTAACATGCTTCTAAACCATTTAACGCTGACTTTTCTTGTCAGATTTCAATTTTAATCCCAAAGGGGGCATGGTATTGCACATCATTCAATCAAATTTTGTAAATCTAAATCTGTTATCTTTCATCAGTAATCAAGACAACAACCACGTCTAGTTGCTGATTCATAAAAAGTCCTCATCGCTCGGGGCAAATCTATCATCGCTTGGGGCATATCAGATTCATCGAGATCCATATCAATCTGATATTCTCCTAATCTTGTAAATTGTATCAATTTTTCGTAACCATTTGTTCATTAGTGTTATTTCCTTGGTTCTTCGATAACTAAAGGGTTTAGATGTGATACCTATGTGATTCTTCTAAGGACAATTGAGTCTGGAATCGGTCACTCACTTCTTCGAAATCATAAGGTTTGAAATCAGGCATTTTGACGCTTTTATTTCATTGGTTCATCGTTGCTATAGTGAACATTATCTTTGGTCATTCAAGACCCAATATCCTCATATCTTTCGAATCAGTTTCATATCTTTATCAAACACAGACTATCTTTGAACCACTGCGCTTCGCATAGCAATTCAAATAGGGGCAAAATGTAATACCTCAAAAATGGGCTATAAGTTCATTAACCTCCTATATCGACACATCGAATGAAATCGACATCAAAGTCCTAACCTAAGGCACATCTGAACATTATCGAATCCTAATTGATTATCTTAAATTCTGCATCGGGG
Organism: Chamaecyparis obtusa; assembly: GCA_027943335.1. Classification (NCBI taxonomy): domain Eukaryota; kingdom Viridiplantae; phylum Streptophyta; class Pinopsida; order Cupressales; family Cupressaceae; genus Chamaecyparis; species Chamaecyparis obtusa. The sequence continues at coordinate 658,985 of BSBK01008308.1, read as the reverse complement.
AATATTCCTAGTAATATTCCTAATTTATCATAATTATCTTTAATTTAATAATTATTTGGCGATAAATCCTATTTATCCTAAAGTTTGATTAATTGAATATTCTAAATATTTAATTAATTAGATTTAATACTGCCACTTAATTATTTAATTAAAGTTAATTCTATTTATTCCTAAATTGTATTATTTAATTTTGACAATAAATCCAAAATCCTATGAGTAATTGATTAAATTCTTATCTGATTAATTAAAGCAAGTTGTCAATTTTTAATAATATTATTTGTGAATAAAAGTTTGAAAAATAATTGATTAACCCATAAATCAATTGTTTTATTTTTCAAAATCAGTTAAGTTGGAAATAAATCACTTTATTATTAAATTAATTCATAAATAAAACATGCACAATCAAGAAAAGCAGACAACTATCAAATAAATCTAAACTCTATTTTGAGTTAAACTTTGCTTTTGCATGTTTTTGTGAGTTAATTATCCTTTATTTAAAAATAACTCAAAAATCAACCTGAGTTATTTGAGTGATTTATGGCTTTTATTCATGCACCTCCAAAGCCCTGGATTTTTATAAATTAAGGCCTCAGCTCTTCACACATCATCTCATATTTTTGCATCCTCACGCTGTCGAATTGGAGATTGAAGAATCATCTTTGCGAATCCAAGCTATTGTGAGATCATTCTTGTTTTTGAGTATGGCATATCATTTAGAATTCATCTTAGATCAATTCATTGCATATCAATTTCATCTTAGATTCTAGATTCATATCAGTTTTCATCATATCATTGCATAGAAAATATAAAAAAGATTAATTGTATTCATATTTCATATCAGTTTTGCATTCAAATCCTTCGTTTAGGTGTCATCAAGGTCACTGATCATGATAACAATCTGAGAACATCATACTCACACCTATTAGAAGGCAGTAAATCACCTGGTTAGTTTAGCTTTCAATTCATTGCAGCTTTCATTTTTGCTAACCTCTAATGTTTTATTGAAGTGTTGTGTCTACAGATCAGGTACAAAATTCATACACACACCAGCAGACATTAGGATGTGTGTTTTATATTTGTAAATGCACAGTCCTCGATGCAAACAAATGCAAAAAGCTTGAAGGCAAAAACATTAGTCTCGCCTATCTATAGGCGGGACTAATAATTCATTTTTATTTGCTAAGTCCCACAGGGGGCAATTACCATTAGTATACTAGCCACCATTCCATAATTTAATTTAGAGGGAGGAGTTGTGGCATCTGGTAAAAAATGCACGTGTCTTATCTGTGCTTCCACACCTTTCACTCTCCTCTAAACATGGCATTCCCTCTACGAGATGTCATTCCATGAAATGTAGGAATGCAAAATAAGCAAATAATGAATTTGTTGAAAAGGCTTTAGAAACTTTATCAATAACCTAAATTGTTTCATAGAATTCTCTAAGAGATGTCATTGCATGGAATGTAATGATTGCAGGATATACACAAAATGATGAGTATTTCTTCCATCAAAGTTACCTTACGCTAAGCACTGTCTGCTGAAGCAGCTCACTAAATTTCAACAGCGATTAAACTTGGGCCTCCAATAGTTTCAATGGCCTTCATAGTGCAACAAATGTAACAGAGTTTGACTGCAAAGCCATGATCTTCATCTAGCTACTGGTTAAATTATGGGACCATTGCTCCTGGACAAATTTGACCACATTCTAGTGCTTGGCTACAAAGTTCATGTTTGTCTAGACAAGGCAACACAAAATTCAAATGCTGGAGAGAATTTTGGTGATTTCAAAGGGAAAAATGAGTATTTTTTCTGATAATTCAAATTCATAGGGGAATTGGGTGTTTTCTATAATTGGAATTCGCAGGGCAATTGGGTGTTTTTTCTCATAATTGGAATGCAAAGAGAAATATGTTGTCTTACTTGTGATGGAATTCAAGGACAATTTGGGATAGAAATATACGTCTTCTGTAATCTGGAATGCCTTATATTGTCTTCTTCTGTTGAACTGTATCCTACAGTAGAAACAAACATTCCAATTCATGGTTTAATATAACAACCAAGGTAATTTTTGAAAAAAGAAAGAAATCTGAGCATAGCCCTGGTTGAAAAGATGCCCTTGTTTTAATCAAAAACTCAGATTGGTGTATCCTGCTTTAACAAGGAATCAAGAGTCACCTCTGTATAGGTTATGCCTAATTTTAATACTCTTTTGTTTATAAACAGAGGTTGTTTTCCATATATGTGTGAGTTATGCATTATCTAAAACCCATCCTATGTTGTGGACTCACATTAAATGTGGGCTATTTTCTGCAGGTGGAGCTTTCCCTGAAAAATTATCAATATATATCACAGTTTATTAAAGTCAGCTTCTGCTCAGGCCATAGAGATCACACATGGTTGGGTAACTTATTTCAATCTTCCAATTCGTTCATCAGATAGACAACTTCATTTCTTGGCATGTTATATAAATAAATTGAAAAAGTGTAGGTTACATAGTTTTTGAGCAGATTGTAAGAAATTTCAACATAGATGATAACAATAGTTTCTTGGTCCTATCATTCAACATTATTCAATTTCACAATGCATACATTCATCCATGAATAGTTGATTTCAACATCTGTAAATGTCACGACATGAAACTCCAGAAAGAGTGCATCCATACTAAACATCAAGATTGAATCCATAAAAATATCAGAGATCAAATTGAATTAGCAAAGGGCAAAGCCATAACAATGGAAACTAAATAGAAATTCTTGTGCCTCCGTATTCTGCAATACCTATCGTATCAAGGAATCAATACAAAAGGGAAAGATGAAACACATATGCTCAGAGCACCTAACTGTACTAACAAAAATAATACTTTCCCTGAGACCCTCAAATTTTTAGCTTGGTTTTTTCCATCAAATAACTAGCATTTCTTGAACTTCTCACAGCACCCAACTATATCAACAACCACAACAATGCCTCTTAAGGACATCAAATTTTGAGATGGGTTTTTCAAAAAACTATCAGGAAAGTTAGCGATTTGTTTTCTTAAAAGCTTTGAGCACCCAACTGTATTATCAATAAATAGAAAAGCTCTTAAAGCCCAATATTCCAGTTGGGTATTCCCCAAAAACCATCTTCAGAAAAAAAAACAAAAAACAAAAAAAATAGCTTCTCTTGTGGGAGCCTTAAATTTATCAAAACACCAAATTGTATCAGCAAACACATCAAATGCCCCCAAGGCCTAAAATTTTGGGTATCTTCAGAATACAAAGAAACATCAGCTAGGCATTTCAAATGCCCACCATATAGTTTTTACACAACCTAACTGTTTCCAGAGACCCAACATATCAGCTTTCAAATGGGTCTCCTTCAAAATATCAGAAGGGAAAATACTTTATTACTCTAACAGCCTGGCCATTCAAAAGTGTTCAAATTTACCATTCGACCTAAATGTATAAAAAACACCCTAGTTTGAAAAAAAGTTGTTGGGCATTTCAAGGGCTCTTAAAATTTATTTGTAGTTGCTAGCTGTAAATGCTTACGTGTATGTAGGCCCATACATATCCGATTGGATAAGCAGTCCTCCATAAATATCTTGTTTATGTGCTTACAAATTTGATTCCCCACCTGGTCCCATACACACTTTTTCCACATTTTCAAACCATATTTGTAATAGCAGAATTCGTAAAATACATACCACACCTCACAAGCTTCAAAAAACCATAGGCATAAAAAATTATGAAGCTTAATCATTAACACAGCTTAAAATACATACCACACCTCAGAAGCTTCAAAGAACAATGGCTAAAACCAAACCAAACTAAAAACTTGACAACAAAATGATTCAATAAAGTGTAGTGAAACTTACGTCTGAGGTTTCGAAGAAGATGAAGAGTTGCAGAGAAATGTCAAAAACCTTACCTCTGCAGTTGCACATAGTTGCAGACAAATGTCGAAAACCTTACCTCTGCAGTTGTGCATAAACATTTAAAAATACTTGCCCTTTTGTAGAGTTTCCACTTTGGTATTAATAATAATGCCAACTGCATCTTAAATGTGTATTAAAAAAATCATCCTCGTGCGTACTGAGGCCACGTGAATAGGAGAATGTTTGAAACAGTTGTCCACCAATCTTGTATTTTTTATTGGTATTTATTATTATTGGTATTTACCAATCTTATTAAGATTTTTACCCCCAGGGAAAATGCTCTTGTCCAATCAAAAAATTTAGAATGTTGTATTTTTGGAATATATAAATACTGTTGTCCAAAACATCACACACAACATTAGAAATATATTTAAATGCCTCACAAATAATTGAAAACTAATAGGACATATTTCACATGAAAGCATAAGTCTCTGCCTATAAATAGGCAGGGACTAATAAAGATTAATATTATACCGATAGCAATTATTACAAATTGCTTTAAGAGTTTCAAATTTCTTATCAAACATATCGTACTAAATGTCTAAATGTTTGATGTAACCCATGCACTCCAAACTATATAAAATGCTTGAAATGAATACAAACTTGACATACATAATTATAGCTATGTACATGATGATTAAAATACTTTCAAAACAATAATACCTTTTGTAAAAGTGGAGCAAAATCTTTACTGAAACCAGAATCGTAATGCTTACTTTCTTCAGAAACCTTGTAAGCCAAGGAACTCCTTGATCTTGTTAAAAAAAAAGCTGATGACACCTTGAGCTAGCTCCTTAACTTTGTTCAGACAAAAGCTGAGGGCAATTTGTAGTGAGCAGACAACCTTGCAAAGGAACTCCTTTATCTCATTCATATAAAAGTTGAGGGTATCCTGCACTTTCCCCGCTGACCAGCCAACCACCTGGCTAGGAACTCTGAAAGCTTGACATTGAATGAATCGAAGCAACTCCCAAATCTTTTCCAAACAAAACTTTGAAACACGGATTCCCATTCTGCCAAAGCTTACCCCTGTTTGGCCTGTAATAAAATGAAGACTGCTGAAATATTCACTCAATATGACACTACATGTATCTAATATTGCCTTCCGTCGTGAACCCACTACAACTCCTTTGCTCAAATCAACACAATTCCGCACAACAGAGTGGAGAAAGAAAAACATTTTACTCAAGAGATGGGATACCATTTTTTGCACACCCACAACTGCTTTGACTACAATAAGGCCAAGGTAGCCAGACTCGCTCCCATCATTGTTATTTTCATCGCTCATAACATATTCAGAAGACCCCCCTCCATTTTCCACTCTGAAAACATTTACAATGCCCTCAGTCTTCCCCACCCTCACTTGCAAGATTTTCATAGTACCCTCCTCCGTTTTCCACTTTAAAAATGTTTACACTGCCCTCAGTCACAATATTTTCATTAGACCCTCCTCCATTTCGCGCTCTGAGAATGTTTTCCCCACCTTCACTCACAACATTTTCATAGTACCCTCCATTTTCTGCTTTGAGAACATTTTCACCGCCCTCGCTTGCACTGATTGTTTCACGACTATAAAGCTTGCTATTGAAACTTCCTTTGCCCAGATTATATGCTTGGTGTAGCGCTAAACAAAAGCCCAAAATGATAAGCAAATTCATTCCTACTCTTACAACCTTTTCATTACAGGGATCGCAGGCCAAAGATGTAATGAAACGAAAAAAACTAAAGCCCTTTTCCATAACACCGTTCACAACATTCAATATTTCCCCCCAAAAAAGAGGATGTTGAGGTGGCGGTGAAGGAGGCCCATTTGCTTGTGCTACGCTTGCAAATGGTATTGGTGGATGCGGAGCACCACTACCACTACGATTCATACCCACAAGCCTGCAATCTCCCGTTACCAAAGGAAAATAATTAGCACTAGAATATTGTGTTGCATGTTTCATTTTACTTCATCATATTTGAGATTGTCTAACACATGTCTTCTGGTGTGTATCTCGAATGTCTTTTTGAGGATTTTCTCTGGCAAAGGATAGTCGCGTTATTGGCACAAATGACAGAGGTATTTGTGGGGTTTTCGATGCATATACATGAGGTATGTTTCTCTAATGTGCATTTGCCAGGATATCTTTCCTTGTATCAAGTTTTTGACGCATATGTTTATAATAGAATTTGTTTTGTGAATATGTTGTTCTATTCACAATTTCTTCAAATGATACTTGAAAAGGGTTACTGCAAAAATCACTTCTCTGTTAAGTGTTTCAGCTTTACACTTGGTTTGTTTATTTGCATAATGATTTGGAAGGAAATTTGTGTCATTTCGACACTTGGTTATTCAATGCAGTGATTCCATTTTATTGAGTAATGAGTTTGTGGTTACGGTTGATAGTTACACGGTTCAGTTGTGTAATGGTTCAGTTGTGAACGACTCAGTTGTGTTTGGTTCTTGATCAACAAATTTTTTGTTTACACCAGGAAGAATTCTGTGAAGGGTTTATGAAATATTCTAAAAAGAACTACTATCCAGTTACTTGAAAATTAGTTTTATGTTGAACTGATATTGAAATCAGTTGCAACGTCTGTTGTAACTGCTCTTGAAAAAGTCTTTGAAAATATATTGTGTATATTTCCTATTTAAGAGGAATATGATTATGTAAAAAAAGGCGTGAAAAGAAGGTTTTATTCTGATCTATGAAAATCATTGAAAGAACTATCTTAAATAGTTTATATTTATAAGGTGTATGCATTGTGAAGAGCATACAGTTATATATAAAAATTGTATTGACTGAAATCCATTTGTAGAAAGAGGTGAAGGGCTATAGCCCAGGCAGGCAGTTGTAGCTGCTGTTGTAAAAGGAGGGTTATTGCTCAATAAAATGATAGGTTCTACTGGAGTGGTTTTTCTCCTTGTTACAAAACCGTAAGATTTTGAAAGTTTCCCACTCGGCACAAAATCTTGTCTTGTTCATGTGAGTTGATTACTTTTCATATGATTCATTTCTCTACAACTTATAAACTTGTTATTTCAGTAGTTTTCATTTGTTGTAATCTTGCAAAAATTATTATGTTTTGATTCACCCCCCTCTCAGAACTATCACCACTTCCAACATATTGCCTTTCCAAGAGTTGATCGCTCAAACTCAAGAAGAAATCCTCTGATCTTTTGTTAAAGTTTGGCATAACCCAAACCACCTTCACTATGGGCACTCCGGCTTTTCTCAGCACCCACAGCCTTCTGTTGTCAAGAGACCACAACACGTTTCTGTGATGAACCACAGTGAAGGGCATGAAGACTGCTGGGCTCAACTGGTTGTTCCCAATTTGATCCACTGCGTCGTGTATGCACTAGTAATCGTGAGGATTTTCGAACCTATTTTCTATGGAATCTCAGGTAAATCTCAGACTCTCCGGGAAAACATTAGTTTCAGCCATTTGCTGTGATTACTGATCAAAACACTTTTGAGTTGGCTTTACGATCGACTGCAATTTCTGTTTCCATTTTTAATGGTGGAAGCGACCATCGAAATGGTGACCCTCAAGCAGGTGGGGATGTGTGCATGGGAATGTACTGTGAGTGTGGGAGAGTGTTTATATCAAGTTAAAAGGACTCTGTACAAGCGTAGCTTTTGACTAGGTTTCATAAAGTTAACCGCCTGATTTGCAAAAATTTTGTTAGCCGGTAGGCTATCGTTTGTAGTAGCTTTCATGTCTGCAAATTGGGAATCGCTTCCTCGAAACAAGTTCCTACGTTTCCTTAAACTGTCTCTTTTGTCAGTCACCTAGGTTCGTACATGCATTAGTCTTAGATCAGATCACATTGCTAAGATCAGATCAGATTGTACTTTTATTTGATTGTGCTTAAAAAATTGTTCAAACAAGAGTGGATGGGCACTGGCTATCCAGCCGACAAAATTCTGGCAAGGGCTATTCAGCCATATCAAACTGGATGCCTATCCATCCAAATTTGTCCTTGGTTTTCGTAATTTGTTGCCAAGAGTAATTGTAAAAATTGAGTCAAATCAGAAATATTTTATAATAGATATATATTATATTTTATAATATTTCTCTATCGGCCAAGTAAATTGTATATGTATAGTACAAATGAAATGTTTGAAATAAAATAAAAATTTGAATTTTTTAATGTTCTCATGATAAGACATGCATTTTAGTTTGCTATCTATATTAAATAATTATATAACTTTTAAAAATATATATTTACATATAAATAATGCTTGAATATAAATATTTTATTTTATTTAATCAATGTTAAACATTATTTAGTTTTACAATCAAATATAGTTTTATGAGATTATTTAAAATGTTATAATTATTTTTAATATTTATATCATATTTTTAAAATATTTATTTAAATTAGCTAGTGTGTTTAAGTATTTTAACAAAAAATTAAGAATATTATATTAAATTAAAAAAATATTTCAAATAATTTAATAAAAGTTCTATAAAATTATTCCTATTGTTTAAATTTTAAAATAATAATGTTGTCGCGGTTCCTTAGAGATGGACATACTACTATGCTCATTTATGAGATGAAATATGGTTTTGAATGGGCCAGCATAGCGGAAAATCAGACAGCCTTCGATGATGCGCTCAAAAAGTTGATTAAATATATTAGAGAGAACAAAGGCTCCTGCTTTGACAAACTCAAGATGCTTATCCAGATCCTGGAGCAGAAGAAGGTGGCTTGGATGGAGGGTCCTCTTGGCTGGACCACCTGGATTGAAAATCTTGATCAAGTTCTTCATTAGGAGGCATTATCTGTTGTTCTTGCTCTTTTTTAGTTTTATCACGAGAAGTGTTACATATTTTATCTCCTTTTTGTTTAATCATGTACTTTGATAGAATCTTTTCCTTCTGAGGTTTAGTGGTTTGTAGTGCTTTGTTTGTGGGTTGAGGTGTTGCCTCCCTCATTCTTTGTTTAAACTCTTTGATCCCTCGATTATTAATACAAAAAAAATGTTTTTAAAGCATTTAGAGGATAATTTAACAATTCGAAATATATTTAATTTGTATTCTTAAAGATACAAAATTATGAGAAAATATTATTAATGTAAAAAAATAAACTACTACTTAATTGAAGTGTCACACCATCTAGTTTGAGACTATCACAATAGCTATTACTAAGATCACATCAATATCTAAACAAACCCTAAATGAATATGCAAAATTGCAATGTCAATTATTCAATATAACATTAAGGATATAATAATCAATGAGTTGCTACATTAAATAATTAATTGTATCAAATTATTAAATAATATTCTAAATCATGGTCACTATTATCAACCAAAATCGCACCCTAATGCTAAGTCTTGGAACTCTAGCAATTCTGGAGAAACATGGGAACAATCACAAGCTTGTGGGTAAAGTCATAGGTGTGACTGAACCTCCGGGTTCTAGGTCGGCTTCCTATCTGGTAACTCACTTTAAACCACCTAAAACTGATCATTTTGCTAGAGGAAAGAGGTAGAAGGATAAACAGAAAAAAACAAAATCTAAATCATAAAGGGTGATGTACCATAAAATGAAATTCTAAGATATACTAACACTAACAGACACACAAGGAAGCTAAATATAAACTTTTTCATATGTAATCCCACTAACCCATAAATTCTGCATAATCAATTTTGCAAGAAGGCCCTTAACAGTAGTCTCTAAAAGGAGAAAAGAATATCACAATTTAGAAAGACTGATTGAACACAAATCACAATCTGCTAAAAGTATGAGGAAAACTCTGCATAAAGGCACCAATATTTGATACAAATTTGAGGATAAAGAACATCACAAAAATTTGTGTCAATAACAAAGCACAATGACAACAGATATGGGAAAGGCACAAGCTGTATTAAACTGTAACAAGGTGTCCTCAACTGGTATATCTCAGAAATGGGTTACAAAAACACTTCAAGCCTATGTCAAGAACTTAGGAAAAGTTACAAGACCTCAAGACAAAGGGAAGAAGAACTCCTTACACTAGAGGCCTCAGACCATATTTATGCTTTTACATGCCAACTGCATCATTAATGCTGGTAATAAATTCTAGGTCAGGTTCAGCCCTTTAGGCCAATTTTGAGCTGCTCAAAAGCTCTCAAAAAGGTACAAAAATGACTCCGAAGTAAAGCTTCATCAATGCCAACATAAAGACCCTCCATAAATGCATCTCTATCTCTAAAAAAACTCATAAAGACCCTTCAGCACTGTAATAACTCCTTGCAGACTTTAACAACTGCATTTTGAGTTTCTAAAAAAATCTTTAACTCTTCCAAAATATCTCTTTTACTTTCAAAAGTGAGATAAATATCTATTTTACATATTTATTAATAAATTAAATAATTCGTAATTAATTAATTTAATAAGTATTGATTTATATTAACATTTTTTATTAAGGGATAATTAAATCTCTTAATAATAATACCAATATAATAAATATCTATTAAAGTAGATAATTATAAACTATTTAATAATTCAATAAATTACAAAAATAAATATCTATTTTACTTTTTGAAAATAAGATCACATTTTGATTGATTCTAAAAGACAATATCAATAACAAATGACTTATCTAACTATGTCATTTGTATTAATATTGTAAAACAATGAGAAAGTTGGATAAAAGCCTAAGTGATATATCACTTATACATTTTTGAATTTCTTGGCATTTGATTAAAAGGATAAAATATTTGAAAATTTGGAAACAAAATGGAAAAGAGGTAAGACTTAGGCCTTTCGTTGAAAAACAAAGGCAATATTGTTATTGTTTTATTTTATTCATTTTGGGGAAAGGCATGTGAGTTGAGAAGAGGGTCTGGAAACCCTAAGAGGAACCTCCATGGAAGATCTTGAGCTTTGAGCCGCCATGAATATCTTAGACTCTTTGACCCACCATGAATGGAAACTATCTCTGCTGCAAAACATGGCTTGTTGGGCTAAAAATGTGGCCTCTACCTCTGTGTTTCTTGGAGATATTTCTGGTTTTTGGGGTTGTAAAAGGTATTTTAATCACTGTATTTGCTTGTTGTTCTGATTTTGCCATTTTTAGCTAAAAGATTAGTGCTTTTCTTTTGCAATCTACTGGTTTTTTTAAAAGAAAGATCCCTAATCTTCACCTCATTCTTCTACTAGAAACGTGGCCTTCCTTGGTTGAAAACGTGGTTGTCTTTCCTTTCGATTTGCACTAAAAATATTCATGCTGTTGTTCGTGGCTGCTATAGAAGAAATGTTTGATTTCTTTGCTTTGAAAACGTGGCTCTTCTTTCATTCTAAAAATCTGTGTTTGTGTCTTATATGAAAACGTGGCTCCATTTCTAGAAAAAATGTTATTTTTGCTATTGTTTTGAACTGTTAACACCTTCCAACTTAAAAAAATGTTTTTATATAAAACTCTGTCAAAATATGCATTTTAATAATAATCTGAAACCCTTGTGTCTGAAAACATGGCTGCACCATTAAAGAGATATTGCTTAACTTGTTGTTCATACTCTAAGCATTTGAATCTGAGTATAAAAATGAGAAACTGGGTAAGATGAAAAATATGTGAAAATAACCCAGAATTACTTGTTGTCCAGATATGTTTAACATTTTCTAAAGAAAACATGTATTTTTTTAAAAAAGAACATCCTCCTTTGAAAAAATTGAAAGTGCTCATAGCATGACATTTGCTGCTTGGATCCATTAGAAAATCCTGATCTTTCCTCCATGCTGTAGCAAACGTGGCTCCATGAAAATGCTGATTTATTGAAAACACAAGTGCTGCTATTGCATATTATTCATAAAAAACTGGGTAAAAAACATGACTGTACTGTACTTTGAGATAAAACTCTAAAAATCTATTTTTTTCCTTTGATCTGATAGACTATAAGCTTTACTTCTGAAAACTTGTGATTCAAAATGAACCATACTATTGTTTATTTTCTCCTCTGAGAAATCTAGAAACTTCATTACTCATTGCTATCAATTTCCACTACTTGCATCAATGTATGCAAATTATTTTAGCATTGTTTCCACAATTCTTGTTTGGGAGAAATCTTTTACTGTTTCTTTCACATCCATGCTATGCTTGTATAATATTTAACCGTCATATCTTTATAATTTGTTCTTCATGGCATTGTTTATGCTGCTATCATTTATCAACTCTATGGAACTATTGATTGCTCTGTTATAGCTTGTGATAGTCAAAACATTGTATGTCTTTCAACACCTATGCAGTCACAACTAGGTAAGTGCACAAAGATGGGGGACCAAAAATGGGGTATAAGATGCCACTTTTTTCCTGAAATCAGCAAACTCTGAACTTCAACAAGAAATTGAAGATAGTTAGACTCAAAATTTTAAGATGCGACAAAAACAAGAGTTGTAATACTTTGAATCTAGTTCCTAAACTACTAACTTATTTTGAAAATGGTGCAGATTAAGGCCCTCAAAAAAGGGGAGCACAAAAAGTGGTCATGTTTTTGGTCCAAAAACATAACATAGCATCTGGTTTGCTCCCCCTAAAATGTTAACTTTTTTTTAAAAAAATTTTAATCACTCTAGTGAGAAGTTAGCTAACACCACGTAGTTTATCCCAAATTTTTTTGGTAATTTTTTGATGAACGTATAATTTTTGATGAATTTAAGAAGTCCACACATCTTGAAAACATGAAATTTTTGTGTGCTCCCCCTAGAAATCATTTAAAACTAATCGAAAATTAAATTTTCTTTTTTTTAAAGTGTGTAGAATGGAGTCTAGTTTCTAAAAATATAACTTATTGCCAAATTCGATGAACGAGCCAAAATCTATGCCCAAAATACTGCATGATGGTTTTTTACAAAAAATAGACATACACACAAAAGAAATTAGAGTTGAAAAACTTAACATAATCAGAATTCAAAATAAATTATATGCTTAGATAGCTAATAGAGAGATCTACAATATCACGTCGTCTGATTTTTATGTTCTTGATCCACGAGTAAACTTGACGAGGAGCACACAAAAAAAGATGTCATTTTTTGTGTCTACTGAAAAACATGTCTCAGGCCTATTTCAATCGTCCAAGCCTTTGGGTTGGATCTCCAAGGCAAATCCAAGCCTTAGGATTGGTAAATTCAAATCCTTTACAAAGCGTGCACGCCCTATAGGGCGTGCGCACTATGTAAAAAATCATAAATTTACATAGGGCGTGCGCCCTATGTAAGATATAGATTTATATAGTGAGAGAGAGAGAGAGAGAGTGAGAGAGGGGGGGGTAATTTATACAAATATAACATTTAAGTATAAGTTTGATAATTTTAATTTCTTATACTTTAAGTTATATTTGTATAAATTATAAAATATAATGCTTTCAGGATGTTTGGGATAGGTTCCAGCTTCATAGGAGTTAACATGCAGATTCTAGATTTGAAAAATTCCAGACTTAGCCAAATTTCAGGATTCAGCAAGCCTTCAGCAGGGTTACCTCCCACAATCCATCATGGATTTCTAAGGTCAAACTGAAGTTGGCAAAAGGATTCCCAAAGGGTTTTAACCCATTTGATCACAAATCACTTGGTTTGGACCCCATCTCTACGATAGACTTAGCTTAGCTCTCACCCAAATATCTCTCTCTCTCTCTCTCTCTCTCTCTCTCTCTCTCTCTCTCCCTTATCTCTCTCTCTCTGATGCAGGAGCATCTTGGGTGTAAGAGCAATCTTGTATCACCCAAAAATATTTCTGTTTTTATATTCAATAAGGGTTATTTTGTGCAGAGCTACTATTTATGGAAAGTTACTATTTTTGGTAATTTTCGTATGTGCTCAGAATGATCTAATTTCTTTCTTGGAGGTTCATTTTGGTCATGTAAGTCTGCCAGTAAAGTTTCATTGCTAGATCAAGTGTATATTGGAAGATATTGAAGATTTTCGGTATTGGCAGCAGGGTACAGAAACTTTGAACTCAGTTTTGAAGGCTTTAGAGGCCCCGGATGAGGTCGAAAATTTGGGTGACGAGCGCTTACGCAAGTCAAGCCTGTAGAGCGCTTCGTGGCGTTTCCGAAATGGGGTTATAATAGCCGATCGGGTCAACTGGTGATGACTTATGGTCTTCGGAAGTTGGGCCACCGGAAATGGCGAAAAATAATTTTCTTCAAAAATTTCTGTTCGGGTTTCAAAGGTTATCTTGAGCCGACTATGATGTAATAAAATGTAAAATAAAATAATTCTAAGTTGGTCGGCCTTATTGGCTAAAATTCTGGAACCTTCCCAGGCGGTGGATAATTGCCTATATAAGGAAGGCTGTATTATTGTCTTAGGCAGTTCAGAATAGTTCTGGGTAGTAGATCTAGGTATTGATTCGAGGCTTTGTCCTACAGAATATTGTAAAGGAATGCCCATGTGGCTTTGCATATTGTAATTCTAAAAGTTTGTAATTCCACATTTGTGGAGATAATAAGAAGCCAATTTTTCTGTTCTTGCATATTATTGTTGTTGTTTCTCTTTTTCTGTTATGTGTTTGTGGTATTAAGGGGAGCACCCTTCATCACTCTCTCTCTCTCTCACTCTGGAGAGAGAGAGAGAGAGAGAGAGAGAGAGAGAGAGAGAGAGAGAGAGAGAGAGAGATTTGGGTGAGAGCTAAGCTAAGTCTGCCGTAGAGATGGGGTTGAAACCAAGTGATTTGTGATAAAATGAGTTTAAACCCTTTGGGAATCCTTTTGCCAAGTTCAGTTTGACCTTAGAAATCCATGATCGATTTTGGGAGGTAACCTTGCTGAAGGCTTGCTGAATCTTGAAATTTGACTAAGTCTGGAATTTTTCAAATCTAGAATCTGCATGTTAACTCCTATGAAGCTGGAACCTATCCCAAACATCTTGAAAGCATTATATTTTATAATTTATACAAATATAACTTAAAGTATAAGAAATTAAAATTATCAAACTTATACTTAAATTTTATATGTGTATAAATTACCCCCCCCCCTCTCTCTCTCTCTCTCTCTCTCACTATATAAATCTATATCTTACATAGGGTGCATGCCCTATGTAAATTTATGATGTTCATAGCGCATAGGGGGTGAAAATTTTGGGATTTTACAAAGCGCATGCGCCCTATTTGGTGCACGCCCTATTTGGCATGTGCCCCCCCCTCTCTTTGTATAAATTACCCCCTCCCCTCTCTCTCTCTCACTATATAAATCTATATCTTACATAGGGCGCACGCCGTATGTAAATTTATGATTTTCATAGCGCACGGGGGGTGAAAATTTTGGGATTTTACAAAGCGCATGCACCCTATTTGGCGCACGTGCTTTGTTTTGCATTGCCCTAGCCTAAGGCTTGGGCAACCCAAGCCATAGGGCATGTGCCCTATAGGGCACACACCCTTTAGTGTGTGCACACTATGCACGATGGGGGGCCAAAAAGAAAAGTGGCATGTTTTTGGTCCCCCATCTTTGTGCACTTACCCAACTATGTTCTGCTCTTAATTGCTCTGAGATTGTTGTCTTATGCTCTACTTCTTTTGATCAAGTCATAATTGCATATGTTTTTTTTGTGTTTCCAACACCTCTTCGTAATGTTTCCTCTGCTCTTCTAGCTCTTTATGATTTCTCTTGTGTTTGTGCATTATGATTGTATACTCCTTCAATAGAAGCATTCCTTTTTTGATGTTTATGGTTGTCTCTCTATTCTGTAGCATGCTGGGGTCAACCCTTGTGAGAGCCACATTTTACCCCATGTGCTACCAAATAGACACATGTAACTACACATGAAGCAAACTAATTAGAAAACAAATGCATGTATGGTTGAATTGGGATAAAGACCTGGTTGTTGTATCTCTTGTTTGATGTGTATATGAGTCAGCATGTACATGCATGAGTAATAAAATGAATATGTAATGCTTAGGAAATGTCATTGCTTAGATCCTTTGATCTAACACCATTGCCATCAATTGAATGCAGGATTGGGAACATGCTGAAGTAGCGGGAGACACGAGCAACTTGAGGTACAACAACATAAAAGAACACAACAAAGAACTAGTCATTCAGGCAATGGCTGGTCCCACTCTTTACTTATGCATTTATTTATTTTATTCGAGTATATATGCTCACCTATATTTGCATTGAAAAAGTAGCTATTCTCATGGCTTGTGTGAGACCATATACTCCTTTCATGATGAATAAAACTATCCTAAACAACAACTTGCAATACTATTATGTGTTGTGACACACTTGAGACATTGCATGAAACTATCAGATAGTCTTATATTTTTGTTTAAGCACTTTTTTGGAAGTAAATTCAAGGAGAATAAAATGTACCTCTTCTTTCCAGTTTTTGAAACAACAAGCTCTACCTAAATGAGTTGTAGCAAAATTTAGGTAACAGTCATATTTAATTTTCTATTTTTACTTCCTATAAGACCTTTTGTGTAAGGTTCCTTGTAACTCATGATTAACTGAGAACCCTTGGAAACTTATTGAAAACAAGAAAGCTGGAACTAGAACTAACTAAAGAGGTGCTAGAACAATACTTAGGAGAACTGAAAACTGCAACTAACTACTGTGCCACATCACTTATTTACCAACTAGAAACCGCTGCAATATATACAAGGATAGATCCTACTTCAGAAGCACTGCTTGAGGTGAACCCCGTTAACTGGGATTCACTCCATGTTGTCATTCAACCTTGATAGTTGAAAAGCATTGTGTTGTTTACATTCTGAGATAATATAAGGCCCGCTCCAAAATGAATCAAACTTGGAGTGATTTCTAGGTTTTGTTTTGCGTTCATCCCATTTTAGCACTATGTCGCCCTCCAGGAAAGTTCTTGGAGATGCCCTTTTATCGAAAGACCTCTTCATCTGAGCCTGATTATGTTCAATGGTTCTTAGAGAATTTGTCCTTACCTCTTCCAATTCAACCATTTGTGTTAATCTTGCAGTTAAAGTCTCTTCTTCCAGCATATCTAGTTGGTTGGCCAAGTCAAGAGCTGGAAGCTCAAGTGAGATAGGTAATCTGGCCTCTCTTCCATAAACAAGTCTGAAAGGTGACTACCCGGTTGATATTTTTTGCGTGATTCAATCAGCTCACAAGGCTGATTTTAGTTGGGTATGCCATGCTCTCTGGTTAATCTCCATAGTCCTTTTGATGATTCTAATTAGATTCATGTTAGTGGACTCCGCTTGGCCATTGCCTTGTAGATAATAATTGGAGGATGTATTCAGATAAATCCCATTTCTCACAGCCCAATCAAAAATTTTGAAACTTACAAAAGCTAATGCATTATCTGAGGTAATGGATTTTGGAACACCAAACCTGAAAACCAACTCCTCATAAAAATTTAGGACAACACTTTTATTAGCCTCCTTAAGCGCCACCGCCTCAGTCCACTTAGTGAAATAATCTGTGGCTGTTAACACCCATTTATGATCAGCACTGGATGGTGGATTTATTACCCCAATAAAGTCCAAACCCCACTTCATAAAGGATTGCTCAACCTGTATTGGCTGTAGGGGTAAGGCTACTAACCTCTATTTACCAACAAATAGTGCGCACTCCTTGCACTTCCTAACCCATAAGTGTGTGTCTTTGAATAGATTGGGCCAATAATAGCCACCCTTCATCACCTTAAGAGTTGTTTCTATAGGTGAGAAGTGACCTCCAGCTGACCCATTGTGAAATTCATGCAACACTTTATCTATTTGGTTAGTTTCAACACATCTCAAGAGGACGCCATTAAAATCCCTTCTAAAAAGAATGTCATTCAATAAAACATAGGGGATGGACTGTAGATTAAAATACCTTCGTCTTGATTTGTCCAAGCCTTGTGGACATTCACCAGTCTACAGAAAATGAGTCATTTACTGTACCTAGTTAATAACAGAATCTAAAACAGCTTGTTCACCATCTTGTAAAACTAGAACAGTAGCATGTCCACCCCTTTGTTTCTTACAGCATTAGCAAGATGTTCACACAACCCTTTTCCCCTTATTAGTTTGGTGACCTTGATCTCAACATCATATTCCATCACTTTAGTCAACCAACCAACTCTCTTATCACTTAAATCCTTACTTAAAAGGAATTCTTTGACGCTTGGCTGAGCAACCATTAGAAAAATCTTGTTATTAGATAACATGTGCTTAAATTTTTTTAAACTCCTTATAACATCAAGCGCATGTTTTTCTACAAATGAATACCTGAGCTCGTAGTCTTTAAGCCCTTGACTGAAAAATGCCATAGGCTGCTCCAGTCCTTCATTATTGCATTGCACTAACATGGCTAAGATAGAATCAATATATCCATAGGCATATAGAACAAAATCTTTAGAAAAATCAGGATTTATAAGTGTACGTGCTACTGCAAGTGCCTCTTTAATCAGCTCAAAACTTCTTTTTCCATCCTTAGTCTAGCTAAATGGCATGTTTTTCCTTAACATAGTAGTTAGTGGACTCAATAAGTCTACAATATCTAGGATAAATCATCTAACAAAATTTATCTGACCAATAAAACTTTGCAAACCCTTCTTATGTGCTGGTAAAGAAAGAGCTAAAATTGTTGTTATTCTTTCAGGGTCAATAGTGATACCCTATTTTGACACTACATAACCAAGCAATCTACCCTCATGAACAACGAAAACACATTTTTTTGGATTAAGGGATATCCCAAACTCTCTGCATCTTTCAAACACTTTCCCTAGATGCTTTAAATAGTCTTTTACTTCTCGGAAAAAGACAGTGATATCATCTAGGTACACTAAAATAATTTTATACATTAATTCATCAAAAGCCATGTCCATGGCCTTCTAAAAAGTTGCCCCAACATTGGACAAACCAAAGGGCATCTTTTTATATGCCATGGTACCCCATTTGGTGGTAAAAGTTGTCTTGAACTAGTCTTCCTCTTACTAAAATCTGATTGTAACCGAAATATCCATCTAGTAAGGAGAATCTCTCAAATCTTGAGACTACTTGAAGGATCTGCTCCATAGAAGGTAAGGGGTGTCGATCTTTTAATGAGGCTCTATTTAAGTCTCAAAAATATACACACAGCCTTATTTCACCATTCATTTTCTGAACTGGCACAAGATTTGAGACCCAAGAAGTATGCTTGATAGGAAAGACGATACTACTTTCAATTAGTTTGTTCAATTCCTTCTGCATAAGTGGCTCCAATTTTGGATTCAAAGGCCTTTGTTTCTGCCTTATTGTTTTTGCACCAAGTTCAAGCTTGATAGTATGTTGATAAAGTTGGGGATTAAACCCCTTCAAATCACCATACTCCCATGCAAAAACATCACTAAATTCTTGAAAAAGCTGAATAAATGAATGTTGTTCATTTGATGTACATACCTTTCCCAACTTAATTAACTTTCCTTTGAATACCTCAACCTCTTCATAGTGTTCATGTTGAACCTGAATGCTAGCTTTTGACCTTCTTGTTTCATCGTCGGTATTGAAAATTGATTCTAAGGTGACCAAACCCTTTGGAACCTTGTTATTCCTTAACTGAATAATTTGGCCTTCATACTGATGCTGAAAACTCTCCTAGTTGCCAAATGAAAACTCAGCCTCCTCTCTTAAAAAAATTATTATCTGCTGGTCATTTTCAAACACTTGCCAATGAACATTGTTATCAGGTACAATAGGTCTAATAACAACTTTTACATGTTGATTTGTTGTACTACTACCAATCTCCTTTGGAATGTCAAATTTGACACTAATGAAAGCTAATTTGTCTGCATTTTTGTTCTGATTTCTGGGCATAGATACTAGATTAAATGCATCAAAGCCCTCTATCAAGTCCCACACCCTGTGTTTATAAGATTTCAGCAACTCATTCTTGGTAAGGTTGATGCTCCTTACTTGATTAACTATTAATTCGCTATCACCATAAACCTTCAAATAGAGAATACCTCTTCTTCTTGCCCATTCCAATCCATGAATAAGAGCCTCATATTCGGCAGTATTATTGGAACAACTAAAAAAGAACCTGAAAGATGAATAATACCTTTCTTTACTTGGAGAAACCAGCATGCAACTGCCACCAACCCCAACTTTGTTCCTTGCACCATAAAAAAACCACTCCCAAACTTCATCATTTTGCTTTCCAAATTGTTGTTCTGCACCTTTTTCCAGGTTGGGGAGGAATGAATCAACTACATGTATTAAATACATGCCCAAATTAGCATGTCCCAAATGTTGTTCAAAAAGAATCTTTGCTTGATTTTGAACAACCCACTCATCAAGGAGTATATTTGGTATTGTCTCGGTTTGAGTGTTACCTTCTTGAAGAAAATTTTGCTCTTCTTGCTCGCTTGCTAGCAAGTTGGCATTGATAGGACTTGGGGAGTAAAGTTCAACATGATCCTTGGCAATAGGCTTAGATTTTATGGTAACTTTGGTGCCATACCTTGTTCTAAATAGCATATATGAGACCAATCTGAAGACAAATAACCCCCAATCTTGGCAGTAAAATCCATTGATAAGCATATCGCAAAGTATGGAGGCAATTGTATGACGTAAATGTCTTGTGGGATGGAGAAATTTGGGCAAGCCTAAAGAGTTAAGCTCAGATGATTAATGACACCTACGGTATTAACAACAGTACCGTCTAATTGCACAACCCCCTTTTCAAGTGGCTCATACTCAAATTCCCAACATGTCTACAATCTATTTGGGCATTACCAAGCTGCTAGCGCTTGAGTCTATCATGAAATTATGGATTAGGTGATCTCCTATAATCAGAGATACATAAAAAGGTGAGGGTTTCACTACTGGAGTTTCTTGTTCCCTTTCTTTCACAACAGTATTAGTCATCACAACTTTAGCCTCTTCACCCTTGGCCTTTCCTGAGATACTTAAATTTGACAAAGCTAATTTTAAAAGGTCTTTTTGACCTGGAATACCCAAAGAATCCCACATGGAGATAGATACATTTTCTTTTTTCATGTGATCCATAATATTGAAAGAAGCCAAACTAACCTTAGGCTGAGCCTTTCCTACAACATTCTCAGCATTTGGAGAAACTTGTCGAATTGGATGTGTGGGATTTATAGGTTGTGCCTTGTTTGCTGAAGGTTGTCCTCTTGGCAGAATCTGAACGTCCTCAGTATTGGATGGCCCAACAACTTGTTGCTCCATCTCTATTGCTCTCTTCTTGCTTCTTGTGTTATCTGAAACAACAAGAACCACCTGGTTTACGCCACAAAGGTCTTCATCCTGCCAATTCATAAGTGTTGCCTCTAACTGTTGCTCTTCTTGTTGATGTATAGAGGATTGATTAGAGGTACCTACTTGCAAACCCAAGCTATCTTGAACCATTAAAGCCTAGTTTATGATCCCATTTGTACACGCATTTTGGTTATGTGGTTGGTTACATGGGAAACACCATTCATAGTCCTAAGCCAGATTATTCTGAGTGGGTACAAGCTCTTTTGAAGAGCTAGTAGTGTTGGGGTTATAAGGCTGATATGGTTTGGTGTTAAAATTCTTCTTTTGACGTTGGTAGTTGGGCTGATATGGTGGCCTATTTTTCTGATTTTGCTGAAAAGGTGGATGATAAGGAGTCTAGTAAGGCCTATATCCTTAACTTTGCTATGTTTTCATATTCACAATTTCATTACCATAATTCTGTAGAATCCCCTTAATCTCTTGCAACTCAACAGATTGAGTTGGACTAATGCTTTCAAGATTATTGGACCTATTACTAGGTGCTGGTAATGCTGGTGTAGCAGGAATAAAAACTAAAGGGGTTGTTTGCAAAGGTATCATTGACTGGACTACAGGTGCTAATGGAAAAATTGGCATAGGTGGCCTTGGGGTGATTTTTCTAGCCTGTATAAGACTATTTTCTAGTCTAATGACCACATCATAAGCACCTAGAAGTGTAACCACTCCCATTGATTGTATCATAATCGCTATATCACTATTGAAAGCCCTCAAATAATATAAAAAAGCATGATCAACTGAGGTTCTTACCGTTTGTGGAATTCTATCCCACGTTCTTTGGAAACAGAAGTTAAAATCTATTACTTGCTCATGAGGGGCCCTTTTGATAGTTGATAATTTCTCTACCAAGGATAGATGGTCAGATTTGTCTTCCAAAAACCTACAAAGTTCAGTACCGAGCTTATCCCAATCAGTGATAGAACCCACTGCTAGCCTTCTAAACCATTACAATGCTTTTCCTTTAAACGAAGTAGCCAACAACCTGACAACAACATTATCTTCAGTAATGTGATGTAAAGCAAAATGGTTAGCTATATCCTTTATATGCTCAACTGGGGTTGTTTGATCTTCACCCGTGAAATACGGTAAACTTTTCAGTGTAGCCACATGAATGACATCATGCTGAGCTAAATTTAGTGGGCTACCTTGATTAAATGCAACAAAGGGCTGATTTCTTTGTAGCGCCATAGTAATCTATGAAGTTTGACCTTCTGGGGCAGAAAAAATCAAAACAACAGTATGCAAAGTAGAAAAAATAGGGGCAGCAAAGTCACCTCTAACTGCAAGATGAGTAGATTTGGCTCTCCTTATATAAACAACTGTCTTTCTGGGATTCTCAGTGACTCTCCCTCTTCTCCTTGGTGGAGATAGTTGTAAATATTCAAAATCTAAAGAGTTGCTCCTTGTTTGTACCCTTCTCATATGCTATAATATATTGGTCCTGCCTCCCAAAACTCAGAGTCGCCAAGTGTGTAATTTTGAAACCTCTTCCAAGCTGAAAACATTGCTATACACACTAACAACAAAAAAAAAATATTATAAAAAATGACTAAAAAATCAGTCACTAGTCCCACCCGGTGTGCCAAAAACTGTTATCAACCAAAATTACACCCTAATGCTAAGTCCTGGAACTCTAGCAATTCTGGAGAAACATGGGAACAATCACAAGCTTGTGGTTAAACTCATAGGTGTGACTGAACCTTCGGGTTCTAGGCCGGTTTCCTATCTGGTAACTCACTTTAAACCACCTGAAACTGATCCTTTTGCTGGAGGAAAGAGATCGAAGGATAAATATAAAAAAACAAAATCTAAATCCTAAAGGGTGATGCACTGGAAAATAAAATTTTGAGATATACTAATACTAATAGACACACAAGGGAGATAAATATAAACTTTTTCACACAATCCCACTAACCCATAAATTCTGCATACTCAATTTTGCAAGAAGGCCCATAATAGTAGTCTCTAAAAGGATAAAAGAATCTCACAATTTAGAAAGACTGATTGAACACAAATCACAATCTGCTAAAAGTATGAGGAAAACTCTGCATAAAGGCACCAATATTTGATACAAATTTGAGGATAAAGAACATCACAAAAATCTGTGTCAATAACAAAGCACAATGACAACAGAGATGGGAAAGGCAGAAGCTATATTATACTATAACAAGGTGTCCTCAACCGGTATATCTCAGAAATGGGTTACAAAAACACTTCAATCCTCTGTCAAGAACTTAGGAAAAGTTACAAGATCTCAAGCCAAAGGGAAGAAGAACTCCTTACACCAGAGGCCTCAACCCATATTTATGCTTTTACATGCCAACTGCATCATTAATACTAGTAATGAATTCTGGGTCGGATTCAGCCCTTTAGGCCAATTTTGAGCCCCTCAAAAGCTCTCAAAAAGGTACAAAAATGACTCAGAAGTAAAGCTTCATCAATGCCAACATAAAGACCCTCCATAAATGCATCTCTATCTCTAAAAAAACTCATAAAGACCCTTCAGAACTATAATAACTCCCTGCAGACTTTAACAGCTACATTTTGACTTTCTAAAAAAAATCTTTAACTCTTGCAAAATATCTTTTTTACTTTCAAAAGTGAGATAAATATCTATTTTACATATTTATTAATAAATTAAATAATTCGTAATTAATTAATTTAATAAGTATTGATTTATATTAACATTTTTTATTAAGGGATAATTAAATCTCTTAATAATAATACCAATATAATAAATATCTATTAAAGTAGCTAATTATAAACTATTTAATAATTTAATAAATTACAAAAATAAATATCTATTTTAATTTTTGAAAATAAGATCACATTTTGATTGATTTTAAAAGGCAATATCAATAACAAATGACTTATAACTATGTCATTTGTATTTTGTAAAACGATGAGAGAGTTGGATAAAAGCCTAAGTGATATATCACTTATACATTTTCGAATTTCTTAGCATTTGATTAAAAGGATAAAGTATTCAAAAATGTGGAAAGGAAATGGAAAAGAGGTAAGACTTAGATCTTTCGTTAAAAAACAAAGGCAATATTGTTATTGTTTCATTTCATTCATTTTGGGGAAAGGCACGTGAGCTGAGAAGAGGGTTTGGAAACCCTAAGAGGAACCTCCATGGAAGGTCTTGTGCTTTGAGCCGCCATGAATATCTCAGACTTTTTGACCCGTCATGAATGGAAACTATCTCTGCTGCAAAACGTGGCTTGCTGGGCTGAAAATGTGGCCTCTACCTCTGTGTTTCTTGGAGATATTTCTAGTTTTTGGGGTTGCAAAAGGTATTTTAATCACTGTCTTTGCTTGCTGTTTTGATTTTTCCATATTTAGCAGAAAGATTACTGCTTTTCTTTTATAATCTACTGGTTTTTTAAAAAGAAAGATCCATGATCTTCACCGCAGTCTTCTACTGGAAACGTGGCCCTCCTTGGTTGAAAACATGGTTGTCTTTCCTTTCGATTTGCACTAAAAAGATTCATGCTGTTGTTTGTGGCTGTTATAGAAGAAATGTCTGATTTCTTTGCTTTGAAAATGTTGCTCTTCTTTCATTCTGAAAATCTATCAGTGTCTTGTATGAAAACGTGGCTCCATTTCTAGAAAAAATGTTATTTTTGTTGTTGTTTTGAACTGTTAACACCTTCCAAAAACAACGTTTTTATATAAAACTCTGTCAAAATCTGCATTTTAATAATAATCTAAAACCCTTGTGACTGAAAACATGGCTCCACCATTAAAGAGATATGGCTTAACTTGATGTTCATACTCTGAGCATAAAAATGTGAAACTGGGTAAGATGAAAAATATGTGAAAATAACCCAGAATTACTTGTTGTCCAGATATGTTTAACATTTTCTAAAGAAAACATGTATTTTAAAAAAAAAAACATCCTCCTTTGAAAAAATTGAAAGTGCTCATAGCATGACATCTGTTTCTTGGATCCATTAGAAAATTTGTATCTTTCCTCCATGTTGTAGCAAACGTGGCTCCATGAAAACTCTAATTTATTGAAAATACAAGTGCTACTATTGCATATTATTCAGAAAAAACTAGGTGAAAAACGTGACTGTACTTTGAGATAAAACTCTGAAAATCTATTTTTTCCTTTGATCTGATAGACTATAAGCTTTACTTCTGAAAACTTGTTATTCAAAATGAACCATACTGCTATTTATTTTCTCCTCTCAGAACTCTAGAAACTTCATTACTCATTGGTATCGTTGTCCACTACTTGCATCATTGTATGCGAATTATTTTAGCATTGTTTCCACAATTCTTGTTTGGGAGAAATCCTTTACTGATTCTTTCACATCCATGCTATGCTTGTATAATATTTAACTATCATATCTTTATAATTTGTTCTTCATGGCATTGTTTATGCTGCTATCATTTATCAACTCTATGGAACTATTGATTGCTCTGTTATAGCTTGTGATAGTCAAAACATTGTATGTCTTTCAACACCTATGCACTCACAACTATGTTCTGCTCTTAATTGCTCTGAGATTGTTGTCTTATGCTCTACTTCTTTTGATCAGGTCATAATTGCATATGCTTTCTTTGTGTTTCCAACGCCTCTTCATAATATTTCCTCTACTCTTCTAGCTCTTTATGATTTCTCTTGTGTTTGTGCATTATGATTGTATACTCCTTCAATAGAGGCATTCCTTTTTTTATGTTTATGGTTGTCTCTCTATTCTGTAGCATGTTGGGCTCAACCCTTGTGGGAGCCACATTTTACCCCACATGCTCCCGAATAGACACCTGTAACTGCACATGAAGAAAACTAATTAGAAAACAAATGCACATATGGAGGAATTGGGATAAAGACCTAGCTATTGTATCTCTTGTTTGATGGGTATATGAGTCAGCATGTACAAGCATGAGTAACAAAATGAATATGTAATGCTTAGGACACGTCATTGCTTAGATCCTTCGATCTAACACCATTGCCATAAATTGAATGCAGGATTGGGAACATGCTGAAGCAGCAGGAGACACGAGCAACTTGAGGCACAACAACATTATAGAACACAACAACGAACCAGTCATTCAGGCAATGGTTGGTCCCACTCTTTACTTGTGCATTTATTTAATTTGTTCGAGTATATGCTCACTTGTATTTGCATTGAAAAAGTAGCTATTCTCACGGCTTGTGTGAGACCATATACTCCCTTCATGATGAATAAAACTATCCTAAACAACAACTTGCAATACTATTACGTGTTGTGACACACTTGAGACATTGCATGAAACTATCAAATAATCTTATATTTTTGTTTAAGCACTTTTTTGGAAGTAAATTCAAGAAGAATAAAATGTATCTCTTCTTTCTTGTTTTCAAAACAACAAGCTCTACTTGAATTTTTCTAATTTTTCATTTATTATTTTTCTAATTTTTCATTTATTATTTTTATTAAGATTATTTATTCATATATGTTGGAAAAATTTAAAAAAATTTAATTTCTATTTTAATTATATTTTTTAATGTAATCAAGGAAGTACATTGCTATTATAAAAATATTCATATGATATATAAGTAGTTATTTTAAAATTTTAAAAATTGAAAATTTTGTTACTATTATTTAATTAATAATTAATATTTTATAACATACAATATTTAGTTTATTGATTATAAATTTTAATAATGTTATTATTTAACTTTTAAAATTACACAGGAAGTTTTGTTTTTAGTAGATATAATTAATTTTAAAATGATAGATTTCATAATATTTGTCTTTAGCATTCTAATTTAGAAATAAAGGTAGGTGATATTATAGTTTGTTCTTATTTTAATATTTTAACAAGTGCCATGTAGTGGCCAGTACTTTATAATTGTTATATAAATTTAGTTGAAATAATTATTATATAACTTTAGTTGAAATAATTATTTATTTAAATTTAGTTAAAATTTTAATTTTTTATTTAATTTGTTAGAAATAAATTACAATTTCATTTTTTTAATTGTAATTTTTAAAAATAGTAGAAAACTTATTGTAGTCTAATGAGGTTAATTATAATTGTAAGTTATGTTCTTTTTTTAATTAGTTTTATGTAAGTAGTGTTCAATAGTGTTGATTTATTTAAAATTTAAAACTTATATTTTATAAATTGATGGTTAAGAGTTATTTTTAAGTTTGAATTGTTTAGGTTAATTATGTAAAATGGAATGATTGGAATTGTTTTTAAGATTAGGAATACATTTAAATTTTAATAAGTGACATTCTAATCTATAATATATATTTTTAGTTATAAATATTGATTTATCTAAAATATCTATAAATAGTTTCACTTTAATATTTTATTTAAATTCTTAAATAAAATAATTTATAGTTAATTTTAATTATATTTAAAAAATTTACAAAAAAATATTAAATATTTATTTAATATATTTTTATTGAAAATTATAATATTTTGTAAAATATAAAATAAAAATTATAAACAAAAATAAGTTTATGTGATATTTTGATATTTGTTAATATATAATTAACATACAATAAAATTTAGAATAAAAAAACTTAAAAATATAAATGGAAAATATTAAATTATATATTTAATATATATTTTTTTATTTTTTATTTAAATTCTAATATTAAGGAAAAAGTGACATTTATAAACTACTTATACACAAATTATTCATATAATATAAATTTTAATTTAAATATTTTTAATATTAAGAACTTTAATTAAAACTTCATTATTGCACATTCTAAATAGAATTATTAGATCTCACCCCATGAATGTGGATTCAATTTGAATAAATGAGATTTAATTTCTATCATTTATATAAAGTTGTTTTTAATGGGAACATGGTTTTAACTCTGCTTTCTCATGCACGGGTGAATTTTGCCGATAATAAGGCAACATGGAAGAAGTTACATTTGATATAATTTGATCTCTAGACTTTTGATCTATGTTTGATGATTGACATGTTATATATACTTGATCTATGTTTGATTATCTTACATACTTGATCTATGATTCAATGATTGGCGTGTTATACTTGATCTATGTTTTATGATTATGTGTACTTGATCTATGATTTGATGTTCTAATTTATATACATGTTTGACATGTAATTTATATGTTTGATGATCTAAGTTATACTTGATCTATGATTGATGTTTGACATGTTATACTTGATCTATGTTTGTTGATTAAATACTTGATCTATGATTTGATCATCTAATTTATATATGTTTGACATGTTATTTATAGGTTTGATGATCTAAGTTATACTTGATCTATGAATGATGATGGACATGCTATACTTGATCTATGTTTGATGATTAAATACTTGATCTATATTTTGATGATCTAATTTATATATGTTTGACATGTAATATATATGTTTGATGATATAAGTTATATGTTTGATGATATAAGTTATATGTTTTATGATCTAAGTTATATGTTTGATTGTCTAATTTATATGTTTTATGATCTAAGTTATATGTTTGATGATCTAAGATATATGTTTCATGAACTAATTTATATATGTTTCATGATCTAATTTATATGTTTCACAATAGATCATTCATACATTGAATTAGATAAGTATTAAGTCATCCCCTTAAGACATGTTCTAATTTAATGAGATAAGTAATAAACCATCCCCTTAAGACTTGGACTTAGTAAACAACAATAAGTCATCCCCTTCAGATATGTCCTAATTTAATCAACTATAAAATTAAAGTATTCCAATATGATGCATACATTAAATGAGATAAGTATTAAATCATCCCCTTAAGATGTGTACTAATTAAGTAACTATTCAAATAAAGTATTGCAATATCACACAGACATTCATTGAGATAAGTAATAAACCATCCCCTTATGACACGTTCTCAGTAAACAACAATAAATCATCCCCTTAAGACATGTCCTAATTTAATCAAATATAAAAATAAAGTATTACAATATCATGCCTTAATACATGTCCTACTACTTGACTAAACATCAAAGAAATTCTCACTTATAATAATTTAAATCATCCCCTTAAGCCATGTATCAAGACTTAAGACAAATTTATGTCTATGTCAAATTGTTCAACCAAAATTCGCACAAGTTGCAAACATGTATATACAGTGTTTCTATGCCACATCAACTGGTTTGGCTTGATCTTGGATAACATGTAATATTCTCTCATGATCATCAGTATCAAGTCTCCACTTACGAATGCCACGTCCTGCAACTGGATGAAGAGATATGGTAATGGAAATTAAAAGGTGGCTATGTTGATAAACTTTGTTGTTAGGTTGATAATCAACACATTGAATCCCATGTTTAACTATTTTGATTTTCTTCAAATACGTTCCTTGCACAACAACTAAACTTGCACAGAAAATAAACAACGTAAATAAATTAACCACAGACACACATAATTCCATCACTTGTCTCAATATTAATAAATAAACATAGCTACACTACTAACCTGTGGGAAACATAATTCCATCACTTGTTTCATTCTTTGTTAACTTATTCCTCTCCTTGGTGCAATGTAATAAACAATAACTAACACCTTCTACATTTCCAAGCTTTGTTATTACTGCAAAAATATGTCTTGCACAATATATTTTTAATGACCTATAAATTTAATTTAAAGAGAATTGTATAAACTATATATATACATCTAAATCATAGTAAATAAGAATGTACACACTCACTAAATTTATGGATTGAGATTATGAAACCTAGAAATGTATATGTACCAATTTTGATCAATCCTAAAATATGGTCATAATCGGTAGAAATCAATAGAATGTTGTTGAAGATCTCATCCTCAACTTCATCATTTGTAGTAGTAACATTTATTGGCACCAAATTGCATTCACTAACATATCCACATTTTTGGTTGATACATTCATAGTGCTATAGTTTTAAGAAATGAAGTCATAACGAAAGCCAGAAAAATATCTAGTGTACAATGACCGCACGTTACTATCTGTACTCATAACTAAATGCATGGATCTTTTTTTGTCTACCCTCTTGCATCCATGCATTGATCTTCTATCAACACTGTAAAGGTCCATGTAGAAATAATAAGTTAAACATATACATATTCAAATAAATATTTATAGTACAATTACAAATTTGATTTAATAATTTGAAAAGATGCTTCATAAATACCTGATATTTTTCATAACACTTTGAATGGTATGAAATCGATCCAATCATGATGATGTGTTAGCCTTATTTGGCACCGCAAATTGTGTTTTGCACCACTCAAATACATCATGAGAATTATTTATACGATATCCCTAATAGTCCAATTGATTCTTACTTAAAGAGTATTTGATACAAGCTCATGCACTATCATGATCACCCTTACCATGTCCACTCTCAAAGAAACTCCAAATATGTGGTATCTTTTGGTATTGATGATATCTACATAGTTCATAAAATGTCCTTGTTGATTTAAATTTTGTTGCACATCCATCTGACTAAAAGAAATGCTTTTCAATTTTTATGCCTTTTTTTTTCCAAATATCCAAAAAATGTCTTAAAGCAATGCTCAACAAAATGTGTGTCATGCTCTTTCTCATCAGTAATACATAAAAGTGATATTATTTTTAATGACTTGTGCTTTATATGTACTTTAAAAACCATCCAAATCTAATTGTGCATGTCAATAAGACACCTGGACTAAAATAGTGACCTGCTCTGTAAAGTAGTATTCTACTTGAAGCTATTTTTGAGAAACGAAAGAGTAATTTTCCGCTAAGTCAACAACCGATAAAATTGTTCCAGGTGGAAAAGTTTCTGTTAGTGTTTGGAACTGTTCTTCTTTCCACTTAGCAAAAAAATCATGACATATATATGGTTGAATCAATTTACAAAAAAATTGTCATAAATGCTCCAACATGTATCTCCTCCTTGACATATTCCAACCTCGATGATTCTTTCCCAACTTTTGTTTTAGAGTTTATGTACTTGTAACTCTTACATTTTACCATCCTCGTCATGTTAGTATCTTCATCTCTTGAAGGAAATTTAGCCAAATTCCCACAGATTTTACAAGTTCCTCGTATGCAATCTATTTCACCTATTGCATGATCATCTTATTTGTCACATAAGATTGATGTTATGAATTGGCTTGGTCATTTAGAAAATGCATTTTCAGAACCATCACTTTATTCTATCATCTTTTGAAAACTTTGATAGTAGAGATCAAATTCAATATGATATTGACAACAACAAGTTTCAAAAGATTTATTTATCTTCACAAAATATGGCTTTAATCTTTCAAACATTGTTTGTCCAATTTTTACGTTAGGATTTGAATTACAAAATGAGAGATATAATTCATATTCTATGGTGCAAATATTCCTTAGGCCCAATTCTCTGCTTGATAACATTTCTTTTATTTGGTGAAGGACGAGTATGATTAGTCCAAAATGTAGTAATCAAGTTCCTAATTGTTTCATCAATCCTATCATAGCGAGGATCTCCACACATTCGTACCCAATTTCCTTCCAATGTAGTATCATCCAAATTGATTCTCCTTTTCAAATAATGTGATATTTTCTTCCTACTTTACCTGATATGAGATGAAAGGGAAGAGATTAGTCTTTTTTGGGACATGTTTTTATTTAAAATAGATGTCAATATCACTCTTCTTGAAATGGAATTATCTGCAGATCTAGTTGTTTTCCCAATGGAATGCAAACATTCCTTAACACTTTCAACAATATCTTTTTGTACGTTAGATGATTTCATATTTTTTAAAGTTGCAATTTTAATGGCTCTTTTAACTCATCTTTAAGAAGTGAAATTGATAATAGTTAAGTTTTTTCAAGTGTATCAAGATTATCAAATTGTGTAATTATTTCCTTACACTTTTTATTCAATGCCCTCTTTGTAGTATTTGTAGGTTGTTTAACATAATATCTCAATTTTTCCACATCCATTTCAATTAAATGATCTATGCTTTTACAATGAATTTTTCTCTTCAACCTTTGAGATAGATTAACATTCTCATCTGTTTCTTCAACTTGGGTTGCAAACAAAATTAAAAAAAACTCTTAATAGAGCCTAAACAGGACCTAGCTGAAATAACTAGAAACAAACTAAAGCCCAAGAGAATAATCAATAAACTAATGTGAGAGAGAGATAAACATAATTGTTTGATCTTGGGATGACCCTTCTCCAACATCCATTGCTTCAACTTCAGTTTCCCCTTGTTCAACATTTTCTTCATCAAAGGCTACACACAACAAAAAAAATTACTCTTAAGGGGAAAGACCCAAAATACATATTCACCACAAAGAGACTAGAGAGAGAGAGAGATAGAGATATGTGTACTTGTTTAAGCTTGGGATGACCCTTCAACTTCAGAAGGTTGTTCTTGTTGAGCATCTCCTACATATGAAGATAAAATTACAAAAAATGCCCCACTGAAACACACACACACACACACATAGAATGTAAATAGACTTGACCAATTCTGTCCAATTTCCCTTTACAATGTGGTTTACAAGATTATCACAAAAATTATTGCTGAGAGACTCAAATCATGTCTTAAAGTTGTTATCACTGATGAGTGTTGTGGCTTCATGGTTGGAAAACAAATTTTGGATGAGAGAGAGAGAGAGAGAGAGAGAGAGAGAATGTAAATAGACTTGACCAATTCTGTCCAATTTCCCTTTACAATGTGGTTTACAAGATTATCACAAAAATTATTGCTGAGAGACTCAAATCATGTCTTAAAGTTGTTATCATTGATGAGTGTTGTGGCTTCATGGCTGGAAAACAAATTTTGGATGGAATTTTGATTGCTAATGGGGCCATTCATTCCATGACCATTTCTAAAGAAAAAGTCATGTTTATCAATGTTGACATGGAAAAGACATACGATAAAGTCAAGTGGGCACTTTTGCATAATGTTCTTCAAGCTTTTGGATTTAGTAGTGATTGGATTAGTTGGGTCATGAGTTGTGTTTCCTCTGCCTCCTTGGTTTGGTTATTGGGGAACCTTGTGATCTTTTCAGTGCTTCTAGAGGTCTTCATCGAGGAGATCCACTATCTCCTTATTTTTTTATCACCATGCCTGAAGGGATGGGAATGATCCTCAAATCTACAGTTTTTTAGGGCTTAATCCAAGGATGGAGTTGGTCTGAGAACTTGCCTCCCTATTCTCACTTGCATTTTGTATATGACATTGCCTTGATGGGAAGGGCCAGAATCAATGAAGCTATTGCATTCTGGAAAACTTTGGACACATACTTGGCTACCTCAGGGAAAAATATTAATGAGGATAAGTCTTTTATCTACTTCATTAATACCCCTTAGCTTATTCAAAATAGGATTTATCAGATTCTCATATTTTCTATTGGGTCTCTCCCTTTGGTCTACCTTGGGATGTCAATTGGTGTTACTACTCAACGTAGAGAGTTTTGGCAAGAAATTTTGGACAAGCTCCCCAAGAGAGTTAGCCATTGGACTTGTAGATGGTTTTCATCTACTGGTAGAGTTACTTTGTTGAAGTTGGTTTTTTATGCTTTTCTTATATACAAATGTTTTGTATAGGTGTTTTTGCTCATCCAAATTGAGCCTGGTTAAGTGGGAATCTATTTGTCGACCAAAGAAAGAGGGAGGTCTTGGTCTTAGGCCTATTGGTTTAATGAGTCACCTTCTAGTTGCTAAGTTATATTGGAGATGGTGTACCTACTAGGATCAGGATTGGGCTAAGATCATCAATCAAAAATACCTCAATGGTGTTGATAGTATGGATGTACCTCGGTGAAACTTGATGGAGAGGGGTTCAATGATTTTGGATACTTTCAAAAGGGGGGAAAAGTCATTAAGGATGGTATATTTTGGATCTATAATAAAGTTTTAGAGGCTCAATTCTTGTATGATTCTTGGGATGGTCATCCTTTGATTATATCTTAGTCCCCTCACTTGCAACCCCTCTGTGATATCTTTATTGCCGCTAGTTGGGGTTGGGTTGATAATTTTAAAAATAATGTTCTTAAAGGGCAAGTTTAGGTGACCTACTAGAAGAATCTCCAGGAATGGCGACATGGTGGCATTGAAGAAAAATGATAGGAAATAATGGAGACTCTAGCTAGCAGACTATGTAGCTATCTTCAAGGAAGAGATGTTCAAGCTTGGGGCCCTAATCCAAAGGGTAAATTTATGGTTTCTTCTAGATACCAAGAGTTGGATAAGATGATTCATGGAAGGGATGGTGTGCCTTGGTGGAAATAGGTTTGTAATTATTTTTCTTGGCCTAAGTGCAATTTTTTTCTTTGGCTGGTTGTCCAAAATAAATGTCTCACTTGGGAAAATTTAAGGAAGAGAGGCTTCTATGGCCCATCTAGATGTTCCACCTTTTCTTTCAGTGTTCTTATGTTAGAGAGGTATGACACTTGTGGTGGGGAGCATGGAATCATGGTTGTGTTCATGCTATTTATTTAGTGGAGTTTTGGGAAAGCTTGGGGTGGCCTATAGCTAAATCTTCTTTTTTGTAGGTTTCCTAGTTTCTTGGACCAAATTTCATCATCTAAAATTTATGGTTGGAAAGGAATAGGAAGATTTTCCAAGATTCAGAAATGATAAGTAGTCTTCTCTAGGGTAAAATTTCTTGCAGGCTTCAAGAAACCATTCTTGCAAAATATAATGTTGTTGAACCTGTGGATCCTAGTGATCTAGCGGGGATAAGAAGTTTGAATCTTTTCAGAAGTGGAGTAGGATCCCATGCTTAAGGGTGAATGGGGTGGGTCAAGAAGAAAATACATAGAGAGGGAAGGTGGCTTCCTCCTCCCGAGGGAACTTTAAAAGTCAATACTGATAGATCCTCTAGAGAAAATCCTAGACAGGAAGGAATCGGTGGTGTTGGTAGGGATAACAAGGGGAATGCAATTTTTTTCTTCTCTTCTTATAAGTGATGTCACTCTAATAATCTTATGGAGGCTACCGCTATTGTTTATGCTACAGAAATATGATTCTCTCTTGGGTGGAAGAGGATTGTTTGTGAGTCAGATTCTCAGATAGTGATTGATATATTGAATGGTCAACATGTGGAAGAGATTAACTAGCAATTAGTAGTTGCGGGTAAACAAATCCTTTATTTGTGTTCCATGATTGATTATATTTCCTTTTGTCATATTCCTTAAGAGTGGAATAGGGTGGCTGATTTTTTGGAAAAATGAGCTTAAGAGAATAGGTGGATGGATATGGATGATTGAGGCCTCTTGAGGCTTGAGAATAGGGAGATATTGGATAGGCTTATTGTAGAGGACAAAACTATTTAGATGTACCCTGTGGGGGCTCTTTTGAGTGGTTAGGTATTCTTCGTTTGGCATTGAGTCATTGCTCTGTACTCTTTCAAGTGTTTTGAATAAAAAATTTACCCATCTTTTTCAAAAAAAAAAGAAAAAATTCTTGATAGATTACTAATATGCTCACCTACCTATTGATCAAAGGATTGAATCTCATTAACTCATTCAAATGGGACTGCATCACGCAGATCTTGTGATACCTTACAACCACAACTACCAGTTGCAAAGAATTCCACTCCTGCACATAATTGAATCCCTTGGTCGACATATCAGTCAATAATGTCCATCTTTTAGTTGTGGGGTCGTATGCCTCACTCGAAGCGTGC
Source organism: Chamaecyparis obtusa (assembly GCA_027943335.1). Classification (NCBI taxonomy): domain Eukaryota; kingdom Viridiplantae; phylum Streptophyta; class Pinopsida; order Cupressales; family Cupressaceae; genus Chamaecyparis; species Chamaecyparis obtusa. Next base: position 623,255 of record BSBK01008308.1, on the reverse strand, counting down.
ACCCGCAAAAACTACCCGTCAATCTAGGAGCCCCCGATCACAACAAATTTTCCATCCATAACAATGCATGTGCAATCTATTCTTGGAATTATCATATTTGAAAGGACTTCTCATTGACATTTAACTGCATGGTACATACAAGCATGAAAGAAATAAAGAAAAAAATAAAAGGGTTCTATAATGAATGTTTTATAAGATATAATATTTGTTGAAGGTTTTGCAAATGAGGTAGTAAGTTAAGTGGGCTTAATTTTAAAGGAAACTCTATGGTTAAGTGTTCTTGAGCTGGAGTGTACCCGGATGGATGACCTTTCAGGAAGGTCTGGTGTTTTACTCCTGTGAGCATCACTTTGATGCAATGAGTGCTAAGTGTTCCACTATTCTCTTGAGAGATGGGTTCATGTGAACCACTACTCATGAAACATGAGTCAATGAGTTTGACTTGAAAACTATACATTTGAATCCTTATAAAAATATCACAATTTGACTTGCTATTGGAAATCTCCTCCTTATCAAGAAAAAAATATTTTATTTTAACATTCACTTGACTAAAAATAGTATAGGGAATAGGTGGTGTGATAAACTGATATATTTAGGTCTTCATCTTGATGAGTTCCTTCAATTGTCATTACACTAAATAAATTAATCCAAAAGTTAACTATTGAAATATTATCATCAAATGAGATTAGCCATGCAAAATAAGGAAATCCAAAATCTTCCATCATATTGGGTAACAAAACACACTCTTGCTCTACTTTCATTTCGCCCGTCCTCATGCTCTTCTTGCAAATAACACGATACTTGAGCCAATGTCATTAAATGTTTGAGCACAAACCAAAGGCAAATGCAATGGTTGACACAATTGGTGGGCATGTCCAAACCCAACTTTCCTGCTCTATCTTCTATGAAAATATCTACTTTTGGTCCTTGTTTGTCATTCATAGGGGCCCTTTTGATCCTATTGCCAATAGTACAACCCTAATGATTTTTTTTCTAAAAGATTGTGTGAATTAGAGTCAATGTTTTTCGTAATCACATTTGCCAATTGTCCTTTCCATAGGGGAGAGGACCTAGTAGTTGAGCACCCTAAAGATGATATTCATTCTAAATATATTTGTGCCTCAAAAACCTCCTTCACAATAGAAGAGATAGTGACAAGCTCAAATTTTCATCTAACCAACGGTCTCAATGCTTGGTTTGGGGCACATTATATGCACCTAATCTATCCTATGTAGAGCAAGCACCGCTACCTTGGAGCTCTCACATGTCAAATTATTTAAGCATCTGATTGAGAAAAACTTAAAAAAAAGTTTCCTAAAATCTTATCGCGGTACCTTATAGTTATTTCATGGAGGATGGTAACAATCCATCCACCACCTAGACCATAAATTATTACTTACCTCTTGGTGGTTGTACAAATGGATAGCTCGAACCTTATTGTTGATTTGCCTACTCATTGATAATCAATGAGATACAATAGACTGTAGTGATTCATCAAGGGTGGTCCTATGGGATTTTATTGATGTTATACCTTTCATTCTCGCAAGTAATATCTGTAATTAATTTTCATTGTTTTCTATTTGACCTAATATACTTTCTTATATTCCTAGAGGATGTTGATGCATTGAAGGAGGTATTTACTATGGTTGTTTAAAGAGCGTTTTGACAAGGAGGTGAATTACAATTTTGATCATTCGAGGGTGCATTATTAACTCCTAAAATGTTAAATAAATCCCATTTAAAAACTAATTCAACCTATCCATTCAATCCAAATTTTACATTACAAAGATAAATATACTTGTACATCTTCATTTTTGGTGGCATATTCAAGACATTTTGGCAATGATATAGTAAAGGGAAGATGAAAAATAGTCCATCTCCAATAATACAAGTGTACTTGAAATATTTTCAGTACAAGAGTTTGCAGGTGAGAAATAACAAATTGAAATTGTATTTTCTTTTATGGTAAAAAAACCATGTATGTGAGCATGTTATAATGTTCTCGTGTTGTGGGTTGGCTACTAACCATAACATGAGAACATATAACATGAGTATTTTAGAATATGCCCACTTTTTGGTCTCATAAGGGCCAAAGAATGTGGTGTAAATTGTCTAGTCTCCCATCTTTGTGCACACACCCAAAGTATTTTGGTTCTAGATAATACTTCTTATGACTTCATGTCTTGGAATAATTTTTTGGGAAAAGTGTTATTCATTAGGAAAGTAGTATGTAGTGCAAAGGATCTAGCATTGAGTTGAACACGTCATTGCTTTAAATTTATTATTGGATTATTTAGAATAGACTATGACATATAATCTCTTGAATTAGAAAAAATTATTTTATTCTACACATATATTAGAAGCATTTTAGGTTTAGTGAAAAGAGTTAAGATTTTATTTATTTGTATCACTTAGTGAAGTGGGTGTTAGGTGTTATGTTCCAACTCAAAAGTCTTGTATTAACATGGAAAAGAGAGCATAGTGAGTTATGTGCCAACCTATGAGGTATCACTCGTGATTGGTAAGCTTATATGTTGCTTCTCTTGGTACTTTGTAGATTATTGTGCAACCTAGCAATTTGTGTTGTGCATGTCATCTTTGTAGTTGGGTTGTTGTTGAGAATGCTATATAGTTTAAAACCTTATGCTTCTCTCTCTTGTACAAAAGCTATCAACAATCTTGATCTTGCATAATGCTAAAATATTTTCCTATATAGCTAGTTGAGCTATCATTATTTTTATTGTCATTTAGAGATTATTTAAATAATATTTGTGATATGTGATGTAAATATTGAATGATTAGGTCATGGTTGTGTAGAGTCATTGGCTTCATCTTTAACCTTCTATAAAAGTGAATTTACTATTCACTAGGGTTGTTTACTAATCCCTAGAGAGTGGAGTATCACATGGTATGTCACCACCCAATTCATTGGTTGACCATGCTAGTAGCAATATTTTTGTAAGTAGTGAAGCAATAAGTTACACTCTTCTACCAACTTAGCTATGTGGCCAACAATTGTGTGTCTCCCAAGCCAATAAGTTAACTTAAATCACAATAGTGTTAAACCTTGTAAACATTCTTAGCAAATTAGTTGAGCACAAATTAAGTTTTAACACTTCATCAACATTGTTGAATCTATTTGTAATACTTAAGGAATCAAACATTTGTACAAAAATTTAGACGACTCTTTCTCTCACTTACAATTTGCATGCTCAACTAATATGATCAATATTAGTTGAGTTTTCATAAGATAGAATATTAATAGAATATAGATGTATATTTTTCTCGAGCTTACTTGAAATAGACCTTTGTCTTTTTCAAAAGCCTCAAGAAGAGATTGATTTGTTAAAGTTAACATTGTCATCATGAAAATCAAGTATCTCAATGTTACAATTATTTATATGTTTGTAGGAAATTTTGAAAGGGTAACCATTAAGTGATCACATTCAATTGACAAAACTATGCAATTTTGTGTTCTATTTAAGTCAAACTTGTGGTTTTATAGTTACATATTAATATGTTACCAATTATACTACGCATTAGTTGTACAAGTATTTATAGGCAACATTTATTATGACTAAACATGAAATCACTCCCAAAATCTAGGTAATGTTTTTTGTGGAGAGGGGATCGTATAATTATAACATATTATTTAATAATAAAAAATAAAATTGATTATAATTAAATACTTCTATCTAGAATAAAAAGAAATATTTTCTAGTAATTTTTTTGATAAATTTATATCTAGGAAAAAACTTTGACATGATTTGTCGTCATTTTGTAGAAACATCCTGTAACATTAGTCAAAACTAAAAACTTCTAACCATCTTTCTTTTAATATATAATAAAATTTTCTTAATGAAGCAATGATGACTCCTCACTTTAATTATACTTTGTTTATTTTCTTTCTCATTTCAAAGCATTCGAATAAACTCCACTCAAAATAAAATATATTTTAAAAGAATATATAACCTTAATTAGTCGACCCATCCATGATACCACATTCTAAAAAGTCACAATTTTTTTTAAAGAAGAAGAAAACAACATTATTATTATTATAATAATATCTCAATAATCATTAACCTGAACTCCTTTACAGTGAAGACCTATTTACTATACATAAATTCAAATAGCCACTACACCCAATGTACTTAAACCTGCGTGACAGTTCGTAGCAATACAATGCAAAAGAAACAAAAACTTTTCTACTCCCAATGTCGGTTTCTTTACAAACCTTGCAAGCGAAGGAAGTCCTCCATTTTCTTCAAAGGAAGGTTGAGCCCATCATGCACGTTTTCCATGACCAGGAAAACCCTTAAACATCAAACAAAAGTGTTGTAATTGCCTTGATTTCCTCCAGGTGTGATGGGACCAAAGAAGTCGAAGACCTTTTTCTCTACCCAACATAGGAAATTCACTAACTTGGCCCATAAACATGAACCTTTCTTCTCACTAGAACCAGAACCAGAAACAGAACCAGAACCAGAACCATTGTTTGAGAGCAGGGGAACGGTCACTTCAGATAGCTGGTGAGAGGTGCTTCGTAAAGGAGGAACTGAAGGATGGATGTTGATTCTTACTGTAGAATCTCTCACATCATATGTGGGTGGAGGTGGAGGTGGAGGTGGAGGTGGAGGTGGAGATGGAGATGGAGATGGAGATGGAAAAGTAGTGTTTGCAATTGTTGTCGGGTGGTGGTGGAGCAATGGTACAGTTGGAGGCGGTGCACCACTGTTTGTTGGAGGAGGGATGTTGATTTTTAGTGTGAAATCTCTGAGATGGAGTGGAGATGGAGATGGAGTAGTACATGGAGATTTGGAAAGAGTTGTGTTTGTTAAGTAGTGTTGGAGCAATGGTACAGCTGGAGGCGGTGCACCACTGTTTGTTGGAGGAGGGATGTTGATTTTTAGTGTGAAATCTCTGAGATGGCGTGGAGATGGAGATTTGGAAAGAGTTGTGTTTGTTAAGTAGTGTTGGAGCAAAGGTGTTGGTGGAGGCCGTGCGCCGCCACTAGTGCTGACATTGGAATGTTGGGTGAATCTCACGTTATTTGGGCAAACATTGGAGTGAGGCATTGGCTGTGATTGTTTGTCAAAAAACATTGAACTCGCTACATAATTAACTTTAGCAGGGATATCGGTTCTTACCGTACCAGTTCTGAGATGGTGGGGTATTCGTGCTGGGGTAGTATTATTATTTGCGCCTGCAACTGCTGTTGGGTGGTGTGGTATTCGTATTGGTGGACGCAGAGCACCATCCCTGGTCCCTTTGCCAATACCCACAGATCTCACACCTCCTCGTACACGGGGAAAATAGTTTGCACTAGAATATCGTCTTACCACTGGATCGCTCAAACTGGAGAAGAATTCCTCCGATCTTTTGTTATAAGTTGGGAGAACGAAAATCACCTTCACTGTGGGCAGTCCAGCTTTTCTCAACACCCAGAGTCTTCTGTTGTCCAGAGACCACAGCACGCTTCTGTGATCAACCACATGCAAAGGCATGAGGTCTTCTGGACTCAGCTCGTTGTTTCCAATTTGATCGACTGCATCATCTATGCGCTGATTCTCGTAAGGCTTTTTGAACGTATTTTTTATGGAATCCTGAGTAAATCTCAGTTTCTCTGGGCAAACATCGGTTTGAGCCATCGGCTGTGATTATTGATCAAAACGCTTTTGAGTTGGCTTTATGATCGACTGCAATTATGGTTTCCGTTTATAATGGTGGAAGCGACCATCGAAATGGTGACCCTCAAGCAAGTGGGATGTATGCAGGGGAATGTACTGCCGGAGAGTGTCTATATCAAGTTAAAAGGACTCTGTACGACAGTAGTTTTTGACTAGGTTTCGCAAAGTTAACCGCGTGATTTGGAGCAATTTTATGAACCGGTAGGCTTAGTTTGTAGTAGCTTTCATTCATGTCTACAAATTGGGAATCGCTTCCTCAAAACAAGCTCCCACGGTTTCCTTAAATTGTCACTTTTCTCAGTCACCTAGGTTCGTACATGCATTAATCTTGGATCAGATCAGATTGCTAAGATAAAATCAGACTGTACTTTTTAGCCGATAGGCTATTGTATGTGAATCGTGATGTCGGATGCCGGGAAATTCCCAATAAAGTTTAATGTCTGAAATCCGTAAAAGTAAAAGCCAAAGCCGAGAACCATGTGAAAGCCTGTGTACGATTTATCTCGGAAGAAGAGAACGTAACATCTACGATAGTTGAAATAACCCAGTTTATTGTCGATGAATTTTATCAGGACGATTCACTTTCTTTTTGCCTGTCATTGACGATGATTCACTTGCTTTTATCTGTCATTCAGAACGATTCGCGGCACCGGCTACCCAGCCGACAGAATCCTCCTACCAAGGGGGACACTCCTTTTTTTTTTCAAACTTTTTAAAACTTCCTTTATACATTTTACGTTTTAGTTTACGATTTAGCCAATACCGCCATGCTATATTCTTCCTTCATTCATAGCTCTGTACTGCCTTCTGACGTCTGCCCATGTCATTTGTCAGCGCACATTAAAATGAATGATTTGCAGTGGAGACGAGAAGACAGCCTGGGATGTTTTCGGAATAAGATATATCAAATTAAATGAAAAATCCTTCTCCAAATAATATATTTAAAATCTGTGAATGTTTTTTAACTTCATTTTTAAATAAATCTTATAAGTTTCACACATAAATATTATAATATCTATAAAAATATTAAATAGATAAAAAAGTGAATATATTTAAATAATTTTTAATTTTATTAGAATTGGTAAAAATATTATTTCACTACTCATATAATTTTCAGTCTATCATATTATTTCATTTAAAATGAATATAATTTAATGATTTTAATTTTTATAATATTAATAATCTTAAAATTCTATTGAAAAACAAATAACTTTTTAATCTTAAATACAATATATTATATTTTTTATTTTTAGAAATATGATTATTGGTTGGCAAATTTAATTAAATATGTATGATAAATTTAGTTATCTTCACTTTTTAACAATTAGATTAAGATAAATAACATTTTTCTTTTTGTCAAAAAAAATTGAAGATAAAGTGAACTAAATAATAATATTAATTATATGCAAACTAAATATATAACTAAATAATAAATACAAATAAGCATAATGCATATATATATATTATATTTTTATGTTATTTTAATTATAATAAATGTTAATTATAGTTTATAATTTATGTTAATTATAGTTAAACTAAATATATAATATATTGTATATATAGTCCATGATATTTTCAAATATGTGAGTTTTTTTTCTCTAAGTTTCAAATCACTCATAATGAGGATTAAATTATAAGAATTTTTTTGTTTAATAATTCAAATCACTCACAAGAACTAAGAAAATTAAACAAGAAACAAAACAAGATAAAAAAATTAAAAAACTAGAAGACTAAACAAATATTGTAAATAAATTAAAAAAATAGAAAAACTATAAACACCATTAATTAAGAAAATCAAAGAAGAGACTAGAGAACTAAATAAATTCATGCACACATTCAAATTTAATAATTAAAGGGAATTTGCAAAGATGCAAATTACGAAATGCAAAAAAATGTTTGAAGTGTTCTAACTTAACTAAAAATGTCTAATATTTAATGAAGTGTAACAATATTTTAAAGATTAAATAAAACACCTTTTTTTTTAATTGAAAAAAAATAGCTAAAATTACAATACATAATAAGAAGAAGCTTCAGAATAACAACACAACCCTCATAAAGAGGTTGCACACTACTGTCACAACTCTACAAATTAGAGAAAGAAGCATCAAGGGTTGTCCACCCTCACGGAAATATTAATTTCCAACTTTGTAAACTTTGTTGTTATCTCTCTGAAATAATATATAGCAAGCACCAAATCCCAGAGAATGTGTATGCATGTTGAATCACCATTTGGCTCCCAAATTATGCAGCCCAATACCTACATCAAAGTTCATAGTTTGTCAAAAGATCAACATCTTTATATGTCCCGCCTTGAGCACCCATAAGTTTATTTCAAAGACATTGAAATGTGTTTGAATGTCTTCCAAAGTGGAAAGAAGATCACAATTTGATTTGAAAGAAGATCATAAAACATGCATTTTGGTTTTGTCCTCATCTTCTGCCCTTTTTTCACAAGCTTGACCTTGGAAGTCAACTCTTCTTGACCTCCCCATTTCTCCCATACCTTCTACACTATAAATCTAAAACAAACCATGTACACTAACATTTAAATAGCCTTAATGAATTTAAATGCAATAGTGTAAAAAATTAACATGTATATCTTATTGTACTTGTAGGAGGTAAATACTATTGCATTCACCTATATAGAATTAGTGAACTCTTTTGCACCAATAAAAATTAAGTATTTTTTGGTGACTTTAATTTTTCCAAAGTTAACATGTCTATTTATTAAGTTAATATATTATTCAATTTTTTTATGTGTAATATAATTGGTTGATTTGTGTAAGTGTAATAGGACCCCTTTTTGGGCACTCCTTATCTCATTTTTAGCATTATGACATTATTTATTGATGTTTTAAATGTATTATATGTGAATAATATTTAATTACGCCGAGAGGCGTAACCTACAGTGGCAGAATAGGGGGAAATGAAGTGGTGTGACCGTGTTAATGTTAAGTTTTAAAAATTTAAAGCCGACTAATATTGTATGAAATGAATCAATTTTTAAAAATTAAAAGCCGACTAATATTGTAATGAATCGTTGCATCCCGTAGATATCAATATTTAAGAAGTGAAAACAAACCTTGTTTCTTATACTCATACACAATCAACTCCATCTGTTTCTCATACTCCTCCAACTTCTCTATATAGTCGATCTGTCCATCTAGCAACAGATTACAGCTGCCCACTATAACCAGCTTAGTAGGTAACGACATCATCCTAGGATTCTCTATAAATGAATTTAAAGAAAAGATAGCAATTTAAAGAAAATCTCCAATCATCTGTTGTGCAAATTAACCTATATTTTAATTATCTATCAAATTTTCCTGTATATTGGAAAGCAATATCGTGTTCTTCAGAATAATACAAGGGGTGCTTGCCTGTCAATCCTTGGTATTTTTTTAATGACCTGTCAATCCATTTTCATCCCACTAACGTAAGGCGTGGTCTCTTTACTAAAAATAATTTACAGGCACATTCCCACTCTGATTGTTCAACCGTAAAAAATACATATTGTTTTGTCTTGCAATTTCATTTTTTGGTTGGATTGGTAGTGTATTTGCTCCTAAATTTGATTTTTGAAAAATTCTGTTGGGTATTGTTGCCGCGAGGTTAAATGCATATTGGGCATGTACTAGATCAAATGTTAATGTGCAGAGAGGTCCTTCATAGGGGATGTGCATTGGCACATGTAGATCTTACTGGCTTTCCAGATCTATTCATTCTTCCAAAATGTAATGTCAATTACTGTCGCTACCCTAATAGCCTTAGTTTTCTATTAAACAGCTCTGCTGTAAACATTTTCTTATAGTTTTTGTCTGCGTTGTAAACATTGCAATTTTATTTAGATCTATAATCTACTTCTAAACTTTAAAAATATGTATATAATGTAATTTTTCAGGTGAAATTGGTGTTTTTTCATTCTATATTGTCTGCTCATATTGTTCAAATGTATTTACTTTACCCATAGGAGGTGTTAATTGAGGGACGATAATAAATTAATTAATGAGATTAAGAAAACTTATAATTAATGTCTATACCCAGTTTACAAGGACAATGTTTTAATCTTAGTAATTTTTTTTTTATTTTTTTACTTAATTTTTACCATCATTTGTATCATAGTCATGTAGTTTCTACAACATTGATAATGAAAAATTACACACAGTTTAATATAGAATTCTTAAATCAATCATTTGTATATCAATATATTAATATTTTCTTCTAGATATATATAAATATTAATTTTAAATATAATATTTTCAAAATAATTATCACATATAAAATTATAAGTTTTATTTAAATACATAAATATAAAATAAAAGTAAAGACATTAAAATTTTTTAATATAATTTAAAATTTCAATACAATTTTAATATAATAGATTTTAAATGGTTTTTATATTAATGTTATCACATTCAGATTTTCTACATCGGCGGTATGCCCAGTATGTGTTACATTTGTCAAGAAAGTTATCTTTCAATGAAGGTTGCACGGGTCCCTGAAGGCCCTATTTGTCATCGATGTCGACAAGAAAAGAATGAACATCGGTTTTCAGCATCAAACAACATGGATCCTGGTCCACAACCATTAGAGCTTTCTAATCTAACACAAATAGAAGAAATGTTGATAGCGCGTATCAACCCCATTCTTCAAGTTACACACGCAATTGGAGGTCAATTTAAATATAAAGGGCATACCATAAGTTTTCCACAAGAAGTAAGAGAAATAGCCAAAATATTACCACATCGTATAAAAGATTTACCTATTATCATTGTTCACAAGAAGGATCAACGTGGAACAAGTTATAATTTTACAGTCAATAAAGAGAGGATTTACAGAGCACTTCAATTTAAAATAAATCATGATAAGTTCTATAGAGATGTTCAAATTGACGAAAATGCACTTAGTGAGCTTACATCTAATTCAGATGATAACATCTTTGATCAGCTAAACTCAGTTCATATGGAATTTGATTCGGATGCAAATGAATATGTATTTGCGGGTCCAATAATGGAGATGGATCAAGGAAATATTATCAATCATACTACATCAATGGCCTCTAAACCACCAAATGCACGAAGAGAGATGGAACTAATTCATGCATGGATAAATAACCTAAATGTAGATCCAGGATCACTAATTGATTGGCCAGGAATTGGAACATCTCCAGTGAATGAGTATGTCACAGAAGGATTACTTGATATGGCTTTTCCAACACTATTTCCGGATGGACGATGCGATTGGATCGAACCAAGATTGAGAAGAGTCTATCTTCATGAATTTGTTAAGCATTTACTTCGATATAGAGATCATCGCTTTGGACGACACCCACGATTTAGGTACTATATGATGAATATGATCATGCGACATTGTGCACAAAATTCATCAGCAGTATTTGCCAAAAAGAGCTTGCAAGATATGCCAATCACAATCAATGAGTTACGAGAACATATAGAAAATGTCCCTCACTCACATCTAGCGGATCGCTTGATGCATTTTGGTACAACTCTACGGGGTACAAGGTCTTATTGGGCAAAATGTCGAGCTGAATTAAGTGATCTCTTGCATCAAATTGGAACACCAACAATTTTCTTTACTTTGAGTGCAGCGGATATGTATTGGCCCGACTTACATGCATTAATGCTAGGAACAGAACCATCTAATCCACAAGAAGCACAAAAATGGCGACGACAAAATATTATTGACTACCCACATATTGTTGCATATTATATGCATCTAAGATATTATATTTTACTCAACATCCATGCCTTCGAAATACACAACAACTAAACCAAGTAGACTTTGAACGTGATTATGAAGAGTTTCTCAATTGTGTTGAACGCCATACAATATGTAAAGAGGGTGCTTGTCTTCGTAAAAAAAGAGGGAAAATGGTTTGTAGGTAAGATAATTAAATAGATTCATATGTTTTTTTTACTAAGAAATGAAAAAATAGTGTACAAGCTAATAGTTTTCTTTATTTGTTAGGTACAATGCACCATGGCCATTACATCTAGAGGGATCAAGATTATTTGAAGATCCAACAACAAGAGATAAAATATATGAACCAGTAAGAAATGATGATCGAGTAAATACACATAATCGTACCATACTTCAGTTATGGAGAGAAAATATAGATTGGCAACCTGTTCTCTCAAGACATGCTGTAATGAACTATATTGCGAAGTACACAGCAAAAGCAGAAAAGAGTTCTGAGACATATCATCAAATGTTGGTAAGACTTGCAAATATTGAAAATCCAGATGAAGCAGCATCAAAGGCATATAAGAGACTACTAACTGAAACCCTGATTGAAAGAGACATTGGTGCACAAGAAACGTGTCATATGTTATTAGAGTTGCCATTAGTAGAAAGTAGCATAGTATTTGTTACATTAAATGTTTCAAGAGAGGTGTTCAAGCCAGTGATAAAGAATGAAGAAAATGATGATGAAGCTCACCTAAAACTTTTCATTGAAGGATATATGGATAGACCATATGCAATGGAAAGTGTCACACTAATAGATGTAGCTAGATCTTGGACTTATAACTCTAGAAGAAAACGAGATAATAAATGGTAACCTAGCAACTCTGGAATGCCATTTGAAGACAAAGCTCCAAAATTAATTCCCATTTCTCCAATACAAAGAGCTCGCACACGTCAATTGCCCTTACGTTTGGCTTGGGCATTAACTATCCATAAATCACAGGGATTAACACTTTCCAAGGCAACAATTGACATTGGACCAAGAGAAAGGACAGGACTAACATTTGTTGCTATATCACGAGTTAAGTCTTTGGATGGACTTTGAATTTCACCACCATTTTCTTATGATCGTTATGAAAAGATGAAGACAAGGAAGCAAGTTCTGAAAAGGAAAGCAGAGGAGGAACGACTCAAATCTCTAGAAAGAGATTAATTCTATTCATTGTATATACTATATTTCAATATCTATAAAACATAATGAATATTATAAGTGTCATGCTTTAAAAAGAATATTTCAGATTAAAAATTTAATAGATTTCAGTTTTACATATTGCGCTGCGGATGCTACTAGCTTAGATATCTTTATACATCTATCTAAAACACGCCGAGAGATATCAATCTCGAGGCGCCTATCTATTCTCAATAACTATTTTTGAAATAGGTGCCTCGAGATTGATATCTCTCGGCGTGTTTTAGATAGATGTATAAAGATATCTAAGCTAGTATAAAATTATTTTTAAGTATTTTTTAAATTTATTGATATAAATATTTATGCCTTAAAAAAATACTTATGATTGACTTCTATAATTCATAGTTTAATAATTAGTAATAATAATATTATTTTATATACTATATATATAGTTATTTATTTTATATTTATGATTTTTACTTAATATATCAAATTCAAAGTGAAAAACATAAAAATCCAAAGTATATGAGCGTGTAGTTTTTTTAAGTTATTTTAGTTTTTTTATCATTTCATTTTTTATTTTGATTTATATTTTGTTAGATCTTTATTAGTAAAAAATATCTATTATATCAAATATCTAAACATTTTGTTATTTTAAAATTTAAAGGCTAACATCTACATATTTAGCTCACCTATTTAAATTTTTTTTATTATAAATATTAAACTAAATCATAAGTAAATTACTAAAAACATACAAACATTTTGTTATATCATTGCATTTTGTAAAATGGATTCAAAATCATAAATGAAAGTTAATAAACAATTTTTTCCTTAATAAACAAATATGTGATCTACATAATAGCAATGAACATGCAAATTAGAAAAGTTTACAAAAGAATACATAAATCTAATTAATCAAATTAATAATATAAACTAATTAAAAATAAAACCTAATAAAAAGATAAAAGTGAAATAAAATAAGAAAATAATAATAATAGAAAAAAATAAATTAACAAATTATACCAATAAAAAATTAATAAACAATTAAATATATTCATTAAAACTTTATAAAATATTTTTACGAGCTAATTTTCTTTTAACACTAATACTTATTGCCTTTTACTTATAATAAATTAATAATGTATACTTTGGCCATACTTATGATAAAAAAAATATCATTTTTTAAAACTAATACAACATCTACTATAAAAATTTAAAGCCAAAAGTATCATGTACTGTATTGATATAAAATGGAAAAAAATATAATTATGGCTCTGCATTGAAAACAAGTTAAAGATGGAGTATGGATGGTATACTGGAAATGGGTTATGCATGATGGTGGGAAGGGAATCTGTTGGTTGCATAGCCAGCTCCATGATTCACTTGCTAGAATGTTAGTCTCTTGAAGAATCAGTGGCTAAAAATAGGTAGTCTGGCCTGCTAAACCCTAACGAAAGGTTTGTTTTAATCCTTCTTCAATTTCCATCGCAATATAATGTATATAAACCCTAACTCACAATGAAAGTATATGCCGAGCAAAATTCTAGTGTCGACTGAACAACAGTTAATTGCTGAGGAAGATAGTGTAAGCCGAGGAAATATTTTTAGTAATGACCAAGCTTTCTACATGAAGACCGAGTGGATGATCACAGTATTGACCGAGCATTAGCAATTTTATATTTGAAGAGAATTTAGTTTTGGAGCCGACATTGTTGAATTCTTGGATTATGTAAAATGTGTTGACTTTATTTATTGATTGTTTGAAAGCATTAAATGCACCGTAAAATGTTTTATTGTAAATCTTTAAGAGATTTGAGATGATTCTAGAAAAGGAGCTGAAGAACATGAAGCGGGTAGATTCAATGAATCTGACCTAACCCTAAGATCTACGAATGAGATTGAGCAGCATAAGATGAGTTAACCTAATAGAGGAAAGTATAAAGGAACCTGAGCATTTGGATATGCAAATGCATGGGTGAACAGAGAATGTTGGAAGATCAGAAAAGTTTTACTGATTGTTTAAGTAGAAAAGGCTGAAGGAGAATTGTGGTGGTTGCTTGAAGAAAAGTTCCGACCAGATTAGAGATGGAGATGAAAAAGTTTCAAAGTCAGTAAACCAGCATTAGTATACGGAATCAGATCTGATATTTGCAAAGTGAGTTGTATATTTTTCAGATAAATATTGTTGCTACTTTCTAACCATTGTAACAGTCAAAATCCTTTTAATAGAGGTTGACCTAATAGTCATATGTTAAATCCTTTGAACAAAGTTGCATTCTAATGGAGTGTATGTAAGTCCTATGACAAGGCTCACTTTTAACAGGATGATTGAAATCCTTTAACCGGGTCACACCTGACAGTGTGTATTGTAACCTTTGATAGGGTTGGCTTTTTACCGAGCTCACTTCAAAAGAGTGAAAATAATAGTAGCATGTTACAAAGTGGTTTTTCCCACATTGGGTTTCCACTATAAATCCTGGTGTTAATACTTGTGTGAATGTTTTGGTTTGAACATTTCTGTATTTTACAAGTTAAGTTACAGCTGGGTAGTGGACTACATTGTTATATGTTTCTATTATTGAATCAGCGATGACCGAGTTTATTTTGGTTATTGGATTTGATTAAAGGAAAAGTTTTTAAGATTATTTTATACATCAGGACCTGAGAACAACTAATTCACCCCCCTCTTTGTTGTTCTAAATCATATTAACAATTGGTATAAGAGCCAGGTTGCTTATTATTAGTGTTGACAGAAATCAAGTTTAAAGGGGCTTGAAGCAAATGATCAGGATGTATAAGAAGGAGGTACCAAAGCTGAATAAGGAAAACTTACCTACATGGAAAAGCTTGATGAAGCTGCGTCTGGCCGGTATTGGTGACTCTGCAAAGTACTACATTGAGAATAGCTATGTCTCACCTGTCACACCTTTGATTGCTGAAGAAATGAGAGCTAAGCAAGAACATAATCAGGCAATGCTGGAAATTGCATCGGCCCTAACCTATCTAGAATTTGAGGACATTAAGGATTGCACAAATGCTAAGGATATGTGGGACACTCTTGCAAGAATCTATGGTGGTGACTTAAATGTGCTGAAAGCAAAGGCCGAGAGTCTTAGAGGTAAGTTTGATGAAATGAGAATGCAAGAAGGTGAAAACATTGCACAATATTGTGGTAGAATAAAAGAAATTGTGAATGCTATTAGAGGAGCTAATAGGGTTATAGATGATGAAACTATAATTGGGAAAGTACTAAGAACCCTGCATCCTATATATGCTATTAAGATCTTAGCTATTCAGGAATCTAGATGCAACTCTGCTAATGTGCTTACTTTGGAAAGGTTGGTTGGTAAGTTGACTGCTTTTGAACTCTCTAACTATGATAATTTCACTGTTGGAAGCATTGGAAATGTTGAATCTACTTTCAAGTCACAGCTAGTTCTGAACAAGCCAAAGAAAGAAAAAGAAAGATGCATCAGTGAAAGTGAAAGTGAAAGTGACAGTGACACCTCTGATGAAGAACTGGAAGATCTAGAAGTTCTTATGGCTAGAAGACTGAGAAGGGGAAAAGGAAAGTATAAAGGTAAACTCCCTATTATATGTTTTGCATGTAATAAGGTTGGTCATATAGTTGCTAGATGTCCTGACAGGAAGGATAAAGATGATGAAAGAAATAGAAAACACAAAGACATAAGCTACCAATGGAACAAAGACTACAAAGGAAAAGGTAAGAAATCTTGTTACATTGCTGAAAAAGAAACTGACATTGATGGTGATGATTTTGAAATTGAGGTAGTCTATGTTGCAATGAAAGATGAATCTGATGAGGATGGAAAACTGCATTGATATCCTATGTGAACAAGAATGATAAATGGATTATTGACAGTGGTTGTTCACATCACATGACTGGTAACAAAAATAAGTTTGAGACCTTACATCATTACAAAGGTAAAAGTGTAAAATTTGGTAATGATGCACCATGTCCTGTTAGAGGAAAAGGTTTGATTAAACTGACTGATAAGATATCTTGTTAAAATACATATTGGGTTGAAGGACTTAATTATAATTTGTTAAGTGTTGCTCAGCTTAACAAAATTGGTTACCGAGTGGAATTTCATCACAAGCAAGCTAAAATATTTAATGCTATTGGAGAACTAATTGGAAGTGAAGATCAGACTAGAGGTAATTTGTTCTATCTTGGCCTATCTGAAGAAACATGTTTAATTGCACAACTTGATGACATTTGGTTATGGCATAAAAGGCTATGTCATGTTAACTTTGACAATCTGGTAGAGATAAGTAAGAAGAAAAAGGTAAGAGGTCTACCTAGATTGAAGAAACCTAAGAATGTGATGTGCAAGGAATGCCAGTTAGGAAAAATAACAAAGTCAAGTTTTAAGAGAAAATCCTTTACTTCTGAAAACATTTTAGATTTGGTTCATACTGACCGTTGTGGACCTATGGGTGTACAAAGTTACTGTGGTGCTAGATACTTTATCTTATTTGTTGATGATCATACTAGGATGATGCATGTAATGTTTCTAAAGGAAAAATCTGAAGCTTTTCAATTCTTTAAGTGGTATTTGGCTAAGGTTGAGAAGGAGACAGGTAGGAACCTAAAATGTATTAGATCTGACCGAGGTGGAGAATTTATATCAAATGAATTTAATCTATTTTGCAATGATAGAGGAATTAAAAGACAAATGTCTGCACCTAGAACACCTCCATAGAATGGTATAGTAGAAAGAAGAAACAAATCTATCATGGATTGTGCAAGGACATTGTTGATTGAAAAGAATGTGGCACAAAAATACTAGAAAGAAGCTATAAGCACTGCTGTCTACACTCTTAACCGGGTACAGATCAAGAAAGGTACAAATCTAACACCTTATGAATTATGGCATGGGTATGCACCAAGTGTTAAATACTTTAGAATCTTTGGAAGTAAGTGCTATATATTAAAAGACACTAGGAATGGAAAGTTTTATGCTAAGAGTGATGAAGGCATATTCCTAGGATACTCCACAAAAATTAAAGCCTATAAGTGTTTGAACTCTAACACTAACAAAATTGTGGAAAGTGTGAATGTGAGAATTGATGAGTATGCTGAAAGAAATGAAGTTGACAGTAAAAGAGAACCAGAAGATTATAGATCTTTTGTGTACATTGAGGAAGAAGAAGAGGTGAATAACAGACTTGCACCTAATGCCGAGTCTCGGGTAAGCAATGCCGAGCACTAGACAGATGCTGTCGAGCATTAGGAAAATAGTGTCGAAAGAGAACAAGAACATGCCGAGCTACAAGAAAATGTTGTTGAGTATCAGGAAGAGGTTGCTGAGCATTCAGAAGTTGAATCTGACAATCTTGTTGGGGAACCTAATGAAATAGAGGAGAGAGGAGCTGAACCTATTTTGGCTAAATATGTAAGAAGACATCACAAGCCTGAACAGATAATTGGAGATAAAAATACTGGAATTCAGACCAGAAGTAAGATTAAGGATCCAACATGTCTACTGTGTGAATTTGAACCTAAGTCAACTAGAGAGGCATTGGAGAATGAAGACTGGATACAAGCAATGAATGAAGAGATTGATCAGATTGAGAAGAATGATACTTGGACTCTGGTGTCGAGACCTGAAAACAAAAATGTTATAGGAGCAAAGTGGGTGTTTCGGAATAAGATGAATGAGAATGGTGAAATAACTAGGAACAAAGCTAGGCTGGTATGCAAAGGCTACACACAAGAAGAAGGAATAGATTATGGGGAGACATTTGCGCCTGTAGCTAGATTGGAAGGAGTAAGAACTCTGCTTGCATATGCTGCTTATAAAGATTTCAAGGTATATCAAATGGATGTCAAGTCTACATTTTTTAATGGTATACTAGAAGAAGAAGTTTACATAGAATAGCCAGAAGGTTTTATTGATCCAAACAGAAGACACATGGTGTGTAAACTGAACAAAGCACTGTATGGATTGAAGCAAGCTCCTAGAGCATGGTATGAGAGGTTGCACAACTACTTGATACAGATTGGATTTTCAAGAACAAATGACACAAGCAACTGCATATGAAAGATGATGAAGGTAAAGGTATCCTGTTGGCAAAAATCTTTGTGGATGACATTATTTTTGGTGGACAAGATGCATTGTGTAAAAGATTTTCAAATGAAATGCAAACTAAATTTGAAATGAGTATGCTTGTTGAGATCAAATTCTTTGTTGGATTACAAGTATATCAGAAGAAGAATGAAATTTTCATTACACAGTCTAAGTATGTTAATGAAATACTGAAATTTTTTGGGATGGAAGATGCTAAACCAGTGAGCACTCCTATGGTTATTGGACAAAAGTTATCTAAGAATAATGATGCTGCAGAAGTGAATCAGACTTTGTACAGGTCCATGATTGGAAAATTGCAGTATGTTGTACATAGTAGTCCAGATATTGCACTAGCTATTGGGATTGTGCCAAGATTCTTTGCCAATCCTAAGGAAACACACATGATGGCTGTGAAAAGAATTATGAGATACTTGAAAGGAACTACTGACTATGGTCTATATTATAAGAAGGATGACAAATTTGAACTCAGAGTTTATACAGATGTTGATTGGGCAAGAAATGTAGATGACAGAAAGAGTACTAGTGGTGGATCTTTCTTTCTTGGACAAAGATTAGTCTCCTGGATGAGCAAGAAACAAAATTGCATTTCCCAATCTACTGCTGAGGCCGAGTATGTTGCTGCTATAGTAAACTATTCAAATTTGGTATGGATAAAATAATTGTCGATAGGCATGCAAGAAGAAATCACTGAACCTGTTGTTATTTTCTGTGACAACACAAGTGCTATCAATATTTCTAAGAATCCAATGATGCACACTAAGACCAAGCACATAGCAATCGAGTATCACTACTTGAGAGAATTAGTACAAGATAAAGAAGTCCGAATGGAATATGTGAATACAAAAGAACAATTAGCAGACATATTCACTAAAGCTTTACCTAGAGAAGCTCATGAGTATTTGAGAAGTCAATTAGGGGTTATTCCCCTAACTGAGGCTGCCTAGAAAAGCTAGGAGCACTGCATCAAATATGCTACAACAGAATATTTGACAAATTGACGTAGAAGATTGTCACACTTTAGGGATGGCCTAGAGTTGTGAAAAAGAGAAAAGATAAGGAATCAGTCATAAGCAAGATGACAGAGGGAGAAACACTGAGCTGCACAGATATTATCTACATCTGATGGATGTATGTTTTAATTGCTGCTTTGGCATTTTTGTCAAAGAGGGAGATGATGAACTGATATGATAACACATAACACTAAAAGGTAAGGGTGATGAATTGAAATGAAGGATCAGGATAGAGAGAGATTTGAATACTTCTGACGATCATAGAAGTGAGGCTTATCGGATTCTGAATCAGAATGAAGCTAAGGATATTATACATAATTCTCTAATGGACAGATAAGTTTTTGGATTGGTTGGTAATCCATGTGTTATTCAGGTGATATCATATGGTGTTGCCATCAATGCCAAAGAGGGAGATTGTTGGAAACTGCAATTGAAATAATTGTTGTATTGTCATTGATGTCAAACCTTAATTGTTAAGGTTGTTGCTACTTAGGAAAGTACTATATCTATTTGAGTGTTGCTAAGGGCATAGGCAAGGTTGGTAACAATAGCACCTAAGGAAAGGTTGAGTTATCTTGATACTACAAAGTGTACTTGACTATGTTGTACAATGATGAGCCAATGTATTGTTTATACTAGTAAGATTGAAGACTAAACTAGTAGGCTTGACCAAGCAAAAATGGAGAAATCATGTTTAAGTCGAGTAATGTTAGTGTCGACCTAGTTAGTATATGCCGAGAAAAATTCTAGTCTCAACCGAACAATAGTTAATTGTCGAGGAAGACAGTGTAAGTTGAGGAAATATTTTTAGTAATGACCAAGCTTTCTACATGAAGACTGAGTGGATGATCACAGTATTGACCGAGCATCAACAATTTTATATTTGAAGAGAATTTAGTTTTGGAGCTGACATTATTGAATTCTTGGATTATGTAAAACATGTTGACTTTATTTATTGATTGTTTGAAAGCATTAAATGCACTGTAAAACATTTTATTGTAAATCTTTAAGAGATTTGAGATGATTCTAGAAAAGGAGCTGAAGAACATGAAGCAGGTATATTCAATGAATCTGACCTAACCCTAAGATCTACGAATGAGATTGAGCGGCATAAGATGAGTTAACCTAATTGAGTAAAGTATAAAGGAACCTGAGCATTTGGATATGAAAATGCATGGGTGAACAGAGAATGCTGGAAGATCAAAAAAGTTTTACTGACTGTTTAAGCAGAAAAGGCTGAAGGAGAATTGTGGTGGTTGCTTGAAGAAAAGTTCCGAGCAGATTAGAGATGGAGATGGCAAAGTTTCAAAGTCATTAAACCATCATTAGTGTACGGAATCAGATCTGATATTTGCAAAGTGAGTTGTATATTTTTCAGATAAATATTGCTGCTACTTTCTAACCATTGTAATAGTCAAAATCCTTTTAACAGAGGTTGACCTAACAGTCATATGTTAAATCCTTTGAACAAGGTTGCATTCTAATGGAGTGTATGTAAGTCCTATGACAAGGCTCACTTTTAATAGGGTGATTGAAATCCTTTAACCGGGTCACACCTGACAGTGTGTATTGTAACCTTTGACAGGGTTGGCTTTTTACCGAGCTCACTTCAAAAGAGTGAAAATAATAGTAGCATGTTACAAAGTGGTTTTTCCCACATTGGGTTTCCACTATAAATCCCGGTGTTAATACTTGTGTGAATGTTTTGGTTTGAACATTTTTGTGTTTTACAAGTTAAGTTACAGCTGGGTGGTGGACTACATTGTTATATGTTTCTATTATTGAATCAGTGATGACTAAGTTTATTTTGGTTATTGGATCTGATTAAAGGAAAAAATTTTAAGATTGTTTTATACATCAGGACCCGAGAACAACTGATTCACTCCCCTCTTTTTTGTTCTAAATCATATTAATAGAAGCAACTTAAGAAGAAAGAGATTTGGAGGAATATGAGGACTATGTGGCTCTCTTCTTGGAGTATGAGTCTAATATAGAAAGAGGAGGGGGATATTAGTTACTCTTAAATATCCTTCATGCATAGTTCTCTCTAGAGGTCAAAGAAACTCTAAATCTCCTAGCGGTTCAACTCCTAATGATGCCTCTACCAAAAAGAAGGAACTGATTGTTCAAACCCCTAATTTTGGCTCAACAGGTCTAACGGGTTCACCTGGTTCAATAAATTCAAAGTCCTCTGAGGTAAAAACCTTTATACCATCTTAACCAATGCTTTCTTTTGATATTATTGAATTTTGTAAGTCTTCTTGCATCTTGATATCTCGTGCTGAGTATTTAAAACTAAATCCCAAAGAGCTGGATAAATTGGTTAAATATGTACATGGGGATAAACCTCAAGCAAAAGCTAACACTTCCCAATTTGTAAATGATGAATCCCATTTGGACCAACTCTTTTCTACCCCTTATGAGGAATCTGTAACCCAAAATGATGAATCTATGAATGCAACAAATGAGTCTTTCCCTTCATATTACCTCAAACCAAACCTGTTCTATGTTTCTTTATTCTTGAATGGTCATAAATTGAGTAATTTCATTATTGACTCTAAAGCCTTAGTTAACATCATGCCTTCATTAGTAGAAAAATATTTGGGCCTATCTCTCACCAAAACCTTTGGGAGATGTTAATCTCTGGATGGTAAACAAGTCCCCTTGCTTAGGAAAATCAAAGATGCACAAGTAGTCCTCACAACTTACCCTGATAAAAGATTGAAGTTAACCATTTTAGTAGCAGACTTCCCTACCATCTATGGCATGTGTTGAGTTGTACCTTTTTTAAGGATTTAGGAGGAGAAACTAAAATGGATTGGTTTACCATCATAGTGAGAAAACACAAAGTGAGGTTAGAACCTAAATCAAAATGAAAATTTATAGTGTTCCCATCCAATGATCCAAAGGCTCTCTATATGAAGAGTCAAAATTATGTAACTACTTCTTCTCATGTGAAGGGTTGAAGACAAAACCTTTTGAAGAAGTATTTGAATAATGATCTTTGGAATTTGGAATTTGATGGCATTTTCTCCTCAATAGGCTTTGGAGTGGGAGTGGTGTTGATTTCGCCTCAAGGTGGAAATTTATCTTTCTTTTCAAATTGGAATTGAAGAACATTAATAACACTATAGAGTATGAGGCCTTGTTGTTAGGGTTGCAAGAAGCTAAAAGGAAAGGGGTAAAAATCATCAAGGAAAAAGGGGATGCTGATTTGATTGTTTAACAAGTCAAGAATATATTTAATATTAAAAATGAAATATTGAAGCATTACAGAAATAGGGTCTAGGATGAAATAGATTATTTTGATGCTTTTACTAATGAAACCATCCATAGAGAAAAAAACTCTAAAGCAAATTCCTTGGCCATGTCTGCCTCACTCCTATTACCTCATCCTTATTTTGAAGAGAATACTTATAGGATTGAACTAATATATAGACCTAATATTTCTGATAATATAGAATTTTGGTAGGTATTTGAAAATGACCTCGAAATTCAAAATTTTCTTGAGATTGTTGAAGTGTTTGCAGGTACTTGTTACGAAGGCTAAAATAATCCATGTAAGGAGTTTTTTTCCAGATCCTGGTATGGAATTGGATGATGACGTAATGCAGCTTATGATAAATAAACCCCCTAAAGGGATGGTTTCTTTGGAGAAATTATTTGATCTAAGAATTGAAGCCTTCAGAAGCAAGCATGCCCATGCTCTAGATAAACCTGAGAAACATTGGAAGATTAATATTGGCACTGAATCCCAACTGAAATGGATATCCATCGACAAATGATGTACTCTTATAGAAGGGAATAATATGGTTAATCTATTAAAAAAATATGGAGACATGTTTGCATGGGGATATGATGATCTTAAAGACTTCAGGAATGGGAAACTCCAACACAGAATTCCTTTAAAGCCTGGTGCATCTCCATTCTGACATAAGATAAGAAATTATAAACCAAAGGTGGCTGAATTAATCTACAAATAAGTTGAAAAGATACTCTAAGAAATTATCATCTACCCTATACATCATTCAACTTGGATAGCTAATATTGTTCTAGTTCAAGAAAGAAAAGTAGTGAAATTTGCATTTGCGTTGATTTCCAAAAATTGAATCAGGCCAGCTTGAAGGATAATTACACTTTTCTTGTAATGGATCATATTTTGCAGAAGGTGACCAACTCTAAAATGATGTCAATGTTAGATAGATTCTCTAGATATTATTTTGTGTTAAATATGGATAGAGTTTAGAACAATGGGGCTTTGCACATAAAAGAGACCCTAAACCAATATTTAACACATACATGAAATTCTAATGATAAGGAATATAAATTTGGAAATTCTTGCAAAGAATAATGAAATCAGAAAAAATGAAATACATACCTCATAACATAGCATATTTGGGAATACCTATTTTCTGGTGCCTATATCGTGTTTCTGGAAATTCTGCAACTGGATCTGGAATAGAAACACAAAGATGAGAAAACCCAAAAATATTTTTATTTTCTGAACTAGGTTGATCTTGACCTGAATACAGGGGTGCAATTATGCCCCTTTATGTCGACCTTGAACTGCATTGCTCCGACGAAAATTATGTTCATGAATCCTAAAAGTTTTTCGAAAAGGGTATCCAAATATGCTCTGCAACTCCCGAAACAACAAATGTAGATATCTAAAAATGGTGTTTTGGGGTGGCTATATAGGGTTTTTCCTTAGTCAAACCCCCACTTTTGGTGATTTCCACCTCCACGAATAGCCGGATGAAATAGAATATGTGTGTGTGTTGCTCATAGGAAGAGATTTGAATGTGAAATGCCAAGATCTAATCCTCTAGATCGAAACCCTAGCATGAATTAAAATGAGAGAGAAATGCATAGATTTGAATATGATAAATAAAGCATACCAAGCCCCCAAGGCTAAAGTACTTCTACCAAACTCACAATCCTTAGTTGATACCCCATGATTTTATCTTTAGAATGCTTGAATGTTGAAAATGGTAGATCAAGGAAGAAGGAATCTTTCTTTCTCGAAATGAATGTCCACAATAACTTGTCCAAAAAATTCTTTCTTGCATCAAGGCATCATCATATATTATTCACCTATATCATCCTTTTGTAATCTTGCATCATCATCTCATCATTATGTCATCTCCTCATAACCCATCCAAATGAAGGAAAAAGAGAGTGCTTATATAGAGATTTCAAGGAAAGGTTCCTAGGGTAATGTAAGGGCCCCTAATTCAAATTTCACCTTGAATTATAGTCCAATCACAATAGCCAACTAAGGAGGAAATATATTAAATAAATTTTGAATAAAAACCCTTCCGCATTCGGATCCGAATGCCCATTTTTAATTTATGGCCCTACTATGATCCAAATTTGAAAGCGGGAACAAAACCCAACAAAGGTCAAGGTCAACCTTGTAGACACTAAATAGTGCACTTCTCTAAGTCATCACTTCCAAGGGAATCCATGAATGGAAAACCTTGAGAAAGTGACCTAGAGCTCCCTAGGCATGGAGTGCAAGGATATTAAGAGTGCTCTCAGCTAGAGCTATTGAAGCATGCAACCTTTTTAGTAAACCACACAACGGGAGATTCAAAGAGACAAGGGAAAGAATGCCAATATCCTCAAGAATCAAAATGAGAATTCAATGCAATGCAAGCTATGCTAAGAATGAAGATGCAAGCTAAGCTATGGAAATGAAGGTATTACAAATCCTTACTAATTAAGCTATGTGAGCTAATCTAGAGCATAAAGAAAACTAAGCTAGAAAGCATAAACATGAAGCTAAGATGCAAGAATGAAAGCTAAATGCATGAAGATCTCCAAAGCTCCAAAGTCTCTAAGAAATCCTGCAGCATAAGATTAGTATTCAAAGTTGGGATCCTAGAATGAGAAGAGAGCTCTCCTTTTAATGGAATTGAAAAGGGAATGGACCATGGAGATTAAGAGGCAAAATATTTAATCAAGGGTGGAGCTTGAAAGAGGAGAAATTCATGTGCACAAATATCCTCCAATGAGAAAATAAGAGTTGACTTCTGTGTCCATATGAGACAAAAAGTGCTTTTCTTCTTTTTATAAAATAAGAATAATACTTTATTTGTGCAACTTAGGATAAGAGGAAAAGTGGGGGCTTTTTGTTTAATAAAAGGGGAGGAAATTCCTTTTAAATAAATAAAGACTTAGGATAAAATGGTTAGCCCATAGAAAATAATTGAATAAATGATAAAATAGGAATTGATCAAGAAAATTGATATAATTGATAAATGTTTGATTTTTGAAAATATTGATTCAGGGATTTGATAAATTTCTAAATGGGGGGCCAAAGTCTAGGCGACCATTTTAGGGTGCATACATTTTCCCCTCTTTGACTAATGTGAGATCGATCTAGGATCACATGTGGTCAAAGAATGGAATTGAAGTGTGAGATCGATTTGGGATCACAAAACAATCTAGACATGTGTTCGACGGATAGGAACATATCAGGACAAGCATAAGCATAAGCTGAAAGACAAGGCCAATCACTATTGTATATAAGTAATGGTCAAGTTTGAAATAGGAGATAAAAATCTCAAGCTGAGCTGATTGATAAGATGAATCAAAGATTAAAGCTGATAGGTACTTCCCCCTCAGAATCAGAATCGAAATCAGGTAGAGGTGAAATAGTATATTGATAAACTTGATCAAGTCACTAGAAATCATAATTGAAGGTGATAGGATGATAGGATAACCATCAAGCAGTGAAGATATGCCCCAGTTTGACTAGGTTTGACTGAGAAAGATATTGGATAAAAATGAAGTCAATCCTCAGAGAGATGAATCGAATGAAAATGAATGAGAGACTAGAAGGTTGAAAGAGATGGGGATGAAGAAATGAAGATGCCCCAACAAAGATCAAAGGATCAGGCCTCAAATGGTCAGCCAACTGCGCAAAAGAAGGGGAAATTTTAAAATGTGATTTTGACTATCAAGATTAACTCGGATTTCAGTTTTGATCCTAAAATGAATAGAAAATGATGTGATATGAAAGAAAAGAAGTGAGAGACATGATTGGGAAGAAGTGAAAGGTGAGCGCAGTTTGACTAATAAGTCTATGAAAGATGAAAGGAGAGCTCTCTCCATATGCAAGATGCAAAACTAACTATCATGAACTTAAGAATGCAAGCTATTATGAAAAGTGGTTTATTTGCAAGGTTACAAAGCCATTAGTTTCTAATAATCATCATCGAGCATTATTGGTAGCGTTGCAAGATCATACAATACACACTAGTATAACTATGTGAATTTGAATATGATCTATATCAGATAGGTATGTGGGAATCTCACCTAAGCATCAAGGACATATAAGTCAAGATGACTAGTGCAGTGAGATTACCTAAGTTTAATATAGCAAGATTATACTCGCATCGAGACACAAAGAAAGTCAAGATGGCTAGAAGTATGCACTTGCGAAGATAGTCAAGGATAATACCTTGTAGATCCCATTGTCAAGTGGAACAAGCATGATGCTAATGACAATTACGACCAACAAAATATACCCACAAGTAGGAAAAGCAATAAAACATGTCCTCATGCCCTCAATCTTCTAGCTATGCATCATCAAAAAATTCTTAGGGAAAGAACACTCATCAAAGAAATCATCATAGACAACACACAAAGAAATAAAGTCAAACAAGTCTCATCAAGTCGAGTGTTTAAGTGCATGTGTGTAGGTCATAGAATCAAACTTTGAATATCACATCTACGAGTGAGAGATATAATATCATGCTAGACTGTGGGTAGGATATCTGATAAGTGTTGAGAAACACTTGACGCTAGGGTAGTGTTGAAAAACACAGTTGGGGTGGTGTTGAAAAACACCGTTTGCAAGATGCCCTAAAGACCAACGCATCCTAGAGACCAAAGCTAACACAGTTATGCCCCCTAGACAAAGACAAAGACCAATTCCAAACCAAGGCAACAAGGTCAAGGCATGATGGAGAAAGGCTAAGTGTCGAGGACACATGCTAAGAAACAAGGGTGCAAAGGCCTCAAGTAGCGCTTGTTTCCAAGTTTTCACCACTTGGAGATTTTTTCAAAATTTTCAATTTTTTTGTATTTTTGATACCAAGGCGCCTGTTTCTAGGTTTTCACTAAGGAACTTTTTCTATTTTTTTGAATTTTCTTACATTTTTTGATTTTTTTGTATTTTTTTAGGATCAATAAGATATGTACAAAGGATGCCCCCAGACAGAATAGGCATCATGGATAGAACTTCTTGAGGTGCAAAACATTGATAGGATCAGGGAGCTATTCCCCCTCTGGATCAGATAGTAGATAAGCACCTATACCAAACGTAGTAGTAATGATGTATGGTCCAAGCCAATTAGGTTTGAACTTGCCCTTTTTCTCTCTATGTTGTTGGTTCTTAGGGTTTTCTCATAGGACAAGATCCCCCACTTGAAATTCTCTAGGTTGAACCTTCTTGTTGAATGCTTTGGACATACGCTTTTGGTAAAATCTTATGTGATCAAAAGATGCTTTATGCTTTTCATCTAGAAGTTCAAGTTTGTGTAACCTCATGGTGTGGTAGTCTTCATCTGTCACTAAACCTTTAAGGGAAACTCTAAGAGAAGGAATCTCCACCTCTAAAGGTAACACCGCTTCAACACCATAATTGAGGGCAAAAGGAGTAGCCCCCGTTGGAGTACGAAAACTCATTCTATAGGCCCACAAGGCCAGATTTATCTGTAGATGCCAATTTCTACCATTCTTGTGAACTATTCTATGGAGAATTTTGAGAATGGTCTTATTTGAAGCCTCTGCTTGTCCATTTCCTTGCGGGAAGTAAATGGAGGACCAATGTTGTTTTATCTTGAATTTTTTGCAGAGATGTTTAAGGTCCTTGTTTTTAAACTGACCTCCATTGTCAATGATTATCTCAGAAGGTACTCCATACCGACAAATGATGTGGTTCAAAATAAACAAAGAAACTGTCTTGCCTGAGGCAATAGAAAGTGGGACAGCTTCTACCCATTTGGTAAAGTAATTAGTAGCAGTAATAATGAATTTGTGTCCACCTTATGAGTTGGGATGAATTTTCCCAACAAGGTCAAAGGCCCAGCGCTAAAATGGCCAATGAGAAATAGAAGGAAGAAGCTCCCTGCCTAGAGCATGTATCAGGTTACCATGTTTTTGACACTTTTCACAAGATTTAGCAAAAGCTACTGCATCTATCTGCATGGTAGGCCAATAGTACCTTGCCCTAAGCAACCTTCAGGCCATGGAAAGACAATTAGAATGTCCTCCACAAATTACCTCATGAATATCAACTAACACTTGGTTGGAAAAATCCTTTTCCAAACACCTAAGAAGTGTCCCATCTAAACCCCTCCTATATAGATCACTAGAGATAAGGGTGTGGCGAGAGCCATTTCGGGTTAGGTTTCTTCATTCAGAATGATTGAAGGTTTCGGGAATAGTACCATCATGGAGGTATGAATAGATGGCACCATAGCAGGATGACTCATGGCCAATAAGGGTATAAACAACTTGGCTTTCTTGGGAGTCATAGATAGGGTATCGTAGTTCTTCCACTAGGAATTCAAATCTGGACTCATGCTATTCTAGCTGAAGAAGTGAAGCCAATGTAGCCATAGCATCAACTTCTTTATTCTCTGCTCTAGGGATTTGTTGAAATGTAACAAAGCTTAAGTATCATCGCAATGAATCAACCATTTTCTTGTAGGGTACCAGTTTTTCATCTTTTGTTTGGTATTCTTCATTAACTTGGTTGACTATCAATTGAGAATCCCCGTAGATATGCAGCTCTGTGATTCTCCACTCTATAGCCATTTTTAGTCCATTTGTCAAAGCCTCATACTTAGTAATGTTATTTGTGCATGGGAACAAAAGTTTGTAGGAACAAAAGTTTGTAGGACTTAGGAATTGTGTGCCCATGAGGAGAAACAAAGAACACTCCTACACCTGAACCATTTTCCATAAAAGAGCCATTAGAGAACATCTTCCATGTTCTTGTAGTCATGTACATTATGTGCTCATCTGGAAATTCAACTTGAATTGATGCTTTGTCTCGAATTGGAAAATCAACCAATTGGTCTGCAATGGCTTGTCCTTTTATAGCCTTACACTCAACATACTCTATGTCAAATTTTGATAAGATCATCATCCACTTAGAAAGTCTACCTATGAGAGCAGCCTTACCAAGCAAATATTTGAGAGGTTCAATTTTTGCAATGAGGTGTATTGTATGTGCAAGCATGTAATGTTGCAACTTTTGGGAAGCCAACACCAACGCTAGGCAAGATTTTTCAATACTAGTGTAGTTAACCTCATATGACACAAGAGTACGACTGATGTAATATATAGATCTTTCTTTTCTAGTATCATGAAGTTGAGCCAATAATGCTCCTAGGGAAGATTCTATTGCTGATACATACAATATGAGTGGTTTTCCTAGGATAGGAGGCATTAAAATTGGAGGATTGGCCAAGTATTGCTTAATTTGGTCCATGCTCTGCTGACAATCTTCATTCCAAACACATTTAACCCCTTTGTGTAAAGTCTTATTAAAGGGTTGAGCTCTATCAGCCAGTTGTGAAATGAACCTCCTTATAGATTGAAGGCATCCTTGAAGACTCCTCATTTGACTGATGTTTTTAGGAGGCGACATATCCATTATTACTTGAACTTTTTCTGGGTCCACCTCTATTTCTTTAACTGAAATGATAAATCCTAGGATTTTTCTAGAGGTGACTCCAAATGCACACTTTTTGGGATTTTAATCTCAATTGAAATTGTTCCATACGATCTAGAATTACTTCCAAATTGCCTAGGTGTGTATCCCTTTTTTTAGATTTTGCCAGGGTGTCATCCACATAATCTTCCATATTCTTATGCATCATGTCATGGAAGATGGTAGGCATAGCTCTTTGATAAGTAGCTCCTGCATTTTTTAATCCAAATGGCATGACATTCTAGCAATAGGTTCCCCATGCACAAGTGAAAGTAGTCTTTTCCTGGTCTTCGGGAGCTATTTTGATTTGATTATACCCAAAAAAACCGTCCATCAAAGAATAGATCTCATAGCTCGCAGTCATGTCCACTATCATGTCTATTTTTGAAAGTGGGAAATCATCCTTTGGGCATGCTTTATTAAGATCTCTAAAATCTGTGCAGACGCGAATGGACTTGTCATGTTTTGAAACTGGTACAATATTGGATATCCATTCGGCATAATCAACGGCTCTTATAAATCCTGCACTGAGGAGTTTTTCTAATTCAACTTTGACAAGAAGAGCTATGTGAGGATGCATTTTCCTCAATTTCTATTTTACTGGTTTGATGCCTCGAGCTATGGACAAGTGATGCATAATGAGACTAGTGTCCAATCCTGGCATGTCTGAATAAGTCCAAGCAAAATTAATCTTCTTGGTCTGTAGGAATTTGGTATATGCTTATTTTTCCTATGTTGATAGAGACTAAGCTAAATGCACAATTTGTGGAGCCTCTGGTGTATTCAAATTAACTGGCTGTGTAGGCTCAACAAGCACTGAAGATCTATCCTGAAAGTAGCTCAAGAGATGATCAAGTACCTCACCCTTAGGTGCCTCAGAGAGGTTTTCACCCTCGGATACATCCTTTATTTTTACTTTTTTAGGTTTTGACACCACCACATAGTGGTTTTTGCCATCAGAACTCTTATTCTTTTTTTCTTTTCTTTTCATTTTGTGACTAAGGTACTTGGTATCTAGTTCTGTCATGCTTTTAGTTGGTTCGCTGGTGGAAGAGACTACAGGTTCAAGAGCATTTAGGTAATAGGCTATCTTGTAGTCATTTTGAAAAGTTAGGAGCTGAGGCTCTTGATACACTGAGACCAATCAATTAAGTGAGAATTGGCAAGGGGTAGGTTAATGAATGGTTCAATATTGTGCATGCAAATGGTATCATCTCTGGTGATTGTAAAGTTAGGATTCATCAAGTATCCCTCTAAGGTACCCAAATTAGGACTTATTCTACCAAGCGAAGCATTGTCCACTAAAGCAACTTGTGGATTCCAATCCTCTAATCCTACACTAGACTCATTAGCTACCTCAAGTTGGGAACTATATGTATGGACAACATCAATGTCCATGTCAACTATAGAAAAATCAAAAAGAGTCTCCCACTCGTACTCATGTGAGTCTGTATCTGAATCCTGGCTGGGATGTTTACACCAAGCATGTTTTTTAGGCCTTGAGGTAGAGGCTTTGATGTCACCAAGGGTAACACCTTCTTGAATGCCATTTTTGTACTAATGTTCTTGAATAGGATCCTCAACATGATCTTCAATAGTGGATTGTTCTTGTTCTAGGTCTGAAACTGTTGTATTGATAGCTGGAGCATCTAAATCTCCCCAAAGGAGATTGGTGGAAGGGACCCAATCTTCACACCTATCTTGTTGATTTTGCAAATTGGGTATGTAGCTTGATTCATCATCACTATCCGTCACAACAAGGATAGGAGCAGTTTTCTTATTCTGGCTTTCAAAACCTAGGCCAACTATTGTCTTAAATTTGTGGCCAAAGAGAGCATGATTGAGTGGCTAAGCCTTAGCATCTAATATATGACTAAGAGGACCATGACCAAGATAGCCCATACTCTTGACAAGAGTGTACCCTCTGCCATAAGCCTTAGGAGATGGGGAGAAATTTTCATTATGCTGGTATTTTTCCTCTTTGTAAATCTAATCTCTAACGACTACCTCTTCTTTTTCATCCTGGATGGGTACTGAGGACTCTACAAATGTATCAAATAGAGTCATTGCTGAAGATGAGGGACGCATCTCTTGTGAAGGTTTACCATAGGACCTAGGTGAGACTGGCAGTTTTGTGAAGGAGTCAATTTGATAACCCCCCATACCAAGGTCTATGGCTTTGAACTTATTATGGCATTGTGCTAAAGTGGCATCAAAATCCTCTGCTTCTCTATTGAGAGGAACATGAGTCCCTGCTGAAATTGCATTAACAGATAATGTGCAATCCCCAGGTATACAAACTTCTACGCCATTATAGGGGAACTTGACACATTGGTGGTAGGTGGATGGAAATGCTTGTATGTCATGGATGGTCTACCAAGTAGGATATTATAGGCTAAAGGACCAGCATCAACAATTTGGAACAAAATGTCCTTTTCAATGGCGCCAATCCTAACAGGAAGGATGGCCAAGCCTTTAGAGCTTCTCTTTTCCTCATCATAGGCCTTAATGGTGATTTTCTTATGAGTATCAATAACTTGCTCAGAGTAACCCAATATTTTAAACAAACTCAAGGAACAAATATTGAGCCCAGCACCCCCATCAATCAACACATGCCTGACATGGGTCTTGTAGATCATGACTTCGATATGAAGGGCTAGATTATGTGGATGGCTCAAGGCTTTGTCATCTTCTTCTAAGAATGTGAGGTAGTGAGGGCTGGCAAGGTGGTTAACCATGTTTTGGAACTGGTCAACATCTATGTTGTTAGGAACATTGGATGTACGCAAAGCATCCTCAAGGACACACTTATGTCTTGGAGACAATTCTAGGAGTTCAAAAATTGAGATTTGAGCTAGTGTTCTTTGTAACTGATCAACAAGATTGTAGCTCATTTCAGGATTGACTGCTGACTTGGTGGTGACATTCTTGGATGTCACTTGCTTGGGTTTGCTAGACTGGTTGGAACTAGGGCCTCTAATAACCATAGGACCTTGAATTTGGCTTCTGGTGATAGCGTTAAGAGCTTGGGATGACCTTTGAGAATGAGGACCTCTAAGCACCACCATGGGTTTGTCATCAAATATAGGAGGAGAGCCCACATCATGACTATAAGAATCTTTGTTTCACATCATGTTGACATTTTCCTCGACAATCTCAAGCATATTAACCACATTTTTTGCACCTGTGTAGGTATAGTTGATTACAACTTTTGCATTCTTGGGTTGAGAGGTTTCCCCCTTTTCATATTTGGGCAAAGGCTCCTTGAATGCCTTGTGGTCTGCATTTGTATTCAACCCATCAATCTAAAGTTTTCCACTTTCAATAAGATCCTGAATGAGGTGTTTAAGTTTCTAGCAATGTTCGATGTCATGTCCAATGCCATTGTGGTACTTGCAAAAAGCTTTTTTATTCCACCAATGTGGCTTAACATCAGGTATGTGGAAGTTTGTTGGATCTTGTGGTTGCACAAGATTATTAGCAATAAGGGTCTTGAAAACATCCTCATAGGAGTCACCCAATTTGGAAAACTATCTCAACTTTTTCTTGGGCTTTTCTTGATACTTAGGTTTATTCTCTTGTTGGTTGGAGGATGTGTTGAGCTTAATAGCTTGGACTGCACTAGATAAATGGAGGACTCCTTGATCCTTGGGTTGGGAAGAGTCCAAAACTCTGTTGTTGAATACTTGCTTATTCTTGTTCCAGTGCTTGCCTTTGTCCTTATTAGCATTGTTAGGATTTTGACCGTTGTTGTTATTGCTATGTTTGGTCAAAATGCCCTGTTGCTTTAAGACACCCTCAATTCGGCATGTGGTCTCAACCATAGTATCGAAGGAATCAAAGACCATCTTTCTAACCTCATAATGCATTTCAGGCACCAAATTACTAACAATGATGTCAATCCTTTCATGCTCAGGAATAGTCCTAGAATAGCGGGAGCACAATCGTCTCCACCTTTGCAAGAAGGTAACAAAGGATTCCCCTTGGTTCTGTTTCAAATTTCAAAATATTGAACAAATCTATGGACAAGTTCCTTGAAATTTTTGACGGGAGGGGTTATGTTGGTAAACCACTCCATGGCTTGGCCCTTGAGGCTCCTTGGAGATAATCTCATAAGGTAAGAGTCATCTTGGTGGAACTCAAAACTCATGGTGTAAAGCTGACGCACATGATCATGTGGGTTACCATTGCCATCATACTTGTCATATTGGGGAATTTCAACTTTCCTAGGAAAATCTGTCATAGTCACACTTTTGTCAAAAGGATTGGGACAAATAGAATCAAGAGAAAATGAACTTTTAGGTGCCAACACCTTTTCCATCATTTGTTTGAGTTCCTTTATTTCCTCTTCTTGAGAGGGTCCTTGTTTTTTGATTCTCCTATCCACATCAAAGTTGTAAGGGACTCTAGCACCCTTATTAATCAAACTCTCTAGGAACCTATCTTTGTTTTGATCAAGGTACTTCTCCACATATTGTTGGAATAGTGGCTCTTGTTGCATTCTCATAAAATATTGATCATCAAAACTTGCACTACTTCCTCCATGTTGAGAGCCATGATGAGCTCATTGGGAGGGTTTTCTTGAGGTCCTAGGAGGTGTTCGTCTCCTATGTTGTGAAATCCTCCTTCCTCTAGGACTAGGAGATCTTGAAGGGGTCCTTGACCGCCTTCTACTTCTTGGGGTTCTTGAGGGAGTAGAGGGTGGAGAGTTGTTTCCACTGTTGGTACCCCTTTTGTTAAATTGGTCATTGAGTTGATCGGCTAAAAGCCTATCTTGCTCTTCTTGGAATGCATTTCTTCTTAATTCCAACAAGGCTTGTTTCTCTTCCTCTAGGTGGCTAAATCTTTCTTTTTTAGCAGCTTGTTCATCCAAAAAGGCTTTCTTTTTGCACTCAATTATTTTAAGCCTTTCATTAGCATATCTTGAGGCTGTTTTGAGCGGAGAGTTGGACTGTGAGTGTTTGAACAATCCGTTAGTGAATGCAGCATTCACATGAGCATCATCATATTCGTTGTTTTGGTCTTCATGTTGTGACTGTGCATCTTGGTGAGCTTGTGCATAATGTCTTTCAGCTCTTTGATGGGCGTCTAGATATCTTGAGTTAATAGGGGGTGATTCAGGTTGATTGTCATCACCAAACATCATGTTATCCCTATGTCTTTGGAAAATTTCATCAAGAGTTTGATCCATTGCTTCTCTTTGTCTCCTATTCAAAGTGTAGATCATGTCCATATTTGATTGAGAGGGTGGTAAAGAGGTACTCAACTCACTAGGATTTATCTTTGGGTCAAATCAAGCCTCAGACTCACTCCTAGGTGATTGATCAAAGACGGGTTTCTTCCCCTTTCACTTTTGATGATTTTGGACTAGGGGTAATTTTTCAAAGACAACTTGAGGTCATTTTCCTTGACTAACTTGGTACCTTGTCGTAATTGACATGAAAGAAAAAGACCTTTGGTGATAAGATGACCTTATGAAATATCAATACCAAACAAGGATAGTGAAAGTGTTCAATTGTCCAAAAAGAGAGATGGTAAGATAGAAAGCTGAAAAAGGTGTAAACCAATCCTGCCACAAAGGTGTATAATAAAAGGATGAGTATCCTAACACATATGGGCCAAGAAAATGGATTTAACCAAATATATAATTGAAATTGAATTTTGATGGAAGTGAATTGGAAAAAAGAGTACTAAAACTCTCCAAGCGTGTTACCAAAGAATCTAAAGGTGTACTTTTTCAACAAGGATAATTCCTAACTTATCGTTGCCAAGCAAGACTACTTTGTAAAATCAGAGAACACTAATTCAAGCAGTCTAAAATTAGGAACCCAAGGTACAAACAGGTTTCTAGCAGCAGAGTAGGTCACCTACTAAAATTTGGTTGACTAAGGAAAGACTAAAAATTGCATAAACCAGACAGGCAGCAGAAAGACTTTGTGCGATAGTTTCCAGGCAAACAGTGTGATAATTTCTGAGCAGGTGATATTTTCCAGTAAGCAGGGCGATAGTTTCCTAGTAGCCTGTGCGATACTTTCCAGGAAAGCAGTGCGATAGTCTTCCAGTGACAAACTATCACACGATAATTCTTAGTACAGTGCGCGATATTGTTTCAGGATCGTACGACTCTTGACTAGTGAGTGCTAAAAATCTCAGTTTTAAGGGTAGTTTGTTCAAAATTTCAGTTTGAAGGTTGGATTTTTTAGTTTCAAGCATAGTGACAATAGTAAATAGATAGGTTTGCAAATAGTAGGTGATCAAACATGTCATAAAACACTTGCACAAGGGCAAAAGAAACCTTGCCAAGACAAGCAATTTGTGATATCAAAGCAATAAAATCCTATGAATGCTACCATGATGTTTGATGTTTGAGAACGTTTACATGGGTAGATCACAATGAGAACACTTCAAGCACTTACTAGCCTAAAAATAAAATGGCTCAATACTTAACAACTTGGCCCACACTTGATGTCCCATTGCCTCACACAAAGTGGTTGCCCACAATAGATATTGGCTTTGTCGTGGAAATGCCAATGACACAACCAAAGGAACACAGATGGTGAGTAATCTTGGGGTGATCCAGGTTATTCCACTTGGATCAATCCTTGCACCAAGAAGCTAAGCTGCAAAATAGGGTGGCTTCTATGTAGGGTTCTTAATATGGGTTTCCGTTCGTAATACCCCTCTTTTTCCCCAAAGGGACTCCTTACCTTGTGGCAAGTAACGAACCTCGTGGCCACAAAAGTACCTTAAGCATTCTTGCTCAACATTTTCCTCATGGTCACAATCCCACAAGTACTCACATCAAGCAAAGACAAGTACTACGTCTACCAAGGTTTTGTGTCCTTGATAGCCTTGAGTTTATAGTGTATCGGAATAGCCGGCGAAAAGCTTGTCCCCACTTGGGTCGTTCCTCTTGATTGCTCAAGAGCAGGCCCACTAAAGGATTCTAGAAGCTAAAGAAAGAGTGGATCAAGCTTTGAGTGTCAGGATTTTTGTTTCACCTCAAGGGTGAAGAGCATAATCTCCTAGCTCAAAAATATCTCCCAAACACACCAAGCAAAGGTTCAATTACCCTCTTGTTTTCAAAATCTAAAGATGGATCAAGATTTTCTAGTTCACCACAAGGGTGAAGAGCATACTTCTCCTACCACCCAAAGATTCCTACAACAAGATATTAAGTGCCTATGAAATTAAACAACTAGTATATGCCACACTCAAAAGAAAGCAATTAAACAAGCACTTGATTTGTTTTTATGCTTTGGGTAGCCTTGCAAAAACCCTTAGTAGCCCTTGTGCATTTGAAGCTTTGACATGCATTCTTTTAAGAAAATAATAAAGCAATAGGAGCACCTACAAGAACCACTTGTTAGCCCTACAAGGGTTAGCACATAAAAAAACCAAATGGAATCTGCAAATAGACCCATGTCCTATAACAGCAAATCAGAAATCCGAATCAAAACCGAGTAGATCTTGCAAAGAAATGACAAAAATTGCTCACTGCCAAGCCTGGGTGATATTTCTGTTAGAGAAAGAGTCATGAGATATTTTGTCCTATACTGGTGCGATAATATGTTTTAAGGCGATAATTCCTGCTACCTCTGTGCGACAAAAAATAGAACAAGAGTGCGATATAATCTACCAAAGCCTGTGATATTATAACTGGTAAAATATCGCACTGGTATGTAAGAAAGTATCGTACAATATTGGGAAACTGTCGCATGATAATTTTGTTAGAAAAACCAGAGAACAAATTTTTGACGAAACAACAAGTAAATATTGATGAAAAAAAGTCAGAAATGCATAAAATGAAGGACAAAAAAAGAATGTTCTGCCCCACGGTGGGTGCCAAAAATGTACACACTAAATAGTGCACTTCTCTAAGTCATTACTTCCAAGGGAATCCATGAATGGGAAACCTTGAGAAAGTGACCTAGAGCTCCCTAGGCATGGAGTGCAAGGATATTAAGAGTGCTCTCAACTAGAGCTATTGAAGCATGCAACCTTGCTAGTAAACCACACAATGGTAGATTCAAAGAGACAAGGGCAAGAATGCCAATATCCTCAAGAATCAAAATGAGAATGCAATGCAATGCAAGCTATGCTAAGAATGAAGATGCAAGCTAAGCTATGGAAATCAAATTATTACAAATCCTTACTAATTAAGCTATGTGAGCTAATCTAGAGCATAAAGAAAACTAAGCTAGAAAGCATAAACATGAAGCTAAGATGCAAGAATGAAAACTAAATGCATGAAGATCTCCAAAGCTCCAAAGTCTCCAAGAAATCCTGCAGCATAAGATTAGTATTCAAAGTTGGGATCCTAGAATGAGAAGAGAGCTCTCCTTTTAAAGGAATTGAAAAGGGAATGGACCATGGAGATTAAGAGGCAAAAGGTTTAATCAAGGGTGAAGCTTGAAAGAGGAGCAATTCATGTGCACAAATATCCTCCAATGAGAAAATAAGAGTTGACTTTTATGTCCATATGAGACAAAAAATGTTTTTCTTCTTTTTATAAAATAAGAATAATGCTTTATTTGTGCAACTTAGGATAAGAGGAAAAGTGGGGGATTTTTATTTAATAAAAGGGGAGGAAATTCCTTTTAAATAAATAAAGACTTAGGATAAAATGGTTAGCCCATAGAAAATAATCGAATAAATGATAAAATAGGAATTGATCAAGGAAATTGATATAATTGATAAATGTTTGATTTTTGAAAATATTGATTCAGGGATTTGATAAATTGCTGAATGGGGGCCCAAAGTCTAGGTGACCAGTTTAGGGTGCATACAAACCTCAACCTTGACCTAGATCAGGGTCGACCTCGACCCTGACCTGAGGTTTCAAGCCAATCAATTTAGAGTTTCAGTGAAGTTTCTAGGTTGACCAAAGACTTAGAATGATGGGAACATAGAACATAATGTTGGAAAGTAGCATAGAGGCCTAGAAGAAATGTGATGAAGACTAGTAGGAGCAGTACATAGGTCCTACCTAGAAAATAGAGCCATGAAGAAGGAAATCAAGGATAATCCTTAGGATCCTAACCCTAATTTCACCTAGAAATGAAGAATTAAGTGCAGATGCATCCTAAATACAAATCTATCATGAAAATGCACTAAATGAGGATCCTAAACCTACCAAGATAGAAGTGCTTCCATTTTAAGATGATACAGATATAACTAGGTTAGTGTAGCCAAAGAATATTAGTACAAAATGACCTTCATCACCTTATGGGGAGCCTTTGTGTACAATCAAATGCGTTTCAGCTAGATCAACGCGGGAGCCACCTTTCAGAGAGCCATGAATTCCTCATTTAAAGATTTGACACATAAATTCATTGTTAATCTATTTAGATTATTTGATAGTATTTTCAAAGAAAAGGGAAGATCATCTAAAGGACTTATAAGTTGTGCTATAGAGATTTTGTGAAAATGGAATCTCATTGAAACCCAAGAAATCTATATTTGGAGTGATGACAGAAAAGTCACTTGGTCATCTAGTATTAAAAGATGGCATCAAAATTAATCCAAAATGAGTTAAGAGGATCCAAAAATTGAGATTTCCTTTGAATAGGAGTAGAGTTAAATCCTTCTTTGGGAAAATAAAATTCCTTAGACGATTTGTGTCTTACTTTGTTGAGACAACAAAACACATGGTGGGATTAATGAGTGAAAAGAAAATTTTCAAATGGAGTGATGCTGTGAAGAGATCTTTTGGAGATGTTAAAGAAGCCATTGCACATGCCCCTACATCAATCAATACTAATTTAAAAAAAGATGAAATCATTATATCTTGTTATGTTTCAGATCATACTATATCAAGAATTCTATTTCAAAAGGATGAGTCAAGAGTAGAAGCCCCCATCGCATTCATGAGTGTTCCACCAAAGAAGCACACGATTAAATATTCACCGACTAAAAATAAATCATTTGTAGTGGTGAAGGCTATGAATCAATTCAGATATTATATCCTCCATTCGTACTCCATAGTCTTTGTAGCCAATTTACCCCTTAAGAGTGTACTGACACAACAAGAAGTGAGCATGAATAAAAGGGCTACTTGGGTGTAAAAAATACAGTAGTACAACTTAGATATTTTCCTGACCAAGTTGGTCTGAGGAAAAGGTTTCTACAAATTAATCATTGAGAGAAAGGGAAAAGACGAGGATGATGAACTACAACTGATTGAATATCTGAATGAACTGAAGAAATAGTGATTAGAGATCATTGAGTATTGAAATGATATGTAAGATGATTAAATCAGACAATATGTTGTCATTGATGTCAACTAGTCTTGACAATACTTATCATGTTAGTTACAAACATATGAACATCTGTTGAAGGAAGAAAAGATGAAGAATTGAGATATCTACATGAGAAAAAGATGGATATGACAGATAAGGATAAGGTAAACATTGGGTAACTTATTGATGAGTCTATGGATTTATATTGTTGACTTCAGCATGTTACATTTATCCATTATGAAGAAGAGATCTAAAATTGAACAAGTCAATGTGGTCAGTAATTGAAGATTTCTATATACACTGAGCCAGTGCAGTGTATATCGACTGACAGTATTAACTGAGCTAGTTTAACTAGTTATCACCTACGCATTTCTATATTAAATGAGTATGGATGAAAACATTAAATGCTAAGAACAACTGACTAAATTTGATGAGCTGGATATTGTTATGATTTTAAGGTTAAGGATGAAGTTTGTTATGAGATCTAGGGCCAAAAAAATTTAGAGAAGATCTAAATTAAAGGATGAAATTGAAATGTGTTAATGACACATCTACCGAGGAAGGTTTAAGAGGCAAAAATGGATGAAAGAGATTAAGGGGCAAAATATAATGGCTGATATGAAAACCGTTTACTTGTCTATATAAGAGATATGAGTTCCATTATTGAAACATGTTGGAAGAAGAATACTATAGAGATTTTGCATGAAGACTATTCATGCATTCCTGATAAGACTGGTTATTGAAAGAAACGAGCTGCAAAGTTTACCGAATGTCAGAGAACCATTTACCGAAAGATAGTAAGTTGAAGAATATTGATGAAGTGAATTTGATTAATGATCAGGGATTTGTATGAGCTTAACATAGATCTGAATATCTTCAATTGATTTTTATTTGAATCAGATCATACTGTATCAGTTTAACCATTGATTCAAAAAATATCTTAACCGAGTGGACTTAACAGCCTTATGTTCTACCCTATGACATTCATTGAATGTAAAGTGTTATCTTGTTGACCCCATAGCGAATGCTGGTCAAAAGTTAACTATTAGTGATAAATCCTCTAACTAGGTCACACCTAACAATGTGTTTGTAACCTTTAATAGGGTTGGCTCTTCACCGAGCTCACTTTAGAAGAGTGAATTATTTTGGGTTACCAGTCCTAGGTGGTTTTTCCCTTAGCAGGGTTTCCGCGTTAAATCATTGTGTTATGTGTTATTTGTGATGATTTTTTTTCTATCATACATTACATGCTGTATAGTTGATTTGGTCGGTAATCACAGTTAGTTATTTACTGGTAATCGGTAAAGTGAACAGACAGATTGATATTTTATGTTACCGAGCTGCATAATTTGTTGGAATTGTTTAATAAGGTACATATTTTTATTTGGGACTGTAGGATAATTGATCTAACTAATTCACCCCCCTCTCAGTTATTCTAACAATTGGTATCAGAGCACATTGTTTGCTTGGAATAAATTCTTAAGGACTTGAGCAGAAA
The DNA here is from genome assembly GCA_027943335.1 of Chamaecyparis obtusa. Lineage (NCBI taxonomy): Eukaryota > Viridiplantae > Streptophyta > Pinopsida > Cupressales > Cupressaceae > Chamaecyparis > Chamaecyparis obtusa. The sequence goes on along the minus strand of BSBK01008308.1, from coordinate 581,076 downwards.
GATTACAACATGTATAAGAGGGAAGTGTCAAAGCTAAACATGGACAACTTTAATACATGGAAAAGTCAGATGAGACTTCACATATTTGGAATTAAAGAATCTTCTATATATTTACTTGATCATGACTACTTACAACCGACGGTTGGACCTTTGACTCTTGATCACTTGAGAGATCGACATGAACACAATATTACTATGATAGAGATTGTTGCTGCTCTATTTAATGCTGAATTTGAGGATGTCAAGGATTGCACTACAGCGAAGCAAATGTGGGATAAACTTTCTCTAGTTTATGGTGGTGATGCAAATGTGATGAGAGCCAGAGCTGAAAGATTGAGAGGTAGATTTGATGATATGAAAATGAAGGAAGGAGAGAACATTACACAGTACACAAACCAAATCAAAGAGGTAGTCAATGCTATCCAAGGAGCTAGTGGTATCATTTATGAAGATACAGTGGTAAGTAAGATACTAAGAAACTTATTTCTTGCATATGCAATTAGAATATTTTCTATTCATGAAATGAGGTATGTACCTGGTAGCACTCTTACTCTTGATAGTCTAATTGGAAAGTTAACAACTTTTGAGCTGAACAGTTTTGATAATAGTGTGGTACCGAGTGTTGAGTCTTCTTTTATGTCTTCTCTAAAGATTGGTAAATCTAGTAGTAAGCATAATATAAGGAATGAAAGTGATAGTAATACTAATGATGAGCTTGATGAGATTGAAGCACTTATGGCCTAGAGACTGTAGAAAGGTAAAGGTAGATATAAGGGAAAGTTACCTTTAGCTTGTTTTAATTGTAAAGAAGTTGCCCATATTGCTACTAGATGTCCTAACAAGAAAGAGGAAGATAAGAATAGAGACCGATCTGGTGATGGAAGCTATGGAAGAAGAAACAATGGAGGTTATTGATAGTACAAAAGAGATGACTAAGATCACAAAGATAAGGGAAAAAAGGCATGTTATCTTGTTGAAGAAGATGACACCGACACTGAGACTGATGATGATATTGAGGTAGTGTTTGTTGCAATGAAAGATGATTCTAAAGAAGAGGAAAGGTATGTAGAAACAAGACTTATTTCTAAAGTTAGTAAGAATGATACTTGGATCATTAATAGTGGTTGTACACATCACATGAGTGGTGATGAAGATAAGTTTGATCATCTTGAGCATTATAATGGAGGATCAATGAAAATGGGAAATGACACACCTTGCATGGTTAAAGGAAAAGGATCTATTTTACTAAATGATAGAATATGTGATATTGCATACTAGGTAAAAGGATTGAATTAAAATTTGTTGAGTGTTGCACAACTTAATAACTTAGGTCACTGAGTGGCATTTGAGAGAAAGAAGGTAAAGATCTATGATGAAAATGGAAAGCTTGTCAGAACAGGAGGACAATCAAAAGGTAATTTATTTTATCTTGACAATGTTGAGACTTCTTGTTTACTGGTGAAAAATGAAGATGTATGGTTATGGCATAAGAGGTTATGTCATGTAAATTTTGATAACATAATTAAGATTAGTAAAAAGAGAAAAGTTAGAGGATTGCCTAGTCTAACCAAACCTGATCATGTTATGTGTCATCAATGTCAGAAAGGTAAGATGAAAAAATCTAGTTTTAAAAGTAAGGAATACTCATCTAAAGTAATTTTGGAGTTTGTTCACATTGACTTATGTGGTCCCATGAGAACTCAAAGCTACTATGGTGATAGATACTTTATTTTGTTTATTGATGACTATACTAGATCGATGATAGTTATGTTCTTGAAAGAAAAATTTGAGGCATTCAAACTATTTAAATGGTATAAGGCTAAAGTAGAAAAAGAAACCGAAAAATAATTGAAATGCTTAAGGTCTGATAGAGGAGGTGAGTTTATTTCTAATGAATTCACTAAAATCTATATTGAGCATTGTATAAAAGGTAGGTTTCTACACCTGGAACACCACAACATAATGGAATTTCTGAAAGGAGAAATAAATCTATTGTTGATTGTGCTAGAACATTGATGATTGAGAAAAATATTGCACAAATGTACTGGAGAGAGGGAGTTAGCACAACAGTATATGTCCTAAACTGAGTTCAACTGAAGAAAGACACAAACAAGACACCTTACGAGTTATGGTTTGGATACACACCGAGTGTAAGCTATTTCAGAATCTTTGGTAGCAAGTGTTATATTCTAAAAGATGATAGGAATGGAAAATTTGATTCTAAAGGTGATGAAGGTTTATTCTTAGGTTATGCTACTAAAATTAAAGCTTATAAATGTTTGAACAAAGTTACTAATAAGATGATAGAAAGTGCGAATGTAAAAGTTGATGAGTTTACTGACAAGAATGATGTAGAAAACATGAAGGAGCTAGAAGACTATAGTAGGTTCACTTATGTTGAAGATCTAGAGTCTCTACCAAAGCCATAGGCTGAGTCTACCAAGCATCAGGAAAATGCTACCGAGAATCAACAAATGGAAACCAAGAATCAGGAAGAAGCTACCTAGCAAGAAATTGAATCTGAACATAATGAAGAACAGAGAAGAGATCAAGTGCTAGCAAGATTTGTTAGAAGACACCATCCTAAGAACCAAATCATTGGAGATAAGAAAGTTGGCATGCTGACGCGAAGTAAGTTAAGAAAAAACTTAATTTGTGAGTTTGAACTGAAGAATGTTAGGGATGCTCTTCCAAATGAGGAATGGATCAATGCTATGAATGGGGAAATTAAACAAATTGAAAAGAATAAGACATGGACTTTAGTGCCTAGACCGAAGGATAAAAATGTTATTGGTACTAAGTGGATTTTCAGGAATAAGTTGAATGAGAATGGAGAAGTTACAAGGAATAAGGCAAGACTTGTTTACAAAGGATATGCACAAGAAGAAGGTATTGATTATGGTGAAACCTTTGCACCAGTTGCTAGACTGGAAGGAGTTCAAATATTACTTGCCTATGCTGCACATAAGGGATTTAAGGTATATCAAATGGATGTGAAATCAACATTTCTAAATGGGATTCTTGAGGAGGAGGTATACATAGAACAACTTGAAGGGTTTGTAGATCCGAATCAGAAAGACATGGTATGTAGACTGCACAAACCTTTATATGGGCTGAAGCAAGCACCGAGGGAATGTTATGAAAGATTACATGCTTATCTTATCAGTATTGGATTTTTAAGAACTAGTGAAAACAATAATATGTACATGAAAGGAGATTCTGATGATAATATTTTGATTGCTGCAATATTCATTGATGATATAATCTTTGGTGGACAAGATCAGATTTGCAAATCTTTTGCTGATGAAATGAGAAAGGAATTTGAGATGTCTATGTTTGGAGAGATTAAATTCTTTCTAGGTTTGTAGATTATACAATAGAAAGATGGGATTTTCATCACTCAATCAAAATACATTAAAGAAGTATTGAAAACTTTTGGCATGGAAAATGCTAAACCAGTGGGAACACCGATGGTAACTGGCTATAAATTGATGAAGGATGATGAATCTATCGAGGTAAATCAGACTCTGTATTGATCTATGATTGGTAAACTGATATATGTTGTACACAGTAGGCCTGATATTGCACATGCAGTGGGGATTGTGGCAAGATTTTCTACCAATCCTAAAGATTCACATATGGTTGCTGTAAATAGAATCTTGAGATACTTGAAGAAAATAGAAGACTATGGATTATGGTACACGTTGGAAGGAATGAATGAGGTAATCACTGACCTGGTGATTATATATTAAGACAACACCAGTGCTATAAACATTTCTAAGAATCCTATGATGCATTTGAAGACAAAGCATATATCTATTAAGTATCACTACTTAAGGGAACAAGTTCAAGAGAAGCAAGTGAAACTGGAATTTGTAACATCTAAGGAGCAACTTGTTGACATATTTACTAAACCATTACCAAAGGACACATTTGAATATTTGAGAGCTAGACTTGGGGTCCGTCCCCTATCTACCGATCATTGATCAGGTGATTTGGAGGTTGCATCAACCTACACTTATCAGAATATCATTCATGTTGATGCACATAGCTCACACTTTGGATTTTGTCTAAGGTTGTGAAAGATTGTAGAAGCTAGAATAGAAATTTGTTTATCTGTACACCGAAGGTACATGATATGAACCAAACAACACAAAATGCTTAGCTGTTGCAGAGTTGTTTATATATTTTATTTGGAATTGTTGTCAAAGGGAGAGAGAATGAATATGGAAAATGGAAAATCAGTTATTGAGAACACACAGAAAGGGAGAGACTTGAATATTTGTTGCTAAGAACAAAGGGAATCTGGGAGCTGAAAAGATCAAATCCACAGGGAGAGTCTGCACTTGTAATGATGTTATGTTTTGTAGTGATTAAACATATTAAATGCTTACTGAGCTAAAAAATTTACTTGCATAGTTTTAGAATAAATGTTTGGTATGTTTATGGCATATTTTCATATTGTGTGTGTTGCCATCAATGCCAAAGGAATAGATTGATGAACTACAACTGATTGAATATCTGAATGAACTGAAGAAATAGTGATTAGAGATCACCGAGTACTGAAATGATATGTAAGATGATTAAATCAGTCAATATGTTGTCATTGATGTCAACTAGTCTTGACAATACTTATCATGTTAGTTACAAACATCTGAACATCTGTTGAAGGAATAAAAGATGAAGAACTGAGATATCTACATGATAAAAAGATGGATATGATAGATAAGGATAAGGTAAACACTTATTGATGAGTCTATGGCTTAATATTGTTGACTTGAGCATGTTACATTAATCCATTATGAAGAAGAGATCTGAAATTGAACAAGTCAATGTGGTCGGTAATTGAAGATTTTTGTATACACTGAGCCAGTGCAGTGTATACCAACTGGCACTATTAACCAAGCTAGTTTAACTAGTTATCACTGATGCATTTCAATATTAACTGAGTATAGATGAAAACATTAAATGCTAAGAACATCCGACTGAATTTGATGAGCTGGATATTGTTATGATTTCAAGGTTAAGGATTAAGTTTTTTATGAGATCCACGACTGACAAAATTCAGAGAAGATCTAAAGGATGAAATTGAAACCTGTTAAAGACACATCTGTCGAGGAAGGTTTAAGAGGAAAAAAATGACAAAGGAGATTAAGCGGCAAAATCTAATGGCTGATCTAAAAATGATTTACTTGTCTATATAAGAGATATGAGTTTCATTATTGAAACATGCCAGAAGAAGAAAACTGTAGAGATTTTGCATGAAGACTATTCATGCATGCCTGATCAGACTGGTTATTGAAAGAACCGAGCTGCAAAGTTTACCGAGCATTAGATAACCATTTACCAAGTGACAGTAAGTTGAAGAATATTGATGAAGTGAATTTGATTAATGAGCAGAGGATTTGTATGGGCTTAGCATAGATCTGAACATCTGCAATTGAGTTGTATTTGAATTAGATCATATTGTATCAGTTTAACCATTGATTCTAAAAATCTCTTAACCGAGTGGACTTAACAGTCTTATGTTCTACCCTATGACATTTGTTGAATGTAAAGTGTTATCTTGTTTATCCCATAGTGAATGCTGGTCAAAAGTTAACTGTTAGTGATAAATCCTCTAACCAAGTCACACCTAACAGTGTGTATTGTAACCTTTAACAGGGTTGGCTCTTCACTGAGCTCACTTTAGAAGAGTGAATTATTTTGGGTTACCAATCCCATGTGGTTTTTCCCTTAGTAGGGTTTCCACATTAAATCATTGTGTTATGTGTTAGTTGTGATGATTATTTTTCTATGATACATTACACACTACATAGTTGATTTAGTCAGTAATCACAGTTAGTTATTTACTGGTAATCGGTAAAGTGAACAGACATATTGATATTTTATGTTACTGAGCTGCATAATTTGTTGGAATTGTTTGATAAGGTACATCTTTGTATTTGGGACTATAGGATAACTGATCTAACTGATTCACCCCCCCTCTCAGTTATTCTAACAGAGGAAGGTTCGCTTGTGGATTTGTTTGTAAACTTTCAAGACTAGTGGGTCTCAGATGTAGCATTCTACTTGACATATGGAGATTGTCTTGATCATTTGTCCCCTAAAAAAAAAAGGAATGTTAAATTAAAATATTAAAATATGTGATTTGGCAAGACAGGTTGTATAAAAAGGGGTTGGATGGAACATTTTTAATGTGTAGACAAGCAACAACAAGAAGAGTTATTAAAGAATTTTGATGATGAATCATGCGGGGGACACTTTTCTTCTATAGTGATGACTTTTAAAATCCTAAGGAATTGTTATTACTATCTAGGCATGTTCAAAGATGCATATAAATGGGTGGCTAATTGTGAAAAGTGTAGAATGTTTGCAGGTAGACCATATATGGCGGTCTTGCGCTTTGAGGTTCCACTAAAAATCATAGCTAATAACACTAATTATTTTTCATCCCATGAGATCATGATGTTCTTCTATGATCATGGTGTATCTTTGTCTCATTCTTCAGACTATTACCCCCAAGGGAACGGGCAGGAAAAATCTATGAAGATAAATTAGAGGAAGATAGAAGTGAAATAGTTGATAGAGTCACTACCCATCAAGAAAGAGTTAAGGAGATCTTAAACAAAAAGGAAAGACCCAGAAAATTCATGGAGGGAGATGAAGTTTTATTATGGGATAAAAGAAGAGAGCCCAAAGGAGCACATGAAAAATTTGATTCACTATGGAAAGGCCTCTACATTATTCACTAGGTATTGGGATCTAACTTTTTTAAATTATCATATCCTGATGGGTCTATGCTTCCCTTGTCCTATAATGGGCAAGATCTCAAATTAGTCAAGTTGTTCTAATCTAAAGTAGAGTCTCCCTATTGTACATAGTTGTTGTTTTGGTCGTGTGGTGTGTTTCCTATTTTAGTTCTAGTTTGGTATGTCCCCTTGATCTCTTATCTATTGTCTAGTTTAACCAAAGATTTTGAGTTCTCTTCCTTTTGTTCAAAAATAAGTCCCCCAGTCAGAGCCAATGTTACCTTGACCCCAATTTTTCATATTATTATAAGTACATTTAATCAAAATTGAAGTCGAGGTCTTCCTTTGTATGATATGTCCTTCCGTGTAATTTTTATGCAAAATTTGAGCTAAGTCAAGTGTATATTCTTTTATCCCTTTGAACTATCGAACCCATTGAACCAGTTCAAGTGGTTCAACTAGTTCAACCTATTTTTAGTTCAAAGACTTGTTTCTCAAATCACTTGCATTTTTTGTATAGTGGGTATTTGTTAAGTATTGAACCAATTGAACCTCTTGAACTAGTTGAATGAGTTCAATTAGTTCAAATACTACAAAATTTTTGCTAGTCAGTTTTTGTCGAGATGTCATGTTATTGGTACTTAATTAATTTGTGATCAATGGAAAATGGAATTATCCTTTGAACCACTTGAACCCATTGAGCTTTTTGAACTTGTTCTTGTGGTTCAATGAGTTCAATGACATTCTAATGCTAGAAAAAGTGAAAGTGACATGTGGCAAGATTTTTTCAGTAGATTCATTTGAATTGTGAACTTCACGGTTCTCCTCAGAAAAGGTGGTAATCCTAGAATGAAAAGCTCACACGTAATGATTGATGGGTAATTAATGTTGTAGAGGATGAAATGCTGCAAAAATTTGATTGAATTGAATGGAAAGATTAACGAATCTTTCATCATAAGTAAGTATGTTTAAATAGGGGTAATCCTACTATGAATAAACTTAAAAATATGGCAAGGGGAAAGAGGAACGCAAGGTAAAGGAGGTTTCCCAGTTTTAAAGTAGCAAAAGTTTTCAGTCTGAGAGGTGAGTTCAATTGTTCCCTGTTGGTATTTTTAGTGTGATAGATCTTGTAGGAATATTTTATTGGTTAAGCTACTGTAAGACCTACTACCATGAGAAAAAAATTTCAAATTTTTGAAAATGAAAGTGGCTTAGTCTACTCTTCACCTGACCCTTGGGATACTTCTTAGGTACAATATGACCTAGATGAATTTGTAGAAAGGATTAGAAACCCAGAGGAGGGTTCTTCTATGAGTAAAATTATCGAAAGAGGTTTTATTGAAGCTATTTCCTTCTCCTCAACTATAATATGTCTAGATCTTGTGAAGGAATGTATGAACATATATGATCCAAAAGAAAGATGTATTAGGAAGGTTAATGGTGAAGTGTTATTACTTGTCAATGGAGAAATAATTTTAGCTGCTCTAAAACTCCCAGATAGGTAAATCTATTCTGAATTCACTATAACTTTGTTAGGATCTATCTTTTCTGAGAAGTAGGCTTATAGGAATGTGATTGCTAGGAGTTGACTGCTAAAATTCTAAAACAGGTGGGTCATGTTTACCAAGGCCACTCAAAAGAGAGCATCTGAAACCCCATATTAGATATTTGGTGTCATTTTTTCATAGAGTGAGAGGATATGATCATGCTTTTTACTTCAAAGTTTGGATGTATTTCTTTACTCAAATCATCTTGGAAGGCACCCAGTTCCTAGATTAGGGAGAAATTATAGCCAAAGAAATACATGCCCAATTAAATAATGGTCATTTTGGATGCCAAGGGTTTCACATGTCCTCCTACTTATTTTACTTCTTAGCTTGTACTAGGGAGCGGAAGGGGTTTCACCATGATTTTTTCATGGAGGGAATCAAAATCTATGAGTATTATCCACATTTGTAAAGGAAAAGGTGTTTTGAGAATTATAAAAGAGTAAATGATTTTTTTACCAGAAGATTAACCCATGAAATGCCTAGATTTCCAAATAGAAGAATGTCAAAGGAGGCTATGCAACTGGTGAGTATCTATGGTAGTTATTATACTTAGTTTCCTCATTTCACTTATCTCAGGGTAGGTAGTTTTGAAGGACACACTATAAAGCTACCCAAATATGAATTGGACTGTTTTGTGTTGTTAGAGTTGTTTGGGAAACTTTCTCATGTGAGAAATATGTACTCACCTCAAAAGGAATCTGGTATATCTTTTCCCATTTAATTACTTTCATGTGAATGCAAAAATATCTCTCATGCTCTTAATTTGGATATGGATTTATTAAAATTTAATTTCCAATTTTATAAGGAGAGGGCTAATTTTGACAACAGAGGATTTGCCAGAGAAAATTTAGTTCTGAAAAGAGATTTCTTACCCCTCCCTCACCTAGAAGATTATTGGGAGAATTGGTTTGATGAATAATATGTGGTTAAAAGGCTATGGAGAAAGTTCTCCCTGCAACAAATTATTATCTTTGACTTGAGAATGGATATAAATGGAGTTGAAGAGGATGGGAGTTCTCTATTGAACCCTATGTATGAACAAGTGAAGTTGTTGTTGGTCCTAGAAATTGATTGGACATTGCCAAAAGTAGAGAATGTGGAGTTGAAGTCATTTCCAATTATAAGGAGGATATATAGGTGGATTAAGGATCATAAGGCTAATAAAGCCTAACCTCAGAAGAAGAAATCTATTAATCTTTCTAAGCAATGTAAATCCCCTTATTTTCTTGCTAATAAAAGTGTTAAAATCTATGATGCAAGTAAACGTAAAGTCAAAGTCAAGAAACCTATTGTTACTAAGAAACCTAACAGTCCCTCTGCAACTGCTTCTTGTTTTTGAGTGACCAGGTCAATGTTAAAACACAAAGGAAATAAATTACAAATGAAAGATACAGTCATTAATTTGGATTCGGAGAACAAGCTGAAAAGAAGATGGTTGATGAAGAGATATAACTCCCTAAGCTGGACATAGAATACCAATCTAATATCTCAACTGATGTTGAATATGAAGCTGATTTTATTAGTACCTTGGCCATGGTGAAACCTCCACCTAATCAGATCTCTATGAACACAAGAAGCTCTGATGCTACTACGAAGTGGCTGGAACTTACAGTGAGAAAAAAGAGAAAGAGTGTTTTGGTTTCTCTTCCCCTCGACAACATGGTCAATAAATGTTTGGGAACAACCCTGAAGTCCAAGAAATTGACAAATACTTGAAGGATATAAGTGGATCATAAAATAGGGATTGGGTTGCAGAAGTTGAAAGGCCTAAAATAGAGGATGAAGTTTAAGAACCTACAACTCATGACTTTAAGATAGAGAGGTTGGATCATGGTGCAGTTGATAGAGATGTAGATAATCGTCATCTCCAAGAATCTGCAGTGAAAATGCAAAGTCACTCTTGGAAAGATGAGAGGGATAAAAAGGAACTGAAACAAGTGTTAAGGGTAATGGTTGAATACATTAATGACATTCACAGCTTAAATCCACAACTAGTTCCCTAGGAACCCATGTTCTTTGATCTCCAATCTTTGGCCAACCAAAAGTTTCTGGATCAAGTCAAGCGAGAGAGAATAGTCACCAAGATATTTGATAGTTGGTTAGAAAATATAATACAATAGGAGAAGAGTTATGTAAATTATTCAAAGGAGGTCTATAATGACCTAGTTTCCACAACAAGAGAACTAGACACTTGTAATATATAAAAATATATCTTTTTAGGGATATATTTTTATATGTATGTTTGTGTGGATGTGTGTGTGGGGGATGTGATGGAAAATTTAATGGACATATAAACTTAATAAGACATATATACTTTTCTTGATAAGGATAAGATTTGGAAATCACTATTGTCTGGTGTTTGTGTTCGGTCTTAGGAAATTCTGCAACTGGATTTGGCCTGGAAATGAAGAAATAGGAAAAACCTAGAAATCTTTTGTCTTTCAGAGCAAGGTCATCCTTGACTTCAGGATTGGGGTAAGATCTTACCCCAAGGTACAATCTTACCCCAAAAGTCATCCTTGACCTACATAGCTTCGACGAAAATTATGTCTGTGAATCTCGGAAGTTCACCGAAAAGGGTACTCAAATCTGCACTGATATTCATTGTCCCACTCCTGTACCTACAAGAAAAAGAGGGTTTTTGTTGTTTGTATGAGGGGTTTTCCTTGGTCAAACCCCACTTTGGAATCAACCTTTAAAATATAATTGAAATAGAGAATGCTAGCAAGTAGTAGAAATAGATTTAACAACAAAGCTATGATACTCAATAGATATGCAATTGTATTTGAAATATAAACAAGTATGTTAATATGAAAGCTTGGAATCAATACTAACAAATGAAAATCAAAACCTCCATGATTGTATGCTTGGAATCCACCTTAAAGAGAGAATTAATAGATCTTGAAGATGAGAAAAGGATCTTGAAGGAAGATCACACCACCATGATGGCTAGATCTAGGGTTTGAATGATGAATCTTGAATGCTTGAACCAAAATCCTTTCAAAGGCTTGAATGCATGAATCCTTGATCTTCAATGGAGAAATTGGATGCTTGAATAGCATGATGTCTTGAATGATTCCTTGAAAATTCTTTTTTAAAGGATGGAGTGCTTGATTGAGATATTCTTCCTTGAGATTTCTTGAGCATGAAAGTGGATGATGCAAATGAGAGGAGGAAGGCTTTCTTTTATACTAGTCTAGGGCACAAAATTCTAGAGAGGCCAACATAGGAGAATTAAATTCCAATGAATCCTTAACCCCTAGAAGTGGACCTAGATAAGATACAATTTAAGATTTTACCATTTTGAAACCCGAAATAGCCGACCCAAAAGTGGGAAAATAAACTTTTGAATTTCCCCCTGCATCTGACAAAATTTTTGATGAAAAGGGGGACCTGAGTCAAGGACAAGGTCAACTTTGACCTAGGTCAAAGTTGAGGTTGACTTTGACCTAGGTCAAGGTTGAGGTCGACCTTGACCTAGGGGTTTAGGACCCCTAGAAAATGAGCTAGAAGAGGAAAACAATGCCTAGGGAGGCCCAAACAGAGCCCTAAACAGGCAAAGAAGATAGGAAGGGAGAAGAAAATAGAGGACAACATGATGATGGCCCCAAAAAACCCCCTAAGGAGGGTTAAATGTTCTTAACATGGAAGTGCTTCCATTTTAAGACGATACATTAAGCCCCCACTTTAGCGAGAGTATGGAAATTGAACATGCTCACGGTAAAGGAGAAGAAAGATTCAAGTGGATTAAAAAAGAGATATAATAACACTTGGTTAAGGACACAAACCCAAATCAACTACTAAAGGAAACCTTGCTAAGAAATGCCTCCTCTACTAATATCATATTTGGAAAGATATCATAAAAGAATAAATGATTACATAAGATAGACAAGAGAAACACTATAAATAACATAGCTTCATGATCCATTCCTACTAGCATGAAAGCGAAAAGAGAGAAAAGAGAAAGTGATTACCTCACCTAGTTGTATCGTCTTAAAATGGAAGCACTTCCATGATAACAGCATTTAGCCCTCCGAGTAAGTGGTCTAGGGTCATGTCAAGTGCCTTGATTAGGTCTTTGCATGGATCTAGCTGTTTCCCCCTATTTTGCTTTTCTCTCCCTATTTTCAACCTCTTTTTGATAGACTTTCTCTGAGAAATTGGAGACTTTGACTTTCTGGGTCAAGGACGACCTGAAGGGTCAAGGATGACCTAGATCCTAACCTAGGTCAAGGTCGACCTTGACTCTAACCTAGGGCAGTGTCAACCTCATACCTAAATTTTAGTTTTCAAAAGTTTCAGGATGTCGGGCTTCAGAAAGTTTTATTTTCCCGCTTTTGAGTTGGCTATTTCAGATTTTAGAACGGTAAACCCTTAAATTGCATTTAATCTAGGTCCATTTCTAGGGGTTAAGATTAATTTGGATTTAATTCTCCAATGTTGGCCTCTCTAGAAGTTTGTGCCCTAGATCACTATAAAAGGAAGCCTTCCTCTCTCATTTTGACATCCATTATCCACCTTTCATGTTCTAGCTCTCAAGTACAATCAAGCAAGCAAGAAGGAGAAGGAAAGAAAGAAAGAATTCATTCATCCTTAAGCATTCAAGCATTCAAAGTGTTCATCAAGGAGATCCATTATTAGCCATTGAAGGATTCAATCTCTATGGAACCCTTTTGTTGAAGATTTCTCCATCCACATTCATCGAAGCCTCTTCCTATGCAAAGATCCATTCAAGATTGGTGTTGAAGATCTAATGCCATTGATTTGAGATATCCTACATACATTTCTACATTCATTTGGAGGATCCCTACTTGTGGATTCAAGGATTTGAATCCTCCACAAGGACTTCAACATAAGCAAGGTGAATAGTTCCATTTACTTTGTTTATACACATTGCAATTTAAATTACATTTCAAGGTTGATTCCAAACTAGGGTTTGACCAAGGCAAACCCCCCCATCCAAACAACAAAAACCATTTTTCTTGTAGATACAGGTACAAGACATCGAATTGAAGTTCAGATCTGGATACCCTTTTTGGCGAACTTCTATGATCCGTGAACATAATTTATGTTAGAGCTATTTTAGGTCAGGGACAACCTTCAGTGGGGGGTAGGATTGTGCCCAAGGGTAAGAATTTGCCCCGCTATCTGGGTCAAAGATGACCTAACCTCATAAGGACAAAATTTTTGTGGGTTTTCTCTGTCTCAACATTTCCAGTCCGGAGTAGGCTGTAGAATTTCCTGAAACTATGCACAGACATCATAAATCAACATTTTCCAGATTTGCCTTATTTTGAGGTTAGTATTTTCCTTCTATTCATTTAATATTTTCAAGTACATACTTTCTATAGTAGATTATAGGATTTCCTCCTTTCTTCATTTTCTCCATTATTTGATTCATTTGTGCATTGATCATTGCTTTGTGATTAATCCATTTGGATCTTTCCTTTTGGGAATTTGGATTAAGGATAGGCTTTATATTCCCCCTTTCATATTATATTATCTTATCTACCACTATTCAACCCCATACACATAATTATCCTATTCCCATTTTCATTCTATTCACTAGTAAGATGCCCACCTTACCGTGAATCACCAAGGAGGGAGAGCCCCATAGGTAACCAAACCCGATAGTTCACCCAATAAACTGTGCTTTGCAATTGAAATGCGTCTTATGATGGCTTTTGGAATACCCATAGATCCACCTTCTTGTATCACTATGAATATAAAATGCATGTCCCTTCAGGATTTAGAAACTTATGTGGGTTACCTTCAGAGGATTTAACATATTGAAAATTGAAAAATGCATGTCTCTTTAGGATTTAGCAACTTATGTGCGTTACCTTCGGAGGATTTAGCATATTGAAAATTGAAAAATGCGTGTCTCTTTAGGATTTAGCAACTTATGTGCATTACCTTTAGAGGATTTAGCATATTGAAAATTGAAAAATGCGTGTCTCTTCAGGATTTAGCAACTTATGTGTGTTACCTTCGGATGATTTAGCATATAAATGAAAAACTATAGTACAAGGGAGACCCTATATATGCCCCATCCTTATCATGGTTGTCTACTAGACATGATAAGGAAGATAAATAGGATACCTACTTCACAATGTAAGGAGATATCCTGCTTAACAACAATGTACACCATTTTCTTAGAGAAGGGTATTGACCCCTACATCCAAGAGTATAGATAATCATGAAAAGGATATGTCACTCATGGGAGAGTATCCTGAAAGAAAGAGATCTTATCAACAAGACCCCCATCGTAGAGGAGTTCTTTTAGATAAAATATCATCTTTCAAAGATAAACCAAGCAGGAACAAAGATTCAATCATCAAGCCCCCTAGAATCAAGAGGAAGAGGAATCTTTGAATTGAGGGAAACAACTCTAGTCACCAGAGCAAGGGAAATAATTTATAAAGAACATAATTTGCAAAATAGAGAAGAGGTGATGACCTAGGACAATAACCTCTCATATAAAAAGGATATCCATAGTCAAAACATCGATCAGTATAATGAAATAATGTTGCAAGGTAAACAAATGCCACTAAGCTAAGGAAAGAAGATTCCTAGACAAAGAGAAAGAAAGAAGAACCTTGCCCCCCAGGGAGGAAAGCAAGGGATATCTTTGTAAAAAAAATGTCTTTAGAAAATATATCTCAAAATAGAATCTATGAATGATTATAAACATAGTACAAAACCATAGAAAGAGAGGATAGAAAGAATACCGATTAAGCTCAATAAAAATCCTAATGGATCCTAGGAGACTGGATGGAAATACATCTCTTACCCCCTAGTCCAGAGACAAGAGGAGAAGAAATCTATATTATATCAGAATAAGGGGTATCCCCTATATCAAAATTATGAAGGAATTGTAAAACTGCACGAGAGTGAGATATAATTCCTAAAGCATCTCTTTCCCTAACATATAACTTGAAATGCACACAATCAACAAGTACATGTGTATTACTGTAATGAAAAGGAAATTTATACTTATATAGAGCATCTATCAGCATAGGTTTAAAGATTTCTTTCTTGGAATTCATTAATTGACCATACACCTTTTTAGCCACCTCTTGACGAATATCAGGGTTATCTAAGGAGGTTTAGGGAGAAGAGGAGGAAGACGATCAACATTAACCATTTTGAATTGAGATTGTAAACAACCAACAACACACATATCTTTTTTAGGGGGTATATGAACCAGATACTTAATACCATGCTCATTAACACCAAGCCCTAAACCTTTATAACCTTGTTTAGTCATCATATTATATCCCGTAGTGTACATATCATGTAAAGCTTCCACAGGAGGTGATTGTTTATCATGTTCATGAGTAAAGGTTGTATAAGGCGGAATAATAGGTTTATAAAAAGTTTCTTTTCTCTTCCCTTTAATATCTTTTTGGATTGGATAAGAAGGGGAAGATAAATCCAAGAACTCTTGCACATCTGCATCATGAACTATAGTTTGAATCCCATCATAAGTATGAGAAGAACTAGGGATAGCAGATGGAGAATTAGGCATATTAGGAATTTTAAGAATTGGATTAGGATTAGGAAGTTTAGGTACTGTATTAGGAAGTATAGGATTAGGATTAGGAATATTAGGAGATGGTGTATCATCTACCCAATTCTTCACATAATCCAAAAGAGTAATAAGTCCTCCACATAAATATTTAATTAAAGTTTTGAAAGTAGTAAGACTAGTATCATTCATTCTCACAATAGCATAGGCAAGTGAAAAATGAAGAGTAACCAACATAATGAAGTGGATGATACTATCATAAACATCATAGGTATGGTAAAGAGATACTAAGAGAAGGATAATAAAGAAAATAATCACACACCAAAGCATCTTTAAGATCTTCATAGCAAATGAAATGCAAGAATATTTTTGTGTTTTGTTGAATATATGGATTTTTTTGTATTTTTTAGTTTAAAATGCAAGATAATAAAATAAATCTAATCTTAAGGAAAGAAAGAAAATAATCTAACACCAAAAAGAAAGAGTTGTCTATCATGGGTTCACCAAAATGTAATATATAAAAATATATCTTTTTAGAGAGATATTTTTATATTTATATTTGTGTGGATGTGTGTGTGGGGGATGTGATGGAAAATGTTGTGGACATATAAACTTAATAAGACATAAATACTTATATTGATAAGGAGAAGATTCAGAAATCACTGTTTTCTGTGTTTGTGTTTCATTTCAGGAAATTCTGCAACTGGCTCTAGCCTGGAAATGCAGAAATAGGAAAAACCCAAAAATATTTTTTCTTTCAAAGCAAGGTCATCCTTGACCTCAAGATCGGAGTAAAATCTTACCCCGGGGTACAATCTTACCCCAAAAAGTCATCCTTGACCTGCACAACTTTGACGAAAATTTTGTTCGCGGATCTTGGAAGTTCGCCGAAAAGGGTACTCAGATCTGCACTGATATTCATTGTCCCACTCTTGTACCTACAAGAAAAATAAGGTTTTTATTGTTTGGATGAGGGTTTTGCCTTGGTCAAACCTCGGTTTGGAATCAACCTTTAAAATAGAATTGAAATAGAGAATGCTAGCAAGTAGTATAAATAGATTTAATAACGAAGCTATGATACTCAATAGATATGCAATTGTATTTGAAATGTAAACAAGTATGTTAATATGAAAGCTTGGAATCAAAACTAACAAATTTAAATCAAAACCTCCATGATTGTATGCTTGGAATCCACCTTAAAGAGAGAATTAATAGATCTTGAAGATGAGAAAAGGATCTTGAAGGAAGATCACACCACCATCATGGCTAGATCTAGGGTTTGAATGATGAATCTTGAATGCTTGAATCAAAATCCCTTCAAAGGCTTAAATGGTTGAATCCTTGATCTTCAATGGAGAACTTGGATACTTGAATAGGATGATGGCTTGAATGCTTCCTTGAAAATGCTTTCTTGAAGGATGGAGTACTTGATTGAGATATTCTTCCTTGAGAGTGCTTGAGCATGAAAGTGGATGATGCAAATGAGAGGAGGAAGGCTTCCTTTTATACTAGTCTAGGGCACAAAATTCTAGAGAGGTCGACATAGGAGAATTAAATTCCAATTAAGCCTTAACCCCTAGAAGTGGACCTAGATTAAATACAATTTAAGAGTTTACCATTCCGAAACCCGAAACAATCGACCCAAAAGTGGGAAAATAAACTTTTGAATTTTCCCCTGCATCTGGCAAACTTTCCAATGAAAACGGGGACCTGGGTCAAGGATGAGGTCAAATTTGACCTAGGTCAAAGTTGAGGTCAACTTTGACCTAGGTCAAGGTCGAGGTTGACCTTGACCAAGGGGTTTAGGACCCCTAGAAAATGAGCCAGAAGATGAAAATAGTGCTTGGGGAGGCCCAAACAGAGCCCTAAACAGGCACAAAAGATGGGAAGGGAGAAGAAAATAGAGGAGAACATGATGATGGCCCCAAAACACCCCCTAAGGAGGGATAAAATTTCTTAACATGGAAGTGCTTCCATTTTAAGATGATACAACACTCAAACTCTGACTTGAAAAAGGGAGGAAACTAAATGGGTAAATGTGGTATCAAAGATAAATGAAATTCAAAAGTATGGAATTGGTAAGTTCCTGACTTAGCAACCTTCAAAGAATGTGGATGAAAATGCATTGTATGCCTGCAAGAGAAACATATAATGGAGAAACTTTTTGCTACGGAAAGGGAAACCTGAGAATGCTAAATTCATAAGGGATTTGCATGAACTAATGAAATCTCTCCTAGATGAACTAAGGTTCAACCAGTTGTTGTACTTGGATGAAAATGTGAAAAAGGATGAGCATTCCACACTCAAGAAATTAAAAGAGGAGGTTGAGAAGGTTAAAGAAGCTAATAAATTAATAGTTGAGGATATTTCAAAGGTTGCACAAATAGAAGCCCTGCTCTATGTATTCTTAGGACATCTTCCATTGCAAACAAAGAAAATCAAGGACATAAAATATGAAAGGGAAGTGTGGAGGTAGAGAATGGCACATATCAACATCTTGAATACTCATGAACTTGAGGAATTTGTGGGCCTATCCAAGGAGTGGAAGACCACTCATCCTTTTCCAAAATAACACACTCCATCTATGGGATCTGAAGAAACTGCCTTGCCCTGAATAGTTCGTAGAATCCTTTTGTGATTTTAATGAAAAATTTAGGAATATAGTTATTCCTAGGTAGTTAGGGATCTTTAGGAGTTTATTTTGGTTCTTTGATAAATCAGGTTAATATGAGTTATGAGGTTTTAATCTCTGGTTAATTTGTAAAAGACTATAAATGTTGAATCATAAGATTGATAAGGGGTTCCAATTTTAGTTAGATAAAAACTTAACTATATGCTAGATGTTTAGGTTGATATTTAATGAAGATACTTATCATCTTTGAACGAATGACAAATGATATATGATAGTTAGATTTCTGAATCTGTACATTTGGGAATTTGATATAAATTTTATGTGTGAATTTTATTTCAGTTAACTAGAATTATCTAGCTTCAAATCATACTTCTTTACATGCTACATGTGGTGAATGGTTGATTTTAGATTATTTTTAAAAGTATTATATTCACATGAAAGATTTTTGAGTCTTTTGAAGAATCAATTTAATGAAGATCTCATGTTGTGCTCATTACATGTTGATGGAATGAATATTTGATGCCTTTGTACTTTCATGTTAAAAGTATATGCAAAGATTAGTTGTGGTTTCATTCATTGAAAATATGTCATAGAGAGCTATACCTTTATAATTTAGAGAAAAATCATTTAGATTTACCCAACTATGGCTGAAGATTAGTAAACTATATTAGAAGGGCTGAGTTGAAAACTATTTATATTATTAGAGACTAATATGTTAGCCAATAGTGTCAAAGCTAACAGTTTTGTTGACTACTCTCTTTAAGTGTTGAAGGTTTTTTTTTCTGTAGCAGGAGCTATTTTTGTTGGTTTTTTACAAATTTGAGAATGTATACAATGGTCTCCATCTCTCACTAATATATTGGGAATTTTAATGGCACTAGTTATAATATGTATAAGTTGAAAGTTGAATATTGATTGTATGTTTCTGAAGAAAAGAAACCAACCAACTCTCAGTTGTCAGATGAATAATGGGATAAAAATGACAAGAGGGCACAAGGAACCATTTGGTTGTCTTACATGTTGTCCTCATAAATGTCTCTACAGAAGACACAACATACAAGCTATGGAGGAAAATAGGAGAAGTCAAGTTCATATCTCAAGCATTCTAGATGGCATCCATAATTAAGTTATTATGAATCTAAGTACGCATTCCTACATTAAAACATCAACCTTATCATGGCGACATAAAAAAAAATGAGATTCATGAAGAAATAACATTCTATTTTGGCATTTCAATTTCACAAAAGGAAAAAAGGAAAGGATAGTGGCTATCTTTCCCACCAATGTTCAACACTTTTTTATGAAGCTTTTAGGGAAGATTTAGAATAGCATCTTGATCTAGAAAATACATCTTTTACCTACATCTGCCGTTTGTGGACAAGGGATCCTAGATTTGGAATCATCCTCTATTTTGAAGCCCATATTTTAGACATAAGTCACTTTATTTCTCTCCTTTCCCGATATATACTCCATGTCTACATATCTGCTTTGAGACTTTCTGTATATATTAATTGCTAAAAATTTTACAGCATTATCCCTAGATCTTGCATTCAATTCAAATATTTCCATAGCTCATTATCAACTCATTCAAGGAGTGTTGAATTTACCTTGTGCCCAGTCATTGAGCCAAGTGAACTATTCTCCATCCTAGTGTTATCAAAGGAAAGAAGCCTAATTCTAGTTTTCATGTATGGACTTATGAACCCTATTTTCCAATAATGGATTAAAAATATGATTCAAGAACATATTACCATTCTATAAAAGTGGAAACAAACATAGTTGATTTTCCATAATTAAAAATTTAGAGGAAAGGGATTGCAATTTTTATATCTAAGAAATTTTTAGTAGCGTAAAGATATATAGATTTAATACTTCAAAATAATGAAACAAGTAGACTAAGATAGTAGAGAGAAATAAAGATATACATTGGCAAAACCCTTTAAAGTATAAAATCCCACACTCAAAAAAAATGAGGCAATGTAAATTTTAGCAACAAGTTACAATAGACTTTTAGGCTCTAAGCTTTTATGTGAAGTTTTACATCTTGTTACATCCTAAGAAAATTATGTAGCATAACTCCTACCAAACAAATTTCTCTCCTCTCAAAAATCAACTAAGGCATCAACAAATATTTAGAACTAAAAAAAAAGAGGTAGATGCGCATAGTTTCCTAAACCATCTTCAACACCTAAGAGGTAAGTTATGTCATAATAGATATCTTGTTAATCCCATGACAAGTTTCTCATAGCAACAACATCTACATCTCATCCATAATGATCATCTTGCCAAATATAATGTCAGTTCAATGTAGAAGTTATTATGACTAGGAATAGGAACCTTCCTTATCTCACACCTCTTGTCAAAAGTGAATTCCACCATAAACTCCAAAAGATAAAATATAATTTCAACACATAATTCAAATCATAAATCAAGACTCTTTAGTAAACATAGAATATTATCAAATCAATTTCCACTCCCAAATGGAAATATGTGACAATATCTTCCAAAATATAACATCTTCCAATTAGGTGCCAACTTCCTAGACAATAAGAATATGTCATCTTATCAATTTTCATGTAGGATGCCACCTCACCAAGAGGTCCTACAAAGTGAATGAAAACTTAGGAATTTAATAACTTAGGATAAGTCAATTATGGAAAAATTCATTAAATAATTTAACATGTTAGGACTCTAAGGTTGAGAGACCTTGATCCCAAATTCTCCCACTTGTCAAAGACATATCAAGAGTCTACAACATCAACTTCCTAGTAGGGTAGAAACAAATATAAGTACATATCACTAGAGAAAAGACCACAAAAGATAATACAACCCTATCATACGAAATAAATAGAACAAATATTTCTATGCCTAATTCGCTTGTTTTGAAATGGATAATAACCCATTAAATAGAATTTGTTGTGGGCATATAAATGTTGATCAAAGAGAAGTTTTAGTGTATTATTGAAGCGAGAGGAAATTTGAGAAAGGATATAAAGTTCAATGAGAGTTATCTTTTTGGTTTCTAGATACCATCTTTGTTAAATTATGTCTAAGATTTAGAACAAAAAGAGAAAAAAAATATCATTGTGTGCCCTAGCCTTATATCTAAAAAGCCTCTACTTGACAATGAACTTGATGCTTCAAAATAGATGAGACTTTTATAATTTGAAGGCTTACTTGATAATTTTATGTGAAAAGGGGGTATGTACAGGATCATGGTATAACAAGCTATGGCCTTAAGTGTTAATGGAAAATTAGAAAATAAGGGTTAGTCAACTTGACGTAAAAGGTTGAACATCTTATCAACCTTATGTCAAAAAGTTGTAAGAATAGAATTTATAGGAAATTGAATATAGTCTCTAGACTAATAGCCCTTTTCTAAAATAAATTATGTAATTGTTGAAAATTTTAGATTTAAATGCAGTAGTACAAAAGTTTTTGGAAAAAGATAAAAAGTATGTGTATGTTTGACCACCTTAATCACAATCAAATGATGATATTTTTTCACAAGATTCTAGATATAAGTAGTAGACTCATGCCCAAATGTGACACATATTTTTGTTAACTAATTTTAAACTTTATAAAATTAAATTTTTTTTCTTATAGTAGGTGAAGCATAGAATGTGACACATGTTTTGGATTTCAAAAAATTTAAATCGTTTGAAAGTTATAGTTGTTTTTCAATCAGTTTGTCAATCAGGACTTTAGAGGTAACTCAATTAGAAAAGAAGTAATAATTACTTACTGAACTAGAAATTTGACAACCATTTTATTGATGGAAAGTTGATAATCTATTAAAGAAACCCTTTTTGTTTCATCAAATTCGACTGAAAAAAGGTCATCATCTACACGGTCAAAGTCTGGAGATTAGAGGAAATATGGTAAACACATTTTTTGGGTTGACGATCCATGTTTGGCATTCCAAAGCCAAGCCCCGAGGCAAATCCTGAGCCTAATCAGGTATCCGAAGCCAAATCGGGTATCTGAAATAGAATTAGATACCTGATTTGGACATGTTTGAATTCAAATTTTACTTTTCCCACCACTGGAATTTTTTTTATTTGAAATTTTCATTAGTTGATTTATAGGGATTGAATTTGTGATTTTTTTATTTATATTTATTCATTGGTGTATTTTAATTTATTTTTTGTTTATAATGTTTTTTTAATTAAAATATTATCTTTATAAAATTATTTAAATAATGTACCAAATTAAAAAATATATGTTATTGGATATTCCCTTTTAGATTATGTAATATATTATATTTAATGATATATTCTCTCTCCCCTACTCTCTCTCTACTCTATCTCTCTCTCTCTCCCCTACCCCACTCTCTCTCTCTCCCTCCTACAATACATATACAAATAATAATAAATATAATATTAATTTATTAATATTAAAAATAAATACAATACTAATATTACTAAATATCATACTAATGTTAATATAATATAATACTAATACTATACTATTATGCAATACTAATATAAATGATAATAATATAATACTAATTTATTAATACTAATACTAATATCATACTATTAAATTATAAAAAATGAAATCTAAAACTAAAATTAAAAACTAAAATCAAAATTGAAAATAACATTCAAATAAAAATGTTGAAAATTGAAAATGTTAAAATTTAAAATGAAAAGAAAAACTTGGGTGGGAGAAAATTAAATATTCGATCTATAATCGGATATCTGATTTTGTATCGGATACTCGATTAGACTTGTGCATCGTAATTTGCTTTGGCCATGTGTACTGACACTCAGGCCTACTAAAACATCAACACACTTTTTAGTCTATTTTTGGACGGGTGAAAAGGAGAATTTTTTCACATCGCCACCTTTTGGCATACCATGATCTTGCACATACCCAAAAGTTAATGAAATCTATTTCTAAATAAAAAACATAATATTATAAAAATATGGATTTTTTTTTTTAAAAAAAAAAAGTAATGTGAACATGATTTTAAGTATTTTTAATAATTACTCAGGGTAAAAGTACAAACCTTTGTCACACTTTTTTATAGGAAAAGGTCAACAAAACACAAACTGTTCAACTTTAACAACACAAAAGTCATATTTGTGTTTAGAATTTGAAGATGATGTAAACTGCTGAAATGTGTTGAACTAGTTGAAATTTATGTCTATAATTTGTTTTTAAAAAATTGAACAAGAATTGATGCAATTTTTTAATTTTTGAAGTCCATTTTTTAATTGTTGAAAATTTGGGGTTTAGTTCTCGCCAAAAAAGTACATACAAATAATAATCTTTTCCTCTGATTTAAAAATATGTTATAGATGACATGTATAGCTAGTGTGTAAAAAAGAAAGATTGGTTTCCGATGTATATTTTTTCCGTTATGACTGCTTAAAGTCAAACTTATCCAAAATTGATAGCTTTTGTTTCTCACCAAATTTTCCCTATCAAATCTGCATCTTTCAGAAAACAAATACATATTCTTGAAAAGGACTCTCTCTTCTAGTGTTAAATATAAATTTAATTTTTTTTTGGTGTGATTTATTGCTTTTTTTTTGTTTTTTTGAAGCAGCTTCTTCTCGAATGTTAAAATACCTACTTAAAGTGTTTTAAAATTATAATATATTATCTCTAATCAAAATTATAAACTTATATGATGATAATCTTGACTCCGAGCTCTACAAAAGGGTATTTTTATTTTTTGAATAAAGTTGAGTTTTGATGGAGAAAGATGTTGCAAAACTGAGAAGTTTTGAAAATTTAAATAATTTTTGCTTGTTTGGCTGCCACATGGGATGACACATAGGTAGTTTTGACTACACCTAGTTCGACCTGACCTGGTTCGGCCAAAACTACAACTGACCAAACACGGTCACCTTAGTGACCTAGCCCTTAAACCTCATATAAAAGCCAAATTTTGTGAATTAAAAAATCTAAAACAAATTGTTTCATACTTGCGAAATAATAAGTGATTTTTTAAATAAAATCATTTATTGGAAATTTATTTTTTTATTTTTTTTGCATTCGAAAGACAATTATGAAGGACAATCATCAAGAAGGTATATTTTTTCTTGCAATATATTTTTATATTTTATTTTTGCTTTGTTTTGTTTTATTTTTTATTTTTTAATTAAAAATTATTTTATTTATTTTTTTTAAATTAAAGCATTATTTTATTGAGTTTTTTTTTGACAAAAATGGACAAAGCCTTTAAATTTTATTAATATTTAACTACTTCAGTGATGCTCGAGGAGGAAAGTAGTAAGAAAACCTCCCTTCTCAGCCAAAAATATACAAGAAGTTACAAAATATGGAGAGGATTACATACAAATGCCACATCACCAAAAGAACCTAACAACAACAGCTAAGTGGCATACAATCGATGGTGGAAGAAGGAAACTAACTATAAACCCCAAGCCAAAAGGAGGATAAAAAAATTGACAGACTTCAAAAACCAACCGAAGAAAACCATCACCGAAGGACCCTACCATAGCAATGGCACCTGCAACAACAAGAATGAGAAGTAGAGGCCATGTCCTCGGAAGAAACTGACGGGTCCTCAAGGGAAACATGGCTGGGAGAAGACGACTCCATGATCCCATCATTGTGAACATATGCCAAAATTACCTCCACACTGTCAAAAATGTTGAGAGCATGCACTCGAACAGAGACTAGATGAAATCAACGAAAGTGGACATGGAAGTTCTAAAACCTACCTTATCCCTGCGAGAAATGCCGAGCTTGAAGGCATCAAATAATTTAACATATTCCACATCCTTGTCCAAACATGTCAGGGAGAAAATGCAGCCCACCCAAGCTTGCGAGGCCCTGAGATTGTACTGGGTGAGAACATTATGGATACTCTCTGCCAAAGCAAAGTATTCTCTGGTGAATTTAGCCACAACACCCATGAACTGAACATAATCTTGCATTAAATCATAAAAGTTTGATAAAAACACCGAAAGAACCTGAGAGTGGAAGAGACATCTTGACAAGGAAGGAAGCAACACATAATCCCCTATAATCTGATGCACGGCCTCACCCACTTCCATTGGCATGGGCTTGAATACCACCCGCAAGTGGCGTAGGAGATACTCACCAGAAATTAGGCACTCCCAGTGCTGAATATGCATACTAATTTGGAGATTCAGGGCCCTATATTCCATACTTGACCCACTCTGCATAGACCAAACCAGAGAGGATATCCAAGAAGAACAACAAAAAAAAAAGATGATAGAGACCAAGAAGGGGACCTGTTTAAATCATGAGGAGAAAGGAGGGTGACGACATTCCACACAAGTTTGTTGTGTGGGAAGATACCCAATCTATCCTTGGTAGCTTGATAACCAAGTGAGCAATTCCTCATAAATATTTGCATAAACTAAGAAGGATGAAAGTATCGGTACTGAGAATGAAAAATCCCAAAAAAAAGCCTCCACGCGCGAAGTGAGTCCATGCAAACCACCCTAGCCACCGAAATATTATAAATCCACCTCAGCAAAAATGATCCACCTCAGCCAAAAGGTCAAGAGATGATGCATTTCAAAACTTTAGACATGGTGATTAGATAAGAGGGATGGATAACTCCTTATCAACCTAGGCAAGGCCTTGTGATTGGATTAGAGATGAAATAAGACAATTGTTTTGCCAGTGAACTGTCCCTGATTGGAGATTTGCCCCTTTATTTTCCAACCAATCAGCTAACCCATTTGCTTCCCTATAATAATGCAAAGTTTTGAATTCTTCAAAGAGGGGGAGAAGATCCCAAACCTCTTTAAGGATGTAATGGATCTCCCAACTAGAAGCTTTCCTATCGATGAGAGCAGAAATGATGATTTAGAAATTGCCCTCGATATGAATTTTCTTAAACCCCCTATATTTCACCAAGAGAACTCCCATGATTAGAGCCCTAACCTTAGCTATGTTATTAGATCCATATCCTAGAGCACACTGCTTGTAGAACAGAAGAGTTTGAGTCCCTAAGGACACATCCAGCCCCATATATTCTTGGGTTACCTCTAGACGCACCATCAAAGTTGAGCTTAACAAAGGGCTCATTAGGAGGATCCCATTTGACATCTTTCCTTTTCTCCTTATTTGATTTTTTACCAATGAGAACCCCTTTAAAGGGGATAAGAATGAGGGGCCATGAGTTCATAATCTTCGAATCCCATGAGGTGAAAAGTGAGGATAGGGACTTCGATCTCATAGTGAAAGCATTCATCATTTTTGAGATTGATTTTTCGACAGCCACACACACTTGGTCCACTAAGATCTTTTCCTTCCTAAAGATTCTTTTATTCCTCTCCCACCATATGGACTAGGTGACAGCTGTCGGAGCTGCTCTCCAAATTTATGCAAAGAAAGAGTATGATTTAGGGAGAGGCCATTACACTAGTAGGTCTATTAATCTTGCCCGTAGAGGGCCATACCAACCCAATTTATCCATAGCCCAATACCAAATATCTTAAGAAAAGGGGCATGTCACTAGGAGATTATTTGAATCTTCTAGTTGAGAATTACACAGGACACAATGGAAGTTGTCTGTAATATCAATTCTGAAAAGGCGGTCACTTGTGAGGATTCGATTGAGGATTGTCAGCCATAAGAAAGAGCCAGCCTTAGGTAAAACTGTTGTGTGCCAGCAAAAACCAAAGAGGTGCTTGCTAGGGGACTGATGCTTGTTGGTCAATTGAAGGTATCCTAACTTGACTGAATATCTTCCATCCGAAGCAACCGACCAGATTAGTCTGTCCTTATTGAGATTAAGATGGAGTGGTCTCTATTGGAAGATATCTTGAAGAGCCTCAAATTGATCCTGAGGGAGACCTAGAAGAGAGATGTCTTTCCAATCCGATCTAAGACCATCACCTGTCAAGGATAAACCAATATAGTCTTTCACCTTGAGCCCCTACCTCAATTGCAGAGCTTGAATAGTTGAGGGTGAGATGGATGAAGAGGAAGAGATGGGTGGAAGACCGTTCCATGAATCCTCCCAAAAAATGGCATGATCTTCTAAGTTCACAACCCATGACAAGTGTAGGAGAATGATTTCCCACCATTTGATAATAAAGTTCCACATTATAGAGCCTAAAGGAGGATCCATGATGATGAAAATCTAGATAGGGTCATCACTATCTAGATATTTCATCCTAATGATTCTAGCCCAAAGTGAAGTCGGGTTCTCACATAACTTCCAAGATAATTTAGCCCCTAGACTGATATTTCTTTCATATAAACTATGAAGACCTACACCCCCACAATCTTTAGGGAGGGCCATCTTATCCCAGGCCACAAGGGGGATCTTAGGAGAATCATCCACGTTTCCCTTCCAAATGAAATCTTTGATACTCTTCCTAATCTTTTCCATAACCAACCTAGGGGCCAGGAGGACTAACATGATGTAGTTTGGGATAGAAGAGAGAACTTATTTGACAAGAAGAATCCTGCCCGCAAACGATAACCATCTTTCCTTCCATGATGCAATCCTATCTATAATTGATTGAGTAATCTTATCCCAAAAGGAGGCTTTGCATGAGCCTTGAAAAAAGGGATACCCAGGTAAGTACTTGGGGTTTGGGCAATTCTAAAGCCCCACAGATCCCTGATTTTTGATTGGGTACTACTAGGGATGTTAAAGAAGAATACCTTAGACTTAGAAATGCTAACCTTTTTGTCTCGATAAAGAGCAATATTCCTCCAAAGTTTCCTTAATGACTTTATCTTCTAAAACTGATCCAAAACCAAATAGCAGGGAATCATCTACAAACAAGGTGTGTGTGACTAAAATTTGAGATTGATGAAGGGAAATGCCACCCCATGAGCCTTTGGTATTTTTAAAAGAAATCAGTCTACTCAAACCTTCTGCCATGATGATGAATAACAAAGGGGACAGTGAACCCCCCTCTCTAACACCTTGAGAAGCTGAGAAAAAACCACAGGGGAACCCATTAACAAGGACAAATAATTTGGCCCCCTTGACACAAGCTAAAATCCATTTGATCCATTTTTGGTTGAAGCCCATCTTTTTCATAATCAACTTTAGGAAAGACCAATTAACTCTGACATATGCTTTCATCATGTCCAAATTGAGGACCATCGAATGAAGCCCTTGAGATTTGATTGAATGAAGAACCTTATGGGTAATCAAATCCCCTTCAACAGTATCCTTACCCAGGATGAAACCTCCCTGTTGATCTAAGATAATCTTGGGGATAATTTTCCAAAGCCTTAAGGAAATTGATTTTGTAATGATCTTGTAAATGGTGTTACATAACGAGATAGGCCCGAAGTCAACAAATGAAAAGGAGCTAGGGAACTTGGGGATGAGGGTGAGGAATGTGTTTTTAAAAGGTTTGAACATGTATGCATGAATTCTAGATTCTTCCACAACTTCAAGAATATCCTGACCCATGAAGTCCCAACATTTTTGGAAAAATAGGGGGGTGAGGTCATCTGGACCAGGAGCCTTGTCAACTTCCATGGTGAATAAAGAGGCTTTGACTTCTTCCAAAGTAAAAGGCTGTAGTAACCGGGCATTTTCCTCCTTAGAGACCAAAGTGGGAATGAAATGAAGAGGATCAGAGTGAGAAGATGTAGCATTCGAAACCGAAGGGTTAGACAAGAGGTCTTGAAAGAACCAAACAGTATCTTCTTGAATATCTTTTTCTGAGTTAAGGATAGAACCATTAGCATCTTTAATCTAAAAAATGGTAATTTTCTGCCTCCTAAGTTTAGCTGAGGCATGGAAAAGAAATTTATTCCTGTCTCCTTCTCGGAGCCATAACTCTCTAGATTGCTACCTCCAATACATTTCTTCCCGCAGTAAAACTTCCTCAAGTCTATATTTTAAATCTTTCTGAATCTTAAAGACTTGTTTTGAAAGCCCATGACGAAGAATATGATCATTCCAACTCTCCAATTAGATTTGGATTTGGGCCTTTTCTGCAAAAATGTTACCAAAACAAAGTTGATTCCACTCCTTAATCTTAGCTTTCAAGAATGACAGTTTCTTAAATAATTGGAACATTTTGTACCCATCCTAAGGGGGACATTGGGACCACCATTGGTGGAGCAAGGATAGGAAGTTCTTGTCTCGAAACCACATGCGCTCAATTTTGAAATATGGTTTAGATTTAAAGTTGTTTGATTACAAAATAATCTCTAGGCTAATAGCAAAGTGGTTAGAGCCTACTAAATGAAGAATGGATGAAATGCAACAGCCATGAAAAAGGATCCAAGGAGAGTTAAGGAGGAATTTTTCCAATCTAACTCCAACAAAACAATATCCTTTCCTTCTATTAGACCATGTTATTTTCCCGTTGTGTGGGATACAATCATATAGGGCTTGACCTTCCATAAAAATTTTGAAATCTTGAGTCACTTTAAAAGAGGGGTTTGTTCCTCCCACTTTATCCATATCTCCCAAGGTTGCATTAAAATCCCCTCCAAGAATGAGCTTGGAATCCCTGAGATTAGAGATAACTTGGGATAAATTATCCCATAATCTTTGTTTACTGGAAACTGAGACTGGACCATAAACATTAGGCAAAAATAAGGAAATTGCAAAAACTAAAAATTCAGCCAATAACCAATTTTCATTTGACAAAACTAGCTCCATTTTACATTTTTAAGGCTTCCATAGGATGGCCAGACCTCCCGAAGCTCCAATAGAAGGGACATGAAGGAAAGCCCATCCCTTCCAAGATCCAAAGAGGCTTTCCCCTTTCTCCTGAGACATTTTTGTTTCTTGAATTAGAATGATGTCTTCTCGACTTACCAAAATCTAATCCTTGATAATTTGAGCCTTGTTAGAGGCATTTAGGCCTCTAACATTCCAAGATATAATCCTCATTGGTGATTTGGAGAGCCTACTACCCTCCTCCCCTACTTCATTTTTTTGGCTATTGAAGCTATAGACTCCTCCTTAGACTTCCTAGGAAGCTTGGAAAAAGGAATGACTGATTGAGCCCCTACAGTAATCTCCTCCTCAATTTTCTTCCCTTTCGTAGGGCAACCCTTGGGTTTTCTGGAGGATAAAAATACTTTGATTTTGGAAGAATTTGCTCCAGTTTGTAAAATTGCACAAGCAGATTGGGAAGGAGAGAACTCCCCTATAGGGCCCATGAAATATAACCCACCATGGTTCTAGGAGTGGGGATATCTCATTCCACATCCCCATCAAATTTCTTATTTACCACACCTAACACCAAAGTGTCAACCAACCCATCTAGATCAGTTTCTGGAATGCCTCTTGTCAAAAGGTTGTCCAAACCCAACATAAGGTGGCCAGGACTAAGCGTGTTGTGAGCGTTAGGGGCCAATGAGGAAGAGTTGAGCTCCTAAAGAAAAGTGTTATGGAGATTTTTTCTGATATATTGGAGAGAGGAGACCCCTTCCAATGCATTTGAAGGAAAAGGGGCATGATCTACGGGCCAGTCAGGTTCATAATTCAAATGAAGACCAAATATTTCCTTATTCTACAGTGAGATGGCAGGGTCAACCGGGGAAGCTTCTAATCTAGGATAAGCTAAAGGGGATTTTTGTGCTTCTATCGAGTTAGCATTTTGATCACTCAGGACCCTAGATCCTGAACCTTGTATGAGATAATTCATTGTTGGAGATTTGTAGACATCTAGCTGTGAGATATGGTCAACTGAAAAATTGAGACCCAAGCCCTGAATGGGAGTATCTGCCAAAGGGGAATTTATGGCTTCTTGATGTGGGGTAGGAAAATTGTGCTCCCTGAGACTTGTATCCTACTTCAAACTATCAAAAACCCCAACTTGCGTGGAATCCAATTGACAACCCTTGGGAGGAGGATGGGAAGGCGACTGATTTGAGACCAATTGGGTACAAGTTTTCAGTGGGGGATTAGGATCTCACCCCAAAAATCCTTCTCGAGAGGAAAGAGATTTGGGAATGTGTAGAGATTACATAAAAAATCCTATTCCCTTGGGGGAAAAAGGATTGAGGGTGCCTTGGGAGTCTTGATGGTAAAAATTTACCCCAGCAAACAGTCTGTTTTGATCCAAAAACTAGAAATGTGGAGAGAGGTAATATCCTTGCACACCTCAACGCATGTGGGGGACACCCTCCAAAAAAGAGACATAAGGTGTCCAAGAGAATCCATCCTGATTAAAATGCATTGAGAGCCGTCCAAAGAAATGGGTTGTTCATGGGAACCGAAAGTAGATTCCAAACACATACTTGAAGGCCAAATCTTGGAAGAGTCCCGAAGAAGATAGACCCTACGGGAAAGTTTGCAATCATCCAAAGAAGACTAGTCATGGCACAGAAAAATGCCCAATTTGTTCGCCATTGCTTCCAAGATATCTGACTGCCTATATTACAATGGTAAAGCTAGGAAGGAAATCTAGAATGGGAAAAATCTGGAATGACACTTATCCGAACAGAATTTTGGATACCAAATATGCGTATGCATACCCCAACCCTTAAAAAACCATCCTTTGCAATGGTGAATCTTATCTCTACTGGTTTTGTCAGAGAAAATATCTATGAAGAATCCATGACCATTATCAATTAGGAAAATTTTCTACAAGCCAACCCAATTTTTAAAAGCCCAAAATGATAACTCATCATTAGCAGGGATGAAGTTATAGATTTTACCAATTAAATCCTGAGCTCTCAGATCCAACACTTCTTGGGAAGTCATTGTGGCTGAAATGAAGAGTCGATAAGAGTCCTGCGAAGTAGCCTGATAATGACCTCGAAGGGATTCCAGCTGGTTTGGAATCTTGGGTTTAGATTTGGGAGGTGGATTGAAGGGAGTTCCTCCTGAAGTAGAGAAGTATTCACCATGAATTTTTAGTTGAGGGCCCTGCCCCTAAGGATCCTTAAGGAGGGTAGAGTTGTTCCCCAAGCGAGAGGGTGCGATAGGGCCACATATATCAAAAATAACTTTCTTCTCTGGAAACCTCCTATGCCTACCATGAACATGACATGACTTCCAGTTGTTTTGTCTTTGACAGTGCGACATAGTGAGAAGATGGGCGTTCAGGAAGGGCTTGGCACCATTCGTGCATGCTTTGTCAATCCATTTCCCTGAGTGGGAAAACCACTGAGGATTGTTATTTGAGATAGCGGGGCGGGATTCGTCCACCCATCATCCTAAGCGAAACACCCACCGAGGGGCATGGGCTCCCAAGGAACCTAGCTGGTTTGAAACCTTGTTCCGAATTTCCTGAATGGGGAAAAATCTATCTACTTCATCTCCCCATTTCTCCCTCTGCGAAGGGATCCTGCTTGCAAGCTTAGGATCTCTGGTTCCTATTGCGAGTTTTTGTTGCGTCGTAGACATCAGAGCCAGAACCCTAGCTGGAGCTCCTCTCACATGAGCCATACCAAAATAATATCCCAAGTAATAAGTTTGTTCATAAATTTTTTGACCCTTGGTTGTAAGAACTATAGGCAAGAAGCCCCACTATTTCACCAAGGGTCAAAGTAAGAAACTCTCAATTAAGAACCACAATAGAGAGTGACCCTTGTTAAGAAATGTAGCTTCATTCAGATAAAATCATTATTATTGAATTATCAAGTACACATCGATATATATATATATATATATATATATATATATATATATATATATATATATATATATATATATATAATAATAATATGTATTATAATATATATATCCATATAATTTATATAAGTGGATTATTGTCATATTGTGATATATACATATAATTAATATTATGAGAATATTAATAAACATCATTTATTATTATTAATATAAGTTGATATTTATTATTATTATGAGACATATAATAATAATTATATATATTAATAATAATTACTATTTAAATAATTAATAAAGATTAATGAATAGACATGTCCCTTTAAAGGACATGTCTCTTCGTGTCATTGTCTTGTATAAGTACAAAGAGATTGATGCATTTGGAAAACATAAACAATATGATAAATGCCAATACATTTGCAATCAATCAAAGAAACTTAACAACCCTGTGGGGACTTGAACCTTGGTTGCATGCCCTACAGGAAAGAAGCCCCACCATTTCACCAAAGGGACAAGCCCCCCCCAAAAAATTGACCCTTGGTTGTAAGCACTATAGGCAAGAAGCCCCACTATTTCACCAAGGGTCAAAGTAAGCAACTCTCAATTAAGAACCACAGTAGAGAGCGACCCTATGGGGACTTGAACCTTGATTGTGGGCCCTATAGATAAGAAGCCCCACCATTTCACCAAAGGGACAAGCCCTATTTTATTTAGTTTTTTAAATTAAAGCATTATTTTATTTTATTTTTTAACTTAGAGCATTATTTTATTTGATTTATTAATTAAAAAAATTGTTCAATTAGTACTTGATTTATGAACTTATAAATATTGTTTATAGTTTTTTATTAAGTATATGGTTTTTTGTATGTAGGTGAATTGAAGCTTTCAATTCAATGGGGAATAAAAAGAACATAAAAAGAAAATATGATCGAATAAGAGATGACAAAATAAAAGGTCATACAAAACGTAATGAAGATCAACATGTTGAAGTTCAGGAAGAACCTATTGATATTCAAGAAGATGCAATTCAAGTAAGAGAACAAATTGGTAGTTTTCAACGTGGAAACATATCAATTGACATGGGAAATTTGATGGAGATGAATAAGGACACACTTTTTAGTCAAGTTTCATTTGAACACATGGTATCTAAAAGCACAATTAAATTGCATTGTAAAAAAAATTGGGATGAATATTTTGAAAATAAAAGAATGTTTGGAAGAGCACAATTATTTGCAAGGTTATTCAGGAAAAGAGAGCTAACTCTTGTTTTAGAGTCATTGGGTGTTAATAACAGGAAAAGCTCTACGGATAATGTTATTCGAACAATAGTTAATTTTTTTAAAGATGCATTGAGAAATAATAAGAACACAACTCGAGGAGTCGATTTAAGTGTTACACATAGAGCATTGATAACTACAATGTCCAGTAGGAATTTGACATAGAGAAAATAATTTTGTGCAATTTCTAATTTAATGCATGTATCTAGAAGAACTGTTCAAAGATATATCAGGAGGAGAAATATGTTAGATGAAAACATTGACAAGAATTGTGTAAATATTTCTATACTTCCTCAAAAAGATAGAATTTATGAAGATGTAAAAAGATAGGTTATTGAATATTGGACTACTTGCTCCTGTGTTTCTTCCAATAGAAGGGATACTAGTATATAGATGAAAGATGAAGAGATAGGTATGAAATATGAACATCAAAAACATTTTATAGATATAACATAAACTGAACTATTTCAAGCATTCAAGAAAGAGTTTTTAGATGTGAAAATATGCCAAAGAGTGTTTCTGAGGTTGTGTGCTTGCTTTGTCCACATAAATAAGGTACATAAAATTTGTTGCTGTTGAAATTATGTTAAATTTCATCTATACTTCCAATCATATAAAAAAAGCTATGATAGTACTTAATCTAGATATGGTTATCCATGGAAGTATGACACAATTTGTGAAGTCTATTTTATGTGATAAATCAGAAGATTCAAATGAGTTCAAACTATAATGTATAAAAAATACATGCAATGATTGTGGAGATTTGCATGAATTTCCACTGCAAATTGAGAATATTGATATTTCAACACCAGTTTTGGGTAAGAGATTTTAATATGAGACATATCGAACTAAGACATGAGATTAATCCAAAAAAGTTGCATTGAAGGAGAGTGAATGACCAGGTTTCATACTGTGATACATCCACATATCCAAAATTGTCATGGTGCACGATGGCAAGCTAAACGGTTTCATGATTCCAAAAATCATTTTCCACCTAGTTGTATTATTTTAATTATAGATTTATCCGAGAACTATACATTTTCTCCTCAATTGGAGCTTCAAGGTCAATATTATCATTCTGAACAAGTCACGATATTTGTGCAAGTGATCTATAGACACACACAATTTTATTTGGATAGGATATAAAGTATTGATCAAAATGAATGCATTATCTCAAGGAGGTTAATTTATATATCAACGATGATAGAGTTCATGATAGGAGCTATGTGTCTCATTGTTTTGCAATATTTTTTTAAGATCTTGCAAATCGTGGGATAAAGGCTTCACAACATTGGATTTGGTCTGATGGTTCTATAGGTAAGTACACATGTATTTTAATTCATTTTCATTCTTATATTTAAGTTATTAAATTTACATTCTTATCTTTAAAGATTTTAATTGAACAATTTAATAAATGTTATATTTAATGATCTTACATATATGTATGTGTACAACTTTATTGAGCATGACAATTTAAATCTGCAAAAGCCTTTAATTGGCTAGCGATGCAACATGCTAGACACAGTGTTAAGTTTCTATGGAACTTCTTTGAAAGTAGACATGGAAAAGGGGAGCATGATGGAGTAGGAGCATGTGTAAACTGTGCACTTCACCAACATGAACTTGCAAGTACACAAATGGTGTTCAAGTAATTTATAATGTCTTGAAAGAAGCTTCTAGATCCATTTTCTTTAAACTAATTTAGTTCATAAATTTACATACAGGTAACATGATAGAGAATGAGAAGAAAATTGTTGAGTGGTTCCAAGGTCATTTTTCTAGTTGAGACACCCAATACAACAAACGCTATTTTTGGGAAGTGAAAGGTAAAATTTATTTTGTTCAAATTCTTATTTATAAAATTTTCAATCATGTTCTTTTCACTTTTATCATGTAAATTTTGATCTAAAAATGTGCAAATTTCATTTCATATTTGTAACAGATATAGATTGATCCAATCCTTATAGTTGTCAAAGAATTGGTGGTATCAGAAGTTTACGTCAAGTGATGACTACAGAACAACACATGCCTCCATTGATTCAAGTAAAAGAAAAATCATGCTTTTGTGTTGACTGTGTTGAGGACAATCTAATGAGTCAATGTGAGAATATTGAAAATGGATATGTTTCATGATGGGATATGAAGGAGTTGATCAATACCTCCTTATGAAGATGATGACATTGAAATAAACATTCATGATCCTATATATTCGACTGATTTTGAACATGTTTATTATTTAGTTGTTACACGTGTGTGCACATACATATTTTTTTATTAATTTTAATTTATCACAAGTGCTGATCAAATATTTTATATCTTTTTTTTTTAAATTTTTAAATTGCATGGACATTTGTACATAGGTGATATTTTTGTTGTGGTTGCGGATCTTGACATTGCAAAAAGTGTAGATTATTATCTATTAAGATACATGAAAGAAAAATAAAAGTTTCCAAAAGTAATTGTAGATGATGATGGACAATCATATCCAAATGGTTCAGTTGTCATTGAAGGCACATATTATTAGCAAACGAAGATAGAAAAAAATGTGGTCAGTTTATTTAATACATGCTTGGACAAAAAGTTTTACATTATAGTCACTTGGTTATAGCAAAAAAGTTGTAATTTGACACATTGCCGAAAAGAGGACGTGGCAACCAAAAGTGGCAGTTTCCTATTGAAGAGCATGAAATGTTTTTGGAGATAATAAAAGATAGAGAGGATCCAGACTATATTTATCAAGAGCTCTAGGCTAAACATGCTTTTTATAGCTTTAGTACTTTCACATTTGAACTTGTATTTTTTGTAGCTTAAAAATCATAAATGATGTAATGGATATTGGATATGCTTTGCTATATAACTATGCACGTTTGGCTCAATTATGCATGCTTGGACAATAATACTTCAATATATAATTATGCATGTTTGGTTTGAAATGCTTTTATGTTTGTTGTTATGTATGCTTTCATGATTCAATAGTATGTTCTTATGAAATTTATATATGTTCTTATGTCTTTTGTTATGTACATGTTTTTATGTATGTCCCCTTAAGACATCCCCTTAAGACATTGCTTATATTAATTATAACATTAGCTAGATTTCTTACTAGTTAGATTAAGTTTATGATAAATTAGTGAGAATAAAATGATTTTATGCATGTTTTTATGTATGTAAATAATGTATGCTTTCATGGTTCAATAGTATGTTCAATATGTAATTTTTATATATTCTTGTGTGCAAAGAGAACCTAACCTATTTGGAACAGGCGTAGACATTCAAACATTAGTTATCCAAAGCCTAACAACATGTTCCTAACATATAGAAAATAATTATTCCCAAGGACATTAAGATAGAGCTGAAACAGGAGCACCCTATCACCGTTTGATTTTCTCTCACTTTAGGGATGTGGGTGTGCTCTTGAATCACTTGGAGAAATTCCCTAATGATGATTAGGAAGGATTAGGATGCATTAGGGACCATAAGAACCCCATAGTGGCATAGAATCAGGTATATTTCACCTGATTTTCCCCTAAGGCCTTAAGGATCCTAATGAGTATGAAAACTTGATTAAGCTACAAATGACTAATCTAGAGTTGATTTTAGGCCAAATGAAACATGATATGATGATATGAAAATCATAAAGATGAAAGAAACTAAGTTAATCCATGTTTCTAAGCTATGATGTGTGTTAAGAAAGCTTGGAAAATGAGCTAAACTAGCATATATGATAAAAGCTTAAGATCTAGGAACAATCTAACATTATACCACTACTCAATGTAAAAGATGTGAATTGGTGTTTTGCTCTTAGGAAGTGAGGGTATTTATAAGATTTGAGGAAGGGATTGGCTTAGGAAGAGTTAGGGTCAAAGGTAAGGTTTGGGGTAGAGTTTGAGGTAAGGTTTGGGGTATGGTAAGGTTTAACCTTGGGTTAAGGTTGCTCACACGTGTGAGCAACACTAGGGAAGTGTGCAAGGGGAAAAAGGGTGGAAGAAGAGACATCGGTCTCTTTATGAGGCTGTAAGAAGCCTTAAAGAGTGTGTAAGGGGCTATTAATGAGTCTATAAGGCTCATTAATGGAGGGGTTTGACCAAAAGTCAAGGAAACTTGGATTAGGCTAAGAAATGTAGGAAACACCTCCTAAATAGGTTTAGGAAAGGTTTAGGAAAGTTTAGGAAAGATTGGAAACATTTAGGAATGTCTAGAAGATTCTAGGGTTTTGGGGGATTAAATAAATATAAAGTTTATTTAAAGCTTGTGACAATATTTATCAATTAATGATTAATAAATAGGAGGAAAATCACCTAAATTTGATTTGAATGATTTGGGGAGGGATTCTATAATTAAATGTGTCTAATTAAAATAGGAGGAATTAATGGCATAAAAATAAATTAATTAATTAAATAATTAATTAATTAACAAATGATGATGTCATTAGGGGTTTTTGGAAAATAATTTTTTTATTTACCAATGGATTTTTAGGTGTCTACAATTCTTATATATGCTTTGATGGTTCAATTAAATGTACATTCTTTGATGTATGCTTTAATGGTTCAATTATGCATGCCTGGTTCAATTATGTGTGCTTTGATGTACATGGTTTTATATAATTATACATGTTTGGTTTGAAATTCTATTATTCATGTGTTGTTACGTATGCTTTGATGACTCAATATTATGTTCTTATAAAATTTGTATATGTTAGATTATGTACATTCTTTTATGTCTTTTGTTAAATTTGTACATGATTTTAAATGTATGTCCCCTTAAGACATCATCTTAAGGCATTAGTTAGATTAATTGGATATGTGTTCTCTTCCCCCCTCTCAATTTAATTATTTCTATAATTCTCTCTTTCCCTTTAAATTCATCTCTCTCTCTCTCTCTCACACACACACACACACACACACACACACACTTTATGATTCTAATGTTTCTTACTGGGTTATAATGGTTTGTAAAGGGTCCTGATACCCCTTACGACCCATCACAACCCATTATGACTCCTTTAGACACATTAGAACCATAAAGTGTTCCCTAATGGGTTGTAATATGTTCTAAGGGGTCCTATGACCCCTTAACACACTCTTTATAGTTCTAATGTGTCTAAGTGGGTCATAATGGTTTGTAATGTGTCAAAAGGGGTTATAATGGGTTGTAATGGGTCTTAATGGGTCATAATGGGTCTAAGGAGCCCTTATGACCCATTATACACTTTATTGTTCTAATGTGTATTAATGGGTCATAATGAATTGTACAGGGTCTGAACGGGTCCTAAGACCCCTTATGACCCATTATGACCCATTAAAACCCCTTACAACCCCTTACGACCCATTATGACCCATTAAGACACATTAGAACCATAAAGTGAGTCTTAAGGGGACCAATGCTGAATTCACAAAAAGAATGATAGACCATTTTGATAGAAGAGATCCAGAACTAAGTTTCAAAGAGTTGGCTCATTTAAATCAATCCGACACAGTCGAAAGTTACATAACATAATTTCAAAGAATGTATGTTCTGGTAATAGATATTTCAAAAAGATGATTGGTGGTAATGTTTATGGATGAGTTAGTGGAACCTTTGAAATGCTGAGTGAAGGGATTCAACTCCATCACACTCATGGAGATAATTAAGAAGGCACGTGACATGGTGACATCCTCTTCCTCATCCACCAAATATTACTCACAATTCAAACCACCTCTTTCTCAAAGGGAAAAAGATAGAAGACCCCACCTAAGAAACCTCGTTGGATGAGGAAAGTTGACATGAGCTCAAAAGGAAGAAGTTATGTTTCAACTTTAAGGAGCCATGGATACTGAGACAACGATGCCTTGGAAAATGACAAATCCATTACATCAAGGTATTTTTTGACGGAGAGGAGCAGGCACATGAGGCCGAAGGGGATGAACAACAAGCTTCTTGGTAGGTAAACATCAATCATACAAAAAGGATTTCCACACACTTGAAGGGAGGAGGCGCCATTGCGGCTCTGGCAGTGACTCCAAGGTGTATTGTATTTGGAGTCTGGGGTACCCTCCAGGGGCAATGGGTTGTGGTCATGCTTGATAGCGGAGCCACACTCAAATTCATTAACTCATCGCTAGTCAACCGACATAGTTTGCGTACAAAGGCACACCAAGGATTTGATGTCAAGGTGGGGGGAGGAAACTTGTTGAGATGTACCCATCTAGTTCTACAACTAAGCATCACCATGGGAAACCACACAGTGACAAATGACTTCTTCGTGATCGATCTGGATGACATGGAAGTCATTTTGAACATTCAATGAATGGAAACATTGGACAAATAAACATAAAGTTTCAAACAGATGGAGTTCTCCTTCGAAGTGGATGAGAAGAAGGTTGTGCTAAGAGGGATTTTGAATGGAGGGCCAAATTAAATTTCAGCCCGATGGATGGAAGCAATCCTTAGACACGACGA
Organism: Chamaecyparis obtusa; assembly: GCA_027943335.1. Lineage (NCBI taxonomy): Eukaryota > Viridiplantae > Streptophyta > Pinopsida > Cupressales > Cupressaceae > Chamaecyparis > Chamaecyparis obtusa. The sequence continues at coordinate 540,369 of BSBK01008308.1, read as the reverse complement.
TGTGGTCTGGGTCGCACACTTTTTCATCTCACTAGAACCTCTACATGGACAAAGAGATTACTACTAGGATGAAGAGCTTCAAGCAATTTTGGGTAGACATCACTAGGTCTTTTCCAACATACCATCAGACATACCACCACACCATGGGTTCGAACACACCATTGAGATGGAGGCTAGCGCCAAACTTGGTATCACTATTCCATATGGCCACCCTAAGAGGTTTAAAGATGAGATTGAAAAGACAATACATGAACTTCTTGGCAAGGGTTGGATCAGGCCCAGCTCCAGTCCTTTTGCATCATCGGTAGTGTTGGTTAAAAAGAAGGACAAAATATTGTGTATGTGTGTGGACTACACGCTTGAACAAAAAGACCATCAAGAATAGGTATCCTATTTCCAGGATCGAAGAGTTGCTAAATGAGTTACATGATGCGGTCTATTTTTCCTAAATAGACCTTTGTTTGGGGTATCACCAAATCTGCATGATAGAATGGGATGTGGAGAAAACAAAATTTCATTGTCATTATGGGCATTATGAATTTATGGTCATGTCGTTCGGTTTGACCAATGCACTAGATACATTCCAATCTTCCATGAATCACATTTTTAACAAACATCTAAGAAAGTTCCTATTGGTATTCTTGGATGATATACTAATATACAACAAGACATGGGAGGAGAAATTAAGGCATTTGGAAGAAGTGATTGGGATTATGGGGTCACAACTGTTGTCACCAAAAGATCCAAATGTGAATTCAGGATGACAAAGATATTATATCTAGGGCATATTGTCAGTAGCTGAGGAGTTCAAGTACATCAAGAAAATATTTAGGCTATCTTGGATTGGACACCTCCTAAAACTCTCTTGGAACTACGTGGGTTCTTTGGGTTGTGTAGTTACTATAGATGGTTTGTAAAGGGATTCTCACAGCTCAGTGCGCCACTTACTGATCTGACAAAAAATGGGTCTTTCCAATGGAGTGAACAAACACAACAAATGTTTGAAAGGATCAAGGAGGCTATGAGTTATTTTCAAGTTCTTTCACTTCCAGATTTCACTCGACCTTTCATCTTGGAGTGCGACGTCTCTAGAGAGGGTATCGGGGTCATGCTAATGTAGGATCGCCACCCAATTTCTTTTGAAAGTCGGAAGCTCTTGGGGGACGAAAGGTTGTATTCCATATATGAAAAATAATTTCTCACCATCATGCATGCCTTGACAAAATTCTGGCAGTACCTCGTCGGAGCCAAGTTCATCGTCCATATAGATCACAACAGCCTCAGACATTTTCAGTCGGAACAAATAGAATTGAATGAACGATAATATAAATGGGTAATTAAAGTGCATTCTTTTGACTTTGACATTGAATATGTAAAAGGAAAAAATAATGTGGTGGCTGACACATTATCAAGAAGGTCGGCCATATGCTCCTTATCTCAAATTTTGATAGATTGGAGGGCACATTTGTTGGTCGAATATTCCAAGAAAACTTTCACATGCCAACTGCTGGATAAAGAAGTACAAGATGACAGGTATAAGGTGGTTGATGATATTATTTTATACAAAGGAAAAATTTATCTAGTACCTGAATCCAAATTGAAGGAGAACATATTTAAGGAGATGTAGGACTCACCATTAGTCGGGCATCAGGGGTACTTGAAGACCTACAGGAAGATCAGGGAAAGGTTTTCATGGAAGGGCTTAAAGAATGATATCTTACACTATGTCTAGGAATGTGCTACCTGTTAACAAAATAAATCCAAATACACTCTGCCAGTGGGTTTAATTCAACCATTACCGATTCCAGAGAAAAAGTGGGACAACATCTCAATGCATTTGATCTCTAGCCTTCCTAAGGCGGAAGGGAAAGACTGCATATTTATAGTTGTTGATAGATTAACCAAGTATGCACATTTATTTGTTGTTTCAACGAAGTATCAAGCCTCATAGGTGGCAGACTTATTCTTTCGGGAGGTGTTCCACCTGCACGGGCTCCCTTGAAACATAGTTAGTGACAGATATATCTGCATCCTCGATACTTTCTGGAAAGAATTGTTTCATCTAGCAGGGATGAAGTTGTCACCAAGCACTAGTTATCACCCACAGATTGGTAGACATACATATATTGTGAATAAATGGCTAGAAGGATATCTCAAAAACTATGTTTCCACACAAGAGAGAGCATGGGTCAAGTGGCTACATCTAGGGGAGTAATCTTACAATACCATCTATCACATGTTCATTGGGATGGAACCATTCAAAGTGTTGTACGAGTATGAATCCCCTTCATTCGTGGACTTGGATCTATGTGACAGTCGTGCACCAAAGGAAAAAGATTGGATATAGGAGGGAATAGATATTTTAAGGTCCCTCAAGGAAAATCTCCAATGAGCTCAGAATCAATAGAAAATGTATGCTAACAAGCATTAGATCGAGAGAAGTTTTGAAGTCGGGGATTTGGTGTACCTTCGACTTCAATTGTATAGGCAGTCCTCTCTGAAGGTTTCTGGAAAGGAGAAGCTAAGGCCATGTTTCTACATACCCTACTGTGTGACCAAGAGGGTGGGTGAGGTTTCATACGAATTAGATATACCTAAGGGAAGCCAAAACCATAATGTATTTCACATTTCTTGCCTGAAGAAATCTGCGGGCAAACACGTCATGGTCTCAACAGATTTGGCACCCCTCGATGATGGAGGGAAGTTAGTATTAGAACCAACGGAGATCTTCAACATTCTAGAGAAAAGATTGAGGACACGTATGGTCAAATAATTTCTTGTATGTTGAAAGGATCTACCGCTAGAAGATGTCACCTAGGAAGGCGAAGAGATTTTGGAACACCCTAGCTTGAAATTGCTTGAGGACAAGCAATTGTTGAGATGGGAGGATGGTAATTTCCCCATCATTAAATGAATAATAATAATTTTATTTGGGTCCCGATCGATTTATTTTATCTTGGGCCCATATTTTATTTTTGGTGTAGGTGTAGTTGTCGTTGGCTCTTTTTGTGCACCCTCGGAAGTTGTTTGATGGGTATTTCTGTCTGATGTGTAGGATGAAATTATTATGTGGAGTTTTGATATTTTATTTGTAATTACAAATTCCTATTGGGATTATGTTGGTTTCTATTTCAAAGGTGAAAGATCCTCCCTATTTGGTATTCACATTTTTTGTGGGATTCAACCCTCACCCTATTCTGCTTGTTCTACTGTATAGGGTCTGTAAAATCCAAAGTACTATTAGAAATATCAATAAAGTTTCCTTGAAAATATTTTCAGTTTGTATCTTGCATGCTCTGTATCACGTATTTCTCATATAGAAATTAGCAACATAACTGTGCACAAAGGGGGAAAAACACCAGTCACCATACAACCTTTTTGTCGTGTTACCCAGACACTATACAGTCTACCACCGTACGACCTTCTTAATCACTGTATAGCCTTCTTGATCACCATATGACTTTATTTTGTATGTCTTGATGTGTCCACCGTACGGTTTGTTCTATCCACTATATGACCTATTGAATCCACCGTACAGGCCTGCTGCTTCTGTACAACCTATTGTATCCACCGTATGGTCCAAACTAGGTTGTTGCGCAACTCCTACAACCCATACCAAAGATAGAGAGGGTGTTGGATATTGCTAATGAATTAGGGAGTTTTTTGGATACATTTAATATGTTTAATCACTATGTTGAGTGATTTTGGAATTACTGTTGTTGTCATTTGTGTTTTGTCACTGATGTCAACATATGTTTCCATGAGGAGAACTGGCTGGTTATTACAGTGTACAAAAACTATATAGATGATTCAGAACATGCAAAGTTGTGTGTACATGAAGGTGTTGTGATCTTATATCTAAGAGCGCATGATGTAATATTGCATATTGGCTGAGTTACAAAAGATTTAGTGAAGACTAGTTATTGGACTATGACAGTGGAAGTTGACAGAGTAAGTCTCTGAGTTTTTGGTATATCTTACAGGTGATGAGGATTCAATGTATGCGAGCTTAAGGGATGATAGATAGTGTACTAAAGATTATTCCTTGGTCTTAGCAAGGTACGAAAAGAAGGATGACGTCAGTTGTGGCGTGTATTTTGGAGAAGAACTATTTGGAAGCCAACTTTAGAGTTGTAGCGTGTATCATGGATGGCGAGCATAAATTATGAATGTCAATCCTTAATTATTAATTGTAATTATTGTATACTTGTTTTAGATACCGTGTGTATCTTAGCAAGGAGTTATGTAATTATTTGTATATTAGGAAAGCCTAATTGGCCGACCTGATCATTTATTTTGTAATAGGGTATATATGTAAGATCTTTTCTTTTGAAAAGATATGGTAGATTGTATGTGATGTAAAAGAAGATTGTGAAGGCTGCGAGCTTGTGTCTGCTGGATGTAGAACATAGGATAACTTATATACTTCATTGGAACTGATCAAGAAAAGAAATATTCTATCAGATAGTTCAAAGATTGTGTATTTCTTTACATACACTTGTGTTGCGAATAGTGAGTTCTGAAGGTGGACATAACCTTCTTTGGGTAGTGAGCCTACCTTTTTTCTTGACTCTTAACAGGGTCTGTCCTCTAACAAGGACTATGTACTATAATGTTTTAATCAGCTCCTAACATGACTAGATCTTCTAACAAGGATACTATACTCTCAGTACATCATCAGTGGGTGTTAATTCCCACTGAGGTTTTACCTTTAACAGGGTTTCCTCGACAAAAAATATTGTGTTATTGTGTTGGCATTCATTTTACTCATTTGATTTGATATTGCTGCTATTCAAAGTTTAAAGTTTAATAATCTGCCATACAACTGATTCACCCCCCCCTCTCAATTGTATTGTTGGACTGTTATTCCTAACAATTGGTATCAGAGCTACTGGTCCTTAGAGAGAAAGCTTAACAACTTGAGGTGATATTGGAGATGGCATTCTATAGGAAGGATAGTCCAAAATTTGATCCTGAAAACTTTGACAGTTGGAAGAACAAGATGCAAACTCATTTTCTATGTTTGGGCATCGACTACTAGATGATCAAAAAGAATGACAAAACCATGAAGGCTGAGGATAAATTGGATAATGCTACTCATGAAGAAAATAAGATATTTTCATATAACATGGTCGCAAGGGAAGCAATGATCAGCCCACTCTCTGAAGGAGAATTTACTAAGGTAAAAGATCTAGATTCTGCACATAATATTTGGACAAGATTAGAAGCACTATATGAATGAGACAAGTTTACCAAGCAAGTGAAGTTACAGAATTGGAAAACAAAGATGGAGAAGCTGAAAATCAAAGAAGATGAAAATATTAAGGCTTGTGTACAAAGAGTTACATAGGTTGTGATTGGAATCAAAAATTTTGGAGGCACTGATGAAGAGGAAGAAGTCATTGTGAAGATCCTTAGATCATTTGACACCTGTTTACAAAACCAAAATTCAGGCTATAAAAGAAATTATACCTTTGACTCCAAACTTTAGCAGAGAAATGTTGATTGAAAAGTTAACTACCTTTGAAGATACAGAAATGGGAGATTCTGTACCTAAAGTTGAAACATCATTTAAGGCATCTACACATAGAAAGATATTATCTACAATTTTGAGCACCAGCAGTGAGAACATAAAAAAAGATCTTGGTGAATATGTTGATGAATGTGAACAGATACAAGAAGAAGAAAGAAATCTAGATGAACTTGTTGCACTGATCGCTAGAAGAGAAAAGAGAGGTAAGGGTAAATTTGAAGGAAAGTTACCTTTGAAATATTTTTCATGCAATAAGATAGGTCACTTTGCATCTAGATTTCCTACAAGAGTTCCTAAGCACAAGCCTAAGTATTCAAAAGAAAAGGAATGTTATTATGCTAGTGAAGGTATCTCTAATGATGATGATTGTGATTATGAGGAGATTGGATTTATTTCTATTAAAGATGAAAAACTAGTACATGAATAAAAAACTTTAGTATCACATGTTGATAAGAAATCTGATTGGGTTATAGATAGTGGTTGCTCACATCATATGACTGGAGAAAAAAACAAATTTGTTAAACTAATGAAGTATGATGGTGGTGTTGTAAGATTCAGAGACAATGTTCCTAAACCTATCATAGGAGTAGGATCTATTTCTTTGGATAGAAGGACTAATATTGACAATGTATTGCTTGTTGATGGACTTAAACTAACTTGTTGAGTGTTGGGCAGTTGATGGATAAGGGATATTAATTAAACTTCATTGATGGGAAATGTTTTATTAGAGGTAAAACAAGAAACTTGATTACAACTGGTACTAAATCTAAAGGTAATGTATTTGAATTAAATACATATTAAGCTTCTTGTTTTGTTGCAAAGATAGATGATAGTTGGTTATGGCACATAAGATTTTTTCATGTCAATTTTGATAATATTGTGAAGGCAAGCTTGACTAATGTAGTGAGAGACCCATCGAAGATTGTAAAATCATCTAACACTATGTGTAGAGAATGTGTTATGGGAAAACAAACTAGAAGAAACTATAAAAGTAAATCATATATAGCAAAAGGAAAGTTGGATCTAGTACATACAGACCTATGTGAACCTACAAGGACAAGATCATACTATGGTGAAAGGTACTTTATACTTTTTGTGTATGAATTTTCTAGAATGATGTGGATCACTTAAAGGAAAAATCAGAAGCATTTGACAAATTCAAGATATTCAAAGCAAAAGTAGAGAATGAATCAGGCTTAAAGATAAAATGTCTGAGATCAGACAAAGGTGGAGAATTTACTTCAGATCTATTCAATTCATATTGCGAAGAGCATGGAATACAAAGGCAAACACATGCTCCTAGGACTCCACAACAAAATGGGATAGCAGAGCGAAGAAACAGAATAAGATTGGATGCTACTAGGACAATGTTGCTTGAAGAAAATATATTCCATGTACATTGGAGAGAAGCTATTGGGACAACAGTTTACACATTAAACATAATTTAAATTAGAGAAGGTACAAGTAAGACTCCTTATGAATTATGGTTTAATCATTCTCCTACTGTAAAATATTTCAAAATATTTGGTAGTAAATGCTATATCAAAAGAGATGATGAAATAGGGAAATTTGATGCTAGAAGTGATGAAGGAATTTTCCTTGGTTATTCTACTAAAAGAAAGGCTTACAAATGCTTTAACTTGAGATTAAGGAAGATGATTGAAAGTAACAATGTGAAGATAGATGAAAAGTTTCAAATACAAGAAGGAATGTATGATTGTAATGAGAATACAAAGATCAAGGAGGCTGCTACTACAGAAGAAGAAGAACTTATTGAGATTGAATGTGAAAATGAGTCTTGTAATGATGACACAAATGAGGCTACTGAGATTCCTAGGACTTTGAGATATGTTAAGAAAAATCATCTTGAAAATCAAATTATTGATAATACAAGTCAAGGAGTAATGACTAGATCAAAGACAAGGGAATAAATTTGTTTGATTTCTCAAGTTGAGCCAAAGACTATTGATGAAGCTTGTAGAGATGAATCTTGGATCAAAGCTATGAAGGAAGAGTTAGATCAGATAAATAAATATAACACTTGGGAATTGGTTCCTAGACCTAAAGACAAAAATATGATAGGAACTAAGTGGGTTTTCAGAAACAAAATGAATGAAGAAGGAATTATTGTAAGAAACAAAGAAAGATTAGTATGCAAAGGCTATTCACAACAAGAAGGAATAGATTTTGAAAAAAAAATTCTCATGTTGCTAGGATAGAAGTTGTGAGATTATTTTTGGCTTATGCTGCACATAAGGACTTCAAGGTATATCAGATGGATGTAAAATTTGCATTTTTGAATGTGGATCTCGAAGAAGAAGTTTATATTCAACAACCTGATGGATTTCCTCTATCCAAAGATGAAGACATGGTATGCAAGTTGAAGAAGGAACTGTATGGACTAAAGCAAGCACCAAGGGCCTGGTATGCAAGGTTAGAAAAATACTTACTTTGCCTTGGGTTCAGAAAAGGTAATGCTGACAGTAACTTATATTAAAGAACTAGCCATGAAGATAGAATTTTGATAATAGAAGTTTTTGTTGATGATGTTATCTTTGGAGGCAATGATGAAATGTGTAAGAAATTTTATAAAGAAATGGAAAATGAATTTGAGATGTCCATGATAGGTGAAATGAAATTCTTTCTTGGACTGCAAATAAATTAGAGCAAGAATGAGATTTTTATTTCTCATACTAAGTATCTTAAAGAAATGTTGAAAAAGTTTGGAATGGAAGACTGTAAACCAGCTGGTACACCCATGGTGACCAATCATAAACTGACAAATAATGATGAGACAAAGATTGTTTTTCAAACCAAGTATAGATCAATGGTTGGTGGATTGCAATATCTAACTCACACCTGACCGGATATTGCTAATGCTGTTGGAATTGTGGCTAGGCATCAAGTAGAACCTGAAGAGACACACTTGGCTACTGTGAAAAGGATATTTAGATATCTAAAAGGAACAATGGAATATGGCTTATGGTATGATAAAACTGATGACTTTGAACTACATGCTTACAGTGATGTTGATTGGGTAGGGAACATTGATGTCATGAAGAGTACTAGTGGAGGTGTATTTTTCCTTAGGAAAAAGTTGGTTTCATGGCTAAGTAAAAAGCAAGATTGTATAGCTCAATCTATTGCCGAATCTGAGTATGTTGCTATTGCAATTAACTACACTCAAATTGTTTGGATGAAACAAATATTGAAAGATATTGGAATAAGTTTTGTTGAACCAATGGTTATCTATTGTGATAACACCAGTAGAGTAAACATGTCAAAGAATCCTGTGATGCACTCCAAAACTAAGAATATTTCAATTAAGTATCACTTCTTGAGAGACAAGGTAGCAGAGAAGGAAATAAGGTTGGAATGTATTAGCACAAAGGAACAAATAATATACATCTTTACAAAACTGTTGCCAAAAGATGCCTTTGAGTATCTTAGAGGTATGCTTGGGGTGCAGCCCTTCTTAGTGAGAATTAAATGATGCAAGGATGTATTAGTCTAGAGGTTTCTCGGAGCCTTATCATATTGTGGACTTGATGTATGGATCTATTCCTAGGGGAGTGATCGTTGAAGATAGTTGATGACTTATGGCACCCTTTTCCATTGTTGTCAAAGGGGGAAAAAGACTATGTGAAAATCCTATGGGAAAGAGACTATGTGGTAAAGATACTGAGAGAATACTTTTGGGTTGATGGATTTTCCCATATGTTTCCATCAATTCCAAATGGGGAGATTTTTGGATATTGTTAATGCATTGGGGAGTTTGTTGGATACATTTAATATTTTTAATCACTACGTTGGGTGATATTGAAATTATTGTTGTTGTCATTCGTGTTTTGTCACTGATGTCAACATATGTTTCTATGGGGAGAACAGGCTGGTTATTACAGTGTACAAAAATTGTACCGATGATTCAGAACGTGTGAACATAGTTGTGTGTACATGAAGGTGTTGTGATCTTATATCTAAGATCACATGATGTAATATTGCATATTGGTTGAGTTACAAAAGATTTAGTGAAGACTGGTTACTGGATTGTGACAGTGGAAGTTGACAGAGTAAGTCTCTGAGTTTTTGGTATATCTTATAGGTGATGAGGATTCAGTGTGTGCGAGCTTAAGGGATGATAGATAGTGTATTGAAGACTGTTCGCTGGTCTTAGCAAGGTACCGAAGGAGAATGACGTCAGCTGTGGCATGTGTTCTGGAGAAGAACTATTTGGAAGCTGACTTCAGAGTTGTAGCGTGTATCATGGATGGCAAGCATAAATTACGGATGTCGGTCCTTAATTATTAATTGTAATTATTGTATACTTGTTTTAGATACCGTGTGTATCTTAGCAAAGAGTTATGTAATTATTTGTATATTAGGAAAGCCTAATTGGTCGACCTGATCATTTATTCTGTAATAGGGTATATATGTAAGATCTTTTCATTTGAAAAGACATGGCAAAATGTATGTAATGTAAAAGAAGATTGTGAAGGTTGTGAGCTTATGTTTGCTAGATGTAGAGAAGAGGACAACTTATATACTTCATTGGAGTTGATCAAGCAAAGACAGTTGCTATTAGATAGTTCAAAGATTGTGTATTTATTTACATACAGTTGTGTTGCGAACAGTGAGTTCTGAAGGTGGACATAACCTTCTTTGGGCAGTGAGCCTACCTCTTTTCTTGACTCCTAACAGGGTTTGTCCTCTAACAAGGACTATGTACTGTAATGTTTTAATTAGCTCCTAACAGGGCTAGATCTTCTAACAAGGATACTATACTCTTAGTACATCATCAGTGAGTGTTAATTCCCACCGAGGTTTTACCTTTAACAAGGTTTCCTCGACAACAAATATTGTGTTATTGTGTTGACATTCATTGTATTCATTTGATTTGATTTGATATTGTTGCTATTCAAAGTTTAAAGTTTAATAATCTATCATACACCTGACTCACCCCCCCCCCCCCCCCCCCCCTGCTCCCCTCTTAGTTGTATTGGTGGACTGTCATTCCTAACAAAGGGTATCCAGAGGTGTTTATTTCCAGTCGTGTTGTGGTTGGGGACATTACATTTAACTACTTGAACTATGTATAGTTATGTTTTTATGTAATATTTTATAGGAATAATTTTCTAATGTTTCAAATGATTGAAAGTGTTTGTTAGATTCTACATTAACAAAATTTTAATATGTAGATTTAATCTAAACATGACAAAAAAATGAATGATATTTATAATTTAAGCATATTTATACATGTGTGTATACATAAATCACATTTATACAACTCACATGAATAAAACATAAATACATCGTTAGTTATTCTAGATTAACTAGGTTTGAAGTATGTAACTAACTAGGTTAACTAAATCTCACTAGGTTAACCAAGTTAAGTAGGTTTGAAGTATGGTTGATTAGGTTAACTAAGTTTGACTAGGTTATGTAGGTTAACTATGTTTGTTCAAGTATGGTTTTAACTAGGTTATCTAAGTTTGACTAGGCTAACTAGGTTTAAAATATGGTTAACTAGGGTTAAAAGTAATTTGACTAGGTTTAAATTATGGTTAACTACGTTAACTAAATTTGAATAAGATAGCTAAGGTTAACTAGGTTAACTAAATTTGACTAAGTTAACTAAGGTTAACTACGGTTAACTAGGTCAACTAGATTTCAAGTATGGTTAACTAATGATAACTATGTTAAGTAAGGTTAACTAAGTTTGACTAAGTTAACTACGTGTTAATTAAAGCTAATCAGATTAACTAGGTTTACTAAGTTAATTATATACCATTTAACAAAAAAATTACATTATAAAGCATGTTAATTAATTTTAACCATCTAACATAACTATAAATTATACTAAAAATCATAAAATAAATTAATATGTCTATATGTCAATCTAAAAACTTGAAAAATCATTTAATTTTTTTTTTAAAAAAACCCTACCAGGTTCGACTGAAGGTCTCCAAATTGCTCCACAAACTCTGGAGACCGCTATAGTGCAAATGAGTTGCTTAATGTGTTGTTGAGAATATATAGTTTTTCACTATTTCAACCGAAATAAGTTCGGCCAAAACTTTGGTGCCACATCGACGATACCTGGTCCTGCATGGCACCATGTGGACACCACCTATACTCGGACGAATCGTCTTCGGCCGAAAGCAGTCTAGCCAAAACTCCTTTTGGCCGAAACAACCCAGTTGTCCTCTACTGCGACACAGGTTCATACTTTTACCCCTCAATTTTAGTTTTTTGGAGACAATATGTGCACTATCCAAAAGATGATAATTCTCTCTAAAAGAAATTTTAAAAAACCCAATTTTGAATACAAAAAGAGGATACTTTCAAAATAGGACATCCATTTCTCAATTTTGAATAAATTAAAGTAATTTGAGATAGCTTTAAACATAAAAAATGTTTAAAAAATCCAATTCTAACTAGAAAAAAAATCATTTTTGAAAAAATGACATCATTTCCTAACATTCAATTTAAAAAAACATAAAATAACTTGAGGTAGTTTGTTTATTTTAATGATACTCATTTTTAGTCTTTTGGAGAGAACATGTGTGTTATTTAAAAGAATGTTGTGATGGGTGTGAAAAAAAAAAACTTAAGATAATTTTTAATAATTACTATGTACTGCGTGAACCAAAAGATTATTAATAGTGGGTTGGTGTGTGTGTATGCACATGTGCATTTGCCCATATTTGTTCCTCTCCCCATACTACCAAATTCTTGGAGGTGCTTACATGTTTTTGGTCCTCTTATTACATGATTAATCCTCAATCTACAATTTGAATTATATTTCATGGAACAATGACTACTCAAAAACTAGTCATCGCGATGATGACTTGAGTATCAAAATTATATTCTTGATTTACATAAATATTCTTTGACGTACATGAGTTATCAAGTCATAGAAAATTGACCGCTTATAAAATATATTCATGATGTTGAAGACTTAAATAGCAAAATACTCATAGCACGAAAAATCTTTCACCAAAATCTATGTAAAAGATTATTATAAGTTTAAATCCATTATATTTAAAGCGAAAAGATCATTCAACACACCATACAATCAAATTTTGGTATCAAATTAGAGATCACTTCTAAATCTACAATGATTTCGCTAAAGGTTGGTCGTTTTGTTGGATCATTATTGTGACAATCATATATCAACCTGCATAAAAGCAAACAAATACATTTTATTAGTAAAGAAATGTAAATATCAAGAAATAAAATCTTTTCAATGACATAGAATAATTTAAAAGAACAAAAATTTTATAACTCCTAAAAATAACATATTATTAATAAACAATTGTATAAAACTTTTAAAACTCAATTTGAAGTATTACAATTCAAAGAACCTTTGAAAGAGAAAGGAAGTTTTGGCATCTGAAGTATTTTCTTGATGATTTTTTTAATCAATTAATTTAAGAATTGTAATACAGTAGATTAGTGTTGTAATAAAAAGTAAATACAAGTTTTCACTCTATTGAGATGAAATGATAACAATATCATTTTTCCCTACTTTCATGGAAATTTTAATAGTTTTGTATCTTAACTAGATCCCAAGTATTGAATTTCGATTATTTTTTTGGGTTTCTAATCTTGATGCATAGTAATGTTATTGTGATCAAAATAGACTTGTGTTCTCAAAACTCATTTGTAATGTTCCTAATATTGTAATGTTGCCTTTATCTTAAAGTTTTAAGATAATTAAATGATTGAAATTATGTTGTCGAAAATAGGCAAATTTAATGATGATTCATTTTAATTATTCAAAAGGATCACAAAAATAATTATTTATTAAATGCTGAATATTTCTTAACCTTTCGAGATGTTATATTTAATTTATTGAGTGTTAGAATATAGATGTTTATTGAGTGACTTATTTTATATCAACTAAGAATTAAATGAGGGTTATTTTATTATTTTCCCTTTGCTAAAGTTAAATATTAAAAAAGTGAGGCAAATTTGAATTTTTTTTGTAAGCTTCTTCAAAGGGTTTAAAAATGTACAATAAGACTCATTGAGAATATGTTTGGTTCATTATTTTCTTTTGAAGAGCTTAAAGGGTTTCTAGCTTTCGCCTCAGCAAGCTCTAGAACCAAAACCGATGGGTTTAAGTAGATGAGACAAAAATCCAATTACATCTTTGAAGTAGATTCATTTCAAGATTCACCATTGCACTTCATTTTTCAATGTTGAAGGTTCTACCTTGAAATCTCACCGAGATTTAAGAGACAAGTATTGAAATTTGTGAAGTCTCATATATAAAGGAATTTATATTAGCAACAAAGATTATTTGTCTTTTTTTATTTGGACATGTTATGGGAGTTTGTGATATTTCTGAGGGTAGGCATTGAAGAAAGTTTAGCTACCTAAATCTTTATTAGGCCATGGTGATTAAAAGAAATATTGATTAAATGAAACTTGAGTTTTTGGCATAGAAATGAATGAATGAAAGATTTCAATAACCTATGTGAAGCCGAAGTAGCCTATCTGACCCACAGAATAACACACTCCAAAATAGGGCGCCAAAATCTTAAACAATTTGTAACTTCCTCTTTGAATCTACCCTTGGACAATAAATTTTGATCGCAAGGTTTGTTGTTTTGTCTAGCTATGTTTCTTCAAATAGTATTTAAATTGTGTACCTTCTAAAATATCCACATTGTTAAGAATGAATGTTGAATGCTTGGCAGCCATTCTGTAGCAGTTGTTGTTGCATTCATGACTATGATTGTCATTAATGTCAACACAATGATCTTCTGGAGAGTTGCAGAAAAGAAGACAATGTTTTGATTAGCGCACGTGGGATATTGCAGTTGGAGATATGCGATGTTGAGGTTATACTCTTTGATATGTTGTATGTCTATGGTTAAGAGCGCATACAGTAATTATTTTATTCATGAAAGTTATGAGCATTTTGGTGGAAGCAGTATTCAGGCAGTGTTCCTGAGTAGCAGTTTTTGGAAATCGGATGATATCTCCTAACCGGGATGGAATCTGGTTTTGCACAGTTAAAGGGAAGTTTGAGACACATTGTTAGTGACATGGTTCATAACGCAAACTTTGAGGTCGCACGAGTAAAGAGTTATTGTATCTGGAAGCCGACAATTTTGTATAATTTTGATGTAGCGTGTGATAACTTTTATTTTGTAATTGTGTGCCGACTCATTTGTAAATATTTGAGTGTGGTATAAAGGAAGGAATGTTTTTCCTTGTTGAGATGTGATGTGGTATGCATGAAGTGAAGAAAAGAGCTAAGTATGAGAGTGAAATTGTGAAGGAAGACATGCGAAGTACAAAGATATGAGATTGAGATCTGATGTAATAGTGAGTGCGGTTTGGCACAATCAGAGAAGAGGTAACATATTATTCTGTTGAATAATGCAAAGATTATTTGGACAGTGAGTTCAGTGATCTTACCCTGAAGCTGTTTGGACAGTGGGTCCTTCTATCTTCCATAACTCCTAACAGGGTTAGAATATTTTAACAGGGATTCAAAATCTCCTAATATGGATTTATATGTACTGAATGTATTTCATAAGACTCCTAACAGAGTCCATCCTTTCACAAAGAATATTCATATTAGTGCATCTTTTGTGGGCATCATTCCCACCGGGGTTTACTCTTTGATCAAGAGGTTCCCTAGTCAACATATCTTGTGTTATTGTGTCATTGTGTATGAATATCTTTCTATGGTTGGTAATTATATTGCTTACATGGTTAAATGATGTTGAAGTTGATAAAAGTTATAATTATCTGATAACTGATTCACCCCGCCCTCCCCCCCCCCCCCCCCCCCCCCTCTTAGTTATCTTGGTGGACTTTACTTTCTAACAATTGGTATCAGAACAGCAGGTCCTTGAAAGGAAAGTTTAACAGCTTAAGGAGATCCATGGCGAATTTCAGGAAAGAAAACCCTAAGTTTGATGGAGTAAATTTTGACAGCTGGAAAGAAAAGATGAAGACACATCTACTATGTTTAGGACTAGGTTATTGGTTGATTACAAAGAATGATAGGACTATCATTGAAGAAGATAATCTTGAATCAAGTTCAAAAGATGAGGTAGATCTATTCATGTGTAACATACTTGTAAGAGAAGCACTTTTGACAACACTTTTGGAGAATGAATACAGTCAGGTAAAATGTTTTAAAAAATCTCATGAAATTTGGAAAGCTTTACAATCTACTTTTGAAGGTGATTAACATGCAAAGAGAGCTAGATTGCATAATTGGATATGTGCATTTGAGGATATTAGAATGATGGAAGATGAATCTGTTAGAAGCTATATTGGTAGAATGTTAGAAATTGTTGCAGGAATAAAATCTTGTGGAGGATCAAAGACAGAGAATGAAGTGATATGGAAAATTATGAGGATATTGACTCCTATATTTAAGTAGACAACGCAGATGATTGAACAAGTTATACCTTGTACTACGAACTTTACAAGAGAGACTTTTCTTGGAAGATTAGAAGCAGCAGAAATGAACCTGAGGGTATCAGGAGACTTACCTAAAATGGAGATAGCATTCAATGCTCTTAGTATTCGTCCTACTTTGTTAAGAAGTAACAGTGTGAGTGGAGATTATGCCAGCAACAGATCTAGAAACGAAGAAGACAAGAAGATTGAAGAAGGTATTGTCTTGCTTGTGAAAAGAGAACCAGACGGTAATAAAATTTTTAAATGTTGGACTTGTCAAGAATATGGTCATTTTGCATCTAAATGTCCTAAGAGAGTTAAGAAGTACATAAATAATTTCAAGCCTAGAAGATCTAAGGAATGTTATTATGCTAATGATGAAGATCTTGAAGCTAGTATTGAAAGAACTTTGAGTGAAAGTGATACTGAGAATAATGATGAAATAGGATTTATAGCAATTAAAGAAGAGAATCCTGAATCTGATGTTAAGGAAGAAAAAACCTTAGTTTCCCAAGTTGAAAAGAAAGACGATTGGATTATAGACAGTGGTTGTTCACATCATATGACTGGAGATATGAAAAAGTTCATAAAGTTTAACAATTATGATGGAGGAGTTGTTAGAGTTGGTAACAATGCACCTTGTTTGATTAAAGGTATAGGATCTATTACTCTTGATGGAAAGACTAATACTGATGATGTTTACTTTGTTGATAGATTGAAACATAATCTATTGAGTGTTGGATAGTTAGTTGATAAGGGATATCAAGTTTGGTTTACTAAGAAAACTTGTGTGATGAAGGATAAAGATAGAAATCTGATTGGAACTGGATCTAGAACCAGAGGTAATATATTTCAGTTGAATCCTACTGAGATGACATGTTTGATTACTAAGATTGATGGCAATTGGTTATGGCATAGAAGGTTTTGTCATATAAACTTTGATAACATTGTGAAAGTAAGTACTACACTTGCAGTAAGGGATTTGCCTAAAATTATGAAGCCTACTAACATGATTTGCAAAGAATGTGTGATGGCTAAGCAGAAGAGAAGTTCATTTCCTAGTAAGAAGTTCACATCGGCAGAGAAGTTGGAGATTGTTCATACAGACTTAAGCGGTCCTACCAGGACTAGAGGATTCTATGGAGAAAGGTATTTTATGATTCTTGTTGATGATTTTACAAGAATGATGTGGATTGCATTTCTAAAAGAAAAATCTGAAGCATTTGATAAGTTTAAGATCATTAAGAATAAAGTTGAAAATGAATCTAGAATGAAGATTAAATGTTTGAGATCTGATAGAGGTGGTGAATTTACTTCTAGAGAGTTTAACACTTTTTGTGAAGTGAATGGTATTAAGAGACAGTTTTCAGCCCCTAGAACACCTGAACAAAATGGTATTGCAAAAAGAAGAAACAGGTCAGTAACTGAAGCAGCAAGAGCTATGTTATTTGAGAATAATTTGGCGAAGACATTTTGGAGAGAAGCAGTGAATACAACAGTATATACAATGAACATAGTACAAATCAGAGCAGACACAGACAAGACACCTTATGAATTATGGTTCGGATATGCACCCTCAGTTAAGTATTTTAAAATTTTTGGAAGCAAATGTTATATAAAGAGAGATGATGATATTAGAAAGTTTGATCCTAAAAGTGATGAAGAAATTTTTCTTGGATATTCTTTGAAAAGAAAAGCATATAGATGTTACAATAAGAGAACTAAAACTATTGTTGAGAGCACAAATGTTAAAGTTGATGAGAAGTTCAAAATTTAGGAAAGAATGATTGACTATGAATCTGATCAAGAAACTCATTCTCAGCCTAACACTGAATCTACTGAATTATTCTATGAGACTGATATTGAATTATTGAATGAGAATCCTGCAGAAGAAACCAGAGAGGAATCTAGAGAAGAATCTACAGTTGAAACAAGATCTGTGACTATGACACCAAATAGGTATCTATCAAGACATCATCCTGTTGAACAAGTTATTGGAAGTTTGGACAGAGGAGTTCTGACTCGTAATAAGGTACATTTATGTTTAATTTCTCAAATTGAACCTAAATCTACTAATGAAGCTTGTGAAGATGAACATTGGATTAATGATATGAAAGAAGAACTAGATCAGATTGAAAAGAACAAGACATGGGAATTGGTCCCTAGACCTAAAGACAAGAATGTGATTGGAACTAAATGGGTATTCAGAAACAAGATGAATGAACAAGGAGAAGTGGTAAGAAACAAAGCAAAATTGGTATGTAAGGGATACTCACAGCAAGAAGGAATTGACTATGAAGAAACTTTTGCACCAGTAGCAAGACTTGAAGCAGTAAGAATGTTTTTGGCTTATGCATCTTTTAAGAAATTTAAAGTGTATCAGATGGATGTGAAGTTCGCATTTCTGAATGGTGAATTGGAAGAAGTCTACATAGAGAAGCTTGAAGGTTTTCCTTTGACTCAAGAAGAAGATATGGTATGTAAACTAAAGAAAGCATTATATGGACTAAAGCAAGCACCTAGAACTTGGTATGCTAGACTGGATAAGTATTTGTTGAAATTGAGATTTACTAAAGGAACAACTGATAGCAATCTATAGACAAAAGAAATTGAAAATGGTTTGTTGGTTATAGTTATTTTTGTTGATGACATTATCTTTGGAGGAGAAGATGAAGCTAGTGACAAATTTGCTAATGAAATGAAGACTGAATTTGAAATGAGTATGATTGGTGAGAGGAAATACTTTTTGGGATTACAGATAACACAGAATAATGATGGTATCTTTGTATGTCAGACAAAGTACTTGAATGATTTACTGAAAAGATTTGGAATGGAGAACTGTAAACCAGTTGGAACACCTATGGTTACAGGACACAAACTATCTAGCAAAGATGAAACAACAACAGTTGAGCAGAAGAAATACAGATCCATGATTGGAGGATTGCAGTACTTAACACACACTAGACCGGATATACAACATTCAGTTGGAATGGTAGCAAGATTTCAAGCTGAACCTAGAGAGTCACATTATGCAGCAGTATAGAGGATACTAAGATATTTAAGAGGCACAATGGACTATGGATTGTGGTATGAAAAATCTGATGATTTTACTTTATGTGCATATATAGATGCTGATTGGGGAGGTAGTGTTGATGACAAGAAAAGCACCAGTGGTGGAGCCTTTTTTCTTGGAGGAAGATTAGTTTCTTGGCTAAGCAAGAAGCAGAATTGTATTTCATAGAGTACAACAGAAACAGAGTATGTAGCAGCAGCAAACAATTGTAACCAGATAATTTGGATGAAGCAAATGCTCAAGGATATTGGAATTAAGTTTGTTGAGCCTATTGTCATACATTGTGACAATACCAGCACAGTTAGTATGTTTAAGAATCCTGTATTACATTCTAAGACAAAGCATATAGAGATCAAATATCATGTTGTAAGAGAGAAAATTGCAAAAAAAGAAGTCAAACTGGAGTACATAAGCACAAAGGAACAGTTAGCAGACATATTTACTAAGCCTTTGCCTAAGGATACATTTGAGTATCTGAGAGGTATGCTTGGGGTTATGCCCCAACCTACTTTTGAGTAATGATGCAATTGGTTGCATCCATCTAGTGGTATATGAGCCCTATCTTTCTTCTGGATTGGATGTTGGTACTTCCTCTATGGGGGAGTATGTGTATCTGAGCTGAGTCATGAGGAATCTTGTGAATGTATTTTCTGAACAGTGTCTTTTGACATTAAGTTGTTGTTGACTTAGTGATAGAATTTTTGTCATTGATGTCAATGGGGGAGAAGTGTACATGAAAAACCACTTGTACCATATGCTGAAGAGAACTGAATAGGATAACGAAGCAAGATTTGATTGATGAAGAGGATTTGAAGAAGCAGTGTTGCAGTATTGGATTTTTGGAACATTGGATGTTTTTCATCTATGTTGCCATCAATGCCAATGGGCTAGATTGTTAGGAATGAATGATGAATGCTTGGCAGCCATTCTGTAGCAGTTGTTATTGCATTCATGACTATGATTTTCATTGATGTCAACACAGTGATCTTCTGGAGACTTGCAGAGAAGCAGATAGTGTTTTGATTAGCGCATGTGGGATATTGCAGTTGGAGATATGCGATGTTGAGGTTATACTCTTTGATATGTTGTATGTCTATGGTTAAGAGCGCAGATAGTAATTATTTTATTCATGAAAGTTATGAGCATTTTGGTGGAAGCAGTATTCAGGCAGTGTTCCTAAGTAGCGGTTTTTGGAAATCGGATGATATCTCCTAATCGGGATGGAATCTAGTTTTGCACAGTTAAAGAGAAGTTTGAGACACATTGTTAGTGATGTGGTTCACAATGCAAACTTCAAGGTTGCACGAGTAAAGAGTTATTGTATCTGGAAGCCGACAGTTTTGTGTAATTTTGATGTAGCGTGTGGTAACTTTTATTTTGTAATTGTGTGCCGACTCATTTGTAAATATTTGAGTGTGGTATCAAGGAAGGAATGTCTTTCCTTCTTGAGATGTTGAGATGTGATGTGGTATGCATGAAGTGAAGAACAGAGCTAAGTATGAGAGCGAAATTGTGAAGGAAGACATGCGAAGTACAAAGATCTGAGATTGAGATCTGATGTAATAGTGAGTGCGGTTTGGCACAGTCAGAGAAGAGGTAACATATTATTCTGTTGAATAATGCAAAGATTATTTGGACAGTGATTTCAGTGATCTTACCCTGAAGCTGTTTGGGCAGTGGGTCCTTCTGTCTTCCATAACTCCTAACAAGGTTAGAATCTTTTAACAGGGATTCAAAATCTCCTAACAGGGATTTATATGTATTGAATGTATTTCATAAGACTCCTAACAGAGTCCATCCTTTCACAAGAAATATTCATATTAGTGCATCTTTTATGGACATCATTCCCACCAAGGTTTACTCTTTGATCAAGAGGTTCCCTAGTCAACATATCTTGTGTTATTGTGTCATTGTGTATGAATATCTTTCTATGATTGGTAATTATATTGCTTACATGGTTAAATGTTGTTGAAGTTGATATAAGTTATAATTATCTGATAACTAATTCAGCCCTCCCTCTTAGTTATCTTGGTGGACTTTACTTTCTAACACACATAGCTGGAACACATGCCATTGTATGCTGGGCACTCTTTGATAAAATGGTGTTTTGTCTCTACCACTCTCATGTTGCAAAATAGGCAATCTCTTTTCCCATTCTTCCTTAGGTAGCATCCATCTTCCTGTTTCACACAAGTCAAATGATGAAAACTAGTTCCCATCTGAGCCATTAGCATATTTGCTTTCCAATTAATATTTTCTCTTATGTATTTTTTTTTCTCATGGTCTCCTGTGGAATTAAATTATTTGATTTAGTAGACTTTTTTATGCTCATTTTGTTTTTGACTATATGACACTCCTAAATTTCATAATTTTTTTTTAATTTCTTCATTGCTATTTGGACACTCTTGTATATTAACACCCTGTTTTTTTTTATTCATTTGTCGCTTTGCTTCATCCACATGTTATTTCTTCTATATAGTCTTTCCTCTATGATCAACTTAGGCCAACTATTTTTTTCCATATTTTGAGGTTTCTTTGGTAGCTTAACAACCAAACCATTGCCGAAACTTTAAGAGGGAAGGTGCTTGTTTTCACCAATAAGTTTTCATATAGAACATTAGTTTTAATTTTGAGACTATTGATAATTAGATGTTTTTGGATTCTTTCTACTTGCATTCATTCATGTTCTGACATGCTGCTGCCCCAAATTTCACATCTATAAAAAATCACCAAAGTGACCCAAAAAAAACCAAAAAAGCATTTCTCGGGTGAAAAAAATAAAGATGTTGGTCGACTCATTACCTATGAGTTTTTTACTTATTTTTTTGGCTTGAGTATTTCCTTATTGGCGTGGGGTTCATTGGCTACCGCCTTGAGCCTTTGGAAGGTCGAGTTGATTTGAGTTTTGACATTTCTAAACCATGGAGATTATGCACTAGATGTATGGCGCGGACTTCCCTCTTCAGCTGCGCCTGAGCTTCCTGGGTGAGTTTGTGTCCTTCGAAGAGGTGGGTTGATGCATTTTGCCCCCGCATTGGGTCACCTATGAGAAAGGCTACCATATGAAGTCTTCAAGCAATGTGGGAACCCTGCTGCTGCAAACAAGGCTGGAAATGACATTCAGCCTTTATTTAATAAGTGGAGATTATTCTTGCACCGAGCTTCAAGCATCAACTATGCAATCTTGGAGACTTACCATATACAGTTTGAGTCTGAGACAAGTGTAAAAAGAACTTGCTTCTTGGGATAAAATCATTCATTGTTTCTGCTCTTGTTGGTTCAATTTGCTCATCTTCCTGGCCGTTGTTACAGATTTTGAAGTTTATAAATATAGAGGCATTGCTTCTTGGGAGACATGGTAATAGGGAAGTTGTGGCTTAATAATGTAGAGAATACAGGATCGGTGGAGTTTATAGCGATATGACTAGACATACGTTGATATCTGTTGGCACACCGTAGAAGAGTATCGGGCAGTTCATTGAAGTGGGAGTATACAATCACTTTGGTGTTTATGGAAATAGAATGAGTAGTTGTGTCTGGCTAGAGTAGATGAAATGAACTATTGACACAATATTGTATATTGTTATCCTTGCGACGTAATCTGGTACATAGCTTTAGAAAGGGAGCTTTGGCGAAATTCTAAAGACATCATATATTAACAATCCTCCACTACACCTCAATTCCAGAGTTTTGCCGGATACAGAGTTTATAGGGACAATAATCCTTCTCTATTTCTCACGTGCAAGTGATATAATCCCCACGTAGCTAATAAGACTCTATCACTCATATCGGTCAACTATCTTCCAGGTGCATACATTTGTTGCTCATTTATTATCAAAAGTAACTTACGAATGTAAACCGTTATAATAGAACAAGTTATTATTTCTGTGGAACACATTTAGACTTCTAGTGACCAAAGATGAATGATCGATGGTTCAAATCATCTCTAAACCATAGCACATAGTGAATCTATATTTGCGTATGTGAAGGATGCTATTGTATCCCTAATATTAAGTAATCTTATATTGAAATCGGTTGTTAAATCATAAATACACAACCTATTTGGTAAGATACTACAGATTGTAAACAATAAATTAAATTTACATAAATACAAAATTTAAAGATATCAGATTCTCACAACTCCTAAAACGTTGTTGATATGATTTTGGATAATGATTGTGTGCATATTTTTTAAATTAATATTTTAGATCATATTCCATGATACATCATCAAGATGAGAGAATTCAAGAATGCAAAAGATGAAAAGATGTAGGCCAAGACTCTTTAAAAAGAAAGAGAGAGGGTGGAAGGAGGAGATCTACAAAACAAGAGGAAAAATAGAGAAAATAAGAAAATTGAAGAAACAAGACAAGAAATAAAGGCAACAAACCAAAGAAGAAAATAACTCCAATATACATACATACATATGTGAATGATGCTAGTGTAACCCTGAGATTAAATTATCTTAGTGTTGAAATTAATTGTTAAAACATGAATAGACAAACTATTTGGCAACATACCATAGATTGTAAACAAGAAATTAAGTTTACAGAAATACAAAAATTAAAGATAGCAAATTTTCACAATCCATAAAATGTTGCTGATATACTTTTGGATATGATTGTGTGCACACTTTTTAAATCAACGTTTCAGATCATACTTGATGATCCATCATCAGGATGAGAGAATTCAAGGATGCATACGATGCAGACCAAGACTCTTTAAAAATAAAGGGAGAGGGTGGAAGGAGACAAAGCAAGAGAAAAAATTTTAAAAAACAAGGAAAAAGAAGAAACAACAAAAGAAATAAAGACAACAAACCAAAGAAGAATATATATATATATGAGTTATTTTCTTTGGTTTGTTACATTTATTTCTTTTATTTTTTTTATATTAAAAGCAACATAACTAGGGTGTTGTCCCTTTACATAAGAGTCCAGAGGCCGTATATTAAGCAAGATAAACAGTAGCAACACATTAACAACAAACTACAAATATCAAAAACATCAAAAGACAACCATCAACAACATTATTAGAAAGAAACTAAAGCACCTTTGGAACTCATGTCCAACAAGCCATCTAAACTAAAAATAAATCTTATGAAAAGGTCACTTAGGGCCAACCACAATATTATCAATAACTAAATCTTCTTAGAGTTTCAAAACCACAAATATAAACAACTTTAAAAGTCTTAACATGATGCCAAATATGGTCGATAACAACAAAAACATAAAAAACAAAAGGAACCCTATCCCTACCGCGCTCCTTTGAATTTGTAGCCCACTTGCTATAGCACATTGGACCAATCCTCAGTAAGGAACTTGAAGAGTTTTGTAATGTCCCCTTTTTAGCTCACCATGGTTCGTGGTTTGGATTAGCCTATCAGTGGCCCTCGTAGGCTAAGTCAAGTGTTTAGAGGGTCCCAATTGACAGTTCAGTGAGTCAATTCCCTTCTAGAGGTTAGAGGTGTTCAGGATTGCTCTTCGTTTGGGTCAGTTTGGTACACTTACTATTTATAATAAGTCATTTATCCAACATTTCTATATTTGGCAAGGCACCTGGACCAGCCTCAGTGGAAGTGATGAACTTTGGCACCATTTTTGATAAGGTATTCAGGGATTTACTAATTATAGTAAATCAAATGTTGATAAAGACAGACCCTTTCTATTTTTAGAAAGGCACCTTGGTTAACATTGAATGCAGTGGGTTATCTCTTGGTTTTGATAGAATCAAGAAATGAGTATATTTGGAGTTATGACATTTTAATTATAAATAAAGTAATTCTTTATTGATAATTAATTATAAGTGCGCATCATTGAATATTATTTGACTTTATTATAAAAAATGGGTTAATTTAATGATCATAAAGTCAAATTATAAGTGCATATGAGGAATAATGTAAAGTGTCAATTTTAAGAGAGACATAAGTGATTATTAAAATATACTTTATATTATTTCATTATGAACCAAATGAAGGGAAGTATAATTAAATATTATATTTCAAATGTTAGAATCATTTGTCGTTGCACCAAAAGTTCGAACTGTCAATGTCTGATGCAAATGTCAAATTTAACCTGATCCACAGGAGGCGGTTAAGCCATGTAACGAATCTCCAAGGAGGTGTTGACCATCAAGTCAACAATCTCCCCCTCAACACTGACTGAGACTTCAACACCCATTGAAGGGAGACTCGAACCTATGACCCAACGCTCAAATACCAATTGTTGGAATCATTCTCTGTTGCACCAAAAGCTCGAACTATCAATGGCCGATACAAATGCCAGATTTAACCTAATCCACAGGAGGTAGTTAAGCCATGTCACAAATCTCCAAGGAGGTGTTGATCACCAAGTCAACATCAAATACATCAAAAGCAAGTGCAACAAAAGATAAATATTTTTAAGTTATGAGAAGTGTATTTGTGAAGATACATATCTATTTTGCTTGGAGAATTATAGAAAGCCAAGGCAAGAGAAAATTCATTCATACTATTGTGCATTTTTTTTCATTTAATTTGTTGAAAGAGAATTTGAAACAAGGGTTTCAAAATTCAAGCTTGTGGAATTGTAAATTCTCACAGTTTCAACACTATAAATTGGTGAGAGACCCAATAAATTGTGCAACTGAGGAATGGCTTCAACTTGGAGTCATCATTTTGCTACAAATTATTGAATTTGGTGGATGATAGTTTGAAATTTTGCAAAGGTTATTAGTAGGAATAATTAAATTGATGTCAATAATGGGAACGTGGTTCAAAGGGAAGAAATTATACATCTTTAGTGGTTTCCATACCTGAAATATACTAGTCGCGGGTTATTTATTGTTTCCACTCGGGTTTCAGAAAGTGACGCCAGCAATAAAGGGAATTTCTTTGGCATTTGGGGTCTCTAATATCTTCAACTGTGTGCATTGGAAGAGATTGTTATTTGTATGGAGACAACTCTATGAATGTTGAAGAAAGAGCATAACCCATGCTTACTAGGTTTAACATTATTAGCTTGATTGTTTAAAGTCTCCATAAATTGTAAATTGATTTATTGTAAATAGTTTGGAATTGAAATAAGGAGTTGCAAGGTTGCACAACAACTATTTGATGAAATGTCAAGTTGTAGTTATTCCTTTCAGTGTATATTTCACTAGTATGCATGCCAAGTTTTTGTAGAAATTCCTAGTGGTTGTAGGTGTACATTAGGATGCATGGTAAGTGTTTGTCTTTATGTCAACTAGTTGTACTAGTTAATTTTAGTCATTTACATGTTTTCCAAAGGTTTGAAACAACTAGTATATCATTTCTATAACAATGTTGCATTGTTAGAAGCATTCAATAACTTCATTTGCAATCTACGAACTCAAAGAAGACAATAAAAAAAAATATAATAGCAGTTTTAGACATTGTATGCCAAGTGTTTGACAATACTCCTTGAGTGGTTTAGCAATCCAGTGTTTTGTTAGAGTTAGAACCACAAGGGGCTCTTACAGTGGTATCAGAGCGATTTCCTGTCATCTTGTTGGGGGTGGAAATCATTGAGCTCACATGTTTGATTTTGAGTGACTAGTAGTCTTATAGTTCTTTCACTTATGGAAAAATCTAGAAAATCAATTAAACATGGAAACTAGTTGAACAACATGATTATTTTTGGGAAGTAGTCAAATGCCATAATGAAGAACTTGGAGAAGATTAAACAAAATAAAAAAAATGGATGAATTTATTTCAAATCCGACAACCATACGTAGTTTAGAATGGTATATGACATCCATTTTTAAGAGGTCTACACCACAAAATGAAAAGAAAGAGAAACAAGAGGTCTCTATAGGTGGGACATCTAGAAATCTTTACAATGAACTTTCAACAGCTAGTGATCAACACACATCTGATCCCATGGAGATTAAAAATCAAACTTACATCAAGGGAGATGTTGGCCACAAAACACTTTATGATGACTTCCAGATTGGGGAGGAGTTAGTGATGTTTGAAGATAAACTAGTTTCATTCAAACAACTACAGGAAGATAAGGTTTCTTTTGATGTTATTCATACTTATGAAACTCTAATGGAGGCCCAAGATGAAAAGGTGGATATGGAATTTGATCCTTTACGTAATAGAACAACCACTAGTGTTTTGACTACATATGATGAAAGAGATTTTCTACAGAGTCATGTTGTCATTATTGATTTGTTTGAAGACAATCACATGAATTCCCGTCATTCTCATGTGATAAGAGTTTGTGATCATGAGGAATCCAAGGATATCACATCAACCATTGAAGGAAACCGTAGTGATACTTTGCATCAATAGGGGATAATAGTGATGACACATGTGCATGTTGGTGCTAGTGAGTTAGTGATGACACATGTGCTAAGCTTATTATTACTACTCCTTACAAGCACCCTAAGAAGTTTAAAGATGAAAGAGGAAAGGCTATCTGAAAAGATTTTCTTGACATGGATCATGCGCGTCCTAGTTCAAGTCCATTTTCTTCTTTAGTCATTTTGATTAATAAGAGAGAGGGATCACTTAAGATGTGCATAGATTACCATGCTTTGAATAAAAAATAATAAAAAATAGATATCCCATATTGCAAATTGATGAGTTATAGGATGAACTACAAGGTGCTATATATTCTTCAAAAATAGACATGAGATCAGGCTATCATCATATTAAACTCTAGGAACAAGATATACCCAAGACTACATTCAGGTGTAATTATGGACACTACAAATTCATGGTCATGCCTTTCAGATTGACCAATGCTCCAATGACTTTTTAGTCCTGTATGAACCATATCTTAATAAATTGGTGAGGAAATATCTGCTTGTATTCTTCGATGACATTCTCATTTAAATCAAAACTTGGGAGGATCAATTCAAGCATCTTGATGAAGTTTTGAATATCATGGAAGCATAATCCTTATATGCAAAAGCTTTCAAATATGAATTTGATATGATTGAGATTTTCTATATGGGACACATTATTAGTACAAAATGGGTACAGGTACATCAAGAAAAAGAAACAATAAATTTTAGATTGGCCATCACCACAAACACTTATCGAGTTGAAAGGATTCTTCGACTTCTGTAGTTATTACAAAATGTTTGTTGAGGGATTTTCACAAAATGGGGCTCCCTTCGTTGATCTTACTAAAAAGGGTTCTTTCAAGTGGACGTCAGAAGCACAATAGGTATATGATAAGTTAAATGAGGTTATGAGTTCTTGTCCAGGTCTTGCATTTCTTGATTTCTCCCAACCTTTTTTGTTGGAGTGTGATGCCTCGGGGGAGGAGAATAGAGCAGTCTTAATGCAAAATAGGCATCCTATCGCCTATGAGAGAAAGAAACTCAAAGATGGCAATAAATTACACTCTATTTATGATAAGGAGATGCTTGTAATTATGCATGCATTAGAAAAATTTAGACAATATCTTGTTGGTGGAAGGTTTGTGGTTAGGACATACCATGACAATATGAAGTACTTCCTAGAACATATTATAATGAACGTCGACATAAGTGGGTCAACTAAATTCAAGCATATGAATTTGATATAGAGTATGTGAAAGGGAAGAAGAATATTGTGGTAGATGCATTATCCAAGAGACTTGCTATATGTTCATTGTCATAAGTGTTAGCCGATTGGAAATCTCATTTATGGTTGTATACTCCAAAAATGGTTTTCCTTGTGAATTGGTCCATGGAAAGATAAATGACAACATGTACAAAATAGTAGATGATATTATCTACTACAAAAACAAGATTTATTTTCTATCTGAATCAAAGTTGAAGGAGAGGATCCTAAAAGCTATTCATGAAAATCCTTTGGTAAGGCGTCTGAGTTACTACAAAACTTATACACAAGTTTGAGAGATCTTCTCTTGGAAATGCCTCAAGAGTGATGTCCTTAGATTTGTCAAAGAATGCAAGAGTTGTCAGTAGAACAAGTTAGAGCTTAGTTTTCCTGTAGGGTTACTTCAGCCTCTAATTGTCGCAGAACCAAAATGGGAGAGTGTTTCCATAGATTTTATTATTGGACTTCCTAAGGTTCAGAGTAAGGATATTATCTTTGTAGTTGTTGATAAGATGACCAAATATGCACACCTTTATGCTATCTATATAGACTATAGAGTAGTGCAGATTGCAGAGTTGTTCTTCCATGAGGTTTTTAGGCTTCATGGATTACCTAAGAATAAAATTAGTGATAAGGACAACGAATTTCTCAATGTTTTGGGGGGAGAATCGTTTAGATTGGTAGGTGCCAAATTGACTCCTAGTACTAGTTACCTCCCTTAGATGGATGGACAAATAAAAATAGTTAATAAATGGATTTAGAGATGCCTAAGCAATTATATATGTAAATAGTAGAAATATTGGATTATATGGATTCATTTGGTTGAGTATGTACAACACCACTCACCATATGTCCATTGGTATGTCACCTTTTACAAAATTGTATGGGTAAAAAGTTATCTCCTTCTTGGACATTGATTTCAATGATAACAGAGCACCAAAAGTGAAATATTGGATTGAAGAATGTTAGGATGTCCTTATGATTCTTAAGGATAATTTGTAGCATGCACAAAATCAACAGGAGATTTATGTTGATAAGAAGCATGTTGAGAATAGTTTTGAGAATGGAGATTTGGTGTACTTACGCTTATAGCGATACCATCAATCATCATTAAAAAGGACTGGTCCTAAGAACATGAGGCCACATTTCTTTGGACCATAAAGTTGGGTGAGGTAGCCCGTGAGTTGGATTTACTAGACAATAGTCATATACACAAGGCATTCCATATTTCATGTCTCTAAAGGCATTAGGGCAGCAGGTTATAGTGTCAATATATCTACACCCTGTTGATGAAGAGGGAAAATTAGAATAAATTCTAAAAGAGGTAGTCAATATCTGTGAGAGGAAGTTGATTAGAACGATCAAGGAGTACATCATCTGATCAATGTCTTGAGAATTTAATGTCCTTTGTTAACAATCACTTGGTATGTTCTACCATACTCTATAAATTATATTGCAATTTGTAGTTTAATAGTTTATCAATAAGAAAACTCGTCACCTCTTAATGTGAGGGAGAAAATATTTTAAACTAAGAGTTATCTTTGTTGGTTATAGTTAAATGTTGAATAATGACACATAAGGCCATGTTGAATATTATTGTTTTCAACTTTGATAGACACCTTCCTGATAAGTTGTCGAATGTTAGATTGTTGTAATTCTATTGTTAAATGAAGTAATAAGTAGCATAGGATGCATTTCTTTGAAAAAACAATTACTTAATGAATTAAAATTGACATTTTTTTGTTAAAAAAAATATTTACACAAAATAAATTGAGTGGCCTATAAGATACTCACTTCCTTAATATTTTAGGGACTTTGCTCTTTTTGAATTTTAATTCAGCTTGACATATTTCATCAACTGAATGGGGAGGATGTCCCTCAAGCATCTGCAAGAAGAGAATATGTAATAGCTTAACAATATCACATGATAAAACTTTACAAAAAATAGAGTTGAATGAAGTTTGCCATACAAAGTGTTGATAATTACATAGATAGGCATAAAACAAATTTAGATCCTAATATCATACTAGTTATGACATGTAATCCATAGAAATAAAATGGAAATGTGGACAAGTTTTGCATACAAAAAGAATGGTAATGTTCTTTCACTCTGCCTTAAGGTTCACTCAAGGTTCACCCATGCTGTTTAAAACAATTTAATTTGCATGTTTTCTCTATCATGGCCATTTTTTTAAACATGTCATTGTAATGTTCCAAGGTAAATGTGTTGCCAAGGTAGCCGTATGACTCACCTCTCTCACTTTGCCTATAGCTGCACATATGGTAGATGTCTCCTACCCGTACGGTGGCTCTGATTTCCTCCCACTCATACGGTGGAAACCAACTCGTTGCCTCTATTCACCGTAGTGTCCCTTCCGATGGTGTGTGTTTCTAGAGGTTACCACGCCCGATACAACTGTTCCATATAGCCCCTTCAAGCCTGTACGGTATGCTTGTTCACCGTACAACCAACGCTTGTCCCCATGTACAGTGGTCTATGTCGTATGCTTACTGATATGGCCAAGCCACTCACTTGGTACACATCGGGTCAGTTCGCACTCCAAGGTAATATCGGTACACTCTAGCACTTGTCATTTGGGGTAGTGGCTATCCAGCCACGAAATCTATTTTGTTTATATAGCTTTTAACAAACTTTTAAAAAAAAACTAACCTGGTCTATGTCGTATGCTTATTGATATGGCCAAGCCACTCACTTGGTACACGTCGGGTCAGTTCGCACTCCAAGGTAATATCGGTACACTCTAGCACTTGTCATTTGGGGTAGTGGCTATCCAGCCACAAAATCTATTTTGTTTATATAGCTTTTAACAAACTTATAAAAAAAAACTAACTGTTTCCCCTTCGTATGGTTCACAATTTTTGTGGCTGCATAGCCGTTCTCGTCATTTGATATGCACACTTCTTCCTTTGTTCACCTCTAGGACATTATCGTACAGTAGGATGTCGTATGGACTGGCCTGTTAATGTCGTAAAGATTTGTCTGTCCGTTTCAAATATCTTGATGATGTCGTTGATTGAATAGATGGAAGTATTATTATTAATGAATAATGATTATACGAAAAACATGCAAGATGGATTTGTAATTCAATAATGAAAGTTCTTGAGATCACAAGTCGGGGACTCACACACATAAGAGAAATTATATTAATAGTGATAGCACTTCATATTACTTTGCACAGATCCACAATCTCATAATATTATCATATATCATTGTTTATTACAAATTTGTTTTTCACAAAAGACTTCACAAACTTGGAGCACATAGTGAAATATCAAAATGATATTGCTAACAACAGACTAGGGTGGCTGTGAACCACCAAAACTGCAACAAACCAAATATGGATGATCTTTCACCTCTAAAATGGCAGATGACAAAACTCCAACTAGAATTCACAATACAAATAAAATATTCCAAATCATATTCTAACAACTTCCTACATGTCGGTCATAAATACCCCTTCACATAAACTCCTAAGGGTTTACAAAAGAATGCTGACACGAAAAACACCTACGGAAAACAATAATAAAAATGGGCCCCTTTATTTGATTAATTAAAGGTCCATTTATAATATTATTTAAATTTGGGAGTGTTAATTGATTAAAATAATTTATTAAAATTGGGGGACATTACAAATCCTCACTGCTCAAAGATTGCTTGTCCTCAAGCAATCCGCAAACTCCAGGATCCAAAACTATGCATGGATTTGGATAGCCATATCCAATGAAAGCTCCATGCTTCTTTAGGATCATATGTGCATAACTGAATTCTATAGAGACGAGTCGATTGCCACCAAGCCTCTGTTGCGCCACTATGATGTACCAGGGTCCCATGGAAGCCAATCATACAATACATCGGTGCTTCGATCCAAAACATTCATGCGATAATGCACACCAATCTGCCTTTCACCATCAACCCAATTCTGCTTGATCTTCTTTAGTGACTCAACCAAAGTGGGCCTATCCATTTCTTGTTTCTTGATCCTCAGAAGGAAGGTCGACATTATTGGGCCTCTGTTGCACCATTGTAAGGTCTTGAAGGGGATTTCGGCCTGAAGGAAATATCTTCCCAAAGGGGATCTCTGCCAAAAAGCGATCTTGACATTGTCAGCCTTGTATGGGCACCACTGTAATGTCCCAAAGGGGATTTCAGCTTGAAGGAAATCTTAGCTTGAAGGGGACCTCAACCCAAAGGGAATCTCGACCCGAAGGGGATCACATTCTGAAGGCAATCTCAGTCCAAAGGGGAACTTGGCCCGAAGGGAATCTCGGTCTGAAGGGGATCTCAGCCTGAAGGCGATCTTGGACCGAAGGCAGTCTCGACTCGAAGGCAATCTTGGCCCTAAGGGGAGCTTGACACAAAGGCGATCTTGGCCCGAAGACGATCTTGACCAGAAGGGAATTTTGGACAGAACGAGATCTCGAATCGAAGGCAATCTCAGCTTGAAGGGGATCTCAGCCCAAAGGCGATCTCAACCCGAAGGTGATCTTGGTTTGAAGGGGATCTCAACCCGAGGGTGATCTCATTACAAAAGGGATCTATTGTTACCTAAATAGTGCACCCCTGTTGAGTAAACTCAAACCTACTTATGAACATGAGAAAGCCTTCCTAATTATGGGCTCAGATATTGGAAGCTAACCTCCAGAGAAAGATGGTTCTTACGGTAATTCACCTAAAACTAGCCTAAACAAAAGACTCTTTGCAAAGGAAAGGTTAGAAGGATGCATAAAAATAAAATTTAACTCCTAAAAGGTAATGCACCAAACTAAATCTTTGAGACTCAACAGATAACCATCACACAATAGAACTAGTAATGAAAAGCTCCCCTACAAAACTCAATAAAACATAATCTTCATAAAAGTAATTTATAAGAAGGCTAAACAACAATTCTGAAAAGGAGGATGAATTCCTCATAGTCCAAAAATGATTAAGCACAACTCACAACCTACAAAGACTATATACTTCTGCAAAAGGCATCAATAAGAGATACACAAGCACATAAAAGAGAAAAGGCAAGAGCTAAAAATTACAGCGAAAAGGTGTTTCAAATCTGTATAATCTCTTTGAAAATGGATTACAAAAACCACTTTGCCTCTGTCAAGAACTTAGGAAAATTTTTAAAACAAGTGAAAGGGAAGAAGAACCTCCTTTACAAATGAGCCCTCTAATCATACTCATCCTTTCAAATCCAAGTGCACTACAAATGAGCAATAACTTCTCTGGGTTGAATCCAATCAATCAGGCCATCCTTAAGCCCTCCTAACAACTGTAAAGAGGCAAAAATGGTGCCCGAAATTCATGCCCCAATTGTACTACCATAAAGACCTTCCTTTAATGCGATCTTATCTCTGAAAAAACTTAAAAGGCCTTCGAAATGTAATTACTTCCTCTATCCTCACAACTTCATTTGCTTAAAGTCAAACATAAACTCCTTGCCATGTCACTTCGCAATTGGAACAGTTTCGATGTCATGGATGCGTGTCTGATGAAGTGAAAATGAAGAAGCCTCTGTGTCTGTTGTATACCCAAAAATGGCGTTATAGGTAGCATCACATTCTCCCCTAACCATTGGATCAATGTCAATCATAACATAAGAAATCCCTGGCCCGCGTCGAAACTTGAACCTCTTTGGTGCCATTGGTAAATAATTTCTCTTCCTTATTGAATTTTCCATTCATGTATCCATCGACATAAGTGATACTGATAGGCCTATCGAGGGTCAACATAGCACATAATTGTTCCACCACTGAACATTGCTATACCGATGACCATCAGCATAATTCCCCCGATGTCATTGCTCCTTGGCTCATCGGTGAAAGTTTAACTGATAGCCTCATCAGCTATCGGCAAGACAAAAAACATCATTCTCCGCTCATGGAAGTCATGCCGATGGAGAAAGTGTAAGTCCTACCGATGAACTCATTGGGCGACGAGGTAGCGCAAACAATGGTATACTGATAGGCCATGCTATTTTGATGCCCCACATCAGCCAAACCTTCACCGACAAACTGCCTTTGCACAAATATCTATCGGCATGAGTCTTACCGCTAACCTCATTGGCTATTGGCAAGACAGAAAAATCACTTTTCCGTTGGTGCATGTTTCACCGATGAACTTCATTGGTGTAAGTCAACCTGATAACCCCATCGGTGCATGTTATGTTGATGAGCTCATCGAGTATCAGGGAAACCTGAAAGATCTCATCCCAACAATGTTAGTCATGCCGATGACATCCATCGACGAAGATCCCCCCGATAACCATCGCTCCTCAGCACTCATCGGTGTAAGACTTTCCGACGAGCTCACCGAGTATCGACAAGGTAGAAAAGTGTCTTCGCCACTAGTGAATGTCATGTTGATGGTACATCAGTGAGAGTCACGCCGATGAGTCATTTTCCCTTTACTCACTTGATGTTATCGACATAACCTACACTATATGGACCTTTTCCTTAGTGCTCTGCTCCTCAATCGGTGAATGTGATCCCAATCACATTTTTTGTTTTGTCATTTTGTTTAAGTGTCGTCATCGGGGAAACTCATGTTGATGACCTAAACCTTCTCTGGTATAATCTCCTATCTTCCAGATGTGTTGTTCCTGCATCCTTGATTACCTTGGCATCATTCGAAAAACTCATTTTGGGGTTCTTGTAGCACGTTGGGCTCTACCCTTGTGGGAGTCGCATTTACTCCACATGCTACAAGATAGACATCTGAATCCAAAATGAGCCGTGGGAAAAACTGTTAACATTTTGGCGACATCTACGGTATGTTTTCCTACTAAACATTATGACCAGTTGCCTTGAATCTCTATTGTGCCCAGAGTCACATGGTACACTCAGAAACAAACTAAAAGAAGCCTTAAACATGACCATAACTCATTTAGAGAGATTAGAAAACTAGGACACCTATTGAAAGCAGGAAAACCTATACTGAACTAATCTAACTGTGCTAGACAACACTTAGGGGAAACTAAAAACCTATCCTATGCTAAACTACCCATCAATAGAATCAGCATAAACGAAACCATTTATAGGTTCTAAAAAATATCTTCCTTTTCTCTTGCATTTGCAATGGAAAATATGTTCATGGGTAGCTATAAAGAGATGGAAAAATGACCAACCTTTGACCAACTGGTGCAACACTTCTTGAAGAACAAAATAAACCTTACTTTATCATGCTGATAGAATAGACTATTGATTTGGAATGAGTCAGCATGTTGTACTTGTTCTTCTTCAGCTACACCTTTTGATAAAATATCATGTTTAAGTGTCTACACACCTGGTCCTTCTTCGTTGGCCTCCATTCTTTCCAAATGCCTAACATGACATCTTCTTGACAGAATGAACTTGGGGCTCTTTTTTATGGTCTCTAGCTCTTTATCATATTGATTACTGTTAAGGTTTTAGGATCATTGCAAATGTAATAGCACTAGCTTGTATTGTATGTATTTTCCAAATGCAACAATCTCTTGCATTTATATTTAGAATGATCCAAGAAGAGACATGTCCCTTCATGGGACATGTCTATTCATTACTATGTAATTAATATAATGACAATTATGATTATATATATGTATACATATATATATATAATATCTCTTGAGTATTATATTAATTTCTCTAATATTTACATTATATATATATACATATCTTCACTAGTATTGACTCGTAGTGTTTATCTGACTGAAGCTACAAAACATTAACACTCCCTCTTAGCTAGGGAACATAAAATCATATATCACATTTCTTGTGATAAGAAATCTCACATATCTCATGAAAGCAGATATCACATAACACGTGATGATAAGTATCACATAACTTGTGAGATGAGGAATCACCTAACACGTGATACCCATTTTTATATATATCACCTAACATGTGATATAAGGAATCACCTAACACGTGATACCTAGTTTTACATATCACCAAACATGTGATATGAGGAATCACCTGACATGTGATACCCAGTTTTACATATCACCTAACATGTCATATGAGGAATCAACTAACATGTGATACCCAGTTTTACATATCACCTAACATGTGATATGAGGAATCACCTGACATGTGATACCCAATTTTACATATACCTAACATGTGATATAAGGAATCACCTCACACGTGATACCTAGTTTTACATATCACCAAACATGTGATATGAGGAATCACCTGACATGTGATACCCAGTTTTACATATCACCTAACATGTGATATGAGGAATCACCTGACATGTGACACCCAATTTTACATATCACCTAACATGTGATATGAGGAATCACCTGACATGTGATAACCAGTTTTACATATCACCTAACATGTGATATATATGAGGAATCATTTGACATGTGATACCCAGTTTTACATATCACCTAACAAGTGATATGAGGAATCACTTGACATGTGATATGAGGAATCACCTAACATGTGATACCCAATTTACCTAGTTTTATATATCACCTAACATGTGATATGAGGAATCACCTAACACGTGATCCCTGATTTTACATATTACCTTAGATAGTAATATGAGGAATCATCTTAGATCATGATACCTAGTTTTCACATTACCTTAGATCGTGATATGAGGAATCACCTTAGATCGTGATACTTGATTTTCATATCACCTCAAATCATGATACAAGGATATAGTAAATTTGAGAATATTACATTCCCCTTACATATAACCCTATTATGGTATGTGCATAGACATATCAAAAGTCTACCATAACGAATCTCCATTACAAGATCATCACCTTGTACCATCAAATACAAGTGTTCATTGTCAAAAAGTCATCACCTTTCTCCAATGTTCATAGGAGGGCGCATAAGTCCTGGAGTCACACACATGAAATCCACCTTGACTCATCTCAAAGGGTGGATCCATCATGGATCATCCCAAAGGGTGGAAACAAGGACTTTCACCTTAGACTTCTCTCTCAAGGAGAAGAATGCAATAACATACAAGATAATAGATCATAGATATTGAAACTCCTTTTCATCTAAGGCCTCATTCTCCAACATGCCAAGTTTATCTCGAAGGTACACAACCTTACCTAGATAGCAAGAAACTTGGTGAGAATATCAGCCATATGTTCTGTAGGGATAATGTACCTTGAATAGCATACTTATGCACTATATCTCTTATATAGTTTGCATCACTCTAGGTGAACCCCAAGTTATGTAGGAGATATCATAAAGAAATTTCAGCCAGCACACATGAGACTCAATCTCATGATCATAGTCCTCTGGATGCTTCCTTTAAGGTCTTGTAGCAACCTCCTCACCTCCTTGTCCA
Source organism: Chamaecyparis obtusa (assembly GCA_027943335.1). Classification (NCBI taxonomy): domain Eukaryota; kingdom Viridiplantae; phylum Streptophyta; class Pinopsida; order Cupressales; family Cupressaceae; genus Chamaecyparis; species Chamaecyparis obtusa. The sequence continues at coordinate 502,460 of BSBK01008308.1, read as the reverse complement.
AGGTTGTTTTAGATGAAGTATCATACTCTCTCTGAATCTTATATCAACCTTCTGCGAGCAAGTCGTGTCTTTGTTCTTTAGTCTGCATTAAGCTCTTTTCTTGAGTTCCCAACCATCTATCTAGGAATATCATGACCTAGATATCTGCATAAAATCCTTCTAGTTCACATACATGGAATTTCATCATTTGAATCGCAATTCTTTTTCCTTTTATAGTTTCCTAGTCACTAGGGAAACTATCTTGATATGGTTTACTCTCTCTGAATCAATATAACCAAGATCCTTGGAAATCAAATAAGGCATATCCTCTAAATGTTGTATTGAATCCCTCTAAATCTTTGAGTACTAACATCAACATTTAACCTTCTCATCCAAGGTTTCCTCTGATGGTTCATCAGACTTCTTTTGAATGTGATATCAACCTTCTGACCTTCTTGTCCAAGGTGCTTCTAATAGATAAAGTGTCAGACTCCCTCTATATCTGATAGCAATCCTCCTTTTCCTGCAAGAGAATCCTCAAAAAAATATTAAGGAAAATAGCTCTTACAGTACATATGAATAAGAGAATAAGACAGATTAGAAATATAATACTTAGAAATTGAACTAAAAAATATTGATCTCTTGTAGTTAAAGACTATTCTTCAACTTCTCTCACTAACATAGATGCACACCCTTCAAATAATAACCTTCATTTCTGTATACTTTGAACATTATAGCATATAGTGTGCTTATAAGTTCTCTAACTCTTGAGTCATGAGAAACACGAAGTCTTTGGCAAGAGAAAGCACTTTTCTTTGAATTCAGGCCCACTCTCCATGCACCGCTTGTCAGTTGTAATATAATGTTGCCGCATAATCATCCTTGTTGTCAACGTAGGAGTCGACCATCACAATTATGTCGCTGCCTTCTCATAATATCAATTCTATTATTACTGATTGAATGTTTCACTATTTTGTCTTTACATATGTCTTCCAACGCATCTTCATATCACTGGAATTAGTTATTCATATAATTATTGTCATTTTCTCCCGTATGTAAACCCTTGTCCCATCAAATTCTCTCCAAGCTAATGTAACCACACTCAACAATTGATACCACTGTAATGTCCCTCCTTGGGACATGATCTCAATATGGACATCCTTTAATGAATATATCACTATGAAGATAATAGTAAAGGCTAGGTTCATGAGCAACTTGTATGATGACATAAACATAGTGTTTTATCAATAATGATTCCAAACTTGAATTAGCAAGGTTTGGTACAAGTTCTGGGAAATTCTGGCCCAAGTGAAGGAATAAAGTAGATTCTAACTTCAAGATTATAGATTTTTATAGTAGTATCAAATCCAATATATCTTTAATGAATTCCCCAATTTTTCTAGTTGTATATGGCATGTCGTTAGCATTTGAATTTGATAATGGTGATCATTCTTGAGCCCAAGATGGATTGCCATCTTACTTATATATCTTTATTCATTGTCCTGTAATGCACAAATAGTATTATAAGGCCTCCACAATCTATCTTCTAATGGTCTCACTTTGCAGCTTGAGACTTGTGTCCAGGGATTCGATCCCCTCCACTAACCACAGAATATGAAAAATATTGGAAGACTGAAATTTCTCTTATCTTTCCATTTTTAATTCTTATGAGTAATCTTCTAGTATATTTTCTTCACAACAATCTATTGGTGTGTATCAGAAGTATCAATTTGTCTTCTAAACACATTCAAAGATTTGCATGTGTTTCCTATTGCTTTAATCATAAATGATGTATTCAGTCATGGCCCATGATCACTGTAAATCAGGTTTGATCTTAATTGCTTTGTATTGTGTTCATTAAAGATTTCAGTCTCTTGTTCTCTATCTACTGATGGTTCGATTCCTTTTCTTATTTGCACTATAAAAAGTGTTTGTAGCTTTTAATCAAAGAACTCTCTTTGTTCAGAAATTTGCATAGACCTGCAAACAACCAGTCACAACTTTTGAACCTGACATTTTCTCTCTAATCACTCCATTGAGATTCTTCTAAATTTGTTTATCACCAACATATCCAAAATTCTAAAAAATCCAACGGTGCATTTGTCAGATATGGTCCTCATATCGAGACTGTATTTTCTGAGACAGCCACACATTCACCATCAACAAACTACTCTCTTACATTTGCAACTTGGCTCTGATACCATGTTAAGGTTTTAGGATCATTGCAAATGTAATAGCACTCCCTTGTATTGTATGTATTTTCCAAATGCAACAATCTTTTGCATTTATATTTAGAATGAGCCAAGAAGAGACATGTCCCTTCATGGGACATGTCTATTCATTACTAAGTAATTAATATAATGACAATTATGATTATATATATATATATATATATATATATATATATATATATATATATATATATATATATATATATATATATATATATATATATATATATATATATATATATATATATATATATATATATATCTTCACTAGTATTGACTCGTAGTGTTTATCCGACTGAAGCTACAAAACATTAACAATTACAAACTTGCAATTTTAGAGATGCTGATTTTATATCAAGTTCTGAGCATAATTCATCCATCTCATCCCAAAATTGCTCCTCCTCTAAGTCTTCTACACTTTTTTTCATGAGCGGCATGTTTTTAACAACATGGTAATTCTCTTGAAGGTCCATGGGAACCTCTTGACCTGCTTCCCGAAGCAATGAAAATGAACTAGCATACAGTTCAACTTGAGCACCCCTTGACCTTTTAATTGTCGAAAACACGAAACTTTTCCACACTCATATCCTTCATTATGTCGTCATGAACCTGATAATAGTGCTAGTTCAAGCATGTTGTCCACCTCAACAAAACCAGGTAGCTCACTAAATAAAAAAAATCATTTCCTTATTTCTCTCAACAGAACTAGGAAACCCATTAGATAGCTCCATTGCAACATTTTGTTCAACATTTTCTTCCTATCCTTTGTGAAGACTCCTCTCATTTTGTACATGTTTGGCCTCTTTATATTTTATAGTTGTAACAAGTAGGAGCTTTATTTTCTCTCTATGCTCCTTTAGCTCCTTTTCATGAAACTCCTCATGAGATGCTAACTCTCTTTGGGAATTATCCTTCAATTGCAACTCTTGTGTCACCAAGACCTTTTTGTAATGTTTCTTTTTCACTTCCAACTCTTTTGCGAGGGTTGCCTCATGTCGCCTATGTTGCTCCACAAAATACTTCTTTTGACATTTCTCTTAATGAGCCAACTCCTTCTACTACTAAATACCATCAAGGATCATGTTCACAACTTGGAACAAAAGGGCTATCTTGGGGTTGTTGATGTGCATAGGCATGCAACCATGAAGGTTGAGCAGGGGCGGGCGGGTGGCAAGCATATGCAATTTGATGGTAACCTTTTGTTAAAGGCTTATTTGGAATACTACTAGTAGGTTGTTTAGTGTGATATGGATGTCAAGAAGGCATATATGCAGTATTTTCATGGAATGGAGGTGGATAACCATTATATTGTTGATAACTAGACATTGCAGAGATAAATCATAGATCATGGCAAGCCTAGTCAACAAACTCATTTAATAGAAAGTACTTGAACCGCTGAAACCAGTTGCCATAAGATTGGATTCTCCATGGTGTTGTTCAGACTGCCTCTAAAGGCTGATAAAACTGAGAAAAATGCCAAATCTCTCAGTATTGAGATATTTTCATTACTGTACTAGTTCTACTACTTCCATAGAAACATAGCCGCCAATTATGTTGTTATTAACCTCTAAAAGGTTTTAAATTCACTGGCTGCATATCAAAACCAGAAAAAATAAGTAATTTCTTCTGACATGTTAAAAAAAGAATGGTCCCATTGGGTGTGCCAAACACTATTGTCGCCTAAATAGTGCACCCCTACTGAGTAAACTCAAGCCTATTGGTGAACATGAGAAAGCCTCCCTGATTGTGGGCTCAGATATTGCAAGCTAACCTCTAGAGAAAGCTGGCTCTTATGGTACTTCACCTAAAACTAGCCTAAACAAAAGACTCTTTGCAAAGGAAAGGGTTAGAAGGATGCATAAAAATGAAATTTAACTTGTAAAAGGTGATGCACCAAATTGAATCTTTGAGCCTCAATAGATAACCAACACACAATAGAACTAGTAATGAAAAGCTCCCCTACACAACTCAATAACATATAATCTTCACAAAAGTAATTTATAAGAAGGCTAAACGACAGTTCCTAAAAGGATGATTAAAATGCAAGTTTTCTTGGACAAAGAAAGGAGAAGCGAGCTTTCAGTATTTCAAGAAAAAGGTGGCAGAATTACCTACCTTAATGCTCTCTGATTTCCACAAAATTTTCATAGTGGAGTGTGATGCTAGAAAGCAGGCCATTGGGGTAGTGCTCAGTCAAGAAGGACATTCAGTAGGTTTCTTCTAAGTGAAGTTGAATGAGACAAAACAAAAGTACTCAACTTATGACCTAGAGATTTATGCAATGGTGCAAGCTTTTAAAAAATGGAGACATTATCTCCTCCCAAACGAATTTATAGTCTTTATAGACAATCATGCTCTCAGTTTCTTAAATGGGCAGGAGAAACTCAATCATAGGCATATCAAGTGGGTGGAATAGTTACAACCCTATACCTTTACTATTAAGAACAAGAGCTGGGAGGCTACCAGTAAGGTCGCAGATGCCTTGAGCAGGAAGGTGCTCACAATACAACAGGTTCAGTTGCATAGCATGGGGATTGATTACCTTAAAGAAATTTACAAGGAAGACCCTGATTTTAAAGAGGCCTATGATGTATGTGTGAATATTTCTAACAATTTTCATGTTGAATTTTTTGATTATATGTTGCAGGAAGGGCTACTGTTCAAAGGGAGTATGTTATGTGTCCCTAAATATTCAATGAAGGAGAACATTATAAGAGAGAAACACAATGGAACCTTAGGAGGTCATTTTGGACTAGATAAGACATTAGAGTAGGTAACCAGATTCTATTATTGGCCTAAAATGCAATTAGATGTAAGGAATTTTGTCTCTAGTTGTCCTATCTGTCATAGGAAAAAGGGAGTTTCTTCTAATGATGGATTGTATCAACCATTTCATATCCCTAATAGGCCTTCGTAAATTGTTGGCATGGACTTTGTACCAGGCCTTCCTAGAACTCCTAGAGGCTTTGATAGTGTGTTTTTCATTGTGGACAGATTTAGTAAGATGACTCATTTTGTGCCATGTAAATGCACAAATGATGCATCCCACATTGCAAACCTTTTCTTTAAGGAGGTTGTTTGTATTCATGGGTTTCCACTCACCATTGTGACTGATAGGGACTCCAAATTTGTGGGGCATTTTTGGAGGACATTTTGGAAGAGACTTGGAACTTAGTTATCTTTTTCATCATTCTACCATCCTCAAACTGATGGTCAGGCTAAGGTTGTCAACAAATCCTTAGCAAATCTCCTTAGATGTATCACAAAGCAGCATGGAATGTCTTGGTACTTGGGGACAAGTCAGGCAGATTTTTCTTTCAATGATTTAGTTAATAGGAGTAACAAGAGAAGTTCATTTGAGATTATCTATGGTTTCCATCCTAGAGGTGTGTTGGACCTCAGAGATCTACAGGGGTTAGATAGGAGTGCCCAAGGTGAAGATTTTGTTGTTTCCATGAAAGATATAAATGATCAAGTGAAGACCACTTTAGAGTAGAGTGTTGCAAAGTACAAGAACAAGGCAAACCTCAAGAGAAGAGATGTTAAATATAAGGTAGGTGACTTGTTCATGGCCTACCTGAAGAAGGAAAGGTTACCTAAAGGCAAACCAACCAAATTACTCATGAAAAATATAGGACCGTGTAGAATTTTGCACAAGTTTGGGGTTAATGCCCATGAAATTGAATTACCTCCTGGCCTAGGTATATCTCCTATCTTTAATGTATCAGATTTGTTTCCTTTCAAGGAACCTTTGGTTGCAGACACAAATGCAGGGAAAAATGTGGTTGAAGATGATGTTGAATTGATTAAGGACTTGCCTCCAAGTAAGCCAATACAATTGGAAAGCATTTTGGATTCCATGGTGGTTAAGCAAACAAGGAGAGGCACATACAAGGAGTATCTTGTCAAGTGGGAAGGTCTACTAGATTAAAAGGCTACTTGGATGTCTGAGGAAGATATTCTGAAGCATGGGATAAGTTTACAACAATTGGCAATGCAAGGGACTTGAGTTCTTTTTGTGCCAAGGAGTATGGTGCAAGAGCACCAAGGATGTTCCTATGGGCACACAGGATGATTCAATGGGATCATTGTAGAATTGTTCTAATTTTGTTTTTTTATGATCTATCCATTGTAATAAGGCCTCAATTAGGCCCTTGATTTTTGTAACAAGGTCATAAGGACAATTTGGTCTCAAAGTCCTAAAAGGACCATAGTTGGTCAATGTGAGTCAACCCTCTCCAAATCATGTCCAATAGGCGTTAGTAGCATTTTAGGATCCTAATAGTCCTATTTTGGTTGTTTTAAGGTCCTAAGGTCACCTTAATGTGACAAATGCAAAAAAATGTTCGAAATTCTAAAACATTGCTCAAATGTTGCTGTACAACTTTGACAACTTGGGGTTTAGTTTGAAATCTAATGACTAGTGGGTTCAAATTTCAGTTATGCTGGCTGGACGAAGTTCATGAGGGTGTTTAAAGTCCCTATGAATGATTTCACATGTAATGAAGAAGTTTGGTATGAAGGAGAAGGAATTACTTTGCTGAATACTGAGTTTCCTTGTGTTTTTCTATTGTTCTTTATGATTGTACAGACATATACTGATTGGGCCATTCGATCTATGACCATGATTCTATAGTTTGATGAGTTAGCTTTCCATTTAATTTAATTAGAGGTAATTTGGTGCACTGGGGGAGGAGATCCATCGAATTCGGTGAATACTAGTTCAGGAAACCTAGAAACCCCAAGGGTTTGGACTCAAATGGCTCTATCCTAACATCGACTGTTGGATTTGGCCAATCTTCTAGGGAATGTTAGGACCCTGTGTATACTACATGTTGCAATTTGTTTTGGAGAAGGCAAGACAATCCATGATTTTTGACATGATGCCCTAGTCTTGGCATTTGGATGTGACAAGCCAGGAAAGGGTGGAGATTGAGTTGCAGAAAAGACAAGCAAGGGCGTGGGTGTAATCTTTTGGGTGTTTCAATTTCCTTAGACATAGGCAGACATGAAACCATAAGCCTTGTGTCATGGTAAGTTGACTGGTGAAGACTTCCATCCAAATCTTCATGAATTAGCCCTATTAAGCCTAATTGGCTTAGTATTGATTGACCTGGTCAAACTCAAAACCCAGATCCAATTTTGTGATATCTCATAGTGTGACCAAAAGGGTGTCTAAAACTATGACTTATTTGAGCCTTGTTAAGATAATTTGAAAGTAAGGGTCCAAAAGGTTAGTTTGGAGGGCTAGTTGAATTAGGTCACCTAATAGGCCTAATTTGGCAAAATCACATTGTGGGTTTTTGTCATTGTTTTCAAGGGGATAGGTTGGATTAGTGGAAGAGTTTAGGAATGGAGGGACACCCATACACTAGCTATGAAAATTTGGTGATAAGATCCTAATATGCAAGGGGTATAGGTTACTTGGAAGGTCTTGAAGAATAGGGCTTGTTTAGAGGAGTTGTATCTCCTTTGAGAGTTGAATTTCTCTTTGAAGAGTGGTCATTAGGAAGGGACCAAGAACAAGTTCAAGGTGCAAGGGATAACCTTGGGAAGGTTATAGGAGAGGACCATTGGATGGTGCCTAGTTGAAGCCTTTGTGAGAGTGAACCCAAGAATTCTAGTAGTGAACCTAAATCCCTCTGCATCAAGAAGAAAACAAAGTTGTTCCTACCCTTGAGGAACAAATCTTGGCTTTTGAGCCTTTGCAAGAATCAGAAGTCTTGCCAAAAGAATACAAACGCAATAAAAGTAATTTTTTGTAGCAAGAGGTCCTTCATGGTATGAGGGATGAGAAAGAGGATCTCAAAGATAGCTCTATCCTTGAGGAAGAGCATGCTGATACACATGAGGTTGTCTTTCGACCTATGCATATTATTGTAGCAGAGAAAGAAGAGTCTGATGAAGAATATAAATTTGGGGATGAGCTTGAAGTTTTTTTCTCATCTACAAACATTAAGCCAACTTCTCCTTCATTAGAGGATCATGAGTTGCAACAACAACATGTGGAGATATTTTATTCGCCAAAGGAAGAGAGGCCACATATGGACCAAAAAGATACAAATGTAATCTTTTAGACTAGGTGCCATCAAGAGGGTGCCTCATATGGTATCTAGCTCTGCAAGAGATCAACAAGTTTTCCTCATTCATGTTTATTTAAGAACATGAGGATGAGTATCACAAAGAAGAGAAAATTAGTCTTTCTCATGGTAATAATGTTCCAGTGTTTGAGTAATTCTTTTTTCTCAACATTGGGGTGGTTTTCCACCTAACTCTGATAAGATGATTATTCTTATTGCACTGCCTAGTTTCCCAAATGCATGAAAGGAATCAAAAACTTGTGAGGAAGAGAAGATATTTCAACAAGCTAGTGAATGGTTTTGTTTGATATTTATCATGTAAATTCTTGTACATAGTAGGTTAGATGTTTTCTAGTTTTTCAAGAAGTGCACAAGCATAACTATTTTCTTCTAGAGACAACATGTTTTGAGGTTTTGTTCAATTATAGGAGGCAAGGTTTAGTTCTTTGTTTCTCAATGACTCCATGCCCAATGGATTGCTAAGCTACCAATATTTCATACTTAGCAAGCAAATATTCCACATAAATGACAAAAAATGTTGACTATTTTGTCACCATTACACTTTGAGTTAAATTTTCATCACATGATTGAATTACATAATTTAGGATGCAAAAAAAATTCAAAAAATGGCCTAAAGCCTTAAAAAATCTCTAAGTTCTAAACCCTTTATAACCCTTAGGGTTTATAAACAAATGCCACTCTATTTTCTAATTTGAGGTTCACCGGTTGACCTTGTCACAGTCACTTAAAGTGACCCTTTGATGTCCTCCTCGATCATAAAAATGGTTGGCCCCTTCTCTAATTTACTAGCTCTATGACAAAGTAAATGGCTTTCACAATTTCACAAGACTTCATTTCAGTTAAATTTTGAGCTTTTTCAAAATGGCGAAGCCTTTTCCATTTTACAAAAGGCTCATCAGAGTCAATTCCCATTGACCTCAAAATAACAACAATGAAGTTAAAGAGACATGTGTCCTTCATAGGGCCCGTGGCTAAAGATAAAGTTAAGAGTGGTGGGGCCAACTTGTAAGTAAAGTAACATGGCTTTTTCTATTTTGTAGGACTTCACTTTAGTGAATATCCATGCCCTTGCAAAATGGTGATAAAGCCAATAGTGAAAAGGGGACACGAGTCCCAAAGCCCACATAAAGTAAAGTGACTTCGCCATTTAGCAAAGGCCATGGTAGGGCCCAGTTTTGTGTTTTGTGAAATGACAAAAGGGATTTATTTTTTGCAGTGGTGAGGTCCACTTATTAAATGAAAATGGCTTCGCCATTTCACAAGTCTCATGCGGGTCAAATTTTGTTGACCCACGAAATGGCGATAAAGGTCAAAGCTTTCTCCATTTTGCAAAAGCTCATGTAGGGCACAATTTTGTATCTCTCAAAATGACAATGAAGATGAAGGAAGGAAGCCCAAAGGTTAATGTTAGGGGCTTCTCATCGATGTTTCATAGGGGTCCTTCTTGGTCAAAATCTTTGACCTGCAAAATACTAGTATGTGATTTTAATTGAAATTCAATGGTTAAAGGTGGTTAAGAAGTGCCAAACATAAAGATATTTTGGGTGCCTTTTGCAGAGATATTTTTAGGGCATGAATGTTCATTTGATCTGATCTTATTCTCCAAGGTGGCCATGCCCATTTAACGGTTGCAGAGGGCTCGAGGATGAATTCTACATGCCATTAGGGATTTGATCTAATATGTTTGACATAAGTATGGGGCGTTCATTTCAAGATCTTTCTATCACTTTTGGATCCACTTCCTCCCAAAGATCATATCTTTGATCGGATCTATTCTTCTTCCTATAACTCAACCCTAGTTGAGGGTTTGAACTCCATTGATTGATCTGAGTTATTCTAATCTATAAAGGCAATGATGTACATATTTTTTAGGGATCTTCTCCCTGGTTCTCTTACAAATATTTCTCTTCTATACTTCTAATTTTGTCTTGCCTGATTTCAATAGAATTACTATTTTTAGGTATTCTCAATCCAAATAACTTGTGTATACCTTATACCTTTTTATTTCGACATATTTCATCATTTGCAATATTGTATGCATGTGTTAATCTAGATTGATCAATCTTTCTTAGTGAATATCTATGTTCCTTGCAGTGTTGTATTAATTCTTAACCTTCATATAATGCTAAGGTTGATAAGTATACGAGATAGTGTATTTTTGCGAGTCTTATTGAGTTTAAGTGCAGTCATAGGCAAGAGAAAATCAACGTTTCAATATGGTGCATCACCTTTCCCTTTTTCGCAATCTTTCTTCCCCTTTTCCCTCAAAGTCAATAGTTTTTAGGTGCATTTTGATTGTAAAGAAGGTCAGCCTTCTTCGGAGATTTAAACTCAATTTTCAAGTCCTATGCTTGGAGGTTGTTTCCATGTTTCACAAAGTTGTTTAGGTCACTAACCATCACCTAAAAAATGGTGCAAAAATTTGTCACAACAATCCCCTTTATTTTATAATACATTGGAGACAAAAAAAAGTGTTTAGGGACTTAAGTTGAAAGAAAATCATGTTAAATGGTACGAGAAATATTAAGGTACAAGAAATTGTGATAAAATAGGCGGCACAAAAGAAATTGTGATAAAATATGGGCAAATAAAATAAAATGTAGGTCTTTTACTGAGCAAAAAAAAAGCGGGGGGTGAAAAAACAATCACGATAAAATAGGGGCGAAAAAGAAAAATCTCAAAAAAAATAGGGAAGGGCAAAAAAGTGATTTTGTTTTTCACATTGACAAGGTGAGTGGATGAGGTTTGAGAAAGTGTTAAAAAGATATTGAAGATTTCTCTTTCAACGTGCTTGGTGAATATATGAAATTGACGGTATTGTTTGGAGATTTTCTCTCAAGGGCTTCGAGAACATAATCTCTCTATGCTAATGATCTTGATGTTGTTGGAAGACACAACCTTGGGATCTAAATCTTAGTTTCAAGTTAAATCAAAAGTTGGAGTTGTGTTGTCATTTCTATCCAGTTGCAAAGAGGTTCAATTTGAGATAATCCTTTGCTTTATATGTTAGAGTTTCAGTCTTCTTCCTTCGATTATTTGTTGCTATTGTGTGAGTAAATCAAGTGGTTGATTTATATTGGAGTTGCATTTCCATTCACTTCTGAAACTCTTAATGCTAGTCGTACCATTTCTTGGAATATCTAGAAGACTATTGGAACTGTTCATTGAGTCTCAATGAGCTTATAATTGCACTCAAGGGTTGTCTCCACTTGTCAACTGTTGGGTTTCTATTGTTCAAGCTAGTACAAGTAGTGAACCAATAAGGACTAAATTTACAAGTGTGTGTAGCTGAAAAATCATTCTGGACATCTAACACTAGTGATGAAGTTTAGTTAGTGATTAGACCAGTCTACAAGGTTTAACACATAGTAGACCTGTTAGAATAACTGAAGGGGGGGGGGGGGTTGGGGGCGGGTGAATCAGTTAGATCAGTTATCCTACAATCCCAAATACAAAGATTTACCTTATGAAACAATTCCAACAAATTATGCAGCTCAGTAACATAAAATATCAATCTGTCTGTCCAGTTTACCGATTACCAGTAATTATCCAAATGTGATTACCGACTAAATCAACTATGCAATATGTAAAGTATGATAGCAAACCAATCATCACAAATAACACATAACACAATGATTTAACGTGGAGACCCTGCTAAGGGAAAAACCACCTGGGACCGGTAACCCAAAATAATTCACTCTTCTGAAGTGAGCTCGATGAAGAGCCAACCCTGTTAAAGGTTACAATACACACTGTTAGGTGTGACTTGATTAGAGGATTTATCACTAACAGTAACTTTTGACCAGCATTCACTATGAGGTCAACAAGATAACAATGTACATTCCTTGAATGACATAGGGCAACATATAAGACTATTAAGTCCACTCGGTTAAGAGATTTTTTGAATAAATGGTTAAACTAGTACATTATTGATCTGATTCAAATACAACTCAATTGCAAATATTCAGATCTATGCTAAGCCCATACAAATATCCTCTCGTCATTAATCACTTCACTTCCTCCATATTTATCAACTTACTTTCAATCGGTAAATGGTTCTCTGATGCTCGGTAATGTCTGTAGTCTCAATTCTTTCACTAACCAGTTTGATTAGGCATGCATGAATAAAGTCTTCATGCGAAATCTCTATAGTCTTCTTCTTTCTAGCATGTTTCAATAATGAAACTCATATCTCTTATATAGACAAGTAAACTTTTTTCATATTAGCCATTAGATTTTGCCGCTTCATCTCCTTCATCCATTTTGCCTCTTAAACCTTCCTCGACAGATGTTTCTTTAACACGTTTCAATCTCATCCTTTAGATCTTCTCTGAATTTTGTCAGCCATGGATCTCATAACAAACTTCATCCTTAACCTCGAAACCATAACAATTTTCGGCACATCAAATTCAGTCGGTTGTTCTTAGCATTTAATATTTTCATGCATACTCGATTAATATAGAAATGCGTCGATGATAATCAGTTAAACTAGCCTGGTTAATATTGTCACTCAGTATACACTACACTAGCTCGGTATATACAGAAATCTTTAATTACTGATCACATTAACACGTTCAATTTCAGATCTCTCCTTCATAATAGATTAATGTAACATGCTCAAGTCAACAATATAAAGCCATAGACTCATCAATAAGTTACCCAATGTATTCCTTATCCTTATCTATCATATCCATCTTTTCCTCATGTAGATATCTCAGTACTTCATCTTTTCTTCCTTCAACAAATGTTTGTAACTAACATGATAAGTATTGTCAAAACTAGTTGACATAAATGACAATCATATTGACTGAATTAATCATCTTACATATCATTTCAGTAGCTCAGTGATCTCTAATCATTGTTTCTTCAGTTCCTTCAAATATTCAATCAGTTGTAGTTCATCAATCTCTCCCTTTGGCATTGATGGCAACACAAACAATATGAAAATATGTCATGCACATACCAAACATATATTCTACAACTATGTAAGTAAATGATGTAGCTTGGTAAGCTCAAATTTAAAATGTTTAATCACTACAAAACATAACAACATTACAAGTGCAGACTCTCCTTGTGGATTTGATCTTTTCAGTTCTCAAATTCCCTTTGTTCTCAGGAACAAATATTCAAGTCTCTCCCTTTCTGCAATCTCTCTCTATTTGTGTTCTCAGTAACTGATTTTCCATATTCATTTTCTCTGAACTTCTCTCCCTTTGACAACAATGCCAAAGAAAATATACAAATAGCTCTTTAGCAGCCAAGTGATTCTCTGTTGTTCGGTTCATACCAGACATATACCTCAGTGTACAAATAAACAAATTTATGTTCCAGCTTCTACAATCTTTGACAACCTTAGACAAAATCCAAAGTGTGAGCTATGTGCATCAACATGAATGATCTTCTGATAAGTATAGGTTGATGCAACCTCCAGATCAACTTAGTGACCGGTGGACAGGGGATGGACCCAAGTCTAGTCCTCAAATATTCAAATGTGTCCCTCAGTAATGGTTTAGTAAAGGTATCAACAAGTTGTTCCTTAGATGTTACAAATTCTAGTTTCACCTACTTCTCTTGAACTTGTTCCCTCAAGTAGCGATACTTAATAGATATATTCTTTGTCTTCGAATGCGTCACATGATTCTTAGAAATATTTATAGCTCTAGTGTTGTCACAATATATAATCATCGGGCCAATGATTACCTCATTCATCCCTTCCAACACTTGTCTAATCCAAGCTATATTTGAACAATTTGCAGCAACAACAACATACTCTGCTTCAACAGTAGACTGAGAAATGCATGCTTGCTTCTTGCTAATCCAAGTCACAAGCCTTTCCCCTAAAAAGAATGCTCCATCGGTTGTGCTCTTTCGGTCATCTATGTTTCCAATCCAATCTGCATTGGTGTAAACTCTAAGTTCAAAATTGCCTTCAAATGTATACCATAATCCATAGTCCTCTATTTTCTTCAAGTATCTCAAGATTCTTTTCACTGCAACCATATGTGAATCTATAAGATTGGCAGAAAATCTTAACATAATCCCCACTGCATGTGCAATATCAAGCCTACTATGTACAACATACATCATTTTTCCAATCATAGATCAGTACAGATTCTGATTTACTTCTCCAGATTCATCATCTTTTGTCAATTTACATCCAGTCACCATTGATGTTTCTACTGGTTTAGCATCTTCCATGCCAAATGTTTTCAATACTTCTTTAATGTATTTTGATTGAGTGACGAAAATCTCATCTTTCTGTTGTATAACCTACAAACCTAGAAATAATTTAATCTCTCCAAACATAGACATCTCAAATTCCTTTCTCATGTCATCAGAAAAATATTTGCAGATTAGATCTTGTCCTCCAAAGATTATATCATCAACAAATACCTCAACAATCAAAATGTTATCATCAAATCCTTCTTTCATGTACAAATTATTGTTTTCACTAGTTCTTACAAAACCAATACTTATAAAATAAGCATGTAGTCTTTTATACCATGCCCTCGGTGCTTGCTTCAGTCCATACAAGGCTTTGTGCAGTCTACATACCATGTCTTTTCGATTCTGATCAACAAACCCTTCGGGTTGTTCTATGTAGACCTCCTCCTCAAGAATTCCATTCAAAAAAGTTGATTTCACATTCATTTGATATACTTCAAATCCCTTATGTGTAGCATAAGCAAGTAATATGCGGACTCTTTCCAGTCTAGCAACAAGTTCAAAGGTTTCACCATAATCAATACCTTCTTCTTGTGCATATCCCTTGCAAACAAGTCTTGCCTTATTCCTAGTGACCTCTCCATTTTCATTTAGTTTATTTTTTAAAATCCACTTAGTACCAATAACATTTTTATCTTTCGGTCTGGGCACTAAAGTCCATGTCTTATTCTTCTCAATTTTTTCAATTTCCTCATTCATAGCATTGATCCATTCCTTATTTTCAAGTGCATCCCTAACATTCTTAGGTTCAAACTCACAAACTAAGCATGTGTTTTGTCTTAACTTACTATGGGTCAGCATGCCAGCTTGCTTGTCTCCAATGATTTGATTCTCTTGATGGTGTCTTCTAACAAATCTTGCTAGCACTTGATCTCTTCTTTGCTCATCATTCTGTTCAGGTTCATTTTCTTGATCGGTAGCTCTTTCCTGATTCTCAGTTTCCATTTGCTAATTCTTGGTAGCATTTTCCTGATGCTCGGTAGACTCAGCCTGTGGCTTCAATAGATATTATGGATCTTCAACATAAGTAAAGCTACCATAATCTTCCAGCTCCTTCATGCTTTCTTCATCATTCTTTTCAACAAACTCATCAAAATTTACATTAGTACTTTCTATCATCTTATTAGTAACTTTATTCAAACATTTATAAGCTTTACTCTTAGTAGAATATCCCAAGAATATTCCTTCATCACTTTTAGAGTCAAATTTACCATTCCTATCATCTTTCAGAATATAACACTTGCTACCAAAGATTCTGAAATAACTTACACTCGGTGTGTATCCAAACCATAACTCGTAACGTGTCTTATTTGTGTCTTTCTTTAGTTGAACTCAGTTCAAGACATATATTGTTGTGCTAACTGCCTCTCTCCAATACATTTGTGCAACATTCTTCTCAATCATCAATGTTCTAGCACAATAAACAATGGATCGGTTTCTCCATTCAACAATTCCATTCTGTTGTGTTATTCTTGGTGTAGAAACCTATCTTTTTATACCATGATCATTATAATAGTTAGTGAATTCATCATAAACAAAACTCACCTCCTCTATCAGACCTTAAGCATTTCAATTCTTTTCCGGTTTCTTTTTCAACTTTAGTTGTATACCATTTAAACAGTTTGAATGCCTCAAATTTCTCCTTCAAGAACATAACCGTCATCAATCTAGTACAGTCATCAACAAACAAAATAAAGTATCTATCACCATAGTAGCTTTGAGTTCTCATACGACCACATAAGTTGGTGTGAACCAACTCCAAAATTCCTTTAGATGAATAGTCCTTACTTTTAAAACTAGATTTTGTCATCTTTCCTTTCTGACATTGATGGCACATAACATGATAAGGTTTTGTTAGACTAGGCAATCCTCTAACTTTTCTCTTTCTACTGATCTTAATCATGTAAATTTACATGACATAACCTCTTATGTCATAACCACACATCTTCATTTTTCACCAGCAAACAAGAAGATTCAGCATTGTCAAGATAAAATAAATTACCTTTTGATTGTCTTCCTGTTTCGACAAGCTTTCTATTTTCATCATAAATTTTCACCTTGCATTCAAATGCAACTCGGTGACCTAAGTTATTCAGTTGTGCTACACTCAACAAATTGTAATTAAGCCCTTTTACCCAGTATGCATTATCACATCTAATTTTATCATTCAATTAAATAGATCATTTTCCTTTAACCATGCAAGGTGTGTCATTTCACATTTTCACTGAACTTCCATTATAGTGCTCAAGATGATCAAACTTATCTTCATCACCAATCATGTGATGTGTACAACCACTATCAATGATCCAAATATCATTCTTACTAACTTTAGAAATAAGTGATGTTTCTACATACCTTTCATCCTCTTCTGAATCATCTTTCATTGCAAAAAATACCACCTCAATATCATCATTAGTGTCGGTGTCGGTGTCATTTTCTTCAGCAAGGTAACATGTCTTTTTTCCCTTATCTTTGTGATCTCGGTTGTCTTTGTTGTAGTGTCGTTAACCACTGTTATTCCTTCTGCCAAACTTTCCATCACCAGATCGATCTCTGTCTTTATCATCCTCTTTCTTGTTAGGACATCTAGCAGCAATATGGCCAACTTCTTTACAATTAAAACAAGCTAAATGTAACTTTCCCTTATATCTACCTTTACCTTTTTGCGATCATCAGGCCATAAGTGCTTCAAGTTCATCAAGATCATCATCAGTATTACTATCACTTTCATTCCTTATATTATGCTTACTGCTAGATTTACCAATCTTAAGAGAAGACATAAAAGAAAACTCAACACTCGGTACCACACTATTGTCAGAATTATTCAACTCAAAAGTTGTTAACTTTCCAATTAGACTATCAAGAGTAAGAGTGCTATTAGGTGCAGACCTCATTTCATGAATAGCAAATATTTTGATTGTATAAATAGGCAACAAGGTTCTCAGTATCTTACTTACCACTATATCTTTGGAAATGATACCACCAGTTCCTCAGATAGCATTAACTACCTCTTTGATTCGGTTTGTGTACTGTGTAATATTCTCTCTTTCTTTCATCTTCATGTCATCAAATCTGCCTCTCAATCTTTTAGCTCTGGCTCTCATCACATTCACATCACCACCATAAACTAGAGCAAGTTTATCCCACATTTCCTTCATTGTAGTGCAATCCTTGACATCATCAAAATCAGCATCAGATGGAGTAGCAACAATCTCTATCATAGTAATATTGTGTTCATGACGGTCTCTCAACTAATCAAGAGTCAGGACCAATAGTTGGTTGTATGTAGCCATTGTTCAGTAAAGGTATAGCAGATTCTCCAATTTCAGATATGTGAAGTCTCATCTGGCTTTGTCATGTAGTAAAGTTGTCTTTGTTCAGCTTCGACACTTCCCACTTATACATCTTGTAATCTTTTTGGTCAAGTCCTTAAAACTTTCTTCCAAGCAACCAATATAGCTCTGATAGCAATTGTTAGAATAACTGAGAGGGGGGGTGAATAAGTTAGATCAATTATCCTATAGTCCCAAATACAAAGATGTACCTTATGAAACAATTACAACAAATTATGCAACTCGGTAACATAAAATATCAATTTGTCTATCCAATTTACCGATTACTAGTAATTATCCAAATGTGATTATCGACTAAATCAACTATGCAATATGTAAGTATGATAGCAAACCAATCATCAAAAATAACACATAACACAATGATTTAACATGGAAACCCTGCTAAGGGAAAAACCACCTGGGATCGGTAACCCAAAATAATTCACTCTTTTGAAGTGAGCTCGGTGAAGAGCCAACCCTATTAAAGGTTATAATACACAATGTTAGGTGTGACCTGGTTAGAGGATTTATCACTAACAGTTAACTTTTGACTAGCATTCACTATGGGGTCAACAAGATAACAATGTACATTCCTTGAATGACATAGAGCAAAATATAAGACTGTTAAGTCCACTCGGTTAAGAGATTTTCTGAATCAATGATTAAACTGATACAGTATTGATCTGATTCAAATACAACTCAATTGCAAATATTCATATCTATGCTAAACCCATACAAATATCCTTTGCTCATTAATCACTTCACTTCCTCAATATTTATCAACTTACTTTCACTCAGAAAATGATTCTCTGATGCTCGGTAATGTCTGTAGTCTCGATTCTTTCACTAACCAGTTTGATCAAGCATGCATGAATAAAGTCTTCACGCGAAATCTCTGCAGTCTTTTTCTTTCTGGCATGTTTCAATAATGAAACTCATATCTCTTTTATAGACAAGTAAACTGTTTTCATATCAGCCATTAGATTTTGCCACTTCATCTCCTTCGTCCATTTTTCCTCTTAAACCTTCCTCGGCAGATGTGTCTTTAACACATTTCAATCTCATCCTTTAGATCTTTTCCAAATTTTGTCAGCGATGGATCCCATAACAAACTTCATCCTTAACCTCGAAATCATAACAATTTCTGGCACATCAAATTCAGTCGGTTGTTCTTAGCATTTAATGTTTTCATCAATACTCGATTAATATAGAAATGCATCGGTGATAACTAATTAAACTAGCTCGGTTAATATTGTCACTCGGTATACACTGCACTAGCTCGGTGTATACAAAATTTTTTAATTACCGACCACATTGACATGTTCAATTTTAGATCTCTTCTTCATAATAGATTAATGTAACATGCTCAAGTCAACAATATAAAGCTATAGACTCATCAATAAGTTACCCAATGTTTTCCTTATCCTTATTTGTCATATCCATCTTTTCCTCATGTAGATATCTTAGTTCTTCATCTTTTCTTCCTTCAACAGATGTTCAGATGTCTGTAGCTAACATGATAAGTACTATCAAAACTAGTTGACATCAATGACAATCATATTGACTGATTTAATCATCTTACATATCATTTTAGTAGCTCAGTATCTCTAATCATTGTTTCTTTAGTTCCTTCAGATATTCAATCAGTTGTAGTTCATCAAGACCAATCTACAACGTTTAACACATAATCATTGGTATGCCAATACATTGGACTATTTATATTTAATTGATAAAATCAAATATAGTAAGGAGTTATTAGTATATATCATAACTATTGGATGAGTTTAACAATTATTCTCCATTGTTTTGTATTCAAAGGCAATAGTTCTAGAATAGTCATTATTTATATTTGAAGTTTGGTATTGTAATGTTGTTGCAAATTGTATTTCATGTAATCGTAAATGTCATACCCATCTCTAAACTACAAACTTAGAAAACTCAATATATAGCCTTCTTGATTTCTATTTGACAAAATTATAGTAAGGGAAGAGAAAAAATATTTGTTTAGGAACAAGGGGTGTTCTTACTAGTTATATTTGATTAAATGGAAGTGTTACCAAACTATATTCCTTCGAATGTGCTTCAGTCTTCCATAGTGTCTCCTAGTGGCTTTTTGTCCCTCTTTCCCAATTGTATAATGATCATAGGATCATTCCCAATCAAAGTTGCATATCTAGGCATTTAGTCTATGTGCCCACATCTTCATAATTCAATTGTCTTATTGCACGCAAGTTTCTCATTCATTGTCTTTTTGTTTCCAATTCCAATTCTCTCATACTTTCTATTGATGTTTCATGTTCCTCATCCAAAGAAAAATCTTCTTCTATGGTATGCAATTGTTTGTGTTCATGAAGTTGTCTCATTCTTTCCCTTTTCTTCTCTTTGTCTCTTTCATGCTCTTCCAGTGTTAGAGTCTTTGCTCGTTTCCTCGGCATGATGATGATTTCTACATATGAATTCATTACAATTTTAAAATTATAATATCAATCTATTACAATAAGTCAAGTTATAATATCAATCTATTACAATAAGTGAAATTATAATATAAATCTCTTATAGTATGACAAATTATAATATAAATTTATTACAATTATATCAAATTATGTATTGAACAAATCTATATCATACTAATTATAAACAAAAAGACTCTTTATTCACATTTCACATGTAAAAAATAAAAAAACTTACCTCAATTGATAAATTTTGGTGAAGAATGATTCAATTTCACAATTCGATGTTAAGTTTTAAACAAAAAGGTGGTGCAAATTGATAGAATATGCTTCTTTGTCACCTTGAACACCATGAAAAGCGAATATTTGTTAGAAAAAACACAAAAATCAGATGCTGAGAGAGAGAGAGAGAGAGAGAGAGAGAGAGAGAGGTGTCCTAGGACCATCTATGACTCATTAGGCAACAATAGGTGCACTAGGCATGTAAGGCATGTACTAGATGGAAATCAATCTTCTATATTCTATGAATTCCTAAGGATTTTGAATTATGTAAGGGTCGTGAAATGTATTTGACATAATAATATGATTATCAAAGGTGTAACAAACTCCTACACTTTTTTAATACAAACCATTTGCAATCACTTATTGAAAACTCTCTCTCTCTCTCTCTCTACCATTTTCATAGCCTTTGTGTGTGTATGTGTGTCTCTCTCCCTCTCCCTCTCCCATTTTCACCTCTCTCTCTCTCTCTCTCAACCCTTGCCACCTTCTCACTCTTTCTCTCTCACTCAAGCCTTTTCCGATTGTTACATATTGCGTATGCGCTATTCAAGTCATAAATTTGAATAGCGCGTATGCGCTTTGTAATACATTGGAATCCTTCAAGCCTAAGGCTTAGATTTGCCTTGGAGGATTCAAATAGGCCTAAGATGT
Organism: Chamaecyparis obtusa; assembly: GCA_027943335.1. Lineage (NCBI taxonomy): Eukaryota > Viridiplantae > Streptophyta > Pinopsida > Cupressales > Cupressaceae > Chamaecyparis > Chamaecyparis obtusa. Next base: position 481,209 of record BSBK01008308.1, on the reverse strand, counting down.
GTTTTCCAACAGACATACAAAAAATTCACATCTTTTTTTGTGTGCTCCTCGTCAGGTTTACTCGCAGTTCAATAACGTTAAAATCAAACAACATGATATTGTAGATCTCTCTATTAGCTATCTAACCATATAATTTATTTTGAATTCTGATTATATCAAGCTTTTCATCTCTAATTTCTTTTGTATATATTTCTGATTTTTGTGAAAAACCAACGTGTAGTATTTTGGGCATAGATTTTGGCTCGTTCGTCAAATTTTGCAACAAGTTACTTTTTTAGAAACTAAACTCCGCTATACACACTTTAAAAAAAACTTTGATTTTCGATTAGTTTTCAATGATTTCTAGGGGGAGCACACATAAATTTCATGTTTTCAGGATGTGTGCACTTCGGAAATTCAGAAAAATTATACATTCATCAAACAATTAGCAGAAAAATCCAGGATAAACTATGTGGTGTTAGCTAACTTCTCACCGGAGATTAAAAAAATTCAAAAAAAAAGTTAACATTTTAAGGGGAGCACAACAGACGCTATGTTATGTTTTTTCATAAAAAATAGGACCACTTTTTGTGCTCCCCCCTTTTTGAGGGTCTTAATCTCCACCATTTTCAAAATCAATTAGTAGTTTAGAAACTAGATTCAGAGTATCACAACTCTTGTTCTTGTCGTATCTTAAAATTTTGAGTCTAACTATCTTCAATTTCTCGTTGAAATTCAGAGTTTGCTGATTTCAAATATTAAAAAAAAAAAGTGGCATCTTTATACCCCTTTTTTTGGTCCCCCATCTTTGTGCACTTATCCTACTATTTACATATATAAATCAACAAAATAACATGTCATACTGAACAATAACTTATTTTTCTATGCATTAACATATATCCTCACCTCAAAAAGTATATGTGCAAACAACAAGACATCTTCTTTTGTATCATAAAGTTCATTTGAGGTATTCTTTGGTGGCATATCTGTACAAGGTAAATTAAAGCATATCAAAACCCGTGGAGCTAAAAATAAACACAAATATAATCAAAAGCATAATGTGTATCATGTATGTTGTAGAAGTAGTGCCACAAACAATGAGAAACACCATTAAAGAAGCAATGAGTCAAACCAAGACTATTCTTAAAGTTATTTCTATATTGGCAAAAATATTTATTGGGATTGAATGAGCAAATCAAAAGATAAAGATCTTTTCAATTAATTGGGATTTAATCAAGAAATTAAACTTTATGCTAAAAAATCATGTAAGTATTTTTTTAAAAACTTTTTTAATTTCATGCAAAATTAGGACTAAATCACAATTTTACTAATATAACAAAGATTAAATAATATTTTTTTATAAAACCATGATTTTTTAATGCCTCATAATCATGACCAAATATGCAAAAAAATAAGTAATTAAAATCATATCACCACCAAGCTGAGGTTGCTCACAATAACTAACTATTTTTTTCAAAATTTTACTACTATGGTTAATTCTATGTCTAGTTAAATGGAAAATAAGTATTTTGGTTGAATAGAAGGTTGTGTATATTCTACAAACTACTCTGAATTTAGTATAGCATAAAATTATAAGAGTGTTTGCTTCAAATATACAAATATATCTCCCAATTAAACCATGCAATATATCTTGTAAAAAAACTCCTCTTGATCCATAAAAGTTAAAAACATAAAACTAATACAAGCATAATATAATCTATGTTCCATGGGGATGAGTCCCCTATAATTTTTGGCCCGTTCTCATACCAGAGATGGAACGGGGACGTGGGGACATTTTTTTGCCGTCCCCCAAGTCGTTCCCAAACAGGCCAAATTAGGGATCGTCACCGAACAACATTGTTGTCCCTCGTCCGTCCCCAGGAGTGATTCTTGTCCCCCTTTTCCCAGCCGGCATGTGGACAACTATTGAGCAATTTTATTTTATTTTTAAATTATTTTTGACCGTGCGTGCTCCGCATGGCTTCTAACTTATAATAAAATAATCGAAACCTTATTTTGACCATTAAAACACTAAATGTGAAGTCTTCTTCTCATTTGTAGTTTTATCAAAGTTGCTAAGAGGAAGAGGAAAACATAGAGCAACAACAACAACTATTTCCAGATACATTATTAATTTTGATTATTATGGGCATCTGATTATGGAGCTGAACTTCTATGTTATTGTTTACTGTTTGCTTTTAGTATTTTAGTTGGTCTTTATGTCATTTTGATTTCATGCATGAAACTTGGAGCCTTTGGGCATTCTTTCTATATGTACACCATATTTTTACAATGAAAGTACTTAGCATTTGAATTTTGTTAATTTGCTATGTATTGAGCTTCTAAAATGCCTATGATGAATGGTTCATCAATTTTTTAATATGCATATCTGAATTATCTCTCTCTTTATAAAAAATATTCTATTTTTTAATCGTCGTCCCCTGAAGTCCTGTCCCCTAGATTTTGGCTGTGACCCATACTCATACCGGAAACACGTGCCCGTCCCCGAAACGCCGTGAAGCATAGAATATAATCTATTAGAATGGTAGCATTCAATAAAGTTAGAAGCCATATATACAATTGAAAGATCACTTTGAAAGTAAGTATTCAACAATAGAGCATGTTTAATATTAGTAATTGGGACGAGTTAGGTAGTTAAACTACAATAACCAAAAAATAAAATGAATATAGTGTATTGTACAATTTGACTCCATCAGTACTTAAAAATGTGCATTATTGTAAGGTCCTTCTCCAGTTGGTACTATTTTTTTTGCACTTCGTTATTCAGTTTCAGAGAATAGAAATAGTATCAAACAGTTCACCAGTTGCTGGTTAACATGTTGAGTTTCAAGATGACAAGCTGAAATAATGGTTTTCAACTCTTCGTATATATTTTATCATTGTTGATTCCCACCTCAAATCTACCCTCTTAGTTTCCTTTCTCCCAACTAGTCACAAATGCAATTGCACCTCCATATGTTTGTATTCCAAGCATATAGGATCCAAATTGTCTACCATGGGATGGGTATTTGTTTAATAGTTTCAATTGCAGATTAGGCACATACAGAAAAGCATGAAGAACAACAACATACATGGACAAAAGTAAAAAATCCTTTCCCTCAATTAAGATTACTCACACCAAATTATAGCGAGTAGAATAAGTTTTTTGTCCTCTAAATAGTTACAATAGTCTGAGTTTAACTGTGTACTTCTAGAAAATAATATGTCCATCATACATTATATTTTAGAAACCAATATGCATTTCCAACTAAATTTGAGAATTTTTTCTACAACAACTTATGATACTTCTATTGCATGCTGGGTATGAAGGTAGGAATTATCTCAGACCTCTGTTGAATGTTGTTGCAAATAAGATCAACTTCACGAGTTCTTAGTTATTCCCATGCCAAATAACTCAGGAGTTATATTTCAACTTCATAAGAAAGTCCATAAATGACACAAATCACTTAGCCAATCCAAGCTCTTTTGTCCTCGGTAATAAGTGGTCATCCAGACCATACCTTTATTCACACGGAATATGAATATATAAGTGGTCTTTTAGATCACACTTCTACCCATATGGGGTACAAATTAATATAAGTGATCTTCAGAATGTATACCTCCATCCAAATGGGATGGGTTCTCATAAGGACATGAATACAAAAATGCTTTGATTAGAGACTTTACACTCATTGGAACCAATACAGGTCTTGAGTAGCTTGCAAGAAATACCACATACTACCCAATAATTGTGTCAAAGTTCTTTGCAAGGTTTATTAAACATTAAACTCTAGATCTACGCCCTTCCTTAGTTTTTGAGAATACAACCAAGTGAAATTTCACCGAGAATTACTTAAGTCTTGTACCCCTTCTCAGTTTTCAGACATCCGGCCAGGTACAGGTACCTTTCTTAATATCAAACAATTCTGAGTATGGTTGTTTAGGGATTTATATTATGACGATGTAAAGGTTAACACTTAAGCTATATCCAAGACACTTGCATATCAGAGACATCCTTCCCCTTCCAAACTGCCTACATACCCATATCCATGGGATCAGAGAACCTTGGATCTACACTCTACTAATGGTATGTAGTTCTAGTTTAGCTATGTTTGATGTAACTGTTCTAAGATCATAGCCATTTCAGGGCATTTTCCGATTTCATACAGTTCTTCGCCGTTATACACTCACTCGGGCGAGTCAGACGTATCTTAAGTTAAGCAATGCTTGCCATATAGTTATAGTCGACATGTGTTGAGTTTTTAATATGCACAAGAACAGTTTATTCACACACCTCTGATTGTTATTGTTTTGGTTTCTTATCTAGAGTGTTATTCTAACTAGTTTAATGAAGATACTAACTCGGATTTTGGGACAACAATGTTAGAATGAAACTATTCAAGTTTTTGGATGATGTTATAAGAACAATTACCTAGATTTACACAAGAATGACTACACCGACCTTTGGTATATACGATAGTCTTTTCTGAGTTTGAAAACAACAATTTGAGGACGTATTCATTTAAGAACAACTTGATAAGATCAAAACAATTTAGGAACCGCGGATATAAGAGAAACATTGAACTAATACTAGAATTTTTTGTTCTATAACCTACCATTAACAAGGAAGAGTGTCTAGTTTAAATGCAATAGCTATAGCTAAGTTGTCTGATTGTTTTAGTTGGGTTTTGCATAAATAAGTGCATATAATGGCAACAGATAGTATAGAATACAAGGCAACAAAGGACACACGATAAACTTATATTTATCCTCAAATGTTAATGAAGTTACAACACTAGCAGATCTGATGTAATTACAACAACATAATATTTCCTTTAATAAAGTAAGCAATATTGATTCCCAATGAAATACAAGATATACTTGGATCTTATAAATGACGTAGTAACACAATAGGGTGTTGTACAAACAATTTGTTATAATAAGGAAGACTATGGTGCTTCGGTTGGAAGAGATGCGGTTGTAGGTGATAGCGCTAAATCTGCAAATGAACACTTGGAAAGAAGCTAGGATTATGCTTACAAAACCCTAGGTATGCTCGGGTTGAAATGATGTTTGCAAAGAAGTTGGAATTGGTCAGCTATCTACAGATGTGGAATCTCGTGATAAGAAGGGGAAATCATAGCAATTAATAGAGGAGACTAATCAGTGGGGGAAATTTGATCATTCATGTCACGTTTCATAGATACACCGTAACTTATTATTCCACAAATAAGTTATCAGAAGGCATTCAAAATTCAAAGGTCTGATATATATAATTTAACATAGAAAAGATCCCAAAGGGTGGAGCATCTCTAATCAGCTACAGGCAAATTTTATCATCCTATCCAGATATTGCGAGGTTGATTACCAACATACCCTTTGCTCAGATTATTACCATAGTAATAACAGCAATCACTTTATTAGCATAGGTTACGTATATAATAGTATATTATGGAGTTTCTTGTTCTTTTCAGAATCCTAAATACTATAACCACATCACTTTTTTTTCAGAATTTATAAATACTGTAACAAAGCCTTCAATCAGCATTCATAAATACTATAAACACATCATTTTCGGAATTCATAAATACTGTAGCAAGACCTTTTTCCAGAATTTATAAACACTATAACCATATCATTTTTCAGAATTTACAACTACTGTAACCTTCAATCCTAAATGCTTATAAAAACACGAACCACATTTCTGCCCTCTGTTTTGACATTCTTCGAATCATTATTAGCATTCTTCTACAACAGATAAATTTCTTTTTTTCAAAGAAAACACTATAAAATAGGATAGTCGAATCTGCTAGAAGAAAATCAACAAAATAAAATGAATCGTATGGAAATAAAATTTTGATAAAGTTCCCTAAATGAAGTGAGACCAGAAGTTCTCAAATGGCTAACACGCCTAGTATGTTGAAGAAGAAAACTGTCTTTAGCTTGAGGAATTACTCTACCCTTGCTGTCTAGACGCTATCCTCTCTTTTCACCTTTTTTTAAAATCTCTAATGTTCCTTTTATTAAGAAAGACACAGAACAGAACTTGAAGAGACACATATAGCAATGCTGCCTTGTCTACTCCAGGCGATGGCTTCTATTCTTGCATCATCATTCCTCTTTTAACTTATTTTTAGTCGGTAAAAACAATGGCGGTTATGGCTTTTGGAAGATGTTTTGATTGCTTAAAATCTGATCACATTTTCTTCTACAGCTTCCACTTCTTCTAAAATCTGCTACTGCTCGTGGTTCCAAGGGAACTTTGTCTTTCTCTGTATTTGCCTTCTTATACAATTTGTCCTTTATGAAATACCTCTTTATTAGACTGCGATTGAGACTGAATGGCATTTTATCATTGAGTGCATCCCTTTATACAATTTGCAGGTTCTGTTTTTCAGGTGCGATTGAGACTGAATGGCATTTTATCATTGAGTGCACCGCTTATGATGACATCCGGATTCAGTACGGAATCAGTTCGGGAGCATGCAACATGCACGGCCTTTTCGAGGAGGTTAAGATCAACCAAACCACCAGTTTGATTGTCAAGATTCACAACAGGAGGTCTGATTTAGAGAAGAATCTGGAGTTAGTTGATGGCTGTGATCCGGTGGTCCCTTAGACTGTTTGGCCTCGTGGACGTCATTAAAATATTTCATTTCATTAGAACTTATTTGTCTCTTATGATTTTCACCCTCTAGTATCAAAGAAACATTATTTAATTTCCCATGCTTTCACAAAGAGGTGCGGTTGTCTTATTTGCTATTTTGTTTTATTTCCTAGATTTAATTTTCTTGTGTGCGCCCAGTTAGCTTCCATGACTTGTACTTAATTAGCCGGTAGGCTTTTTTAAGTGTGAAACAACCCACCGGAATTCAATGTCTAACATCGAAAAGGTCGTCTGAAAATCTGAAAAATCCATTGGAGGGGTAATACAATTAGATAGATAAATAGATAAAATTAACATTTATAAATAAGAAAAATAGAATGAAATAAATATTATTAACTATAATATATAATATATATTAAATAAAAATTACATTATTAATATTTAATATGTATTTATTTTATTCAATTATACAGGATTTTATATATTACTATATATTATATGTTACAAAAAATTAAACAGGGAAATTTATATATATAACATATTTTAATATATATACTTACTTTTTATTTAAATTATTCATTAAATATATTTATATTTATTATCATATATTATTAAAGAAAGTTAAAAAAGAAATTGGCATACAATACATTTTATTACAATATGTTTTTATTCTATCTTTTTGTCATTTATTTGTATAGTATATATCTTATTTCTACTATAAATAAAATAAAATAAAAAATACTAAAGTATAATATTTTTATATGTATTATTTAAATTAGTTTATAAAATGAGAGGGAGCCAAAAAAGGATGAAGGGATATATATAGAGAGGATTTGAAAAAGAAGGATTAATATAGAAAATGGAAGCTAATAGAACAAAAAAAATAAAGAGGTAAAAAATAATAATTCAATTGATTAAGGATAATTACTGAAAATGGTATCTTCAAGGAAGAAATGAAAATAATTAGGGTGAAATTGAAAAGCCACACAAGGATGAAGGGAGAGAGCAAAGATACATTGAAAACAAAAAGGAGAAGAAAGATGGGGATATGAAAAAGAAGGATCAATATAGAAAATGGAAGCTAATAGAAAACATAAAATAAAAAGGAAAAACATAGTAATCTAGTTGAAAAATTATAGTAAAATTGAAATCATGTACCCTAAATTTGAAAAACAAATTGTTGGATAAAAACAAAACATTAAAAAAAAAAAAGAATCTCGACATTCAACATTCTATTATCTCCACTTTATTATTTGTTGCCATGTATAGGATAAACAACCTAGTATAAAGCTTGGGGTTAGTATTATACTTGAATTGAGGTTAGGATGGACATTAGATTTCAATTAGGATTGGAGTTGGTGTTCTTATGATAGGGTGATTGGGTTAGGGTTCACTTAGTCTTAGGGTTATGGCTAGTATGATGGTTAGAGTTAATGGTAATTATATTAGGGTTAAGATCAAATCAATAAAGCAAAAATGTATAACGAAGGATTCTAAAGGACTTATGAGGAGGTTCACAAGAATTGATTTATATTATTATGATATACTACACAAAACATATCTTGCTATCGGCCTAACCATTACACCTTCATGTGCAAGCACTAATAAAGACTAAAATAGATTCCTTAACTTTAATCAATGTTTCGCACTAAAATCTAAGGTGGCACAAAATGCCAAACCTATTGTGTCTTATTCAATTTTGCTTTTCTATTCACTATGCCTAAAGAAATATTATACCTTCCAAGGATTCGCCTATTTCATTTCTTATGATAAGCGCGAAATTCAGATTTCTTTCAATGAATAACAGATGCCACTTTGAAAGGAAATAAAAACAAACTCATAACTTTATTGCCCTCCTTCAAAATTTCTCACTCATTTTGGATTCAAGAGTTGTCAAATAAGATGAAAATGATCTATCTCGTTTTGTTCGCAAGTCGTGCCACCCATATTGAAATATCTTGCCTTAGCGTTTAAGAGTTGTCAAATAAGACAAAAAACTGTCTTGTCTTATTCATCATCCAAGTCACCCATATTTAAATCTCTCGCCTTAGCATTCAAGGTTATCACCTAACTATTGGGCCCACTATTAGATTAGGGATGGTGTTTCCGTATAATTGACTATTTTGTATAATTCAAATTAATTAACGACTTGAGTTTAAATAACACAAGCGCACAATATGTATGTAAATAGATTGATATTCTAAATAAGATTATTTTATATAAATAATATTTTTTTCAACTTGTAGAGATACCAACCCCTCATTGAAATCTCCTATAAATCTGGCCACCAATTTTCCACAATAGATTCCTTGAGTAAACTACAAATCTAATCACAGTTCTGCCATAACAAGACAAATCTTTCTCTCTGCAAGTCTGTTATAATATTTCCTTATATTCTTTCTTCGAGATCTGCAACAGTCTTCTGCCCTTGTGTACATATATATATATTTCATATATTACACACTCTTTTCAATTAATTTTCTCTCCACATATGTATCTTTAACATTTCTTTCAAGACTCTCCTCCCTTCACGTGAGATGTCACCACTTAAAGTGGATCACACCTCGTGTTTAAACACAAACTAAACTCTTAAACAAACTGCCACTTATAAACATCATTGTTTTTATTTTAATCATTCCATTAGGAATCACTCCTAACAACAATTTTGATTTGACTTCTTAACATAAATTGGTCTCATTCTTTAATCGCTCCCTAAGCACAAATTTGCACCATTTCAAAAATGAATCGCACCTTTATTTACGTGGCAGTTTGCCAATGTGAACTTACTGTTATCACTTCTGTTTACATGTATTAATCAAAACGCTAGAGCTCTTCCCTTTTTAAAAGGTTCATTTGGGTCTACTAGAAGATTCCAAAATTAACCTCCTCAAAAGCTTCTAGAAGGAACACTTTATTTATCAAAGTGATTTTATAACATTAAATAAAGTGACTTTATAATATTAAATGCAGTGACTTAATGATGTTTAATTTAATTTCCACTTAGTCACTTTAGTTAAATTAATTAAATAAAGTTATCCTTATGATTTATTTTTAGGGACAACTTTAAAATAATTAATTTATTTTCTTTTTTTATTTGCCCCACCCTAGCCTATGACAATAAAATAGGCTAAAAACTATGTTTGATGATCACACAGCAAATGGGGACATTACACTTTCCCATCCATGAAGTTTGAATTGTGAAATGTCAATCATAAATTTTGTCATAAATGCACCAAACGCAACACATAAGCATGAAATCGACATAGGGTACATTTTTTTGACACTATAGCCAAGATCTCTCATTCAGCACTAGCTATATGCCTAGATCTGAGAAAGGTTTGCATGGGCATGGCCCTGATACTATGTTGAAAGAGCTAAAGAATAGCTCACCAACCAAAAGCACCTACAAAAACACAAGAAACCTTCCACAAGATAGTATACAAGAAATGAGCTTTCTTGATATTAAGATATGAAATATGATTCAAAGTGTACATGAAACTTTCTTATATCAGCTTAAACAAGATGCATGATAGGATTAAACAAGATGTTCAAATGTGTCTTAATCCTATGTTATGCGACAACTAACTAAGAACAATTAGTAAATTACCTAGGACACAAAAAAGTAGATGAGATACATTATCCCATTATAACTAACTTCTAGAAACAACACCTAGGACCCAAGTTAACTTGTGAATAGGTCCATACTAAGTAATTAGTTAGGACATGACTTTATTCACTCTAACACGTTAATTTCAATGTTTTTTGTATCGTCCATTGACAGGTGTTTCTTATTCAAACATGTACTTTAGATCTTCTTTCGTTTTCATTTTTAATTGAATAACTCTCTAGAATATTAGATGCTTTGACCATAGATTGCAAACTTGTATAGTACACCAAGTACTAGGATTTTTGTCCCTTGAGTTTTTTAAAATTTAACCCACTAGTTGTTGGATACAGTTTTTGACAAGTTGTAACACCAAATTCGCACAAGTACTCAACAAGTCTATAAGGAAAACTTGTGAATGTCAAGTTTTTCCAAGTTATGAGTTTAAGTATTTTTTAAAGTTGACTTACTTTTAAATTTAGGGTCTTCCAAGTCATTGTCAAGTCCAAGCTTGCAAATTATAGTTTTGACACTACAAATATATCAAAATTTTACAAGGAATTCATTTTTTCTATCATTTGGAATAAAATTTTAAATACCATATTTCATTTTATTTTGTTTGTTCACTTTCCAATTTATCTTGTTACATATTGTTTTTAATATTTTATAAACACTTGTAACCCAAAATGGTCTTCATCGTGAACTTCTAAACATAGAAATGAGACTTTATTGGACTAGCCAAAACTTAGTGAATCACAAGTTGAGCCATGCTCACTAGGTCTAGGGGTCTCAAACTCGAATGCGACCAAGTCTTATTGAGTCTGGGCCTAAGACTTGGCTATTTATTTTTTTAGAACTCAGAAAACTTCATTACTTTTTTGGTTTCTAACATGTCGCCAAAATATACATGAAAAGTGACTTAAGTTACATTTCATGTGTATATTGGCAAGATGTTTGATAGTGGTTTTAGATCTCTAGGATGTATAATACAAATTCTAGGTTTTAAAAGATCTTATAAATTTTTACACTTAGTCAAATTTTAGTAATTAGTAGGTTCTTATTAGCTCTCTCTCTCTCTCTCTCTCTCTCTCTCTCTCTCTCTCACACACACACACACACACACACATCTTTTATCCCCTTTCTCTACCTCTATCTATCTCACTCTCTCGATCTTCCCCAAGATCTAGAAATATCCCTCCACCTCTCTCTCTCACTCTTAAACTACCGCAAGGGGTGCTACTCTCAACCTTCTTTTGGCGTGGTGTCCAAATTCCCATCAAACTATAAGTCTAAGCAATAAATAGGTCAATGATGAATCGTGATCATAAAAATCTACATCATACTTATCCCTTCTTGCAAATCTTTACATATTCATAGTTAAAAATATATTATGGTTGCCACCTCATCCAAGACCTGCCCTAGATGCCTTTGTAGGGAGAATGCAAGCTCCTCTAAGCCATAGACTTCTAGATATTGCTTTGATATTTGTTTGTAACATTTGATGTCATTAATTTTATATTTTATGAGTTTTGTACACAATTGACAATATTTATATATCTAAGTGTGTTATTTCCTCTATTTCAATTTGTGTTTATACTTATGTGATTGATGTATAATTTTGTATGTAATCAAATTAGCTTCTATTTGATGAAGTTATTGTCTCTCTAAGGTTTATTTAATAAAGGGTGCATGAAAAAAGTTTTTAATCATTAAAAATCTTTGAATTTGTGGGTTTTCATTTGTTAAGTTCTTGATGAGTTCTTGCCAAAAAAAATCCCCGAGCCCAAGTTTGAGCCCTAGACATGCTTGCCAAGTCCAAGTCTCATAACTATGCTTCTAACTCTCCACTATCCAATGATTAGTCTTCTTCCACAACTACTTCTATTAGTATTTTGGTGGAATTCACACATTTATTGAAATATTTTCTTAGAAGTACCACCGAAGTTTTTAGATTTAAATTTGATTTATTTTTGAAGGGTTTAGGTTGTACTATCTACATCCTTTAGATATCTTAGCTTAGCCTTGTGGGCTTTATTTTAAATAATCTAATTGATGAATAAATCTACACTTGTATGACACTGTGAAAATTCTTCACAAAATTCAAAGTTTCCAATCCATTCCAACATTCATTAGTAAGTTGGTGAGATTACTTTGTAGCTAGCCAATCCTTCCAAGGTGTCTGAAAATCGGTCGATGTTCATTTTATAAACTAATATTTTATTAAATTTCTAAAATTATTGCTATTTCAGCAATGGGCAAGTATATCTATTGATTTCTCATGATTGGATATTGAAGGTTTATGGACCACAAAATACGTAGGTCCATCTTTTATTTTTTGTATGCCTAGTTTCCTGACCTTCTCGCTCTGCCCTTCTTTTCTTGCATCTAATATTGAAAAGTGGTTCAAGTCCTCTTGTCTTTTCAAAAAATAAAAATAAAAAAATATTTAAAGTGTACACAATCACTATAACGTCTAAAATGGTTACTTATGTAGGAGTAATTACGACGTTATCTAATTAATCATCTAGTTAGATCTTTTATTACTTTATTTAGTTAAGCTAAACTTAGGAAGGCATTTATCTTATATTAGGTTGAACTTTACTTAGCACATGTTGTCTCATCCATTATGATGTGGACCCTTGTCAAGCTATTTTTTAAGCTTCCTTTGGGGTTTAGTCTAGGGTTGCATTCATCCTTCTATAAGGATTCATTGTATTTATATCATTAATCTTTTGTGCATGAATACAATTCTTGGGTTGTTGAGAAAATCTATCTAGCTTGATTTCCATTTATGACAAATTGTTTGCTTGCAAGTGATTCGTGGGTTTGTGGAATTGAACAAATAACTCCAACAACTTAAAATACTATTTCAGTGGTTAAAACCTATTTATTAAAACTATAGTTTAAGAAAGGGTTGTTGAATGTAATTTAAAATATTTAAAATATTTAGAGGGAAAAAGGAAAAAAAGTAGAGTAGCGGATCCAAATAAAAGACCTATAAAAGAAAGGTCAATGTCAACATCAAAGCATCTATTTGTTCATTATAAATGTCATCATTGTCAAATTCGAAATTCAATTTTGCAGTCAATTACAAAAACCCTAGTTGACAAATTTGAGAAGACAAAAACCCTTTTCAAAATTTCTTTGGATTTAAAGACAAAAAGCCTCATTTTCAAGCAGGATAATTCTACATCAAAGATCATGATTCTGCTTCAACGAGAATTCAATTAAAATTAGCAAGCAAATTTTAGCCACCATCATTTGAATAATGATTGCAGCATTGGTTAGTTTGCTCTAAGACTTTGAAATCGTTCTATTATGCGATATATATGCTGTCGTACAAATGACAAAGTCTGGTAAATGGGGCCTAGAACTGTAGAAAGTATATTGGTGAATAACAAGGCTTCTTTTTTTTAATATTATTGGTTGCCAATTGAAGATAATGCTAAAGGGTATTTTGTAGTAGATATATATTCTCAGGACTGCAGCTGGAATAATTGTTGACCATTTGCTAGTTATTCAATAGATAAATTTTATGTTTCTCCCAGCTTCTCTTTGAATGAAGATCCTCTTAGGTTGTATGTTCACGTGGATCTTCCCTCCACCCTCTCTCAGATCACTATCCAATTGTTTGCAACATTTGCCTCTCCCAAAAGTCAAATATGGACACTGCCCTCCCATTTAAGCTCAATGTATCCCATTGTTTGGCTGCTCTTGAAGGGAATCAAAATTCTCTTCCTAAACCTAGTGAAGGAGATTCTTGGACTGATTGGTGGTGTGAGGCCATTACTCAGTGCACTAATTTCCTTCGCACATTTGGCAAATAAATGGCTTGACAATGAAAACGTAAGGAAAAGTCTTTGCAAGGGAAACTTGCTCATGCTAGAAAATGTCTTAGTGCTGATCCTACCAATATTAATCTGCAAGCTTCCATTGCTACTATTGCAAAATTGATAACTACAAAGGTCAGGGGGCTAAAATTAGATCCAAGTTATACTGGATAAAATAAGGAAACAAAGGTACCAAATACTTTTTTAACTGTCTCAATTATAAACACAAGAAAGAAAAGATTGTTTCTATCAAAGATGATTTTGGGTATCTTCATTCAGATTCGGCTAAAATGTGTAATTTATTCAAACAATTTTATGAAGATCTCTTCAAAGATGATCAATGGTAAGACATAGAAAATGTTCTTGAGGAGATGGTTAGAGTCTATATTCCTAATCAAACAGATGCTGATTATAGAAGATATATAGATAGAATCCTCTCTGTAAGAGTTGGAAAATGCTCTTTTTTCTATGGCTCCATATAAAAGTCCTAGTAGTGATGGGTTACTCATAGAATTCTATCGAGCCATGTGGCCTCACATTAAGGAATATTTTTACTGTGTTTATCTAGAAGCTTTTAAAAAAGGTTCTTTAGGCTCAATCATTAATGGAGGCATAATCAAGCTTCTTCCCAAAGACAAAAAGGATGATACTATTTTTTATTGGTGTCTTATAACACTTTCGAACACCTCTTACAAAATCATAGAAAAAGCCTTAGCTATTCGAATCAAACTAGTTGTGCAAAGAATTGTTCGAATGGAACAAACAGGTTTTATTGTTGGAAGATATATTCTTGACAATTTGATTTTGGCTTGGGAAACCTGTGAATGGGCTCAACAAACTTGTCAAAATGTTGTTCTTATTAAGCTTGATTTTGATAAGGCATATAACAGGATCCGGTGGAGGTTCATCCTCAACATGCTTCAATGGCTGGGGTTTGGTCCTTTGGGCTCATATTCAAATGTTGTTTCAGGATGCCAATGCACAAATTATTATCAATGATATGATGAAAAATTCCTTTCCTTTATAGAGATCTATTTGTCAGGGATGTCCTTTAGCTCCATATTTATATGTGCTTATAGCAGATGTGCTTGGTTATATATTGCATAATGCCTACTAAATGAAACTCATTTTAGGAATATCTATCCCTCAAAATGTTGTTATCAACTCTCATTATGCTGCTTGCAGTTTGTTGTTTTTACAAAACTCTGAAAAGGATATCTCCAATACGATGGATATATTAGAGTTGTACTCTGTTGTCTTTGGATCTAAGCTTTCTCAGGATAAAATTGATTTCTTAATGATACAGGATAGGCATACTCTTCAATGGATTCCAAGGGAATGGAAACAGGTTAAACATGGAGAAATTATGAGGTATCTCAGGATACCATTTGGCCTTAGGGTCTCTATTTCTAACATGTGGACTTGGTACCTCAATAGAGTCGAGACTAAACATTTTAACTGGGGAAATAAATTTCTCGCTCTAGCTGGTAAAATCCAAGTTGCCAATAAAATTTTCCTTGCCACTCTTGTTTATTACTCTTCTTGTCGGATGCCTTCCAACAAAGGCTATGAGGAGTTGGTTAAAGTTATTTGACGGTGTTTGTGGTCTGAATGGGATGGCAATATTGGATTTATTGCCACTTCTTGGTCTCATTGCATTCGGCCCAAATGCAAAGGAGGGTTGGGATTAATCAACCCAAAAACACAAGGGATCTGTCTAGCAACTAAATGGATTATTAGAGTTGTCAAAGGTGACGACCCTTGAAAAATCCTTATTCGATACAGAATTAATCTCACCTAAGTTAAAGGCAAATGGAAGGCAGTGGGCTGGTTAGCCAAAATTCTTAATGCATCATTTTTCACTATTAAAACTTCTCCTTCTTTCCAATCAATTTGTAAGGCTTGGCAATGTACCAGCCAGCTTCTAAGATGGAAGGATGCTTTACTACAACATGGGTTCAATTTTTCACTTCCTCTAACTGGTGGAACAAACATATTTTGTACCAATGGAAGCCTTTGGCTTTAAGCTTTCCGAAACAGTCCTATTTCTCACATAAAAAAGAAATCAATAAGATTGAGCAACCTTGGCATATTGTTAATTCTCAATTTAAGTTGAGCAACAATTTTAGACCTTTTGTATTTCTGTGCAATCATTAATGAAACTATGTACTCCTATTCATTGTAATTTTTTCAAAGATTGGTTATGGTTACCAGGTTATCCTTTCTTATTCTTTCCTTTAAAAAGGATATATCTGCAGCTGCTCCCTAATTTTCCCTTGAAACCCCACCTAAACATCAAATGGAATTGCAAATTTCGTGAGAAATTTTGGGCAACAAAATTCTGTGCATCATGTCTTGCCAGCCATTTTTTAACATAATCTTAATTGGAAAGATGCCCTGCTTGAGGTCAGGCTTCATAGTAATATAATTGTTGATACAGATCGACATGTTATTTTATTGCATTTATGGAAAAATAGATGTAAAGTAGTCTTTAATAATAGCAATAACTATCATCGAGAAATTGCAGTTGTAAAGCTTTACACAAACATATTTACTATCCGATTTATCTTTTCTCTCATCTACAGGCAGATTTGAGGAATAATTTACAGTTGGAGCTCCAAATTCAAAGCATCAAATGGCAAATGAATCAGCTGATCAACAATAAGAAGCTTTGCATCGCTGAAAAAATTAAGCCTCTTCTGCAAGGTCAAGCATGAGAAGGACTTTAATTCCTACAAGTTCTTATGGCACAAGTCTTATATGGCTCCTTTTTATCTTTCTATGGTAGCATTGTCTCAAATATGATTTATATTTCTTGTCATTGTATTGTCTCAGCTCTGTACTATTGGTTGTCATCAGACTTATATTTGCTGATTTGTCAGCTGTTTTGGTTGTAATGTCCCCATTTTAGCAGGTTCCTATAGCTGGGCATGATCAGTTCATCATTACGACCCTCGTGAGATGATAGTTGGATTTGAGGGTCTCTGTGATAGTCTTACTATTTATAGTAAGTCTATTTTGGGCAGTTGCTATTTTTAGCAGTGTAGTGGAGGCACAAGGAGATGAGCGACATGAGCATTTAATAGAGCCTATTTGATGGAGCTTCATATTTTAAGTTGTTTATTAAGTCTATCTTAACAAATAACTTTATCTTTATGTCATAATTTGAAAGTGTGTGCGAGAAACCTCTTAAGTGAGAAGTGTATTGCAGAAGCCACACTTCTTTCATGTTTTAAAAGAGCTTTATGGGAAGAATCGAATTCATTCTTGACTTGGCTTTTTAATTTATGGTGAGTTTTGGTGAAGAGTTCTTTCAACTAGGGTTTGAGGACTGATTCCTCCCCATTTTTGCACTTTGAATCACTGGATTAAGTGGTGAATTGTGCTCTGAAATTCTGATTTCATTGGTTGCAAATTTGGTACTGTTGTAAACCAAATTTGATCATTATAGATCATTCACAGTTTAGTTCGTGGCTCTTATGCTGGTCCGTTTTTCCCTTGATGCTCATGTGGAGAATTCAGGAGGCTGCAATAATTATTTAGAGGCTGCGATAACTTATTTGGTGGCTACATGAGTTAGAATTGAGCTATGTTTTATATACTTGTTCTGCGATAATCATAATAGGAAGCTGCGTCAACATTTGAGGGAGTTGCATCAACTTCTTAGGTGGCAACGTCAACACCAAGGAAGTCACGATTCTCGTTCAGGAGGGATGCATTTGTTATCTCTTGCTGGCAACCATTAGCATGTTCACTAAGGTACATTTTGACTTGGAAATATTAATAATTAAACAACTTATTTTTGTATGTTTGCAAAATTGAATTTGTTTGCAATTAGAACTGTGAAATTTGGAATTGTGTTCTTAAAGTTTAGAATTTCAGTTGCATATCCATATGTCAAAAATCTCCAAAAACTTGCAAAAACTTCTAAAAACAAAAAAAATATAAATTCTTCACCATAGAGCCAACAGGGCTCTTTACAATGGTATCAGAGTGGTTTCCTGCCAACCTGTAGGGAATTGGGGTTCAACATGGCACGTAGATTTAGACCTGGTGTGCACTACACTCGCAGAGGTCATAATTCTTCACCTAATGATGGAGAGTTTGAGATACAGTTTGGCAGTGACAGGGGTGCTTGTGGTCCAGAAGATTCAGCTGGTATAGGTTATAGAGATGTTGGCATTGGTTCTGATATTGACAGAGAGGCCAGAGAGATTTTCAGAAACCTTACAGAGGATCAACACCATGTTGCATATGTGCTACAACAGTTGTCTTATACATTGCAGCGCATCGCACTTCCTAGAGGCTAGAGTAGAGACAAAAGTACTAGGAGTGATTCTGTTAGTTCACACAGGTCCAGGGCAGATGACAGGTCTAGAGCTGGTGACAGAATTAGAGCTAAGGACCAGACTAGAGTTGATGACAAGGTTGATAGGACTGGACATACAAGTATTTATGGTATGCCGCAATGGCCTACTTTTTTGAGACCTAAGATTGACGCAGTTAGTATTGGGACTGAGGTCGTGCCATTTGTAGATGATGTTGTTGCTCACTACGCTAAGTGGGATGCCTTACCACACACCATCAAGCAAAATCTGAACTTTGACAAATTCTTTACACAGAAGCGTGAGCACACTAGAGGTAGGCCAACAGCTGAAAGACAGAGGCCTAGACAGACAAATTTACATGAGGTAGCTAGCCAGATGACCTTGGCCCACTTTGATGGCAGTGGGAACATTACAACATGAGCTTGAGTTCACAAGCTCGATACTTACCTAACATTGTGTCCCATGACCGAGGAGGATGCCATTCGCTTTGCTATGCTGCACTTGGATGGAGTATCTCATGACCAGTGGTACCTTGGGCTAGTGTCTTTACGACACGATCAGATCATTTACTATCAGGAGTTCATTGATAGGTTGATAAAATAGTTTGATAGGAAAGACCCTGAGACTTATTTCAGAGAGTTGGCTTAATTGAGACAGACAGGTGGCCTTGAGGCTTTTATTAGTGAGTTTAAGCGATTATCTGTGATGGTATATGACATTTCTGAGAGGAGGAGAGTTATGCTTTTCATTGAGGGCTTGGATGAGCCACTTAGAGGGTGGGTTAAGTCCTTGGATCCACCTACCTTGTAGGAGGCCATGAAAAAAAAAAAGGAATCTTGAATCATCCACACCATGAAGCAAGTTTGCTTCAAGACCTACTACTTCATCCTATGATAGGACAGCTCCTAAGAAAGATAATAGAGTTGAAGTTAAGCATCCTATGGAAGCCCCTTTAGATAAAGAAACTTTAAATGATCTAAGGAGAAAAAAAAACTATGTTTTCATTGCAGAGGACCTTACGATGTAAATCATGATTGTCTTATGAAGCCTCAGGGTAAGAATAAGATGATGGAGTGGTTTTATGATGATGAGGATAGTTCTGATTTATCCGGACAGCCAACTGATTATGAGCATGTTACACATGAGGCTTCAAGTGATGGGGATGAAGTGGTAGACCATTCTAATTTCAAGGTTGTTTACCTTTCTGGCATGAGAAAGGAATTTGCTTTTAGTATGCATGGACTCTTGGCAGGGAAATGTGTCATTTCTCTCTTTGATATAGGTGCTTCACATAATTTTATTGATTCAGGTTTTTTTGCCAACAAAGGGTTCAAGACAGAAGATTTTGAGGGACTTAGAGTACAGGTGGCTGATGATTACACTCTTAAGTGTAACAAGATAATTTTTGAGTTTCCCATAAAATTGAACAATTATTCTTTTAAGGCAGATTTCTATGTGGTAGACATGGGCAGCACTGATATAGTACTTGGTATGAGCTGGTTGCATACTCTTAAGGACATTTACATTAACACTGAGAGGATGGAGATGAGATTCATTGAGGATGGCAGAACACACATTCTTAAGGCCATCCGGAATAGTGATATGAAGCTGATTTCTTTTAGCCGTATGCAACACTTAGTACGGCATGATGACATAGTTGATTGGGAAGAAGAGTGTAGGATGTTGCCTACATTGGATAGTACAGACAAGCCATCTTATCATCCTGATATTCAGCGATTTAGAATTAAACACTCTAAAGTTTTTAATGACTTACCACATAGCAGGCCACCAAACAGAGGGATTGAACACATTATTGAGTTAGAGGAGGGCACTAAGCCCATTATGATTACTCCTTACCAGCACCCTAAGCGGCTTAAGGATAAGATGGAAAATACCATATAGGAGCTGCTAGCTATGGGACATATTATGTTAAATTATAGCTTCGATCTGATTGATGTATAATTAAATGAATTATAATTATCAGATTTGATATGCTAATATATATAATATATATATATTATATATATTATCTATATCGATATTCATTATAAATGATTGCAGTGAATATATTCGGGCATATACTCTTCGTATTAGAATCGACTTAGACTGTCGTTCTTTGCACTGTTACGATGTTTATGCATTGCAGTGATACAGTATCGTTCACTGCAGTGTGACGGTATCGATCACTGCAGTGTTATAGTAACTACCATTCGGTAGTTATTGTAACACATACATATTATGTGATGTGTTACGATAACTATCGAATGGTAGTTATGCGTAACACTATTTTGTTATGCCATACGAAAGGATGATTAATGCTAACAGCAAATACGAAAGGGTATGTCATGTAGAACATGATCCTACGTGGCTTATGCCACGTATGGTCATGTCTCTACATAGACATGACCCTATACAACATATATATATTCAATCGTATGTGCTGAGGAAAGAAATCAATAACAATGTGCATCTCTTCTCCTCAGCAACATATCTAATATATATTTCTGCATATATATATAATTCAATAAAATATAAAAACATACTTATTCAAATATATATTTTGAACATCACAATAAAGAATATCAATTCTCTCTATTAAAGATCTTAATTCCTAACATGGTATCAAAGCCTCTTTAGAGAAGAATCGATATATAAAAGATAATATATATATTTTTAAATTATTTCAAATTGGTTATTAATTTAAAGAGGAGAATGGCCCACAACATTAAAGTGGAGGACAGACTTGAAGGCGCTACGAACTTTTTCTCATGGAGGATACGAATCTTAACATTGCTTCAAGAACTTGAGATAGACTCCTATGTTGAGAAGGACATAAAGATGCCTGAGGATGAACCTAATAAATCAACTTGGAAAAGGCACAACAACAAAGAAAAGAAAATTATAATCGATGACGTTAAAGACCATATTCTTCCCTCCATAGCAAGAATAAAGACCGCTTATGAAGTATTCAAAACCATTCAAGAGACATTTGAGATAAATAATACAAGTAGATTACTTACTCTCAAACAAAAACTCCTGAATTTAAAGATGAACGAAAGGGAAACCATCACATCTTACTTTCTAAGAATCTCCCAATTAAAAGATCAACTATCTACTACTGGAAACAATGTTGATGACATGGAGTTAACTTTAATAGCTCTCAAGGGATTACCTATATTATGGGAATCCTTTATGCAATGTATAACTGGACGTCCCTCTCTACCTCAGTTTGATCAACTCAAAAATGACTGCACTCAAGAGGAATCCCAGTTAATATCAAGAGGGATCGGGACTAACAAAGGAGAAGAGATTCAAGCTTTAAATATTCATTCAAACTTCAAAGGCAAAAGGAAGTTCAAGCATAAGAAGGGAAACTATAGCAAAATATCACAAAATAGAGACTTCTCCAAAGTACAATGCTATAAATGTGATAAGATTGGACATACGCATAGGTTTTGTCCCGAGAAAAAGAAAATTCAAGCAGCACTAGCCGAAGTCAAAGGGGCAAAAATATCTATATTCTTCTTAGCCTTATCAAGTGAAGTAATTTCAAGAAAAAACACATGGATAATCAATAGCGAAGCATCACGACACAACCAAATTCAAAGATCAATTTGAAACCCTAGAAGAAGATTCCTCTAAAGAGGTTACAATTGGAGACAACTCTACCTATCCAGTGAAAGGAATTGGAACCTGCTTAATCAAATTGAAAATAGGGGTAACTCTACTATTGAAAGATGTTCTCTTTGTACCAGATATAAAAAGGAGCTTGGTCTCTATTTTAGGCCTAGCCGATCAAGGCTATTGAGTCACATTCCAAGAAGATAAAGTATTAATATGGACTAAGAACACTAATATTAAAAATGCTATTTCTATAGGGTATAGGGATGGAAGCCTATACAAATTAAACAATAGTCACAAAATAGCCCTCTATCATGAATTATCAAATTCTAATGAACTCTAGCACAAAAGATTAGGACATCTTGGATTTAGCACCCTTCCCTCCATAAAGAAAATCACTACAGGTATACCTAATTTAAAAGCAAATCATATTAGTACTTGTAAAGGGTGTGCCCTAGAAAAAAAAAATTTAAAAAAAATAATATATATATATATATATATATATATATATATATATATATATATATATATATATATATATATATATATATATCAAAAGATCCTTTCCTACTAGTGAACATAAAACCACAGTTGTATTAGAACTCATTCACACGGATTTGTGTGGACCTATGTCAACCCTCTCACTAGGAGGTTTTTTCATATTATGATTAATATAATCAGATACCGATGATGTATGAAGTCAACATCTAATCGGTAGTTATCATAATGAGATGTGATTTGTAAAGAAGAAAATGAACATAAGGATCATAATGAAATTGATATGTTATGAAAGGTCAAGAAGTTGGCAAAATTTAGCTTCTAAAGAAACAGATGATTCAGTCAACTTGGACAAACTCGATCATATTGATTCAGAGGGAGTTCACTATTGAAGGTAAAACAATTCTGAGATTATAGTAGTGGGAACTCGTGGATAGAATCGCCGATGAGATGCACGTGGATAGAATCCCTGATTAAGGCATTTCATACATCATGAGACTACAGCTCATTGAGATAAACATCATACCAGAGGCCTTTATTATCTTCTCTCAAGTCCAAGAGGGAGTGTTAATGTTGTGGCCTTGGAAAAGATCAAAATGCATCTTATGCTAGCCGATGTAATCTTATGACTATTCAAATTCTTATGCTTGCCGATGTAATCTTATGACTATTCAGATTATTCATATTGGTTCTC
This sequence comes from Chamaecyparis obtusa, assembly GCA_027943335.1. Classification (NCBI taxonomy): domain Eukaryota; kingdom Viridiplantae; phylum Streptophyta; class Pinopsida; order Cupressales; family Cupressaceae; genus Chamaecyparis; species Chamaecyparis obtusa. Next base: position 458,048 of record BSBK01008308.1, on the reverse strand, counting down.
TTGGGAAGGAAAGGTATGAGGTGACATCTTGCAGTGACACTAAGTTGAGTATATAAACAGGGTATGCCTTCATGACAGAGGGAGAAGCTAAAGGATCTACATCAGTGCACATTCAAGGATCTTGATTCAGAGGGAGTAGACCATGTTTTGTTGGTTCTCTAGTAATCAAGAACTTGTAGTAGAGAATTATGATTATTACCATGTGAGAAGGATATATGTCAGAGGGAGAAGCTAGAAGTTCAAATTAAGTTGGCACCCCAGGATCTTGGTGATACAAATTCAGAGGGAGTGTACCATGTCAAGATGGTGTATACCTTGTAAGATCAAAATTCACCAAGACTATGAGACAGTACAAACAAATACAATTCAGTGGAGAACAAACGGCCGATATTCTTACCAAACCCCTTGCTAGAAAGAAGATTGTGTACTTTCAGATAACCTTGGTATGTTGAGGAGTAAAGCCTTAGCTGAAAAGAAGGTTTTAGCTTCAATGATCCATCATTTTGTATCTTAAATGATTCTTGTCTTTGACAGACAAGTCTAGGTGGAAGTCTTGGTTTCCACTCTTTGGGATGAGCCATGGTGGATCCACCCTTTGAGAAGAATCAAGGTGGATGTCATATGTGTGACTTTATGGGCCCATTCATTTTGTGTTATGAAAGGTGACGATCTTTCATATGTGTTGGGTTACTATTGTTAGGTGAAGACTTAGACAATAGCTTAACCTTGTGTCAGGCATGACTATGTATTGTAGTCACTAGTCTTGACACTGATTTTTTTGGAGTTGTTAAATCCAATTCCGAATTGGTCAAGGATTATAACATGTGAATCGAGATTAGACTACATTAAGTTGCTGTCCCAGAATGTGCCGAATATCTTGATTGTTATTGCTAAATCTAGTTCCGAATTGGTCGGGCATTGCGATAACTCTTCTATCAAGATGAGTACATTATATTAATGTCCCGAGCTGTGTCGGATATCTTGATATGAAGTTATGTTTTAGTTATCACTATAATCCAGTTCCGAATTGAGTCGGGGATTATGATAAGTTCTTCTATCAGGGTATTTACTTTAAACTTGTATTCCGGAACATGCCAGCTACCCTGATATAAGAAATTAAGTGTTATTACCAAAATCCAGTTCCGAATTAAGTCGGGGATTTCAATAACACTCACTTCATGAGATCATGATTCTAATCAATCCTCTCTTGCTAAGAGGGAGTGTTAAATTATAGCTTCGATCTGATTGACATATAATCAAATGAATTATAGTTATTAGATTTGATATGCTAATATATATATATATATATATATATATATATTATGGTTATCGATATTCATTATAAATGATTGTAGTGAATATATTCGGGCATATACTCTTCGTATTAGAATCGACTTAGATTGTCGTTCTTTGCAGTGTTACAATGTTTATGCATTGCAGTGATACAGTATCATTCACTGTAGTGTGACGGTATCGATCATTGCAGTGTTACGGTAACTACCATTTGGTAGTTATCGTAACACATACATATTATGTGATGTGTTACGATAACTATTGAATGGTAGTTATGCATAACACTGTTTTGTTATGCCATACAAAAGGATGATTAATGCTAACAGCAAATACGAAAGGGTATGTCATGTAGAACATGACCCTACGTCGCTTATGCCACATACAGTCATGTCTCTACATAGACATGACCCTATACAACATATATATATTCAATCATATGTGCTGAGGAAAGAAATCAATAAAAATGTCCATCTTTTCCAAAGAAACGAGAATCGGAATCGGCAAGGCCGAATCGAATCGTGAATCGGCCATGAATCGGAATCGAATCGGCAAATTTAAAAAATCCTTGAAATTTAGAGATTTTAACAATTTAAAACTTACTTCATGCACCCTTTATTGGATATAACTTAAACACACTATAACATCATCAAAGAGAAGCTAATATACATAAACAAGGAACATAAATGATAAATCCATCACATACGTTAAACGTAAAATGTAAATTGTAGATAAAGTAAATAGAAATCATAGGATCATAATGAGTCAAATCATAGAATGTATGTAAGATGAAGATCCATAAGACATCAAATCATAAATGTATGTAAGATGAAGATCCATAAGACATCAAATCATAAATGTATGTAAGATGAAGATCCATGAAATGTATGTCTATCAGTATCTATAAGATCCATAAAACTAAATCGTTTCATAGTATGAATATGTGATGCTTGATCATTGATCAATGCCAAATGTCAAAGTCTTCATAACTAGATCTTAGGTAGTCTTTGTTGGTGGCTGTTTTCAAGTCCCTAGGTCCGGAAAATGAGGTTTGAATGATTTTGGCCTGTTGGGAAGTCATGTCTATCTGGGATTTGGGCGAGAGCTAAGCTAAGTTTGTCATAGAGATGGGGTCGAAACCAAGTGATTTGTGATAAAACGAGTTAAAGCCCTTTGAGAATCCTTTTGCCAGCTTCAATTTGACCTTAGAAAGCCATGATGGATTATGGGAGGTAACCCTGCTAAAGGCTTGTTGAATCTTGAAATTTGGTTAAGTATGGAATTTTTCGAAAACCCCCAAAATCTAGAATCTGCATCTTAACTCCTATGAAGCTGGAACCTATCTCAAACATCCTACAATTATTTATACAAATATAAATTAAAGTATAAGAAATTAAATAAATCAAACTTATACTTAAATGTTATATTTGTATAAACTTACAACAAATAGGAAAGGCAAAAAAAAACATTGAAAACATTTGTCTTTTTTAAAATTTGACTTGACTTTTTAGCAATCTGCCGATTCACATCCAATATTTTGGGGCGATTCATGTGATTTTTGGTATGAATCGCCAGTTTAGGCGATTCATGCCAAAAAATCAGCTGAGCCGATTCACGATTAAAAAAAAATCGTTTGCCTTGAATCAAATCGCGAAACCGGCGATTCCAGCAATTCAAGGGCGATTCTCGTTTCTATGATCTCTTCTCCTCAGCAACATATCTAATATATATTTCTGTATATATATATATATATATATATATATATATATATATATATATATATATATATATATATATATATATATATATATATATATATATATATATATATATATATATATATATATAATTCAGTAAAATATAAAAACATACTTATCAAATATATATTTTGAACATCACAATAAAGAATATCAATTCTCTCTATTAAAGATCTTAATTCTTAACATATTAGATCGAGTAAGTCTCCTTTTGTCCTCAGCAACATATCTAATATATATTTCTGTATATATATATAATTCAATAAAATATAAAAACATACTTATTCAGATATATATTTTGAACATCACAATAAAGAATATCAATTCTCTCTATTAAAGATCTTAATTCCTAACATATTAGACCAAGTAAGTCTCATTTTGCTTCATCAGTTGTTTTGGTGAAGAAGAAGCATGGGACACTCAGGATGTGTATAGATTACCGCATGCTGAATAAAAAGACTATTAAGAACTGGTATCCTATCCCTTGGATTGATGAACTCATTGATGAGTTGCATGGGGTGCATTACTTCTCCAAGATTGACTTGAGATCATGGTAGCATCAGATCAGAGTCAGAGAGAAGGATGTGGAGAAGACAACATTCAGGTGTCATTGTGGCCACTATGAGTTTCTAGTAATGCCCTTTGTCTTTGCTAATGCCCCCGCCACCTTCCAATCTACTATGAACAACGTTTTCCACAATCAGTTGCAGAGATTTGTTCTAGTTTTTTTTTACGACATACTTGTTTATAGTAAGACTTGGGATGATCATGTAGCACATCTGGATGCAGTATTGGACATTCTTGATAGGGCTTCCTTGTATGCCAAGGATTCTAAGTGTGCTTTAGGCATGACTTAGTTGTTGTATATGGGACACATTATTAGTGCAGAGGGAGTTCGCATGGACCCTAATAAGGTTCGTACTATTCTAGATTGGCCTACACTGGAGAACCTGACACAACTTAGGAGGTTCATTGGACTCTGTGCATTCTACCATAGATTCGTGGCAGGTTTCTCTCGACACACAACTCCCTTACTGATTAGACCCATAAGGGTGCTTTTGAGTGGACTACTCAGGCACAGGAGTGCTTTGAGAAGTTCAAGGGAATCATGACATCATGCCCAGTTTTGGCATTGCCCGATTTCACGAGGCCATTTGAGTTACACTATGATGCCTTAGGTGAGGGCATTGGAGCAATTCTTTCCCAGGATCGCCATCCCATAGCTTTTGAGAGAAGGAAGCTCAGGGGTCCTGAGAGATTATTCAGTGTATATGACAAGGAGATGTTGGCAATTATACGTGCCTTGACCAAATTCAGGCAGTACTTAGATGGCAGTAAATTTTGTATTAAAACATATCACAATAGCCTAAAGCGTTTCCTTGGTCAACGGGATCTGAATGAGAGACAACAGAAGTGGGTCAGTAAGCTACTATCATATGATTTTGATATCTCGTACATCAAGGGTACTCAGAATGAGATCGGTGGGCAGCTAGCATTGTTGATGGTAGCATACAGGACAACAATTATACCCTTGTAAATGAGTTAATCGGTTACAAGGGAAGTATCTATCTAGTCTCAGGATCAGGTGTCAGATAGATTATCCTTCAGGCCTTTCATGATTCGCCATTGGTTGGACATCTCGGGTTCTTCAAAACCTATAGATGGATTCGGGAGAGATTCACTTGGAAGGGCCTAAAGTCAGATGTGCAGTAATATGTTCGAGAATGCTCTGTTTGTCAGCAAAACAAACAGGAGCATACCTATCCCACAGGATTGCTACAGCCACTTCCCATTCCTGAGAAGAAGTGGGAATGTTTGTGTATGGATTTCATTAAGGGCTTGCCAAAAGCCCAAGGTAGAGATTGCATTTTTGTGGTGGTGGATCAACTCACCAAATATGCTCACTTATTTTTGATCACCACCACTTATTCAGTTGTTCAAATAGCAGAGTTGTTCTTCCGAGAGGTGTCTAGATTGCATGGTTTAACCCAAACTATTGTGAGCGATCGTGATAGCCGTTTCATGAGTCATTTCTGGCAAGAGCTTTTCAGGTTATATAGGACAAAGTTGTCTCCTAGTACCAATTACCACCCACAGACTGATGGTCAAACTGAGATTGTGAATAAGTGGGTGGAAGGCTATCTGCAGAATTATATTTCATCTCAACAGCGGACTTGGGTGAAGTGGATACATTTGTACGAGTATTGCTATAATTCCAATCACCACATGACTATTCAGATGTCTCCATTCCAAGATCTGTACGGGTATGATCCCCCTAGTTTCATGGACTTGTTGTGTAGCGACAATCAGGTACCCAGTGTAGGTGATTTGTTATAGGATAGCTAGGACATTATGAGGACACTGAGGGATAACATTCAGAGAGCTCAGAATCAACAGATGTAGTATGCTAATCAGAGGAGGAATGCTCGTTCCTTTTAGGTGGGTGATATGGTCTATTTGATGTTATAGCCTTACCGACAGTCTTCCATCAAGAAGAGTGGAGCTGAGAAGCTCAAGCCCCGCTACTAAGGTCCCTTTTGGGTAGTGAGATGCGTGGGTGAGGTTGCTTATGAGTTAGATTTTCCACCGGACAACAGAGTTCATAATGTATTCCATGTATCACGCCTCAAGAAGGTGTTGGGCCGTCATGTTGTCCCATCTTCCACCTTAACCCCTCTGGATGATGAGGGCAGATTGGAGTTGATCCCTAAGGCTATTCTGGATACCAGGGAGAGGCATTTGCATCGGCAAATCACCAAAGAGTTTTTGGTGAAGTGGCAGGGACTTCCAGATTGAGGATACCACTTGGGAGCCTGAGGATATACTTCAACACCCTAGATTGAGATTGCTTGGGGACAAGCAATCTTGGGGAGGGAGGACTGTAATGTCCCCATCTTAGCAGTTTCCTGTAGCTGGGCATGGTCAGTTCATCATTGCAACCCTTGTAAGGTGACAGTTGGATTTGGGGGTCTCTGTGATAGTCTTGCTATTTATAGTAAGTCTAGTTTGGGCGGTTGCTATTTTTAGCAGTGCAATGGAGGCACAAGGAGTTGAGCAATAGGAGCATTTAATAGAGTCTATTTGATGGAGCTTCATATTTTAAGTTGTTTATTAAATCTATCTTAATAAATAAATTTATCTTTATGTTATAATTTGAAAGTGTGTGCGAGAAGCCTCTTAAGTGAGAAGTGTATTGGAGAAGCCACACTTCTTTCATGTTTTAAAAGAGCTTTATGGGAAAAATCGAATTCATTCTTGACTTGGATTTTTAATTTATGGCGAGTTTTGGTGAAGAGTTCTTTCAACTAGGGTTTGAGGATTGATTCCTCCCCATTTTTGCAATTTGAATCACTGGATTAAGTGATGAATTGTGCTCTGAAATTCCGAGAAGTAATTCTGATTTCATTGGTTGCAAATTTGGCGCTGTTGTAAGCCAAATTTGATCATTATAAAGCATTCACAGTTCAGTTCGTGGCTCTTATGATGGTGCATTTTTCCCTTGATGCTCACATGGAGAATTTAGGAGGCTACAATAATTATTTAGAGGCTGCGATCAATGCAAGGAAGGCTGCGATAACTTATTCAGTGGCTACATGAGTTAGAATTGAGCCACGTTTTATATACTTGGGCTGCGATAATCATATTAGGAAGCTGCATCAACATTTGAGGGAGTTGCGTCAACTTCTTAGGTGGCAACGTTAACACCAAGGAAGTTGTGATTCTCTTTCAGGAGGGCTGCATTTGTTATCTCTTGTTGGCAGCCATTTGCATGTTCACTAAGGTACATTTTGACTTGGAAATATTAATAATTAAACAACTTATATTTGTATGTTTGCAAAACTGAATTTGTTTGCAAAACTGAATTTGTTTGCAATTAGAATTGTGAAATTTGGAATTGTGTTCTTAAAGTTTAGAATTTCAGTTGCATATCCATATGTCGGAAATCTCCAAAAAATTGCAAAAACTTCCAAAAACAAAAAAAAATATAAATTCTTCACCATAGAGCCAGCAGGGCTCTTTACATTGGCCGTCATGTAATCAGATTTCTTGTCTCTGCTAATATATCAGCTGTTCTGTTTGCTGTCCTGTTCTTCATTGACAGTCTATTGACCGTCTTTCAGTTGTAAAACTGCATTTTTTCAATTAAAAAAAAACTCTTATCTGATAATTTATGATATTCATTATGCTGTCTGGCATAATTTGATTGGTATTAATTATCAATTACTTTCTGCTCATTTTATTGAAGGTTATTTGAATTAAATTTTAGGTTAGGATTTAGTTAATTTTCTGAATTTTATTTTAATTACTGAGAATCAGAAAATAGTTTATAGCACGTTAAATTCAGTCTCAATGAATTAAAAAAAAAACATAACTATTATTTCACTAGTTAGAATTTGGTTTTGTAATTTGATATTTGTAATTAGTATTTTCTTCCAGGATCAATTTTAGTTTTCATAAACAGAGACATTACATCTCTGCAGCGGCTACCATTTGATATCCTGCAAACTGACCTTGAGTTTCAACTATAATCACCCTGACTTTGTAAAAACTATATCTACCTCTAAGGGGAAGATTGGGATTTGGCTGATGTCAATGTATACTGGGTGAGTCTTTCTCCAGAAGCAAGCAAACCCCTTAATGCTTTGTGTTTATATGTTTTGTCCCTCTGCTACATAAACTGACCTGTACCAATGCGAGCTGCTACGTCATGTTCCAATCTAAAACATTCAGAAGTCAAATTGTTCTTTATAATGATAAAGATTGATATGTTATGTAAACATAATCAGGACAACAAGTACATAAGCATAAAAAGAGGATGTTTATTATAAATTGCTATTCTATTCCATCAAAAGTTCAAAACAGATGAACAAAATAATAGGAATGTTAGAAAAATAAATATACATCTAATGATTACCTTCAAGATCAACTAAATTTTTTTGAAAGTTTAAGTCATAATATTTACTACTAATATTTGGTCATAAAATCATTATATGTACTTCAGGTCTTTAATAAATTAAGTCTTAAAAAAAAGGATGATCCAGCTAATTATATTTGAATGCAACCTTGTGAGCCTAACAGTTGACTTATTGCTGTGTCCGATGTCGAAGGACATTAATCTTTTTAAGAATTTCTTGAAATTTAATGACCTATTTGCTCAACAACAAAAGACCATCATTATGTTTTGTGAGAATTGTGGAGCTTGTTCCTTGTATAGACCTCCAAGCTTGACAAACACATATGCACTGTTGGTTCAGTAAATATCATTATTAGCTGTAATAAAGTGGGTCTCTACTGAATGCAATACCTTGAAGCTTTAGGACTCTAAATAATTATGGGAAGAAATTACAGATGAAGTTAGATGCTCTTACAATTTGTTGTCATTCCATCATTGTCATCTTCTAGTGTAGGAGATGCTTTTTTTAATCTTTGGTTCAGTAAATATCATTATTAGCTGTAATAAAGTGGGTCTCTACTGAATGCAATACCTTGAAGCTTTAGGACTCTAAATAATTATGGGAAGAAATTACAGATGAAGTTAGATGCTCTTACAATTTGTTGTCATTCCATCATTGTCATCTTCTAGTGTAGGAGATGCTTTTTTTAATCTTTGCCACCAAAACTCTCCTATCTTAAGATGCCTCGGCCCATTTAGAAACAAATTCCTTCCACAAAAACAATCAAAAGTATTATTCAAGAGTCTTAATTAAATAATACATTAAAAAGGCAACTTGGGGTTTACATCCTTGCAAGAAAAACTTGCATTATGTATTTTATACGTACAAACTATAACTTCACTATTTCAGAACAAAATAAGAATTTGTATTGCTATATATTTCCAATAAAATGCGAATGAAAATAGTGTCTATGGGAAATTTGAATAATATAACATGGTAAGCAACAAACTGAGAGCCATGCACTCTAAAAAATCATATTAGATAAGCAAACTTCAATACATATATGTCTCAATTTTCATTCATGATACATAACATGCAATAAATGTTCATCATAACACTCAATCAAGGAAGCTCATAATTGCATGTATTGATGAAATTCGGAAAGACGCACAAAGTAAAACATTTAAACTTTTTAGAAGCATATATGTTTTTGATTAAGATAAAAAAGAAACGAGGTTTCTGAACCCTATAAATAATTAAGCCCCTAGGCCAAGAATTGCCAGAAACAGCAAGTTTATCAAAAGTATAAGAATTTAGCTAAAACTTAAACAAAAACAACAAGAAACTAGGAATCAACCTAAGGACAAAGAAGTCCCCAATCCTTGGTGAGGAATTTATACATTTCATTATACCTTTCCAAGTTATCAACATTTTCTCACGCTTCTTCAACTCCAAATCCTGCAGAAACGGAGAGAGTGATGACAGGGCTGTGCATAATCATAATTTGACAAAGATGCTGGGTTCAGTTATGCGATATGTAATGGAGCAGTCCACAAGTTTATTTGGGATCCTAGTATTGGCATGTAGGTTCAAGATTGCTTGAGGACAAGAAATCTCCTGGAAGGGAGGACTGTAACATCCCTTTATTCAGATATTATAAATTAATTAAATAATTAAAATTTAACATGAAAAAATAAAAAAAATCATGATGACTTTATTTAATTATTTAATAAAGTAATTAAAATGACTTTAATGTTCACTTTATTATTTCTGTCAAGTTCAATTTAAATTATAAGAGAGGGACAATCAAAAGGCTAAGGAAAGGGAAAGCCAAGAGTTGTTTTCAGTATGTAATTTTAATGTAATTTTATCTGTGCATTGATTTGAGTTATTTTCAGTGGGTATAAAAGAACAACTTGGGCTTCATATTGGTTATGCTTGGTTGATTTCTCATTTCTAGTCCTGGAAAGCTTTTTGAAGCTCAACCCTAGAATGAAACCCCTAAGGCTAGCTGTTTTGGTAGTATGACAGCTAGTTTTAGATATCACTTCAGATATTTCACATTACATCTATAGAGAAGTTTCAAATTTGTAAACTCTCTTCTGAAACAAAATTAAGAGGCCAAGATATATTGTTTATTCTATATTATTGTGGAGCTCTATTGTTTTGGAGTAACAAATTTATGAGGTTTCAAATTATTTGTTCATTGGGAGTATATTCATTTAATGTCATCGTGAACATCAAAGATTTAAGATTGAAAATTAAAATATGAAAGGTCATTTAATAAAGGAATATATAAAAATTATCAAGCAACATACTAATTCCCTAGTCATATGAGTTGCTAGCAGCTCCCTATTCTTTCAAATTCTGGTGCATCCCTATGAAACGGCTCCTTTTTCTTGGTTCGAGCAGTATTCTGGCATTAAGACTCAACAAGTGGTTTAATATAATTTGGCTGAGCAGATACTTGAATCGATTTGCATTAAATGATTGGTTTGAAATTATTTCATGGATTGATGCTTCAATAATCGAATGTTTTAGTACCCTTCTATTTGCATGGAGGAAGAATGTTTCTGACACTCACATAACCAGTCTGGCTACAGTACTTATTTTATTGGGTGTGAGCCTTCTAATTGAAGCAGCGGGAAATACACTGTGTGAACATCTCACTCAATTGCAAAATTCCGATAATTCTCCTTTCATTGGCGAGCTTACCATGGTTTTGTCATGAAATAATCATATTTCTGTATCGGAAGCTCGTCTTGGACTGCGGCACCTAGACAAGAAGAATATTTATGTGGTCTCGCTTACTTCCTTTGGTGTGAGTCTGTCTTATATGCATGAGTGACCTTTCAAAAGTGTTGTAAGAGTGGCGTGATTATTGAATTTCCAGCAGCGCATTTATTCTGCTCTACCTGAGCTATTTTGGCATGAAGGACCATTGGCAGAGGTTGCCCATGAATAGCAAGTTGCATCCCATACTCATGCGGAGAGATTTTTGAGAGCTCGGGGCCAATATTGGCTCTCTTTGCAACATTTTACTTGCGTGCTTTCCTCTGACCAAGTCATGAATATTTTATTGGTCAAGATTTGGTTGTGGTGTGGAGTATTTCTTTTCCCCTACAATGAGGTGAACTATTGTTGCAAATCATGGAAGCTTAAGATTGTATACTGTAGACTCTCTTTTGGAGTGAGCATCACATGTATAGGTTTCCATAGTTTTTGGATGAGTTGTGGGAACTGGGAAATGTGGAAGGAAGAATACTAGCATTTTCTGTAGCAACTCATTGAAATATTTTTTTTTTGATAAATAGAGGCCTTTTCTATTAATAATATAGAAGTACAGTATTCACAAAAAAGGGGTTGGGGGAAAAAATCACCCCGCAAGACACTTGGCAACTAGGCCGGAATCATACAACTATTCATCAAAAAAGCATATAAAAAGAGAAACCCTCAAGCTACAAGGGTAGTAGCAAATGAGGGAGGAGGATCTCTGTCATCAGGATTGCCCCAAACATTGGGCCCAAGAGTCTGATCAAGAATGGCCCAGCTGTCCTCTGGATCTTCTTTTTCCAGCTCTCCTTCCTCTCGCCTGGGCGAGATTGCAAGCGCCAGGCGAGGGAACTTGTCTTGATTGGCAGGAACAGAGGCCGAGGGCCGAGCAACAGCAGTGGAAACAAGCACAGGAGGCCAACCAGAACCTGCATCCCTCCGAGGAGGAGGAGGAGAGGCGGAGCGGCGGCGCCATTGACGCGGAGTCCTGGAGTGTCTGGCAGAGGAACTCCGGCTACGACGGGGGCCCCTGGGTGGCGTGCGATCAGCCGAGAGAGAATCTGGAGGCACCTGAACCACAGTACAAGGGGCATTGCCCCAGTGCTGGAGCAGCTCTTGCAAATGGGCGACCTCTAAGGCCACCTTATCAGCTTGCACCTGAATCTGCATCATAACATTATTACAAATACATGCCTTATCAAAAAGAGAGACATGAATATTCAGAGAACTATGAGAAAAAAGAACAACATTTCGTTCTTTCCATAAGGTAAACAAAATCTCCATCCTGAAAGCATGCCAAATCTGGGTGTACTGGGAAGGCATTATGGGGGAATCACCAAGAAGTGCCATATGCCACGAAAAAGGTTCAGGCCTAAAAGGAGCAAAAAGGTCGTGAATCCAGACCCAATAATTCTGTCACGCTAACAAATCCAAAAAATGTGCATAAATGTCTCAGAATGACTGCAACAATGGCATTTAGGATCAGGAACCCTAATATGCCTGACTCTAGCTCCCAAAGGCAAGCCCTGGTACAACAAACACCAGGCAAAATGAGCAATTTTAGGCTCAATGATAGAATCCCAAATGGTACGAAATCGCCAACTCCAACTCTTCTCAGAAGAAGAGATATGCCAATGGTGGTTGAGAGAATCAATCATGGGCAAATGGGGCACAAGCCAAGAATACCCAAGCTTGGGTTTGTACCTAGTGAAGTGCGTAGCAGGATACCATTTCCAGTCCTTCCACCAAGGTCTAACAGATTGAATTCCCAACTTGTGCAAGAGATGAGGCGGAATGGCTGAAACTAGCAAGTCAAAAGTTTGACGATCTGGGCGGATGAGCCGGAATTGAACCTAGAGATCATCCCAAGATCGGAGATTCATAGTGGCTCTAGAGAAAAGATCTTTCGGGGTTTGAATGCCACGTTTGTGAAACCGAAGAGCACTAACCCCTTTAACTCTGGCAAGAGGAATCCCTTGTTGAGAAAATAAAGGGGACCACCAAATGTTCTGCTGGTTGAAAGAAAGACCATCCCGAAAACCATTCCCAGCCCAACGGAGCCAAGGTTTGACAGCCTCTCAGGCTCTCCAAATACTTTTGGCGACAAAAGTACCTTGGATTTGAACGGGTTCCTTCATAACCAGAAGGGTTTGAAATCCAGTCCCCTTCCAGGCAGGCTTGTGAAGAGGATATCCTGAGGAAATGCAGTGTTGAAGCAAAATTTTCCAGGCCTCATTACCTGCGAGACACCGCACAACCCATTTGGCACAAAGGGCATGCCCTTGTTTCTGGGTATCAAGCAGACCAAGCCCACTTGAGACTTTAGGAAGGCAACAAAATTCCCAGGCAAATCTGTGAAAACCCTGATGGTCAATACCGAAAGCCCAAAGGAAATCACGCAATAATTTCTCGAGCTTCTTGTAGGAGGCTTTGGAAGGAGCCCAACAAGAGGAGTAAAACACATGCGTGGCCGCCAAGATCTTGGAGCAAATTTGGAACTTTCTTGCAAGAGAGAGCGGCTTCGTGATCTAGTAAGTAAACTTTTTTTCAATTTTGGCAAGAACTGCATTCCATAGATCCGTGGGCTTGAAAAGCAAAGGGAATACCAAGAAAGCGGAAAATTTCCCCATGCTGAATCCAGGTCCAACCAAACTAAGAAAACCAGGGAGGCTCGGGAAGAGCCAACTGTCTGTAGTAGAGGGTTTTGTGCCATTGAATTGCCAAACCAGAGGCCAAACAAAAAGTGTCTAAACACTGCAAGGCTGCCTTGATATTCTCTTCATCCTCTTCCAGATCTTCCAAAGTGAGGAAGGAATCATCGGCAAAATGGCCATTGACCAGCTGTTAAGACGAATCCGGCAAGAAGATTCCCCGAACATTACCCATAGAAATGGAGTGAGCAAGCAAGTAGCCGAAACCCTCAGCGGCCAGAACATACAAGGCCGGAGCTAGAGGGCAACCTTGTCGAATGGATCGAAAGAGCCCAAAGGTAGAAGACTATTGGCCATTGATGGTAATGCAGGCAAAGGCATCATTGAAGAGCATCTGCACAGATTCAAGAAATCTGGGTCCAAAACCCATAGCGTGAAGCATAACAAGGATAAAAGGCCATTCAATGCGATCATAAGCTTTAGCAAAATCAATCTTAAGAAAGAGGGCTTTCTGGTGAGACTTACGAGCCCATTCCATACCTTACCAAACGGCAATGATATTGTCAAGAATAAATCTTGACTTAATAAATATTGTTTGCTCAAGCCGAACAATCTACGGAAGCAAGTGACGGAGCTTGAGAGCCAACGCCTTGGCAATGATCTTGTAGGAGACATTGAGAAAGGTAATAGGCCGCCAATTGCAAATGTCCTCCAGATCCCCAGACTTGGGAATAAACTTGATATTGCCCTAGTTAATGATACCCCCAAGAGATTGGGTATGATACGCTTCCAAGTAGACCTGGTGAAGATCAGGACAAATGGTATCCTAGAGGGCTTTGTAAAACTCACAAGGGAAGCCATCGCATCCAGGGGCTTTATCATTAGCCATGGCGAACACTACTTCACGAAGATTGTAATGTCCCCAATTTAGCAGGTACCTATGCCTGTTATTGTCAGTTCATTAATGCAATCCCTGTCAGCTAACGGTTTGATTAGGGGATCTTTGTGTCACACTTACTATTTTTAGTAAGTCAGTTATACCTGGTTTCTATTTCGGGTAAGGCAGTTGGGCATTGGTTTTTGTCTTCAATCTTCTTGGGAGTTCGTACTGGAATTGCAAATTATCACCTTCCTCATATTTTATGGAATTAAGCTTGGCTTATTTCAAGTTGTTACTTTAAGTGTTTTAATTTGAAAGTGTGAACTTGACGATAGATAACACTTAAGTGAAAAGTGTGTTTATGAAGCTGAAAGGTGGTGTGTAGATGAAGATTGGTTATCTCTTTTAAAAAGCCAAGCCTTGCGTTTTTAATTCATTAATGCTTGATTATCGAAAATTGTGAAGTTTGTGAAGTCGAAATATTGGTGAAGACCAAGGGTTTGTACTAAGCTTTGGAGAAACGATTCTTCTCCAAAGAATTCACTATGAGCTGGACATATTTGCCAGTGAATTGTGATTAGAATGCCATGGATTGAATTTACGGTAGCCTGTAGTTGCAACCCCTGGCCATACGAATTCTGCAGGGCCGTACGGGTTTAAGGTTGGCCGTATGCTCACTGAACGTGAGCAATCTAAGATACTTTGCCAACTGCAAGGACTCACGTCTGGACAGAAATCTGTGATACCAAGTGGTATCAAAACAGTAGCAGCCGCTCAAGGGAAGGCCCAAGTGAATACACAGCTGGGCGTCATCAGATTCCAACTAGCATAATAACCAGGTGCTGATAATTGCAATATAATTTATGCAAGGTTTAATAATTTGAAAGGTGTAATGTTTCAACTGTTATGGAAAACTATTTGATAATTCTCTTGAGATTATGATCTAAGTTTATTTTTGAAGGCTTGTGGAATAATTGTTTTTTTGAGAAGCTTAAGGAAAATTGAATTGTCAATATTTCTTGGAAAATCTTTATTATTTATTTAAGAGCTACAAAGGCTCTTTACAATGGTATCAGAGCATTGATCCTACCAGCCTGAAGTTTTGGGCCCAGATATGGCAAATAGATTTGTCCCAAGCGTTCATTATACCCGCAGGGGTAGAGCTTCGCCACCTCCTGAAGGTAATGAATAGGGTCCGCAGGATAATCAAATAGGTAACAGAGATAGAGATAATGTGGGAAATAACATGGACGGGGAAGCCAGAGATGCCTTCCGAAATATTGCAGACGGACAACATCATGTTGCAATTGTATTGAAACAAATTTTTGACACCTTGCAGCGCATGAATGTACCAGGGAATCGTGACAGGGGCACTAGAGATGCATCTGTTGGTTCACACAGATCCAGGATTGTGGATAGGCAGGAGACCAGAGATGATCCTACAGGCACTCGTGACAGTCCATTACATCCTACGTTCCTGAGGCCTGAAGAGGATACAGTAAGTGTTGATTCTGAGCCAACTCCTTTGGTTGATGATATGGTAGCTCATTATGCTGAATGGGATGCATTACCTAAACCCATTAAGAGGAACTTGAACTTTGATAGGTTCCTGACCCAAAAGAGAGAGCATTACAGAGGCAGGCATAGTCTAGATATGAGACAGAGGCCTAGATAGACTGAACTCAAACAAGAAACCAATAAACTCACCATGACTCATTTTGATGGAAGTGGAAAAATGACAGCTAAGACCTAGATCCATAAGTTGGATACATATCTTGCATTACGTCCTATGTCTGAAGATGACGTTATTCGATTTGTTGTTTTGCACTTAGATGGAACTGCTCATGATTGGTGGTATCATGGTCTCGTGTCTTTACAGCATGATCAGGTAAGAACCTATCAGGAGTTTGTGCATAATCTAGTTGAGAGATTTGACAGGAAAGATCCTGAATCACATTTTCGTGATTTGGCTCAACTCAGACAGACTAGTAATTTGGAGACTTTTATTAATGAGTTTCAGAAGGTTTCAGTGATGGTTTATGATATTTCAGAGAGAAGACGGGTGATGCTATTTACAAAAGGATTAGTCGAACCTCTCCGAGGCTGGGTTAAGTCTTTTGATCTCCCCTCTTTGCAGGCAGCCATGAAGAAAGCACGGGACTAAGAGTTTTCAGCTCCACACACTCGGTTCCCTTCTAGACCATCCAGTTCTTCATAGGACAATAATTCTGCCCCAAAGAAAGAGGACGGATCAGATTCTAAGCGTCCTATGACGGGACCACTAGATCAGGAAACTCTTAATGATTTGAGGAGAAAGAAGTTATGTTTTTATTGCAGGGGTCTCTATGATGAGAAACATGAGTGTCCTTTGAGGCCTAAAGGTAGGAATAGGCTTATGGAATGGGTTTATGAGGATGAGCATATGTCTGATTTTTCAGAACAGCAAATGGACACTGAAGCAAGAATAACTACAGAGGAAAACCGGTGAAGATCCTAAGCTTAAGGTGGTTTATCTTTCTAGCATGCAGAAGGAGGGATCTTTCAGATTATGTGAGCTCTTGGCGGGACAGCGTGTCATTGCATTTTTGGATATAGGGGCAACACATAATTTTATTGATTCGGAATTAGTATCTAGGAGAGGTTTGCAGACTGAAGACTTTGAGGGAATTAGTGTCAAGGTTGCTGATGGTTACACTCTTAAGTGTGACAAAATGATTTTGAATCTGCCCCTCAGGTTAAACAATTATGACTTTAAATCTGATTTTTATGTGGTTGATATGGGTGGGACAGAATTGGTTCTAGGCATTAGTTGGTTGCATTCTATTGAGGCATTTTACCTCAACCTTAAAGATATGGAAATGAGTTTTGAAGTGGATGGAAAGAAGCATATTCTGAAAGCCATCAAGGAAGAGAACTTGAAGACAATTACATTCAGACATATGCAGTGTCTCATTAATCATGATGCAGTGGAATGGGCAGCAGAGTGTAGGATGTTACCCACTTCTGAGGAGGCTGAGAAGCCAGTCTATCAGCCTGATATACAGGAACTTCGGGTTAAACACTCCAAAGTGTTTAGTGATTTACCACATGGCAGACCACCGGACAGAGGCATAGAGCATATTATTGAGTTAGAGGAGGGTACTAAACCCATTATGATCACTCCCTACCGGCATCCCAAGCAGCTGAAAGATGAGATCGAGAAGACTATTCAGGAGCTGCTCTCTATGGGTCACATCAGGCCGAGTAAGTCCCCTTTTGCTTCATCAGTAGTTTTGGTGAAGAAGGATGGCACCATGAGGATGTGTATTGATTATAGAATGCTGAATCATAAAAGCATTAAGAACAAGTATCCTATTCCTCGCATTGATGAGTTGATTGATGAGTTGCACGAAGCTGCCTTCTTTTCTAGGATAGATTTGAGATCACGATACCATCAGATTCGGGTTCGGGAGGAGGATATAGAGAAGACAGCCTTCAGATGTCATTATGGACACTTCGAGTTTTTGGTCATGCCTTTTGGGTTGACTAACGCTCCGGCAACATTTCAGTCTACCATGAATAGGGTCTTCCAAAGGCAGTTGAGGAAGTTTGTATTGGTTTTTTTTTATGATATCTTGGTTTACAGCAGGACGTGGGAGGAGCACCTGATGCATTTGGACACTGTGTTGGGTATCTTTGCTGAGGCTTCCTTGTTTGCTAAGGAGTCTAAGTGTGCTTTGGGCATGTCTGAGTTACTGTATCTAGGGCACATTATTAGCGCAAAGGGAGTTCGTATGGATCTAGATAAGGTTCGCACTATCATTGATTGGCCAATTCCAGAGAGTTTGACTCAGCTTAGAGGGTTTATTGGTTTGTGTGCCTTTTACCGTAGATTTGTTGCAGGCTTTTCCCGACATGCAGCTCCCCTTACTGATCTGGCTCGTAAGGGTGCTTTCCAGTGGACTCCTCAGACACAAGAGTGCTTTGAGAAGTTCAAATTGATTATGAATTCTTGCCCGGTGTTGGCTATGCCTGATTTCTCTAGACCTTTTGATTTGCATTGTGATGCATCAGGTGAGGGCATTGGTGCCATTCTTTCACAGTATCATCATCCTATTGTGTATGACAGCAGGAAGCTCAGAGGTCCTAAGAAGTCTTTCAGTGTTTATGGTAAGGAGATGTTAGCCATCATGCATGCTTTGGCTAAGTTCAGACAATACTTGGTTGGCCACAAATTCTGTATTAAAACTGATCATGATAGTCTGAAATATTTCCTGGGGCAGCATGATTTGAATGAGCGGCAACAGAAATGGGTCAACAAGCTTCAGTCTTATGATTTTGACATCACCTATATTAAGGGGACGCAGAATGTTGTTGATGATGCTCTCTCTAGGAGACCACATTTGTGTGTTTTGACAGAGGTTTCTGAGGATTGGAAACATTTGATTGTCGCTGAGTATGTGAAGGATCAGTGGGCCACTGACTTTCTTGATGGGACTATCCAGGATGACAGGTATGCTCTCGTAAATGAGTTGATCATTTACAAGGGAAGGGTTTGGTTGGTGGCCGGTTCGAGTGTTATACAATTGGTGTTGAGAGCTTTTCATGATTCCCCTTTGGCTGGACATCGGCTTTCTTTAAAACTTATAGACAAGTGCGTAAACGTTTCACATGGAGGGGTCTCAAGCATGTTGTTCAGAGTTATGTCAGAGAATGTTCCGTTTGTCAATAGAACAAGCAGGAACATACTTATCCAACAGGTTTATTGCAGCCACTTCCTATCCCTGACCGGAAATGGGACTGCATTTCTATGGATTTTATTGTGGGCCCGCCTAAGGTCCAAGGTAGAGACTATATTTATGTGGTAGTGGATCGCTTTACCAAATTTGCTCACTTCTTTCTAATTACTACTACTTTTTCAGCGGTATAGGTGGTAGAATTGTTTTTCAGGGAGATTTTTCGGTTACATGGGTTACTGTGGACAATTGTGAGTGACCGGGATAGCCGTTTCATGAGTCACTTTTGGCAGGAGTAGTTTAGGTTATGTGGTACAGAACTAACTCCCAGCACTAGCTATCACCCGCAGACTGACAATCAGACTAAGATTGTTAATAAATGGGTGGAGGGCTATCTACGTAATTATGTTTTCACTCAGCAGACGGCTTGGGTGAAGTGGATTTATTTATGTGAGTACTGCTATAATTCGACTCATCATATGTCCATCTATGACTCCTTTTCGAGCTTTGTATGGATATGATCCTCCTAGTTTTCTTGATTTGATGCTCAGCGATAGCAGAGTTCCTAGTGCAGAGGATTTGTTATAGGATAGTCAGGATGTTTTAGGCACTTTGCGGGATAATATACAGCGAGCACAGAATCAGCAGAAGCAGTATGCTGATCAAAGGAGAGTGGCCTGTTCCTTTGAGGTTGGGGACATGGTGTATTTGATGTTGCAGTCGTATAGGCAGTCGTCCATTTGGAGAAGCGGGGCTGAAAAGCTTAAACCACGGTATTATGGTCCCTTTTGTGTGGTCCAGCGAGTTGACGAGGTTGCTTATGAGCTGGATTTGCCTACTGATAGTAAGGTGCACAATGTTTTTCATGTGTCCCATCTGAAGAAAGCTTTGGGAAGGCATGTTATTCCTTCGTCTGTTTTACCACCATTGGACGATGAGGGGAAGCTGGAATTGGTCCCTGAAGCCATTTTGGATACCATGGAGAGACATTTGCACAGACGAGTTATTCAAGAGTTTTTGGTTAAGTGGCGTGGTCTTCCGGATGAGGATGCTACTTGGGACTCAAAGGATATTTTGCAGCATCCTGGTTTGCGATTGCTTGAGGACAAGCAATCTTGGGGAGGGAGGACTGTAATGTCCCCAATTTAGCAGGCACTTGTGCCTGTTATTGTCAATTCATTAATGCGATCCCTATGAGCTGACGGTATGATTAGGGGATCTTTGTGTCACACTTACTATTTTTAGTAAGTCAGTTATACCCGGTTTCTATTTCGGGTAAGGCAGTTGGGCGTTGGTTTTTGTCTTCAATCTTCTTGGGAGTTCGTACTGGAATTGCAAATTATCACCTTCCTCATATTTTATGGAATTAAGCTTGGCTTATTTCAAGTTGTTACTTTGAGTGTTTTAATTTGAAAGTGTGAATTTGACAATAGATAACACTTAAGTGAAAAGTGTGTTTATGAAGCTGAAAGGTGGTGTGTAGATGAAGATTGGTTATCTCTTTTTTTTCTATTGAAAATATAGAGTTATTGGTTATCTGTTTTAAAAAGCCAAGCCTTGCATTTTTAATTCATTGATGCTTGATTATCGAAAATTGTGAAGTTTGCGAAGAAGTCGAAATATTGGTGAAGAGCAAGGGTTTGTACTAAGCTTTGGAGAAACAATTCTTCTCCAAAGAATTCACTGTGAGCTGGACGTATTTGCCAGTGAATTGTGATTAGAATGCCATGGATTGAATTTACGGCAGCCTATAGTTGCAACACCTGGCCATATGAATTCTGCAGGGCTGTACGGGTTTAAGGTTGGCCGTATGCTCTCTGAACATGAGCAGTCTGAGATACTTTGCCAACCGCAGGGACTCACGTCTGGACAAAAGTCTGTGATACCAAGCGGTATCAGAAGAGTAGCAGCCACTCAAGGGCAGGCCCACGTGAATACACAGTTGGGCGTCATCAGATTCCAACCAACGTAATAACCAGGTGCTGATAATTGCAATATAATTTATGCAAGGTTTAATAATTTGAAAGGTGTAATGTTTCAACTGTTATGGAAAACTATTTGATAATTCTCTTGAGATTATGATCTAAGTTTATTTTCAAAGCCTTGTGGAATAATTCTTTTTTTGAGAAGCTTAATGAAAATTGAATTGTCAATATTTCTTGGAAAATCTTTATTATTTATTTAAGAGCTACAAAGGCTCTTTACAAAGATCCTGCAAGGAAAGCAGTTGATCACAGAAGACACACTGAGGAGGGGAGACACACTGTAGAACAACCGCGGTGCACTCAGCAAGAGCTTTCTCGCTGGCAGGAGAGTATCCCTGAGTAGCAAAAACCTGTTCATAATGGCGAACAAAGGCTTGCAAAACATCAGGAAGCTTAAATCTGACCCTCTATAGTATCTGCTGGTTGAAGATTGAGTCTTTCATGTGATCTAAAATAGTATTGATGCTTGGTAAGGCAATGGGAGGTCTGAATATGCCATTCTTAGTAAAGGTTATGAACAGAAAAATCTATTTGCAAGTTTGCCCACTTCAGGGACATTATTCGATCAATAAATTGTAAATCTGAGCTCAGAAATTTACATAGACAGCAGCATGAGGTCAGAAAGTAAATTCTTTACTCCTCTTCAATAAATTCATTTGCTGTTATGTATGACTGTTGTCTATGGTATTTCCCTACAAATTCTGAGTATTGTTAACAACTATTGTATATCTGAAAGCGTAAGTAATATCTCATATCTACAAACCTGCAATTTTTGAGGCAAGACCTACATGCAAACAAAATTTGATATCTCTGGAAATATAAAAGTGTTTGACAAAAAAAAATTGAAGCGAAAATCGGGAAGATTTCTCAAGGGATTTTACAAGAGAGAAAGTTAATCTTGATTCTAGACTATAGCGAGCGCACTCTGTGGAAGAGTGTCGCCAAAGAGTACTTGGTCAAATGGAAGAACTCGGTAGAGGATGTCACTTAGCACAATGAGCAAATTTTACAGCATCCAGAATTGAATTGGTTGGGGGCAAGCAATTTTAGGGAGAGACTGTAATGTCCCCTTTCTAAGCACTTCAATATGGACCATTGGCCTATTCAGTTCCCATAGGCTACTAAGTTCATGTTAGGGGACTCAATAATGGCAGTTTGATGCGGATTTTGTCAGTGACAGGTGTTTCATTGAGCTCAAGAGGTTGAGACTTGCATAACACCCTCTTCTAGAGTGGTTTTGGAAAGGTTTTTCAAACTACTTTTGATAAGTCAGGCTAGGCACAGATTAAGCATCCAGTCTATTTACCTTAAATAATGATAAAGTTATAAAGTTAAATATTTAACTTTATCATTATTTGACTTATTTAATTATTTACTATATAGTCGTTCAAGTGATAAATTAAAGTACAAATATTAAATAAAAGACTGTTGGAATGGGCACCACTTTTTGGGAGACATTCATTTTAAATAAAATTTAAAATGCTCTTCTAGCTAGGTGCAGGAATTAGAGGGAGCAAGTTTTTGGAGCTCATTTTCAAATGCTTGGTTTGATATTTTGGAGAATACATTTTTTGGCTGAACTTGTTCATCTTGGGACTTTGTGAGGAAGAAAACCCTTGCAAGGGACATCTTCTATGTTGGTGAAAGATTCACTCTAGAAGAATAATGGTAGTGTCATTCAAAGATCACAGCTGGACTTCATTGTTGGTTTGATATCTTTGTTTGATTCATAGAGGACTCGGGGCAGATTAAAAGGAGATTGTTTGGATCTGATTAAGAAAGTTTATCGCTGTTTTGAGAGCTGATATAGACCTCCAAACTAGTTGTTTTCCTCCTTGTTGGCTGTTCTCTATTGAGATTGGAATGGGTTTCATAACTAGGTGCTAGGGTTTTAGAAGGATTTTGGAGGCCATTATTGAGGCATCTAGGGATTCTTGTGTTTTTTGTTCAATATTGAATTATTTGAAGCTGTATTTCATTGTTTTGGACTCCATATGTGGGCGACAATTTGATGGATATTCACAACATTGTACTCTTTTTAGATTTGTAGCATTTGGGTACGTTCGATAATGCATTGTAAGTAGATTTCACTATCTGGATATCTTCAGTTTTGATGGTATACTACTCTTCTAGTTTTTTGCTGATTATGGGTATTTCAAAATTTGTGTTTGTATAGTTATTTTTGTTCATTATTATTGCAATACCTATCTAATGTGAAACACAACTTCTATGTCTCCATCTTTATAAAACACTTCAAAACATAAAACAAAAAAAAACAAGGGTGTATGTTACATTTAAGTCGCCACCAATATAAGGGGCTAGTTGAAGCAATCGAACCCTAACCAATCCCTCTTGTATCTCCTCCTCATCGATCTCTAGAGCATCTTTGGGATCAACATATCAACATATGACTAGATTTTGAAGATATTGATGAGTTTGGCGATCCTCTAATCACAAAGCACTGTGAAAAACCACCAACTTTTATGATCATCTAGAGGTAAGGTGGTTCCACTTGAGTGATTAGATGAAACTATGTGTATCAATTCCTCTTTGTATCAGAGGAACCAACAACCTGTGAAATAAGATGAATGGCAAGTAGCCTCAATTCTGGTGCATCCTATCCATGCCACATCCACATTCCAATAGGGTTGATTTGAGATAATGTATCTCTAAATGACCTTGCCTCTACTTTCCTGGAGATTGGACCACAAAGATTGACAAATTCAAACCACTATTTGTGATCCCAAGGGCCTTCATGAAGCCTTCTTTAACCTCTTCGTCATGAGGTGGAGGCACTCTCCCAGGTTTTGTTGCATACCATTTGGGATTAAGAGTATAGACTGCCATATGAAGTGGGGTGCTCATAACGTTCTATCGTTGCCTGACAATGGGCCTAAGATGGTCCTCGTAAAATCTCAAAATAGGGTCCTTGCTATGAATTGCTCGCTTGATCTATCTGAGCATGCTATCAAATGTCTCATGAATCTCACCAAGGTTAGGAGAGTCACTATCAACATATCTAGTCACCTGTTGATTTGAATTCAATGGAAAATTCAATCAACAATACTAATTATGCGGAAACTTGCAAGTATTGTTGAGAAAAATGGACAATAGCATAACTCATAAATAGAGTTGTGAACATCAATGTCAATCATTATTCAATCCATAAGTAAATATATACAATTATCTCAAATATCAATAGTCTCTAGAATCATATGAATTTGAGATGAATAGTTTTTTTTGAATAAAACCAACAAACAAATACATAATTATCCAAAAATTAGGAATTTAGATAGCCCTATTGGCAGGGCCATAACCTTCTGCTCAGTTGTCAGAATTTGCAACCGTTTACATTGTTGGAAAGGTCTCATTGAGCTCTAATTTCAGTCCCTATAAAATCATGCTTTCATCATTTCGGTTTAAGGGATAAATGAAAATTTCGATCCCGAATTCCACTCCATAGACCTCCTAAAATGCAAATTACTAAAACATAAAAAATACCAAAAAATAGATTTTTAATTTTTCCCATATCTACTCATTCTGTCAACTCAAGATGGCTCTAGATCATCGCTGGACTACTCTAGATCATCCCCAGACTTCTCTAGATCACCCCTACACTACTCTGGATCATCCTTAACCTAAGTCACAAGGTTCGAGTTCGAGTTTGAGTTCGCCAATGATATAATTCGGATGAAGTTCGAGGAGGGCAAAAAATTCGCCTTATATAAATTTGAATTTTTTTTAAAATATATATAAATAATAAATCCATTAAATTGTCTATATAATTTAATAGACAAAATAAATTTGAAATTAAATCATATTCCTAAATAAAATAGTCAAATTTATTATTTATTAAAATAAATTAATATTAAATTATTATAAATATTTTACACATTAAATTAAAATGTATTTAAAATAGACCAATATTACTAACTTTGAACACATAATAATATATCTGAAAATATTATAAGAAACATATATTCTGAATTTTGTGGTTAAATGTGTTTCGACTATTTTTTTGAAGACTTGTTTACGTCACAGGCTTGATGGAATTAATTTTCATTGCATGGCACAAATAAATAAATTCAGGTCACAAACGAATGGATTCAGCGTGCAATGAAGTTCATTTCCCCCGGGCTTCTCTCCTACTACCGTCTTTTTTGGCTTCTTAAAACTATGGAATCTTAAATTGCTACCATCGTTTTTGGCTCCCAAATGATCTCGGATACTTCATCAATTGCTATGTGCGATGGAATTTTTTATGATTTAGAAGATGAAAAATCACCCAATCCTTGTTCCATACGAATTATAGGGCAAATTTGAACGAATTTTTAAAATTTTATAAGAGTTCGCAGAATTTTGAACTTCATACATGAAGTTCAGCGAACCCTGTGACTTAGTCCTTAACACCTGTTGACATCTTGGATCACTTGCACAATAGGCTCAATGAAGGAGCAAACATATCTACAAGTGCAAACAATTTTCAAAAGTAAAATTGTTTACTGCTATACCTAGTAAATTACATACGTGAATTAATAATCCAAATGGCAATGTGCACCAAATATAGGAGTAAAATATATATTTATTAGCTCATGAATTCATTATAGAGAAGAAGACCAAAGATGATCGACCAAGGATTAAAATTCATTTGACTATAACATGCCCCCTTCCTTGGCGGTACACAACACATTTAAATGACCCAACGATTGCCAAGGGAGACACAATCGTCAACCAACTGACACTTACAACCACCCAAGAGTGACAAACAATAGACAATTGTTAGCCGGAAAGACTACTTTATTATATGTCGGGTATTAGTTATGTTGTTCCGACGGTAATTAGTTATTACCGAAGGGCAGTTGGGTCGGGTGGTGACGTTTGGTCACACCCCTTCGGGTAGATAAATATGTACCACCTACGGGTGAATGGATTAGCATGATCATTGTAGCTATTGTTAATGTATTAAGTTTTGAATGATTAATGAAAGCTTTGGTGTTCTCTGATTCATCTCTGTTATTTACATTTCCTGTATAATGCCTATGCTTTAGTAAACTAGTCTACCCCAGCGGGTAAACATTTGGCACCATTGCCTAGACGCACTCGGATGGCGTGCGGACACAATGGGCTTACCGGTTGGTGAAATTAGTCCAGAAGCAGACGACACACGTACAGAACTGTATGAAGGAGAAGACAACTAGACGAGGGAATTTAGAATCCTGTTTCAGGTGGCAATAGAAACCTACGTTCATCGAGAAGCCACCGGAACGGAAGTTCCAGCAAGTGTCGTATGGGCCGCGATTGAGGCTAACCCTGCAGCCAACCGTTTGCTAAACCACCTCCCTCGCTTGTTAACACAGGCATTGCTTGCACAACGCGCTCGCCTGGAAGAGATTGCTCAAGAGGAACGACGACAGTAAGTCCTCCGGGAGTATCATGAACGGGAAAACAAAAGACTTCAGGAGGAACGTAATGGGAAACGCCGTCGGGAATAGTCACGTCTGAAGGTGATGGAAGGAAGGACACTGTGAAAAATAAGAATGACAAGATCATTCCATTAAGAGATTGTAATAAAACATGAATAAATAATAGTGTCCTTTTGTTTTTTTAGTTCACATCTGGTGAACAGATAAATGTTGAACAGGTAGTTCCCCAAATAGAACAAGAACTGGGAAATGACATCCCTATGGGAGAATTACATACAGCTGAAGAGCAGCACAGAGAAGAAATCCCACCGGAAGAACAACTTCAACAAGAACAGGATGTCCCACCAGAAGTTGAAGTACAACTGGAAGAAGCTCAAAATAAAGAAGCACCTGCTAAAGAAGACCTACTTGAAGAAGAGGCGCAACTGGGAGATGCAGCTCAACAAGGAGATGAAGAAAATAAGGAACAGGAACAAGAAATTCCTGTACACACTAAGCAATCTCAATCGGAACAGGAGCCCAAGCAAAAGGAACAAACAGATATCCCAAGCTCCTCCACTTCTAAAAAAAATTATCATTTGCTGAGGATAAAGAAGCCAAAAGGAACAAGGCAACCGATACAGTGGTAGACATTAGCAAGATGTCAACAAGGCAACTCAAGGAGTTGACCAAGAGGAAACAGGACATGGTCCTGACCACTGTTAAGAATATCTTGTGCAATTTCGTGCCTGATGCTGACATAGATGAAGATGAACCTGTGATAGATCAGCGGGAAGTCTTGGCACAAGCAATCGGTGATGACCTGACAGATCCAGAAACTGTTGCTATAGATCACTATGAGAAGAAGAGAATAGAGATTCTCCACAAACAAGTTGCAGATATCAAGATAACTCTGTCAAACAACTTAAGAGTTCTTCAACAACAGATCCAAGTTGCAGGAAGTTTGATGACTAGAACTTCAAATTTTGAAATATTTTTGCAAGATCTGACTGAGAACTTTGCAAAGACCTCAGAGGATATTAGAGACTTGTCTTCTCAATTTGACATCAAAAATAAGTTTGCAACAAATTTTAGCAAAGAGATGACCAGTCTGGCTCTAATTCTAAGAAAGACTGCAGAAGAGGAGAATAAGAGAATTCAAGATATTATTGGATTTTAGTTATTTCTGGCACCAACATTTGACTCCATGCAGCAAACAGCAACTTCTACAGATATTTTGATTAATGAACCGGATTATAAAACTATGGAAGATATGGAGAATATCATTGTTTCTCTAAAAGCAGCCCAAAAGAACATTGAACATGTAATTGGTCAATGGGCACCGTTTCTTCACTTTGCCAAGACAATCTATAAGGATATCTTCACAAAGATACAAATGTGAAATCCTAACTGAAGTTTAACCCTTTGTCCTATGGAGGCAAAAAGGGGAAGAAGCAGAAGAAATGGGAAGCAAGACAGAGCAGATGGGAAGCAGGACAGAGCAGTTTCAGGGGATCAGGACAGAGCAGCTACAGGGGATACAACAGTCAAGGGGAAGTCTACAATTAGAAGAGGGTGAAACTAAAGTATACAGCAAAGAAGCGCTAAACCACTTTAACAGGGGAAGTGTGCTACAGAGAAAAGAGAAGTCTACAGAACAAGGTATAAATTGTAATAAGTGAGTATGGTTTTGCCACCAATGACAAAGGGGAAGATTGTTAGCAATTTAAGTTGTCATTAGTGTAAATCTCAAACACCATTCCCACCGGTAAAGGTTCACCGGTCACTCACGTTACTTTAAAGACACCGGTAGACTATAAACAAAGTGTATGCACCGGTAGCTTAAACAAAGGAGATACACCGGTAGACCGAAATAAGTATATACCGGTCTTATATTGCATACAGGGATGAATCGGGTATAAGTGTATACCGGTCTAAACTGCATAAAGATCCACACCGGATTCTGCAGAGCAGTTTGAGTTAAAACCGGATTATGCGGAGCATCCACTGCTCAGAAGTGGAGTTAGCTTTTTAACAGGAGTTAGCTTTATTTCTACGGATGTTTTCAAGGTAAACTCCAAGATCGGGATGCAAAGATTTTTGCTAGTTGCATAATTTAATGTTGAGTTTACAGCCTGGCGGTTCTATGAGTTAAGAGTTTCATTAAGATGAACTCTTGTATAAATACAGGTCATAGGACACAAGAAAGAGTGTTGTTGATAATTGGTGAATTCACAGAGCAGAGAAGAGATACCTTCTGAGAGAAGTGCTACAATCACAGAGGTGAAAGGCAAAAGAGATCAATAGCCAGGCAAACCGAGGAAGAGATCAACAAGTATGATCTAATCAGACAATCAGTGTCAATTCAGATCATTGCTTTTATAAAGTGTGAAAGCAAATTGAAATTCCTCTATCAGGGTGAACCCTAATCGGTTCTTTGTAAAAATCCCTTAACCGGGTAACATCTTTGTTGATTTTGAAAGTCCTCTAACCAAGCAACTCCTAACAGAGTTAAGATCTTAACCAATCTTCTACCAAATCCCTTAACTGGGTAGCACCTTCACCAGTGCTTTGTAAGCTCCTAACAGGGCGCCTTCATTCTGCAGTAGTGAAATTGTGAGCTCTGTCTCACCGTGGTTTTTTTCCTTCTAATCGAGGGTTTCCACGTATACATCTTGTATTGATCTGTGTGTTTCTATTTATGCTTATGAATGATTGTTTATATTCTGCTTATCAAGGAAGGATAATTAAACAAGTTTTGAATTGTAATAGAAACAAGTATTTACTGATTCACCCCCCCTCTTAGTAACCAGTTAGTAATAATAGAAAGATGATGAATGAACCTGACGGGGTGACTTACTAAAAATAGACGCTCCCTCCAAGAATCTTGGAGTCCAAACCGGAAGTCAGAAATAAAATCTGAAAGCATCATATAACTCCTCTAAATCATCTGAGCTCAGTAGAACCATATGATGACTTACTATAAATAGTAAGTCCCTCGAAACAAGGCCAAAACCCAAAACAAGGTCCTCTAATCACCAGAATTAGCCTACAAGGACACAATGATAGGCTAAATCCACTAACTCCAATGCTCGCTCAAAATGGGGACATTACATTGTCCTGTCATTTATTTTTCGTCATTTCTTCATATTTTGTTTTTTGGCACATATTTAATTAAACTATTTTGATAATTATTTAATTATTGTGCTCACTTTGGTCCTAGGGAATTAATCATTTATTAATTCCCCCTATGTCCTAATATCATCTTTAGGCATATAAAAAAATATCATTTATCCTTGTCTTATATTTTACATTTTAAATGATATATTTAAATGACTTTTGGGTTTTGGAGGGAATTTGCAAATTGGTTTTATTATCTGTCTTTTATTATTGACTATTGGCTCTTCCTTTCCCTCTTGATTGTTCATTTCTTTATTATGACTTCATTTTTCGAATTGGATTTCTATATATTGGGCTTTCTTCTTCCTGTTTTGGTTAACCACGATTCCAGTATCCTCATCGTTATTATGGTGCTTTTCATACTTGCTTTTCGGTCATGTTAGTGCATTCATCTCACAAAAGAGTGACATTAAATTAGAGGAGAAAGAAGAAGAATGGAACATCTTATAGAGTTTGCATAATTGTTGTTTTTGTTTTACGTTATTTTATGCAAATTTATTTCATAACTTCATTGAGTGATTAGGATAGTTTTAGATATGATGTTTATTGCTTTTCGTGGTTGAGCTCAATCATATTTTGATACTAATGCTTTTCCTAATCTACATCTAGTAAACCTGACGTAAATATTTGCTAAAGTCTCTTCATGAGGCAAAATTGTAAGGGCAATAAGATATTTTAGATATAATATTATTTTGTTGTCTTGAATTTTAAATAGAGTGATAAAAACTTTGAAATTCTTCTTATATCTTTCTAATTGACAAGTGTTGTACGTCAATATTCAAGAAATTCAAAAGTTATTTCAAAATTTTATTATGTCATCAGCATAAAGCTGGAATAGGAACACCATTGGAACAACTTCTCTGTACTTTGGTTTGAATTATAAGAAGTATTGTTTGGGTACAAAGATCTGCATGTGCCTCATCGGCCAGCTTTTGGTACTTTTCAATAACCTTAGCATGAGCTGATGGATTGAGTACAAACCTGCCAATTTTCATGGCAAAAGATCTGTAAGTAAGATATTGACTTCAGGATTTTTGTATGCCGGATAAATTTGGTTTTTTGCGGCTCCATGTTGGAAAGATTAATCTTTATGCACCAAAACTCTTTATGCTTTGAAAATCAGTTAATGCATGTATATAAAAGCTCTATTTTACTCTGCGTTTGGAAGAGCAATTTTATTTTCTTAATATAAGAACAGCAACTTTTAGAAAAAAAAAATGAGTGTTCATGCGCAGAAAAATGATATTATCTCTCACCAATTAGCATAGACAGATGATTTCCTATCAAAATGAAAATCTGACCAAATACCAGTGGAGTTTAATTCTGACTGGGAGAGTCAATAATTAATGAATTTTCTGTTTATACTGTGGACGTTTTATTATACTTATCAATTTTATTTTTTCTATTGCTGCAGGAAGAATATGCTGAAAGTTATGCTTGTGGGGTGAAGAATATATATTGAGGTTTTGATTAACTCGATTTTCTGGTAATTAGAAACAGCCTTATCAAAACAAAATCAGAAAAGAGTGAACTGTTAGACACTTAAAAGGAAACAAGACCAAATGAATTAATCATTATGATGGAAAATCCTGATTTTTTTTTTAAAGATCATATAGTTAGCATGGTCGACACCTCTTCATTTTTTGTTTAAAGTGCTTATATGTAGGCGTGGCTTGAAATTTCTAGCTACCTGGAGGTTTGAAGTACAACTTATATTTGTATTTTCATTTGCTAAGCTTTGCCGTTGCCTTGTTTGAGGGTCGTGAGCTCCTTTCTTTGACTGCAACTTTGCATAATGAAAAGTGATACCTTCTTTGGTGTAAATCTGTCTTGAATGGACAAATCAAAGTGGTGCATTACTGTATTTCCAGCAGCACATACATTTTTCTTTGCCTGAGCAATTCTGGCGTGAAAGAAATTTCGCAGAAGCTTCTCATACATAGTGAATTGCACCCCATACACATGCATGGAGATTTTTGGAAAGCCGTGGTTAATATTAACTTTTGTTGCAATGTTTACTTGTGTGCTTTCCTTCAATTAAGTCTTGAATATTTTATTTGTGGTGAAATATTGTCACAAACCATGGAAGCTTAAATATTATATGCTGTAGACTCTCTTTTGGCAGTTTCTAGAGGTTCTCATAGAGGAAAGAATATTAGCATTTTTTGTAGTTGCTCATTGAAATTTATCTTTTGTAGCTGCTTATTGAATTTTTTTTCTATCTGCTCATTTAATTATTGATTTTGTGTTTCTTTTGTTGGCTGAAAGGTTGACTCTTTCATGTCATAAGGCAACTAGAGGTTTGCCTACACCATTCCCACAATTGAGGAATAATTTTGCACACTTGACAAATAGTACCTACGTATTTGACATTTGGCTAGTAAAATTCAGTTTGAGTTTTTAATCAGGCTTTTTAAATTTTCTGAGTTTTGGTGAAAATTGGTTTTGGTTTTCATTTTGTCATTTCAAATTCCTTGAATCTATTGGAATAGTGGTTTGGGTGTTATTAATCATTTTGGGTGCAGCTATTTGGTGAATGTGGGGACGACGACATTTTTTTGAAACTACTAATGACATTTGGTGCAAGACGTTTGTCGAAGACTTGATGTTGAAACCAATTGTGTTTTTAGTATAGAAAACATTTTGTTGGTGCTTAAAATTTATCCAAGTGTTTGATGTGTTTGGTGCTTTGGCACACTTTTGTTAAGGATAGAACCCAAGTAGAGAGCCTGGCCTTTGTTGTAATGTCCCCATTTTTTGCAGGTCATTGATCTGATGGTGCCAGGTCATTATTGTGATCCTCGTGGTTTGGCGAGGTGTTTAGAGGGTCTTTGGTGTGAACTTACTATTTATAGTAAGTCAATAGATAGTTCCGATGAGCTCAGATGAGTTAGAGGAGTTGAATGATGCTCTTGGTTTTCATTTCTGGCTTCCGGTTTGGGCTCCAAGAATCTTGGAGAGAGTGTCTATTTTTAGTAAGTCACCCCGTCAAGTTCATTCATCATCTGGATCAATCCTGTGCAGACAAATTTCGATTCGGACGCTTCTTCAGTTGTTTTCGCAAGACGGGTGGTTTATTATTATTATTTAATTAAATTTGCTAAGGTTGCCATTTTTGTTGGTATTATATGTTGGATACCTTAGTGTTATAGCTCGTTGGAACCAGGATGAAAAGTTTTAAATCTTGCGCACAAGAAACAGGGACCTTACGTATCATAATTTCATGATATTGGTGAAAAGGCCTGTTTTGGAGCCAAATGAATTAATAAATTATATTATTGAATATGTGTCTAAGTATAAAAAGTGTTTTAAGTGAAAAGTATGTGAGAGAAGACCCTTTTGAATTATAAAAGCAATGCTTTGTGAAAGGAAAATCATCCATTGTTGAATGATTATTTATTGAAGTTTGTGAGAGACAACCTGGCTAGGGTTTTGAGGACTAATTCCTCTTCTGGCAATTTGAGCCATTACAGGTTGATGGTGCATTTTGCAGCTATAGAACTAATTCTGAATTTTAATCCAATGCTGATGTATATTGGAATTGTGTGAAGTCTGAAATCTGCAGATAAATCGATTTGCTTTCATAGGGTTTGATTTATTCTTCCTACTGAGGAGTTGGGGTTTTGAATTTGGAGGTTGTTGTATCTCCATTGTTGAGAATTGAGAATTATTGGCTGAGGTTTGTTTGTTGTTGCATTGTGAACAGTAGAATCTTGCTCTGTTACAAAATCTAGAATTTATCTAGCAGCCGTACGGAATTCTGACAGTGCTGTACTTGGTACGGAAGTGTGCTGTGGTTAAATTTGTGGGAGTGTGATGTGAGGCTCCTTCAATGCAAAGTTATTCAAGCAAGAGGGTTTTTCCATTGTTAACGTCAAGGAAGGAACAATATACAGTTTGTTGCATCAAGTATTAAGGGGTTACAGGCTGTAACACAAAGCTACGTTTTCAGCTGCAGCATGCCGTACATCATTCAAGTTGCTCTACACTTTGAAATTTTATTTGTTTTTCTTGCAATCTGAGAGTTGTATTGTATGGATTCATGACACCTTGTTCATCATGATGATTGTAGTTTGTGGTGGAAGAATTAATGATCATAATTGCTGCTACTGTTGTTTTAATTAAAGATTTTGGAAACATTTATAGAAATTAATTTGTTAATTCTAGAAACTCTTCCCAAAAGTGCAATTAAATTGTGAAAGAGTTAGTTTTGTTATTGAGAGCTAGCCAGGCTCTTTACAGTGGTATCAAAGCTTTTATCTTGCCATCCTGTGGGGTCTGGATTCATTTATTTTCTGAAGTATTTTAAAAGTGACCAGCACTTCCATTTTTCCTAACTATGGATAAATACAGGAGATCCAGTTCCGGAAGTCGTCATAGCAGTAAGGGAAATAGAGCGGAATTAAATGCTTTAGTAGAAAGCATGGAGAGACTTAGACTATATCAGCAGAGATTGGCAGAGAGTTTGTCGGATCCAGTTATAGTAGATAGGGAAGCGAGATATATGGTCTCTGCCTTTAGAAGGCCGACATCGAGTTTGCAGGGGAGAAGGCTAGAGTTTTCTCCGACAGTTGTTCGTGATGCTGATGTTCCTACATCTAGTTCAGCACCTGCTATTCCCATTCGCAGTGCTGATGATGGATTACACCGGAACCAGTGGATGTTTCAGTGCCATTGGATGACAGCAATGCTAAGCATCACCGGGTTGAGGCTCGCAGAGCAGTCACTACGGATTGTACAGAGGCAACTGATGTTGCAGTTATCACTGAGAGTTCAGACTCTTTCATGGAGGGAGTTATTATTGGAGACGTTTATGTCAGCTGTAGTAGTGTTGCTCCAGTTCAGGAGGCAATTGCTCCCTCAGATAGGACAAAGGCATGTACGGACTCTCCCAGTGGTGAGGTTGGTGATCTGGGCATTACAGTGGAGTCAGTTGATGATAGTTCGTGCTCTAGCATTATTAGTGCACAGCTTGACGTTGAGTCATGTGTGCAGAGACACGTGTCTGCAGATGAGATTTCAGCAGGAGATGTGGGAGCTAATAGTATAGACACATCTGATGACACTTTTGAGGATGCTGTGAGTTGCATTGGAGATGACACCCCTTGTGAGATGTTGGGTGACGACTGCGAGGAGTGTATGAGCTCTGACAACTCAAAGATTTATGATAGCAGTCGCAGTGTGGGATCAGTACAGGAGATAGTGGTTTCTTCCTGTGTTGAGGATGTGTGCATGGAGCTTTCTGGTGATGACACTCAGGATGGGAGTGTTGCAGTTGATTTGGGCGACGTAGTTTCATGCCACTGTATAGTTGATTCACATGACGACATTGAGTCGTGTTTGCAGCCAAAGTTAGTAGAGGAGATGCGGATAGATGATGTGGACACTAGCATTGCAGATATCTCTGATGCTGAGAGCAAGGACGATGAATGCTGTACTGTTTCTGGCTTTCTATATTTGACTTTGGGTGTAGATTCAGCGTTGTCATATGGTGATGGTGGGTTCCAGGATTCTATGTTACAGGGACTCACAGATGAGGACAGGGAAGCTTATGAGTGGCACGAGTTTGTTACAACCAGGGCTTCCACTTTTAGAGACGGGGTTACTTCGGTAACTCATGAGGATGTGTCTCAGGATCTGGATTGTTAGATGGTTGATGTTATCTTACTGGTTACTGAGAGGGGGGTGGTGAATCAAAAAATACTAAATCTTTACTGTTTAAAACTTGCAAACAAATTCTAGAATGCAAAGTAGAAAGTTAACAGTCATTCACAAGCATAAACTGAATCACACAGATCTACACAAATATTTGTATGTGGAAACCCTCGGTTAGAGAGAAAAAACCATGGTGAGACAGAGTTCACAACTTCACTAGTTCCAAATGAAGGCACTCTGTTAGGAGCTTACAAAGCACTGGTTAAGGTGCTACCCGGTTAAGGGATTTTACAAGAGATCTGTTAAGATCTAAACCCTGTTAGGAGCTGCCTGGTTACAGGACTTTGCACATCGACAAGATGTTACCCTGTTAGGGGTTTTTTTTACAACGAACCAATTAGGTCCACCCTAATATAGGGATTTGTATATGATGAAATATCTTTCAAAAACAGTGATCTATAATGACACTGATTGTCTGATTAGATCATACCTATAGATTCCTTCCCCTATTTGCCTGACTGTTGATCTTCTTTTCTACCTTCACCTTTGTGCCTGTAGCACTCCTCAGAAGATATCTTTTCTCTGCTCTTTATGTTTTTCACTTATCAACAACAGCACCTTCCTTTGCGTCATATTTCTAATATTTATACAAGAGTGATCCTCTTGACTCGTAGAACCATCGGGGAATAAACTTGACCATAAAATATGCAACGCAAAAAAGTTGTGCGTTGTGATCTAGAGTTTATCTAGAGATCTTCCGTAGAACTAAAAGCTAACTCAAGTTGAACGGTTAACTTCGCATCAGAGTAATGGATGTCTCGCATAATCGGGCTCTTAACTCGAACTGTAACTCAAACTGTTCCACAAAAACTGGACCGGATTTTTCTATCAATTAGATCAGTACCGGTTTGTCGGCGGATGTTGAATAAGACCGATACTGAGGACTTGGTTCGGTCTACCGGTTTATCTAACTACTTAGTTGACCGGTGCATATACTATGTGCTTTATGTACCGGTGTCATCTAAGTAATGCGAGCGACCGGTGATCCTTGACCGATGTGAATGGGTTTGATAAAATACACTAATGACAACTTATATTGCTAACAATGGTTGCAGATGACGAGGTAGCTAGAGATTGTGTTGAGTCAGATTCAGCAGCAGCTTCCTCCAAGTTAGATGAGGACGTGTCCGATGCCTATACTCAGTTTGTTGATGTGTACTCAGATGAAAGTACATAGAGAGACGGTGATCTTGAGGGGAGTTTGTTGGATATAGCTTCCTCTCATAGTGTAGATAGTGCATTTGAGGTTGTTCGTAGGAGGCCTGTTGTGCAAAGTCATCATGTGACTAGCCAATTGCGAGTTGATGATTGGGGTGCTCCTATGACAGATGAGGCCAGTGGTGGTTACCTCTCATTGACAAAGATTCATACTTTGCGTGAGGCTATCAAGATTTTGAGACATAACTACTTACAGATGGTAGCTGACCGAGATCACCTGGTGGAGTGGGGGAGTATAGCTTATGAGGCACTGATGGACAGAGAGGAGATGAGTGAGCTTACCCAGGAGCTCACAGCGACTACTGAGGTTTTAGAGGACACTCAGCGGGCCCTTCAAG
Organism: Chamaecyparis obtusa; assembly: GCA_027943335.1. NCBI lineage: Eukaryota > Viridiplantae > Streptophyta > Pinopsida > Cupressales > Cupressaceae > Chamaecyparis > Chamaecyparis obtusa. The sequence continues at coordinate 421,250 of BSBK01008308.1, read as the reverse complement.
AGTTGCAGATCCAGTTAGAGGAGGTGACCGTGGAGTTGGAGCATTTGCGGTCCACACCAGCCCCAAACCCAGTTCGATTGCACATTGAGGTGGTTGGTGGTGAGTTTTCTCTTACGGGTGGTGATGAGGAACATGATGATGTGGTAGACACACATGTTCAGGATATGGGAGCTCTTGGTTCGAATGAGGTAGGAGTACCATTGGAGTCGAGCGCTCGAGTTGATTTGCTTCCCTTAGCTGGGAGTGAATCTATTTCATCATCTCACATAGCTGATAGCATGGGATAGTTGGTTGTGCCACATTTTCAGAGGGATCAGTTGTGGATTGTGGGGGAGCAAGTTGACACTTCCACGTATAATTTCTACTGCACTGAGTCATTTATGGAGTATTTACTTGAGAGTGCAGATGTGCGACAGGATTCTTATAGAGTGACTAAGGTTACTCTCATCCGAGGCTCTTGTGCTATCTGAAGGTTGGTAAGGAGGATTGTGGAGACTCAGTCTACAAGGCTTCCCCACAGGGATTTCGAGGTTGGGTTTGTTGAGAGTTTCTCAGGGGCCTACCTAGCCTACAATTATGCGGAGTCAGAGATTGGAGCCATCTCATGACCCCCAGTTTGGTAATGATGAGCTATTGACAGAGATTGGGGTTTCCAACTGGATGTATACAGTGGGGCATGTTCATCATTTGTTTTTTGTTCCACAAGTAGAAGATTTCATATCTCGCAAGGGTAGTTTGGCTCCTAGTCCTTATTATCCATTATGGGATGGGTTCTCTCCATCAGTAGCAGGTGACTTGCAGAGTTATGGTGACTACAAATATTATGCAGTGTGTGGATATCCGGGTCCTGGTACAGCTTTGTTTAGGGGTATTCATCACTGTTGTGCAAATGGTCTACACACTCAATACAGGTCAGTTGGGAGCACAAGGGGAGTTCAGTGTGTATGGGATCTGAGTCTCCCATACATCTTGGCTTTTGATGATCCTGAAGTTCACTTCTTTCGGGATCTGGGCAGAGATAGATTCAGTATAGGAGTTGGGTGAGTGGTTGTTTTGGGTCTCTTTATAGAGTTATCCGATTTGTATTTTGGGTGATGTTACAGGAGCCTACAGTTGATGTCAGTGGCACGGTATATTCTTTTCTGTGGGATCCAGGTGGATTGTGATGTTTCTTGTTCCAATGATTGCTTGGGGACAAGCAATCTTGGGGAGGGAGGACTGTAATGTCCCCATTTTTTGCAGGTCATTGATCTGATGGTGCCAGGGTATTATTGTGATCCTCATGGTCTGGCCAGGTGTTTAGAGGGTCTTTGGTGTGTACTATTTATAGTAACTCAATGGATAGTTCCGATGAGCTCAGATGAGTTAGAGGAGTTGAATGATGCTCTCAGTTTTCATTTTTGGCTTCCGGTTTGGGCTCCAAGAATCTTGGAGAGAGCGTTTATTTTTAGTAAGTCACCCCGTCAAGTTCATTCATCATCTGGATCAATTCTGTGCAGATAGATTTCGATTCGGACGCTTCTTCAGTTGTTTTCGCAAGACAGGTGGTTTATTATTATTATTTAATTAAATTTGCTAAGGTTACCATTTTTGTTGGTATTATAAGTTGGATACCTTAGTGTTATAGCTCGTTGGAACCAGGATGAAAAGTTTTAAATCTTGCGCACAAGCAACAGGGACCTTGCATGTCAAAATTTCATGATATTGGTGAAAAGGTCTTTTTTGGAGCCAAATGAATTAATAAATTATATTATTCAATATGTGCCTAAGTATAAAAAGTGTTTTAACTGAAAAGTGTGTGAGAGAAGACACTTTTGAATTATAAAAGCAATGCTTTGTGAAAGGAAAATCATCCATTGTTGAATGATTATTTATTGAAGTTTGTGAGAGACAACCTGGCTAGGGTTTTGAGGACTAATTCCTCTTCTGACAATTTGAGCCATTACAGGTTGATGGTGAATTTTGCAGCTGTAGTACTGATTCTGAATTTTAATCCAGTGCTGATGTATACTGGAATTGTGTGAAGTCTGAAATCCGCAGATAAATCAATTTGCTTTCATAGGGTTTGATTTATTCTTCTTGTTAAGGAGTTGGGGTTTCGAATTTGGAGGCTGATGTATCTCCATTGTTGAGAATTGAGAATTATTGGCTGAGGTTTGTTTGTTGTTGCATTGTGAATAGTAGAATCTTGCTTTGTTACAAAATTTGGAATTTATCTAGCAGCCGTACGGAATTCTGACAGTGTCGTACTTGGTACGAAAGTGTGCTGTGGTTAAATTTGTGGGAGTGTGACATGAGGCTCCTTCAATGCAAAGTTATTCAAGCAAGAGGGTTTTTCCATTGCTAACGTCAAGGAAGGAACAATATACAATTTGCTGTGCCAAGTATTAAGGGGTTACAGGCTGTAACACAAAGCTACGTTTTCAGCTGCAGCATGCCGTACATCATTCAAGGTGCTCTACACTTTGAAATTTTATTTGTTTTTCTTGCAATCTGAGAGTTGTATTGTATGGATTCATGACACCTTGTTCATCATGATGATTGTAGTTTGTGGTGGAAGAATTAATGATCATAATTGTTGCTGCTGTTGTTTTAATTAAAAATTCTGGAAACATTTATAGAAATTAATTTGTTAATTCTGAAAACTCTTCCCAAAAGTGCAATTAAATTGTGAAAGAGTTAGTTTTGTTATTGAGAGCCAGCCAGGCTCTTTACATTGGTAGGAAAAGAGGTACTCACCCCAAGGGAACGACCTCAAGTAGGCTTTCAATTTAGTCCACTATATAAATGAAGGATAAGGCCAAAGTCATGTCTAACAAGTATTAGCGCTTACCATATGGTGTCAGTTCGAAAAGGGGTGTACCTTGCGTATATTAAACCCCTAGTAAGATTGGTTAGAGCTTTAAGTGTCTTGCTAGATACTCGTAAGGTGTCGGTTGGATTTTGACTAGAAACCAATTGTTTTAGTGTTCAAAATCCTTCTACTTGTTGACTCAAAGAGTGCGATACATACATCCCAAAGATACCCCTCATGTACTCTTCAATTTGAGAAAAATTTCAGATCTTTAGAAATTTGAAGCTTGGTGTGCTCGAGAAGTGTGTGCCCTGTAAGGAGGAGCCAGTTCCACCGAGCATCTATCTATCTGATTGAAAGTAGCATTTTATTGTAAGGGGATTCAACAAGTATTGTCCTTTCTTAAGCCTAGGTTGTATCTTTGAATGTGCTTTTACTTTGTAAGAGTCATACAACCATTCTATCTTGCGTGTGTGTTTAAGAAAAATATTTCTAATCCATGTCACCACCAAACATCTGACATATCAAACCTTGATTAAAATATTACCCAAACTCAAACCTTGCAGCTTTGTTTAAACTTTCCATATATAGGTGTCCCTTAGGTTGCATAGGTTCGTTTCTTCCTAGGTCATCCCTTTGATCATTATCATAGTCCATCCTTGCATACCTTCTTGGGTCTTTTATTTCACTTGTCCTAGTTTGTGTCCTTAGGTTTCATTTAGAACGTTTGTCCTTAATACCATTTTGTCATTATCTTTTGGACTCACCATATTCCTTACTCATCCTCTCATTTGGTCCTTACCCCTAGCTTGCATGTAGATAATTGTCCTCCACCTTGTCATAACCTTATCATTATCTTATTGTCCTTTATCCTCATTTTGTTAGTCCACCTTTAGACATTGTATTCCTTCCAAACATCTTGCATTAACATATCCGCTTATTCTTTTTCCTCATTTTATTAGACCCTCTTTAGAGTCCCATTCCATCTCATCTATCACGTTTGGTTTGCACTGGCTCAAACACCTTAGATCTATAGGGTGCATTTTATCTCTTTTAGATTGCATTTGTCTTCCACCCTTTGGAATCATATGAGTTATCCTCCTTAGGCAAATCTCATATAGGTCCATACCCATGGTTGAAACAAGATCCCAAGCTGCTAGAAGATGAGGAAGATTCTCACAGCCATCCATGGGCAATTTCAACCCGAGACCATCTCAATTTGATCCCACCCAACTCCTGTATTATACCACCAACAGGAAATCACCTATAGAACTAAATACAAATCTATTTAGAACACCGCAAGAACCCAACTTGGTAAATGATCCCCAATTCCCTAGACCGAGCTCCTCATTAACATTTGACTTTGAGAAATGGAACAAAGATCATGCCAAACAAATATCCTCCTCACATGTTGAATCAAGTTTGCATCTAGGTTGTCATTATGTCTGACCCAAATCACCTCCACATGTTCAAAAAGAGTCCCATATCCACTGTCAATCATCCTTAGATTCACAATCCTCACAAGATGATCATGACCCTGTAGCAGAATTTTCTCAAGAAGAAATTGATAAAGCTTGCAAAGCATTGGTGCTTGGGGACCCTATTAGATATTACTTTCTCGGTAAACAAAAATAGCATCAAGTTCTAAGCTTAAATCCATGTGGGGTGAGGTTAAATTAAAACTTCCCAACCAAACAAAACTGTCAAAACAACAAAAACTTTGACCCATAACTCTTAAAGATTTACCTCAAAAACTAAGTCATACATAAGAAACTAATTTTGAGCATGATCAAAATCGTCCACTCATGTCTACCAATGGCTCATTCAAAAATAATCACATCATTGACACACTTATCTCTCATCCTAAAATTGTCCCTCGACTAGCCTCCCCATATCTCCCAACACTCCATTCCCTAAAGATTCACAAGAGAAATCTACACCATCTCCATCAAATAGCATATAGAATAATGAAAACTCCAAGGGCTATCCATAATAGATTTCCAAGCTAATTCCTTTTGTAACACATGTCCCTTCCATGATTCACAAATTCTAGACCCAATGCAACCACCACTATCATGTTCTCCATTTTTGTAATGTCCCCGACATAATTAAATAATTTAATTAAATATTATTTATTTGTATGGCCCTTAAATTTAATATTACTACCTTTCGGGCCCTTTTAATTAATTTAGTTATTATTATTTTTGTCGTGTCAGCACATTTGTAATCCTTCGGGAAGTTTCCCGAAGCCATTTATAAGGCCAAGCTAGTTAGGTTGTAGGCATGTGATTTGGATATTTTTATTTCTATTTGCAAACTCCTGTTGGAAGTTCAATGTTGTCTGTCGTTTCAGAAGTACAAGATCCTCCCTACTCTGGATTTTTGCAGTTTCGGTGGGAATCATCTCTCACCCTATTTTGCCTACTTACTATAACAAAGGATCTACTCTATGTATCAATTCCATATTATTTCTAAGTGTTCATCCCTACGTATGAGCGACGCAGTCATGGTCGAAGAATCCCCATAGGATATGTCCAAACATGCAGCAGACAAAGTCACACAGCGGAAAACACGAACAAACAACAATCCCTGATAGAAAATTCAGCTTTCATTCATCAATAACCGATCTTACAAGGAACATGCCGAGCTGTAAAGCCTTCCCGTTTATGGCCAATTACATCAGAAAATACAACAAGATCAGCAACGATCCAACTCTCCCTAGCTAGTCCGAATTTGTACCAAAAACAACAACTGGTTGGACTGTTTTCCCGCTGGGGTAAACTTAGTATTGCACAGACATAGTAAAGGAAATATAATAAACACAGAATATATCATAGGATAATAAATACTTTCACTAATCATTCCAAACTAGCAAGTACATTTTCATCATAAGGATCATACAATAATATCTCCCGTGTCCAACCTCCGAGAGGGTATATAAAGTACCCGAAGGGCCACGACCGAAACGTCGTGACGTAACTGTCTAACCTCTCGGTCACTAACGACCGAGAGTAACATAATACTTTACTAACATAATAACCCGTACATACAATTATCCCGACAACATCATCCGCCGCCCCCAAAAAAACAAGTCATCTCCGACGACTTACAACAAAAGGGAGATGAAATACACCACATAGAAGAAGAAAATCACTGAGAAGGGGCAGAGGGGCGTCCCTGAAAAGATGAAGTGCCGCCCTCCCCATCAATGCTGCTTCCAGTAGGTCTTTTCCATCACATCACATTCCTCTCGTGCCTGCACCAAACTTATCTCCAAAACATACTTTTCAGCTATAGCCTCTGCTAACTCTTGTTCAAACAATACTGTCTTCCGAGCCAATCTAACCTCGATAGCCACCCGTGTTGCCTTCTCTGCTTCCAACTCTTGGGTATGCTGAGCAAAGTGTCGCTCTACTGCCTCCAACCGGGTGGTCAGCTCCTCCTGAGCTCTCTGTGCATCCACCAAGACAGTCTCACGTCCAGCCAACACCTACTCCGAGTGCCTCAAAGCGTAGTACCCCTCTCCAAAAGCTTGCTCTAGTGCTCTCTCCACCTCCGGCACGCAGACACTATGCCTGCAGCATCTCTGGCTCTCATCAACTGGTCGCACTTTCCAAAGGCTGATAACTTAACTCAATAATTCCCTCATGCCATCCCGATGCCCCAACTCACAATTGTGGTATTCCTCAAAAGGACGATGGGGGTCTAGGGGGCAATGCCCCCAGCGAGGTTGAGGGGCAGCGCCCCTGCGAGGTCCTGGGCCAAGACCAAATTAGCACTCTCAAACCCACACAGAAGTCTATGGAACAAACAATTTTGTGATTTTCTTCTGATCCCATACTCTTCTCTGCAAAGCGCTTATGTTTTCCTCACTACCTCGTTATGTCCTTCCCTTCGGTACCATTCATTCTTCACTGTGAATTGTTTTGATTTGTCGTCATTTTTTTTCTTTTTTTGTTTTGTCAATCCTTGCCATCAATGACTGTCTTCTTCTTCTTCCTATGCCCAAATTCCTTACTACCTTCGTTTTACCCTATTCCTTAGCTCCGTACTATCAATCAATTGGCCTTCACAAAATGCTGGCCTTTGTTGTACCCATACGGTACTAAATACTTGTTCATGCACCACAATTTCTTCCGTACGGCAGCCGACTATAACATACCACCGTACGGTCTTAGATGTCGCACGGCGCCGTTTTCCGTACCACCAATGCCGAACGGCAGTTCGTCTTTCGGTAATTTATGTCGTACGGTGGTATCCCTGATAGCCTTACCGTACTTCACTTGGATGTCGTACGATGCTTTAGAATGTCGTACATTGTTGTGTAGATGGCGTTTGGATGCCGTACGGTGAGCTGGTAATTGTCGTGGATCGCCGTGGATGCTATACCGCCGTGGATCGCCGTGATCGCCATGGATGTCGTGGGTGTCGTGCCGCTGTACGACATTTTCCTTTGTATGTCGTGGCTACCGTACGACATTTTACTTATATATTTTCGCATGCCTTTTTTGTCGTACGGCAGTATAGCCGTACGGTGCTTTTTTTTTTTTTTTTAAATACTTGGCCGTATGGTCATACATAGTCGTACGGGTATTTTTCAATTTCCTGTCCGAAGGCTTCTCTGGTCGCCCATACAGGCTGCTCTCGGGTCACCTGCCTGACCGCTCGAGTCCTTTTCCATCCTCTTGGTTGCTCTGTCCCTCCTCTCGGGTCCATCCTCTCCGGGGAAGGTTTCAATTTGGTCACGTTGCTAGCGTCATGTATTCGTTCATCGAGAGTCCACAGAGTGTGCAATCATTCCCTCCCTGTCGCCGAGTCTATTTTCAATGGCAATCCAAAAGCTTGGAACCATAAATTCTAGAGGGACCACGGCCTCTTGCCCATACATAAGAAGAAGGAGAATCAAGATTTTGAAGGCTGCGGTCTTCCACACAAGATTCTAGTCGTCCCCCATGACGATGGTTTTCGGATTTCTCTCATCCCCGAGGTTTATTCCTTTCAACTTTGCTTCTTTGTACCAGATGGGTTCCTCCTTCCGAAACTCATGGGCAAGGCTCTCTTTCATCCAGACTTCCCCTTCTCGGTATGTTGTATATTCCGGAGGGAACTCACTTTGGGCTTCCTCAATCTTCAGTATGTTGCAGGACGGTGGAATAATTCATAATCGCCCATCTGCCAATGGAATAGACCATCCATCGAATCTATATCATCCTCCACTTTCAATATCCCTTCAGCATTGGGCTCCATGGTTTCTTCCCCTCCGTCTATTCCGTCATCTGATTCTGAATCGGAGGAGGATGCCATTTCTTCTCTGACCATCTGCATTGTGAGGTCTATTACAAACTTCCTTCCCCCTTTCTCAAATGACACGATGTTCTTTTTCCAGTTATGGTTGGCTCTTGCAGTCACCAGCCACCCCCTCCCTAGGATGGCGTCATACCCCTTCTGCTTCAGGGGAATTACTACGAAGTCGAGGATGAATGGTTGGGTTTCCCGTGCCTGATTATCCTCTCCTTTGTACAACTCAGTACGGGCATCCTCTGCTTCTGGGTTTATCTCACCAACGGGTAAGCCCATTATGCCTACTCGCCATCCAGGTATGTCTAGGCAACAGCGCCAGATGTTTGCCCGCTGGGGTAAACTTAGTATTGCACAGACATAATACAGGAAATATAATAAACACAGAATGTATCATAAAATAATAAATACTTTCATTAATCATTCCATACTGGCAAGTACATTTACATCGTAATGATCATACAATCATATCTCCCATGTCCAACCTCCGAGAGAGTATATAAAGTACCCGAAGGGCCACGACCAAAACGTCGTGACATAACTGTCTAACCTCTCGGTCACTAACGACCGAGAGTAACATAATACTTTACTAATAGAATAACCCGTACATACAATTATCCCGACAATATCATCCCCCCCAAAAAAACAAGTCGTCTCTGACAACTTACAACAACAGGGAGATGAAATACACCACATAGAAGAAGAAAATCACTGAGAAGGGGCAGAGGGGCGTCCCTGAAAAGATGAAGTGCCGCCCTCCCCATCAATGCTGCGTCCAGTAGGTCTTTTCCGTCACATCCCATTCCTCCCGTGCCTGCAGCAAACTTGTCTCCAAAACATACTGTTCAGTTATAGCCTCTGCTAACACCATACTGTCTCCCTAGCCAATCTGACCTTGATAGCCACCCGTGCCAACTTCTCTGCTTTCAACTCCTGGGTACGCTGAGCCAAGTGTTGCTCTACTGCCTCCAACTGGGTGGTCAGCTCCTCCCGAGCTCTCTATGCATCCACCAAGACAGTGTCACGTCCAGCCAACACCTATTCCAAGTGCCTCAAAGCGTAGTACCCCTCTTGAAAGACTTGCTCCAGTGCTCTCTTCACCTCCGGCATGCAGACACTCCATGCCTGTAGCAGCTCCGATCTCATCAACAGGTCACACTCTCCAAGGGCTGATAACTGAACCGACTGGGGGTCTAGGTGGCAACACCCCCAGCGGGGTTGAGGGGCAGCGCCCCCGCGGGGTCCTAGGGCAGAGCCCCCGCCGCCAAGACCAATTTATCACTCTCAAACCCACACAGAAGTCTATGGAACACACCATTTTGTGATTTTCTTCTGATCCCATACTCTTTTCTGTAAAGCGCTTATGTTTTCCTTACTACCTCGTTATACCCTTCCCTTCGGTACCATAAGTTACTCATTTTGAACTGTTTTGATTTGTCATCATTTTTTTTTTGTTTTTTTTTTTAATCTTCTCCTCCCTACTGCCAGTCCTTGCTGGAAGTACGGAATGCCAGAACTACGTACTTTTGTTGATTTCCCTTTCACCAACTGTTATTCCCCTTAGTACGGCCTATGTTTGTATTCCCTTGTGGACCACCGTACGGATGCTTATTAAATGCTTGCCCAAAACGTTATTACTTGTTTATAAAAATATGAAGCACTTGCCTTCAATGCTGTACTAATTCTCCTCACACCTCTAATGTCGTACGGATTCGATGCATCCTCCAAGCTCGTATGGTCTTTAATTACATATGAAACATGCACATGAAAATTTCCATACGAATATCTTGTAGCAATTATAAAACCCCTTTTATGATGCTTTTGCTATCGTACAGCGGTTCTGTTTACGTCCTTTTGACCTGACTGTACGGTATATATGTCGTACTGCCCACACTTGCAATGTCGTACGGTCCCACCTGAATACCGTACGATCTACAGTCGGTCTGATGATGTCGTCCAGTGCATGCTTACTCCGTACAACTGAATGGGCCGTACGGTAGTGTGTTCCCCATGTCTTTTAAGTGTCGTACAACCGTACGGTTTAAATTCTTCTCAATGAATGCTGTGCGGTTTGCTTGTACGGTTTACGGTATTTGAATTTCCGTTCCTTATCGCTTAGAAGTTTCTTCCTTTTGTTTGCCGTACGGCCATCGGTTTGGACTTACAAACCGTACGATACCTTTTTAAAGCTTCCTTCACTTCGCCAAGTTGTCGTACGGCCGTACGGTCTTTATTTCTTTTTTTTTCTCTTTTTTCTTTCAAATTTTTTTTCAAAATTTTTTTTTTTCCCCTCCGCCGTACGGGTGTTTTTCAATTTCCTATCTAGAGGCTTCTCTGGTCGCTCATACGGATGACTCTCAGGTCGCCTGCATGACCACTTGAGTCATTTTCCATTCTCTCGGTTGCTCTGTCCCTCCTCTCTGGTCCATACTCTCCGGGAAGGTTTCAATTTGGTCCCGTTGATGGCGTCATGTATCCGTTCGTCGAGAGTCCATAACTTGACAGCCCTATCGTAGCCGACTTCTCGACATGTTCCTCACTTAATCTCATTGTGCAGTCGTTCCCTCAAGCTTTCCCTGTGGCCAAGTCCATTTTCAATGGCCATCCAAAGGCTTGGAACCATAAATTCTATAGGGACCACAACCTCTTGCCCGTACATAAGAAGGAGAATCAAGAGTTTGAAGGTTACAGTCTTCCACACAAAATTCCAGTTGTCTCCCGTGGCGATGGTTTTCGGATTTCTCTCATCCATCTCCGTACCCAGATTCAAAGGTTTCACCGTTGGTTTTTCGTACTTCATAGCCTCCTTGTTTTTAAACTGATGTGCGGGTACGGTGTCCATTGTAGCTTCTCCTTCCTTATACTCCCCGTTCTCTGGAGGATATTGATCTGGCTCTTCTTCTTCAACGCTTAATACATTACAGGAGGGTGAGAATATCTCATAGTCCTCTTGTTGCCAATGGAACAATCCATTTAATGAATCTGTGTCATTCTCCGAACAGCATCCTCCGAGTTTTAGTATGCCTTTGGCATCCGGATCCATCCCCTCTTTGCCTTCGTCTCGTGGGTCATTCTCCCCTTCGGATTTGGATCCCAAGGAAGACGCAGGTTCCTCGCTCACCAACTGGGTCCAGAGATCAATAGTAAATTTCTTGCCTCCCCTCTCCATCGAGAGTGTATTCCGTTTCCAGTTATGGTTTGCCTTTGCTGCCACCAGCCATCCTCTTCCGAGTATGGCATCATACCCTTTCTGTTTCAACGGAATGACTACAAAGTCAAGCACAAATGGTTGTGCACCCACGGTGACTTGTTGTGCCATCAACATGCCGAGGGGTTTAATCCCGTGCTGGTCAGCACTTAGCAGATTAAACATAGGTGGCCACAGAGTGGGCTTCCCTATCTTTTTCCATGTGTCCTCCGGAAGGACGTTTAGCCCGGATCCGCCGTCTACTATAGTATCCGTTAGGATGGTGTCCAGGATGCCCATCTCCACCACGGTTGGATGTCTGCCATTGTTGACGGCAAGCAGCATTGGATTTGTCACCGAGTTTCCCAGTACAGAAGCATCTGTGTGCTTCAGTTTGGGTTTATCAACCTTTGTACCCAACAGCACTGTCCCCAATTGAGGCATGGTGTATAGGAGGTCCTCCAGCTTGACAAGCACCTCCAGTTGAAGCATCTGCCGTACAATCTTCCTCTCTGCGTCTGTGCAGTAGGGTCCGGATGATTCGTGTGTCTCTCCCCGTTGGGCTTTCATCGCCCTTTCTATTTCCTCCCTTGCCTCCGCCATTCTCTGCTTCTCTGTTCAGGGATGGGGGTAGCGGGCTTCCTTCGCTTGCCCTCAAGTAAGAGCAAGTATAGCTTCTTTAATCCGTGTGTTGCCTTCGATATCAATCAGATTGGCCCCTACGCCAGACTTCGGACAATCGACATCTTCATGGTTACCAGGCCCACACCACCGACATAGCTTTTGAGGGGCATCATTATTACTACATTCCCTTGCGAAGTAACCCCACTCGTTGCACGCCCGACATTAAATCATTGGGCTTCCCTTCGCATCGTACTGGACTCTGCTTCGGGTGGAATTATTATTATTCCCTCTTCCGCCTCCTCGGTTTCCCCGATAGCCTCCAGAAGATGCGTTATTGTTTGAATCTGATGTGGAGGGCTGCTCCTGTGCAAAGAGCACTTGCTGGTTACATGCCTTTAGATTGTATGGGCATTCCTTCGTAGAATGTCCCATGATCTGGCAAATGTCACAGAATGCCTTCTTGGGACAGGCACCCTTCATGTGGCCGCTCTCCTTACAATCCGTGCATCACAGTTCATCATCCTTGCTTTTGGTCCCCTTCATTGTCTTAAACTCTTTTAACATCCGTTCCATATCCTTCTGAAGGGCCGTGACTTTCTTCTTCGGCTTCTCATCGCTGCTACTCTCCTCTTCCGACGTATCATCTTCAGAGGACGACGAAGATCTATTCTTCTTTTTGGCCGTCTTATTTTCGCTTTCCAGGTCCATGGCCCGGTTGTATGCATTATCGTAGGATGTCGGAGGCACAATTTTCATCTTTCGTCGTAGCTTAGGGTTCAGGCCCTCAACAAACCACCTCTTCTTTAGGCCATCAACTAGTTGGCTTTCCATCTTTCCCACTAATTCCTTTAGCCGGCGGCCATACGCCCGTACGGTCTCCTTCTTACCTTGCTTTGTTCCATAGATTTCGGCGACTATCTCGTTATCATCTCGGAGAAGCCGGAATTCCTTCTCGAATGCTTTCTTCAGTTCGTCCCACATAGTTACCTTGGTTTTATCCAAGTCTGAATACCAGTCAATAGCCACTCCTCTCAGTGTGGCGGGGAACTGCTTCATCCATTCGTCCTGGTCAGTCACCCCGTTGGCTGACCAGATGGTTTCGCATGTACGGCAATGCTGTGCTGGGTCGTCCTTTCCATCATCATGGAACTTGGGCAACTTTTCTTTGTGAGTCGCCATAGGTGGTTGGGTCGTTTGTTGTCTGGCACCACCACCTGTGGTACCTGCACCCACCCCTACTGTATTGCTTCTTGTAGTATTTACTAATGGCACTTGTTGAGGAGTTGTGTTGTGTGGAGTCGTGGGCTCCAATGGAGAGTTTACGTGCGCCTCCCGAGTGTCTTCGATCACACTATCTCTGGTACCTCCGGCTGAACCGTCACCGTCACCCTCCGCTGTACGGTTCCCTTCGTGATCACGGTCTTCCGCACGTGGTGTACGGACCCAATCTTCAAACCGGTTTCGTTCTTCCTGGAGGAAGGTCTTCAACGCTCGCATTTCCTCAATTAATTCTTCACTACTCCGCACCCTTCAATGTTCCGGCGAACTAAACTGTTCCAATTCAGCTTCTGCACCTTCCGTGCCACTTCCGAGGTCCCCTTCGAGCAACCCTCCGGCAAGCTGGTCCTTGGCAAGTTGCCTGAGCCTATACCGACGTTCACGTTGTTGCGCGGATATCAAAGCCTTCCGTGCGGCTTTCCCTTCGTCATCTACCACTTTCTTATTTCGATCTTTATTTAAATTATTGGGCATCAAGACAGACCATACACATTGCTCAAAAAAGAACACTTATTTTTTTATTAATTCATGTTGCTTTACAACATTCTCAATCGTACTACAATTGATTTTTGTGTTCCCTTTCCCTTCGTTTCATACTTCAAAAACTTTACTATTTGTCATTTCCTTCCTCCTGACGGCAACGAAGGTGCTCTCGAGCGTGAAATTCACGGAGGATCTCCTAGTGGCATTCCTCTTGATCAATTTCCTCCTGCCGAACGTGTCGTGCTAGTGCTACTTGTGCCAACAACTGTGGAAGTTGGTTCAACAGTCGATTGGCTGTCGGATTAGCCCCAATCGCATCCCACACTGCGACTGCAGGGACGTCTTGGTTTGTTGCCTCCCTTCGGATGTAAGTTTCAAGAGCTACTTGGAATAAAATTTGGAATTCCCGTGCCTGATTATCCTCTCCTTCGTACAACTCAGTACGGGCATCCTCTGCTTCTGGGTTTATCTCACCAACGGGTAAGCCCATTATGCCTACTCGCCATCTGGGTATGTCTAGGCAACGGCGCCAGATGTTTGCCCGCTGGGGTAAACTTAGTATTGCACAGACATAGTACAGGAAATATAATAAACACAGAATGTATCATAGAATAATAAATACTTTCATTAATCATTCCATACTGGCAAGTACATTTACATCGTAATGATCATACAATCATATCTCCCATGTCCAACCTCCGAGAGAGTATATAAAGTACCCGAAGGGCCACGACTGAAACATCATGACGTAACTGTCTAACCTCTCGATCACTAATGACCGAGAGTAACATAATACTTTACTAATATAATAACCCGTACATACAATTATCCCGACAACAATGGTTACCTGTTGTGCCATCAGAGTTCCAAGGGGCTTGATGCCGTGCTGGTTGGCCCCAAGTAGGTTGAAGGTCGGTGGCCATAGTGTTGGCTTCCCGAGGCTTTTGCAGGTTTCCTCCGGTAGTACGTTCACCTCGGATCCACCGTCTACGATCGTGTTTGTGAGGATGGTACCCAAGATACCCATCTCCACCACTGCGGGGTTCCGTCCATTATTTATTGATAACATCATGGGGTCGGCTGCAGAGCCGCCGAGAACCTCTGTCCATTCAACCATGCTTGCTGGAATGTTTTGGCTTAGGAATAGGGCCGTTTTCAAGTGCGGCATAGTTTCCAGTAGGTCCTTGACCTTTACAGGTACCTCCATTTGCATCATCTGCCTTAAAATATTTTGTTCAGCCATTGCTCGGGTAGAAGTGCCGGCGTCTGTGGAGTCCCTTCGGTCCTCCATACCCTTCACGATCTCGGCCTTTGCCTCGAGCATCCTTTGTTTCTCCGTCGGAGGGTGAGGATATGTGGCCGCCTTCATTTTCCCACATGTGATTGCCAAGACCTTCTCCATGCCCCCTCATTCCATGTCCAGGATGTTGCAGTCGGGCTTCAGACAGTTAGCATCCTCGTGGTCCCTCAGTCCGCACCACCGACACAATTTTAGTGGAGCGGTAGCCTCATTCTGACAGTCACGGACATAATGTCCCCATTGGTTACAGCTTTTTCACTGTATCATGGACCTCCCCTTCGCGTCATACTGGACCCACGGCTTGTTCTCATCATTGCCTTGGCCTCCCCGTCAGTTGTTTTTGTACCCGCCGGATGATGCAGCATTTTGTTGACCGCCGGTCCCGGACGTGGAGGGTTGCTCCTGGGTGGAGCACTTGTTGATTTCTCGCCCTCAAGTTGTGGGGACATTCTTTCGTGGAATGTCCCGCAATCTGGCAGATGTCGCAAAAGGCTTTCTTGGGACAAGAACCTTTCGTGTGGCCTGCTTCTTTGCAGTCTATGCACAACACAGTGTCTTCCTCTGCTTTGCTCAAGCCTCCCCTTGTGGCCTTCAGTTCTTTCATCATCCTCACCGGATCTTTTTGTAGGGCCAACACTTTCCTACTCGATTCGCCCTCGCTGCTTTCTACCTCCAATTCTTCATCCGAAGACTTAGTCTTCCTGGAGGTCTTACATTCACTCTCCAAATCCATTGCATGGTTGTACACGTTGTTGTACGACGTGGGCGGGACAATTTTCATTTTCTTCCGAAGGGAAGCTTTTAGTCCCTCCGCGAACCACCTTTTCTTGAGTTCGTTTGCCAGGGCTGACTCCATCTTCCCAATGAGTTCCTTCAGTCGTCGTCCGTAGGCATGGATAGACTCGCTCTTCATCTGCTTTGTATTGTAAATTTCCGCCAGAATCTCATTGTCATCCCTTAACAACTGAAATTATGTCTGGAAGGCCTTTTTCACAGCATTCCATGTCGTCAGGCCTGATTTATCTACATCTGAGTACCAGTCGATGGCTCCTTCCCTCAATGTCGTGGGGAATTGTCGGATCCATTCATCCTGGTCCATGACTCCATTGGCAGCCCATATAGTCTCACAGGTCTGGCAATGCCGAACAGGATCCTCCTTCTCTTGGCTTGTGAACTTGGGCAGTTTCTGCTTACTCGCAGCCATGGTAGGTTGTTGCCTCCATAGGGGATTCAGTACTCCGACACTACCTCCTTGAGTATTGTGTGTAGTGTTCACCGGTGGCACTTGCCCTTGCAGTAGTTGTGTGATTGGTGTGACCGTACTGTGTGGAGTCCTTGGTTCCAACGGAGGGTTCGCCTATGCGTTCGCAGCGCCTTCGGCCATACTATCACTGGCACCTTCGGCAGTACCATCACCTTCGACCGTACAGTTCCCCTTGTGGTCTCGGTCCTCCGCACCTAGTGTACGGGTTAAATCTTCAAATAGGTCTCGCTCTTCCTGAAGTAAGACTTTTCTCAATCGTGTTTCCTTGAGTAGTTCTTCCCTACTCCGCACTCTCCGATGCTCCGGCAAAGTGAACTGTTCTCCGTCGGCCTCTGCACCTTCCGTACCACTTTCGAGGTTCCCTTTGGGCAACCCTCCAGCAAGCTGGTCCTTGGCAAGTTGCCTCAGCCTATACCAACGTTCATGTTGCTGCACAGAGATCAAAGAGATCAAAGCCTTCTTTGCGGCTTCGCCTTCGTCATCTTGTGCCTTTTTATTTCTATCTTTATTTAAAACATTGGGCATAAATCCTTTCCTCACTTCTCTTCCCGAGTACGTCTAGGCAACGGCGCCAGATGTTTTCCCGCTGGGGTAAACTTAGTATTGCACAGACATAGTAAAGGAAATATAATAAACACAGAATATATCATAGGATAATAAATACTTTCACTAATCATTCCAGGCTAGCAAGTACATTTTCATCATAAGGATCGTACAATAATATCTCCCGTGTCCAACCTCCGAGAGGGTATATAAAGTACCAAAGGGCAACGACCGAAACGTCGTGACATAACTGTCTAACCTCTCGGTCACTAACGACCGAGCGTAACATAATACTTTACTAACATAATAAACCGTACATACAATTATCCCGACAACATGGACTACAAAGGTAGATCTAAACTTGAGCTCGCAAGCCTTCAAGCAATCTCCTTGTTCCAAAACAATACTAGCTCTTCTACACTTAGAATAACTGACTGAATTATGCTCTTAACTCAGGATATCCTCTGCTACCACCCTTTTTCATCCCCCTAAACACTACCCATACCTTCCTTATATACTACTCAACCACAAGTTGGCTTTACAACAAAAATTAATTACAAAACATCAGTCGGCTCTCAACATAGCCTTTATAAAATATGTTTCTTCATGTCGGCCTTCAAATAGTCATCAAATCCACATAGAAGAATGCCACATGCCAAATTTAGGTCCCCACATGTCCAACGGTCAATTCATAACTCGAGGAACGCGACCCAAATTAAATGCACCAGTCGGCCAAGCCGATTCATCCAAACAAGAAAGTCGGTCAACTAGAGCACCGAGCACCAGAACATATCACTGAGACCCAGTCGGTAACCGAGCACTGAACTCCTCAACCAAGCAACCAACACACCGAGTCACCGAGTCCGTCGGTGAAGCCAAGAAGACTCCCAAATGAGAACAACCACCAAAGTGACTACCAACCACCGAGCTCCATCAGTGAAGCCAAACAAGCTTACAACTGAGAACTAACACAAAGAGACCGAGAATCTCAAGTCTCCAACCGAGATACAACAGAAATCCAAAACCAAACACAAACATATTTTTGGTTGATACAAGATTGCCAACTACCCCAGGATGCTCCTGCATCAAACACCCCAGGTGCGAAAAGATGTTCTCAGCAACTCAATAAACATCTTTCAAGATTCAACACATAAATCCCAAACTAGTTCTTGATATACATGTCCTCCGAGTTCACAACACATTTTCCTCGGTTCCACTTCTGTTTTCTTTGCCTTTTCAAATCCTTCCTCGGTATGCTGCAGGTTTGTCTTCCATTCTGATCACCAATCCTTTCAGAATCCTTCAATTCACTCTTCCTACCGAAACTCAGGTTCCTCTTACCGAGTGTTGTATCCTGCAAAGGCATCAGGGAAAACTTTCTACCATACCTCTCAATAGCAAATACATTCTTGACACAATCATGTACAGCCTTACAATCTTACTATCAAGGTCTACCAAGTAATATGTGACGAGAACTCATGTCCACAATATCACATAACACTTGATCAACATACTGTCCAATTTGAAAATCAACAAAACACTACTCCCTTACCTCTAAAGCATATTCATCTTGCACCCAACTAATCTTATAAGGATAAGGATGTCTCACCTTCTTCATACCAAGTTTCTGAACCATCTCCTCAGCAACAAGATAATCAGTACTTCCACTATTCACAATCACATTACAAAGTTTACCTCCTAACTCGCAGTGAGTTCTAAACAAATTCCTCCTCTGACAAGGTTCCACCTTAGTACCGAGCAATTTTCTTCGAACCAGCAAGTTTTCTGACTCCACCTCGGGTTCATTCTATATTTTCTCATTCATCACAACATTCCTTCTATTACCGAGCTTCTTATCTGCATGGGAACATTCAAATGATCAATGTCCTTCTTCACCACAATTATAACAAGTACCCTTGAATCCACCTCTGCCTATTCTTCTCCTCAGTTCAACAAGTTTTGGTCCATCTTCAACTTTCGGTTTGTCTTTCACCAACTGTTCTTGCTTTTCCTTCCCTCGGGAATTACCATGATTTCTTCTCTTCATCTTCTCTTATGTCGTCAGGGCATAGTGATAAGCATCTTCTACTGAACCAATCTTCAACATACCAATCTCATCCTAGATATTGAATTTCAAACCATTAACATACCTTGCCACCTTTTCTTTAGAAAGTTCTCTATGCCTAGACCAAATTGTTAACTTATAAAACTCCTCGGTATAATTTTCCACAGTCATTTCCTTCAGTTTCAGATTCTGCAATTTCTTAAACAACTCAAGTTCATAGTCGGCAGGGATGAACTTAGCTTTCAATTTTGCCACCATCAACCTCCACCGATTGATCTTCATTTCACCTTCTTCCTCTCTATTTCTCTACGATTCTTTCCACCATAATGCAGCATGTCCTTTCAATTTTGTCTATTCCAACCTCACTCTAAGAGGATCTCCAATGTCTTCTAGCTCAAAGTAATCTTCCAACTCACCGATCCAATCAATCAGGTCCTCGAGTTTCAATGTACCTAAGAAATTAGAAACCTCCATTTGGTAAGATGTATTCAATCGAGCTCTAGGTCTTTGCAACCGATCAATTCTGTCTTCACCAGATCTATCCATCCGGTCAACTATGTCATCACCACTAGATCCAACATCTTCAAAGTCTTCAGCAGCTTCTTCATAACCATCATTAGTTCCAAGATTCCTCAACATACTAGCAATAGCCCTCATAATCTCAGTGACCTTTTCATTTTTCATTAACATCATCTTAGATATGACATCTGATTTCAATTTCTCTGCTATCCTCATTTCCACAACATCACAAAGATCTTCAATCGCCCTAGGGTCCAATCTTCTTGGAGGCATCTCCAAATATTTTCGAAAACCCTGTGCAAAAAACCCTAAGCTGACCACCTTGTGACAACCTCTGAACTGTCTGCAAGTCAGATCACAACCTGAAACCTTCCACAAACAATCAGACAGGATTTCACAAGACCAAAGACATGGATTTGCGACACGAATCTCTGAAGGAAACTCAACTTTCGCACGGATCAACCCAATCAAGCTTCGGCTCAACAAGGTCAACTTCTTCCCAACAAGGTCAAACTTTTCTCTGATACCACCTAACGCGGTCATGGTTGGAGAATCCCCATAGGAGATGTCCAAACATGCAACGGACAAAGTCACACAGCAAAAAACACGAACACACAACAATCCCTGATAGAAAATTCAACTTTCATTCATCAATAACCGAACTTACAATCAGCATGCCGGGTTGTAAGGCCTTCCCGGTTATGGAAAATTACATCGGAAAATACAACAAGATCAATAATGATCCAACTCTCCCTAGCTAGTCTAGATCTATACCAAAAACAACTGGTTGGACTACAAAGGCAGATCTAAACTTGAGCTCGCAAGCCTCCAAGCAATCTCCTTGTTCCTAAACAATACTAGCTCTGCTACACTAAGAATAACTGACTGAATTATGCTCTCAGATCATAATATCCTCTGCTACCACCCTTTTTCGTCCCCCTAAAGACTACCCATACCTTCCTTATATACTACTTAGCCACAAGTCGGCTTTACAACAAAAATTAATTACAAAACATCAGTCGGCTCTCAACATAGCCTTTATAAAATATATTTCTTCATGTCGGCCTTCAAACGGTCATCAGATCCACATAGAAGAATGCCACACGCCAGATTTAGGTCCCCACATGTCCAACAGTCAATCCATAACTCGAAGAGTGCGACCCCATAAGCTAATCAGGTTGTCAGAGGGGGTCGTTTGGTAGAGCCAGTGGTTGGTTTCCACTCTGGAGATCTTAGATGCCAGGATTGCTCTTCGTTGGGGTCAGATTGGCAGACTTACTATTTATAGTAAGTGTTTTTTTTGGTATTTCTATGTTTAGCAAAGCACTTGTGCAGTGGTTTCAAATGATTTAGGATTTCTTATGCAGAATCTCTAGTTTGAGGAACTTACTATTTTTAGTAAGTCTAATTTGGTCTGGATGCTATTTCTGGCAGGGCAGTGTGAGCTCAGGATACTGTTGTCAGAAGTCAGATTGTTGTTGTCAGAGAAATTCAATTGCACCACATTTTAATTGAGGTTATTAAATTAAGTTATTTTAATTTAATAACTTATATGCTTTAATGTTATAATTTTGTGGTGTGTGGAAGAAGGCTCTTAAGATAAAGGTGTAAGGAAGAAGCCTTCATTAAAAAGCTTATAAATAAGCCTTGAGAAATCGATTTCATTACCCATTGTTATTTGATGAAAATTGAAAAGTGTTTATTGTGAAGGAAGTTCGAATTTGCTTGGAAGTCTCAGGGGTTTTGGGACTGCTTGGAGAATTTGCAGATTTAATTGGGCTCTAATGTTAATGTTTTGTAGCTTCAATCGGATAAGCACTACGAGTCAATACTAGTGAAGATACGTATCTATATATTTAGTATATATGAGATGTACTTAAATATATATATATATATATATATATATATTATTATCATGTAAATATTAGAGAAATTAATATAATACTCAAGAGATATTATATATATATATATATATATAATCATAATTGTCATTATATTAATTACATAGTAATGAATAGACATGTCTCATGAAGGGACATGTCTCTTCTTGGTTCATTCTAAATATAAATGCAAGAGATTCTTGCATTTGGAAAACACATACAATCAGTTAGTGCTATTACATTTGCAATGATCCTAAAATCCTAACATGGTATTAGAGCCAAGTTGCAAATGTAAGAGAGTAGTTTGTTGATGGTGAATGTGTGACTGTCTCAGAAAATACAGTCTCAGTACGAGGAAGATATCTCACAAATGCACTGTTGGATTTTGCTGAATTTTGGATATGTTGGTCATAAACAAATTTAGAAGAATCTCACTAGAGCGATTGGAGAGAAAATGTTTGGTTAAAAAGTTATGACCGACTGGGTACAGGTCTATGCAAAAATCTGTAAAAGAGCGAGGTTCCTTCTTTAAAAGCCTAACCTCTTAAAGGAAGTTCCGATCATATTGAAGGTTCTCATAGTGTATAGAACCTTTGGATATTCAAGACAGGTCATGTGAAGAATTATGGTAATGTTCAAGAGCAGCGACATCATTTTGTGAGTTTGCATGATATTTTCTATATGGGCTCACCTTACAAAATGAAATACTTGAAATTTATAAAAGATAAGTATTTCATGTTTTATTAATGCACAAAATTTTTGAGTTTGTAATTCATGCTATACTATTGGTTAGTAAATCTTGCATGCTTCTATATTTCGTATTTCTCTTCAAGATAGTTTAGTTTTATGAACTATTTGTAAATCTCTATCTGAAATACTTTTAGGACGAATCAAGAGGCATATGTGATTGCATTCAAGAGAGAAAGAGCCTGATGCTTGCATTCATGGGATTGAGTTGATGGCTGAAACATTTCTTCAAAGAAAGAAAATATCATTTAGAGGGAAAAACCTACAGAAACAACCTTGGACGAGAAGGTCAGAAGGTTAATATCACATCAGAAGAAGTCTGACGAACCGTCAGAAGCAACCTTGGACGAGAAGGTTAAATGTTGATGTTAGTGCTCGAAGCTTCAGAGGGAATCAATACAACATCTAGAGGATCTCCCTTATTTGATTTCCAAGGATCTTGGTCATATTTATTTAGGAGTAAACCATATCGAGATGGTTTCCCTAGTGACCAGGAAACTATAAAAAAAAAAAAGAATTGCGATTGAAATGATGTAGTTCCATGTACGTGAGCTAGAAGGCTTTTATGCAGATATCTAGGTCATGATATTCCTAGATATATGGTTGGGAGTTCAAGAAATGAGCTTAATGCAGACTAAAGAACAAAGACACAACTTTCTCGCAGAAGGTTGATATTAGATTCAGAGGGAGTATGATAGTTCATCTAAAAACAACCTTGGATGAGGAGGTGAGGAGGTTGTTACAAGACCTTAAAGGGAGCATCCAGAGGACTATGATCATGAGATTGAGTCCCATGTGTGCTAGCTGAAATTCCTTTATGCTAACTCCTACATAACTTGGGGTTCACCTAGAGTGATGCAAACTATATAAGAGATATAGTGCATAAGTATGCTATTCAAGGTACATTATCACTACAGAACATATGGCTGATATTCTCACCAAGTCTCTTGCTAGAGTGAAGGTTGTATACTTTCGAGATAAACTTGGTATGATAGAGAATGAAGCCTTAGATGAAAAGGAGTGATCTATTATCTTGCATGTTATTGCATTCTTCTCTTCGAGAGAGAAGTCTAAGGTGAAAGCCCTTGTTTCCACCCTTTGGGATGAGCCATGATGGATCCACCCTCTAAGATGAGTCAAGGTGGATTTCATGTGTGTGACTCCAGGACTTATGGGCCCTCCTGTGAACATTGGAGAAAGGTGACGACTTTTCAACTATGAACACTTATATTTGATTGATGTTGTGAGGTGACGACTTTGCAACATCTCAATCATGATGGATATCATGTGACTTGATATCCGTGGACATGTCATGATGGTTAGGATCTCTTAGACATCATGGTAGATATCATAAGGCTGCTATCATTAAATAAACCAAAGATGATTTAGAGATCTTCATGGTGGATGTTATGTGATGTAATATCTCTAGACACGCCATGATCATTCTATAATAATATCATCTCTATATGGTAAGTATCACGTATGTGATACTGGTGCACATATCATACAAGACATCTTGAGTACTTGGTGAATTTCATGGACTTGGTATTTGAAGACCATTACTCTAAGTACTTGGTGAGTATCATGGATTTGATACTTGCAGACCATTACTCATGATAATCATTTTTGAGCACTTGGTGAATATCTTGTGAGTTGATATTTGGAGACCATTTCTTTGAGTACTTGGTGAGTATCATGGATTTGATACTTGAAGACCATTGCTCGTGATATCAGTAAAATGATATAAATTTTAAATGATTATCTATAATCACATATTACATTGAGGTAATATATTTATCCTCCCTAGCTAAGAGGGAGTGTTAATGTTTTGTAGCTTCAGTCAGATAAACACTACGAGTCAATACTAGTGAAGATAGTATATATATATATTTAGTATATATGAGATATATATATATATATATATATATATTATTATCATGTAAATATTAGAGAAATTAATATAATACTGAAGAGATATAATATATATATATATATATATATATCTATAATCATAATTGTCATTATATTAATTACATAGTAATGAATAGACATGTCCCATGAAGGGACATGTCTCTTCTTGGTTCATTCTAAATATAAATGCAAGAGATTGTTACATTTGGAAAACACATACAATCAGTTAGTGCTATTACATTTGCAATGTGTTAATGTGTAGCTTCAGAAGAAGTGAAGTTCGCATATATATTAAGTATATGATCTGTCATTTCCTAACACACACACACATATATATATATATGTTTACTAATCGTCATATACTTAATCATAGTTGTTATCGATGCCTGATTAATATTAGTTTGTTATTGAAATAGTTAGTTAATTAGAAGTACATGACCCTGTAGGGCCATGACCCTATGTGGCCATTGGCCACGTATAGTCATGTCCCTACGCGACATGCCCTCTACTTCCTCATACATAATCACCGATCGCTGGATGAATTGCATCATCAATCACACGGCAATGACCTGCTCTTCTCCAGCGATAATAAACAAGTAATAGCGTTGCCACATTCAACTCTGTCAAAGATATATATAGTTCAGACTGTGATCAGAAATATTGTCAATATACTTACCATATCAAGCGCACATCGTTATTATTAGTAATCAGAATCAGATCCAGTTGTGTTCATATATATACAGTACTGATAAGTCTATATCACTATATTGATATTACATCAAAAGAGATTTAGTTTATCTCCATCAGAGATCCCTCAAACCTTTACATGGTATCAGAGCCATCCTGATAGAGAAACTCGATCTCAGAATTATTGATATCAGATTTTAAATATCTTCAATTCAAAATGGTGAATCATGTAAGGTTAGAGGATAGACTTGATGGAGCTTCAAATTTTGCATCATAGAAAATTCGAGTTATGATTGTACTACGAGAGATGGAATTAGAAGAATATATAGAGTCAAATAAACCAATACCAGAAAATAATCCAGATAAAACTATTACCCTAATTTTCATATGCATGCAAATTTGGCTAAAATCCATCCCCAGGTCTCTGTTTTTATCCTGCCAAGCATCCTTGAAATTTTTATGATCTTATGCCATGTCCTCTGGCCTTTGCAAATTATTTTATTCCCTGGTCTGTAGTTGAAAAATTCAAAAAGTAGCCGTTGCCAAGAAGTAACCCTGCAAACCCTAGGCCCCTCACTCTATTTTCATGTTACTTTTTCGGCAACTTAAAAGTCCCAATTCCCATGTGAGTAATTCTCCCTTCGGTCGCCATTTCTCTTATCCTTCCGGCGGTTACCTTTTTCCCTTTGGCGAACTGGTGACTGTAGTGTTTTTCTTAGTCGCAAGATAAAATGGTGAAGCTTCTAAACATTCAGCGACTTCACGGATTGCCTTCAGTCGGGCATTCACTAATTGAAACCCCAGGTTGGACTTTTGGTTTAGCGATTCTGCGAATGCCTTGTTCGCGTATTCTTCAGACTTAACCGAGGTTAAGAATTCTATTCGGCGACTGAGCGGATTTCCTTTGGGCGCGCATTCGCTAAGACTTCCGAGCTTAAGTGATTTAAGTGGGGTCCCAGTTGACGAGATCAACGGTTGTCGTAAGATGTCATAGGGTCTGTCAAAGGCTTGCGATCTTACGACAACCGTCGATCTTCCCTTTTCAGAGGACAACCAAGGCCTTGGGGAGGATTGTTTGGAGCACATCATAGGAGGCTTGTGTATGGAGCTTGATTGTAAAGAGCCAGTCATTCCTGGGGATCTTCAAGATACTGACATCTTTGATGAGCTCTTAATCTGTTTAAAAGAAGAAGATGACAGTCCCCTATCCACAGATGATGAGTTGACACGGCTACCCATGGTGGAGGGAAACCATGAAGATAATGAAGAAGCTATCAAGGAAGGTCCTGCCTTCAGACTTTCAAGGGGCTGCCCCATCAGATACTTGGCACAGAAGGAGTTTACCGAGGCCCCTCCATATGATCAATTGGGGGAAGGTAAACTTGATCCTATTTTTGCAGAGGCAGTTAATAATTATTTGACAAATCTTTGTGTGCCTCTTATCTTTGTAGCTATCCTCATGTGTCCAATGCAAAATACCCTAATGAGGAAAGGTAGTTTTTTTTCGCAACCAATAAATGGTTTTGTTTGACCAGGTTTCTCTAATTGGTTAGTTTAGGATAGGTTAGGTTTTCTTGCTTTTGTCCCTGTTTTCTAGCTTAGTTCCCTATTTTTCAAGAAGTGCTTGTGCACAATTGTCCTTCTGGTTTTCAGTTTTGTCTCTGTCGAAGTTTTGTGTTCCTGTAATGACCCCATGCCCAATGAATTATGTCAAGGCCATTGGTTTTACATGTCTAGCAGGCTGACATCCAATAGAAATCGCCAAAATGTTACCCTAATTTTCATATGCATGCAAATTTGGCTAAAATCCATCCCCAGGTCTCTGTTTTTATTCTGCCAACCATCCATGAAATTTTTATGATCTTATGCCATGTCCTCTGGCCTCTGCAAAAAAAAAATTTTTGGTCTGTAGTTGAAAAATTCAAAAAGTAGCCGTTGCCAAGAAGTAACCCTGCAAACCCTAGGCCCCTCATTCTATTTTCATGTTACTTTTTCGGCAAATTAAAAGTCCCAATTCCCATGTGCGTAATTCTCCCTTCGGTCGCCATTTCTCTTATCCTTCCGGCGGTTACCTTTTCCTTTTGGAAAACTGGCGACTGCAATGTTTTTCTTAGTCGCGAGATAAAATGGTGAAGCTTCTAAACATTCAGCGACTTCGCGGATTGCCTTTAGTCGGGCATTCGCTAACTGAAACCTCTGGTTGGAATTTTGGTTTAGCGATTCTGCGAATGCCTTGTTCATGTATTCTTCAGACTTAACCGAGGTTAAGAATTCTATTCGACGACTGAGCGGATTTCCTTTGGGCACGCATTCGCTAAGACTTCCGGGGTTAAGTGATTTAAGTGGGGTCCCAGTTGATGAGATCAACGATTATCCTAAGATCTCATAGGGTCTGTCAGAGGCTTGCGATCTTACGACAACCGTCGATCTTCCCTTTTCTCAGCGCTTCAAGCTTTTGTGGGTCCACTGCCACAGTGTCCTACTTGGAGGCTTTTTATTGGTCGAGGGATGATGACTTGTATTTTTGTCAGCGGGCCTAGGGATGTCAGAAGCATGGAAATCTACGGCTGGCGTGTGTTCTCATGAAATGTGTCAGAGGCTTGCGATTATAAGATAACCGTTGATTCTCCTTGGTGACGTAACTCTTCATGCCTGGCGGGTCCACTGCTACGTGTACACAAACGGCGGCTTCTCATTGGTCCACATGGTAATGATTCGGCAATGTGTCAGTGGGACCAGGTTTCCAGCGTTTCAAAAGGCTCTGACATCTGCAGGAAATCTACGGTTGGCGTATGTCCGCAAGGAGCTTTTCTGACACATGCAATCATGCGACCGACCGTCAATTTTACTTTATTTCTCGGCGCCTATGCTAGGTGGGTCCTTTGACAATTGATGCTGACATGCTCGAATTTGATTGGTTGCCGTGTGCTAACAAAGATTTCCAAGTGGGTCCGTTTGTCAGAAGCGGTTCCGATTTAAAGAGATCAGCGGCTGGCGCATGATCTGAAGGAATATTCGGGGGCCATGAGATCATGCGCCCGCCATTGGATCAGAATCTTGTCTTTAGTGGGACCGATGTCAAGGATTGTCGTGTATGCCTATAGAGCAATCAAGGGCGAATAAAAGAATGACATGTGGCGGTTCTGGGCCCAAGGTTAAGAGTATTCTGCGAATCAACAACTAAAGGATATCTTCTTGTTCGCTAGAGTTAACCGGAGTCAACTAAAAGTTTAAACGATTCTGTGACTGAAGGAAAATTGGAACCCGAGGTAAATGCCAAGTTAATTTTTGCAGTCAAATGTCGAGCCCGGGTAAAAGGAAGGATCTAACGGCTGCGTTTTAAAGTTGGATTAAAGTTTGAGTATCAGTCGTCAATAGAAAATTTTAGCGCCACCTGTGACCGTTTTATCATTTTTTAAATTCAAATATCTCAAAATATCAGATTTTAACAGTTATGGCGAGCCCGAGTTGCAAGTAGGTAGATGGATCATGGCGGCTGGATTTTTGCAGGTATAAACATGAAATGGACACGCAAACACAGATATCTGATCAACTGGGATATTTTCATGTGCATTTATGGCCGAATTTGATAGAATTAGGGTTTGATTATTATATGAAAATTTATGTAACCCTAATTAGATTCTTTGCTCCTGCCTGCGTGCAAGAGATGTATATATTGTTTTTTGAGAGCTTTAGAGCTCAGAGTTCACATTTTGTAAAGAGAAAAAATATCTTTTCTTAGAAGGCTATCTAAGACATTTTTTCTGTCCTCTGGTTTTCTACATTCTCTAACCTCCCATTAATAATTCAGATATTGAAGGTGTTTTTGTGACATTCTTCATGTCCCTATGCCTTCTTGTGTGAGTTATTTCTTAAGGAATTCAATATTTACATGCTTCTCAGTGATATCTTAGGATTCTTGATCCCTCTTTCTTTCTGCAATTTTGTGTATCATTATGGATGATTGGATGTGAGTGTTTTTGTGGGTATACTTCAACCCCTTAAATATCTTGTCTCATTCCTATACCTAGTTGCAGAGGTGAATGTTTGTTTGCAAGTCATAGATTGTTGTCTAATTCCAAGGGGTGTTATTGTTTGTGAAAGAATCTCTCTTTCCCTGAATAACTCTTTTTATCTACAGACCCTTCTATGAAGTACTTATACAAACCTATTCAGTGAGTTGTGATCACCTGTGCCTAAGTCTATTCATTGATTTCATCTTTTATACTGTAATTCAAACCATATTTTCGGTGTATCACCTAGTAGGTAGTTTGCTTTCAGTCATTTCCCTTTCCAAGCATTCCTTCTATCCCTTTCCCTCAAAAGTTTTACTTTCATGTCAAGAAGCAAATTAAGGTGATTATCCAAGAGGAACCAGCCTAGAACCTAGAGGTCTCATCTCAGTTAGCATAGGTCCCACAACCTGGAGATGATTCCCATGTTATACTAGGTTATCAAGACTACGAGAGCTTGAAACAAGGGTGCAAACTTAGTGTATAACAAAAACAACATGGAAGAGGCACAACAACAAAGCCATGAAGATTATTATAGATTCTGTGAAGGATCACATTCTCCCCTCTATTTCTAGTCTTAAAACAGCTTTTGAAATGTTTTCTACAATTAAGAATACTTTCGAAATTAACAACACTAGTAGATTGCTAACATTGAAGCAAGATCTTCTATATATCAAAATGAACAATGGAGAATCAATTACGTCTTATTTCTTAAGAATTTCTGAGTTGAAAGATCAACTTGCGACTATTGGAAGTCAAGTAGATGACAAAGAACTTAGCATTATAGCCTTAAAAGGACTACCACTATCTTGGGAAACTTTTATCCATGGTCTAAGCTCTCGACCTGATCTTCCTAAATTTGAACTACTTAAAAATGAATGTACTCGAGAAGAGTCAAGATTAGTTTCCAGAGGAATCAGCTTAAATCAAGAGGGAGACATTCAAGCTCTTCAAGCAAATACCAACAATAAAGAAAAGAAAGGTTAATTCAAACGAAATAGAAAGGAATTCAACAAATCATACAAGAAACGGGATTGGTCAAAAGTAAAATGTTTCAAATGTGACAAATTTGGTCACACTCATAACTTCTGTCCAGAACAAAAGAAAATTCAAGCAGCTCTAGCAGAAATCAAAGAGGCAAAAGATGAAAAAGATGAAAAAGATGAAAAAGATGAAAAAGAAGAAAAAATCGCATTTTATCTAGCACTCTCAAGTCAATTAAACTCCAACAAAAATACTTGGATTATAGACAGTGGAGCATCACGTCATATCACAGGCGTTAGAGATAAATTTGAAAGCTTCAAAGGATACTCCTCTGAAGAAGTAACCATTGGAGACAACTCTACACACCCGGTTAAAGGTATTGGATCATGTTCAATTCAACTAAATTCAAGTATTACTCTCCAACTTAAGAATGTTTTATTTGTAGTTGGTATAAAAAGAAATTTGGTCTCTATCTCCTGTCTTGCTGATCAAGGGTATCAAATCACCTTCCAAGGAGATAAAGTTCTATCTTGACCAAAGAATTCAAATATCAAGAAAGCTATATCCATTGGATTTAGAGATGGAAGTTTATATAAACTTTGTAACCAGCAAAATTTAGCTCTAAATCATGAAACATCAAACACAAATGAAATATGGCATAGAAGACTAGGTCACCTTCATTTTCATGCTTCATCATCAATAGGAAAAATAGTAACAGGGTTACCTAGCCTCAAACTTGATCATTTAGGCATTTGCAAAGGATGTGCCCTAAGTAAAAACACAAAAAAATCCTTTCCCAAAAGTGTACACAAATCAAATTCTATACTTGAACTTATTCATACTGATCTATGTGGTCCTATGTCTGTACCTTCCCTAAATGGATGTCTCTATTATGTGATCTTTATAGATGACTATTCTAGGAGAACTTGGATCTACTTCCTTAAACAAAAGGAATCAATTGAAGTGTTATCTAAATTCAAAGAATTCAAAGCCCTTGTTGAGAATCAGTCTGGACAGAAAATCAAAACCCTAAGATCAGATAATGGAGGTGAATACATCTCAGAAATCTTTAATGATTTTTGCATTACTGTTGGGATTAAGAGGGAGTTTTCTGTACCATATAATCCTCAACAGAATGGAGTTGCAGAACAAAAAAACGGATCCATTATAGAATCAGCCAGAGCTATGATGCATGACAAAAATCTTCATACCTCTTTTTGGGTTGAAGCTTCTAATACTACAGTTTATATTCAAAATAGATGTCCTCAATCAATATTGGAAAAACTCCTGAAGAAGTATTTATAGTCATCAAACCAGACTTAAGCCACCTAAGAATATTTGGGTGTCCAGTTTATATTCATATTCCTAAAGAAAATAGAACAAAATTAGAACCATCTGGAAAGAAGGGTATACTCATCGGATACAGTGAATCAACCAAAGGTTACAGGATCTATGTCCCTGGTCAAAGAACCATCGAAGTCAGTAGAGATGTAAAATCTGAAGAAGACATTGCCTTTAATCTTTCAAAGAACATTGATGAATCATACGCAGAACCTACTACTGAACTAGATGAGGATCATGCAGTAGAGAATGAGAGGCAGAATGATACTGAACATATTATACCTATTATTCCAAATTCAGAGAATACTGAAAATCCTAACAAAAAGAGACCACTTAGGGCTAGAAAAATGATAGAAGAAAATCATATAGAACCTGATGAAGTAGTCAGAGAAAGAAAGAGAACAAGAAATCAATCATGCTATGTAGCACTACTCTCTGAACTTATCAAATCAGAGCCTTCAAATGTCAAAGAAACCTTATCAAGCAAATCTTGGAAAGATGCAATGATTGAAGAATATCAATCAATACTAAAAAATGATGTGTGGGATGTTGTACCCAGACCAAAGAATAAATCAGTTATCTCTTCTAAATGGCTATACAAAATCAAGCATGCACCTGACGACAGCATTGAAAAATACAAAGCCAAATTTGTAGCTCGCAGATTCTCGCAAAAGGAAGGAATTGATTATGAAGAAACATTTGCTCCAGTCGCCCGATACACATCTGTTAGAACTATCATAGCAATTGCAACATCTAAAGGGTGGAAGATACATCAAATGGATGTCAAAACAGCATTCCTAAATGGTGAAATTGAAGAAGTTTATATTGAGCAACCAGAAGGATTCATCACTCATGACAAAAATTCTCATGTATGTAAATTAAAGAAAACATTATATGGCCTTAAACAAGCACCCAGGGCATGGTATGAAAGGATAGACAACTATCTCACAAAATTAGGGTATTCCAAGAATGAGCTGATCCTAACATATACTTCAAAATAAATGGAGATGATATGATTATTCTTGTATTATATGTTGATGACTTGCTAATAACAGGTGAAGAACATCTCATAGCTAAATGCAAATAGGAACTAACAGCAGAATTTGATATGAAAGACCTAGGACTTCTTCATTACTTCCTAGGTCTAGAAGTCTAGCAAAAGGAGAACTACATTTTCTTAAATCAAGGAAAATACAATGTTGATATTGTGACTAAGTTTGGAATGATGGATTGTAAACCAATTACTACTCCTATGGACGCTAACTTACATAAACTAAAGAATGATGGATTTGAATATGAACCTACTGATCCTAATTACTACAGGCAGATCATCAGATCACTAATGTACTTGGTTAATACTCGTCCTGATATCTGTTATGCAACTAATACGTTAAATCAATTCATGTGTGAACCAAAGAAGATACATATGGCAGCTAAGCACATCTTACGATACCTAAGAGGTTCAGTTGGTATGGGACTCAAATATGATCAAGTTGAAATCAATCTTCATGGATATTCAGATTCTGACTGGGCCGTAAGAGTACTACAGAATGTTGTTTCAGTCTTGGATCTACAATGATTTCTTGGTTTAGCAAGAAACAATCTTCAGTTGCCTTAAGCTCCACTGAAGCAGAATATATAGCCTCGTCCATGGGAGCCAGAGAAGCAGTATGGTTGCGGAAGTTGCTAGTTGGGTTGTTCAAGAAACCTTTGAAGCCAACTATCATTCACTGCGATAATCAAAGTTGTATCAAGCTTTCAGAAAATTCAGTTTTCCACAATCAATCTAAGCATATTGAGATACCTTATCATTAAATTAGGGATATGGTAGATCGAGATGTTATCAAACTAGAGTATATAAGTACAAATGAGCAAACAGTGGATGTTCTTACCAAACCTCTTGTCAAGGTTAAATTGGAATATTTCAAAGGAAAACTTGGTATGGTCAAATTGTAAATATTGAATTTGAGTTTCAATTTTATGTGTGTTTATGCTTCTAATTGAATAGTTGCATCAGATATGTAATGAAAGATGATGATCTTTCATAGACATATATATTCAGAAGGTAATCATTGTAAGTGACGATCTTACAAATGATAGGCCTGTTATCATGACAAATTATGTTATTGTTCCGGATACGCCGGAAGTCATTGATAAACGAATGTATTATGATCACTCTAATTGTTGATCCGGAAATGCCGGAGATCATAATACATGTTATGATAGTGTTCATAACATTGTGATTATGGTTATTTGACCAGACACTATTTCAAAGTGTTAAAGTCAGATAATCTGTTATTTGTATGGATATCATTAATATTGATATCTTGTTAAGTCTCTTGAGATATGATTAATATTTCACTTCTCCCTTGCTAAGAGGGAGTGTTAATGTGTAGCTACAGAAGAAGTGAAGTTCGCATATATTTAAGTATATGATCTGTGATTTCCTCACACAGATATATATATATATATACTAAGTCACAAGGTTCGAATTCGAGCTCGGCAACAATGAAATTCGAATGAAGTTCGACCAGGGTAAAAAGTTCGGAAAAAAATTCGTTATTAAATTCGCCTTATATAATTTTTTTGAAAAAATATAAGTAATATACCTATCGAACCAAAATATTATCAAAATAGTTTAATATTGTTAAATGTAAGTAATATAATGATGTTTTTTTAAAATACTAAATTCTATTTTAGTAAACCTAAAATAAAAAAATTACTATATTTTTATTTTTAACTTTAAAAACAAAATAAAACACTAAGCTTTATTTTGAGAACATAATATATATATATAAATTTTTTACTTTTAATAATAAAAACAAAATAAAAAATACTAAATTTTATTTAAAATATAAAATACTCGATTTTATTTAAAAA
Source organism: Chamaecyparis obtusa (assembly GCA_027943335.1). Lineage (NCBI taxonomy): Eukaryota > Viridiplantae > Streptophyta > Pinopsida > Cupressales > Cupressaceae > Chamaecyparis > Chamaecyparis obtusa. The sequence goes on along the minus strand of BSBK01008308.1, from coordinate 387,452 downwards.
TAATTTTTTTAATTCCTACCATTAATATTTTTCAAATAAAACTAAAAGAAAATATCACAAAATTTTATTTTTCAAAACATTAAAACAACTACATAATTTTTTATTTTTAACTCTAAAAAAAATAAATACAAATACTAAATTGTTTTCTACTAAATATTTTTAACTTTGAAAACAAAATAAAAATATTAATTAAGTTATTTTAAAAGAATAAAACAAAAATATATTATTTTTATTGAACTTTAAAAATCAAAATAAAAATACTAATCTTCATTTTATTTAAAAATATGATTAACAAATAAATTTAACGGAACCTAAACTTCAACTAATGTCGAGCGGGGGAAATCGCAATAACAGAGGTCACGATGAAATATTGGTGATGCACGGTTGTGCAATGGTCGCAGATGCCAAATGGAAGTTTCAATGCTGAATACAAAGTCTTTCCTTCAAAGCTCAGCCGTCTTTATTCACTGTGCCCTAGCCGCCGATGACAAAAAAAAACTAACGTAAAACCCTTAAAAAACGTTATAAAAATATTTTTTAATAAAACTGAAGTTGCCCTATTTTCGTAAGAATTTTCCTGCGAATTTCAATGACTTTCATGAGTTTTTTATAAGTTCGTCGAATTTCAAACTTGAAGCCGAAAATTCGGCGAACCTTGTGACACAGTATATATATATATATATACTAATCGTCATATACTTAATCATAGTTGTTATTGGTGCCTGATTAATATTAGTTTGTTATTGAAACAGTTAGTTAATTAGAAGTACATGACCCCGTAGAGCCATGACCCTACGTGGCCATTGGCCACGTATAGTCATGTCCCTACGGGACATGCACCTCTACTTCCTCATACATAATCACTGATCGCTGGATGAATTGCATCATCAATCACACGGCAATGACCTGCTCTTCTCCAGCAATAATAAACAAGTAATAGCGTTGCCACATTCAACTCTGTCAAAGATATATATAGTTCAGACTGTGATCAGAAATATTGTCAATATACTTACCATATCAAGAGCACATCGTTATTATTAGTAATCCGAATCAGATCCAGTTGTGTTCATATATATACAGTACTGATAAGTCTATATCACTATATTGATATTACATCAAAAGAGATTTAGTTTATCTCTATCAGAGATCCCTCAAACCTTTACACAATGATCCTAAAATCTTAACATCTGACACTTTCAGTTGATGGTGGAATATCAATGAATTGTGTTAGCTCCTGGATTCAAATTTATTGCAGATTTGTGTAGTAATTAATGATCATTATTTAATGTTTTGAGAAGCTTGTGAAGAAATCGCAATTGGAGAAGCAATGAGGGTTAGATAGATTTCTTCGAGGAAGTGAAGACTTCTTCTAAAATTCTGATGTACGATGAGTTGGAATCATTTGCCAAAGTTTTGTGTTGATACATTTTACAGATTATATCCAACTGGCTGCCTTACGGAATTCCCAAGAGCTGTATCAATTTGATAAGATTGGCGGCTAGTGTATGCAGGCACGGGTTGAAGGGAATTGTCCCTTATCATTGACAGCACCTTGTTTAGCAGCAAAGATTATCATGGAGTTTGCAGAATAGTTATGAAGGCTGCGTCAAAACATGTGGGCTGAGAAAGAGCATCATACAGCTTGCGTTCAAACTTGGAGGTTGGCGTTTTGAGCTAAGGATAACCTTGTGATGTATGGTTACCATTTGAAAATTCAGGAGCCAATAATATTAAACTTTGCTTTGTATTATTTGCAAATGTTAAATCAGTTTAATGAGCATTGAAATTAAATTGCTGTTGGTGTTATTTCAAAATTCTGGAAAAAACATAAAAAAAACATATATGTTATAAAAAATACAAAAAAATTGCATTTAAAATAGAGATGGAAGTCATCTATTGAGAGCCAGTTTGGCTCTTCACAACCAAGTCTGCCATATGTCATGAGAGCTTTACCAACCATCTATCTCAGACATGGCAAGGCAGATAGGGTGAATGACAGTCCCAAGGCAACCAAGGAATGACACAAAGAATGTTCAAAATCACTTAAATTAAAAATTGTTCATATAATTCTTTTTCTTTAAATAATTGTCATAGAATGTAAGGACTAACCTGGTAGAAAGGTGTTTATGAACAATAGGCTTTGGTTTGTGTTCATGAAGGTAGTTCATCCCCCTATGAATAAGATACAAATATTTAATGAGCGGCAAATTAAATAAAATCAAGAAATATGAAAAATGATGACAACCTAATATGGTAAAACGATTATTATTCATCACCAGCCGCAATTTAACTTTCAGAATTTCGATTTCAAATCATTACATTGAAATCCTTGAAATCTGATTCCATTTGTTCCTACTAATCTTTTTAATTTCTATAAGATGATAACTTACTGAAATATTGAAGATTGTGTCAATGGAAATAAAGAAATTCATATATCATAGAGAAAAACAATTACAGCAATAAGAATAGTCAAACATACCTAGCAATGTCAAGAGCAAATTGTAGTGCAATTTGCAAATCCAACGGATTTTTCTTCTCTAGCATTTCATTAAGGTTACCCTAAAAACTCACGACAACTATAATTTTAGCTTGAAAAAAACTATTTCTGATGAATTTTTAGCACATGAGCTAAAAGTAATAGCTGAAAGTGAAGTATTACATATAACATGTGAACAAAAATGAACTCATAAAATTAACCACATTATATGCATGTCAAAATGCATTCATATATATAAGGATCATAATTATAACATGTTATCTTTTTTAATGTGTCTCTTTCAAGACAACCCAAACCAAAACAATATGTACAATATATAAGGGGATGCTTTCTGAGATCTAACTAAATCTAAAACCTAAAATTATAAGTAAATTTACAAGTATGCACACTTCATAATTTCAATAGGCTTTTGCATTGAAAATAAATATCTAATTGCGTATGTTTTTGACCCAGATGCAATCGTCGGACTGTTAACAATCAAGATTTACAAAGAGTTGTGCAAATTTAAATGAGGATAAATCAGATCAAGCACAAATAAACAGCTTTATAGAAGTTAAAAGAGATTAGGATTCAGTTGCAACATAGATATTTAAATGGAAAACAAATGAATACTGAATGCTAACTAAATTAGAGACCAGTAAATATACATCAAAAGGAAAAATTAGACTAGTGAACATAACACAATTTCATGAAGGAAATAATTAAACTACATTTCAAAGCTACTATTTAAATACATATTTTTGTCCAATACAAAATGTGATTCAAAACAATTAACCATCAATTTACTCAATTAAATTACAAACATGGAAATCATATTTACAATAACATCAATTAAATAAAAGATTCTTTAACATAAATGCCACTTCCACCAATAGTCATTAACATAACACAATTTGATGAAGTAAATAGTTAAACTAATTTCAAAAGTTACTATGTAAATAGACAAATTTTTCCAATAAATGTGATTCAAAACAATCTACCATCAATTTGCTCCATGAAATTACAAGCATGCGAAACATAGTTACAACAACTTCAGTTGAATAATAGACTCTTCAATATAAATGCAGATTCTACCAATAGCCATTAACAAAACACAACAAATTCACTTCAAAGTTCAAATAAAAATTTTGGTTGCATGGCTAGAGTTAATTCTCCATTTAATTTGTGTACTCAAAACACACATTATATATATGCTCTCAAGATTAGCTTTGAGGGATATGAGAATATTCATTATATATCCAAAAAAAGTATCACTTTGAATCGATTATATCCCTATTTCTAGAAAAAGAGCAAACAAATCTACTTTAAACCAAAATAATTCTAAAACAATAATTAAATAAAATTTCCTAAAAATAGACTCAAATTTGTCCATTTAACCCTTGTTAGAAATCACTTAACTTACTACCACATTTTAAACCTTTGTGCATTACTTAGCACCACAAAAGTTCAGGTCACCTTTTCCTTATTATTCCTTTATTGAGTGGGGCACTCTTATATCCCCTTTCCACTGTTTGGTTTCTATTTGACCTAGTATTCACAACTTACTGCCCAGGCACACCTTTCAAGTTCATTTGCAACATTATGGGCCTTAGTTAGAACTTCTCTTTTGCATTATCATTATGAAATAGAAACTCAATTTCAATTATTATTTCCTTTTCTAAGTGAACCACACTTTACTCAAAATTTTGCCACATAAAAGGTATATTGAAGAGTTTTATTTGACTCTTGCCATAAAAGGTACACCTTGTTCCTTGCCTTCAAATTTCATTTGAATGTTGGCACTGATCATTAATGAATCTTTCCTAAGTCCCTAGACTTTGCCTTCAATTTTTTACTTAAAAAGGACCCCTAGGACTGTTGAACACCTCTGGATGCTGAGAAGGGCGGGGGAGGCATGAATCAGCATAAACAAATAAGTAACAATTCTGCCACAATTCTCAGTTACTGATTATTGATCCAACTAGTTAACAACTAAAGATCTAATAATGAAAGAACAAAACATGAATACAAAATTGACATGGAAAACCTAATGTGGGAAAAACCACGGGGAGAATCTTACTCACTATATGAAATAATTGTTTAAAAAGTTTTAGGCCAGAAGCCAAGGAACTCATTGTCCCTGATTGTTTAGGCACATTGCCAAAAAAATCACTATTCCAAAGAGAACTTCCGCAACAAATATAGATCTTCACAATGCTGCTCAAAGAGCACACAACCTTGCAGCGGGCACAAAGAAAATACGAAAAGATGTAGGATCTCCTGATCAACTTCTATAGCCTCTTTGTCTGATTCAACAATTTGCACTTCTGCTCTTACTTAGTCTTCACATTCAATCCACACATACTTCGAAATTACCTCATATACACTCATACATAACTCATCCATTCCCGCCCATATATATTGTGATTTGTCCATCGAAAACTTCAACAAGGTCAGCCATGAAAGATATAAGCATTATGAGTACAAAGTTGGCTACCTTAAGCACAAATACACAAAGTGGTCCACCCCAGAAGATAAAGGGGACCCAAATCCATTGTAGTAGGTCTTCCTCAAGTGACATAATAAAAAAGCACGCATTGCAACATCCTCCAAAGCTAGACCCAAACATAATGTGTAGAAAGGCATAAAAAACATGTTATATATTGGCCCAAAAATACTCTCCAAAGGACATAGCCCCATCCAAAACACAACACCCCATGGCACAATCATTCTTAACCTCTTAACTCTTTCCTTATTCTATATTAGGTCAATAAGTCTAGTCACCACAAATAGCTGAGTCTTCTAGGAGACAACACAAACAACAGTATCATTACTTGTGGCAACAAATCTTCACCTGCAAAGAAAACAATCAAAAGATATCTGAACTGAAATACTACAATAACCATCTGACTATGTCCACCAAACTGCATACCCTAAAATGCCAATGTGGAGCAATGTAGAGAATTCTATAAGCTTGTCTAATCCTCTCATGGCAGCCAACCTTACTGTCACCCAGCCAGTGCATCATAACTTCTTAAAAAAAACAGTTGGGGACCTGAAAACATGATAGTGCAATATTCACAGTACATAGTTGTTATAATCAGAATTGCAAGCCACCATCATCTAATCTGGAGGAATGCGGAGCATTCTCCCATAAGGTCTTCAAATACTCTTTCTTGCATATTTCATCTTGTCGTACTTCCATCTTCTGGATATACCTTATACTATCTCAGAATCATTATTAGAACATCTAAACACTCAAACATCACCTGAGCAATCAATGTCGAACACTTATTGTCCTTCAAGCACTCATCTCATCATATCAATTATCAGATACTCTTTTCTGCATATTATTCTTCAAATCTTTTCATTAATCAATATCAAATCTTCAACAATTCCTCAGTCTCAGCAAGTTGACATCAATGCAACAAAGTAGTTGAAATCAATGACAACACAAAACATAAAATGCTAACAATGACAACCAAATCTAAGTTCAAAATTTGTGTAATGTCCCCTTTGGGAACTCTGCTTGATTTGCATAAAATTCCTAGCTAGGGTTTGGATTGCATTTGGAAATAGCAATTTACTTAGCCTTTGTAATGTAATGTCCCCTGAATGAGATTGCTTAGATTTTTGTCTTATTTCTTACAAATCAAGCTGCAATAATTTGTATACAATTCTGATATACTGATGGTTGTGGATTTCTTGCTTTTACAATGCTATGGTCTTTGAGAACTAATTTGTGAGACATGCTAGGATTGGAAATGCAAGAATGAAACTGTCTTATCCAATTTAGTATTGAATTTGTAGTGAATGTAATTTACAAAGTGTATTTTCAGACCTTTGTCACTTAAGATCACTATCCTCCATGCAATTGTCTTAGAAGAGGATGGAGAAGTCAGATAATGTTATTACCAAAGGTCTTTATAATAATGAGAACTAAGCAATAACTCGTATAATTTCCGATCCGAATTTGGACCCTATTTCCTATGAGGTTGATTATGATACTATGCTGTCTTGGTAGATATTGTATTGATCATACAAATATGGTCAATAAATCGATCAACCTATCTACTTAGCAAGGCAATATTGAATTATTTTTAAATTTTGGAATCTCTGTTTCAAACAAGAAAACTTGATATGGTGATTGATCTGAAAATACGGAGAAGTCTATTATAACTGAGGATCAATCCTTAAGGGGGGTTTCTTTTCACCTTTTCCATATCAATGGTTTCTCATCACCTAACCTTTTGTGATCTGATAAGGATGTATATAAAATAGTTAGAGATAGATCCATGTGTTGACTTGGTGGGCACCACCTCCTTGGAGATTTGTGACATGGCTTAACCGCCTCCCGTGGATCAGGTTAAATCTGACATTTGTATCGGGCATTGACAGTTCGAGCTTTTGGTGCAACGGCAAATGATTCCAACAATTGGTATCAGAGCCTTGGGTCACAGGTTCGAGTCTCCCTTCAGTTGGGGCTGAAGGCTCAGTCGGTGCTGAGGGGGAGATTGTTGACTTGGTGGTCAGCACCTCCTTGGAGATTTGTGACATGGCTTAACCGCCTCCCGTGGATCGGGTTAAATCTGACATTTGTATCGGGCATTGACAGTTCCAGCTTTTGGTGCAATGGCAAATGATTCCAACACCATGTCCCTTGCTGATTCAATATGAATGAGTATATATAACCCAATCTTCAAACCGAATGGATGACACCTGAATAGTCACTATTTACTTGATTAGTTTCTTCTCTTAAAGTAATTTGTATTATCTTATCACAACACTATTCAGTATTTAGCTTATGGATTTCCAAGGTAATGAACAGTTTGTTATTATCTAATCATCTAATATTAATAACTGACTTTTCCATTTCATACAAATCCTACCACATGGCTTGATCTACGATATCATATAATTAATATATATTAATTATGGTTCATATTAATGATCACTGGCATTCAATTAAAATTTTTCCAATAGCTAACGTTAACTGCAGATGCTCTTGATATCCTACTCATATTCATTGTCATTATTTATAAAACTTAGTCAGTTATATGATGCTGGTTATCTTCTTGGATATTGCATTCCATCCTCATAATGATCGCTCTTATTAACTGGCAACTTGTCATTTATACAAATCTATTTTGATAATCGTCTAGCTAAGACAATATAGCCGGTAATGGATATTTCTCCTCATGACTACATCAATACAAATAAAGCTCCTGTCCAATTTAGTCCATGATTTGACTTACTGGAATCTTCGATAGCTAACATTATGCCAATATAAGTATTGTTATGTAGTTATATTTATTTACTTTTATTTATACTTATTGATTGGTATTATTATTTATTTATTTATTTTAATATTTCTAGAATTAACAAATATATATATATAATATTGTATTATAATTGTTTATTTAATTTTAATAATATATTTTATTATATTGTTAATAATATATTATAATATATATTTCTAACTATCATTATATTAATAAATTGTAAGAACCCCAATCGGTTCAACTCTGAAGCTCAATTTTAGCCATTTGACATTTCGTCAAATAGTTGTCATACAATGTCTGAATTCTGATTTTCTGAATGTGTATGCAAAAGTTTTGCAATTTTTTGAAGGTTTCCAACATATGGATAAGCAACTGAATTCTAAACTTTAAGATCCCAATTCCAATTTCACAATTCTAATTGCAAACAAATTCAATTTTGCAAACATACAAATATAAGTTGTATAATTAATATTATTTCCAAGTCAAAATGCACCTTAGTGAACATACTAATGGCTGCCAGCAAGAGATAACAAATGCAGCCCTCCTGAAAGAGAATCGTGGCTTCCTTGGTGTAGACATTGCCACCTAGGAAGTTGACGCAACTCCCTCAAATGTTGACGCAGCTTCCAATTATGATTATTGCAGCCCAAGTAATTAAAACGTGACTCAATTCAAACTCATGTAGCCACCAAATAAGTTATCACAGCCTACCTTGCATTGCTCGCAGCCTTCCTTGCACTGATCGCGACCTTTAAATAATTATTGCTGCCTCCTGAATTCTCCACGTAAGCATCAAGGGAAAAACGAACCAGCATTAGGGTTTAATTGTAGCCCTCTTATATAACATCACAGATTTATAATTTCGATCCAGCTTCTAACAACGTCGTCCAGATCAATTAGAGCAATCCATCATTACAAACAATGGCTCGAAGCACCAATAATTTGCAGAGATATTTGTCTCAGCAAATTAATTTTCTCCAAACTCTCATAACACCCATTTCTTCAAAAGCCAATATCATGAATGAATTACTTTCTCCCAAAGCATTTCATTTATAATAATACAGATATCTTCTTCAAGACACCAAAAGCAAATAGCTTGTTTCACACACTTTTCACTTAAAAGCCTTCATCAATACACTTTTCAATTAGAAGCCTTTATTTAATAACTTAAATTATTAATAACTCCAAAAATAAAGCTTCATGAAGACACTTTTCACTTAAAAGGCTTCTTCAACACACCTTCAAATTATAACACAAATGATAGTCATTTATTAAGATAAACTTAATAAACAACTTATAATATGAAGCTCCATAAAATAGACTCTATTATATGCTCATGATGCCCAACAACCTGTGCCTTCACTGCACTGCTAAAAATAGTAACCGCCCAAAATAGACTTACTAAAAATAGTAAGTCCCTCGGACTGGAAACTCCACAAATGAATCCACAACTTCACTGATACCAATGCACAGGCACCCTACTAAAAATAGCAATCATGACGATCACCCAAAAAAAGAACTTACTATAAATAGTAAGTCTATCAATCTGACTCAAACAAAGAGCAATCCTGATATCATAGACCTCCCGAGTGGAAACTGACCCCTAGCTCTACCACACGACCCCCTCCAACATCTCGATTAGCCTATGAAGGTTGCAGAAATAAGCTAATCCCATGTGCCTAAAAACGGGTATATTACATAAATATTATATTATCCATTAATAATATATTATTATTTTTATATATTATTAATTAATAATAGATTATATTATTATTTTTATTTGTTTATTAATTTATTTCTAATATTTGTTATTAAGTCCTATTTTGGAAATGGGACATCAGAATTTGGTCACAAAAAGACCTTTAATAGATGATTGAACCATGTTTTCACTCTTACAAACACCCTACATATCAAGAAACTTTTACTCTACAAAGAGGAAGGATAAAGCCTCAAGTATTTGCCTTAAATTAGGGCAAAAATATATCTTGGAGATGAATAACACTCCTTTCAAGCATAGAGTTGCATGTTTTAAACTATTGATTTCACTTTCAGCCAACTAAAATTGGGAAAGATGGAGTTTCTTGATGCATTTACCACTTCCTTTTTAATATTGCTAATCATTTATAAATATCTTGCTCATAAGAGCATCAACATGTTATCAATAAAATCCTTTGTGAGCATCACCATGAGACTAATATCAACTCCATTCTAGCAACCACACTAGAAATCAGCTTTGCAAGACCAAGAGTCACAACTTAGAAATCCACTTTATGTAGAAACCACTTCCACATTAGAAACCATGGAAGACCAAGAGGCACAACTTAGGATTTCATATTAGATGTCCCTTTAAGATTAGAACTTGGGTCTCCACAATGAGAACTCATAGCTTTCACCAATCAAGATCAACCCCTTGGACATGCGTTTACCACTTTTTGAAACCTTGGGCACTAAAAGTGCATGGCAAAACTATTGACATTATTGACTGCCTTTTTCTTTATTTCTCAGTGTATCCTTGGATTAATGACTATTTTGGACTCGCGTTTACCTCTTATTGATCACGTGTTGTTGACGGTGAGCATCACAAGGACATTGGTCATCGTCAAGTTGGAAATAATGGAAAAAATGTTGACAAACATCATCATCAATGGAGGCTCGGGGGTCAATGTGCTGCTAGAAGAAACCTAGAAATACCTTGGGAGACCAACGCTCTAGTCGGGGACCTTCCACTTTGTAGGTGTCAACAAGCATATTCCATTGTATGCCTGATTGTTGCCAAGGCAGATCACAATTGGAAGTGAAACACACTCTTGATTGAGAATAAAGGGAGAAAGTATATCATCAACTTGGGGAGCTAGGTAGTGAGTGAAGAATTGACATCTTCTAAATCAAAGTTGGAAGATGGAGACTCGAGCATGGACAAAGCAAGGACATGCATGGAACCAAATTATGAAGGGATACTCAAATTGGAGGATTGTTCCAAAGACATGACCAATTACCTCAATGGACTATTCCACTAGCAAAATGGAGGACTATGAAGTCTTCCACTAGGAATGCAACATACTACAAATCAGGGTAGTCAATGAAGGCGACAAAGGTGCTCAGAGGGACACCTTCCCTCCAAAGTACAAAGACTACAAAGAGGGAGTAACACATAAGGATGATACATGAAAGAGATAAGACAATAAAATACAAAGTATTGAGTGTTAAGAAGGTAAATTTACGTGACAAAGACAACCTAAGAGTGACCATGATCAATGACGATAGTTGCAACATTGAAAAAGTTATGGTGGTTGATCAAAATTTTAATTTAGAATATGTGGGTGCTTGTTGCGAAAAATGAATGTTACAAGAGACCATTGCCTACCTATTTGTAGTGGTATGCCTCAGAAGTAAAGGTTAGATCATCAGAGGGAGCTAGATGAACAAAAAGTAAAATTAATGATGAAGAGAGTGCAAAAATAAGAAGGCAAAAAAATGAAACAAAATGGAAGAATCTTAAAAAAACTAAAAATGATGGGAAAATTGTGATGTCCCTACCTTAATTTGATTTAAATACATAATAAAAATAGTTTAATAAAAGAATAAATAATTATAATTTAATTTATGATTAAATATATTAATTATAATAAAAAAAATAATTAATAATGTATACTATAATATTATATTTATGATTCAATATAATAATATCCTCTTTGATATGACAATTATAATAAAATATAAACTAATACATAAATAGTATAATAATCTTACATATTTAATATCAAATTATAATATAATCATAAGATGATATACAGACGTCTATGAAACAATGATCGAATATGTACCGATCAATAAACTATCGATAATACTAATCGATTGTTATTCTGCAAACAAATATTAAACACCGATTATAACTAAATGAAAAGGATTATCACCAAACAGTAGACATCGTGACAATTGGATTTGGGAGAAGAAATTAATGCGAGGATCATTACAACGTCAGTCAGGAATACAATAATAATATATTTGATATCCCTGTCAGTCAAAGAAAGAGCATCATTACCGCCGATTACTAGAATGAATCGCTATGGTATAATCAGCAAAGTCCATTGATGTAGATCATAAACATCCAACTTCTCGGTTTGATCAAAGACATATATTCAATACATAAGAGGGATCAGTGAGAGAACAAAAAAGTAATGTATGATGTGATGTGCAGATCTGTAAGTACAAATCATAAGAGGATAATAAGTGAGGAATTATCAATAATGACATCAATTGCTAACAACGATTAATTAATAGAAGGTAATGATTATATAAATAAGGAAATCAGCATCGTTTGTATAAACCAAATTGGTTGTGAAGAGGTGCATCCCTTTGTGTTGCAAGATACATCTATCGGGGTAGACTTCAGCAATTAAGGAAAGACATGGAAGTAATGGTTGACAGCATACAAGGGATTAGTGAATACAGTCAAGAGTTAGTGCTGGAGATGTAAGCAACATGAAAGAGACAACTTGCGTTGAATTATAAGGTAAGTGGAAACTCATTCACATATTTCAATAATCATATCAAGGTATAAATTAATAAGAATTTATAATCAATATAAGTAATAGAAATATATATATATATATATATGCAAACAGAATTATATTTCTGAATGTTTGGATATATATATGTGGATGATATTAAGAATACAAAGCTAGTAAATGGGCCATTATAAATTTTATATAAAAGATTATGGGATCATAATTATATATTTAAATCTTTATGTAATATGTATTGAATAAGTTAGAATTAATTAATATGTGTATATACAATTAGTATTATATTTATATGTGAATATATAGTATATACATATATATAAGATGTCATAAATCAGAATTATGTATACTTATGAGTTATATATATATGCAAACAGAATTATATTTCTGAATGTTTGGATATATATATGTGGATGATATCAAGAATACAAAGCTAGTAAATGGGCCATTATAAATTTTATATAAAAGATTATGGGATCATAATTATTTATTTAAATCTTTATGTAATATGTATTGAATAAGTTAGAATTAATTAATATATGTGTATATACAATTAGCATTATATTTATATGTGAATATATAGTATATACATATATATAAGATGTCATAAATCAGAATTATGTATACTTATGAGTCATCTATATATATATATATATATATATATATATATATATATATATATATATATATATTCAAAGGGTTTATTATTTTTATATATGAAAAATACAAACGAATTTATTGATAATTATAAATGAATATGTATATGAATTATAAATGAATTAATTATGAATATATTGATACATATTAAATTCATATTTTTTACATGGACAATTAAGACCTATGAGATTATGTTATAGGCATTAGTGTTATTGGATTCCTTATAAATCTGAATATACAATTATGTTAATTACATTAAGTTTTTTGAACATTTATATATGGATGATATGAGACCATAGAGAGAATGAACATTATGTTCATTAAGAGATGGATCCCATGTTTGGAGGTGACTAGAAGAAATTATTATAATTTCCTAGTCTCGAGATTGTTATCTCACCAAAAGGATGATACGGATGGATCCCCATATCTGGAGGGGACTAGAGGAAATTGTTGTAATTTTCCTAGTCTCAAGATTATTATCTCACGTAGTCAGTATATCTACTAATTGCCAGTCATATACATATGCGTAGGCTTGGAATGCATTTATTGCTTCCAAGAGATTCTTATGGGCAATGCTCTATGGGATGACGTGTCGATAGCCCGGTTTCTTAGAGTGGATCTTATATCCCTCAATCCGAGAATCAGGAATTCTATGAAGCCCAACCTAGAGGCAGCCTTAAGAAACAAATCCCCCCCTTACTAACGTAAAGTAGAGTAAGAGTCATATCAATATTACATATTATTTGTACTAACGCCAGTTTTGGAGGAAATCACACAAGGGAGAATACGAAGGGACATAACATAACCTATATTCTTGGTTGTTTAATATCATATAAAACATTAAAGATAAATAATAGTCAAAATATAATATATTAGTAAATAATAATATCTTATAAATTAAATACGATATATCAAAGATATAAGTTAACAAGAAAATTAATTATAAATAAATAAATCTATTATGGATGAAATATAAGTATTTCATCTATGTTTAAGAAAAGAGATACAGAAAATTAATTCACAAAAAGCTTAAACGAGAAATTTACATAAGGTCCCGACTAGGGACATTACAAAAATCAAAAGTGGAGAAAAAATTAAAAATTGAGCAAATAAGGAATAAGAATTGTTTAAAAGTGCTACAGATGTGGAAATTGGAATTGAAAAGGAAAAATATGGCCAAAATATGGAAGAGAAGATTTTGCATTAAAATATTAAAATAGGAAGATATTGTTAAAAGGTCGAAAATAATGGAGGTTCAATTAAATAGTGCTGTAAGGTGTGGGAAAGGAAAAAAAACATGCAAAAAAATGGAAAGGCTTAAGGGGGGACTTGAAACTTTAAATACATTTTTCCCTTCTCAAAAACTTTATAAAAAAACCTTAAATTTTAGTGATCATATCTAATGAACAATTAAATTTCAATATCTAAATAAACAAATCACATAGAAAGAACACAAAGAAATTACCTTGGGAAACCTCCCTCTTGGAGGGAAAACCCAGAAACAATAAGATGATTGCTCTTTAGAAAATACAACTCACAATACAATGAAGATTTGTGGAGGATCCTGTTGGCATTAAGAGATGGTAACCAATAAGCCTGCTACTGGTACATGGCAATTAAGTATTGTCATTGATTGGCAAAAGAGAAAAGATAAAGGAGTTTTTTTGTCATCTCAATCTAAGGTCCAAAGATCTAAGGAGATTTATATGTAAAGAGGCTGGTTTGGCAACCGGTGACACTATGCAAGGAAGAAAAGACTATATGTGCTCATCAAGAGAAACTGGTCACTAAGCAAAGTGCATCAGCAACTGAGTAAAGGATACAACCAAGGACAGGGATACAACTGGTGTCAACAACGCAACCGAGGAAAAGGTGCAACTGGTAAAGGAAGGAAAAGTGACAGGTCAAAGTTCTTACCTGTTCACAACATCAGCATCTCAACCGATCAAGTGAAGACTTCGGTATGATACGAAGAACCGGGAAAGTCATAGTCAACTATCTGTTTGAACCAACTCTTTGACCAAGATTTACTGCACTAAATACGGAATGACTTTGAGTTAACATGGTGATCGGTTCGCGGCGCGTTTAAAGGTTTTAAAGCTGAAGTTTGTGGCTTTAAAACAAGGAGTTATCTCTTGTGAAGGAAAGGTGCTTGACACGCATCTATTGTTTTTTCTCATAAAGAAGATAAAGCAAGAGCATGCATTGGATGTTTCCTCAGTGAACTAATACTCCACCGAGTGATGTATCCAAAAGGGATCTAAAATTAGGTCATGCATGAGAGGCGCAATTAGGGCAAGAACTCTATATATTCTTTTGCCTATTAAGAATATAGGTTGCCTTCATTGTGCTAAAGAAAAGAGTGAACCTATACACTGAAGAAGCTAGGGTTAATAGAAAATATAAGAAGAGAGAGAAGAGTGTGCAGAGAAGCACAACAGTAAAGGAGAACACACCTGCTGCGACCCGTGATGTTTGTCAGTTGAACATAACAGAGATCTTATCAAGCTATGCAAAGCCATTTGTAAAAGGTCAATCCCTCTATTGCTTTCTAACAATTACAATAGTTAAATCCCAGTATTTGGGTGGACTCTAACAGGTCCCTTGTATCAAATCCCTTAACCAAGTGACATCTTGTAAGGTGTTCTAAGTCCTCTAACAAGGCAGGCACTAACCGGCCTTATTGTAACAAATCCCTTAACCGGGTCACATCTAATAGTGCGTTCTAATCCTTTAGCAGGAAAGGCTCCTAACAGGGCGCACTTCAAAAGAGTGCAAAATTTGTGAGGTCTCCTCACACAGTGGTTTTCACCCAAATTGGATTTCCACGTGATAAATCTAGTGTCACTGTGTGATTGATTGCTTGATGTTATTTTATGCTTGAATCTATTTAGCTTACAGTTATAAGTATACTTCATCAGATTTATATAAAAGAAGTTTTATAGGTGCCGATTCACCCCTTCCCCGCTCAACACTAGTTGGGACTGTCAATTGGTACCAGAGCCCTCTAGTTTATTTTCTTTACTGCTTAACTGCATAAATAAAAATTCAAGAAAGGAAGGACCAAAGTTTTCAAAAGAAAACTTTACTCTATGGTGCAGCAGAATGAAGCTATACATAAAGACCACCGGTGACCAATATTGGACTCATATAACCACTGACTACAATGAACCTACTGGCACTCTGACACCTGATGAATTGAAGATTAAGACTGAGCACACGGCTTCTATTGATATGATAGCCAGCACTTTACCTGATCATGTCTATGCTGAGATTGAGAATTTAGAATCTGCTCACAAGATGTGGGCTAAGCTGCAACTGGTATATGGAGGGGACCCAAATGTTCAAAGAGCCAAGGTTGAAAGCCTCAGAAGAAAGTATTGTTATCTCTCAAAAATGCACCCTGCTAGATAGCCAGAATCTAGCCTTCTGGAGAAACATGGAAACACTCCTGGGCTGTGGGTTTCCCAAAAAACGGAGTGAATCTCCGGGTTCTAGGCCGGTTCCTATATGATGATCACCTTACTTGCTTTTCGAAAAGACTGAAAACTGAAACTGATGGAGGAAAAAGGACAGAAGGATTGCATAAAAGTAACACTGAACAGGAGAAGCTAAAAATGGAACTTGAGGTGATGCACCAAAACTGAAAAATGGGAAAAACAACGCCTTAACACAATGAAACCTTCCTGAAAATAGACCAAATACTTGACACAATATTGATGTCAAGATACCCACATATAAAGCTTTGTAAGAAGGATATTCTTTACTCCAAAAACATAACAGGAACAAAGGCATTCACAGCTAAGAATCTGAAAGAAAACCCACAACTTACAACCTATATGGCTATCAAAACATTCATTTGCAGATGTTAAAACTGAGACAGCTTACTAAAGGATCATAAATAGATCACAGCAATAAACATTAAATCGGATAGACTCACATACAATAAGATGAACTCAATAAAGGCCTTTAATCTGTATCTTATTCATGCTTCAAAGGTTACACAGGGTCATTCCCATGACTGAGCTACAAGCAAAAATGACAAAGAACTAAGAAGGATCTGAAAAATAATCACTCTCTGAGCTATCTGCATAAAATTTTCTAACTCCCTTACAAAGAGTCCTCCACTCCTATTTATACAATCTTCCTCTACCACATGAGGGCAAAATATCAAGGGGTCGGATGCAGAGAAAAAGACAAAAACTAAGCCTTAAAAGCCTCTGTAAACATGTGTCTAAGTGGCTCAGAAGTCATCACCAGATAATATCAACATAAATTCTGCTCAGAAACGTGTCAAATCCCTCTAGAAGATTCATAAAAATCTCTGAAACTGCAATAACTCTACTGCAGAGAAAACAGCTTTATCCAATGACTCAACACTTAGAAAAAATTAAAAAATATCTGCCTTTCAACTTTAAACTTTTATAAGAGACAATTAGATATTATTTTTTGCATAAAATGTTTATTAAATAATTTCTATTTCATAACGAAATACAATTTATTTAATAATTGATTCAATAATAATTTATTATAATATAACTTATTTATTTATTTATTTTTGGAAATATTAATTATTTTTTTTTTAAATAATATCCTAAGTGATAAATATTAAATATATTATATTTCATATGTGAAATATAAACTATTTAATATTTATTTTATTATTTAGGATTATATTGAAAATAATTAATATTTATCAAAATAAAAGAAATAAGTTATATAATAATAAATTAAAAGAATAAATATTTGATTTAATTTATAAAAATTTAAAGTTGAAAGGCAAAAATAAAAATTTTAATTTTTGTTAAGTGTTAAATACAAAAGAAAAACACTAGACGGTCATGGCAAAGTGCCGACATTTGGCGACCAAGGGGGATATAGGGTATTTGAACCCTCGTTGCATTTCATTTTTTACATCTCATTTTATTGGTCTTTCGCTGGCGAAGGAGGAGGAAAGAGGGTTATGAAACCCTGGCCGCCATGAAATCTCTGAGACGTAGGCTCCTCTCTGCTTCCCCTTTTCACAGTTTCTCTGGTTAAAAACTGCCGCTCCTACTTGGATTCGAGCCGCCATGAATAAAAAAGGGTAAGAACTGCTCCATCCTGCTTGTACTTGCGAGTTTACTGCAGAAAACAAAATGTGGATGGCTGGACTTTGCATCTGTTGATTTTGTTGGATACTTTCTAGAAAGATTACTGCTTTTCGTTGCAATCTACTGGCTTTTATTGAATCTGTTTATTCTGTATGGAGTTGGAGCTGTTATTTGTATTTTCCTTCTGCTATCTGAGCGTATACACAAAAAGAAATGTGGGTATTTCCTTCTTTGGGAGATTTGAGCACAAAACCCTCCTCCTCCTCTTGGTGATATCACAGGGAAACCTATAATGTCAGCATGCTCTTGAATATATAGAGAATTTATTATTCTTTTTTTTTTTTTTAGAAAGGCCGCCACATGCAAGAAGTGTATCAATCTGTAGACCATGAGCATTGCAATGCTCGACCATGTGCCGTATACTATATGCAATGCTCGATAATGTGGAAAGGCAGAAAACAGCCAATTGTTTCTCACTACTTTCAAGTGTTAGGCTAGAAATCATTCCTTTTGTTTCTGTTTCCTCTCTGTTGGCTTCTTGGTCTTAAAACGCATATGTTGTTCTCCAGCCTCTCTAAACTTTGAGAGTGCCACACAAGAAGCAGCGGCTGTGTGACCTCCCAGACCAGCATGTAATTTGATCCTCATTTATTTGTCTGTCTCTTCAGTTGTAATGCTTGCTTTCGCATTTACATTTTTTTGCCAATTTAGCCTGAGAACATTTGCCAGCAGGTAGTGACTTTTCTTCTTTGAAACACCCATACGTGTTTCATATTCAAGGTCAATAATTTCAATGGCCCTATCTCCTCTTGCCACAGCAACAACTTCATTATCCCCCCTTTCTAGAATTCCTTCAGGGGCTGCTAAAGCATGAACAAATGGAGGATTACAAATTTGATTTGTGCTTGTGTCATTATTTGCATTACTTGAAACAGCCGCCCCCAGATCTATCATCTTGTTTGCCCTTCCTCTTGAGAAGTCCCATGTCAAAAATTTTATTTTTATTTTTGAATCAAGTCCCCCAGAAATAACATTCACAAGTCCAAGCAATTTACTGAATTACCAGATGCTGCATACAACATATCATCATTTCCTGGCTTGAAGAAGATAGAAGCAGCCGGTTCACTACCAAGATCAATAGCACATGCATTTTCCTTTCATCGTAAATCAAAGATCCGAACACGCCCATCCTGGGTATATTTTTTTTTTTGCAAGTTTGAAAAGGTATTCAGCTCTGCCTCCGGGTATCTTCTCCTTGTCAAGTGGTACAAGCTGATCAATGTCCTTTGAAGGATCTTGCAGAATTCTTGTAGCATCTCCAGATATATTCAACTTGTCTTTTCCACCTAATTTAGTTCCCATTTCCTCATGCTGTTGTGATTTCTGGGCAGTTTCCCAAATATTGAAGTTCTTACAATTCTCCACAATCTTTTCATATGCTTCAGTAATCTGCTGGCACAACTCCTCCTTTGTCTCTGCAAAATCTTTTGCACTATCATAAGCTTCCTTTCCGTTGTTCACTTTGACATGTAGAGGGCAGTCATGTTGATTATTAGGACTGTCGTGTTGTTTTTTTTTTTTTGTGCTGGCAACAATTTTCTCCCTTGGTACTCCTTCTGGAAGATCCTTTTTATTCAAATTTGTCTACGCTGTTCTTTGGCTCCATTGAGACATTGGTTTGCGACTGCTATGCATCTAATTCTGATATTATAATTATGATTTTTTTTTTTATTGCCATCAATGTTACTCTTTTTAAACCATTAGAAAACAGCGAATCCTGAAAACTCTGTGATGATTTGTCTTTCTGATATCCTACTGTAGATCCGTGATTCCAATATGCTCATAATGTATTTAGATTTAAAGCGAATGGAACACCAGCACAAAGACCTGTTTATGAAGTTCGAGCACGGGCTCGTGACGTTCATAAATAGATTTATGTGACCCTACCTTGTAGATATACTGTAGCAACATGCCCCCCTTTAACACTGTATCTATTTTCTTGCTTTATCTGATTCACTCCTACCACTGACATGCTGGGCTCGACCCTCGTGGGAGCCACATTTCGTCCACATGTCAGTGGTAGGCGTGATGCTGCACAGGAAACAACTCATTAGAAAAATGTATAAATCTGGTGATTATTTCAGGGATATGAATGTATGTATTGAGTAGGATGGTGAGTTAGCTAGCTATTGCGTAGATCGTTAGATCTAATCATTTTCTCCTCATTTTCTCTTGCAGGGGCTGGCATGGAGACAAGACATGACGGGGCAGCGGGACGCGATTGGCGACACGGCCAGTCATTCCCAGTATCAGGCAATGGCTGGCTCCCATGAACCTTCTCTCATTTACATGCTTTCTGTACTTAGCATTTATGCTTCTCTTTAAGCACTTGATTTATTTATTTTTCTAATGAGGTTAGTTTCACGGCCTGTGTGAAACATAATGAGCATTCAATTAAATGAACAATTTACATTTTCAGAAAAGCGTGAGATAAAATCCATTTTCCTTTCATATTGTTGATTACTTTTCATCATAAAATGTAAACCTATATTTGCAAAACAAACCAATTGACTGTCATAGGCAGCAAGCATGTTAATTTTATACACGAATGAATAGTTCCAGCCTTGTTGGCTGTACCAATTTGACCTCAAAATTGGTAACAAGTATGATGACATGAGGATGAATGAAGGAGAAGACATTGAGCAATATAGCAACCGGATCAAGGAAGTGATCAACTCCATCAATTTGCGTTGGAGGAAAGCTCACTGAAGAGGAGATGGTTAGCAAAATACTGAGAACGCTCAGACCTCAATATGCCATCAAGATCTCGGCTATTCAAGAGCTCAGATCGGTGACCACAGATCAAGTCACTCTAGACTCCCTAATCGGTAAGTTGATTGCATTTGAATTAAGTAATTTTGATAATAGCTTACCCATTCAGGAAGCAGCTTTTAAGTCTTCTGTCAATATCTCTTTCACCAAAAAGGGAAGAGAAACCGGTAACTTCTCCACCGGTAAGATTGGTAATCTTGTTGAGAATCTGCTCTCAGAAGAGATGGAGCAAGATGAGTTTGAAGCACTCATCGCTAGGAGATTTCCCAAAGGGAAAGGGAAGTACAAAAGAAAGCTTCCTCTAAAATGCTTCTCTTGCAATAAGATAGGACATATTGCTGCAAGATGTCCTGATAATGATAATAAAGATAAGAGCAACTGGTTCAAGAGTAAAGCAAAGGAGTGCTACCTTGCAGAAGGAGTCACAGAAAATGAATTTGAAGACACTGAGGATCCAGAAATTGCATTTGTTGCAATAAAAGAGGAGAGCCCAGTGGTAAGTGAAATGGCACTTATCTCAAGATCTCATCAACATGATGATTGGATCATTGACAACGGATGCACTCGACACATGACCGGTGATAAGAACATGTTTATCAGCTTGGAGCTCAATGACAGCGGATCAGTAACCTTTGGAAATAATGCTCCCTGTGTCATCAAAGGGAAAGGTTCTATTACACTCGGCAATGATGCTGTGTGTGAAGATGTGTACTGGGTTGAAGGACTCAAGTACAATTTAATGAGTGTTTCACAACTGAACAACAAAGGATTCTTGTTGGAATTCGGACAAGGTTCTTGTGCAGTCAAGAATCAATCCGGAGCTCATGTTGCAACTGGTAGATAGAGAAAAGGGAATCCGTTCTACCTAGACTCAATGGAAGGAGCCTGTCTCATAGCTTCAGTCAAAGGAGAATCAAGCAAAATCTGTCTTATATCCAAAGAAGACAATAGCTGGTTGTGGCACAAGAGACTCTGCCACATAAACTTTGACAGTATTATCAAAGTGAGCAAAAAGAAATCAGTTAGAGGACTCCCTAAGATTACAAAACCCATCAGAGGTGTTTGTAAAGATTGTCAGTTAGGAAAACTGACAGGAACAAGTTTCAACAGTAAATCTTTCTCTGCTAAAAATGTTCTAGATCTTGTGCACACAGATTTGTGTGGACCGATGAGAACAAAGAGCTACTACGGAGACCGGTACTTCATACTCTTTGTAGATGACTTCTCAAGAATAATGTGGACACTCTTTCTTAGGGAGAAATCAGAGGCATTCCACATGTTTAAAATCTACAAGGCTAGAGTGGAGAAGGAGACCGGTAAAAGCTTGAAGTGTCTAAGATCAGACAGAGGAGATGAATATACTTCTCAAGAGTTCACTCACTACTGTGAGGAATATGGCATAAAGAGGAAGCTATCTACACCTAGGACTCCTCAGCAAAATGCAGAAAAAAGAAATAGGACACTGATTGACTGTGCAAGAACCCTGTTGATTCAGAAGGATCTTCCTCATCACTTTTGGAGAGAAGCTATCAGCACTGTTGTCTACACACTAAACCGAGTTCAAGTCAATAAAGGAACCGATAAGAACCCCTATGAACTATGGTTCAATCATACTCCTAGTGTAGGTTACTTCAGAATCTTTGGTAGTAAATGTTACATCAAAAGAGATATGTACTTTGGGAAGTTTGATCCCAAGAGTGATGAAGGAACATTTTTGGGTTACTCTACCAAAAGCAAAGCCTACGGTGTCTGAACAAGAGAACGGGAAAAATAATTGAAAGCAACAATGTAAAAATTGATCAATATTCAAAACCAACTAAGAAGACTAGTCATGATGAATATGACAGTCTGCAAGGTCAAAATGAAGGGAATCTTTTTGAGTTCAATGAAATAACAACCGAAGATGAAAGAGAAGAATATGTAAACAGACATCTGGAGCGGAAGGCTATACCTGAAGCTGACAGACCCACTCATGATGATGAACAAGACGTTCAAAACCATGATGAAGAAACTGCTTAATTGGATGAACTTGACCGAGAACAGAGACCGATTCTCCCAAGGTATGTCACATATCACTCCACTGATAATATTATTGGTGACAAACATGCAAATGTCTTGACCAGGAAAAAGGCCAAAGAGAATATTTGTTTGTTCTCCTGTATAGAGCCCAAAGCCACCAAGGAAGCATTAGAAGATGAAAATTGGGTCAAGGCCATGGAGGAAGAAATTGAGCAAATAGAAAAGAATGATACATGGGTGCTTGTGCCTAGACCACAGGACAAGAATGTCATTGGGACAAAGTGGGTCTATAGGAACAAGCTGAATGAAGAAGGGAAAGTCATAAGAAATAAAGCAAGACTGGTCTGCAAAGGGTATACTCAGAAAGTTGGACTGGACTATGGAGAAACCTTTGCACCTGTTGCCAGATTGGAAGGAGTAGGAATTCTTCTTGCCTATGCTACTCACAAGAAATTCAAAGTATACCAGATGGACGTCAAGTCTGCATTTCTAAATGGAATACTGGAAGAGGAAGTTCACATTGGACAACCGGAGGGCTTCACATCTACACAAAAAGGTGGTATGGTCTGTAAACTGAAAAAGGCCCTCTATGGGCTAAAGCAAGCTCTAAGAGCTTGGTATGAGAGGTTGCACTCATACCTCCTGACCATAGGATTCACAAGAACTGGGGACAACAGCAACATGTATCTCAAGACTGGAAGAGATGGGAACCTGATTGCTGAAATCTTTGTGGATGACATCATCTTTGGAGGAGATGACAGGATGAGCAAAGCCTTTGCTGAAGAAATGAAGAAAAAATTTGAGATGTCTATGATAAGAGTCATAAAATTCTTCATTGGACTACAGGTCCATCAGCTAAAAGAAGGTATTTTTATCTCTTAGTCCAAGACTGTAAAAGAAATTCTTAAGACTTTTGGGCTTGAAGAATCCAAACCGATCGGTACTCCAATGATCACTAACCTCAAATTATCAAAGGAAGATGATGCAAAAGAAGTGAATGAAACACTGTATCGGTCCATGATAGGGAAATTGAAGTATGCAGTACACAGTAGACCACACATTGCACATGCGGTTGGCATAGTCGCAAGATTCTCTACAAACCCCAAAGAGACACATCTGATAGCAGTGAAGAGAATTTTCAAATACCTAAAGGGAATTGAGGAGTATGGCTTGTGGTTTCCGCACAAGGGAGGCTTCCAAGTAAAGGTTTACGCTAATGTAGATTGGGCTGGAAATATTGATGACAGAAAGAGCACAAGTGGTGGTGCATTCTTTCTCGGTGGGAGGATTGTGTCTTGGACAAGTAAGAAATACAATTGCATCTCACAGTCTACTGCAGAAGTTGAATACGTTGTTGCTGCAATCAATTGTACACGGGTAATCTGGATCAAACAAAGTCTGGAAGGAATCCAGGAACACATACCTGAACCGATTGCAATCTACTGTGATAGCACCAGTGCAATAAACATATCCAAAAACCCTGTCATGCACTCCAAGACAAAGCATATTGCCATCAAGTATCATTACTTGAGAGAGCTGGTACAAGACAAAGAGGTAATATTGGAGTATGTTCCCACAAAAGAACAGATTGTTGATATCTTCACTAAGCCACTACCGAAGAGTACTTTTGATTATCTCAGAGGTAAACTAGGGGTGATACCCCTTCCTGATCATTAGTAAACTAGCAAAGGTGATCATCAGTTCATTATGCTTCAACAGAGGGTTTCACCTCATCTTTTATGGACTCATGAAAAGGACTGCTGCTCGTAGGGGGAGCAAATTAGAAAAAGGTAGTCTTTCTGACTAGCCTTTGGCATTATTGTCAAAAAGGGGGACACTTTGGCAATAAACCGGTAGATGACAAGCAGTAGCAGTTACACAAAGATACAAGGTTTTGCCATCAATACCAAAGGGGGAGATTGTTGGCATTAAGAGATGGTAACAGGTAAGCCTACTACCAGTACATGACAATTAAGTATTGTTATTGATTGGCAAAAGAGAAAAGATAAAGGAGATGTTTTGCCATCTCAATCCAAAGATCTAAAGAGATGTATGTAAAGAGGCTAGTTTGGCAACCAGTGACACTATGCAAGGAAGAAAAGACTATATGCGCTCATCAAGAGCAACCGGTCACTAAGCAAAGTGCATCAACAACCGAGTAGAGGATACAGCCAAGGATAGGGATACAACCGGTGTCAACAACGCAACCGAGGAAAAGATGCAACCAGTAAAGGAAAAGTGACAAGTCAAAGTTCTTACCTGTTCACAACATGAGGATCTCAACCGATCAAGTGAAGACTTCGGTATGATATGAAGAACCGGGAAAGTCATAGTCAACTATCTGTTTGAACCAACTCTTTGACCGGGATTTATTGCACTAAATACGGAATGACTTTGAATTAACATGGTGATTGGTTCGAGGCGTGGTTAAAGGTTTTAAAGCCGAAGTCTATGGCTTTAAAACAAAGAGTTATCTCTTGTGAAGGAAAGGTGCTTGACACGCATCTATTGTTTTTTCTCATAAAGCAGATAAAGCAAGAGCATGCATCGGATGTTTCCTCAATGAACTAATACTCCACCGAGTGATGTATCCAAAAGGGATCTAAAATTAGGTCATGCATGAGAGGCGCAATTAGGGCAAGAATATAGGTTGCCTTCATTGTCCCGAAGAAAAGAGTGAACTTGTATGTTGAAGAAGCTAGGGTCAATAGAAAATAGAAGAAGAGAGAGAAGAGTGTGCAGAGAAGCACAACAGTAAAGGAGAACACACTTGCAGCGACCGGTGATGTTTCTCAGTTGAACATAACAGAGATCTTATCAGGCTATGCAAAGCCATTTGTAAAAGGTCAATCCCTCTATTGTTTTCTAACAACTACAATAGTTAAATCACAGTATTTGGGTGGACTCTAACAGGTCCCTTGTATCAAA
This sequence comes from Chamaecyparis obtusa, assembly GCA_027943335.1. Lineage (NCBI taxonomy): Eukaryota > Viridiplantae > Streptophyta > Pinopsida > Cupressales > Cupressaceae > Chamaecyparis > Chamaecyparis obtusa. Next base: position 361,642 of record BSBK01008308.1, on the reverse strand, counting down.
TCTCTTAATTGGGTGACATCTTGTAAGGTGTTCTAAGTCCTCTAACAAGGCAGGCACTAACCGGCCTTATTGTAACAAATCCCTTAACCGGGTCGCATCTAATAGTGTGTTGTAATCCTTTAACAGGGAAGGCTCCTAACAGGGCGCACTTTAGAAGAGCGCAGAATTTGTGAGGTCTCCTCACACCGTTGTTTTCACCCAAATTGAGTTTCCACATGATAAATCTGGTGTCACTGTGTGATTTATTGCTTGATGTTATTTTATGCTTGAATCTATTTAGCTTACAGTTATAAGTATACTTCATCAAATTTATATAAAAGAATTTTTATAGGTGTTGATTCACCCCTCCTCTCTCAGCACCGGTTGGGACTATCAGATCCCCGATCCACGAAGCAAATCAATATATCGCCAAAGTGGAGAAGTTAATAAATGGATCTGCCACTATAAAATTTGAGTCCCGAATTTGTTGTCCTTGTATTATCTGATAGTAATCGTTGCCCTGGCGTATATTCAGATTCAAATCTGAAAAGTCGAAATGGATTTGCCACTGTGTATGCAAATATAATTTGCTACTTTCAATGTAGCCAGAATTAGATCGAACCCAGTCAATGGCAGAGATGAATTGCTAGGAATGTGTGCCCAAATCTGAGACTATATCACAGGTATGAGTCGCATGCATGTTCAAATCTGATCACATATAATGTATATAGCAAATGTGAATCACTTTGTACAATTCACTGCCTCATGTAATATGCTGCAGAGATATATTTCACTACCTTATTTGATTCAAGATCGCTGCATGTAGATATTTTGCTTCTTGAAGATATCTTGCTGCTTGTGGTGTATATTTTGGTCATGCCAAATGCCTCTATTATATATGGAGGTCTTTCAATATCAATTACAAGAGTCGGCCAAACTTGGCGCCAAAGTATAATTTCAAATTTGGGCCCAGCCCAATTACAATAAATAAAAGGGGTCCGATATTTTAGTTCTCCAATTAAGATATATTATTTTGATTCTCCAATTGAGTCACAATAAATTATTTAGTTAATTCTCCCAATTAAATAATTCATTCATTATTTTAATTCTCCTAATTAAAATAATGTGAAGCTAGAATCCGATCTAGCTACCAAACATTAACACTCCCTCTTAGCTAGGGAGGATTCTAGTCCTTACCATACCTTTCCGTCATACCTACTCGCAAAGGATGGATCCACCTTACATTTTCCGTAGAGGGTGGAAGAGGAAAAGCCTCAAAAGGATCACCTTCCATTGCCCGCAAAGGATGATCAAAACTTTGCCACCTTACATTTCCCATAGAGGGTGGTCTTAAAATATTAATTACATTGCCACCTTGCATTGCCCGCAAAGGGTGGACTTCAATTACAAAACCATCTTGCATTTCCCGCAAAGGATGGTCAAAATACAAAAGTGCAATTCCACCTTGCATTGCCCGCAGAGGGTGGTCTATCATATCTTCTCTCAAAGAAGATCAAAAATACAAATAATACAATATCCACATTGCATTGCCCGCAGAGGGTGGTCAATCATATCTTCTCTCAAAGAAGATCAAAAATACAAATAATAAACAAGATGAAATTGAGACAACTTCAAGCTTCTCCCAAAGCACTCACACTTCCCTCGAGTGAGAGTAATTCCAAACCAAGTAGCTTCTCTTGAAGTAGTACAAGAAGCAATATACCCTGCTTCAGCAGCACTCAATGCAACTAAAGATCCGATCAGAATATACCAAACTCGAAGTATCTAACTCCCTCTTCATCCCTACTCGTACACAAGTGAGAAGACTACAAAAAAATATCCTTACCCTTATTGTTAGTTTTAACATAAAATTTGAAAAACAAGTATCACTATCAGAACAATTACTAAAAGAAAAAATCTTCCTTATCTTCATTGTTGACAACTTCACTTAGGTTAGCCTCTTGTTGATTGAGTTGAGCTTGACAATCCTTGGCATAGTGACCAAATTTGTCACATCTGAAGCATTGGACATTGGAGAGATCCCTTGGATTCTTCCTTGAGCTGCTAGCATCATGAGATCTAAAATCATTGTTCCTCCTGAAGTTGTTTTGCTTCCAATGATCACTCTTGATTGATTGGGTAGCAAGTACTAGATTTTCTTCACCACGGGAATTCTTTATTCCTCTTGCTATAAGCTGAGATTCTTCTTGAATGCAATCAGTACTAAGAAGATCAAATGTAAGAAGTTTACCTCTTTCGCTAAAACCTTCAATGAAAGGTTCCCAAGAGCGTGGAAGACCGTTTAATGCATGCATGACAAGATCCTTGTCTACAAATTCACCATCAATAGCACTTATTTTATCTTTTAAATCTGAAATCCTCATGAAGAACTCCATGACTGACTCTCCTTTTCTATTTTGATTTGAAGCAAATCTCTTCTCAAAGTAAGTTCCCTACTCATGTTATTTATTTCATACATACCTTCCAATTGTTTGAGCATATCTCGAGCTGTGGACATCTTGGAAATGACAAGAACAATATGGTCTTTGACTGAATCTATTAGGATCTTCTTGGCCTTAATAACTTTCTTCTTGAATTGACGAAGTTCATCCGGGTCTAAGGATCATTAGGTGTTGGTCCTTGCACGAATTGAAGTAGATCGTTTTCCTCTAGAGCAAGGAGCACTTGAACTTTCCATGAAGTGAAATTTACAGCCCCTTCCAATCTGTCTTCAACCTTGAGACCTCTCACCATTTTGAAAACAACAACAACAAAACAAATCTGAAGAATAATGGGTTAGATCTGATCACGGTTAGTAAGAACCAAGCTCTGATACCATGTTAGATTTTAGTGATCAAATCTAATGAACAATTAAATTAGAATATCTAAATAAACAAATTAGATAGAATGAACACAAGAACACAAAGACATTACCCTGGGAAACCTCCCTCTTGGAGGAAAAATTCAGCATCAATAAGATGATTGCTCTTTAGAAAATAACAACTCATAGTACAATGAAGATTTGTTGAGGATCCCCAATCCATGAAGCAAATCAATATATCGCCAAAGTGGAGAAGTGAATAAATGGATCTACCACTGTACAATATGAGTCTCGAATTTTCTGTCCTTATATTATCAGATAGTAATCGCTGTCTTGGCATATATTCAGATTCAGATCTAAATAGTCAAAATGGATCTGCCACTGTGTATGCAAATATAATTTGCTACTTTCAATGTAGCCAGAATTAAATCGAACCTAGTCAATGGAAGAGATGAATCGCTAGGAATGTGCGCCCAGATCTGAGACTATATCACAGGTATGAGTCGCATGCATGTTCAGATCTGATCGCATATAATGTATATAGCAAATGTGAATCGCTTTGTACAATTCACTGCCTCATGTAATATGCTGCAGAGATATATTTCACTGCCTTATTTGATTCAAGACCGCTGCCTGTAGATATTTCGCTGCTTGAAGATATCTTGCTGCTTGTGATATATATTTTGGTCATGCCAAATGCCTCTATTATATATGGAGGTCTTTCAATATCAATTACAAGGGTCAGCCAAACTTGGCACCAAAGTATAATTTCAAATTTGGGCCCAGCCCAGTTACAATAAATAAAAGGGATCCGATATTTTAATTTTCCAATTAAAATATATTATTTCGATTTTTCAATTAAGTCACAATAAATTATTTATTTAATTCTCCCAATTAAATAAATAATTTATCCATCCATAGATAATAGTATTTAATTCTCTTTCATGTATTATTTAATTCTCCCAATTAAATAATTAATTCATTATTTTAATTCTCCTATTAATATAATGTGAAGCTAGAATCCGATCTAGCTACCAAACATTAACAAAAAAACCCACAACCACTTTTTTCACACCTTCGACCAAATATTTTGTTCATTGCAAAGTCTGCAAAATTGGTATGAAAGCTTAGAGAACTGGTATGACATTTCATTGATGCATTTGTATGGAAATCTCCTAACACTTTAGTATGGAAATCTCTTGTCAGCCTAGCACTAACCCTTGTACAGAAATCCCTTGGCAGTTCAGTACAAATGCTTGTACAGACTAGAGTGCGCCTCTTTACCATATGGCCTGCTTGTCCTAAATTGTTATACGGGTTGTGCTCTTATTCTCTTCACCATACAAGAGTATGGACTGTGTACTCTTCTCTTCACTATACAAATGTACGGACTACATGCTCTACTCTTCAAAGTAAGGGCATACGATCTGCGTACTCTACTCTCCACCGTACAGGCATACGGGCTATGACCTATGTGCTCTTCTTACCATATGGCTGCCCATTTCATTTCCATCCACCATATAGACCCTTTGTTCATCCTTGCTATGGTATGACTTCTTCAGGTCCATTTTTCCATACAGTGGTGCAATCATAAGCTAGTACTGCTTAAACTAGAATAGTGTGGATTTATAGAACCTGGTATGGTACCCTATTAGAAGGTTGGTACAGGCATTCTTTCAAAACTTGGTGCGAAACCTCCCTGGTGAACTAGTATGACATCCCTACCTGAATTTGGCACAGTTCTTTACATGCCAATTCTAGAATAAAGTGGTATGGTATATCACACAAACTTCAATCTTCCTAGTAGTAGAGTAGCAGATCATTGCTTTGATCAATCGACCAAACAATTATCATCATGAATTGGGAAAGTGTTATCAGGAATAGCCACAAGTCTCTATGATGACAAGTAGCAGCAAGTGGAAGTGACCTTCTCGACCTCACATTGCTAAAAAGGTTCTATGTGGTTCTGAAGGTATACATTTGGGATTGTCACCATTCTTTTGGCTTCATACGCATTGCTTTTGGCATCTTAAAAACTCACAAAAATGATGTGTCATCGAAATTTGTGTGGTTCAAAAGGTCTTAATTTGAGAAAGGAGCATGCCTTGGGCGCTAACTTGAACCTCACAAGGGGCACTACCCGAGACCCCCTTAAGGGGTGCTATCACTTTACCTTGCTAGGGGCACTGCCCCTTGACCCTATTGGAGACATTGCCCCCAAACCCTCATTTGATTTTTCAAGTACACTCAGAAGATTTGAGACTTTTGTGCCTCCACCACAAAGCTTTCTATAGGGTGTAGCATGCCATTGGTCTCTTATTCGATGTAGTACATAGGGAATAATTTAATTAATTGAATTTGAGTTGTCCCACATTCTTATTTTATGGGCAACTTTGGTTTGATTTATTTTTTATTAGACCATTTAATTTCAAATGGACTTTTTAGGAGCCCAAAAGTGAATAAAAATTTAAGATAGGTCACATTATGAGAAATAAAGTATAATAGTTTCTTGAAAGTTTGGATGGATATAAACAGGGATTGCACATGAATATACTAGGGGGCAAATATGCAAGATCTATTAAGAACACAAAACAACACAAGATTTATGTGGAAACCCTTGCGGGAGAGAACCACGACAAAATATTTCTTATACTAATCTATTATACAAACTTTGAAGGCACCAACCTCACCAATATGAAGCGCCAACTTCACCAATATAAGGAACCAACCTCAACATCAATTTCTCCTCTAAATTTTGTTATAATTCTCTTCTCCAAACTTCTATAATGGTGATCATATATCTTCCACAAAACTGATCACAATCTCCTTTTTAAAATCTGCTACAAACTCCTCATATTCTTCTCCTCAATTCTGAAATAATCTTCTCAAGAATAGCCCTCTCTAGACCTAGTTTATATATATTTGATTGTCTTCAAAACACACGACACACACACTTCACCATATTTCCCAATCCCTATTTATACATTCAAATTTCTCCTAAAGAATGTGACATTCTTTGAGAGACGCAAGGCTTCTCAACAAATATGCCTTCCTCAAGGGAGGCAACCTTTACAAACAAATGTTTTTGTTATGCAATATTAGGCTCGACCTTGAATCAATACAATTGTGGCGACTAAGGAGAGATTCGACCTTGAATAAATAAACATCAAGAAATTAAAATCACACGCTTCTACGTAAGATGAAGACATACCTATTGGGAAATCGTAGCCTTTTATTTGTTGACCATTAATAAGTTTGTCACGTTGCTAATAACTTGTATTTGTTGCTAACTGTAATGTTCCCAAACCCTGGCTGAATTTCTTGCTCTGGAAATGTGTTGGATAATGTTCATACAGAAGACAACGCTCAACGATATCTTGACCGTACGGTGATTTGACCCTTAACCATACAGTAACAGGAGTGGCAAAGGCAGCATACGTAGGAATAAGTGTCTGTACAATAGGTGAGAGGTTGCAAGCCATACGGTTGGAAAGTTGTACGGTGGGTTGATGTCTAGCCGTACGGTATGGTTGATGTCTAGCCGTATGGTATGGTTGCCTGGGGCCGTACGGCTGAGATTTGCCTCTATGATATTGCTGCTCAAACCGTACGATGGACAGGAGGTCGTACAGTATACTATAGGCAGTGTCCACTCTTGGATAGGCACAGTTTAATTTGCCAAGTGTTGAACTACGTTACTTCGTAAATGGATTTTTGGTCTTATCAAAATTTTGGAACAAGCATTTGCAAGAAAAATATATTAAATATATAGCACTTCAGATTCGCCAGATCCAAAACAAGAGAACAAGCAGAATAGGGTGAGGGTTGAATCCCATCGAAACTGCAAATACCAAATAGGGAGGATCTTCCACCTTCAAAATGGCAACCAGCAGAACTCCAACAGGAATTCACAATCAACATGAAAATTTCATCCTACCCACCGGACATAAATACCCATCGGAAAACTCCCAAGGGTGCACAAATAGAGCCAACGGCGACAACTACACCTACGCCAAAAATAAAATATGGGCCCGAGATAAACTAAATCGATTGGGACCCAAATACAATTATTATTATTTATTTAATGATGGGGACATTACAGTCCTCCTATCCCAACAATTGCTTGTCCTCAAACAATTTCAGGCTAGGGTGTTCCAGAATCTCTTCGCCTTCCCATGTAGCATCTTCTAGCAGTAGATCTTTCCAGCATACAAGAAATTCTTTGACAATGCGTGTCCTCAATCTTTTCTCCCAAATGTCGACGATCTCTGCTAGTTCCAAAACTAACTTCCCTCCATCGTCGAGGGGTGGCAGGTCTATAGAGACCGTGACCTGCTGACCCACGGCTTTCTTCAGGCAAGAAACGTGGAAGATGTTGTGCATTCGGCTTCCCTCAGGTAGATCCAATTCGTATGCAACCTCGCCCACCCTCCTTGTCACACGGTAGGGTCCATAGAAATGCGGCCTCAATTTCTCCTTTCCAGAAACCTTCAGAGAGGACTGCCAGTACAGTTGAAGTCGGAGGTATATCAAATCTCCAACTTCAAAGCTTCTCTCGATCCGATGCTTTTCAGCATACATTTCCTGCTAATTCTGAGCTCGCTGGAGATTTTCCTTGAGGAACCTTAAAATATATATTCCCTTTTGTAGCCAGTCTTTGGCCTTCGGCACGTGATTGTCACCCAAAGCCAAGTCCACGAATGAGGGAGGTTCATACCCGTACAAAGCTTTGAAGGGCTCCATTCCAATGGACATGTGGTAGGTGGTGTTGTAACAGTACTCCCCTAGATGTAGCCATTTGACCCATGCTCTCTATTGTGCAAAAACATAGCTTCTGAGATACCCTTCCAACCATTTGTTCACAATCTTTGTTTGTCCGTCAATTTGGAGGTGATAACTGGTGCTTGGCGACAGTTTTGTTCCTTCTAGCCGAAACAATTCTTTCCAGAAAGTACCGAGGAAGCGGCTATCTCTGTCGCTAACTATGTTTCGAGGGAGCACATGCAAGCGGAACACCTCCCAAAAGAATAAGTCTGCCACCTATGAGGTTTGATACTCCGCTGAAACAAAAAAGAAATGTGCATACTTGGTTAATCTATCAACCACCACAAAGATGCAGTCTTTCCCTTGTGCCTTAGGGAGCCCAGAGATGAAATCCATTGAGATGTTGTCCCACTTTTGCTCCAGAATCGATAATGGCTAAAGTAAACCTGCTGGCAGAGTGTGTTCAGATTTATTTTGTTGATAGGTAGCGCATTCCCGGATGTACTATAATATATCATTCTTTAGGCCCTTCCATGAAAACCTTTCCCTGATTTGCCTATAGGTCTTCAAATATCCCTGATGCCCGGCTAATGGCAAGTCGTTCATTTTTTTCAAGATTTTCTCCTTCAATTTGGATTCACGCACTAGATAAATTTTGCCTTTGTAGAAAATAATATCATCAGCCACCTTATACCTGTCGTCCTATACTTCTTCATCCAGCAATTGGCATGCGAAAGTATTCTTGGAATATTCGACCAACAAATGTGCCTTCCAATCTGTTGAGATCTGAGATAAGGAACATATGCCCGGCTTCCTTGATTATGTGTCAGCCACCACATTATTTTTTCCTTTTACATACTCAATGTCAAAATCAAAAGCCTGCACTTTACTTACCCATTTTTGTTGTCGTTCGTTCAATTCCATGTGTTCCAGAAAATGTCTGAGGCTATTGTGATCTATATAGACGATGAACTTGGCTCCGACGAGGTACTGCCAGAATTTTGTCAAGGCGTGCATGATGGCGAGTATTTCTTTGTTGTATATGGAATACAACCTTTCGGCACCTGAGAGCTTCCAACTTTCAAAAGCAATTGGGTAGCGTTCCTGCATCAGCATGGCCCTGATACCGTCTCCGGAGGCGTTGCACTCCAGGATGAAAGGCCGAGTGAAATCTGGCAATGCAAGAACCAAACAAGAACTCATAGCCTCCTTGAGCCTTTCAAATGTTTGATGTGCTCATTCACTCCGCTAGAAAGACCCCTTCTTTGTCAGATCGGTGAGTGGCGTGCTGAGTTGTGAGAATCCCTTCACGGACCATCTATAGTAACTACACAACCCAAAGAAACCACGTAGTCCCGAAAGAGTCTTCGGAGGTGGCCAATCCAAGATAGCATGAATCTTTTCTTGATGTACTTGAACTCCTCTGCTACTAACAATGTGCCCTAGATATAATATTTTCGTCATCCCGAATTCACATTTGGACTTTTTGGCGAACAACAATTGTGACTCCATAATCTCGAGCACTTCTTCCAAATGCTTTAAGTGCTCCTCCCATGTCTTGTTGTAGATTAGTGTATCATCGAAGAATACCAACAAGAACTTGTGCAACAGTTTGTTAAAAATGTGATTCATGAAAGATTGGAATGTAGCTAGCACATTGGTCAAACCGAACGGCATGACCAAAAATTAATAATGTCCATAATGACAACGGAATGTTGTTTTCTCCACATCCTGTTCTCTCATACGGATTTGGTGATACCTCAATTGGAGGTCTATTTTGGAAAAATAGACTGCACCGTGTAACTCATCCAACAACTCATCGATCCTGGGAATCAGATACCTGTTCTTGATGGTCTTTTTGTTTAGCGTGCGGTAGTCTACACACATATGCAATGTTTCGTCCTTGTTTTTAACCAACACTATCGATGATGCAAAAGGATTGGAGTTGGGCCTAATCCAGCCCTTGCCAAGAAGTTCCTGTATTGTTTTTTCAATCTCATCTTTAAGCCTCTTAGGGTGGCGGTATGGCACAGTGATAACAGGTTTGGTGCCAACCTCCATCTCAATGGTATGTTCAAACCCACGGTGTGGTGGTATGCCTGGTGGTATGTCGGCAAAGACTTGGTGATGTCTATCCAAAACCATTAGAAGCTCCTCATCCTGGTAGTAAGCCCTTGGTTCCTGTACAAGTTCTGTGTAATGTCCCTTCTTATTCTCCTTTTTTATAATTCCCTGCATAATCGACATTAGTACAAAATATTATATTTATGACTCATACTCTACTTTTAAGTTAGTAGGAGGGAATTTGATCCTTAAGGCTGCCTCTAGGTAGGGCTTCACAGAATTCCTGATTCTCGACTTGAGGGATATAAGATCCACTCTAAGAAACTGGGATATCGACATGTCATCCCATAGAGCACTGCCCATATGAATCTCTTGGAAGCAATAAATGCATTACAAGCCTACGCATACGCATATGACTCGCATCAGTATATATACTGCCTACGTGAGATTATAACAATCTTGAGACTAGGGAAACTATAACAATTTCCTCTAGCGCATATGTGTAGGTTTGGAATGCATTTATTGCTTCCAAGAGATTCTTATGGGCAGTGCTCTATGGGATGACATGTCGATAGCCCGGTTGCTTAGAGTGGATCTTATATCTCTCAAGCCGAAAATCAGGAATTTTGTAATGTCCCTTCTTATTCTCCTTTATTATAATTCCCTGCAAAACTGACGTTAGTACAAAATATTATATTTATATGACTCATACTCTACTTTTAAGTTAGTAGGGGGGAGAATTTGATCCTTAAGGCTGCCTCTAGGTCGGGCTTCACAGAATTCCTGATTCTCGGCTTGAGGGATATAAGATCCACTCTAATCAACCGGGCTATCGACACATCATCCCATAGAGCACTGCCAATAAGAATCTCTTGGAAGCAATAAATGCATTCCAAGCCTACGCATATGCATATGACTGGCATCAGTATATATACTGCCTACATGAGCTTATAACAATCTTGAGACTAGGGAAACTATAACAATTTCCTCTAGCCCCCTCTAGATATGGGGATCCATCTCTAATGAATATAAGATTCATTTTATAAGCAATCCATATCATCATCTATGGTGAGATTATAACAATCTCGAGACTAGGGAAACTATAACAATTTCCTCTAGTCCCCTCCAGATATGGGATCCATCTCTTAATGAATATAAGATTCATTCTCTCTATGGTCTCCGTATCATCAATTTGGGTGGACATATAAATGTACCAAAAATTAATGTAGATTACACGATCATATATTCAGATTAATAAAAAATCCAAAAACACAAAAATGCCTATAACATAATTTCATAGATCTTAATTGCACATGTATACATTTCTGATATTAATATTTCATGTCATGTATATATTTCTGATATTAATGTTTTTGATATTAATATTTCATTATTAAAAAAATAATTTATTTCAATTTAAATAATTCATTATTGTAAATGATATATATATATAATAATAATAAATAAGCAAAATCAATTATATAAACTCTTTATATATAGATATAGCATATCTATTAATTATTTGATGTACATCTATGCACTTTAATAATTAATATAAATTTCTTTTATACAAATACTAATCTATATTTATACATAATAATCCTAATTTCATATTCATATATATCCTTATTAAATTAGAAAAATGAATGGATTTTCAATTCTTTATATTTGATTCCTTATTCATTAATGGTTATACATTTCCTTATTTTCCTCCTATATTGTTTCCTTATTTTTCTCCTATATTATAGTGAATATATTGATTTATTAATTTTTTAATGCAATTCACTTTATAAGATTATTATTTTAATGATTAATCTTCTAAATATTATATTACCTAAAATCATAGAAAGAAGTATTGAATGCATACCTTAATACTATTCACCTAAGGGTATTCACCAATTTACCTTAGGATATTCACGTACTCCTCAAGAATGAGGATTGACTTTGTATTATCACCTTTTGGGGCCTTTGCTTATTTTATTTTTATTTTCTATATTTCTCCCATGATTTCACTCCAATAAATATAAATAATCAAATGGTTGGGCACGATCTTTTCTAACATCCTTTCATCTATATTATCATTTATTAATACACTTAATAGGATGCTCATTAGGATGTTTATTAATAGGATGTTTATTAGCACATATTTATTATTAATATATTAATATTAATAATTGTTTTAGTTATATATTTATACATTGATACAAATTGATTATTTATACTATATCGATTATTTTGATTCTTAATATCAATATTATTATTAATAGTACATTAATGTTATAATTATTTAATATTAATAGTTATTGATTAACATTTTTATTAATTAACACTAATTAGTACTAATGGTTATATTTAAAAAATACTAATTAATTAGTATAAAATATCATAAATTGATATTATTGATTAACATTATTCACTTATATATTTATATATATTTAGAGATAGGAGATGAATCATATGTGTGTCTATCTTAAATTATATTTAATCATGGCTCATGACATTCTGGTGCGACAAAACAGTGTGCGGCCCAGACCACGTCGTCGTGCCTAAAGATTGCTTCCATCCATCGGGCTGAAATTTTCTTTGGTCCTCCATTTGACATTTCTCTCAGCACAATCTTCTTGTCGTCCACTTCGAAGGAGAACTCCAATCGTTTGAAGCTCTGTGTGTATTTGTCCAATGTTTCCATCCACTAAATGCCCAGAATGACTTCCATGTGGTCCAGATCGACCACGAAGAAATCATCCGTCACTGTGTGGTTTCCCATGGTGATGCTCAGTTGTGGAACCAGATGGGTGCATCTCAGCAGGTTTCCTCCTGCCACCTTGACGTCAAATCCTTGGTGTGCCTCCGTACACAAACTTCGTCGGCTGATCAGTGATGAGTTAATGAAGTTGAGTGTGGCTCCACTATCAAGCATGACCATGACCCGTTGCCCTTGGAGGGTACCCCGAACCCAAAATACAGTACACCTCGGACTCCCTGCCAAAGCCGCAATGGCGCCTCCTCTCTTCAAGAGTGTGGCGATCCTTTCGGTGAGATTGATGTTTACCTCCCCAGAAGCTTGTTGTTCATCAACTTCGACTTCCAATGCCTGTTCCTCCTCACCGTCGGACAACACCTCAATGTAGTGGATTTTTCCTTTGCCAAGGCATCGATGTCCTTGCACCCATGGTTCCTTATAGTTGAAACAAAGCTTCTTCCTTCTGAGCTCCTATCAAGTTGCCTCATCCAAGAGGGGCTTCTTAGGTGGGGGTCTGTTGTCTTTCTCCCTTGGAGCGAGAGGTGGTTTGGACTATGAGTAATATTTGGTGGAAGAAGAAGAGGATGTCGCCATGTCGTGTGCCTTCTTAATTTCCTCCATGAGTGTGATGGGGTTGAATCCCTTCACCCAACCCTTCAAAGGTTCCGCCAACCCATCCATAAACAGTACCACCAATCATCTTTCTGAAATATTTGTTACCAAGACAGACATTCTTTGAAATTCCATTAGGTAACAGTCGACTGTGCCGGATTTCTTGAGCTAAGCCAACTCTTTGAAATTTAGTTCTGGATCTCTTCCGTCAAAACGGTCTATCAGTCTCACAATGAATTCAGTGTAGGATGTTATTTGATCGTGGCTGAGAGTAACCATGCCATGATGCCACCATTTGTGTGCTATTCCTTCCGTATGCAATGCAGCAAATTTGATGGCCTCATCCTTCGACATAGGGTTGAGCTAGAAATATGTGTCTTCCTTTTGTACCCATGCTCGAGTTGTGTTGGACCCAAACCCATCGAAAGATGACAGACTAACTTTTCCAGTCTTCCATCTAAGATCGTAATTATAATAGCCACGCTTGTTTCCGCCAAAATATCTCATTCTTAGCTCAGCTTAATCTTTGTAGGATATATCTCCTTCCATATTTGTCTTCCTCCAATCTTCGCGAAGTTGATCTTGCATTTCTTGGAAAGTTGGTTGCTCTCTATGTTGCTCTTCTGTCCGTGGAGGGAAAGTCCGCATCGACGGTCAAGAGCGTAAGGTTTGGGGGTTTGCCCTTCCTAAGACAAAATTGTTACTTTGTTCAGCAGATATCTTACCTTCAGCCAATTTTCGTAGTGTCTCTTCCATGAGGCACTGAGTGTCATTTATCTAAGCCTGGTTCCTAGTGAACTCTCTCAAAAGAGTCATGACTTCAGCGGCAGGATCTTGGGGGTCCACCATTCTACCAACTAAGTGATACCTTCTCTTCCTAGTATAAACTTGTATTCACTACCCACAAGCTGGCAGAATTGTTGATGTATGTAGCATCAGTCAGATAAATAAAACTGATTATATAATTATTATGAGAATTGAATTAATATATATGAAAGTTAATCTTTTATTTATTCTTATAATGATTATATAGTTAAAGTAATAAATTATATTAATGAATAGACATGTCCTATGAAGGGACATGTCTCTTCTTGTCTTTACCATGTATATATAATAGAGATCGGTGCATTTGGAAAGTGCATACTTTTCATGGCAGTGCTATTACATTTGCAGCGATCTGGAAACTTAACATGGTATCAGAGCCAGACTGCAAATGTAAGAAAGAATAAGTTAATTGATCAATCTGGATGATCACGAAAAGATCAATAAGAAATAAGGATCCTTAGATTGGGATCATCGGAGGATCATGATCATAAATGATGTCTCTTATTTACTGGAACCCGGTGCTTGAGAGGAACCTGTCCGATGTCACAGTAAGAATGCACAGACCTTATTTATTTATTAATTGGAAATCAGAATATGGTCAAATGAACATTCTGAGAGCTGCATAGAGATCGACAAGTTTCAATTTGCTGGAAGATGACATAATTGCGTAGCAAAGCCAAAATGATCACATTGAATAATATTCACCGATTACTTGAACATTTCAAAGAATGTCGGAGAACTAGGGCAGACCTCATCGCATTATGTTTGAGAACATGACTACGAATTTTCTTGGAAAGTTTATAACTCCCAGAACATGACTAAGAATTTTTCTTATACAAATATTTCACTCGACATATTGTTTATAAAAGTTTCAGACTATATTCGAGAGAAATATTTTGAGATATATATTATAGCAGGCCAAATTAAAGTCCCGTGAGAAATATTTGAATATTTGATTTCAAAAATTTCTAGAATAACAAAGAGAAATTCAATGGCTTCCTTTGCCGTGACATGAATGTTTGTTCCAGGTAGTATGGTGAATTGACTTGTCCAAGAGAGTTGTTAACGCAGAGAAATTGAAACGACAAACAAAAGATATTATTTATATTTTTGGAATCGGGGTATGTTTGAGCCTTTGTATTGGTTCGATTCATGAAGGCTTATGTCGGGTCTATAACTTGGATTTATTTCCCCTTTGCTATGCTTATTCTGGGTCCTCTCTTAGGAGGGAATGAATAGAATATTGGAAACATTTCATTTGTTGGTGATATCAGAAACTATCAGTGCGTTTGGTGAGAGAGCAACATCTGTAATTAATATATTTTTATTGTCGGGTTCAAGCACTGTGTGAAAACGGAAGGGTCATCGGCGACACTGGAATAACTCATGGGAGTTTTCTCTTGGTAGTGTGGATAATTGTGACTACCTAAAATGTTCTCAATGTTAAAGATTGATTCAAAAGGATACATTGGCAAAGGGCTCACTCTGGTTACTGTAGTCTTATCTCTCTGATATTCATTTGTGTTAGCATAAAATAATATTAGAGATTGTTGTGCGTTTACCACTATGCAAACTTATTCATCTGTTTTATAGATATTTGTTTATAAGTGCGAATTGCAGAGTATGATCACAATAGCCGCAAATTAGAAAGTATTTTCATGTCTAGAAGGTCTGAATATCTTGTGGAAGATTGGCAAATGGGAAAGCATAGTAGATGTGCGTAGAGGAATGTCTTCATAAGCTTTGTGAGAATACTTACATTTTTGCTGTTAATAACTATATTTGCTGATGCCAAATTCAGATTAAAATTATTCATGTGGGAATACACGAGTCAGCTCGAAGCTATTTTCTGGCTTACTAATATAGCGTGGCGTATAGGTAAGATGAAAGCAAAATATGATGGCAAAATTGTGCTGCTTGGGGTTGATTGAATCTTCTAGCAATGGAACAAATTCTAAAGGAGCATGAAGATTTAGTTGGTAAAGTAGTTTTTGTGTAAATTCTCAATCCTGCACGTGGACGAGGTAAGGATGCTACCAAGGTACAGACATAGACATTGCTTAATGCTCTAAGGATAAATGAGATCTAAGGGAAAGATGGGTACCAGCCTGTTGATTTGGTGGGAAGATATGTTCCTTTATATTAAAGGATTGCATTTTACACTATTGCTGAATGTTGTGTTGTAGCAGCAGTTCAAGATGGTATGAATCTTATTCCATATGAATACATTGGTTGTCGGAAAGACACTTCACAACTGGATTCCAACTTATCCTAAAAAAAATAAAAAATAAAAAAATCTGGTAATGTTCGAGAACGACATCATTTTGTAAATTTGCATGATATTGTCTATATGGGCTCACCTTACAAAATGAAATATTTAAGATAAGTATTCCATGTGTTATTCATGCTATACTATTGGACGGAAGCACAAGAAGATTGCATTCAAGAGAGAAGGAACTTAATGCCTATAGTTATGAAATTGAGTAGAGAGTTGATATCAAATTCAAAGGGAGTATGTCAATGTCAAGATGGAGCATGAAATTGAGCTTCAGAGGGAGCAACTAATAAAGGTTCTACATTTGTGGACATCCGAGAATCTTGATTCAGAGGGAGCTAACCATGTCAAGATGGGTTCCTTAGTGATCAACAACTAGAGGACTGCGATTCATAGGATGGAGTTTCAGCATCAGTGATCTATTATTGTTGTATCTTATAGAGATTCCTTATCACTATGTAAGAGACATAGTAGAAAGGAAAGTGATTCAGTTGGAATATATTAGTACAAGAGATCAAACTGCAAACATTCTTACCAAAGCACTTCCCAATGTGAAAGTTGATCATGACAGATCCAAACATATTTAAATTCCTTACCATTATGTAAGAGATATGGTAGATAGGAATACTGTCAAGTTAAGATACATTTGTACTGCAGATCAGACAGTAGATATTCTTACCAAACCTCTCTCTCGAGTGAAGATAGATCACTTCAGAAAAGGACTTGAGGTGACAATCTCTGTGATAATGAATAGACATTATATGAGATGAAGATCTCTGAGATAATGTTCTAAAATAGTAGGGAACTACTGGCAGATCTGGATGAATTAAGGATCATATTGTGATATAGGCTTGTCAGTGCCTATGAGTCACAATTTGGATAAAGGAAGAATTTAATCATTCTCCGGATTTTATCCTGTGTACTAGCAGATCTTAATTCAGGATCATATTGTGATATAGGCTTGTCAGTGCCTATGAGTCACAATTTGGATAAAGGAAGAATTTAATCATTCTCCGGATTTTATCCTGTGTACTGGCAGATCTTAATTCAGGATCATATTGTGATATAGGCTTGTCAGTGCCTATGAGTCACAATTCGGATAAAGGAAGAATTTAATCATTCTCCAGATTTTATCCTGTGTATTACATCACATGTAATACTGTTATCACAAATATTAGTGATAATTCATATTACATGTTTAGTAATATGACAAAGTATCATGTGTACCATGATACTACATGCTTGGAAGAACCAGATAGATATAGAGTACAAATCTATGCTTAGTCATCGTAACTATGTTGCTAGATATGTTTCTCTCATTTATATTATCAAGTTAAGAGGGAGTGTTAAATCCTAATAACTTGATCATATTCTAATTTTTCAGATTAGACAGATCTAAAATGCATGTAATTTCCTTTATATATGACCTCATGATAAATATATCTCCCTAGAACAGATTGGTGATTTGCTAGGCATATTTATATGCCTTGTATTTGACTATTGTAGTTAATTGATAATTAACTATTAGTTAATGGACAAGGGCGCCAATTTGTAGAGTAGGTTGTTTCATGGAGGGCCGACCTAGAAGGGGTTGTGTCTTATGAAAAGACAAGACCCTTGGTTAATATATAAGTAGGACATCCATCATGTGTACATTTCTGAGAGGTGACGACTTCTTAGACAATGAACACTTGTATTCGATGTTACAAGGTGACGATCTTGTAATGCTGATTCATTATGGTAGACATTTTGATATGTCAATGCACATACCATAATAGGGTTATATGTAAGGGGTATGTAATGTTCTCTAATTACTATATCCTTGTATCACAATCTGAGGTGATATGAAAATCAGGTATCACGATCTAAGGTGATTCCTCATATCACATGTTAGGTGATATGTAAAACTGGGTATCACGTGTTAGGTGATTCCTCATATCACATCTTAGGTGATATGTAAAATTGGGTATCACATGTTAGGTGATTCCTCATATCACATGTTTGGTGATATGTAAAACTGGGTATCACGTGTCAAGTGATTCCTCATTTCACATGTTAGGTGATATGTAAAACTGGGTATCACGTGTCAGGTGATTCCTCATATCACATGTTAGGTGATATGTAAAACTAGGTATCACATATTAGATGTTTCCTTATCTCACGAGTTATGTGACACTTATCATCACGTGTTATGTGATATTTGCCTTCACGAGATATGTGAGATTTCTTATCACAAGAAATGTGATATATGATTTTATCTTCCCTAGCTAAGAGGGAGTGTTGATGTATGTAGCATCGGTCAGATAAATAAAACTGATTATATAATTATTATGAGAATTGAATTAATATATATGAAAGTTGATCATTTATTTATTCTTATAATGATTATATAGTTAAAGTAATAAATTATATTAATGAATAGACATGTCCTATGAAGGGACATGTCTCTTCTTGTCTTTACCATGTATATATAATAGAGATCGGTGCATTTGGAAAGTACATACTTTTCATGGCAGTGCTATTACATTTGCAGCCATTTGGAAACTTAACAAGAATCACCAGCTCTGATACCACTGTAATGTTCCCAAACCCTGGCAAACTTTCTTTCTCTAGAAATGTACTGGATAATGTTCGTACGGAAGACAATGCTCAACAATATCTTGATCGTACAGTGATTTGACCCTTAATCGTACAGTAACTAGAGTGGCAGAGGCAGCATACGCAAGACTATGTCTGTACGGTAGCTGAGAGACTGCAAGCCATACGGTTGAAAAGTCATATGGTGGGTTGATGTATGGTCTTACGGTAGGAAGCTCGTACGGTATGTGGTGGAGCACCGAGGCACAAGAGCACAATCGGGAGGTCAATGTGTAATAAAATAATATTTTATGTCAAACAAACCATTGTTGATATTTTTGTAATATTTTGAGGTCATTAACGTCATTGAAACAAAAGATGTAAGGCTAAAAGCCAAATTTGTAAAAATTGTCCATTTAACACCTAAGTTGCTCAAAGGGTCAAAATTTTATATAAAGCTATGAAAAGGCTAGAAATCATGTAAAATATCTTCAATAGGTTATTTGGACATGTCTAGAGGGTTTCTACAAAGTTTGAAGACATTTTTATGAAGTGTTTTAAAATTTGTCAAAAAAGGTGCAAAATTGTAAAGTTGCAAAATTGCACTAAATGTTGCAAAAAGGAAGATGAAAGGTCATAGGGGTAATTGGATGGTTTCTAAATTCCTAAAAAAGTATAAATAACATGTATTGGTCGTTCCAAATCATAAGGGAAGGAAGGAGAACATTTTTTATACATTTTGGAGCATTCTACTATTGTTGTTTTGATTAGTTTTTTCAGTTTTTGTGTTGTTTCCAGGCCTTGTACGGACATGTACGGTCTGGAAACCTTGTATATGTATTATGGATAGTTAGATATGTGAATAAAATTCCTTTTGGTTTTGGTGTGGAGTTGTTATGTGAAGAAATGAAGAAGTTATGGATGTTTTGGTGAAAGTTGTTGATTGCAGATTTGAGATCTTTTGGAAACAGTCATGTTGCAGCATTTGGTACGGACTCATATTGGAGAGTTATAACCTCTAAATGGATTCATTGGAAATATATGTGAATACAATTTAATTTCATTTTGGTTTCAGTCGTTTTTATGATGATTTGTGAAAGTTATGACATTTTTGGTGAATATTGGTTTTAAACTGTCTCCAATGGAGTTGCAGACAAAGATTTGTGCTTATATAATGTTTTAACCATTTGGAAAAGTTAATGGCTTACATATTATGAAACTAGATTCATAAAGATTTTATTATTAAATTTGTTTGGGATCATTTGGTTCTGGTTTGTGAAAGTTATATGATGCCCTAGGCGGATTGGGTAAACGACTTTTCCTATTTTATGATAGAAAATAGGTCTCGGTACAAAGACAATAACTTTTGATCTAACCGTTGGATTTCCTTGAGGTTTGCATATGTTTTTTTATCCTATTTTTCTATGTTTTCACTGGAGGGATTGGTCAAATATATCCTAGAACACAAGTTACAGATCTATGAGTGTTGATTGCAAAAACTGCTTGATGATTGGAAAGATCAGATCTATTAGATTTCCACAATCCATATTAATGTAGGTATTAGTTTCTGGATTCGATTGTGTAGTGAATTTTTTTCATCAACGTTTCAGATCATACTACATGATCCATCATCAGGATGCTGGAGAGAAAAGAACATAATAAGATAGGTTGCAGATCCAACAGACAATAAAAAGAGGAGTGAAAGAGGAAGAGAGGAGGAGAGAGAAGACAAGTGCACGGAGATCCACAGTGACAAGACCTATACCTGACAAGATAAAAATAATTTTAAAAAAAACAAATAATAAAGAATAAAAATATAAAAGAGGGAATATCCCTTCCAATAAAATAGAATAAAAAGGAAATAATACAAAGCAAATAAGAATTAGAGTACAAAGAATATATATATATAAACACGAGTGTAAAAGGGCAAGCACGATAAGCATGTAAGAAGCTATGTCCATATATATAAATATGTACATATACATACATGTATAAAATATATATCCACACATGTGCAATATATGTATGCGTGTATGTATGTATATGTTAGGTAAGTATATATACACAAATATGTATATAAATATATAGGTGAACAAATGTATATATATATATACATATATATGTGTGTGTGTGTGTGTGTGTGTGAGAGAGAGAGAGAGAGACCAAAGAAGGCGATGCACAAAAAACAAAAGAACTAAGAAAAGACAAGGACAAATAAGAAATACACGGGAGAAGAAAGAAATATGGGGGCAAGAAAATGGATAATAAAAGGAAAAAGAAAATAAAAATTTTTGAGCATAAATGTAAGTGTTTATATTGTCTAATGATGGAATATGCCTCTCTTGAATGTTTATTATATGATGAAATGTTGGATGGATAAAATGGATCCTAGAAGATGTAAATGGTTTCCATGATGCTCTGCATCAGTATGGTTGTCTGGGGCCATACGGCTGAGATTTGCCCGTACGGTGTTGTTGCTTAGGTCGTACAACTGAGATTTGCACGTACGGTGTTGTTGCTCAGGCCATATGGCGGACAAGATGCCGTACGGTATACTATAGGCTGTGTCCACTCTTTGATGGGCACAGTTTAATTTTCCTTCTCCTTCAAGGTGTTGAACTACGTTACTTCGTAAATGGATTTTTGGTCTTAACACAATTTTGGAACAAACATTTGCAAGAAAAATATATTAAATATATAGCGATTCAAATTCGCCAGATCCAAAACAAGAGAACAAGCAGAATAGGGTGAGGGTTGAATCCCACCGAAACTGCAAATACCAAATAGGGAGGATCTTCAACCTCCAAAATGGCAACCAGCAGAACTCCAACAAGAATTCGCAATTACAAATAAGATATCAATACTCAACATGAAAATTTCATCCTACACGCCGAACATAAATGCCTGTCGGAAAACTCTCAAGGGTGCACAAATAGAGCTGATGGCGACAACTACACCTACGCCAAAAATAAAATATGGGCCCGAGATAAACTAAATCGATCGGGACCCAAATACAATTATTATTATTTATTTAATGACAGGGACATTAAACTAGCAAATTAAATCCCTTCATCAGATACTAATAAATTCACAAAAATCACACCATTTTATTCTTGTGTTTATCGAAAACAGATTGCTGCATTATCGATATTCACTTTAATACTAATTGCTTCATTATGGAGATAACTTTACCAGATCGCTGCATTATCAATATTCACTTTAATACTAATTGGTGCATTATGTAGATCACTTTACCAGATCGCTGCATTATTGAATACACATTGCTGCATATTGGAGATAATTTTACCAGATCGCTGCATTATCAATATTCACTTTAATACTAATTGCTGCATTATGGAGATCACTTTACCAGATCACTGCATTATTGAATACACATTACTGCATATTGGAGATCACTATAATGCGCATTAATTGTCATCCTTGCGTTCTCTTCATCATTGACTTTGGGTTTCATTCACAAAGGATCTCCATCATTAATAGATATGAGTGTTATTTCTATCAAACTCGGACAATAATTTCATTCAGAATTATGATCCTTCAACATCAATGACAAAATTTCAACATGGACATTTTTGTTCATCTCAAGCCCTAGGATAAAAACCTTAAGGATATTCAGCTTCAGAGAGAAAATTCTTCCAAGTCAATCAGGGTGGATTCACACAACATTCACAGTTGAGCTGATCATTTTTAAGGAAGAAGGGATTGTGTTATGTCATATTTTCCAGATGAAAGGAGTTCTACAAGCAACAATTTTAAGGGCTTGTGTTATGTCATATTTTCCAGATGAAAAGAGTTCTACAAGCAACAATTTTATATAAATTTTGCTAGATGTTTATTATTAAATCTTATGCTCTGTGTGATCATTGCATGAAGGAGGATATTAAATTGACAAATACAGTGCTGATTGTTATTCGGTGCCATTTTGGCACTCTCCATACCCAGTTGCATGCCTTTCAAAAGTGGCGATGGAGTTTAAAGGATGGCACAGTATTCATAGGTTATGAGATGTAATGTCCCCATTTTAGCAGGTCTCTGTAGTTGAGCATAGTCAGTTCATCAATGCGACCCTCGTGAGCTGACACTGTGTTTTGAGGGTCTCTGGCAGTTTCTGGGACGGATTTACTATTTTTGGTAAGTCTATTTTTGGCAGTGGCTATTTCTGGCAGGGCAGTGCCTATTCCTGGTTGGGCAGTTGGACCTGGGCTTTGTCAAGAGTTTGTTGATCTCAGTTAGTTTTTTCCTGTGGCTTATATTTTAAATGTTGTTATTAAATTGTTATTTTGATTTAATTTAATAACTTACGACTTTATAACTTTATGTTATAAAGTGGAGTTATATTAAAAGCCAAATAAGTGAAAAATAATGTAAAGTGCTTTTTCCAAAAAAAGCCTATATATTCTACTCGAAAAAGCACTTTACTCATCTTTTATGCAATCATTATTTTATTGAAGTTCGCGAAGAATACAAACCTGGCTAGGGTTTCGAGGACGGATTCCTCTTTTCATGATTTGAGCCATTACGTGTTAATGGTGAATTTTACACTGCTGATCTGTGAGTAATTAATTCTACTACTGAGATTAAATTCCAGTGCTGAGGTATACTAGTTATGGTGAAGATATTCTACAGGTGAATTTGATGTGTTCTCAACAGATTTGAGATGTTTTGCTGAGGCTTTGAGAATTATTTGGGAATAGTGCTGTGACTTTCGGAATTGATATTGGTATTAATTAATTGGTGCATTATTAAATTGACATGAAAGTTTGAATTGTCTACATGCTGCGTGATAGAAGTATGAATTGAAATTGGATTGGGAATTAAGTTTTCATTCACGCAAGAAGTTGTGAGTCAACCAAGCATTGCGTGACAAGGAAGCCCTCACCTCAGCCTACTTCCTTTGATATGATGTCATGTCCCCATTTTGGCTGACCTCGTTTAGCGTGCCGGATTTGCCTATCCCCGACTCTCGTAGGCAAATGGTGGAGAGAGAGTCATTTTTGCAGATCAGATGGTTATATTGGCTTTTGGAGAAGTTTAAGAGGTTATATTTTATTATTATAAGTTATCGGGGCCTACATGTTCTAATTTTAAGTTGAGTTGCACTTTTTGATTTATAATATTATTTTATTATAAAAAGTGCTTTTTAATGAGATTTTATAAAGGAGAGTTCTAGAAGTTCCAGGAAAAGTGAATAAATAGAGGGCTAGGCCTCTCATTTGGACATGCTTGGATTTGATATCTCTTCTACTTCTTCATTGTGAAGACATTTGTGGTCTTTGGATCTGCAAATTATTATTCAGTCTTTGGGAACGAATCACTCCCTTGGATTGGCAACTTTGAGGGTGTGAAATATCACTTGAATTGTTGCAATTGAGGAGTTGGTATTCAGCCATCTCACTTGGACTTCATAGAGATTCAGTTTCGAGGGTTTGTTTGTGATTGAAAAAGCGGATCCGAAAAAGCAATTCGAAAAAGCAGATCCGAAAAAAGCAGTTCGAAAAAGCAAATTCGAAAAAGCAGACTTCATTGTAAGGATTTGTTTTTGGTTGAAATAAGGGATTCAGATTTGCTCTTGCATTGGTGAAGCGTTTGGCAAGGGTTTGAAGACAGAATTGTGCATTTTTCAGACTGCCAGTCCAGGGTTTTGGACCAACGTTTTTGTTCATAACTCCTATTTGGCTTGGAGGATGATTTTATAAATTTAGAGGGTTGTAGTAGAACCCTAGGCGCCCCTTTCCATCATAATTTGGGGTCCTAAAACTTTGCAAATTATTTTATATTGGAGACGCCCTGGCTGTACAGGTACGGCCCTGCCAGCAGTGACGTCATCAGCATTTGGAAGGTCTATTTTGGGCTGTCAAGGTGGTCTTCTTCAGCGTCCAGCATCCTCCAAAGTGTGGTCTTCAACAAAGGCATCTATCATCAGGTTCTTGCATTGAAACACATATTAAAATTTATGTAAACTGCTGTTACACAGTCTCTGTTATATCATGTTCAGAATTGGCATTTGAACAGTCCCAGAATTGGTTGTTATTGCATAGGCAAGGGTTTATTGTTATTGGATGTTGTTCATTACATTTTCAGTCATCATACTGCTGTTGTATTCCAGTCAGCCCTTGCATAATCTGAACTGGGTTAATTCATTGCATGATCAGAGGTTTTAATGTTTAAGAGTGCATAGTAGCATAGGAATGCATAGTTAGAAATCATTTCCTAATTCTGATATTGTTAGGACAGTCATAAATTCTGGAGTATTGGAGCAGTTATATGACAAATATAGTTCAGTCCATACATGCTTCAACTAATGTAATCAGAATTACATTGATCCACTTGTAAGGGTGTAGATTGCTTTCATTTAAAACCACATGCATAGTTCAATATTGTAATCAGTTCCATCTGCTGTCCAAATCAGAATTGCATACATTTGTAAGGGTTACATATTGAGTTTCATATTGTCATGCACATGTATTAGATTGGAAGTGGTTATAATTTGAGAATTATTATTGCTCATACATTGTCTTCAATATTTGGCATCTACATAGTGGATTTGTTGCACATCAATTAGTTACATTTGCAGCCCTATTCAGTTACATGCCAACCGTTTGACAAAATACCTAAGCACGGATTGAGGGTTTTAGTGATCCTATTGGTAAGGGTCATTACATATGACTCTCCTTCTGCTGCCGAATTGAATCAATAAGGCCGTGCGACAACAGCTGGAGCCTTCTCCCCTTCACGTGCAGGCATTTTGAAACTAAAGACAGTCGCGTGAGGAGTTTTTGGACACAGCAGCTTCTTCCTTCTACTCACGGCCTGCATAAGAGATTCGACCTGTTGCTGCAGGGGTCTAGGAATAAATGCAGGGTCAGTCACGCCTTAACAAAATAGTCACGTGACTGTTTTCAGAGAAAACGTCAAGAATTCTAGGCTGGCAGTGGTATTATTTGAGAATACGGCATTAATAAGGGTGGCAGATTACCAGGTGCTTAATTTTCCTTATTGAATAAATGTTTTTTAATACAATTGTGATGTGAATAAAAGCTAATGATTATTATCAGAGAAATTCAATTGTCTATTTTGAGATAACTGAAAATTGGTAGAAATTTTGTGTCATTGTTTTTACGATACTACATTTTACGTAAGAAATTTGCAAGTAATATCAAATTTAGTAGATATATTCCGAAGAGGCCAGTGAGGCTCTTCACAATGGTATCAGAGCAAAATTCTTGCCAGCCTGCAGGGTAATTCAGCATGACACAGAGGTTTAGACCTGGCATGTACTACTCCCGCAGAGGCCCTAATTCTCCTCTTGGTGAGGGAGAACCTGAGATACAATTTGGCAGTATGGGTGACAGGGGTGCAGGTGGTTCAGGTAATGCGGGTGGTTCAGGTAATGCAGATGGATCAGAATATAGGGATGCCGCTACTGCTTCAAAACTTGATAGAGAAGCCCGTGATGCTTTCCGAGGCATTGCAAACGGTTAGCATCATGTTGCTACTGTACTACAGCAGTTATCTGATACATTACAGCGTATGACAATTCTTGGTGATCGTGGCCGAGACAAAGGCGCTCGGAGTGCTTCAGCTAGTTCTCATCGATCTAGAGCAGATGACAGGTCACGTGTGGGTGACCGGATGAGAGTTGAGGATCATCCTAGGCAGGAGGACAGACATGACAGGGCAGGGTATGCTGGTGTTTATGATAGACCACAGCGTCCTATATTTTTGAGACCTGAGGTGGAGGGGGTTAGCACTGAGTCTGAGGCCGCTCCGTTTGTAGACGATATTGTTGCACATTATGCTGAGTGGGATGCTCTACCACATGCAATAAAACAGAATTTGAATTTTGACAGGTTTCTTTCACAAAAGCGTGAGCATTCTAGGGGTAGACCTGTATCTGACAGACAGAGACCTAGAGACACTGATTTGCGCCAGGCAACCAACAAAATGATTTTGGATCATTATGATGGCAGTGGTAAGGTGACAGCACAAGCTTGGGTTCACAAGCTTGACACTTATTTGTCTTTGCGTCCTATGTCTGAGGAGAATGCCATTCGTTTTGTTGGTTTACATCTGGATGGTATAGCCCATGACTAGTGGTACCACGGGTTGGTGTCACTTCGACATGATCAGATTATGTTTTATCAGGAGTTTGTGGATAGATTGATAGAAAGGTTTGATAAGGACCTTGAAACTTATTTTAGAGAGTTGGCTCAATTGCGACAGACAGGTAGCCTGCAGACCTTTATCAGCGATTGTCTGTCATGGTTTATGACATTTCATGGAGGAGGAGAGTTATGCTCTTTGTGGAGGGGCTGATGGAGCCTACCAGAGGATGGGTTAAGTCCTTGGACCCACCTACCTTGTAAGAAGCTATGAAAAAAGCAAGGAATTTGGAAGCATCTACTCCACGGAACAGATTTGCTGCGAGACCCCCCAATACTTCCTATGATAGGACAGCACCTAAAAGGGATGATAGAGCTGATTCTAGTCGTCCTACAATAGGTCCTTTGGATCAAGAGATTTTAAATGATCTAAGGAGAAGGAAGTTATGTTTTCATTGTAGAGGGCCTTATGATTTGAATCATGATTGTCCCTTGAAGCCAAAGGGAAAGAATAAGATGGAGTGGTTTTAAGATGATGAGGATGATTCTGATTTTTCTGGACAGCGAGTTGATGATGAGCATGATCTACACGAGGTTCCAGATAATGATGATGAACACGTGGTTAATTCTGATTTTAAGGTTGTGTACCTCACGAGCATGAAAAAAGAAGATTCCTTTAGAATGCATGGTCTCTTGGCAGGGCAGCGAGTCATTGCTCCCTTTGACACAGGAGCTACTCATAATTTTATTGACTCTCGTTTGGTGGCCAAGAGAGGATTTGAAACAAAAGATTTTGAAGGACTTAGAGTGCAGGTAGCTGATGGTTACTCTCTCAAGTGTGATAAAAAGATTCCTAAGCTTCCTGTAAAGCTGAATAATTATTCCTTCAAGGCAGATTTTTATGTGGTTGACATGGGCAGCACAGATATAGTTCTTGGCATGAGCTGGTTGATGGACATATTGTCATTGATGTCAAAATCAGAGATCGATGACATTAATCTATTGATAAATAAAGAACTTAATGCAATAAAGAAGTTAATATATTGATAGCATATAGTAATGAACAAAGATAATCAGCATATTTGATACAGCATACACAGACATATGACATAAAGATTCATACATCAACAGCCATTTGAAAGAAGCCCCCAGGAACAACGAACCCAATATGGTATGAATATTACGGCCTAAAATCAGAAATAGCGATACTTAAAAGAGAAACACCATTACAAGCATTTACATAAGACAAGCAATCATATATCAGACCAACAACAGTGACATCTTTGCATATTCATAAGATCACAAACAGAAATTAGAGATACGTATGCATATTCAGATATAGCATTTAGTTTATTCAGTCCAGCATACAAAATAAAGACTAAAGTGAACAGAGAATGTTATTCAGCAATATTATACCAGAACAGAGAACAGAGGATGCCTATAAGATATCCAGCCTATTCATCTCATCAACAGCATATACAGCGTTCATCGAAGGTGTCAGCGTATTTGATATAATAGTCTATAGACAGAGCATACATAATATCAAAGACGTATATGTACAGATATATATATGAATAGTAAAGAACGGAATAAAAACCGATCAATGTATACTTTATTAAAGGATAAATGTATATGAGAATACGTATGAGAATTCTAACCGTCGAAGGCAGACATACAGATTTTGGACGGTGCAGAGATTAAATAATTATAGGTTTTGCAGCGATTGATATGTTTATAACAGATATGAATACCATTTTCGATAATCACAGCAGTTACATCAGAGGATAATATTATATGGTTGAATAAACTTTTTTAGCGGAGATATATATTGTCGGATGTTGATATTGTCGAAGGTCCAAATTATTAAAAGAACGGCAAAATGGATAGTGCTTTCTGCGACTAAAGGTTGAAACAATATGTACAACGGCTTTGAATACAACATATATGCAGCGGCAAGACACAATAGAATATATAACAGAGGTTTCGAAGACAGCTTCAGAAATATATCATCGTCGATAACAGAAGAGATGAGATATATCAAAGTTTTTATGAAAAAAAACTTTGGTGTCTTGTTTTGAAAACTTTCAGTCATTTGTGCTCTTTAGATCTACCTTCAAGCGGTTAGGCTGTATAGAAGGAACCCGCTCTGATACCAATTGAAGAGCACACGATTATACTGAGAAGGGGGGGGGGGGGGGCGTGAATCAGTATAATAATGATTTTAACTTTTAAAAACTTTATTCAAAGATAACTTCAAATTCTCAAACAAACAATTATGCACATGAACACAATATTTACGTGGAAACCCAATATGGGAGAAAACCACAAAATAATTTGTTTTTATATAAACTTGTTCTTTTACAATGTTTTGTAGGCTCCAACCTACTACAGGCTCCAACCCCTATATTTATGAGCACCTATATTTTGTAGTTTGTCCCATCAAAATTTGGTGTCTTGTTTTGAAAACTTTCAGTCATTTGTGCTCTTTAGATCTACCTTCAAGCGGTTAGGCTGTATAGAAGGAACCCGCTCTGATACCAATTGAAGAGCACACGATTATACTGAGAAGGGAGGGGGGGTGAATCAGTATAATAATGATTTTAAATTTTAAAATCATTATTATACTGATTCACCCCCCCCCCCCTTCTCAATATAATCGTGTGCTCTTCACTGGTTGCATTCACTAAAAGATATCTACACGAATACAAAAAGGATGGAATTGAGGTTCATCAAGGATGGTAAGACTCACATTCTTAAGGCCATTCAAGTTGGTGATTTGAAGACTATTTCCTACAACTGTATGCAACGTTCAGTGCAGCATGATGATGTCATAGATTGGGCTGCAGAGTGTAGGGTGTTGTCTACATTAGATAACACAGATGGGACAGCTTATCATCCAGATATTCAGTAGCTTAGAATTAAACACTCCAAGGTGTTTAATGATTTACCATATGGCAAACCACCAGACAGAGGAATTGAACATATTATTGAGTTAGAGGAGGGCACTAAGCCCATTATGATTACTCCTTACCGGCACCCTAAGCGATTGAAAGATGAGATTGAAAAGATCATTTAGGAGTTGCTCACTATGGGACATATTAGGCCGAGTAAGTCTCCTTTTGCTTCATCTGTTGTTCTGGTGAAGAAAAAAGATGGGACACTCAAAATGTGTATAGATTACCGGATGCTGAACAAGAAAACTATTAAAAACCAGTACCCGATTCCTCGTATTGATGAGCTTATTGATGAGTTACATGGGGCCAAATACTTCTCCAAAATTGACTTGAGATCCGGATACCATCAGATCAGAGTTAGAGAGAAGGATGTGGAGAAGACGACATTCAGATGTCACTGTGGTCATTTTGAGTTTCTGGTCACGCCCTTCGGTTTGACTAATGCCACTGCTACGTTTCAATCTACTATGAACAGAGTCTTCCATGGCCAGTTGCGGAGATTTGTTCTTGTGTTTTTTGATGACATATTAGTCTATAGTAGGACTTGGGACGAGCATGTAGCACATCTGGATACAGTACTGGGTATTCTTGACGAGGCCTTGTATGCTAAGGAGTCCAAGTGTGCTTTAGGCATGACAGAGTTACTATATTTGGGACATATCATTAGTGCAAAGGGAGTTTGCATGGATCCCGATAAGGTTCGTGCTATCTTGGAGTGGCCTACACCAGGAAACTTGACACATCTGAGGGGATTCATCGGTTTATGTGCTTTCTATCGGAGATTTGTGTCGGGTTTTTCTAGACATGCAGCGCCGCTTACTGATTTAACCCATAAGGGTGCTTTTATTTGGACTGATCAGGCACAGGAGTGTTTTGAGAAGTTCAAGGTGATCATGACTACATGCCCGGTTTTGGCACTGCTAGATTTCACGAGACCCTTTGAGTTGCATTGTGATGCCTCAAGGGAAGGTATTGGAGCGGTGCTATCTCAGGATCGCCATCCTATTGTTTTTGAGAGTCGTAAGCTCAAGGGTCCTGAGAGGTTGTTCAATATCTATGACAAGGAAATGTTGGCCATTATGCCTGCCTTGGCCAAATTCAGGCAGTACCTGGTGGGCAGCAAATTTTGTATTGAAACTGATCATAACAACTTGAAGCATTTTCTTGGACAACGTGATCTTAATGAGAGACAGCAGAAGTGGGTTAGTAAGCTGCAGTCCTATGACTTTGATATTTCTTATATCAAAGGTACTCAGAATGTGGTAGCTGATGCCCTTTCTCGCAGACCCCATTTGTGCGTGATTTCAGAGATAGCGGAGGATTGGAGACATCTGATTATTGCAGAGTATGCTCGTGATCAGTGGACCTTTGGTATTGTTGATGGCAGTGTACAGGATAGCGATTATACTCTTGTGAATGAGCTGATCATTTACAAGGGGAGGATATATTTAGTCCCTAGGTCTAGTGTCAGACAGATCATTTTTCGGGCTTTTCATGATTCACCTTTGGCGGGACATCCGGGTTTCTTTAAGACTTATAGGCAGATTCGAGAGAGGTTCACTTGGAAGGATCTGAAGACAGATGTTCAGCAGTATGTTCGTGAGTGTTCGGTTTGTCAGCAGAACAAACAGGAGCATACTTATCCGGCCGGGTTGTTACAGCCACTTCCCATTCCTGAACGAAAGTGGGCTTGTTTATCTATGGATTTTATTGTGGGCTTGCCGAAAGCCCAAGGTAGAGACTGTATTTTCGTGGTGGTAGATCGTCTTACCAAGTACACTCATTTCTTTCCGATTACCACCACTTTCTCAGCTGTTCAGTTTGCTGAGTTATTTTCCGAGAGGTATTCAGATTACATGGTTTGCCCCGGACTATGTGAGCGATTGTGATAGCCGCTTTATAAGTAATTTTTGGCAGGAGCTTTTCTGGTTATGTGGGACGGAATTGACTCCTAGCACTAGTTACCACCCTCAGACAGATGGTCAAACTGAGATAGTGAATAAATGAGTGGAGGGCTATCTGTAGAATTATGTTTCTTCTCAGCAGCGAGCTTGGGTGAAGTGGATACATTTGTGTGAGTTTTGTTATAATTCCACTCACCACATGACTATTAAGATGTCACCGTTTCGGGCTTTGTATGGGTATGATCCACCTAGCTTCTTGGATTTATTATGCAGTGACAGTCAAGTGCCCAGTGCTAGGGATATGTTACAGGATGCTCAGGATATCATGCGGACATTAAAAGATAATATTCAGAGGGCTCAGAATCAGCAGAAGCAGTATGCTGATCAGAGGAGGATTGCTCGTTCTTTTCAGGTGGATGATATGGTTTATTTGATGTTACAGCCCTATAGGCAGTCTTCTATCAAGAAGAGCGGAGCTGAGAAGCTCAAGCCCCGTTACTATGGACCTTTCCGTGTAGTTCGTCGGGTGGGAGAGGTTGCATATGAGCTGGATTTACCTCCTGATAGCAGGGTTCATAATGTTTTCCACGTCTCACGCCTCAAGAAGGCATTGGGTCAGCATGTTGTACCATCTTCTACATTTCCTCCCTTGGATGATGAGGGCAAATTGGAGTTGGTCCCTAAGGGTATTTTGGAGACCAGGGAGAGGCATCTACGGCGTAGAGTTGTTAGAGAGTTTTTGGTGAAGTGGCACGGACTTCCTGATGAGGATGCCACTTGGGAGCCTGAGGATATTCTGCAGCACCCGGGATTGCGATTGCTTGGGGACAAGCAATCTTGGGGAGGGAGGACTGCAATGTCCCCATTTTAGCAGATCTCTGCAGTTGAGCATAGTCAGTTCATCAATGCGACCCTCGTGAGCTGACACTGTGTTTTGAGGGTCTCTGAGAGTTTCTGGGACGGATTTACTATTTTTGGTAAGTCTATTTTTAGCAGTGGCTATTTCTGGCAAGGCAGTGCCTATTCCTGGTTGGGCAGTTGGACCTAGGCTTTGTCAGAAGTTTGTTGATCTCAGTTAGTTTTTTCCTGTGGCTTATATTTTAAATGTTGTTATTAAATTAAATTATTTTGATTTAATTTAATAACTTACGACTTTATAACTTTATGTTATAAAGTGGAGTTATATTAAAAGCCAAATAAGTGAAAAATAATGTAAAGTGTTTTTTCCAAAAAAAAGCCTATATATTCTACTCGAAAAAGCACTTTACTCATCTTTTATGCAATCATTATTTTATTGAAGTTCGTGAAGAATACAAACCTGGCTAGGGTTTCGAGGACAGATTCCTCTTTCATGATATGAGCCATTACGTGTTAATGGTGAATTTTACACTGCTGATCTATGAGTAATTAATTCTGCTACTGAGATTAAATTCCAATGCTGAGGTATACTGGTTATGGTGAAGATATTCTACAGGTGAATTTGATGTGTTCTCAACAGATTTGAGATGTTTTGCTAAGGCTTTGAGAATTATTTGGGAATAGTGCTGTGACTTTCGGAATTGATATTGGTATTAATTAATTGGTGCATTATTAAATTGACATGAAAGTTTGAATTGTCTACATGCTGCATGATAGAAGTATGAATTGAAATTGGATTGGGAATTAAGTTTTCATTCACGCAAGAGGCTGTGAGTCAACCAAGCATTGTGTGAGAAGGAAGCCCTCACCTCAGCCTGCTTCCTTTGATACGGCTCTCCTGCTGCCGAATTGAATCAATAAGGCCCTGCGACAACAGCTGGAGCCTTCTCCCCTTCACGTGCAGGCATTTTGAAACTAAAGACAGCTGCGTGAGGAGGTTTTGGACACAGCAGCTTCTTCCTTCTGCTCACGGCCTGCATAAGAGATTCGACCTGTTGCTGCAGGGGTCTAGGAATAAATGCGGGGTCAGTCACGCCTTAACAAAACAGTCACGTGACTGTTTTCAGAGAAAACGTCAAGAATTCCAGGCTGGGCGTGGTATTATTTGGAGAATACGGCATTAATAAGGGTGGCAGATTACCAGGTGCTTAATTTTCCTTATTGAATAAATGTTTTTTAATACAATTGTGATGTGAATAAAAGCTAATGATTATTATCAGAGAAATTCAATTGTCTATTTTGAGATAACTGAAAATTGGTAGAAATTTTGTGTCATTGTTTTTACGATACTACATTTTACATACGAAATTTGCAAGTAATATCAAATTTAGTAGATATATTCCGAAGAGGCCAGTCCGGCTCTTCACATGGGATCTCTATTGAGGTGCGAGGAATCCTGAAGGAAGTTGGGGGGTTTGTGTTGTGTGAAGAAGTGTGGGAGCTATGCAAAGTGCCAACAGCGCCATATATAGATAGCGTAACAAGGGTGACCAACAATACGAGCAATAAGAGGGGTCATGAGAGTTTCCACTGTGTAATATATGCCTCCAAGCTGAGATGTGCCAGTTATAACAGCAGTTCTGAAGTCTACTGAGCCAGATTTCTAGTTTCAAGAAATTTATTTTCAACTAAGTTGGTAGTCAGACCCATATTCAAGGTCAGAAATTTATAACCTTCAAACTTGAATTTATCTACAAGCTGACAAGTATTTGTAACAGAAATATATATCAGAATTTTTGTAACAGAATTAGTTATATTGTCATATTTGAAATTATTAGTGTTGTTGTTATCACTGTAACATTAATTTGTGTAAGTAGTTTTGTCAAACAAATATAAACTATTTCAAAAATACATTCCAACACATTATCTGACTACTAAAAACCAGTAAGGGATATTGCACTTTGACATATTTGGCAGAATCTCTAGGTAACACTGCCACTCCAAAACTGTGTCACAATATGGGATAGAAGCCTTCACGGCACCTAGGCATTCATCACTAACACCTCTCCAATTTTTAAAACAGTTCGGCAGAACTCTTGAGTGGTTTTGCAGCTTTGCTACTCCAAAAGTGCACCTCCTTTTATCTATATCATCTTTCATCCTTAGGTTGTTCCACTAAGATAATTGTCGCATTTCAAGTCATAGGAGCACTTCGTCAAGTTGTTCACTACTCAAAAAGTTCATTTTTTTCTTCTTCAGCCAAATGCATGAAATGTCACTTAATCTTAAACAAGGAAGATAAATTCAGATCACTACATTAATAACACAAAATATTGAAAGGAATTCATATTTATTGTGTTCAACAAAATAAAAGAGAAAAACTATACCTTACGTAAGAACTCAGTGAGTATAATTATGTTCTGATTTTGTATAACTGCACCAAGGAATTGCACGATATTAGGATGTCGCAAATTTCTTAACTCCTCAAAGACATTCCTGTTTAATACCAAACCAAAATGATCATAAGTTAGATGCAAAAGTTCAATTAAAAACATCGAGTTTTAGTTTCTAAGTGAAAAGTACATTTTTCACTTAGCACTGATAAACACATTATGAATTCGAACTTCATGGATTACTAAAAACTCAAAAATGAAGAAACATACTGAGCGTGGAAGTCTACTGCATGTTGACTAATAATTGTTGTTTGAACCACCCATGTACCTCTCCATTTGACCTTCTCAACAATGAAATCGGTATTCTAAATATAAAAAAGTTAGAAACAGTCACAACAACAGGATATAAGTTTGCAATTACAATGTGTGAACCAAAAGATACATTTTGAAAAAATTTAGAGATGTATGTAATTCAGATTTATTTTAATGATTGCAAAAGTACATTAAAACATATCACCAAATCTTGTTTTAAAATTGTCATAGAAAAAACTTATTTTCCAACCAAACCAAACTGTCATATTTAAATCCAAAAATGTTTAATCACTAAATGTTAATATTTACCCATCAATTATAACTTTAATTATTGATTATTGATAAAAATAAATTTGACTTATTAATTATCTTAAAATCATTATTATTTAAAAATAAAAATATAAAAAATATAATAATTACTATTGTTAAAAATTAAAAGAAAATTTCTAAATTCAAATGTAATGTCCACATCCTAAGCATTTCACCGTGGTGAACCGTTAGCCTATTTAGCATGTTCCCATAGGCTAATGAGTTAGGGTTAGGAGACTCGTGATGACAGTTTGATCCAACTTTTGGCAATGATAGGTGTTTCATTGAGCTTAGCCGATTGAAACTTGCATAATCTTTCCTTGTAATATCTCAAAAACAAGCATGCAAATTACCTTATAATGTACAAATGCAAATTAACTAGTGGACAAGTTACTTTGTAATAAAGTTTGCAAATTACGCAAGCAGTTGTAATTAGGGTAGAAGTGCAATTAATTTATATCATTTATTTTCAAGCAATTTTATAAACAATGTGTCTTTTTGCACTTGTCTCATGTATCAATGGCAATTCTCATGCTAAAATTGCTACTCATCAAGTATTCAATGTTATTGTGATTTGTTATTTGTGCACTAAAACTGATTAAGCCTATCTACTTATACTACTAATTGTTTTGTCATATGCACTGATGTAGATTAAATTGCTTCTATCAAATTGACAAGCTTTATATTTCAAGTCTATTTGAAGTTAAAATTCATGGCTTTGTACCAATTCTTTTAGTTATTTTACCAAATCGTTTGTATCACTATTTTTAAACCTATTCAATCCTTGTATTCTTGACTTGTCTAATCTCTAATTTTAACTGAACAATGCAAGCATGTAGTTATAGGAATCAGTTTCAGTTAAAAAAAAGTCCTTTACCTTGTGTTGAAAAGATTGTTTCAACCTTATGCTAGGGTTACTCAAAAAGACATTTAACGTTTATTTTGTTTGAAAGTAAAATGTAGGATTTAGTTTCAATTAAACAAAACAAGCCCTTTGCCTTGTGTTGAAAAAGTGTTTCAACCTTTTATAGTAGGGTTTTGTTTACTGCTATACCTGGTAATTTACATACATGGAATAATGATACAGATGGCAATGCGTGCAAGATATAGGAATAAAATATATCTTTATTAGCTCATGAATACATTACAGAGAAGAAGAGCAGAGATGGTCCACCAAGGATTACAATTTACCCCACAATACCATGCCCCCTTCCTTGGTGGTACACAACATATTTAAAGGACCCGATGGTTGACAAGAACACAACTGTCAACCAACCAAACTACCTGACAGTGATAGAAAACTTAATACAGACGATTAATACATTGGCGGATAACCAATCTTATCAAACACAACAATAGGCATTTTATGCCAACTACATCATCCCCCCAAAAAGAAAAATTCGTCTTCCAGACGACAAGTAAACATCAAGTAATATCTAGGAAGACTAATGACAAGAGTGTAGATAATGACTTGCACTACACAAATTCAAAGTTATAGTGTCATTTAGAAATAAAATGGGGGTTTGGGGGCAACGTCCCCAGTGGGGTCTGGGGGTAATGCCCCTTGTGGGGGTCAAGAGGCAATGCCCCTTGTGGGGCGGGGGTCTGCGAGAAGCCTCTCTAGCAAGGTCAAGAGGCAGCACCCCTTGCAGGGGTCCAGGGGCAGCGCCCATAGTGGGGTTGAAGTTCAACGCCCCCTCGTGGGGTCTAAGGGAAATGCTCCCACCACCAAGACCAACTTAACACCTTCAAAACTACACAAAAATCCATGGCCCACATCCTATCCGTGACTTTTTGAGATGCCCAAATAAATGTTGAAGAAACCAAAATATAGTGATTTCATGTATTGCCTTGCTACTACCACACTCCTGCACTATCGTACTGCTACCAAATAACTCACCCATTGCGTCATACCCCTTACCTGTACAGACCACTTAATGCAAAGCTGCCAAACATCATACAACAAAACCAAAACTGTCCTCTCAACCCTGTATGGTAAAGCTAATGGGTAGGTAGTTGAGGGATCCCATACACCTTATGACAAGGCTGGAAGATATTGTGGTGCAGATCTAATCCATATGTCGTACGAAAGCCATGACACCAAATTCCATGCAAAAGTTTGAAGAGTTTGTACATATAGTAATTGATTTGAACATGTTTATATGCAGTATGGTGGAAGCCACACACACCGTATGGTGTTGAATTTGAATGCGCTTTTATGTCATATGGTGGAAGTTGTACACTACATGGAAATGAATTTGAATATGCTTTTATGTTGTATGGTGTAATTTGTATGTCATATGGTGATGAATTGGAGCATGTTCTTATGTCACATAGTGGAAGTCGTACATCGTACAGTAATGACTCTAGAGGAGATTTTACACCAAACAGTAGAAGACATGCATCATACAGGAAAGACTTTGGAAGATCCCCTATGTTGGATGATTTCCCAACACAAGACAACCACCCAAAGGATTTTTTTGAAGAGCGTCGTACAAGTACAAGTTGATGGGTGCTCTGGAACCAAAACCTGAATTTTTGTATAGTTGTATGTTGCAAGGGAGGATCACATCGTAAGCCATGATATTGTGCCCATACATTCTCCAAGGGTTGGTAAAAATACTTCTGCAATGGAATCTGTACCTATACAGTCCCAAATGACTCAACCAAAATACCCTCCAAGTTTTAGATGTCATACTAATCTTCTTCGTACTGAAAAGCATTGCACTGAGTTAAGCCATATAGGATGGTGTTGTGTTGAGTCCCATCGTATGGAATGATGTCTCATTATCCATCCCTCCATGAAAGTTTCGTACTATATTAATTTATTTTTGTACAAGATATAAATTGTCAAACCGTTCAGTGGATGTGTCGTGGCTCTCCAACTCCCCCTTCTTTTTCTTTCCATTTTCCATCTTAGTACTTTCATGTGTAGTGTCCATAACTTTACACACTTCCATTTGCCACTCTTCATCGAGAGTTGTGGCTCCAAGAAAATTACAGGTTGGTGAAAATACATCATAGTCCTCCATTTTCCATTGAAATGGTCCATTTAGAGAACTCATCTCCTCTTCAAAACAATCTTCCAGCTCAAGTACCCCTTCATTGTTTGGTTTTGTGCCTTTCCTTCCTTCATCCATACCCGACTCTACAACTTCAAGCTTTGATTTGGAGGATGCCAACTCCTCATTTATTGCCTGATTTCTCAAATTGATGACGTACTTTCTTCCTTTACTCTCCATCGAGAGTGTGTTCCTCTTCCAATTGTGCTTTGACTTGGTAGCCTTGGCAATGATCAACCAACCTCTCCCAAGGATTGCATCATATGCCTCCTCCAACGGGATTACTACAAAGTCCAAGAAAAAATATTGAGTAGTAATTGTTTTCTTTTGTGCGATTAATGTCCCTAATGGCTTAATGCCATGTTGGTCGGCACCTACCAAGTGGAAGGTTGGTGGCCAAAGTGTTGGCTTCCCCAATTACTTCCAAGTTTCCTCTAGAAGCACATTGACTCCCAAGCCTCCATCGACGATGGTATTTTTCAACTTCTATCCCATTACTCCATCTCAACGATGGTCGGGTTCCTCCCAATGCCTATCGTCAACAGCATCGGGTCAGTGGCTAGACTCTCTATTTGCTTCTTCATTGGTTTTTCATGCTCCTAGCCAATTGTGTTAATGGCCACCTTTAGTTGTGGCATAGTTTGCAGAAGGTCAGATACTTGTACTGGTACGATGGCCTGTAACAAGTGTCTCATGATAGTTTTCTCTAACTCTGACCGTAGTGGAGTACTAGTGGCATCGTTTGAGGCTCTTCTCTCCTTTTCCATTGCCCAATGTCAACCTTGGCTTCTCAAAGTCTTTCCTTCTCCGTACAGGGGTTGGGATATAATGCCTTATTAGTTTTGAGTCTGGTGATTGCTAGTACTTCCTCATGTGGCTTCTTCACATCCAGCATATTTACTCCCTTTTGTTTTGTGCATTCAGTGTCCTCATGGTTCCCCAGACCATGCCACTTGTGCAACAAACTCCTGTTGTTCTACCCACTATGGCAGTCTCGTGCAAGGTGACTCCACTCGTTACACATTCATCACTGTATAGTAGGGCATCCTCTAAAGTCGTACTGTATTTGATTTCTCGTTAATTTCCATAACTACCTGGCAATACATTTTGGGGTTTTGATGGAGTGGATGTGAAGAGTAGTTGCATGCTTCTAGTCTTCAAATTATATGGATGTTCCTTTATTGAATGACCCATCATTTGGCAAATCTCACAAAACATCATTTTACGACAATTACCTTTTGTTGCCCTTCAATTTTGCACTTCGTACACCACAATTTATTACTTTCTTTACTGGTCCCTTTCTGAGTTTTTAGTTCTTTCATCATTTTCAACTTATTTATATCTAAATCGAAGACCCTTGGACAGAGGGAGTATGAGTCAAGGCCTAGAAGTACTCAAGGTGTTGGGTACTCTAGAGCCAGATGTGTGGAGGATGCGTGTGTGGACAAGAGTGCAGGGAAATCACTGGAGTGTAGCAGTCGAAACAGTCCACCCAGGTACGATACACAAGGGGGCGATCGGGCAAGAAAGATGGTGACTCCTCTAACAAGTCTAAATGTGGATCGGCAGAAACTGTCGAAGTTCACGGGGAACGGGTGAGAAGACCCTACGAGGCATTGGAAGACTTGTGAGACTATTTGGATAGAAAACGATCAGGATGACAATGACTATTGGCTGAGAGCATTTCCAACAACGCTATGAGGTACAGCCATCGACTGGTTCACAAAACTAGATGCTTCATCCATAGCTTCATGGGGCGCGCTCAGGAGGGCGTTCGAGGTTGAGTATAAATTGCTATGAAATAACAATGAGATTGTCATTGAAATTGTATAATTTATAATATCAAACAAGGGAAGAACAAAAGTGTATGATCTTACAATCGTAGGCTCAAGGAATTGCTGAGCAAGTTGGAGAATTAGCTAGCGGACGGGTTGAAAAAGAGGTGGTTCATCAAGGGGATGATTCCCTCCTTGCGTAAGAAGATAAAAGTGGTGTCTCCACCCTCGTACACCGATGCCTACAATTGGGTGATGGACAAATTTACATCAGATGCAAATTAGCTGCCATAGAAGATATAAGTAAATTGATTTTTTTGGAATGGGAAAGAATAGAGGTTTTTGAATTTGTAGCTTGTTGTCCCCATAAAAAATCAACTTTCATATAGCTTCTTGTCTAAATGCAAAGATGCCCCTATGGTGACCTAAGAAACACCTTTCTCAGCCAAAAGGTGAGGCATTTATTTATATTGAGTCAAACTATTTATTTCCTCTTGCTCTTCCAACATAAGCAAGAATTAATCCCTTTGAGGACCCATTTTGGTTGGCCCATCACAAGCTATAATTCCTTGGCGGACAACCACACACGAGTGGGACTTCACCTAACTATAGGATCTCATATGTTATTTACTATACCAAAGATTATTCCTAATTCCAACAAATTGCTCAATCATCTTTATGTCTTGCCAAAATGGTAAAAACTAGCCAAATTAGAAATCCATAGCCAACTCCTAGCCCAAAGAACTAGAACTACCAGCCATCTAGATTGTACTTTAATACAAAAAAATGTCCATAAAAACACAATAATATAACCCTAGGCTACCATTACTTGTTAATAAAATGCACAAGAGATTGAATACAATAATTTTTTTAAAAAAAAAGTAAAATTGTTATGGAATTTTGAAAGAACTTGTTTTTAAACTTTAAAACCCAAATAAACTTCAACTTGATGCAAGCACCTTGATCTTCCTAGCACATAGCTAATACTTATGGAGACATAGTAATAGCAAGCGAACAAAACTCCTTTTATAGATATTATTTAAATCAGATTTAGATTCTTTAACCAATGCTAACAAAAAGTCCTAATTTCTCTTCCATAGTTTATACATTAACCATTGCATTGACCCCAATGGTTGAAGGAGTAATGAAAACAGGTAGAATGGGTGCAGTCGAAAGAAGATATGAGCTTGCTAATGAAGAAGATAGGAGAAAGCTAGAAGAGGTTGTAGTATACTGTCTTCACAAGTTCAAATTAACACCCACTGAAATTCTTAAAACCATACTTGAAGATCTACGGGAGATAATTGAAGGTAGGTGGAAATCTTCCATACTTAAGGAAAGAGAGCTGAGGATAAGGGCACTACTAGAAGTACAGAATCATCTTAACCTGCCAAAGGCAACAAATCAAGCTGACTTGTACAAACAGAGTTTCAATATCAGGAAATGGATTGGTCAAGTCTTGATAGGAGAAGTGGACGCAATTCATGATGAAGGGGTCACCATTTGGTCAACCGTTCTGAAGCAGCAACATGAAGTTGAAGCTGAATGTCAAAAGACCATAGTGCAACTTGAAAAGGACACTGGAAAAGGAAAGGGTATTTTGGGAGTCAAGATACCGGTCCGAGCAAAGCTCGCAACAGAACCGGTCATTGTAGACATCACCAGAGACACGGTGGTGATCTAACTCCTCCAACCATCCTTGCATCTCCAGAGAAAGGTATAGCTCAAACCTTAACTGTAGATGACATAGTTGATGAAATTCTGGATTTTGGTAAAGTGTCAAATGTTGCAAAGTGGTTCAGTGATTTGGGCACTGATGATAAAGAGAAAATAGAAATTTCTCTGTTAGAGAGCTTTCTAGATTTCAACCGAGGTCCTAGAGACTACAGACCCCACTTGCCTACAGAATTGAATAAGAGGCTAATAACCAAATGGAGAGTCGGTCTAGCACAAAATAATAAAATCTTAAGGGAAACTTTGGTGAAAGTTAAACCAGATCTTGATGATGAGACAGTCAAGATTTTGTTGGAGGCTGAGTCACTCAACATGGATATAACGGATAGGGTGGCCAAAATTATAAATGGTCATGATAAAGAAGTGTATGAAGATACACTCGAACTTTGGAAGA
Source organism: Chamaecyparis obtusa (assembly GCA_027943335.1). Classification (NCBI taxonomy): domain Eukaryota; kingdom Viridiplantae; phylum Streptophyta; class Pinopsida; order Cupressales; family Cupressaceae; genus Chamaecyparis; species Chamaecyparis obtusa. The sequence goes on along the minus strand of BSBK01008308.1, from coordinate 319,164 downwards.
ACTATAACTTCAACACTCTTAAGAAAGAACAAGAGGATATCACAATAGAAAAAGTTTCTAAGGAAACAATTAAGCCTACAGGTCCTCAGAACATCTCACAAGATGAACCGGAAATGGAGATGGTACCACCTGAACAGTTCACAACTGGTGAACAAGTCTCAACAGGTGATCAAGGTACAACCAGTGAAAAGGAAGATACCAGTGAAAAGTTCACAGCCAGTGAACAAGTTAACCTCGGTGAAGAGGTTGCAATAGGTGTACAAGATACACCAATGAGACCAACAAAACAAGAACTGGGGGAGTCATCAACTAAGATGACTGAAGAAACAGAAACAGAGAAAGTTGAAACTATTACTAATGATCAACAGGTTGTGGACGAACAACAAGAAGAGAAACCACCCGAAGAAGAAGTGCATCCAAAACAAGAGCATCCAGAAGAAGAGCATCTAGAAGAGGTACAATAGAAAGAAAAGCCTCAACAAGAAAATGTAATGTCTCCATTTTTCAGACTCTTGGGATTAGCTTAGTTCGGTGACCCTCGTAAGCTAATCAGGTTGTCAGAGGGGGTCGGTTGGCAGAGCCAGTAGTTGGATTCCACTCTGGAGGTTCTAGTTGCCAAGTCTGCTCTTTGTTGGGGTCAAATTGGATGACTTACTATTTATAGTAAGCGGTATTTCGGGTATTGCTATGTTTGGCAGAGCACCTGGGTAGGGGTTTCAAATGATTTAGAGTTCCTTATGCGGAATCTCCAGTTTGAGAGACTTACTATTTATAGTAAGTCCATTTTGGTCAGATGGCTATTTTTGGCAGGGCAGTGTATGATTTGGATGCTATGTCACAATTCAGGATGTTATGGTCATAAGTTGTTATAAAATTGCATTATATTTGAAATTATTAGATTAAGTCTACTTTAATTTAATAACTATGCAATTATATGTTATAATTCGATGGTGTGTTGAAGAAGGCTCTTAAGTGAAAAGTGTAAATGAGAAGCCTTCATTAAAAAGCTTATAAATAAAACATGAAGAGCTTTTTCATTCACCTTATGTCATTTTTATGAAATTGAAAAGGGAAGAAGTATTTGTGCAAGGAAGAAATCGAATTTCTTCAAGGAAGCTAGGGTTTGCAATGAGTTTGGTCTTCAGATTTTGGAGAGAACTCGTCAATTTTACATGAGCATTGAATGTTAAATGATCAGAATTTTTATGTGCTGCTAGTTAGAATTTATTAGCATTAATTCATGTGTTTGGAGAAAAACCAAAAATGGGAGAAACAAAGGTTTGAGAAGAACTTCATGAAGAAACGTAGCCTTCTTCATTGATTGGTGGCACTTTGAGCTGGATGCATATGCCAGCGAATTGATGCAGGAACATTGTTATTGGTGATCTTTGAAACAGGCCGTACGGACTTCATTTAATTCCGTATTGTGCACAGTACTCACAGCAGGGCAGAGATTGAGTTCGGCTGCAAGAAGACTATATTCCCTTTGCCTATGTTTAGCAAGGTGACAGCATTCCATGCCTTGCGTGAATGTGTTGACTTATAGTGGTGTTGCGTCTTGGATTAGAGGATATAGTTCATGCCTATAAGCTGCGAATTCAGCCTGGGATAGACGTCTTCAGCTAAGAGTTTCCAGAATTGGCTTCCTTTGTGCTTGCTAATAAAGGTGCCAATTTTCTTCAATTGCTATTCAATATTTATTAAATTTAAAAAGACAAGTGTTGAAATTGTTAATTCTTGGAGTGTGAAATTTTGAGTAAATTGTTCTTGTTGATTATTCATAGTGTCAAAAATACCAAAAAATATATATATATATTTTTTAAAAAAATAAAAAAAGTTGCAAACAATTCAATAAAAACAAAATTTCCAGCTAAGAGCCAGCAAGGTTCTTCACAGAAGAAGTGTCTGCTGTAGAGGAAGAGGAGAAGCCTGTTGAAGAAGAATTTGCACAGGAAATTAGGTAGAAGGAACCGGTAGATTTTCCAAGTGGTTCATCATCAAAGACTAAGCTATCTTTCATGATAGATCCTGAATCCAAAATAGGTAAAGTTAGCGCATCTCCAACAAGTGACATTGTAGTTGACATAAGCAAAATGTCAACAAGGCAATTGAAGCAGCTTACTAAGAGGAAACAGGACATGGTTCTCACAAGCGAGAAGAATATCTTGTACAATTTCGTACCTGACATTGATATAGATGAAGAAGAACATGTAATTGATCAATTAGAGATACTAGCACAAGCGATTGGGGAAGATATCACTCACCCAGAAACAGTTGCTATAGATCATTACGAAAAGAAAAGGATAAATATTCTTCATGGAAAGGTGGAAGAACTTAAAGCCATTGTGGCTACCAACACTGGTGAGCTATAGCAACAAGTACAAGAAGCTGGAAGGTTAATCACAAGAACTTCTAACTTCGAAGATTTTGTGAAGGACATAACAGAGAGAACAAAAAGGACAACAAAAGAGCTAAAGGAGACAACATCAAAATTTGATGCTAAGACCTCTTCTGCAACCAAGTGCAGTCGTGGGCTGACAAGTTTAGCTCTCACATTGAGGAAGGCATCAGAAGAAAACACTAAAGGAATCCAAGATCTTATTGGATTTTAGCTATACATTGCACCAACTTTTGATCTAATGCAAAAAACAACCAGTGCTGCAGAAAGCCTTCTCAGTGAGCCTGATTACAAGACAATAGAAGATATGGAAAACCTCATTGTCTCACTGCAAGTTACTTTAGATCATGTAACACGTACCTGGAAACCATTCCTAGACTCTGCTAGGAAGATCTATAAAGATATCTTCAACAAACTACAAATATGAAGAGTATAGACCCTTTGTTCCTTGAAGGCAAAAAGGGGAAGATGTAACTATAGAGAGAAGTAAGTCAAGGATGGGAATGAACAGATAACAGGGAGAATTCATTCAGAAAGGTTGAGCAAGTCAATAGGACACAGGTTCAAGATACAGGTACAGGAGCAGATCTACAGGGGAAGTTTACAAGTGATGTGTTGATGTGTTTTGCCACCAATACCAAAGGGGAAGATTGTTGACATAATGTTAGTTGTCATTGGAAAAGTCATTGGCAAACATGAAACACACCAGTACTCATGATAGGTAATGATTGTGAACCGGTAGAATGATCAAGTGAGTAGTGTACCTTAACTGGTCACGCTTATACCAGTCCAGGTTTTGTCCAACCAATCTTGGAAACCATACTGGGTGCAGATGACTAACCGTTTACATATCACACACCGATTAAGTGCTTGATAATCCGAACTGGATTATGCGGAGCGTTTTTCAATCAAACTAGAGTTAGCTTTATTTTTTCTGCGAGCGTTTCAAGCTAAATTAAAGATCAGTTTGCAAGCTTTTTGATCAAGAGTTTTGCATGTGTGAAATTTGGGAGAGTTTACAGCTTGGCGGAGCTATTAGATGTATTTTTAATATGATAATTTCTTATAAATACAGGTCGTGAGACATGAGAAAGGTTGTTGAAAATCTAGAGCATAGAGCGAGAGAGAGCAAAAAAGCAGAGTCTTCTGGGAGGAAACACAGTCATCGAAGGTGAAAGGGAGAGAGAAAGATTCAACAACCAAGCAGAGGAAAGATTGAACAGCTATGATCTAAATCAACAAATACAATGTCATCATAAGATCATTGCTTTGATTGTGAAGCATATTTAAATCCCTCAATTAGGGTGAACCCTAACAGGTTCCATTGTATAAATCCCTTTACCGGGTGACATCTTTGTTGATGTTTTAAGTCCTCTGATAAGGCAACTCCTCACAAGGTCAAGATCCTAACAGGTCTTCTATTAAATCCCTTAACCGGGTAGCACTCTCACCAATGCTCTGTAAGCCTCTAACAAGACAACTTTATTACTGCAGTAGTGGAGTTTCGTGGGTTTTGTCCCACCATGGTTTTTTCCTTCTAACTGAGGGTTTCCACGTATAAATTTTGTATTGACCTGTGCATTTAAATTTTTTTTATGATTGTTAAAATATTCTTTTGATTTCAGTAATAACAAAATATCTATTTGTAATAAGGAGGAATAGAAATTGAATTTATTGATTCACCCCCCCTCTCAGTAACCGGTTAGGAATAACACGAGTGTTAGACAGTTGGTATTGAGAGCTTTCCTTGATTCTCCCTTAGCTAGTCACCCGGGTTTTTTTAAAACCTATAGGCAGGTGAGAGAGCGTTTTACATGGAAAGGCCTCAAGCATGATGTGCAGCAATATGTAAGAGAGTGTTCTATTTACCAGCAAAACAAGCAGGAGCATACATATCCAGCTGGATTACTGCAACCACTTCCCATTCCTGAGCAAAAGTGGGAATGTATTTCTATGGATTTCATAGTGGGCTTGCCTAAGGCCTAGGGTAGAGACTGCATTTATGTGATGGTTGACCGACTCACGAAATATGCTCATTTCTTTCTAATTACTACTACTTTTTCAGCGGTTCAGGTTGCAGAGTTATTTTTCCGGGAGGTTTTCAGATTGCATGGTTTATCCCGGAATATTGTGAGTGACCGTGATAGCCATTTTATGAGTCACTTCTGGCAGGCAGTATTCAGATTATATGGCACGGAGTTGACTCCTAGTACCAGCTACCACCTGCAGACCGATTGTCAAACAAAGATTGTTAATAAATGGGTGGAGGGCTATCTTCGAAATTATGTGTCTGCTTAGCAGAAGGCTTGGGTGAAGTGGATATATCTATGTGAGTACTTTCACAATTCCACTCACCATATGTCTATTCGTATGACTCCTTTTATAGCTTTGTTTGGCTATGATCCTCCTAGTTTCTTGGATCTGATGTTCAGTGATAGCAGAGTTCCCAGTGCAGGTGATTTGCTGCAGGACAGCCAGGATATTATGGAAACTTTGCGTGATAATATATAGAGATCTCAGAATCAGCAGAAGCAGTATGCTGATCGGAGGAGAGTTGCTCGCTCCTTCTAGGTTGGAGATATGGTATATTTGATGTTGCAGCCCTACAGGCAATCATCTATTTGGAAGAGCGGAGCAAAAAAGCTCAATCCTCGGTATCATGGTCCTTTCCATGTGGTTAGACGGGTTGGCGAGGTTGTTTATGAGCTTGATTTGCTAGAGGACAACAAGGTGCATAATGTATTTCATGTTTCGCACCTTAAGAAGGCGTTGGGCAGGCATGTCGTCCCATCTTCTGTTTTACCTCCATTGGGTGATGAGGGAAAACTAGAGTTGATTCCAGAAGCTATTTTGGATACTAGAGAGAGACATCTGCGCAGACGAGTCATCAGGGAGTTTTTGGTGAAGTGGCATGGATTACCAGCTGAGGATGCCACTTGGGAGTCAGAGGATGTACAACACCTTGGGTTGCAATTGCTTGAGGACAAGAAAACTCGGGGAGGGAGGACTGTGATGTCCCTGTTTTAGTAGGAGTCTTGAGGGTGTTTTCGTCAGTTTATCATCCCAATCCTCGTGAGCTGACAGTTGGTTTAGAGTCTTTGTGATAGATTTACTATTTATAGTAAGTCTATTTGGTCTGGTTACTATTTCTGGCAGGGTAGTATGGCGCTCAGGATGTTGTTGGTCAAAAGGATACAGTTACATTATTTTGCATATGAAGTTATTAAATTAAGCTTGGCTTAATTAAATGACTATGTTATTTCATGTTATAATTTGATGGTGTAAAGTTGAAACTTCTTTAATGAAATGTGTGTTTTTGAAGCATGAGGCAAAGTGTGAAGAGGAAGGCTTGTTTTAATGTTCTTTTGTAAAGCCTTGGAAGATTTTCGAAAATGATAGTCAATTGTCATTTTACATGTTTATTAAAAGCTTCCAAGAAATCGAAGATGGAAAAGGGCCTGAGGGTTTGGCTACAATTTTGAAGAAATGAAATTCTTCTTCAAAATCCAATGCACTTTGAGTTGGAAATCCATTGCCAACGAATTGTGTTGCAAAATTGGTTCATATTGTGGTCATTGTGGATGGCATACAAATTTGTCAAGAGCCGTACAGATTTGTCAAGAGCCGTATCAATCAAGAGAAATCGCGGCAAGCTGAAGCAGGTGTGGGTTGAAGGCAAGTCACCATTACTCACCTACGGCTCCCTTATTGGCAGCATTGACAACCCTTGGTGAATGCGACAATGTTTATAGTGGCTGCATCATTGTTGGAGGCTGTGAGCAACACCACAATGGCTGCGTTTTTAATTAAAGGCTGACGTTTCTAGTCAAGGCCTATCTGGAGTTGATTAGCAACCGTTGTTCGACAATTAAGGTGCCATTTACATTAAAAGTATTGCTCATGAATTCTTGCAAGTATCAAATTTGATTATTTTGTGAGCATTGGAATTAAAATAAATTGCTGATGTTATTATTTCATATATTGAGAAAATTACAAAAACTATATACATTTAAAAACAAAAAAATTTAGCAAAACATTAAAAAAGAAAACAAAGTTTCAGCATAGAGCCAGCAAGGCTCATTACAGAACAAGTGTTTGATAGTATCAATCTGAGAATATTAGTGGTAATATCTGAATCTGATCATCACACAAGTGTTTGATGACATGCATCTACTAGTAATTAGAAGTTTTGGGATGAAATTTTTGGCTCAGAAGTAGTCGGGGTTCTTACAGCCAGCAACGTGAAAACTCAAATTGATGCAGGAGCATCTCAGGTCCTTGGCAATCCTGTGTCACCAAAAACAAGTTTGAGTTTTTTGTGTTGCTCGGTTATCCTTGCTTACCGAGTTGTTTCTTTTGGTTTTCTGTTGAGGCCAACTTGTGCATTTAATTATGGTCGAGGATTTAATGTTGGTATCTATCATTGGGAAGCGTGTGGACCTAGATCTGGTCGTTCCTTCCATTAATGGTGGATCTGAAGGCCGACTTGTTTGGTAGCCTCTTGTATATATTGTAGTCTTTGGTTGTAGTTTTAGGACACGAGCTTAGAGCTAGAAGATAGATGGTATCAGATTAGGAGTTGAAGATAGTTTCTGAATCCTCACATGTTGGAACACTGTTGTAATTGAACTGTAATATCTGGCCCTAACCGAGAAGGCCTTATAGCCCCGCATGTATGAATCTATTTGATGAAATATATAAGGGTCTGATCTGCATTCTCTCTCTCATTTGGTGAATTGTTGCTTCCATGTGTAATCTCTGCAAGGTAGATCTGGATTAGGGTGTGCCTTTGGCCCCCCTCCCGACCTGCCCTGCGTCAAGTGGTAATCAGAGCAAAGGTGAGATCTGGATCTAGATTTGCGAATCTAGGTTTGAGGGTTCCTTCTTGTCAAACCCTAGATGATTTGTTGTGAGGGACCTAGTGTAGGGGCACCAAGGATCAACAAACAATTCATGAAGCCATTCAAGGTACACAAGAAGACTATGAAGACTTGGGAGTCACCTAATAAAGATTAGTGTTCCAAGGAGGACTATTGGGTTCTAAATGATGTAAATTCAATAAATTATAATGTGTTGGCTTCTATAATGGGTTGATGCCATGAAGTGGCATTAGGATTGAATTTATATCCTTAAAAGGATTAAATAAATGTAATTTGGACCATTAGTGTCCAATAGATGTTTTCGGGTAGTTAGAAGTATAAGAGTGATGCTATTAAGTCTCCTAGGTGATGGAAAACCTTTGGAGTTCTTAAAAATCCAATTTAATAAGGTTTTTTTAAGCATTTAATAGTTTAAAATTTAAATATTCAAAAACAAACAGCTAATAGCCATTTAGGTGGGAAATCACATTTTGATGTTTAAAACAATTAACTAAACCCTCTAACCGACCAAAGAGGTTGAGGAAGTTATGTGAGGATTATTATATGTAATTGGAGAATCTATTGTAGGGCAAGGAAGCCTGGGATGTACGGAAAGAACAGTTTTTGAATGAAAAATCAAGTTTAATTAGCAAGTTATATATATTCTCTACATTGTAGATGAATTTCAATACCTTCTATTTGATTTTGTGATTTTATTGGAATAGTAAGCAATCTGAAAGTAATCAGTCACTGGTTGAATGCTTGGTGTTTCAATCTAAATCCCTGTTTTTGTGTTTAGACTGTATATGCCTGACTGTGTCAGCAAATGTATTAACTTCTTTGAAGTTCTTTATCTTTTTTCCATGTACTCCTGATTGGATTAAGGATTTGGAATATCAAATAATACATTATAAGGCGCACTATATGTTTTAAAAGGCTTTTGAACGGTTTAGGCATGACTGCTCTTTCACCTACAGCGAATTAGATTGTTTTGGTTAAGTTTTTCCTTTGTTTTGAAGAGTAGTTTGTAACCTAGATCCTTTCCATGGACCCAAAGGCCTAGGACCCATGGAAGGATGCATACTAACTATGTATCATAGTTACTAATGATCTTGTTTGCAGAAATATTGAAGAAGTGGAGTGATCACTGGCTGGAACAGTGTGTTCCCTAAGGGAAATGATAGCTAGGGAGCAGCAGTGAGAGATTGGCCTTAAGGGAAAAGCATTTTTATGATTTGGCTGATCATATATGTGCATATTTATGGTGAATCAATCACCAAGAAGGTCTGGAAGTGTTTGAAGAAGGAAGATTGAAAAAACCCTCAAATCAAGGGCTTAAGAGGGCTATTTTGGAATTTTTGATGTTACACGTCTGCTGGGTTGATTTCCTCTTGGATTTAGAGGTTTTGAACATATTGAAACACTGCTGAAAGTTTGGAGTATTGGGGACATAAGGAACTAGGTGATGCTTTGTTAAATCACCCATTTTTTATGCATTTTTGTGTCACATAGTGGGGACAGTCATACATGGTCCAAAAGAGTCTATATCCAACTTGTAGTATGTTGTGGTAGGGCCAAAAGGGTATCCAAATATATCATTTATTTTGTTCATGCTTTGGGAAAGTATAGAGTTATGATCCATTTTACCGCTGAACAGGGCTACTAGACAGGGCAATTAGGCCTCTAGGACTGTTTAGTGACTTTTTGCTATTTTGAGTGAAAGATAAGTATAGAAACCTCAAAAACACCTTAATCCATCCATATATACATGAAACACTTCAAATCTATCATTAGTTTGCATTTTGAAGAGTCTTGGTTGGGTGGAGTCTTATAAAGCCATTGTGCACCTTTGGGAAAAGTATGGGTTTCTTAGTCAAATTGGAAAACTTAGTAGGTGAATAAGGTCCACTACCCTTTCCTCTGCACCAGTACCAGATTGCAATCTAGCCTGCAATTGCAGAGGGTTTCAAGATGGTTCATGGGAGGCGAGATGTGGATCCAGGATTGGTAGACATGTTGAGACAACTTGCTGCTAGGTTAGAAGCTATTGAAACAGCCCAGCGTAGAGGAAGACATCTTGAAGATGTTAATGATAATGAAATTGAAGAAGAACAAGGTGATATAGAACCTGCACCTATGATAGATCAAGGTGAGGAAAGATTGTTGAAGGCTTTGACAAATCTGAAGTCTACACCACATTTCAATCCTCCTGAGTACAGTGGAAAGCTAGATTCGGATGAATTGGTGGATTGGATCACCAAGATGGAAAAGTACTTTGAATATGAAAATGTCCCTGAGGAAAAGAAGGTGAAAATTGCAAGCACAAACTTGAAGAGTCATGCATCCTTGTGGTGGGAGCATCTGCAATTGGACAGAAAGAGGAAAGGCAAAGACAAAATTAAGGTATGGAATAAGATGGTAAATAAGTTGAAAGGAAAGTTTTTACCTTGTGATTATCAGATTAACCTAGTTAGGCGAATGCAAAGTTTGAGGCAGAAAGATAGCTCGGTAAAAGATTATACTGAGGAATTCTATAGATTAGATATCAGATCTGGACATGATGAAGATGAAGTGGAAAGAATTGCTAGGTACCTAAATGGATTGAGAGTTTCCATCCAAGAAGAAATCAGTTTGGTTAAATTGGAAAACATTGAGGAAGCTTATCAGTTTTCCCTGAAAGCTGAGAAATTGAACAAAAGACATGAGCAAAGACAGAGAGGAAGAGGACGAAGAGGAGATCTTATGGCGAAAACAATAGATCTGATCCGGAAAAGACAAATCTAGATAAGGGCAAGACCGAGTGGAAAGGTGAAAGTTCGTCTAGAGGAAGAGGCAATAACTACCGAGGTGGTTATAACAGAGGTGGTTTATGAGGAACTTGTTACAATTGTGGAGGACATAGATCATTTGAGTTTACACAAGCAAGTAAAAAGGTCGGTAGCAGTAGAAATGCTTTGGTGCAAGAAGATTCACCGAATGAACCTGAGAAGGAAAAGAACTTGATGGTAAGGAGAGCACTTTGGAATGAAAGTAATAAGGAAGATCCGGTAATGAAAAGTTTGTTCAAGACCAAATGTAGAGTTTCTGATGAAGTGTGGAAGGTAATCATTGATAGTGGAAGCTTGGAGAACTTGGTATCTGAGGAAATGGTTACAAAGTTGCAGTTGGAAAGGTTGAAACACCCAAAGCCCTATCACATTTCATGGATCAAGGATGAGCATACACTCTTGGAAAGTGAACAATGTTATGTGAATTTGAAAATTGGAAAGTACTATGATAAGGTGTTATGTGATATCATGCCTATCGATTGTTGTCATATTTTGTTGGGTAGACCTTGGCAATATTATAGACATGTTATATATGATGGGAGATTGCATAAATATACTATTTGGGCTGATGGGAGAAGACAAATCTTGTTACCTTTGATTGAAGAACCTGTTAGTAGTGTTTGTACATCTATGAAAGTTTGCTTGGTGGAAGGAAGAAAGTTTGTTAAGGATTTGAAGAAGAATGATGAATGTTTTGTTGTGATTCCTAACAAACTGAGTAAGAAAACAAAGGATAGCATCCCTGAAGAGATTGATAAGATACTCACCAAGTATAGAGAGATCATTTCTGACAATGTACCTGATGGTTTGCCACCGAAGAGAAGCATTGATCATTGTATGGATTTAATCCCTGGAGCCAATTTACCGAATAAGTAACCACATCGGTTGACACCTACCGAGAATCAGGAATTGAACCGACAGATTCAAGAATTGTTGCAGAAAGGTTTGATCCAAGAAAGTTTGAGTCCTTGTGCAGTACCAACTGTATTGGCACCTAAGAAGAATGGAGAATGGCGAATGTGTGCGGATTCCAGAGCAATCAATAAGATAATAGTGAAATATAGGTTTCCTATACAGAGAATGGATGACATAATGGATAGTTTGGCTGGAGCGAAGTATTTTACCAAAATTGATTTGAAAAGTGGATATCATCAGATCAGAATCAAAGAAGGTGATGAGTGGAAGACTGCTTTTAAGGCAAGAGAAGGTTTGTATGAGTGGTTGGTTGTGCCTTTTGGTTTAACTAATGCACCGAATACTTTTATGAGGTTGATGAATAAAGTTTTGAAGAAATTCTTAGGTAAATTTGTGATTGTATACCTAGATGATATTCTGATATTCAGTAAGATCAGAGAAGAGCATTTGTTGCATGTTAAACAAGTATTGCAGAGATTGAAAGAAGAAAAGTTGTTGATTAACCTAAAAAAGTGTTCTTTCATGCAAGAGGAGATTGTATATTTGGGATTTGTGATTTCAGCTGATGGTTTGAAAATGGATCCTGAAAAGGTTGAAGCTATTTTGAATTGGCCTACACCTGAGTATGTTAGTGAGGTAAGATCAGTTCATGGTTTGGCAAGTTTTTACTAAAAGTTCATTAGGAATTTCAGTTCAATTTGTAATGCTATGACTGAGACTATGAGAGGAGATAAAAGAGAATTCAAGTGGACACATGAAGCTGATAAAAGTTTTGAGACTCTGAAGCAGAAGATTGCTGAATTGCCTATGTTAGCATTACCTGATTTCAGTAAGGTATTTCAAGTTGAATGTGATGCAAGTGGTAGTGCAATAGGAGCTGTGTTGAGTCAAGAAGGTAAACCTGTTGCTTTCTTTAGTGAAAAGTTGAATGATGCAAAAAGGAAATATTCTATGTATGATCAAGAATTATATGCTATTGTTCAAGCCTTGAAGAAATGGAGACATTATTTGATACTGAGTGAAGTTGTGTTGTATACTGATCATAAGGCTTTATAGTATTTGGGTAGTCAGAATACTAGATTGTATATACCGATTTCTGTTCCTGAGAAACCTTGGATTGATATCAGTATGGATTTTGTTCTTGTCTTACCAAAGACAGTAAGAGGTGCTGATTCTATATTTGTTGTTGTGGATAGATTTTCTATGATGACACATTTTATACCCTATAAAAAGACATCAGATGCAGTGCATATAGCAGATCTTTTCTTTAAGGAAATTGTCAGATTGCATAGATTACCGAGGAATATCATCTCTGACCGAGACAATAAGTTTGTTGGATACTTTTGGAAGACCCTTTGGAGAAATTTTGGCACCGAGTTGAGGTATAGTTCTACATTTCACCCACAGATTGATGGACAAACAAAGGTTGTGAATAGAAGTTTGGGTAATCTTTTGAGATGCTTAGTAGGAGATACACCAAGTAATTGGGATTTTGTGTTGGCACAAGTAGAGTTTGCATACAATAATTCAGTGAATAGGAGTACTGGAAAAACACCTTTTGAGATTGTAAATGGCATACAACCGAGAGGTATATCAGATTTGAGGGAAATTGCTGATGAAGAAAAGAGAAGTGCTAAAGGAGAAATCTTTGCTGAGTTCATGAAAACATTGCATGAGAATGTGAAACATAAGTTGGAGAAAAGTAATCAGAAGTATAAAGACAAAGATGATAGATCAAGAAGACATAAGACTTTTGCAGTTGGTGATGAAATAATGGTTCATTTGAAGAAAGGCAGATTTCCTGTTGGAACATATGGGAAGTTGAAAATGAAGAATTTTGGTCCTTGCAAGATATTGAGAAGATTTGACAGTGGAAATGCTTATGAGATTGAATTACCTGATGACATAGATATATCACCTATATTCAACATTGCTGATTTGTAGAGTACCATGAATCGGATGAAGAAATGACAGTACCGAATGATTATCCTAAGAGACAGACAGAAGAAGTTGAGCAGATTTTGGAGCAAAGAGTTGGCAAAAGCACAAGAGGAAAATAGTATATGGAATATTTGGTAAAGTGGAAGAATAGACCGATTGAAGACAGCTCATGGATTTCACAATCTGAGTTGGATTCAGCTCAGGTTGTACCTGCTACATGATTCAAAGAATCATTTCAAATAACCCCAGGTGTCTAATGCAGGAGCATCTTGGGTCCTTGGCAATCCTGTGTCACCAAAAACAAGTTTCATTTTTATGTGTTGCTCGGTTCCTTCTTTGACCGAGTTGGCTCGGTAGTTTCTCGGTTCCTTCGTTAACCGAGTTGGTCGGTTAATTCCCTGGCGCTCAGTTATCTTTTCCTGGCACTCGGTTATCCTTTCTTACTGAGTTGTTTCTTTTGGTTTTGTTGAGGCCGACTTGTGCTTTTAATTATGGTCGAGGATTTAATGTTGGTATCTATCATTGGGAAGCATGTGGACCTAGATCTGGTCATTCCTCCCATTAATGGTGGATCTGAAGGCCGACTTGTTCGGTAGCCTCTTGTATATATTGTAGTCTTTGGTTGTAGTTTTAGGACACGAGCTTAGAGCTAGAAGATAGATGGTATCAGATTAGGAGTTGAAGATAGTTTCTGAATCCTTGCATGTTGGAGGACTGTTGTAATTGAATTGTAATATCTGGCCCTAACCGAGAAGCCCTTACAACCCAGCATGTATGAATCTATTTGATGAAATATATAAGGGTCTGATCTGCATTCTCTCTCTCATTTGGTGTATTTTTGCTTCCGTGTGTAATCTCTGCAAGGTAGATCTGGATTAGGGTGTGCCTTTGGCCCCCCTCCCAACCTGCCCTGCGTCACAAATAGAGTATATGAGTATGTATTGTTTTCTTTGAGGATAAATTATATCCAAAGGCATATTTGAATAAAATGTTAAAAAACACTTATTTTAAACATGAGATGGGACCTCTAATAGTATTTAAGTTGTCCTTTTCAAAAATAGACAAATTGGGCCCAATTTAAATTATTATCTATTATTTTAGTTTGAACATAGCATAGTGGACCTAAATTTCTTATTATTTTCTTTTAGAAACTTAGGCAAGTTCAAAGAAAACCACTTTGTTTTATATATTGTGAAACAAGTGAGGCCCCTTATTTACCATCTATGTCACTACCATAAATTCCAAAGTATGAATGTTGAATGGATTGACAATTAAAAAACCAAAATAAAGATGCCACTAGAATTGAGTGCACATTAATGAGAAATTCATCCAACCCAGCCATCTTAGAGATATTGGATGGTATATGACAATTATATAATGGATTTTGAATACAATTTTAATATAGAATCAATAGCTTTGTATCAAAATATTTTGGCTTAATTATATTATGGATCTCAAATACCATTTCAATGTCGAATCAATAGTTCCATATACCATATATCAAAATATTATATGACTTAATTATACTATGGATTTCAAATGCCAAACATCGTACATTCCAATGTATATTAATAATCCATGTATCAAAATACTTTTTTCACTATTAAAACATAACTCATTTTACTCTTGTATAGTACCTGAACCATTGTGCATTTTCCTGTATAATCTATTTCAGTGTGATCAATCTCATACCCAATTGTATTTGATTCAAGTGGAGGAGTCTATTATAAATCAAGAAAAGTTATGTTAGAAGGTAAAACTTATCTTTGCTTGGAACATAAAAAGAAGAGTGAGCACGTGGAAGAAACAAAACTAGTTGGTATTTTAATTTATTGTTTCTTTCGACACAAATAGTAAATAGTAACTAAAAGGAAACATGTCTCCAATATTTCAGTTTTTCTATGCATGACCATAAGTTATAGGAAATGCGTATAATAGGAAAGGTGCTTCAACTCATAGAAATACAACAATAAAAAATGTAAGGACATTAGTTCTGAGCTCAATTTGAAAAATTAAGGATTTTTCCATAATGCACATCAAATATACTATTTTCATCTATTAGATCATTCAAAAAAATTAAAATGAATTGAAAAAAGTTCAATTAATTTTGGGTCCTCAAAGAAACATCTAAAAGTCATGTATGATTTTTGAGTTTACTTGCTTGTATTCTTAGAAGTCATATCTTCCAAATAAACAAGAAAAACACTAACATAAAAGTAATATCAGCTACAAATATCAAGTAATCCTTCCTAGAATTGTATTTTCCTCATTTACATAGTAAAAAAAACCAAGCTAATATTGTCTTTCATTTGTCAAAACAACTAAGATATGTCAAGAAGATAAAATCTGTGATATTGCAAGTTGGGAACAAACTTGGCCCATATATTACATCTTCCTTGTTGCATGCTCTTGTACTCAAGGCTTCTAGTCTAGATAAGATATAACGTCCTCTTCCTGAAATGGAATTTACTATAGTAAATATATAAATAATAAAGAATAGTTAAATATGCCTGTTAATGGACAAAATAGGGTCAATCCTATCTCATGTCGTAGGGAGGATGTGCAATGGCTGAAACTAGATGTTGGATGGATTAAAGTTAGCTTTGACAGGGCATCCAAGGGTAACTTGGGGCCATCTAGAGCAGGTTGTGTTGCTAGCGACTCAGATGACAACATACTTGCTATTGAAACCAAAAAGCTAATTGAAGGAACCGAAAATGATGTGGAGGTCCAAGTTGCGTTGTTGGTTGTCGTCTTAACGTCTAGAATCAAAGTAGAACAACTACACCTAGAAGGGAACTACCAACTCATTGTAAATGAAATTTCCAATGGATGTGCCCATCTGTGGCGTATTAACAAGATTATCCAAATCATTCGGAAAAAATTATCAAAGTTCAGAGACTTCAAAATATCCCACATTTTTTGGGAGGGCAATGGTCTTGTTGATTCCTTATCAAAGATGGCAATGTCTTTTGCCAATAAATTTGGGTCAAATTTAGTCAAGGTTTTAGCGGAGCCATTATGATGACAATGATGACTTTGCATGTTGGTGTATGGTGTCATTCGGTCATCTTTCTCAACATGCTTTCCAGCACATATTGGAGGTTCGACATAACAAGGCATTTATGATGCTGACAAAGCTTTGTGGCAGCTGAGAAATGTATTTTGATGGCATATTGAGGTGGTAGCTTGGTATTTTGGGGTGACAACCAAGTGGGAGCGTTGGTAATTGATGTGAAGGGATAGAGGCCAATTTTAGCTTGAAAACCTCCAAAAAGACGATGTCATTCTGGGGGAAAATCTTGGAGGAGTGCTTGAAGATCATCTTCACCATGGATGACCCATTTTTCCTCATGTTGGTCCGTGCTTTGCTTGACATTGATTTCATTGTGTCAAGTTTCAAACATAGAATAAATACAAACATTTTGTGTATGTTCTACACTTGGGGCCTCGAGTTTGGTAGCCATTAGGTTGCACGAAGGATCATGGAGAGATATGTGAAGGCTGAATTGCGTGTGGGTCTTAAAGCCATGTTAGAGTTGGCAAAGCCTAGAACTGGTTTTGTGGCATCCAGAAGTGATTGGGTGAGTGTTCCTGGTTATCCCCACCATGTTCACCCTTTTCTTCTGTGGAGGGCATTGGAGAATAAGAAACAAAGGAGGGGTGAGGCCAATAAATACTGGGGTTTTATTGTTGATTATGTGCAAGATTGAAATGTTGTGTTGGAGGTTGGGGTTTTGAAGGAGCAAATTGACAAAAGCAAGCTCAAATTCAAGCTTGCTGAGTTCTGGAGAGAGATTCCACCACTGGGAGATGGCCAAGGATAGGGCACTCATGGTTGTGGTCGTGGTGGTAGGCATCGAGGATGAGGGCGCAGTGGTGGAAACCCTTGAGGCAAGGACGAGGCACTGTGCTACAATGTGCATATTCTGTGTTTTTTGCTGTTTCAAGCAATTTTGATTTTGTGCATACGACTATGGTTATGATTGGGTGTGACGTACAAGATGGCTGAGTTTCTTTTTTGAGCCATTTTTTGCATAATTTTTGTCTATATATGTGCTCTTCAATGTAAATATTTGTGAAGTTTGCCTAGAACCTTTGTATCTTGTGAAGTGACAGACAGCCCCTTGTTTTGTAGCTTGGGCTGGTAGTTGTTAGGTTGTGGCGATGATGTCATCGATTGTGGTTCGATTACTATGTTTTTTGGATGTAACTGGGTAGGCAGGATGATAGAAGTGATACATAACCTATTTGCAGCCTTTGAACTTGATGTAATTTGAATTTCATAGTTTATTATTAATAAAAATCAAAATTTTACCAACCAAAAAAATAATAATTAAATAAATAGTAAATAAATAAATAATAAATAATAGTTAAATAAATAATAATAATTAAAGTATAAGATAAATAAATAGAATATAGCATGATGACTATTATTAGTATGAACAATGAATCAAACACTATGCATTATATCCCTAAGATTGCAACTTCACCTTATCCCTAAGATAGTGACTTCGTAACATTAATATATGACCAATGATTTATTCAAGAATACATAGCAGCTGACTTTCATATGATCAGACTTGCGACCATGTTAAGTTATGAACAGTGACCATCTTAATCAGCAATTTGTTAACATTCACAAGTCTTGATATGAGCTCGATGAATTCATAATACCCAAAGCTAATTAAGCAGAGAAGCGATGTTGAAAGTTTATATCATAGAAACAAGAATCGCCCTTGAATCGCTGGTTTCGCAAGTCGATTCAAGGCAAACGATATTTTTTTAATCGTGAATCGGCTCAACTGATTTTTTGGCATGAATCGCTTGAATCGCCTAAACCGGCGATTCATACTAAAAATGGCATCAATCGCCCCAAAATATCGGACGTGAATCAGCAGATTGCTAAAAAGTCAAGTCAAATTTTTAAAAAACACAAATATTTTCAATATTTTTTTTGCCTTTCCTATTTGTTGTAAGTTTATACAAATATAACATTTAAGTATAAGTTTGATTTATTTAATTTCTTATACTTTAAGTTATATTTGTATAAATACTTCCAGGATGTTTGAGATAGGTTCCAGCTTCATAGGAGTTAAGATGCAGATTCTAGATTTTGGGGGTTTTCAAAAAATTCCAGACTTAACCAAATTTCAGGATTAAAAAAGCTTTTAGTAGGGTTACCTCCCACAATCCATCATGGCTTTCTAAGGTCAAACTGAAGCTAGCAAAAGGATTTTCAAAGGGTTTTAACTCGTTTTATCACAAATCACTTGGTTTTGACCCCATCTCTATAACAAACTTAGCTTAGCTCTCGCCCAAATCCCAGACAGACATGACTTCCCAACAGGCCAAAATCATTCAAACCTCATTTGCCGGACCTAGGGACTTGAAAACAGCCACCAACAAAGACTACCTAAGATCTAGTTATGAAGACTTTGACATTTGGCATTGATCAATGATCAAGCATCACAAATTCATACTATGAATCGATTTAGTTTCATGGATCTTATAGATACTGATAGATATACGTTTCATGGATCTTCATCTTACATACATTTATGATTTGATGTCTTATGGATCTTCATCTTACATACATTCTATGATTTGACTCATTATGATCCTATGATTTCTATTTACTTTAGCTACAATTTACATTTTACATGTAACTTATGTGATGGATTTATCATTTATGTTCCTTGTTTATGTATATTAGCTTCTATTTGATGATGTTGTAGTGTGCTTAAGTTATAATCAATAAAGGGTGCATGAAATAAGTTTTATATTGTTAAAATCTCTAAATTTCAAGGGTTTTTTAAATTTGCCAATTTGTGGCCGATTCGATTCCAATTCATGGCCGATTCACGATTCGATTCGGCCTTGCCGATTCCGATTCTCGTTTCTTTGGTTTATATGCAGCAATACTATGAAGCAGAAATAATGCACAAGATCATTAAGACTATCGGTTTTAACTTTAAGATGAGCATTGACCTTTTCCAAGTGAGCCATAATGGGCAGTGATCATTTAAGGAAGACATAGACTAATATTAAAAGACAAAAATAAAGATAACAGAAGGGTGCAATTTTCTGAAGTGGTGCAATTTGTGAAAGAGATGTACCTTGTTTGAACGGTTGTTGCTACTTGATGAAGAGAGATGTCTCCTTGGAATTGATGATCCTCTTGGCAGATATAAATGATATATGAAAATCAAATGGAATGGAAGGATATGGAGTATTACAATTGGAACTCATAAAAGGAAATGAAATATATTATACTGCTGGCAAGCATCGTGTGATAGCAAACCATGCTGTAACGTATCTATGAGTGGAATACGGATTTACAGAAGTTCATATTTAAATTCTATTAAGGATAAAGAAACATTATATGGTCTAATATATATAGATATAGATATAGATATAATATACAAGATAGTAGTTTATACCAAGTCTATTCCTTATTCATTCTCTAATGCCTTTTGAAGGGTAGGTTGGTTTGTATAGGGAGAGACGAGTAATTCCATCCCTAATTAGGTGACTCCAAAGTGGTGGTATTGACAAATGTTCATGAAACCCTTGGGCCAAGTGGTGGTATTGACGAGTGTTCATGAAACCCTTGGGCTTAATTGTAGACATGGTTTCAAGCACCCTATGATAGTAATTCCCCATCCTCCATTAGGGTTAGGAAGGAAGTAAGAAATTAGGGCTTAAGTATGTATTATAAATCAGTAATTGTTTCTTAATTTAATATGATTTAAATGCATGGTGATGTAAGTTAATCATTGGATATGGGCAGCTTCCTAGTAGGAAACATTACAATGATTAAGTAAATTGTTATATCCAAGTGCAATCCCACCTCTAGTCAGGAATTTTAGGGTAAATCAAATAAAGTCCCAATAGGGGACATTACATAAGATACCATGTTTTATTCCATAGACCAGCAAGCACTTGAACTTGGGACCTCCCATAGGCATGTTGGGGTGCTCTACTAGTAAGCTACTAGACCTCATGATGTTTCTCACTTCTTTGGGCTTTTTCTTAGGCTGCTTGTATGTAGTTTGAACGTGGTTCATTTCTCAAACACAATTCTTCATTTCTGATGTTTCTGAATTCCTAACATACCTCTACTGCAAGGGGGGCGATTCTCCTTGTCCTCCCACACTAGAAATGCACCAATATGTAAAAGTTGGTTTCAACACGATAAAAACCACAAAACAAGGAACACGACTATTGTAATACCATCTACTATTGAATTAGTTCAGATATTCCATAACTAATTTATCAAAACAAATCTTTATCTTTCACATTAATTTTCATTGACAAACATATTATTCTATCAAAGTTTAAAAATAAGCAATATGTGCCTAGAAATGACTTGTTCAAGTGTTGGAATACTTGGAGATAGTTGCAAGCATGATACGAAACTATGAAATAAATTAATCATAACAAAAACAAGGCACAACATGAGATTCCCCTAGAGATATGTTGCCACATTTCAGTTCCACCTTGTAAAATTTCGCTTTAAAGCTATAAAGGTGTCAGTTTGTTCGTAGTCTCAGAAAATAAGCCTCTTATTCCCCTAATAGAGTTTGTGTCCCTATAGTACCTTCCGAAGCTGAAGAATGTCTTTCATGTCTCAAACTCCCAAAAGGAAAGTATGAATGTAAAGTTCGGAAAAAGTAGACCTTTGCTACTAAAGCCTTCCGGATTAGTAGTGGTGGGATGCTCCTTCCGAAAATCCGAAAGCAAGTTAAGTAACACTCTAATCGGAAATCGGGGCAAACAATGCGATTCCCGAAAACCGAAGCAAAGTGAAATATCAAAATACTTCATTGCAGGAATTCAACATTCAAAGTACAAAAGAAATCGGGAATCAAAGTAGGGTGATAAGATTTCCAAAAATCCGAAAGATGCTGGAGCCCACCCCTTGTAAAGTTGCGGGCAAATCAAAAGAAGTTGATTATGATGATTCCCAATTAGTGGAGGAGAAAAGCTTGTTGCTTTCTTTCAACTATCTTTCCAGGAAATTGAAAGTTTAAGTGTAAGTTCGTCGGAAAGCAGAGGAAGGAGGTGCGATTTCCAAAATCCCAAAAACAAAGACCACTGAGAACAAGTTCCCAACTTTTGCAAATAAAGTCTCATTTCGGAGATCCCTCATCACGAATGCCTTGCCTACGGATTCCAAAGTAAGGAATACAGATCTCCAACTAATGAAAGTAAGAAGCTTCGAAACCGGAGGTGTCAAGGTGCTACGTCCGAAGCCAAAATTCACAGATACCCATTTTTTAAATCTCCGACTAACGTAAGCAGCCCGCCATGGATCAAAGCAATAAATGTGTTGGACGTTTATGTGAAGGGATGTATTGTCTAGCATTTAATGATAATCATGTGTCCGGATTTGTTCAGGATTGTCTTCATTATATGATATCTTGTGGAAGAAGCCAAAGTAGAGCATCATTACAATAACAGGTAAAATCAGGGCAATTCCTTTCTTCGTGCCACCCTTTCTTTTTTTGAGAAAACAAGAGTTTGTCACAGCTTGCAAATACACAAATGGCTCTCAGATATCATGGGTATGATCACCTTAACGGCATTGAGAGCGAATGGAAGGATATCTGTGACACTAAATTAACTCATTTCGACCTGGGAGATCTCCATCGGAGAATCTGTCAAGAACCTAGACACCCAATCATGAAGAAATTGGCCAAGAGCGGATTCATGGAAGCAACTAGATTTCCCGTCGTGATACAATCTCCAGAACTCATCCAGGAATGCATTGCCCGTTTTGATCCAGTTTCCAAATAGATAAAGACGGCCAATGAAGAGGTTCTCATCACTCTAGATAGAACCACCTTCCAAGAACTTTTTTCGTCTCCCCGTGAGAGAAGAATTCACAAATTGGGATTTCGCTCTTTCAACATCATCATTCAGTGAAAAGTAAACAAAATGGAGGGGTGTAATGTCAAAAGAATTGTAATGACCCTTACTATAAAGGCCACTAAAACCCCCGAATCGAATTGAGTCAATTTGTCAAACACTTGGCATGCACTAAATTATTTCGTTTGTAATCTAGTGTTTCAAGGTTGTAAATGTTAAGCAACAAATCCACAGTATATAATTGAGATAACAATGCCAAATGCAATGAAATGTAACAACACCAATGCTGACTCCTATAATAATTTTCAGAATATCAAAGAGTTGGCACCAAGAGATTACAAAGACCAAGATAGAGTTCTAATGACCGGCAGTGTCTATTGATTATGATTCTCCCAAAACTGATTAAACTATAACAGTGACTGAAAGTCTGAGAATATAAAGGGCTGTTACACATTACACATGAACATTGTCAAGTCCCTATCAATGCTATCTCATTCACCATACCAATCCACCTTTCTTGCAATGTCAATGCAGTAACAAATGCTGGAAAACAGTGACTGATTTTCTGATTACGTATGACTGTTTACAATATATCAATGACAGATTTTATGGACTGTTTATGACCAGAACTGGACTGTGGTAACAAGTCTGAATATATGCAAAATCATACAATGAACTTGCAATGCACCTTCTTTCAGTCCACACACTACTGTCTTATTGCTATGACAATTACAATTGATAATAACAGTGACATACTAGGGACTGTTTTGACAGTGACTGGATAAATGCAACTTTTACACAATTCCTTGACATTCAAACATCATCCAAACTACATTAAAAGAACCTGGAAATCGCTCCTTATTGTCTGATTGAAAACACTGTTGAGACACCTCCGAATGCACCCAGATTTGACCCAGATTGCTGCTGTTGTCTCAGACCTATACCTGCCGTACTAGGGCTGTACAGTACGGCACCTGCAGAAAATAAATGGCAGAGTTTTGTGCCTCCAAATTGGTATCAATAGGACCGCCAATGAAGTATTAGTCTTCTCACCAAAACATAAAAATTATCTCCAAGTATGTTGAGAGATATGAACAAATTTCTGGTTCCACACCCTGATATTGACTGAACTGAAAACGTACCAAAATGATATCCAAATCTTCACCAAATGATTCACCAATGCAATGATGAATTCAGAACCCTTATTCAATCAGATGCAAACCCTCAATATCAATTTTTTCAGGTTTGCTTTTTCGGACTGCTTTTTCGGGTCTGCTTTTTCAGATTGCTTTTTTCGGATTTGCTTTTTCGGACCTGCTTTTTCGTTTTGCTTTTTCGGATTGCTTTTTCGAATCCGCTTTTTCATTTTGTTTTTTCGGATTGCTTTTTCGGACCTGCTTTTTCTTCCTCTTGCAACCAAAACTCAAACCCTCAGGTAAATCTGAGGATTCCAAATAAGCTCAACATGAAATGGCTGAATACCACTTCCATTGTGCAACCCTTCAGAAGATATCTCACTTCCTCAGTTATGCAAATCCAAGGGAGTTTTTGTTCCCAAAGATCTAATGAAAATTTGTAGACCAAATGACTACAAATTGCTCCAATATGGGAAAGTAGAAGAATCCTCAAATCAGCTTGTCCAAATGAATGCCCAAGCCCCCTATTTATTCACTTTTTGAGAAGTTACTAAGAACTTCTAGAAGCATCCATTATAAAATCCCATTATAATGCACTTTTATAATAATATAACTTTATAAAATAAAAAGTGCAACTCAACTTAAAATTATAACAATGTAGGCCCCAAAAGTCTCATAACTGAACGTAGGCTCCACTACAACTGCATGTAGGCCTCAAACTGGATGTAGGCTCTATCGAATGTAGGCTCTGTCAGCAAAATGCAATCAAATGATCAACACAATGACTCTCTCTCCAAATCATTTGCCTACGAGAGTCGATAATAGGCAAATTCGGCACACAAAACGATGTCAGCCAAAATGGGGACATGACAAGAATGGTTCAAGCCAGCAAGGCCTAGCAAAGCCAAACTTCCTAAAACCATTTTTGGTGCTAATTTGAAAAGGGAAGTCATCGACATGCTAGTGTTGTTGCACACGGTAAGAGGCAGTGAAGAAGCCCTAAATCTAGAGGAGTGGGTCTTCTTTTTGGTACAGACTATGTGCGTCGATGAAAGATATATAGATTGGGCAGAGCTCATCAGTGATATATTAAGACTCGTGATTACCAGTGCTAAGGTTGACAACTCCTTATCGTCATACATTATTTATGCCCTAGCATGTACACGACATTGGCCCGGTCTGCATCATGTCGAAGACTTCGACGATGATGTGCAAATCTATGATTTTTACTCTGGTTTGCAGCTACATAGGAGCTATGCAAAATTCAGGAGGATAAACGATGCGTTCGTCATGAAATTGACATGCGAGCTTCCAAGGTGCCCCGAGAGGCGATTATCTCCAAAACAATTGAGGTGATTTCTAAGTATGGTATCTATTTCATTCAATTCCCGACTTTTACATACTTCCAGAATGGTGCTTTTGATGATTTTCCCAACAAGCTACCCAGATATCTTGATGACAAGATGGTTCTGATCGAATTGTATCGACAAATACTCAAGGTAAATAAAAGATGCGGTGAAAGACACAAGGCTGGGATTTCTTTTCCTATCACAATACGAGCGCATTCATGCTCCTCAAGTTCAAACACTGCAAACGTAGTTAAGACTACGACGGCCCGATACTCCTTTCAAAAATACGAGTCTTTGCAGACTTGATATGACCCTAGTGGCTTTGACAGGGACAATCTGCAGCTAGGTTTGCCTTTCCGACATGCACCAGCGTTAGAAGACTTTTGGGCGAATTGTAAAGATGACTTTGAAATGAGGGAAAGGTATTGGTTGAGGCTCACCATAGACCAAATCAATCTTTATGAAGTGAACTTAAATGTTGATGGCCTAGTGGACGACGGGAGCGAACTCCTTGATCCACACTACCTGAAGAAGATTAAAGGAACTCCACTAAAGCCTAGCAACTGGGAGGCTCCAAAAATAGTTGATTTTGATGCTCGCATGTCCTTAATAATGAGAACTCGAAATTGGGTCGAGTGGAAGCAAACTAGGAAAAGAAAAGGAAGTTTTGCCCCAGCGCCATCAAACCCAACGCAGGGCCAATCACCGTCGCATGTTGCCACCGTTCCTATATGTAATGTCCCCTTTTTAGCATGACCATGACTATGGATGGATTAGCCTATCATGTGACCCTCGTAAGCTAATGAGGATGGACAGAGCGTCTCTTTCAGTCGGCATCTACTTCATGATTCAGTATGCTTTGGTTTGGCTTTTGTTTGGCATCATTTGGACTTCATTTGCTATAGTTTTGCCACGTTTACTATTTATAGTAAGCCTAATGTTGTTCGAGAGAAGGACCCTTTCTATTTTTGGAAAGTGCATTTGGTCACATGGGGAAATAATAGGTGTGACTCCTATTTCAGACAACATATTAAAATGATAAGTATTTTGGGAGTTATTATTATTTTGGTGGCCAAATTATTATTAAATCATTAGATGGCTTATTATAAAGTTATAATTTAACTTTGTAATTTCACTTAAGTTGAGGGTTGAGCCACCATGGGAAGGGGCCATTTATTTAATTAATTCATGGAAGCCTAAGCCAAGGTATTAATTAAAAGTATTGGAGTAAATGAATTATGAAGAAGAAAAGTATATCTTTTTATCCCTCATTGGTAAGGATTGTGTTTGAGCTCTCACAAGAAAGAATAAAAAGGGACTTAAGAGCTCATTCTCATACACCTTATGTCATTTGATTAAAATTTGTGAAGTGTGAAAAGTTTCTTTGAAGGAGAAAATCGATTTTCTCATGGAAAGCTAGGGTTTTGATATTTGGTCTTCAAATTGGAGAGAATATCAATTACATGATAATTATTTGCAGAGATTTGTTGAGTTGGTAATTCCATTGAGAATTTATGTTTATTGTGGAATCTGGTATTGAAGTAAGGGTTCGAAATTCATGAAGAATTTGTGTTTGTTCTTCAACAAGTGGAGAGAAAAACTAATTTTTGCTGCTGGAATTTACTGAGTAATGTTTGACACTGGATTACTTTGCTGAGGTTTGTATTCATTGAATAAATTCTGAGATTTTTGAGGTGCCATATGAAATTCCCTAAATCGTACGGAAGCTACAGAACCGTACAACAACTGGCATGGTTGTATTTTCTGTTGGGAAGCAAGAAGGAAAGGTTCGAAGCTGAACATTGGGTTATTTGTTGAGTTGCGAGTTGCGTTCATTTAGAAGTGCAAGGAGATCTAGCCGCCATGGACAAGGAGCATACATTATTTGCTAGCGTCAATTCCCAGGCAGGCTGCGTTTTAATATTCTGCAGTCCCATTTGAATCTAAGGTGCTTTAAACTTATTTGTTGTCATTGTTATAGCTATTTAATAACAATTTGAGTTAATTCTGATTTTATAGTGCAATCAAAGTGCACTTGGAAATTAATTGTTGATGCTATTGACATATGACATTTGGAAAGTTTATGTAAATTCATTTATGTATGGAAAACACCCAATAAACAATCACAATTTAATTATAAAAGCTAGATTGTTATTGAGAGCCAGCTGGGCTCATCACACTATAGCCTCCTCAGCACCCATATCTTCCCAAGTTGCTGGAGGGGACGGAGAACCACCAGAGAAAGAAGAAGAACCTAAACCTACCTACGGAGACGGGTCTCTTCCAGTTATAGATCTCACGGAGGGAGAAGAACCTAAAGGAGGAAACCTTGAACAAGAAGAGGTTCTAAAGGGACGACTTTACGATATGCAGCAAAAAACCTTGGATCAGCAACAAGAGGATCAACCAGAAGATTTCTCAATGGATTCTCAGGTACCTCAAGTTTTAGCCTCCTCTAGTTCTGTTTTACCCAAAGTGCCCAAATTTCCTTTTGTTTCTACCCAGAAAGACACTCCTCCAGTCGTGAGGAAATCGTTTGACTTAGAAAGTCTTGAGTCTTCTTCAAAAGTTTTGTCTACTCCCTTCTGGCTAGAGCACTCTATTGAGAAGAAAAGGAAGAGGGAAGAAGACAGTATGCCCTCCCCAAGCATGATCAACCAAATTTTGAGGAGTCCTCCTTAGAAAAAGAAGAAATTTTCAACCCTTGCAGCCCTGGGCAAAGATCAGGAAACTGGGCATGTTGTCATGGAAATAGCCAAAACTAAGTCTACTGAAAAGTTGACCCAGTTGAATGTGTCTAACTTCACAGTGACCAGGATTGACATTGGTCCTCCTAGGCACGAAAAGATAGTTTAGATGTGGGAATTTTCCCACTAGTAGGTGAAAGAAAAATTGGACAAAGATAACCAAGACAAGGACAGACTGAAGGCGATCATGTCTCAGCTTTCTGACTACCTCAGGAAAGTTCTTGCACCCCTGTCATCTCAACAGGCAACTTCTTTTTCTGATATCCTAGATCCGACATCAGATGAGAATCAAGCCCTAATCACCCAGTTACAAGAAGGCAGGCATATGGGTATGATTGGCAAGGATTGGGTAGAGGATCTTAAAGTTAGAGAGTTACCCCTAATTGAACGCCTTGGTTCTTTATACAAAAGATCGATGCAGATGAAGGACAGTGTGAACCATGACATCATAATCATCAAAGAAGAAGTCTCTTATGAAAAGTCTTTTTCAATACTCAGATAGGTCATGGATATGAAAGTGGAAAATGCAG
Source organism: Chamaecyparis obtusa (assembly GCA_027943335.1). NCBI lineage: Eukaryota > Viridiplantae > Streptophyta > Pinopsida > Cupressales > Cupressaceae > Chamaecyparis > Chamaecyparis obtusa. The sequence goes on along the minus strand of BSBK01008308.1, from coordinate 291,587 downwards.
TCAAACTGGGACTTCTGCAGTCACCAAATGAGCCGCTATAGAAATGGATGTTTTCTCTAACCTTCAAGCGGAAATGTATAACCAAAGCCCTTAAATATTTAAGGGAAATAGTCAATAACTCACAGGAGGACATTCTGAGAATTGAAAAGCTTTTCACAAATATGGGATGTAATTCGCACTAAGGAAAGGGCAAGGATGTCATAGATATTAACAATATGGTGGAAGCATATCAGGAACATATCAATAGAACAACCAGTCCTACAGTATACCAGAAGACTGAAATCCAGAAGCTCACTGTGATTGATGCCTCACTATCCAAAATTAGTCTTGAAATGCCAGACTATGAAGAGAGAGTAGAAGACTTGCAGCAAAATCACCTCTACTAGACTACCAAAAATGACAACGTCACAGTATCAAAAGATGAAGATTTGACACGTGTCATTGAAGCCTTTCAACACCACAAATCTAGCCAAGAGGTTCCTGCAGATGCATTGATTAAAGGAAAAGAGGAAGCGAAAGCTTCCTAGTAAAAGCATGATTGCTTTTCTATTTTTATATTTCCATACTCAAACACTTGTTGTAATTATGTCAGTTACTTTTCAAGATGTTGTTATGTAGCCACCTGGATAGGCGAATGGACTATATTAATCTTTGTTGAACATTTTACAAGGATGGACAATTTTTTAATACAATTTCCCCCTGTTGTTGTGACAACTGTGTGAGACTCAAAATTGTTTTGATAATTGTTGTTCATGGATAAAATTTGATTTACTATTGAATGAATGAATGTATGGTAGAGGACATAAATTGGTTATAGATATCAGACTGTGTTTTGAAAATCTGCAATCATAGGGTGATCTGTTAGTCACTATTTGTTTCCCTCCCTGTATGTTCGTGTGTTTAACAAATTTGCATTTTTCAGATACTCTAGTTGTATGCATAATCTTTATGGTCACGAAGATGTACATGCAGAAATAAATTGGTGATTTAAACTATGTTAGTTTATTTACAGTTGTGAATAAGCAAGCACAACATTGAGCATTCTTTCTTTATTAAAATTCCTATTGTATTGTGGATATGTCATGGTGATGAATGTCCATTAAGTGCCTCTCCTGCTCTCTGGTTAAGAGCATATACCCCTTGATTTAGCTTAGTTTTCATTCATTGTATATCTGCTTTAGGGAGCTGTACCTATCAATTCAGAGAGAAAACTTTCACAGTTTGTTCAACTGTTGTTAATAGACAGGCCTTCAGCGAGGGTTTGAGTCATATTATAAGAAGGCCAATTCATTAACTAACAAGATATTAATGTGAGAAGAAATTCTAGAAAAGTAAGGCAGATTGCATTCTTTTACCACTACCTTTGCTGCAAATCATAACCATATTTTCTTTTTTAAGTCTTCAAGAACACCAATCACCAGTACAGAAAACTTCCAACACTTGCAATACTCTGCAAATTTCTTAGATGCACTCTCCTTTACTGGCCTAGAACTGACTTACAAATATAGATAGTTAGCTTGATAGTTCCTTTTACAGTGACTCTTAAGAATGTGCACAATAAGCTTCGGATTGGAAGAAGCTCAAATGCCAAGGATCATAAGAGACATAATTTGAAACTGTTAACTTGCATTTTCATTTCTTCCTAGCAAAACTGCATTCTAAAACGGGAAAATAGCAAAAATGCATTGGGCCGATATAGAGACTGACACACAAGAACTATTTCCCTTAGAAGTTTCTGGTGAAGAACTTCACAATGATGGTGTTGGTTACCTCTTTTAAGTGGAAATTTCAATCCCCATTGTGATATTTGTTTACTTTTGGCATCTTTCCCTTGCTTTGTAGATAACTAATGATTGTTGTAATTCCTTCTTAAAGAATAAAATGGATTATGCTCACATAAAAAAATAACTTGGGAGTCTTTTCAAATCCAAAAGTCAGGTTGTTACATACATACTAAATTAAAACAGATATTACCAAAGCCAATGGCCTTCAATCTTTCATAATCTTATATAAAACATTTAAATCATTATGAAATAAGATATATGATAATCCAAAATTCAGAGAATCTAAGTGAAGTAGGATTTCACATACTGTCTAAATTTTAATAATTTAAATCTACCAAGACAATGCAGAAAATGTCCAACTTGTACTGAGTGAGGATTATCCATCTACAAAATATCCATATTATCTAGTTAAAAGAAAAGATGAATTACATCATTGTCACACTCGCCTCCATAAGCCTCAAGAATCTTGCATATATCTTTGCGATCATAATGTCTAGCATCTGCTAAAGGCTTAACCAACAAAGTAAACAAAGTCAGTACATGAAAATGGCTTCATAGTACTAAATCTGAACTGTAAGTAGAGATCTTCAAAATATTGAAAGAGGTAGTAGTAACTGCATAATACTACAAATATTGAGATGTGACAAAAGCTTAAAATAAAGCTATAGCATGATATTTGCATGATCTGAAACTTGATTGTCATATAAAAACTTATTTATTGTCAAGAAAAACATTTCTGTGTGAAAACTAAAACCAGATTGTCATTTTTCAATCCTATCGTTTCAAAATGAAAAATATTATATTGTAGGCCATATAATTTGTCCACCAATTCTAATTTTAATTAGCAATTAATAATTATTAGTGATTATTAATTAATTAAATATTGATTAATAAGTACATACTTTAAATTGAAATTATAAATTGTATTACTAAATTTTAAAAATTAAAATATTTTTAATAATATAATATTAATAATTTATCATTTGAAGTATTGAAATCAAAAAAGCCAGACAAAAGAGAACATAAGTAGCGGCGGCTGCCTTTCATAAAAGATTTACTCCTTTTAAAATGCAGCGGAGTAAAAACTTCAGAAATTCAGCAGCCAATAAAAATCAGCCGTCAGGAGGAGAGAAAATGACAAATCTCGGTCCAACTTAGAATATTCAAAAAAAGATGATGTCAGGCTGACAGACAGCAGCAAAAAAACAAGGAGAAGCTTAGGTTTCTCAAACAGATGTATATTTGTATAAAGTGCAATGCTTGAAAAAAAATGCATTTAGTATAAGATCTATTATTGAAAAGAGCTAGAAAATGTCTTAGGATAGTAATTGTTTATCTTTTAGATTATTTAGTGTCATGGATATTGTTAAAATATTTCATTCACTCAGAAAACTTCTTTTTTTTTGACAGTTTTAAAAAGAGGAACTAATTTTTTAAACATTTGAATATTTTTATAAAATGCAATCCATGAAAAAACATTTGAATATTTTTATGAAGTACAATCCATGTAAAATAAATATCTTTTATTAAACATATTTTTTATTATTATTTTTACAAATAAGATGTATACTACTTTTTAATTAGAAAGATAATAATACACTATTGACATATGTTAAAATATATAGATGAAACGAAAGTCCCACTAAGACAAAGCACAAATTTCATAGTTAGAAAGTTGCAACAAATACAAGTTTCATAAGGATTTTTTTCTTTTAGAAAACTAAAGGGAAAGTTAGACAGATGCACCTATTTGAACGTTATCAAGATCCTTACCTTCTAATATCGATATGGGTAATCGTTCTCACTTTGGCTAACCAATACAAAGTTTTAGCACAAGAGGAAGATCCTTCTATCTCCTCTCCACCATGATTAACAAAATTATGTGATCTTGAGAAAACTTGTTCTTTCTATTCACTTTGAAACTTTGCACAATGAAACTCAAAGTTTTCACCCCACAAGAAATTTCACCATAGTCTACTTGCATAAACAAAAGATGATTTTTAGAATGAAGCCCACTCCTTTATATAGGTGAGGAATGCAACAAAAAGGCGGGAGAATCCTAACAAACTTGACTTATTCTATAACTAACTGTGACTTATTCAAACTACAAGTCCTAATGTATTTGACTTGCAATTCGATTAAATGTAGTAGCTTTACAAGTGAAATTTCACCTACAATTACAACTTGCTCTTTGATTGCATGTAATCTGTCAACAATAAAACAACTATATAAAAAGCATGAAAAAAGGTTATGTGTCTGAGACACTTCTAGATCTTCTTCAGAGACCATCTATGAAATCCTTGAATCTACGGATAGTCTCCTGGACTGTTCTAGGATTTGATGACCGACTTGAAGGAGCTGCAAATTTCATTTCTTGGAAGTTCAAAATAATGATGGCACTAAGAGAACATGAATTGAACACATTTGTTGAGAAGGCAATACCTATACCTGATAAAGATGATGAGAAACTTCTATGGACGAAAAACAACAACAAGGCTATGAAGATTCTAGTGGATGCAGTGAAGGATCACATAGTGCCAATAATATCCAAACTAGATACAACATATCAGATGTTCACAACTCTAGAGAACATGTACGAAATAAACAATACGAGTAGGGCTCTTGCTCTAAAACAACTCCACCATGTCAAGATGAACAAAGGAGAAACCATCATTTCTTACTTCATGAGGATAACAGAGTTAAGAGATCAACTATCCACCATTGGTCACCTAATTGATAGCAAGGAATTAACGTTGTTGGCTCTCAATGGACTACCTACATCTTGGGAAGCATTTATACAGAGGATAAGTGCTCAATCTAAAATTCCTAAGTTTGATCGTTTAAAATTTGACTGCACTCAAAAAGAGTCAAGGTTGATCACTAGAGGAATTGGGTTAAGTAGCTCTAATGAAGAGAAACGGGTCTTAAATTCTAATGCTCATAAGAAAGGAAAGAAAGGCAACTTCAAATGGAAGAAAGGAAAGGAATCTCATGGAAAATGCTCATTCAAAAGAAAGAGGGACATATCTAAAGTACAATGCTTTAGGTGTGACAAATGTAGTCACCTTGCAATGAAATGTCCAGACAGGCCCAAGCCTCAAGCCTCCCTAGCAGAAGTGAGTAAGATGAGCTTGGATAAGGATTCTAAAAGACTTGTATTCTATTTAGCCCTATCAAGCCAAGTATCCACTAGCCTTAACACTTGGGTCATAGACAATGGAGCATCTCGTCATATAACAGGATTCAGAGAACATCTTGACAGCATAGAGGAGAATTCAATTGAAGAAGTCACCATTCGAGATGATTCCAACTACCTTGTGAAAGGAATTGGAACTTGCACTATTCAACTAAAATCGAGCATCTATCTTCTATTGACTAGTGTATTGTTTGTACCAGGTATCAAACGCAATCTAGTTTCCATTTCAGCCCTAGAAGACAAAGGATATTGAATCACCTTCAAGGATGGTAAAGTTCTAGCATGGCCTAAGAACTCAAATCTAAAGAAGGCTCACACCATAGGAATTCGACATGGATGCCTATACAAACTTTGCACTTCTCCTTCCCAAGCCCTAATTCATGAATCTTCTACTCCAAGTGAGATATGGCATAGAAGGTTAGGGCATCTTCACTTCTGTGCATTACCTTCTATAGAGAAAATTGTAACAAGCTTACCTAAACTAAAACAAGATCATGAAGGAATGTGCAAAGGATGTGGTCTAGGAAAGAACACAAAGGGCATCTTTCATAGTAGTGAAAGTAAATCTAAAAATGTACTATAATTCATTCATACAGATTTATGTGGACCTATGACAGTAACTTCTTTAGGAGGATTTGTGTACTATGTTATTTTTGTAGATGAATACTACAGGAAAAACATGGATATACTTTTTAAAACGTAAAGAGTCTAATGAAGTCTTAATGAGATTTAAGGAGTTCAAGGCTCTAGTAGAAAATATATCAGGCAAAAGAATCAAAACCCTAAGGTCAAATAATGGGGGGGAATACATTTCTGATAACTTCAAAAACTTTTGTAATAATGTTGGGATTAAGAGGGAATACACTGTTCTTTACAACCCTCAACAAAATGGGGTGGCAAAAAGAAAAAATAGGACTATTGTAGAAGCAGCCAAAGCTATGATGCATGATCAAAACCTTCATACCTCCTTCTGGACTAAAGCCTCTAGTACTGTTGTTTACATTCAAAATAGATGTCCTCACTCTCTTCTAGAAACAAAACCCCTGAAGAAGCATTTAGAGGGATAAAGCCTAAGATAAGTCATTTCAGAATATTTGTTTGTCCTGTTTATATCCACATACCCAAAGAAAAAAGATCTAAACTAGAACCCTCAGGGAAGAAGGGAATATTTGTTGGCTAAAATGAATCATTTAAAGCCAATAGAATATATATCCCTAGACAAAAATTAATTGAGCTTAGCAGGGATGTAATATTTGAAGATGTTGCATTCAAAAGATCTAAAAACATTAATAAAATAGATGACGAGTCTCCTCAAAATATGGAAGAGGATCATGCTTCTGAGATTCAGAGGGAGACACATGTACCTATAGAAGGCAATAACCTCAATGAACCTATGCATTTTTCTATCAAGCCTAGAGACCCTATTGTGGGTCATAAAAGACCTCTATGGGCAAGGAAAACGATTCAAGAGGCGGAAAATTATGCATCTCCAAAAAGAACTTTTTGGGAAAGCAAGAGACTAAATAGATACTCCAACTATGTTGCTCTTATGAGTGAAATCATCAAGTCAGAACCTTCTAGTGTTGAGGAAGCATTCCAACATCAAGTTTGGAAAGATGCCAAGACAGAAGAATACGAATTTATACTCAAGAATGATGTTTGGGATAGCGTACCTAGACCAAAAGACAAATCAGTCATCTCATCTAAATGGCTCTTCAAAATCAAACATGCTGCAGATGGGAGCATTGAAAAATATAAAGCAAGGTTTGTTTCCATAGGTTTCTCACAAAAGGAGGAAATTGATTATGAAGAAACATTTACTCCAGTTACTCGATACACCTCCGTCAAGGCCATGATTGCTATCGCCGCATCAAAGGGATGGAAGATTCACAAAATTGATGTGTGAAGACTTCTTCTCTTAATGGCAAAAGAGGAAGTGTAACTAGAACAACCTAAGGGATTTGTGGTTCATGGTGATGTTTCTCATGTTTGCAAATTAAAGAAGGCTCTATATGGTCTTAAATAGGCTCCTCAAGCCTAGTATGAGAGGATAGACAACTATCTTTCAAGATTAGGTTTATCCAAGAATAATGAAGATTTGAACCTTTACTTCAAGGTAATAAATGGTCACATGTTGATTCTCATTCTTTATGTTGATTGTTAAGGTTTAGGATCATTGCAAATGTAATAGCACTATCTGATTGTATGTGTTTTCCAAATGCATCGATCTCTTGTATATAGACAAAGCAAAGACAAGAAGAGACATGTCCCTTCATGGGACATGTCTATTCATTAATCTAATTTATTAATTAACTATATAGTTATTATAAGAATTAATATAGATTAACTATATATATATGCATATTAATATATAAAATAATATCAATTATTATATATATGTATATGTAATAAATCATTTCTCATAATAATCATATAGTCAGTTTTATTTATTTGACCGATGCTACATACATCAACACTCCCTCTTAGCTAGGGAGGATAAATCAATCCAATGTCAACACTTATGATACCTGATAGCATCAACCCTAAGATGTAAGTAATAGAAGCATCATCCTCATGATGTAATCAATAGAAACATAGTCTCAAGATGTGGATTGCCTCCATCAGCGATTCTATCCACAAGCTCTCGTGTGGATTGCTTCCATCGGCGATTCTATCCACAAGCTTTCAAGTGGATTGCCTCCATCGGCGATTCTATCCACAAGCTCTCGTGTGGATTGCCTCCATTGGCGATTCTATCCACAAACTCATGAGCTTTAGTGTGGATTGCCTCTATCGGCGATTCTATCCACAAGTTCTCAGGTGGATTGACTCCATCGGCGATTCTATCCACAAGCTCTCGTGTGGATTGCCTCCATCAGCGATTCTGTCCACAAACTCACGAGCTTTAGTGTGGATTGCCTCTATCTACGATTTTATCCACATATTCTCAGGTGGATTGCCTCCATCGACGATTCTATCTATAAGCTCTTGTGTGGATTGCCTCCATCGGCGATTCTGTCCACAAACTCACGAGCTTTAGTGTGGATTGCCTCTATCAGCGATTCTATCCACAAGTTCCAGGGTGGATTGCCTCAATCGGCAATTCTATCCACAAGTTCTATCTATTATGATCTGTTTCAGCCATCAAAGATGTCTATCACAATAGAAGGTCAAGTTATTGTAAGATCGTCACCTTCCAATAACTTTTACAAATACAAGTGATAATCATTTGGAAGTCCTCACTTCCTCATGATTTACACAAGGCCCCAAAAAAAAAACATTCACGATTCATTAGTATAATAATCAATTATATCAAGTTTACCTCAGAAGTGTTTCACCTTCAATAGTGAACTCCCTCTCAATCAATATGATCAATATTGTCACAAGTTGACTAAACTGTCTGCTCCCTTTGAAGCTCAAGTTTATCAACTTCTTAACTTTTTTTGAAATGTCAGACTCCCTTTGCATCGAGTCTCAATCATCAATTCATTTGCAAGCATCAAGTTCTTTCTCCCTTGAATGCAATTTTCTTGTGCTTCCATCCTGAAGGTATTTTAGAGAGAGATTACAAATAGCTCACTAAAATATCTCGACCGAAAATACCAATGATAGAAGCATATAAAATTTTAATATACAATAGTATAGCATGAATTACAAACTCAAAAATTATGTGCATTAATAAAACATGAAATACTTATCTTTTATAAATTTCAAGTATTTTATTCTGTAAGGTGAACCCATATAGAAAATATCATGCAAATTCATAGAATGATGTCATCGTTCTCGAACATTACTAGAATTATTCACATGAATTTTCTTAAATATCCAAAGGTTCTATACACTATGAAAACCTTCAATTTGATGGGATCTCCCTTCAACTGGTTAGGCTTTTAAAGAAGGAACCTCACTCTTTTACAGATTTTTGCATAGACCCGTACACAGTCGGTCATAACTTTTGAATCTGACAGTTTCTCTCCAATCACTCTCATGAGATTCTTCTTAATTTGTTTATCACCAACATATCCAAAATTCAGTGCAATCCAACAGTATATTTGTGAGATATGGTCCTCATACTGAGACTGTATTTTCTGTGACAGTCACACATTCACCATCAACAAACTACTCTCTTACATTTGCAACTTGACTCTGATACCATGTTAAGGTTTTAGGATCATTGCAAATATAATAGCACTATCTGATTGTATGTGTTTTCCAAATGCATCGATCTCTTGTATATATACAAAGCAAAGACAAGAAGAGACATGTCCCTTCATGGGACATGTCTATTCATTAATCTAATTTATTAATTAACTATATAGTTATTAGAAGAATTAATATAGATTGACTATATATATATGCATATTAATATATAAAATAATATCAATTATTATGTATATATGTATATGTAATAAATCATTTCTCATAATAATCATATAGACAGTTTTATTTATTTGACCGATGCTACATACATCAACATTGATGACTTATTGATTACAGGAGAAGACCATCTCATCACCACGTGTAAAAAAGACCTAGCATCTGAATTTGACATGAAAGACCTGGGTCTTCTACACTATTTTCTTGGTTTAGAAGTATGGCAGCAGGCTGACGGTATTATCTTTACTCAAGGAAAATACACTATTGACATTTTGAAAAGGTTCGGAATGATGGACTGTAAACCAATGTCTACACCCATGGAGACAAATTTACATAAGTTAAAAGAAGTGGCAGAAAACTCAAAATTAGCAGATTCCACTCTCTGCCGGCAGATGATTGGGTCCTTGATGTCCCTAGTCAACACTAGACCAGATATTTTTTATGCAACAAATGCACTCAGTCAATTCATGTGTGAACCAAGACAGTTACACTTAGTTGCAGCAAAACATATTCTAAGATACCTGCGTGGCACAATTGGATATGGTTTAAGATATAATAATGTAGAATTAAATCTGCATGGATATACTGACTTAGATTGGGCTGGAAGTGTAGTTGATCGTAAAATTACTTTGAGATGTTGCTTCAGCTTAGAATCAGCCATGATTTTTTGGTTTAGCATAAAGCAATCTTTAGTTACATAGAGTTCTACCGAAGCCGAGTACATTGCAGCATCTATGGGAGCCCGAGAAGCCATGTGGTTAAGAAAACTTCTAGTAGGATTGTTTGGACAACCCTTGGATCCCACAATCATTCACTATGATAACCAGAGCTGTATAAAGCTTTCAGTGAATCTAGTGTTCCATGACAAATCAAAGCAAATTGAAATCCCTTACCATTATGTTAGAGACATGGTGGAGAGAAATGTTATCCAATTGAGATATAATAGTATAGAAAAACAATCAACAGACATTCTCACCAAACCTCTCTACAAAACAAAGGTGGAATACTTTAGAGGTAAGCTTGGTATGGTAGAAATGTAATTTTACTTGAGATTGAGTCTCAACAAACTAAATTTATTGTACTAATATATTTAAAAGATGTTTAATATGTAAACTCTTTTTGTCATGTGGGTGATTACATGACTTCATGGGCCCCTGTGAACATCTTTAAAGGTGACGATCTTTCAATGATGTACACATGTACTTATGGTTACTGTTGTAAGGTGACAACTTTACAAAGTTAAACCTTACTATCATGATGGATATCATGTGACTTGATATCCATGGACATGTCATGATAGTTTATATCTCTTGAGTGATATTAACTGAGTGGTGTATAACCACAATGAGTTAAATAATTGAGATATTTCATGATGGATATTATGTGACATAATATCCGTGGATATGCCATGAGAAGATATCCTTATGGTAGACATCATGCAACTTGATGCTTGTGCACATACCATAATGGATATTGTGAAAATGGTGAATAGCATGTGACTTGATATTCGTGGACATGCCATTACTCTTGATGTCACCGTGAGGTAACATCATTTATGGTGGATATCATTAGACTTGATATCCATGGATATGCCTTAATTTTTGATATCACATTGAGGTGATATCCCTCCCACAGAATATATGGATCTATTGTGTCTACATGAGGATAGTAATCATCCTCCCTAGCTAAGAGGGAGTGTTAATGAATCGTAGCTTTGATCGGATTATTCCTATCGATGAAATCAAATTCATAAGTGGTCTATCGACCTTGAGCATTTGATATCTATCCTTCATATGTATTTTTCTATGATTATTGATTATCATAATACATGATTAATAAATAGTATGATTACAATCATGTATATATATATATTTAATGTTATATATTGTTAATATATATATACACATAATTGCAATTGAGATTGATATAACTATTATTCATCATGTTCATGATATCAATCATGTTGTTAATACCATTAATATTAATTATGTTGTTAATACAAATTACATTGTTGATATTGATTTAGACATTCATCAATAATGAGTATCTATATAATCAATGCTGGTAATCAATATAATCAATGCTGGTATCGATACCATACTGTGCTATCAAAGATAGCACATTATGATACCGATACATTATCTTAATATTGCATTAATATCAACCGGTTCGATAATGAGTATCGAACATGCTTTATATTACAAAATGAATTGATATTAGTATCGATGTTATTAACATGCAAACTAACATGTATTAACTTGAGTTTGGGATCGATGAGGACATGCCTCCATAGAGACATGTCTCTATGTGGACTGTGTCCACGTAGGGACATGTCCCTATGTAGACATGTCTCCTCCCATTAGTATATAACTTCAGTCCATATGACTTGGGAAGTACCGAAATCAATAAGTGCCTAACAAGTCCCAGCAATACTCATCGATATTTGTAATTATCAATTCAAGCATATATCGGCAGCAATATATATATATACAGATCTGATCTGTATTACAATTACTTCATAGTAAATATATATTATCATTAATATTGATATTGAGAATTCTAAGGATTATATATATATATATATATATATATATATATATATATATATATATATATATATATATATATATATATATATATATATATATTCATATTTCATTAATATTAATATATATACATTCAAGAAAGAATTATAGAGATATTGTGATCAACATATATATAGGAAAATTAAAAATACTATAAACCTCTAAATCTGATCAAAACTTTAACATAGAATTTCCGCTTTGTCCCTATGAAGCCAAATTTATGACTTGAAGAGTTATGGACCCAATTTGTCCCTATGGATAAGGAATTTCCACTTGTCCTTATGTGCATAGAATTTCAACCTCTCAAGAGTCACATGTACATAATAGTCTGAAGTATTGTTGGCTTGGCAAATAAAAGATGCTAGTTTGATCGTTACCTTGTTGATTACTATCCGGGAGTCTATTTCTTGACGACATCATCTTCATTGACCATAGACTTCTTCATTTACTTCTTATACCAATCTTGCTATTGGATTTCACCTAAGTTACTTGTGATATCCCCAACTAGGATATAACCTCAAATCTGATTTTGGTTGTTAATTTTGAATGTTTGACATTTTGTCAAACACTTTGTAGGCAAGCTCTAATACCACTGTGATGATCCTGAATGGCTCTCAACTCCAAACTAACTTCTTTTCTATTTTATTTGCAATTTTTTTTTGTATTTTCAATCATATATACTTTTTTGAATTTTCACAATAATTGAAATAATTTCAACAGCCATTTATTATTAATTCCACTAGCTTGTTAAACTAATCAAAACAGATAGTATCAATGTTTAGCTGGCATCACATAAATTAAATTATATAATTTGGCACCTTAGACATGAAACACAGCTTGCTTGGTAATTGATGCAGCTCAAGGTAAGTTCGAATTCCTTGCTGGGAATAAATGCAAGCGGCAATTAATGAATGCCCAGCTAAAAGATCACCTTACCTGACTGTTTTTGATGAAGCCAAGAGTAAAGACAAGCTCCCTTAAGCCTCACGCAGCTAATACTTGAAACGCAGCCTCCTTATACAACTGCGATTTTCCTCATAACCGTACGGCAGCCCATGATTGTTATTTGCAATAAACAAATCTGTATCACACAATTCATTGGTAGAAGACCAACTCAAAGTGCATAAATTTCTGGAAGAGGTTGACATTTTCTCCAAGGATGAAGACCAAACCCCAACTCTCCCTTCACGAAATCGATTTTCCTTCACAAGTCTCAACTTTTCTCAATTTTCATAAAATGATCAATAGGTATGAATTTCAAAATCCTCAAGCTTATTAATAAGCATTCAAAGAAGGCTTCTTCTTTACACTTTTCATTAAAGAAGCTTCTTCCTTACACCATCAAAATATAACAAGAAATAACATAAGTCATTAAATTAAAGCAAGCTTAATTTAATAACTCCCAATATAATGAGATGTAATTGAAATCTCTTGACAACAGCATCCTGAGCACACACTGCCCTGCCAGGAATAGTAACCAGACTAATTTAGACTTGCTAAAAATAGCAAATCCCTCAACTGGAGATTCTGCATAAGTAATCCCAACTCAACTAAAACTAATGCATAGGCGTCTTGCTAAACATAGCAATCAAGACGATCGCCAATAATAATACTTACTATAAATAGTAAGTCAGTGAAAGGGGCTCCAATGAAAAGCGATCCTAACACCTCAGACCTCCAGAGTGGTAACTGACCACTGGCTTTGCCAAACGACCCCCTCTGACAACCTGATTAGCTTACGAGGGTCACTGAAATAAGCTAATCTCAAGGGCCTAAAAACGGGGACATTATAGTCCTCCCTTCCATGGATTGTTTGTCCTCAAGCAATCATGAAAACCAATGCAACAGCATAGTCCACCTAGATCCCATGGATAGACATGTCTAATGTCCCTGTCATCACCAAACTCCTGCAAAGGCAACTCCATCATCAACAGTACAAACAACAGAGTCTGAGAAACTGAACTCAACACTCGAACTGAAGATGCTAAAGGAGGAACATCACACGAGAGTAACTCAACTGATAAACTAAACTTGCCCCCAGTCTTCGTGCCAGCTAAACTATCATACCAATCATCAAACAGATGCACTGATGAACCCTGCACCTGGTAGATATCCTGAACATGAGGATCGAATGTAAAACTGTATGCACTCCTCACTATGTATACCTCTGTGAACTTCTCAGCAAGATCTGTCTGACATCCTGTAAAAACTGACTTACAACCTGGTGTGCTGATAGGATCCCAAATATCATTAACATCACTCATCTCTTGAAAGGGGTCATCACCGAGCTCGAACAGTGGATTGTCATAAGACAAAATGACATCCATATCAAACAAAGGATTGTTCACAAAGTGAATTGCTCCAAACTACTAATCTGAACTAGGTAACTGTGAACTGTAAGAGACATGATGTGTAACCTGCTCTATCTGAATAGAATCGTGACTCTGTAAATCCTCCCTATCTACTGCACAAAAAGACATAGTGCGTAGACTTCCCTCAATGAGACCTTGTAAAACATACTCCTTGCCCCGATACTCAAATCTCATCTCCATCGAGCTCAGGCTAAGGTAAAACTCATTGATCTCCTATAACCACTGCATCCCTAGCACCACATCCATCTCTCCCAAATTGATCACATAGAAATCAAATTCCAACTCATAATCACCAAAGAACAAAGAGAGATGATTAATGCACCTAGTACAGGTAAGGGTGTAGCCATCTGCCACCCTGACTTGAAAACTAGAAAACTTCTCTACTTGAAGACCACACTAACTAGCAACTCTCTCATGTATAAAATTGTGTGTTGCTCCGGTATCCATCATAGCAATGCAAGGCTGTCCTTCCACTAATCCCCTCAATCTGAAAGCAGTGGGAAGTGGTACAACAGTAGACAACACTATGGGAGATAGTTTGGCATTAGGACCAAACTCTGTAGAGACTTTCTGAGCCTCATCCGATTCTAAACCAGCTAGCTGATGTGAAGATTCAGCCTCACTCTCAACAGAGTACACCCACATAGAACGATTTTCCCTTCCCTTAGGCCTCATAGGGCAAGAGTGCTCTCTGTCATAAGGCTCTTTGCACCAGTAGCAAAGCTGCCTCCTCAAATCCTCTCGAGTAGCTTCATCAAGCTTACCTTCTGATTTCTTTTTGTCAACAGCTGGTGGGGGTACCTCTTCTACAGGAGTAATAATAGGATTTGAAGTAGACTTGCCTCGTGGAGCAGAAGGTTCAAGATTTCTCGCCTTTTTCATAGCCTCCCACAAAGTAGGTGGATCCAGAGACTTAACCCACCCTCTATATGGCTCAACCAAACCCTCAATGAAGAGTATGACTCTCCTCCTCTCAGAGATATCATAAACCATAAATGATAACCGCTAAAACTCACTGATAAAGGCCTCAGGGCCACCTGTCTGCCTCAACTGAGCCAACTCTCTGAAATAAGTCTCAGGGTCCTTCCAATCAACCGTTCTATCAACCTATCAACAAACTCCTGGTAATAGATGATCTGATCATGCCGTAGTGACACTAGCCCATGGTACCACCAGTCATGAGCTACTCCATCTAAATGTAGCATGGTAAAGCGTATGGCATCCTCTTCTAACATAGGACGTAGTGATAAATAAGTGTCCAACTCGAGAACCCAAGCTCTAGCTATCGTTTTCCCACTACCATCAAAGTGGGCAGAGTCAACTTGTTGGTTGCCTGCTTGAGATCATTCTATCTAGGCCTCTATCTCATGTCAGGTGTTGGTCTACCTCTGGAATGCTCTCTTTCTTGTGTCAAGTACCTGTCAAAATTCAGATTTCTCTTGATTGCTTTTGGAAGAGCATCCCACTCGGCAAAGTGCGCCACCATGTCATCAACAAATGGAGAAATTGAGGCGAACACAAGAAAGGCTAAAAGCACAACTTTTAGATCCGGCGACTGCTGACAAGGCAGCTAGTTTTATGGTTTCCTTCTTCAAGAAGTCTTCCTCGCGAAGAATACAGGAAGAGAAATGAGAGGTTTTCACAGGTGAAATGTCCAAAAATCTTCATAATGAGTTTTCAGCAACTACTGATCATTGTGGAGATGATCTTGTCCTTAGTAGGACAGCCACTAGTCATGTTTACACACATGATGTTGGAGACTCTTTACAAGGACATGTGGATGTGCATGTCTTCTTGTCAAATAGTGGTACTGAGTTTCAACATCCCGAGCCTATCAAGGTTAGTGACACAGGGTCTGATTTTCAGGAGAGCGGTCCTTTATGTGAGCCTGTTGTTGATGTCGTGGATAGTGTGATAGTGGAGGATGTTGTAGATACCACCATGGATTTTGACACCTTAGATGATGGTGTTATTTTTGAGGATTGCGAGTAGTATATGAGCTCTGACAGCTCTGATGTTTATTACAACAGTAGTAGTGTTGAGTCAGTATAGGAGACAACAGTCTTTTCCTATATTGAGGATGTGGACATGGAGCTATCCAGTAATGACACTCGTGATGGGGGTGTTACAGATGAGTCTGGTGACATAGATTCATGCCACAATGTAGATGATTCACATGATGACATTGAGTCATGTATGCAGCCAGAGTTAGTAGAGGGGTCTCAGTTAGACGTTGTGGACACTAGCATTGTGGATACCTCTAATGTTGAGCATGAAGATGATGTGTGCTGCAGTGAGTCTAGTATTTTATATCAGACATTGAGAGTTGACTCAACGTTATCATTTGATGGTGGTGGGTCCGAGGATCCTTTTTTAAAGGGACTCACGGATGAGGATGGGGAAGCATTTGAGTGGCAGGAGTTTGTTACAGCCAGGGTTTCCACTTCTTCAAATGAGGTGACTTCTTCAGTGACTCATGTGGATGACTCTACCTGCAGCAAGTCATGCTTGATTTATCAAACCTTGGAGGAGGACTCTGAGTTGTTACTGAGTGAGGATGGGTCCCAGGATCTGGATTGTCATGTGGTTACAGAGGACGAGGTAGCTGAGGATTGTGATGAGTCAGATTCAGCAGCAGCTTCCTTGGGGGTAGATGAGGATGAGCCTGATGTCAGTACTTAGTTGGTAGATGTGTGCTCAGATGATAGTACACAGAGATACGGTGATCTTGAGGGGAGTTTGTTGGATACAGCTTCCTTCCATAGTGTGGACAATGCAATTGAGATTGTACATAGGAGGGCCATTGTGTAGAATCATCATGTGACTAGCCAATTGAGAGTCGGCGAGAGAGACATTACTTCTACTCTCAAGCATTTTGATGTCGCTCGTCAGCTGTTGGCAGTAAACATATGGGGTGCTCCTATGGCAGTTGAGCATGGCGGTGGTTACCTTTCCGTGGGAGAGATTCATTCCTTGCGGAAGGCTAGCAAGATTTTGAGACAGAACTATTTACAGTTGGTAGCCGATCGAGATCACCTAGTTGAGTAGGGGAGTTCAGCGTATGAGGCATTGATGCTCAAGGAAGAGGAGGTAAGTGAGCTTACTCAGGAGCTCACAACGACTTTTGAGGCTTTAGAGGGCACTCAATGGTCTCTTCAAGAGTCGTAGTTGCAGTTGGGAGAGGTGACTATGGAATTGGAGCAGATGCAATCTTTGCCAGTCATAGATCCAGTTCAATTGCATATAGTGGTGGTTGGTGGTGAGTTAGCTTCCACAATTGGCAGCGATGGATGTGTTGGAGGCACAATTACATCCATCCTTGAGACAAATGCAGTGGACATAGTGGAGGTGAGTGCTTCAGTGGAGGATTCCAAAGAGAGTTTTGTGGTATCAAGTTCTCCAGTTGTTAGCACGATGATAGATGATATGGACCAGGTTGCTGAGAGGCCTAAGGTAGCAATGATGGATTCGTTGGAGAGTTTTGTGCCAGTTTCGGACACTACTCCCTTTGATTCACAGGACATGGACATAGTATCATCTGGTTTGGGGATGAGCTTTCACAGTGATTTGTTTCCTTTTGCTGGAAGCAAATCTATTACTTCATCTCACACAGCTGATAGCGATAGACAATGGGTAGTGCCACAATTTCAGAGGGATCGGTTGTAGTTTGTAGGGGAGAAGGTTGATGTTTCTTCTTATAATTTCTACTGCACAGAGTCTTTCATAGAGTACTTGCTTGAGAGTCCAGTTTTGCGGGAAGGGCCCTTCGGGACTTATGAGGGTACTCTCATCCGGGGTTCTCGTGGTGTTCAGCTGTTAGTGGGAAAGATTCTAGATACCCTTACTACAATGCTTCCCCACAAGGATTTTGTGGTTGGGTTTGTTGAGAGGGTTTTCCAGGATCCTGCCCAATCAATTGTTCAAAGTCTGAGATTGGAGCCATCTCTTGATTTGCAGTTGGATTTTAATGAGCCTCTAACAAAGTTTAAAGCATTTCACCATGATTACATAGTGAGGAGCGCTCATCATTTCTCTTTTGACTCACCAGTTGAGGATTTGGTTGCACGTCGGTATGGGTTGGCTCCTAGATTGTATCATCCTTTATGGGATGGGTTTTCTTCATCTATGGTTTATGGAGTTAATTACTACAAGTTAGCAGGAGGTGACTTGCAGGGGCAGCATAATGATTTTGCAGAGGGTGGATATCTAGGATATGAGAGTACTTGTCCCTATTGCATAGATGGACTACATACACAGAGCAGATTGGTTGGATGTGCAAGGAGATTTGATCTATCAGTTGATATTGGATATCCATTCTTTCTGGTTGTAGATGGATGTGAGTTACATCTCTATTGGGATTCAAGTGGAGATAGGCTTAGCACTGTAGATTGGTTGAGTCACCATCATTGGCATGGTGATAGTATGTTCAGGATAGCTTTGTGGATAGAGTTATTATCACAGGAGTATGTAGATGATGTTAGGGATATTACACACACTTTTCCTTGGGATCCAGGTGGATCGATATGTGCCTTTGGTTCAGGTGATTGCTTGAGGACAAGCAATCTCGGGGAGGGAGGATTGTAATGTCCCCATTCTGAGCGAACATTTGCATTATTAGATTTAGCCTATCACAGGGTCCTTGTAGGCTAATACCAGTGAGTAGAGGACCCTGATGTGGGTTTTAGCCTATTTTGAGGGACTTACTACTTATAAGTAAGTCAACAGTTGGTTCCGATGAGCTCAGATGAATTAGAGGAATTAAATGACGCTCTCAATTTTATTTTCAACTTTCGGTTTGGGCTCCATGATTCTTGGAGGGAGCGTCTATTTTTAGAAAGTCACTCCGTCAGGTTCATTCATTGCCTTTCATCATCAGGATCACACCTGTGCTATCAGATTTAGATTATGATGCTTCTTCAGTCATTTTCGCAAGACAGGTGAATTTTGATTATTATTTAATTAAATTGGCTAAGGTTGCTATTTTTATTGGGATTGTATATTGGGCACCTTGGTGTTTTAGCTCGTCACATAAAACAGGGATCCTATGTGACAAGATAGCATTATTTTAATGAAAGGGTCATTTTCTTCATTAAAGTGGATGGAAATATAATAGTTTATTATATTTCAAATGTGCAACCATAAAGCAAGCGGCTTTAAGTGAAAATTTTCGTTGAGAAGCTACTGAATTAAATATTATATATGCAACCTTATGAGAATTCAAACCTCATTCTTGGATATCTTGGTTTGCATTTTGTGGAGAAATTGGTCTTGAGGGTTTGAAGAAATTTCATGGTTGGACCATGTTTGTGCTTGCACTTTGAGCCATTCTTGATAATGGTGAATTGTGCCTATTGAACAATGGTTGAATACTGATCTGGGCGGCATTCTCTAGGAGCAGCGAATCACCTTATGAGCTGCGAATATGGTCAACATTCATTCCTACCAGGGTTGTGTTCATTTACATTGAGCTGGGCGTACATAATTTGCAGGGCTGCGTCCATACTTGTGACCTGAGATTTACATATAAGGCTTGCGACCTATTCTGGAAAGGCAGTGTTTCATCTCTTTGAGCTGCGATAAGTCTAGCAGCGTTTCATGAAAGGTGCATCATTATGGTTCAAATTGTAATTCAGATGTGTTTTTCAGCATTGAGTATATTTGCAAGTAAATTATAATTGCAAATGCAATCAGATTTCTTATTGAATAAAATTGGGATACTTTGCTTGAATTTAGAAAGCAAATAGTTGTTTCATGCATTGTTATATGTTAAGAAATTGCAAAACCATTCAAATACAAATAAACAAACATACTTACATTCAGAAATCAGAATTTGTACATTTCCTACAAAGTGTTTGACTAAATGTCAAACATTCAAAATTGACAATCAAAATCAGAATTCAGATAATATCCTAGTGTGGGATATTACAAAGAGTCCTTTCTATACCCACCACTTCTCTCCAAGGCCAATTCCCAATCCAAAACATGAAAGACACTCCATTCTAATCCAAAACATGAATTGATGTCCGCCATCCCTTTTCAAATCCAAAATCCTACTTTCCCAATGCTAAAACTTCCAATCCAATATTTGAAGGAATATCCAATTCCTCTCCAAGCCCGGATTGCTAAATCCAAAACATAAGGGAAGTTCCCATTCCTTTCAAGCTATTAATTTCAATTCCACTCGAAAGACGAAATCCAATCCTTCCTTAATCAAAATGCCAATCCAAAACATGGCTGCATACCCACCATTCCTTTTAGGCCTGAAATATGATCTTTCTTTGAATGAAAATGTTAAATCCAAGATGCCAAGGTAAGTCCTCCACTTCACTTCAAAGACATAGAATCCAATTCAAGACCAAATTTCCAATCCAGAACATGAAGAGGTATCCTCCAATCAAGTTGCTAATGCTTATCCAAGGAGAGCTGCAAATGCATCCAATCCAGTTTGAGATGAACATGCCATTCCATGACAAGATCAAGATCCAAAATGTGAAGGAAAGTCATCCGTTTCAGTCCTCTCCAAGTCATGAAGCCCAATCCTCTTCAAGACCAAATTGTCAATCCAAAACATGAAGAGATATCTACCATTCCTTTCCAAGTGTGAAATCCCTTCCTCTTCCAAGTTAAAAATGCTAATCCATTCAGAGGTGCAAGTTCAGCCATTCCTTTCGAAGGTTAAATCCCAATCCAAAACATGATGAATGAGCAATGCCAATCCAAAGACAGTGTGAAATTCCAATCCATTTCTTCTATCTTTGCCCAACCTGAAATTCCATTATAGCAAGTTAAAGCCTATCCAAAGATCTAAAATGATGTCAATCCTCCTCTACAATGCCAAATTCCTGATCCCTTGATGCCTATCCATGACAATCTAACATGAATGATTATGACTAGTGATTATGATGGAATTAAATTCTGTTTTTCTTTATTATGCCTAAATGTTTTTTTGTGAATTTGTGTAGATGTCCAAAGAAATATTTGTGAGCATGAGAATACAAAAGGATTGAAGGGTGTTGGTTCATCAAAGACTCTCAAGGTTGGCAAAAGTTACAAGATCACTAGAATGAAGTACGACTACAAGGGCATTTCATCATTCCTACTCACAAGAGAATGTCATACATATCCATGGAGCAAGCTCAAGGAACAATTCAAAATTCTTGGAAATACAAAGGATACACATGAAGAATATCAATGGAAGAATGAAATATTTCGAGGAGAAATATTCAAAATGTGCTTTATTGTAAAAGGAATAGGAAATTTCTAAAGTTAAATCAGATGTACTTGTTACCCAAATTTCCCATCCTATGCAATTTGGCCTGGTCTGCTCTGTCTGGCATTTTTAATCCAGTGTTAGCCCCCTCAAAAAATTTCCATGATTATATGCCTGTTCAATTGTTTAGTTCTCTGGTTTGAAGGCCATTAAAATTCATGTGTGACCGTTTAAACCCCATGATCCCCTAAAATACCCGTGGCCCATCCTAATTTAATATTTATCCTTTCAGGCCACTTAGCCACAAAACCCATATGCTTGAAGGTTGTGACCCCTTGTCTATTTAAATGGTTTGTCACATGATTGCATAGGTCATTTTCATGCTATGCGATCATGCGACTAAGGTTTGTCGCTGGGGTCCCCCTTTATTTTCCTAAGTTTCCTACGTCCCGGCCTTTAATATTTCCCTGGGCCCAATTCTCGACCGTCGTCCGATCTTCCAGTGTTTAAGCCGATGCCATCGTGGGACCGTCTAACATGCTTGATTCTTATTGGTTGCTGGGACAGTTGGCATTTTATTGTGGGCCCAAGTATCTTGAGTGGTAACAAAGGAAGATCCAACGGTGGTCGCATAACCGCATGGGATCTTCCGATCGCATGTGATCATGTGACCACCGTCCGATGCAAGGACCGGTTTCTTCTACCTTCTGCGGGTCCGTTTGCTGAGATGGCCAATTTTTATTGGTTCTAGCTGTTGTGATGTGGCCTTTGACTTTTTCAAAGGGGATTGCAATATCTTTCGCGGGTTTTCTTCTGTTTGTTCCTGTTGATCGAATGCGAAGGTGCGGGTAGCTCAAAATTTATGATTTCAAGGACGGTTGCAGTTGGAAAGAGAATGATGCAGAGATCTAGGCAGCCGTTTCGGTGGATTTTCCTTCTGAGAGTACCAGATTTGAGCATTCATGGAGGCCTGACTTGCAAAGAGGTAGTTGGATCAAGGTTTTTTGTCTGTAGGCAAATTCAGTACAGGGATGGACACTCAAGACATATCTGATCGGTTGAGATATTTTCGTGAACATTTATGATCAGAAATGACAGATGTAGGGTTTGTTATTATATGAAAATTTATGTAACCCTAATTAGATTTTTTGCTCTTGCCTGCGTGCAAGAGATGTATATATTGTTTTTTGAGAGCTTTAGAGGTCAGAGTTCACATTTTGTAAAGAGAAAAGATATCTTTTCTTAGAAGGCTATCTGTGACATCTTTCTGTCCTCTGGTTTTCTACATTCCATAACTTACCATTGATAATTCAAATATCGAAGATATTTTGTGACATTTCTCATGTCCCCATGCCTTCTTGTGTGAGTTATCTCTTAATGAATTCAGTATTTATATGTTTCTCAGTGATATCTTAGGGTTCTTGGTCCCTCTTTCTTTCTGCAATTTTGTGTATTCTTGTGGATGATTTGATGTGAATGCTTTTGTGGGTATACTACAACCCCTTAACAGTCTTGTCTCATTCCTATACCCAGTTGCAGAGGTGAATGTTTGTTTGCAGGTCATAGATTGTTGCCTATTCCAAAGAGTGTTATTGTTTGTGAAAGAATCTCTCTTTCCCTGAATACCCTCTTTTATTTGCAGACCCCTTCTATGAAACACTTATGCAAGCCTATTCAGTAAGTTGTGATCTCCTAGACCTAAGTTTGTTCATTGAATCTATCTTTTATGCTGCAATTCATACCATCATTTCGGTGCATCACCTAGTAGGTAGTTTGCTTTCAGTCATTTCCCTTTCTAAGCATTTTTTCTATCCCTTTCCCTCAAAAGATTTACTTTCATGTCTAGAAGCAAATTAAGGTGATTATCCAAGAGGAACCAGCCTAGAACCTGGAGGTCTCATCTCAGTTAGCATAGGTCCCACACCTGGAGATGATTCCCATGTTATACTAGGTTATCAAGACTACGAGAGCTTGAAACAAGGGTGCAAACTTAGTGTATAACAGTACTATTGAAAAGTCAAAATTGTATTTTGTGCTCCTACTCTTTTTTCCTATTCTCCTATTGCACCTTGGGAAGCATGTCATTTTTGTCCTATAGTGGGGTTAGGTACAGTTGTTTTGTCTTCTACTAGGTGTCGGTAGAAGATATTATATTTAAATATCCCAATGTTTCTCGAAGACAAATCTAAACCCTTGGTGTTGAGTTAATCTGCTCCATTGATCTTGTAAGCCTTCTCCATAAAAGGTAGTGCTTTTCTCCTTTGTAAAGTTAGTAGTTAGTGATCAACTTAGTAGAAGTGGTTGTTGTAGCAATAGGATTTGATGAATAGAAATTGTTGTAATCAGAATTCAAAGTTAATGCAAGTAAAACATTGAAGTTATGGTGTCTTTCTAGTGTTCTTCCGATGTATGCATGGTTTCTATTCTTAAAAATTAGTTTTAGTTCAATGATTTTAATGGTGAAATGAAAAGATATTTGATGGTTTTCTGGTTAATACCATTTGTATCTTGCTAATGTAAGTTAAATTTTATGGTTAGTTTGAGCCCAATTGCAGCAGTAGTTCAATTATGAATGCATGTTTGAGTTGCGCTAGTATTGGTTACTTGAATGTATGTTTACAATCTGAAAATCCTTTGTTTCCTTTGAAGATTGCACTATTTCTGCGGCATTGTGAGTAGCCTGATTAAACAGAAATAATTTTATGGGGTACATCTAACAAAAGCACCATTTATTACTATCATTGTCCTTAGTTCTCAACTTAGTCTCTCTAAACCCTAATCTTTTTGCTATTTGTTTTGAAGTGGTATTATTGAAGTATTAGAGTGAGAGAGAGATATATGTATTCGCAATCGAGGAACTATTGTGTAAGTCCCTTTGTGAAACCAGCAAATCACATCATACCACTGAGTCTATCCCAGTGAAGCCAAGACCTAACATTAAGAACCTTGTGGTTGTCTCATTGATCATGTCCAATAGCGCCTGAGATTTCCTTGTTCAAGAGAGGAAAGAATATACTCGATATATTATATTTTGTGTTGGTGGCATGCAAACAACCTCGTCAACAAATCCCCTTATGTCTACCATGTAGGCATGCCCCTTTTTTTAAAACAAATTTAACTTAGCTTTTTAAAGTCTCCTTATGTCCCCTAGGTGCCCACTTTATGAAGTCACTGAAATATTTAAATAATACTAGGTTAAATATTTAATTTCACTTTGTAACATTAGTGAAACTTAAGATAATTCTCCAGTACAAATAATCATTATGATTAAATACACAAACCTACCATGCCAGGGTGTAACTAATGTTGAGGGACCAAGTGGGTGCCGAAATAATGACTCACTAAATATAGTAAATGGACTAAATGTCTAAAACCACTCCAAACAGTGTTATGATGCATCTCTTACCAAACTAAACTCAAGTAAACACCTATAAATACCAAATAGACGGAACAACAAGATCTCCAAGTCCCAAGGAGTTCCCTCACCTAACCACATTATTAGCTACCAGGAACCTAAGGAATAGGTTAACAGTCATCAAATTGTCAGTGCTTAGGAAGGGGACATGATAGCTTTATCAAGTCTTATTGACCTACATTTGGTCACTCATGTACATTAATATACTTATCTGATCGTATCTCTGCGGTTAAGGAAAAATCATTACCTACACAAACTATAGATTCCTAATTGTTGGTTAATACAGTCTCTCATGCTCTACAACACGATATTTTGATGAATTACATGATTCCAAGGCACATAGACCACTCTTGACCGAAGTGAAAACACATTGGCCCCAATGGTCCAGATTATTTGATCCAATTTTTGGAAGAGCAATGAAGACCTTAGTTTCAACAACATATAGGAGGCTTCTTTTATATCCATAGAGAGATTACTGAGTTATGAACTCAACCATTTCACAAGAAAATGCAAATCTAAATTACCAAAAACAAATGATAGTCTAACTGCAAACAGATCTTCAATGCATCAGATTAACTTACAGTACCACCAATGCATAAGGAAGAAAATGTGGATTTAAAAAATCATGCTCATGTATGACTAATGTAACAAAACCATTAAATCCTAAATTCCCATAATCTGCTTTAAAGGTAAAGTGGCACAGGAAAAGAGATTCTGAAAATATTCACTTCTATGTTGACTACAAGCCATTTTCTAAAGCCTGACTCACTAACACAGGCAACTTACAGTTCGTTTCCACCGATCATAGGGATTGACACATGCATTATGTTCTAGAAGGAGCTCCACAATGGAAGCATGTCCTTCACTGGCTGCAAGATGTAATGCCGTTCTATCATCATAGTCTTTAAGATCTGGTGAAACACCCTCCATTAGCATTTTATTTAATCCAATTCTATCACCCTTGGATGCACAAGTTAGAAACTTTCCAATCAGCTCCCATGAATTCTCTGAATCCATTAATATGCACTGCACACTTGCAAAGCTGAAGAGAGAGCAGATTATGAGAGATGTTTGCATGCTATATTGATAGTAAATAATGTGTCTAATAGAAACATCATGAAAGATAAACCAATGGTCATACTAATCTCTTAGTTACAAGCTGTGATGTAACAGGTACAGCATTATCAGGGAAAAAAACACAAACTACACCTGCCTTTTAGTCTCCATTGTAAATTATTTGAGTGCAAAAAGTGATTAGATACCTTCTAATATAACTATCCCCTTTACAAACAAAAAAAAAAAGATGAGAAAATTATTTTTCCAGAAGTATTGCCACATTCACACTCGATCCTGTTGAAACATAAGTTTATCTCTAAATGAGAGTGGCACTGCAAATAAATTCCCCCGATATGATTTTCCAAGTTGCTTTTGCTGAGTTGATACAATATTTGCATATACTAAAAGACTGCATAGTCAATAACAAAATTGATACTTTCAAAGTTTAAAAAAATCAACAGTTACAACTGTATCTTTTTGCTTATTTGAAGATTGATGTTGTTTAATAAACAAAAAAATCAAAATTTAATGACAAGTGCAGGTCAAGCATCTGTGCACGTGTATATTGTGTTATTGCGTAACATTTTTTTTAAATTAGTTTTTACTGAATTGCATTTAATGCAAGATAAAATTATGCAATATAGCCTCTTCCATTCACCCTTCCCCAGAAAAGAAAACAAAAATCATTGGTAAAAATATCAGTTTTTAGCATTTTTTTCGTGATCAATGTTTGTACTAGCAAAAGGATTATTACAGCACAAGTTCTTGACCAAAACAAGGGAGTTAAAAAATTTCAGATTTTCTCACAAAGACAACACCTAGGGTTAAATCAACAATCAGTTTTTGTCTTTGAACCCTTTGCTGGTCCAATTTGTCAGTTTACTTAAACTTTGACTAATTATCAGATACAATTTGTAAATCAGTCATGGACACCTAATTTGTAAAGGGGTATTTGTCCTTGGCTGGGAAGCTGATTTTCTAGGCTTTGACATCGTCATCTTCAAATATTCTATTGTTGATATTCTTCAGGTCTGCTAGAAATTCAAATATAATAGACCTATCATTATGGAGAATGTTTTCAAATTTGAGCTAGGACTGAGAACATTTCTGCATTAACCAAACCATAAGCCTTTTCCACCAAAATCAGAAAGTGGTAGAGTGTTAGTGTTTCCCTGCTGGTCACATCTTTCCTTTGGCTTTGCCAATGGTTTTCTCCACCAAGGTTGAAAATATGGCCTAATAGAGGGTGATGCATGCTTGGAGTAGCTCTGCCACAAGACCCCAGTTTCTAATAAAATCATGCAAAACAATAAGAGTTCTTTATTGATCAACAGAAGCAATCTATACAAGAGATAATCAGTAAAAAGAAAGAACCAACCAACTACCCTTAACAACAATAATTAGGTTAATTATTATTGTTAATATTATTATAATGGTGTAATATTAATTTTTATTTATTATAGCAATCCCCTTATTGCATCATTTTAATAATATTAAATATTACATCCATGTTATAATGTTAACAATAATGGGTAGTTGGTCAGTTCTTTCTTTTAACCATCTCTCTCTCTCTCTCTCTCTCTCTCTCTCTCTCTCTCTCTCTCTCTCTCTCTCTCTATATATATATATATATATATATATATAGATCATTGTTTCGTCCAATTTTTCTATGGTATCAAAGTGTCTACAATCTTTGTGCCTATGAAAAGCCTTGAGGCTTCATGCAAAACAAAGGTGACACAGAAATTCCTTCAGGGAGATTGAACATATTATTCCATTTTAAGATTGCTAATATGCTGCAAGACCCAGGTTTATATATTCTACCCTATATGACAAGAAGAATTGTCATTTTCAAGACCCTATGGAGAAGTGTGGAGCAATCAATGCTGTTGCAGAAAGAGGCATGGGAATTCTTAAACAGAAGTCTGCTGTACTTAGCAGACTGTATGAACATGAAAGAGATAAACAGCAAGTAGAAGTTTTCTTCCACCCAATTTGTTTGTGCCACTTTGCCTGCCCAATTCCATGACATCCAAACTTAAATTTGATCGAAGTGCTACTCTCAGAAAGGACAATAAGAAAAAAATGGTGTTGTTTGTATGGACAACAGTGAAACACCAATATTCTGTATAGGCTGTGTGGAAGGAAGTGCCATGCCTAAGAAATTCCTGTGTAATAGCTACAAGGATATATAAGGTGCAATGAATTTATTTTTGTTTTCCTACTTCTCTAAAGTGAATAGTCAAACAGAAACCTTTTGATTATCCCCCGTGCAATAGATATAGGAGCGATTTTTTAAATTTGGATGCCAGAATTTTAGGGTAAAAGAAAGTTCATTGGAAATATTGACCACTTCTTTATATTCTCGGGTTGTGTTAAGGTTTTAGGATCATTGCAAATGTAATAGCACTATATGATTGTATGTGTTTTCCAAATGCAACAATCTCTTGCATTTATATTGAGAATGAGCCAAGAAGAGACATGTCCCTTCATGGGACATGTCTATTCATTATTATGTAATTAATATAATGACAATTATGATTATATATATATATATATACACACATATATATATAATATCTCTTGAGCATTATATTAATTTCTCTAATATTTACATAATAATATTTGTATATATATATATATATATATATATACATCTCATATATACTAAATATATATATACATATCTTTACTAGTATTGACTCATAGTGTTTATCCGACTGAAGCTACAAAACATCAACACTCCCTCTTAGCTAGGGAGGATAAATCAATCCAATGTCAACACCTAAGACACTTGACAACATCAATCATATGATGTAAGCAATAAAGGCATTATCCTCAAGATGTAATCAATAGAAACATAGTCTCAATATGTGGATTGCCTTCATCGACAATTCTATCCGCAAGCTCTCGTGTGGATTGCCTCCATCGGCGATTCTATCCACAAGCTCTTAGGTGGATTGCCTCCATTGGCGATTCTATCCACAAGCTCTCGTGTGGATTGCCTCCATAGGCGATTCTATCCACAAGCTCTCAGGTAGATTGCCTCCATCAGCAATTCTATCTACAAGCTCTCGTGTGCATTGCCTCCATCGGTGATTTTATCCACAAGCTCTCAAGTGGATTGCCTCCATCGGCGATTCTATCCACAAGCTCTCGTGTGGATTGACTCCATCGGTGATTCTATCCACAAACTCATGAGGTTTAGTGTCGATTGCCTCTATTGGCGATTCTATCCACAAGTTCCCAGGTGGATTGCCTCCATCGGCAATTTTATCCACAAGTTCTCAAGTGGATTGCCTCCATCGGCAATTCTATCCATTTGATATCTTGAGTATTGGCCTATTAGAATGTCAACACATGACATTCACCAAATACTCAATAAGGTATTGGCCTGCAGAATATCAACACATGATATTCACCAAATACCTATCATATATCTATACAAACAACTCATAGACCGTCAATTTAATGTCATCTAACACTTAGTTGTTGATTTACAAGATATATCTATACAAACAGCTCATAGACCGTCAATTTAATGACATCTAACACTTAGTTGTTGATTTAATCCATCATGATTTGTTTCAACACTATAAATAATGTATATCATGATTTAAGTTATTGCAAGATCATCACCTTCCAATAAATTCTGCAAATACAAGTGATAATCATTTGGAAGTTGTCACTTCCTAATGATTTACACAGGGGGCAGGCCCATTAAAAATATTCATGATTCATTAGTATAATAATCAAATATCAAGTTTACCTCAGAAGTGTTTCACCTTCAATAATGAACTCCCTCTCAATCAATATGATCAAGATTATCACAAGTTGACTGAACCATCTTCTCCCTCTGAAGCTCAAGTTTATCAACTTCTTGACCTCTTTTGAAATGTCAGACTCCCTTTGCATCTAGTCTCAATCATCAATTCGTTTGCAAGCATCAAGTTCTTTCTCCCTTGAATGCAATTATCTTGTGCTTCTGTCTTGAAGGTATGTCAGAGAGAGATTACAAATAGCTCACTAAACTATCTCGATCAAAAATACCAATGATAGAAGCATACAAGATTTTACAAACCAATAGTATAGCATTAATTACAAACTCAAAAATTATGTGCATTAATAAAACATGAAATACTTATCTTTTATAAATTTCAAGTATTTCATTCTGTAAGGTGAGCCCATATAGAAAATATCATGCAAATTCCCAAAATGATGTCGTCGTTCTTGAACATTACCATAATTCTTCATATGACCTTTCTTGAATATCCAAAGGTTCTATACCTTATGACAACCTTCAATATGATTGGATCTCCCTTCAAGCAGTTAGGCTTTTAAAGAAGGAACCTCACTCTTTTACAGATTTTTTGCATAGACCCATACACAGGCGGTCATAACTTTTGAACCTAACAGTTTCTCTCCAATCACTCCAGTGAGATTCTTCATAATCACCAACATATCCAAAATTTAGCAAAATCCAACGGTGCATTTGTGAGATATGGTCCTCGTACTGAGACTGTATTTTCTGAGACAATCACACATTCACCATCAAGAAACTACTCTCTTACATTTGCAACTTGGCTCTGATACCATGTTAAGGTTTTAGGATCATTGCAAATGTAATAGCACTATCTGATTGTATGTGTTTTCCAAAGGCAACAATCTCTTGCATTTATATTGAGAATGAGCCAAGAAAAGACATGTCCCTTCATGGGACATGTCTATTCATTATTATGTAATTAATATAATGAAAATTATGATTATATATATACATATATATATACACACATATATATAATATCTCTTGAGTATTATATTAATTTCTCTAATATTTACATAATAATATATATATATATATATTTTAGTATATATATACATCTCATATATACTAAATATATATATACATATCTTTACTAGTATTGACTCATAGTGTTTATCCAACTGAAGCTACAAAACATCAACAGGTTGCAAAAAAATAATAATAAAAAACATTTTTTTCACTTTTCATAACAAAATCGTAGTGTGCGGTGTATATAGTTCCTCTGATTTGCAATCACAAGAAAAGTTGTGAGAATGAATTCTGCATCTAATGCTTAAAAAGTTACAATAATGAAATTTGTGGCATTGGCCCTATGAATCATCAAAGAAAAATGGGCACAAATTTGATTTGTAAAATTCTCATCACATACTCTACCGATTCATCTCTATTGTAAGATGTAAATCCTAACAGTCAAAAGTTCCAAGTATATTAGCAGGTTATGCCCACATACAAGGATTTCTTTCTAAATAGGGGTTATTGATAGGGCAAAACTATTTCACATACTACCTTGGTACCATGCACTATTCTCTTCGTGTAACTCTCATGTACAACCACATATATCAAGAGGTATAACTTCTTCCATGTACCGATAGGTATATTAAAAGAGCAAATGCATAGAAAGGTTCAGTATATAAAACTAGCAATAAATAGAAAGGGGAACCTTTTTGGAGAGATAAGAAACCTTCATAATCTCCTTGGCCAAGATAAATGACACTCTTTGTTCTGGCCCAAAAATGGAGGAAAATGGAGCTAACATAGCCTATTCTAATTAAGTGTATCTATTATAATAAATTAAAAACACTGGCAAAAGGAGCATCAAATTACTTTGCAGTTTGCAGAACTGTATGGAGAAACAGATGGAATGTACCAACCTACTAAGGATCAGCCATAAACTACTTCTGAACATGCAAGAGACAATTGGTGAAGTACTGAGTAAGAGAGAAAAAGATGCCTTACTAAAACAATTCAGCAAAAAGGTCAGCAACGTGAACAAAAAAAAGGATCAAATGGCTTTTTCCAACCAGCTGTAACATAAAAACCTGCAACTCAACGGGGATGGTATCCAAAAGGGTATCCCAATTGGGAACCTAACTCAATGTAACCAGATGCATCAAAATGTAGAAGAAGATGGAAGGAATTGCCTCTTTTGTATAGGAAAAATTTGTCAACGTCCATATATTACCAGAAGAGAAAGCCAATAACAACACTCCTAATAGCAATCTATATTAACTACCTGCAAATGATGAGTCTATTCCTTGTTTCATATCTCTATAAAGACTAGACTTTGTTTCCTCCCTGCAATTAACTCATTAGTATTGTCTATTGGCTGCTCCTACCACCGTTGTGCTTTTTACTGAAGCGTTTTGAAATTATCCCCTTTGTCCTTCGGCCTCTTTTTGTTTTTAGAGGACAAAGGACTTTTCATAGAATGTACTCGCCATTTGTATAATAATCCTTTATAAACTAAAATAAAATATAAGGTTTAAATCTTGCACACCTGATATCCCCCCTTATGATGAAGCTCTAAGTAAACCAAAGCTTTGCAATGTGCCTATGCAGCTATGTGTGTCTGTGAGCTAAATCACATATCCATCTTCAAAAGTATAAACGAGACTAGAATCATAGTTGCAAAGAGACACTGTGTTGCTTACACAATAAAATCTTCAGTTGCATTTTGAAGAAGTGGTCCTCAAAAAAGCAGCTACCAAAGGACAACTTCGGTTCTGTAAAGAAGAAAGCAAATCTCTTGTGGTGGCTACAGGCTTTCAACTCAACCATGTGGTTGGTTTAAAACGTATATCCTAGTTATGTTGATTCCCAATCTCTAAGAAGTCGCAAACCCAAAGAAACAAGAATGCCCTTATTTACACAAAGGCAAGCTCTTTTTCCATATCCCTAGTTTTGGACGATAATTAATTTGTGAGCTTAATCTATCTTTCCATACTTCATACAAAAGAAGATTCATTTTATCCATACGTTTTCCAGGCTAGTTTGTGTCTGTCACCTAACTGAAACGAAAACTTGTTTGAAGCTGTACTGAACTCATAACACATTAGGGTGAAAAAGAGTCATGAATATATAATAGAGAGTTCTACAACGACGTAAACTTTCTAATAGCCTTGCTAATAACTTCAAACCTACACAAGTCCTACAAGCTGTAATATGATATTTTTACACACTTGATGCTATTGACATTGTTTTTAAACGCAATATCTGAAACTAAGTTGACTCAAAGCTTCTTACCTACAGTGGCTTGATTCCAGCGAAGGTTTTTTGAGAATATTGAATGGTAACAATGAATACCTCTGTTTTGGAAAAAGTTAGACGTTGAATTTAACATTCATATCCGTCAACTGCTGAATCTTAATGGAAAGACCAGGCAAAGGCCTTCCTGAAACCAGATATTCAAAGGCAATTCACCATTAAGGGCGACGAGCCCGAGGTGCCGTCGAAGGTGACAAGGAATTGTTTAAGATTATTTCACGGTCCCGATTTATTTGTCCATCCTGTCTGATCGTTTTAAGCGAGGCAATTTTAGTGTTCTGCTGGTGCCAGACTACCTTTTTAATATCTCATCGATTTAGTGTGGAGTGGGTCTTGATATTTATCATAATTGGTCGATGCTCTTGTCTTGTAACGACTTGTTCATTAAATATTATCGTGCGAAAGCTATTTTAAACTCATTTGGAAATTGAAATTGAAATTGAAATTGAAAGATTTTAATGACGTCCACAAGGCCAAATAATCTAAGGGACTACTGGATCACAGTCGTCAACTAACTCCAGATTCTTCTCTAAATTGGACCTCCTGTTGTGAATCTTGACAATCAAACTGGCGGTTTGGTTAATCTTATCCTCTTCGAATAGGTTGTGCATGTTGCATGCTCCCAAACTGATTCCGCGGATATCATCATAAGCGGTGCACTCAATGATAAAATGTCATTCAGTCTCAATTGCACCTGAAACGCAGAACTTGCAGATCCTTTCTTCTCATTCCTCTTTTGGCCTTTTCCACCTACCTGTCTCGCATCTGAGGTGGTGAGAGCCCGTCCTCAACTGGGCCACAAGCAATCTAGCTTTACCTTTAATAGTTGCTCCCAGATAAACCTTATTGCCATGTTCCCCGGTTGGGTTGACACTTTGATGTAATGAGCCTTTTTCCTGCCCATGTTATTAGTCCACATGGCAGTCCGGAATTTTTCTATGACGAACTTTTTTATTTCCACATTGGTGTTGGGGTATTGTTGTAACTTGATATTCCATTTACTCAACCACTTTATATTCTGTTTCATCCATGTTTTCTTTCTGAGGGTCAAATCCTCATGCACCACAATTTTGGGTCATCGCTTGTTATCCATGTTTTCAAGTTTCTTTAAATAACTTATTAACTGAGTTATCGTTGCTGCTTCCAACGGGAAACAACCTGCCTCTGCTAAGAGAATTTCATATGGGACCGAAGTCTTGACTTTAAGGCTGCTAGTGATTAAGTGCTTTTGAATCCTCTCCACCTGCCTCCACCCGCATTTTGTCATGCTGCCCCCCCAAACTTCGCAGCTATAAAGGATAATTGGCATGACCAACAAACCAAATAAAGTCTTCTTGATTTTCCAGTCCCAAAGTTCAGCATTTCTACATCTGTTATGGAGCAGGTATGACGCTCTCCACCCTCCCTGTATCCTTTTTGCTCTACAAGTCTCCCAGCTAAGTCTATAGTGGAAGTCAATCCCCAAATATTTGTATTCTTTCACAATTTCGAGCGGGTTGTCTTGAAAAATGAAGGAAACATGTTTTTCCTTCCTCTTCAAAGAAAAAATCATTATTTTCGTTTTGGTGATGTTCACCTGCATCCCCACCTCCTGACAAAAGTGTTCCAAAGCCCCTAATTGATCTCTTAGCCCTTGAGCAGTTTTAGAAATCAAAATAAGATCATCCGCATACAGAAGAAGCTTCACCACATACCCTGCTAAATGCACCCCTTCACCATCTATCTTATCTAACCAAGATTCTAGTTTATCAATGTATAAGCCAAACAAAGTGGGAGATAAAGGGCATCCTTGTTTAACACCAATGTCACTGCCAAAGCATTCAGACATACCGTCTTTAGTTCTGATTTTGGCCCTGACCTTCTCGTATAACATATACATCGCAGCTCTAAGAACCTCTGGGATGTCTAAATCTTCCATTCTGCTCCATAATTTGTCTCTAGGAACCGTATCAAAAGCTTTTCTAAAGTCCACAAAACAGCAAAAGGCTTCTCCTCCCTGGTTGTCCCATACTTTTTCTATCAAGTGCCGAAGAGTGATGCAATGATCAATGGTAGAGTGTCTGGGCCTAAAACCTGCTTGCCCTTTGGCTCTTTTTTCCTTCACTTTCAGCCTAGCTACTGATTCTACGTTCCACCATACTCCCAAAAAGTTTGCCGAAAAGTGGATTGACCATGATTGTCCGATAGTTAGATGGGTTGTTGATGTCCCCACTTTTGAAGAGAGGGATGACCACGCTAGTGGTCCATTCAGCCGGAAACCCCTCCCGAATAACACTGTTGAAGACACCCGTGATGTGGAGAATTGGACTTAAATAATTCCATCAGAAAGGAAGAATTTTGTTTTTTTCCCTCGGGCACTTTCCAATTATACAGGTTATATACCTTATCCATGTGTATTTATTTTAATATATATTTAATCTTGGTTTTGTTATAAATATATTAGTTTTTGTATAGTTATTAAGATCTTAAATTTATTGTCTATAATTGTTAGTCTCTACTTATACATAGTTGGAGTCTAATGTTTTCAATATTTTATTTGTGATTAATGTGTGCCTTGGAACCATGTCATTACAGAGGATATAGGGCTTTTTTTTTTGGTTTTTCATTTTTTCTGATTGGTGGGCACATTTTTGTAGGGTTTTAGGCTTATCACATTTCCAAATTTGAAAGAAAAAACATTTTGACCCATAGTGTCTCAAAGATCTTTATGTCACTAACTAATTAAAGGTTTTTTATTGTTGTTTCTCGAAAGAGGTCTAGCACATGCATGGAGGTGGCATTCTTGAAATATTTTGCATGCCTAGTTTATGCATATGTGTCTACCAAGCCAGTTGCAACTACAGCATTTTATAATATTCTTCATCCTCCCACCATATGTTATAATCCTCCTTCAATGCACACAAAGTTTTTCTATGCCCCCTCCTCTTCTTCACACCCAACCCTTGAAATTCCTTAGGTAGTCTTATCAATTGTTCTTCATTTCTGTAAATATCACAAATGTTTTCTTCCTTTGTGTTTGTTAAAAAGTTTCCTAAGATTGTATTTAAAACTCTAAAAATATATTAAGATTGCCAACAAGGTTCTTTAGTGAGTTTGATAGAGGCATGTTGTAATCGAAATATGCCTTCACGGAATAGATTTCTGAAATTAAAACCATAAGTCCTTGAAATGTCTCTTCTCGAGAGTGTAGGCACAACCTATTTTGTGAATTTGTGGAAAAACCAATTCAAGGTGGAAAATCAACATGATTAAGGTGTTTTATCCCTTAAAGTATTTGTAGTTATAAGACCTTATGTAAGTATTTTTATTCTTTTTTTTGTTTTAACCATTAATGTATATAATACTTATTCAATCCTATGTTATATGTTGATCCTAAATTTTACAATTTAGAAAGGTATCAGGTCTTATGGGAAGTTCAAATGGTGTGGGACCGAAATGTACCATTTGAAACAACCTCCAGGATTGAGAAGTTGGTTTTTCATGAATAGGGGATTTGGAAAGGGAAAAAGAAGACTAAATTAAAACTAGACTAAGGCAATGCACCAAAACATTTCATAATAACTTAGATTCACTTTTATAATGTACCAAATTCAACCACATAGATTAGAACATAAAGAGCATCGAGTACAATTGAGCATAATGTGCCACAATCCCTTCATTGTAGAAATGAGAATGAAATAATTAGATCTATGACACATACTATAACTTTCATATCATTTCATAGATGCATCCATAGAAGCTACAGAGACAATGCATACATTCATATTCATCTATTTACTTTCAACGCAGCTACAGACATGATATAACTCCATATACTTGATGTAGTTATATTTAACTAGAAGAGTATGTAACATGATCCAAATAAAAGAAAACTTTATAAATAGAATTATAAGAGTCTAACGAAGATAACTACTACTCAAATGACATAGACTTTTATTATATTCAACATTAGTTCAAAACCAAAAGGCTCCATTGAGCACAATCGACTTTTCAAATTGACATGAACTTTCATAGAAATAAAGTCTAAACAGATATCTTAAGAAAATACTAATTTTTAAACAAATAGTCTTTCTCTGAAAAATAGTGCATCAGTTTCTACATGATCAAAGCCATTTAAATAATAAGGTCCCAAGGTCTAATTCATTTTGTAGCTTGAATGTCAAATTGGGAAGTGACTGTCCAAACAGGGGCATGGCAGATTTGTGTTGACAGTCCTTACTTTACAAGGCTTAATGGACTATTTGAGTAATTTGAGTCAGAAGATTAGAGAGTTGGGTTGTGTTCAAGGAGGGTATATGATTAGATGGTGAAACACAAGTTGAGGCAAGAGATCATTATGTAAACATAAGTACTTTTGGAGTGTGTTTGAAAATGGGAAGGTTGGTATTCGAGAGTTGTATGCAACTTGGTGTGGTCAGCCAATAGGTCTAGGTTATTCACCTCATTTGAGGGTATGGTAAATAGGGTTAAGGAGGTTGTTGAAGGTTTCATGGTGATGTAGTTAGGGTGCATTGTATACCATGACACCTTCAAAAAACCCCTTAACCGAATTCACCATACCCTCAAATAAGGTCAATAACCACTACCCACACCAAGTTGCATACAACTCCCCAATGTCATCCTTCCCATTATTAAACACACAAAAGTTACTTGGTTCTCTATTTTAGCAAGCCTTCCTTGAATGGTATATCCACACTGATATCTAACCAATACCCACATTGATCTCTAACTAATTTGTCCACACTTTTGGACATAAGGACTATTATTTCTCTCAAATATATAACATCACACTATCTCTATAGGGACAATCCTAACACAAAAAGTTTGTCAAAGAGTTATACATCTCAATGGACTTCAAGGATCTTTTCCAAATTCCTTGATCCTCCTCAAAGGTCTTCCCAAATCCAAATGTGTTATTACACCCTCTTTGTAATGTCCCCTATTTTTAGCAATTGGTAGGTAGTCAGTGAGACCAATCCATCATTGTGATCCTCGAGGTGGAAGGTTGTTTAGAGTGTCCATGGAGATTGAATTTCTATTTATAGTAAGTCAATGATGGCAATTTCCATTTATGGCAGGCACATAGGCGCTATATTCAGTACGGTGATGGTATTGGCACTTTTAGTGGTATATATTGAATTAAGATTATAAATTACTTTTGGACACCTAGTGGGGGTATTAATTATTAATTCACATGGAATATAATCCTAAGTCTTAAAAGCAACGCTTTTAAGTGAAAGGTTTGTTGAAGAAGCCTTTTAAGTGAAAAGTGTCTTCATGAAGCTTTAGCTTTGGAGTTATTAATTATTAAGTTATTAAATTCAAAGGCTTCTAATTGAAAAGTGTATTGATGAAGGCTTTTAAGTGAAAAGTGTGTGAGAGAAGCTATTTGTTTTTGGTGTCTTGAAGAAGATATCTTTATTATAAAAGCAATGCTTTGTGGAAAAGCAATGCATTATTATTAGCTTTTCTTTTTACTTGTTTGGAGAAATAGCTGAAGAGTTTTTCAACTAGGGTTTGAGATGACTGATTCCTCCCCTTTTGCACTGTGAATCACTAAAATATGTGGTGAATTGTGTTCTGATTATCTGGAAAGTAATTTTGATAACACTGATTGCCATTTTGGTGCTATTGTAAACCGAAATTGATTATTATTAAGAATTTTCAGTACATTTTGTGGCCCTAGCTACTACTGCAATTTTCTTAGTGTCTTATGTGGGAGATATTTATACCGGTATGTCTTGTTGTGACTTACGTGGGGGAGTTACAAGGCTGCAAAATATAGTTTAGAGGCTGCATCATCAATCAAGGAAGTTGCAATAATAAACATAGAGGTTGTGTTATC
Organism: Chamaecyparis obtusa; assembly: GCA_027943335.1. NCBI lineage: Eukaryota > Viridiplantae > Streptophyta > Pinopsida > Cupressales > Cupressaceae > Chamaecyparis > Chamaecyparis obtusa. The sequence continues at coordinate 252,660 of BSBK01008308.1, read as the reverse complement.
ATTTAAGGAGTTGTGGCTACATTCCTGAGGGTTGTGTCCATACTTGTGGTTTGTGATTTACATGTAGAGGCTGCCATTTATTTCAGGAAGGCTATGTTTCTACTACAATAATGAATGTGCATTAAAGGTTGTATTTTTTGTAACCTCCAGGTAGCAGCGATTTATATCTATGATAAGGTGCATATTATTTATAGTTGATGTTGAAATTGTAATTCCATATTATCTACCAGCATTGTATATATTTACAAAATTGAATAAATTTGCAAATAAGATTTTAGTTATTGAGATTGTGCATTTAAAGTTGAAGTTAATTTCCTTATTCTCAAATATTGTCAAAAAGCAAAAAAAATCAAGTTGCAAAGCAATATATTCCACTAAAATCATAATTTGAACATTACATGCCAATTGTTTGATGAAATGTAAAACAAGCAAAATTAACCTTTAAAGGTATAACCCATCATGGGTTTTTATAGTGGTATCAGAGTGGTTTCACGCCATCCTGTGGGGTTTGGAAATCTTGAGTTCCCACGTTTGATTTGTGAGTGATCAGCACTCTAGCTTTATTTCAGTTATGGATAAGTACAAGAAATCTAATAAATATGGAAACCAGTTGAGCAGTATGTCACATTTCAAGAAATAAACAGGTGCCTTGGAAAATAAAATGGAGAAATTGAGGCAAACATGAGAAAGGATAAAAGTACAACTTTCAAATTCGGTGAGTGTTGACAGGGCAGCTAGGTTTATGTTTTTCTTCTTCAAAAAGTCTTCCTCACTGAGAAAGAAGGAAGAGAAATGAGAAGTTTTAATAGGTGAGCCATCTAGGAGTCTTCAAAATGAGTTTTCAGTACTAGTGATCATGATGAAGATGATCTTGTGCTTAGTGGGAAAACCACTAGTCCTATCTGCAGTTATGATGTTGGAGACTTTTTATAGGGACATGTGGATGTTCCTATCTTGTTGGCAGATCGTGGTACTGACTTTCAGCATCCCAAGCTTATCAGAGTTAGTGACAAAGGGCTTGATTTTCAGAACAACAGTCCTTTATGTGAGCCTATTATTGATGTCATAGATAGTGTGAGAGTGGAAGATGTTGTAGATACCACTATGGATTTTGACTCCTTAGATGATGGTGTTATTTTTTAGGATTGTGAGGAGTATATGAGCTATGACAGCTCTGATGTTTATGATAGCAATCATAGTGTTGAGTCAGTATATGAGACAACATTATTTTCTTGTATTGAGAATTTGGGCATGGAGCTATCTAGTGATGACACTCATGATGAGATTGTTACATATGAGTCAGGTGATATAGATTCATGCCATAGTGTAGATGATTCACATGATGACATTGAGTCATGTATGTAGCCAGAGTTAGCAGAGGGGTCTCAATTAGACGCTTTGGACACTAGCATTGTGGATACCTTTGATATTGAGTGTGAGGATTATGTGTATTGCAGTGAGTCTGGTCTTTTATATCAGACACTGAGTTGACTCAGCATTATCATCTGATGGTGGTGGGTCCCAAGATCCTTTTTTACAAGGAATCATGGATGAGGATGGGGAAGCATATGAGTAGTAGGAGTTTGTTATAGTCAGGGCTTCCAGTTCTTCAAATAAGGTTACGTCTTTGGTGACTCATGAGGATGACTCTACCTGTAGTAAGTCATGTTTTATTTATCAAACCCTAGGGGAGGACTCTGAGTTGTAAGTGATTGAGGATGGGTCCCAAGATCTAGATTGTCATGTGGTTACAGAGGATGAGGTAGTTGAGGATTGTGATGAGTCAGATTCAGTAGCAGCTTCCTCAAGCGTAGATGAGGATGAGCCTGTTGTCAGTACTCAGTTGGTAGATATGTGTTTGGATGATAGTACACAAAGATACAGTGATCTTGAGGGAAGTTTGTTGGATACAGCTTCCTTCCATAGTGTGGACAGTGCAATTGAGATTGTACATAGGAGGCTCGTTGTGCAGAGTCATCATGTGACTAGCCAATTGAGATTCGGCAAGAGAGACATTACTTCTACTCTTGAGCATTTTGATGTCGCTCGTTAGTTGTTGGTAGTAAACATATGAGGTTCTCCTATGGCATTTTACCATGGCGGTAATTACCTTTCCCTAAAAAATATTCTTTCCTTGCAGGAGGCTATCACCATTTTGAGACATAACTATTGACAGTTGGGAGCCAACCGAGATCACCTAGTTGAGTGGGAGAGTATGGCATATGAGGCATTGATGCTAAGAGAAGAGGAGGTGAGTGAGCTTACTCAGGAGCTCACAACAACTTCTGAGGCTTTAGAGGGAACTCGGTGCTCTCTTATGGAGTCACAGTTGCAGTTGGGAGAGGTGATTATGGAGTTGGAGTGGATGCAGTCTGTGCCAACCATAGATCCAGTTCAATTGCATATAGTGGTGGTTGGTGGTGAGTTAGCTTCCACAGTGTACAATGATGGATGTGTTGGAGACACAGTTACATCCATCCTTGAGATAGATGCAATAGACATAGAAGAGGCAAGTTCTTCAGTGGAGGATTGCAGAGAGAGTTTTGTGGTATCAAGTTCTCTAGTTGTTAGCACAATGACTGATGATATGGACCAAATTGCTGAGAGGTCTGGGGTAGAAATGGTGTATTCATTGGAGAGTTGTGTGCCAGTTTCTGACACTTCTCCCTTTGATTCACATGACATGGATAGGGTATCATTTAGTTTGGGGATGAGCTTTCAGGGTGATTTGTTTCCTTCTGGTGGAAGTAAATTTATTTATTCTTCTCATACAGCTAATAGCAATAGGCAGTTGGAAGTGCCACAATTTATGAGAGATCAATTATGGATTGTAGGGGATCATGTTTATGTTGCTTCTTATAATTTATATTGCACGTAGTCTTGCATGGAGTACTTGCTTGAGAGTTTGATTTTGTGGGAAGGGCCCTTTGGGACTTTTGAGGGTACTCTCATCTGAGGTTCTCGTGGTATTCAACTATTAGTAGGAAAGATTGTAGATACCTTGACTACAATGCTTCCCTATAGGGATTTTGTGGTTGGGTTTGTTGAGAGGGTTTCCTAGGATCCTACCCAATCATTTGTTCAGAGTCAGAGATTAGAGCCATATCTTGATTTATAGGTAGATTTTGATGAGCCTCTGACGAAGATTGGAGCATTTCACCATGATTACATAGTGAGGAGTGCTCATCATTTCTCTTTTGACCCATCGATGGAGGATTTGGTTGCACGTCAGTGTGGGTTGGTTCCAAGGTTGTATCATCCTTTATGGGATGGTTTTTCTCCATCTACAGCTGATAGAGTTAGTTAATGCAAGTTAGCAGGAGGTGACTTGCAGGGGTAGCATATCTATGATGATTTTGTAGAGGGTGGATATCTAGGATATGAGAGTACTTGTCCCTGTTGCATAGATGGACTACATACATAGAACATATTAGTAGGATGTGTAGGGAGATTTGATCTATCAGTTGATATCAAATATCCATTCTTTCTAGTTATGGATAGATGTGAGTTACATCTCTACAGGGATCCAGGTGGAGATAGGCTTAGCATTGTGGATTGGTTAAGTCGCAAGTTGGCATAGTGATAGTATGTTCAAGATAGCTCTATGGATAGAGTTATTATCACAAGATTTTTTAGATGGTGTCAGGAATATTACACACACTTTTCCTTGTGATATGGGTGGATCAATATGTGCCTTTGGTTCCAGTGATTGCTTGAGGATAAGCAATCTTAGGGAAGGAGGACTGTAATGTCCCCTATTTTTAGCAGTTGGTAGGTAGTCAGTGAGGCCAATCCATCATTGTGATCCTCAAGGTGGAAGGTTATTTATGGGGTCCATGGAGATAGACTTTCTATTTATAGTAAGTCAATGATGGCAGTTTCCATTTATGGCAAGCACCTAGGCACTATATTCAGTACAATGATGGTATTGGCACTTTTAGTGGTATATATTGAATTAAGATTATAAATTTCTTTTGGACACCTAGTGGGGGCATTAATTATTAATTCACATGGAATATAATCCCAAGTCTTAAAAGAAATGCTTTTAAGTGAAAGGTGTGTTGAAGAAGCCTTTTAAGTGAAAAGTGTCTTCATGAAGCTTTACCTTTGGAGTTATTAATTATTAAGTTATTAAATGAAGGCCTCTAATTGAAAAGTGTATTGATGAAGGATTTTAAGTGAAAAGTGTGTGAGAGAAGCTATTTTCTTTTGGTGTCTTGAAGAAAATATCTTTATTATAAAAGCAATGCTTTGTGGAAAAGCAATTCATTATTATTGGCTTTGATATTTACTTGTTTGGAGAAATAGCTTAATAGTTTTTCAACTAGGGTTTGAGAGGATTGATTCTTCCCCTTTTGTACTTTGAATCACTAAAATAAGTGGTGAATTGTGTTCTAATTTTTTGGAAAGTAATTCTGATCACACTGATTGCAATTTTGGAGCTGTTGTAAACTAAAATTGATCATTATTGAGCATTTTCAGTACATTTCATGGCCCTAGTTGCTGGTGCGATTTTCTTAGTGGCTTACATGAGAGATATTTATGCTGGTGTGTCTTGTTGTGACTCATGTGGGGGAGTTACAAGGCTATGAAATATAGTTTAGAGGTTTCATCATCATCCAAGGAAGTTGTGATAATAAACGTAGAGGCCACGTTATCATTTAAGGAGCTACAGATACATTCTTGAGGGTTGTATCTGTACTTGTGGCCTATGATTTACATGCCCAGGCTGCCATTTATTTTAGGAAGGATGTGTTTCTACTACAACAGTGAATGTGCATTAAAGGTTGTGTTTTTTGTAACCTCCAATTAGCAGCAATTTATATCTATGATAAGGTGCACATTATTTATAGTTGAGGATGAAATTGTAATAGCATATTATCTACCAAAATTGTGTATATTTACAAAATTGAATAAATTTACAAATAAGATTTAGTTATTGGGATTGTGCATTTAAAGTTGAAGTTAATTTCCTCATTCTCAAATATTGTCAAAAAGCAAAAGAAAATTCAAGTTGCCAAGCAATATATTCAGCTAAAATCAGAATTTGAACATAACATGCCAATTGTTTGGCGAAATGTCAAACAAGCAAAATTAAGCTTTAAAGGTATAACCCAGCATGGGTTTTTACACTCTTGTAACACAAACATTATTCTCACTATCCTACTGTAGCTCACTGATTGTGATAGTCATAGACCTCTTCAACAATCTTCTTTACATGATCCACCTTCTTACCTTGAACTCTAAACTATTGACAATATGAAGGGCTCTCTCCCTTGCACCTTTCTCAATATCCAATGCAGACAACAACTTGATACTAACTTTACACAATGTACCGATATGATGTATTGTTCAACTGTAACAGTCAAGGGGGCCTATCTCTGTGATAGTCACAAAAACACCCATAGTTGGTGAGTTCACTTATTTCCATAAATTTGAACATGTTTGGGACCATTATTTTAATTTCATGGTTAGTATTGTGTGCTAAAATGTTGACACACTTCTATGAGTCTTTATATCCAAGATTTCTCAAGAATGAGGTCTCAAATGACGACTCATAGCTCTCTATTCATGGAGTGCAAGAGTTTATAATGGAGACCCTCATTTTAGACCTAGTTTGTGTTCATGCAAGTACACCATAAAACGAGAGATTCAAAGATGAAAAACAAGAATGCTAGTCTCCATGATCATCAAGTATGCATGCAAATGAAAATGAAAGTTATTCTATATGATAACAATACATGAAAGAAAACTAATCTATGAAAGGAAATGCTTATGCAAGATTATTCTATGAAAGAAAATATGAATCTAATCTAACATGAAAGTGAAAAAGTAATCTAAATAGATTTCCATGGAGGCATGAGAGAAAAAGAGAAGAAAAAAGAAGTTGTAATATCCAAGCTCAAGTGCTCAAATTCATCTCCAAAATTGCTCTCCAAACCTGCATAACAGTAACATAAAATCTGGATCTCTAAAATCTCCATGCATAAAATGAGAAGGAGAGAGCTCCTTATAAAGGATTTAGAAATGAATGGATGGTCAAGATTAAGAGGCAAAAAGAAATGAGCAATGGTGGAGATTAAATCTTGGTTGATCCATGTGCTCAAGATTCTCAAGAGGCAAAATCAATGGACATGGTTAAGAGGCAAAAAGATGTGTGGAAGAGATTAAGAGGCAAAAGAAGATTCCACTCATCTTGGAAAGTGTGCATTCAATGTGTAGACAAAAAGTCTTTTTCTTTTTCTTTTTATTTTATTATTTATTTATTATTTTTAGCAAAGTGATTTCCATTATTTAATTAAAAAATATATTTATTTAAAAGAGATTTTTATTTAATTAAAAGGGAGCATGTTCTCTTAATTAAAAAAAACTTAGGATAAAATGATCAAACCTTAGGAATATTAAAATAATTGAATTAATTACGATTTGATCAAGAAAATTGATTTAAATTGAAAATATTGCAAAGTATTGATTCAGAAAATTGATAAATTGATGAATGGGGGCCCAAAGTCTAGGCGACCATTTTAGGGTGCATACATTTGCCCCTCTTTGACTAATGTGTGATCTTTATGGGAACACATGTAGTCAAAGAATGAAGTTAAAATGTGAGATCGATTTGGGTTCACAAAACAACCCAGACGTGTGATCAACGGATGGGAACACATCAGGACAAAGATAAGTTAATTGAAAAAGACAAGGCCAACAACCCTGTAAATAGGTAATTGTCAAGTCTCAAGCAAGGTCGCCCCAAGCAAAGCAATTGATAGGATTGATAAAGCTGAATAAAGGATTGAAGTTTGATAGGTATTGCCCCCTCATGATCGAAATCGAAATGAGATAGAGGAGAAATAGTAAATTGATAAATTTGATCAAATCAAACTAAAAATAAGGTTCTTAATGTAAGATGAAAGATATAAGGATCACAGAACCAAGGTAGATCATCAAGCATGAAAGATTATGCCCCAAGGTTGAATTAGAAGAAAACATGTGGGGTGAAAGCGAATGGAAGATAGAAGTTTGGAAGAGGTGAAAAGAAATGAAGAGAAGAAGGAGAATTTACTTCAAGAAAGAGAATGCCTCAAAATCAATCAATTGTTTAAGATAGAAAATTTTGATTAAGATCACGAAAGAAGATAAGGAAATGAAGATCAAAGCATGACCATGGTTGATTAAAAGTCCAAAAAAAAGATGAAGGAAAACCCTCTCAAACTCCTAATGCAGCCTTAAAAATGCAAATTAACATGAAGTCTAACAATGCAAGCTACATGAAAATGCAAAGGTGTACTTGCAATAGAGCAACTGTAACATAGGATTTTTTGTTCATCATTCATTAGAGAATGTTAAGGAACTTATTTTCATCATTGGGCCATTATTAATGGACATCAGAAAATCACACAATCATCACTAGTCACAAGCGCAACTATGAAAATATGAATGTGATTTATATCGGATTGGAATGTGGAAAGATCCTAACATAAGCATCAAAGACATAAAGGTCAAGATGACTTCGATGTTAGCTTACCCAATTTAATGTAGCAAAACCACGCTCCCATCAAGGCATAGATGTCGGGATGACCGTAAGAATGGTTGTGAAAAAATAGTCAAGGATGATGCCTCAAATCTCCTAAGTGTTTCAAGGGGACAACAAGAGACACTCTAGAGCTTCAAGACCACACCTACAAGTAGAAAGAAAATAAAAACATGCCCTATGTCCCAAGTCCTCTAGCTATGCATCCCGGAGAGACTTATTAGACAAGGACACTCAATGAAAATCAATAACAGTCTGCACACAAAGAAAAAATCATGACATATCTCAAGCATTAAGTGTTGTGTTTAAAAATTTAAGTGTGTTAACTGATACTGAGTTCCGAGAATAAGGATCGAATGCTTGCAAGCAGGAAAGATCACATAACAAAACTGGGTAAGAACAAACTGATAAGTGTTGAAAAACACTCGATGTCAGGGGTTGTGTTGAAAAACACAGTTGGGGTGGTGTTGAAAAACACTGTTTGCAAGGTGTCCTAAGACTAATGCATCCAAGAGACCAAAGCTAACATAGTTATGCCCCCTAGACAAAGACAAAGACCAATTCCAAACCAAGGCAACAAGGACAAGGCATGATGGAGAAAGGCTAAGTGTCGAGGATACGTGCTAAGAAACAGGGGTGCAAAGGCCTCAAGTAGCACCCGTTTCCAAGTTTTCACCACTTGGATTTTATTGCAAAAAAAAATTTATTTATTTTTTTTTCAAGACTTTTTATATTTTTTTTGTATTTTTTCTACCAAGGCACTTGTTTCCAGGTTTTCACCAAGGCACTTTTTCTTTTTTTCTTTTTTTGCACCAAAAATGTGTGCTAAAATGTTGACACACTTCTATGAGTCTTTATATCCAAGATTGCTCAAGAATAAGGTCTCAAATGGCGACTCATAGCTCTCTATTCATGGAGTGCAAGGGTTTATGATGGAGGCCCTCAGTTTAGACCTAGTTTGTGCCCATGCAAGTACACCATAAAAGGAGAGATTCAAAGAGGAAAAACAAGAATGCTAGTCTCTATGATCATCAAGTATGTATGTAAATGAAAATGAAAGCTATTCTATATGATAACAATGCATGAAAGAAAACTAATCTATGAAAGGAAATGCTTATGCAAGATTATTCTATGAAAGGAAAAATGAATCTAATCTAACATGCAAGTGAAAAAGTAATCTAAATGGATTGCTATGGAGGCATGAGAGAAGAAGAGAAGAAAAAAGAAGTTGTAATATCCAAGCTCAAGTGCTCAAATTCTCCTCCAAAATCGCTCTCCAAACCTGCATAACAATAACATAAAATTTGGATCTCTAAAATCTCCATGCATAAAATGAGAAGGAGAGGGCTCCTTATAAAGGATTTAGAAATGAATGGACGGTCAAGATTAAGAGGCAAAAAGAAATGAGCAATGGTGGAGATTAAATCTTGGTTGATCCATGTGCTCAAGATTCTCAAGAGGCAAAATCAATGGACATAGTTAAGAGGCAAAAAGATGTGTGGAAGAGATTAAAGGCAAAAGGAGATTCCACTCATCTTGGAAAGTGTGCATTCAATGTGTAGACAAAAAGTCTTTTTCTTTTTATATTTATTTTATTATTTATTTATTATTTTTAGCAAAGTCATTTCCATTATTTAATTAAAAAAAAATTATTTATTTAAAAGAGATTTTTATTTAATTAAAAGGGAGCATGTTCTCTTAATTAAATAAAACTTAGGATAAAATGATCAAACCTTAGGAAATATTAAAATAATTGAATTAATTACGATTTGATCAAGGAAATTTATTTAAATTGAAAATATTGCAAAGCATTGATTCAGGAAATTGATAAATTGATGAATGGGGGCCCAAAGTCTAGGTGACCATTTTAGGGTGCGTACAAGTATATGTTATTTTATGCACTAGATTTCAAATATAAGGCCATTAGAGCCATAATGTACCAATTTGGTCCATTAAACCCTATTGGTCAAGGGTAGGTCCAAATGGTCAAATTGATTAAAATAGGTGGATGGGGCATAGAAATGGTGTTCCTAGTTTAATTCAATCATGTTGATCATATTTGCAAGGTTTTAGAGGTCAAAACCATAAAGATGTCAATAGTTGCATCAATATTGCAAAAGTTGTCAATGACAACTTTGCAACATTTGTATTAACAAATGGTTAGTATATGTTATTTTATGCAATTTAATATTGTTTAGTTGTACATAACATGTGACAAAGGAAGAGGTCATCATTTTAGGATTAAAGTTTGTACGAATAGAGATTGAGTCAGTTAAAGTTTGTATGAATGGAGATTTCAAGTCTCAAGAGACCAAAATAATTTCTCCGAGTCTTTTGTTCATGTAAACTCCAAAACCTTTTACACTTATGCAACTCATCAACACTGAGGGTTTGAAGGAATTTAATACATCACATTTTCATGGTAATTTATCTTATTTTAGTTGAGCTTTCACGAATCTATCTATTATGTGCACTTGTTAAATTCTTTTTTTTTTTTTGAAAGGCAAGCCTTGTGGACTACAAGGACATCGATGAAGAAGCATCTCCTCCTATGGCCTGCATTACTTAAAGGGTCAGAGGAGAAGGATTGGTGATTATTACAAGATCTAACAGAGCCCTATGTATTCCCATGTGATCAGACCCTTGGGATGAGTACTCATCGACGTATTTTAAAAAATATATTAACAGTTTGTCAAAATTCTGACAATCGACCCTAACATGATCCAATGAGAATGATGTACCTGTGATGGAATTTTTCATCATAGGTATAACATTCTCATCAAAGCCTACTGATAAGCAAAATATGTCGTTGGATAATAATTTCATCATAAGTACAACATGGGTTTTGTCAGAGGCTCGATGAAACCTATGCATGGGTTCCGTCGAAGGTTTGATGACGTGGTTTATTAGAATTCTAATGAATGCAAGGGAAACTGACAATTCAAACTTTTGACAAAACTTTCATCAACAATTTGACAAAATATTATTCCTTGAAGCCTCCGATGAAATTCCAACGATGAAAAGTTGGCTGACATTTCATCAAACCTTCAACACACAACCATCAAAATTCTAACGATCATTCATTGAAAAATGTGTCCAAATGTGTTAGTGAAACACTAGTGTAATAAGACCAAAGGGTGGGGTTGAGATGGAGGTTCTAGTCATGAACAATACCATTGTAAACCTTTTTGAGGATTTTGGGGACAATTTTATTTTTGCCTCAACTTGTCCATTACCTTGGGGGTGGTACGGAGTGGATCCACCATTGATATTGTATATGGATTTTTTCACAAAGTTATTACACATATTGGTTGGAATGGAGTTTCATTATTAGTCATGATGGTAGAAGGGATTCCATATTGACATATGTTTTTTTATAGGATGAATTTAGAAATATAGACACTGGTTGTAAGAGTGAGTGGTATTGCTTGCACCCACTTGGTAAAATATTTTGTACTAGTAATGATAAACTTATGACCATTGTATGAGGGGGGATGTATCTTATAGTTGAGGTCAAGGAGCCATAGGGAAAAGGGCCATGATGTGGCAATTAGTTTTAAATCCTTTAATGATCCATATATTAGGATCTTTGTGCTACTAATAATCGGTTAAGCACCTCTTGACAAATTCACAAGCATAATGCTCCATAGTAGGCCAAAAATACCCCACCCTTAAGAGTTATTTGACAAGGTTATAACCATTGATATGAGTGCCACAAGACCTAGATTGTATTTCTTGCATCATGAGAATATCTTTATTAGAATCAAGATCACATATAGAAAGGATGTTGTGATTGCCTCGATGATATAAGTTATCTTTAAGGATGGTGAATGGAGTGATAAAAAAATAAGGTTTTGGAATTTGATACATGGATGGTTAAGTGGGATAATATGTTTTTATATATATATTGTGCCAAGGAGACTAGTGACCAATGATCTTGCACACCATCTTGGTATGTGGGTGGTATGTGGAACCTCAAAAGAGTAGTTTGTAAAAGTTGCTTGACTAGGAATTTGTATTTTGTCGTATCTTGTTGCATATCCAAAAGAAATATAATGGTAGCCATAACATCTACATATCTATTTGCATCTCTTGGAACTTGATTTATTCTAAGGGACTAAAAATATTTCTTTAAATCATCCACTATGTGCTTGTAGGGTGACAACTTGCCATATTTTGTTTGGTACTCATCATTGACTTGTTTGATGATAAGTTGTGTCACCATAAACTTGTAACTCCTTGATGGTCCCATTGGACTATCACTTGAAGACTTGTGATCAAACCATCATACTCAACAATGTTGCTTGTGCATTAAAATACCAATTTTAATGCCTTTAGACTGAGATGCCTTTGGGGAGTGATAAAGAGAACTCTTGCACTTGATCCACCAGAAGTGTATGATCGATCAACATAGAGCTTCTAAGAAGGAATTTACTCCATCACATTGCAAATTTGCTCATTTGGGGACTTAGTGGTTAGAGGAAAGGTATCCACCAAGGGTGCATTAGCCAAATGATCTAGAATTATCTAGTCTTTTACTATTTTGTCTACATTCTAGATGCCAAACTTGATTAAAAATATTACCCACTTAGCCACAAGACCAATAAGGATTGTTCGAGTTAAAAAATATTTCAAGGGATCCACCTTGCATATGAGCTTGATTGTGTAACTCGGCATGTGATGTCTAATATTTTGGGAGCAAAAGATAATAAATAAACACACTTTTTCCATTGGAGAATAATTTAGCTCATAGCCAACCAAGTGCAACTAATATAGTAGATTATTGGTTCTTACCAATGTAGTGGAATTATATAGCAATAGGGGTTTTCCTTTAGTAGGAAGCATCTAAATTAGAGGATTAGACAAATACTCTTTGATTTTGTTGAAGCCCTCTTGGCATGACACATCCCATTAAATAGTGTATATTTGTGGAGATGTATGTGTAGACATGTAAAAATTATCCTCTATCAATCGGGTGGATCCATTATTTAATAATCTTATCTTTCATTATAATAATCTTAAATCTTCCATCATAATATTCCTCTTATTCATTATATTATAATATGCATATTTCTCCATTATTCTATTAATATGCATATTCTCCATTATTCCATTAATCCATATCACAACTTCACCCCTTATGTATTCCCCTAACTTTCATCAACCACGTCCACTTAGTAAATATGGGACAAATGCACACCTCTAACTACTTCCAACTACCCCAGGTTTATCCCACATTTGTTCTAATATTAGATCCACCTATGAGAACATCTATAAAATGTATTTTCCCTCTCATTCTTAAGCCTCTTGAATCTATGTTTGTTTTTACATCATTAATATTTTTTGCATCTCTAATTGTTAAGTTAGCTTATTACGTTAATTATATTTGCATTTTTAATTTGATATTTTGATCTCCGTTCTTCATAGGTTCTTGTGCACATGCTTCTAAGAGCGTCCATTATTAAACATAAGACATAAGATCTTGAGAGATAGAAAAGCAATGTAGTCAGAAATCCATTTTCATACATGTGTGTTTTAGATTAGTTATTTTGTTTTGGATATGTGTGTGTGTTTGGCAAGTACTCCATTATTAGATGTTAGAACAAATATGAATCTTTGATTCAGAAATCTATTTCCCTTGTCTACATCCGACATGCCAGTGGGACATTTCTTATCCTATTATTGATCTAATCTTTGTCTGATAGAAGTAATTTTGTTTACATTTACAAAATGCATGGAACCTTGTAAAATGGTTTTACGTGCTCTCAATAGTATAAAAATCAATTTTATATTTTGAGAATCTGTCAAACAATTTTGTGATCTTATGTGTTATGTTTGTGTAGATTTTGACAGTTACAATGTCGTGTTTATGCACCATGTGATCACATTTTTGCAGTTGATCTTACACGCTTTGGCTTTGCCTCCACATTGACATTGTTTAAAATTCTTAACGCGCTTGTCTTTTCAGGAATTCTATAAAAAATGGTTCATAATCCCGTGAATCATGCAATTATTGCAGTTCGTGAGACCATATTTCTGTGAGGCTTTTATTAAGCAATTTGTGCATATTCTTTGCAGTGTTCTGACAAGCAATTAATGTAATAGATTAATGTGTCTTTGACTCATTCATATTGTGCATGAGATCTTTCAGGCATTCTTATTAAACTGTTCACATTTATTCCTCATTCTCTTTCACAATTTTATCTGTCTTGTCAATGCTCCCTAAGTTTCAACATTCTTTCAAACAATTCACGTGCTTTGTTTATGCTGGCATGTTCAGGAATTGTCTTAAATGGTTCGAGTGCCCCTTTCAATGGTTTACCTGCCTTGTATACGCTTTTCATTTTGATTAAAAATGGTTTACATGTGCTTCGTCTTTGATTCCATGATTTACAAGCATACCTACGCGAGCACATACGTACTTTGCCCTTGACTCCATGTTTTACAGATCAGTGCGTGGTCTATGATTGAATCTGTGTTTTGAGGCGGTTAGTGAGGAGTCCTTTGCTAGCCACACCAATTCCCAATTGACAATACACTTCCAATCTCAGATCCCTCTTGTTCCGTAAATCTCTTTTGTGGTTGATTTATGTTGTTAGAAGTTTGAATGCCAATCATTTTTAATGCAAGCCATATAGATCCTCCTATTGTTATTACTATTATTGAAAATTGAAATTAGGAGGCTATAACCCTTTTTCTCGGCTGACGTACAACTATGGGAGCTATAAATAAGAGTATTGGATCTAAGAACTAACTTGTCCAGAGAGACTTCAGGCTATTGGGTAGCGCCTCGTCTTTTTTATCATTCCTCTATCACCCAAGCACGGGAATTTCTATGAATTTTCTAGACATATAATTTGTTGCAGAATGTATGAAATTGCTTATCATTTTCATGCAGCTTTAATGATGAATCTTCTGAATGTTGTATTGTTGATACAATCATATCAGCAGTATCAAAAACCTTTGTTTACTATGTCAGGCCTGCAATCATTCATTTGGATGTATGCTGGCATTATTTGGGAGTAATTTAAGTGCACATTGACTGATGAATCAGGTATGAAAGTGTTCTCAAATTTGGTTTTAGTTAGTATTTTTTTTAGTCTCGTTAGTTTTTTAAAGTGTGTTTTTGTTTCTTTGTTTGTTTGTATGATTGTTAGTAGTTTAATTTATTTTGTTAGTGTTTGATTTTGTTTAGTGTCTGTTTTATTTATGTTACGTAGTTTGTTAGCTTTGTTAGTGGCATTCTAGTTTATTTGTTTAGTTTAGTTCATTTTTGTTTTTATTATTTTGTGAAGTCTTTTGTGTTGGAGTAGTATGTTAAGTTAGTTTGTTGGTTACTATTGTTATTATTTTGTCAATTTTGTTTAGTGTCTTAGTTAGTATCATTAGGTGTCTTTGTCTTTGTGTGTTAGTTTTTGTTTTATGTATTTATTTATTGTTGTGTTTTTAGGGTGAGTTGTGGTTTTTGGTTAGTGTGAGTGAATTTTCATGTGGGTTAGTATTTTCAATTTGTTTTTATTTTGGGACTAATCTTTTTTTGGAGACTAACAAAGTTATGTAGGTTATTTTCGTATGTCTAAGACTTGAAAATAAAACTAATAATGAAGTTGTGTAGGTTTATCTCATGTGTAGAAGATTTGTAAACAAATACTATTGATGATTTGTGGATGCAAGTTTCACTTGGTTTTGAATTTTAATTTATAAATGGTTAATGAACCTTGTTTGCTTTAGATTACATCACATTTTGTTTTGGTGGTTAAAAAGAACAAGTGTTTCACATGTTTGGTGCACTTGCATATTTTTATTTTTTGTATTTAGATCCCAAGGTAGAACATGATTATCCTCTCTCCTTACCTCTTAACAGATCGTGGGTGTAAGAGAAAGTTCATCTACCTTTGATTAGAATATAGAATGACAAGTGTCCTCTCCCCTTACCTTCCAAAGGATCTTGGGTGTAAGAGAAAATTGCATCTATGTTTTCCTCTAGAGGGTTTGCCTTGTGGTAAATAAGTACTCACCCAAGGGAACGACCCAAGCAATAACATGCTAAAGCCAAGATTCTTTCAAGAAACTATATAAAAATTATGATTGTGATGAAAATCATGATTTATGAATATTGTCATAGGCATCCTCCCTTAGTATCTATATGATGCGTAAAAACCTTGTTCTAACTTGAACTATGATCCTTTTAATTGAGATTATCACTTGACATACCTAAACAAAAGATCACTAGACACCATATTTAGTAGCCTACCCTATTTTTGATAGAAATTTGAAATACATTTTAGTGCAAGGATGGGTAAGAATCTACCCCAAATATTAATCACCATAAGGTTCTCTTGAGCATATACATAAAACTTTGGGTTCGTATAGGCTATTTATAGCCTTTTGGGGAGAGGGGCATCATTTCTCTATCTGTTGGCTCTCAAAAAGACAAAAACATGAGTGCACCCATTCTAGGTGTGACAAGGGTACTTGATTCAAAGGAGATTTCAAGTTTTGGGTTGTGGTATTGTAGTGAAGTTATTTCCTTAGGCTAGAAAGTGTCTTCAAGTGTCTTCAAGTGTCTTCAATTGTGCTATACCAGTAGAAAATTGGGCTATGAGGAGTCTTTGAACATACACTTTTGCTCTTGTATTTCTCATCAAACAAAAAAAATTATATCTTTGTGCTTGAAGTGTATACTTTGTCACATTTGATTATTCAACACAAGACAAATTTAAGACCAATATTGAGATCAAAACTTGTCCTACACACATTGCTAGAGGTTTTGGAAAGATAAATAAAAAATTCAAAACCAACAAGAGTCAAATTTTCAACAAGGACAAGAGAGAAAAAAATATTGAGATCTTGTAATAAGAGGGATTTTCATTTAACTTTTTCATCTATCACAACCTTATTTCCTTAGTAGTATCATACCTTTCCCTTTATTTATAGGATACCATAGCATATCATACATCTTTTGGTCACATTTTTACCCTTAGGTTATCCATGGTCTAGATCACTATTGGCTATCATTATTATCCCTTTATCACTTTTGTGTGACTTTCTTTGGAGTACATCATCTCCTAATTGGGCACACCTATATCTATCCATCATAGTACAAGCTATCATTGCCTACATGATTACTCTTGGACTTAGAATTACTTTAGCAATCATAAAAAACCTTTGTGTTGACCATTACACCTATTTGGAATCTATTTGCATATCATATACCCTTGTGGTTTTCATGTCCTAGTTTCATATCCTAGCGGTGTTTATATCCTATTATTTTTCTCCTAATCTCATATCATATACCCTAGTGGTTTTTATATCCTATTTTCAATATACCCTAGTGGTTTTTATCCTAGTCTCATATTATATTCCCTATTAGTTTTTTCATATCCTATTTTCATATATCATATACCCTAGTGGTATTTATATCCTAGAGTGTGTACATACCATATCCTATTCTTGAGTCACATATCATTTTTCATATCATTTTCCAAAGGTCAAAGATTAAAACTATCACACATTCCCCTAAAAATAAGATTTAAAACAAGAATGGAGAAAAAGAAAGAGAAATGTTTTGATGAGGAGAAACATATCAGTGTTGATTTTGAAGATCAAGACCAAGAAAAAGAAAAAGAATCATGAGAGTGATGAAGAAATAACCTAAGAAATCATAGAGGAAGCACTCTATGATCATAGATACCTCAAACTATTCAAAGAAGTTATGATATAAGAACCCAAACAATATGTCAAAGTCCTAGTTGATGAGGGAATCAAAATAGCTTCTAATATTGACACATCTTTACTTATATCAGATGACAAAGAGGGATCTAGCGAGTCTAAACATACCAAGACACATATTGATGACAAAGTAAAGGAATTTAGACCCTTTAACCTACAATTAGGTTACAAAAGATCCATAAAGAAACCAAAGCCAACACCTATAACTAATCCTATTATGGGTGAATTAAGATCCCTTAGGCAAGAATTGGACAATCTTAAGAATGCTAAAACATAATCTCATAAGTTTTCTCTTGAGGATATCTATCCCTATCATTTTGATCCAAGTATACTAATGCCACCTTTTCCTAGTAATTTGGAATTACCAAGACTTGATAAATATAAAAGAAAAGGATATCCTAAGGGTCATTAAGAGAATTGTGTGCTTCTACCTTGGAACTTTTATTTGAAGAAATATATCTCATGAGAGTTTTCCAACATAGTCTTGGACGAAGTGTCATGGAATGGCTTTCCTGACTACCCCCTACTATTAAATCATTTTAAGAGTTGGCAGACATGTTCATATCACACTATGCATATAATTATAAAAATGAGGTCAACATGTCATAATTATGCGACACTAAGAAAAAACTAGGGGAACCTTTTACATCAATCCTACAAAGATGGAGATGTTTGACAAAGAAATCACCCTATGGTGTTCTTGATAAATAAATGATTGACTTTTTTTTGCAATTTGAATAAAGAAATTGTCTTAAATTTCTTGATAATTTTGAGGATATTATTATAGGAATGGGATTTAAAATTCAAAAAACTCTCATATATGATGGTACTATCAAAATTAATAATGATAAAGTCCATAAATTAAGTTCAGTAATAGTCATAATAACAAGACTCCTTTCTAGGCTAGAAACAAAATCATTGTCAATGATGGTGTTATATACACAAATACTACTAGATCTTCACAACCCATTTATAATCTCAAAGGATCATCCTCAGATAAAGGATCACAAGACTAATAGTTACAATTTACTTCAACATGTAATACAGGATCTTATAAATGATGGTAAAATAGTAGTCAACGAAAACACTCATTTTGGTAACTTTGATCATGGGGTGTTCAAAGATCCCTTCCCAAAACATGAAAAAGATAAAGGAAAGGTAATTAAATCTAGTGACATTGTAAATTATAACAATACTAAATATGAATATTGTATTAACCATATCGGTGAAGTCAAAAATCATGTGAATGCCATCATCATAAGAGGTAAAGAACTTGAATGCAATGTCACTACCCGCAGAGGCACAGTTACCCTTTGTTTTCCTAGCTCTAGAAACCTGCTACCTTGGCTTTATGATACAATATTATAGATAATTTAGGGAAGGAACCCGGACAATTTTCCATAGTTGAGATTTTACACCTATCTCCTGAACATAAAGCTATCCTTGATAAATTTCTTGCCAATAGTATTGTATCTAATGACCTACATGTGGACCAATTACAAGCTATGGTGGGGTATATCACCTCCCCTCAAACCCTCATTTTTATAGAAAATAATGTCTCATCCATTCACCAACTCAATAATTCACCTTTACACATTAAAGCTTTCATGAATAAAGTGAAAATCAAACAAGTCTTGATAGACAGAGGAGTGGGTCTTAATATTTGTACCTTGAAAGTGATAAAAATTTACAATTTTCTGAGAATGTAGTAGATTCAGAAAATAAAATCACTATAAAAGTATATGATGAAGAATAATTTTCATCTAAAGGATTTTTTACATTTTCAATTAGAGTTGGACTTGTGGTTAAGGATGTGGTTTTCCTAATTCTAGACTGACCTTTAACTTATAATATACTCCTTAGAAGACCATGGATACACACAATGCAAGTAGTTCCCTATACATACCATCAATGCATCAAATTCCCTCATAATGGTTTTGAGATAACCTTACCAAGAGATCTAAATCCTTTTATGTATTGCAACAATTAAAATCCCAAGACTTAATCCACAATCCCAAGCAATTTTGAAGCACCTTCTTCTTGAGAATATGTTGATTCAAAATCATTAAAATCATCCAATTCAAAATATAATGAGATTTAAGTCAAAACAAAAGTGAAATAACAAGGAGTGGGAGAGTATTCATGAGTCATGCACTTTGCATGGGAAAGTTACCTTTATCTCCTCAGTCTTATGGCAAACCACAAATGATTGAACACCACATCATAAACCAACGTTATGGTATGTAAACCAACTTTTTTTTTTAAATGGGGAGTACTCTATGATGAAATGGAAGTAGAAGATCTCCTTGGTTATAAAAAGATGAGGATATAGAAAAAGAACAAAATAAAAAACTAGAGGCTAAGATACTAGTTGAACAATATGGAAAAAGGACTTAAAATAATGAAATGGTATGGATATTCAATGGTCGTAGTCCTTTTGGATTACAAAAGAAAGGCCTCCTTGAACCCATACAACTTAATGGTGGATGTAGAGTTCCTATTTTAGGATATGACACATAGAAAGGTAAGACCTTGAGTACTAAGGGAAATTCAATTGAGATAGGGGAGTCATATAATGCAATATAGACTGAGGAGGAAGGTTCCATTGATTATCTTGATGATTTCATTAAAATTTATAAATATGAGAATGAATTTACCCTTGAAAAAATCCATTACATTGAGTCTAATCTTGATCCTTTACCCCTTATCCATCTTGAACTTGTCGATTGGGATCAACAAGGATCACCATAATTGGATACCTTTCAAAACAATGAGGCTATAGTAAATTTTCTTAGTGTATGAAGTGGCACACCCCTTAGATAGCATAGAGTTGGCTTCACTATTTAAGTTAATAGTATGGCCTACTTTGGAGAGGGTGTCAATCCTTTCATTCGCAAAATTATACAAAACATAAAAAAATGTCTTCTAGTAAAAACCGCTTTGTAGTAGACTTAAAAAAAGTAAAAATAAAAGATGTATCTGAAGGTGAAAACCTCTATGAGGTTCCTAGGGATGGAAGGCTTAACACACTTCCCAAACCATCTTATCATGAAAAATCATCCATGTTGGTAGAGAAAATAATTGCAAGAAACCTTGGAAAAGAAGAAAAGCCCAAAATTATACATCTAGTCAAATCATTGACATCCAAAGAAAGAGCATATTTTATACAGATTTTCAAGGAATGACAAGTCAATTTTACTTGGTCCTATGCAAACATGCCAAAATTTTATCTTTATTTAGTTATGCATCACTTGTCTTTACCATTGGGGGCAAATCTTGTAAAATGAAAATTGAGGAAAATGCACCCAAAAGTGGCATTGTTGTAAAGGTGAAATTGAAAAAACTATAATGTTGGATTTATAAGGCCTATTGGTTATGCAGAGTGGATCTCCAATAGAGTACCAATTTCAAAACTTGATGGGAATGTTTGTGTCTATACAAATTTTATAGATCTTAACAAAGCTTGTCCTAAAGATGATTTCTCACTTCCAAACATTGATATAATAGTGGATTCAACAACAAGACATGAGATGCTTTCCCTTGTGGATGGTTTCTTAGGTTATGACCAAATGAGAATTACTCCCAAAGATCAAGTCAAGAAAATATTCACTTGTCTTATGGAACTTTATATTAGAACATCATGCCTTTCAGGTTGAAAAATGTTGGAGTTACCTATCAACAAGGTATGACTACCATTTTTCCTGACATAATTCACACCCACTTAAAATTTTATGTGGATGATTTACTGCGAAAATCTTATACAAGAGCTAGACATTTAGAAATATTGGATAAGATATTCACAAGATTAGAACAGTATAAGGTGAAAATGAATTCCAAAAAATGTGTCTTTGGGGTAACCACTAGGAAGCTCCTAGGATACATTGTTTTTGCTAAAGGAATTGAAGTTAATCTTTATAAAGTTAAATCTATACTAGAAATTCTACCTCCATCGAATATTCATTAGCGAAGATCATTGCAAGGGAATTACAATATATTCACCACTTCAAAGCATAGTTTCCAAATAAATGTCACCCTTTTCAACATCTATTACGTAAAAATATTCTATTTAGATGGGATGAAAGGTATAAGAAATATTTCCAATAGATCAAAGAGTACCTGATGTTACCACTAGTTTTAGTGCCCCGTATAGATTTCAAGCCCCTACTCCTTTATATATTTTCAACTATCACATCACTAGGGGAAATTTTGACACATCATGACACATATAGAAAAGAATGAGCTATCTATTATATTAGTTGTACTCTAGTGAGATATGAATTGAACTATAATCATATTATAAAAGCTTGTATTTTCATAGTTTTTTCTTCACAGAGCTGCGAAATTACATGATCACACACCAAAAAAAACATATTGCAAAGATAGATACTGTCAAATACCTCTTATGAAAAACAACACTTACAAAGAAGTTGTCTAAATGGGTTATGATCCTGAGTGAATTTGACATTGAATATGTATAAATAATAGTGATTAAATGATGATATGTAGTAGATCAATTAGTAGAAGCTCCTATAGAAGATAATCATCCACTTATTCTAGAGTTACCTAATGAATCAATATTCCATGTGGAATCTATATTCCTTTCAACCTTATATTTTAATGGCTTCTACACATAGACTGGTTCTGGCATTGGCATTATCTTTGTCAACCCATAGGAAGATTGTATACCAAAAGCATACAAAATTCATTTTTACCAAAAATATTTTAGAATATGAAGAATTGATTACTAGAGTCTGTATGGCTATGAAATGGAAAATCCATGAGTTATGTATTTTTGGTTCTCTCAACTCATGATTAAATAGGTCAATGATGATTATTTAAAAAAAAGATGAAAAACTAATGCCCTATAAAAGAATGATGGATGAATTTTAAGCCTATTTCATATCAATAACTTTTGAGAAAACTCCCAAGGATAGTAATGGAATAGTTGATGCCATGGCCACTATCACATCACTTGTAGAATGGCAAGTAATGTTGCATATTATGAGTTCTTGGTGGAGCCACTCTTGGAACCTACTTATAACTTTCCCCAATCTAAGATTATTTTCTTGATTGTTGCTCCTAATTGATCCTAGTGGCATGGAGATATCTATCCTCACCTCTAAGATAATATATTACCATCTAACCTTTCTAATAACTCTCACAAAACCTTTATATGTTGAGCTTCTCGCTATGTCATTTTAGTTGATACCTTATATCATAGAGGTCTTGATGGTACCTTACATAGATTTATTGAGTATGAAAATGCCAACACTTCCTAACAAGAAGTGCACGATGGTATATGTGGGGCACATTCTAGTGGTCCTATCTTAGCTAAAAAAACCTTTGTATATTGGTTATTACTATCCTACCATGTAAAAATATGCCTATTACTTTGTTAATAAATGTAAGCAATACAAAATAAATGGAGA
Organism: Chamaecyparis obtusa; assembly: GCA_027943335.1. Taxonomy (NCBI): domain Eukaryota; kingdom Viridiplantae; phylum Streptophyta; class Pinopsida; order Cupressales; family Cupressaceae; genus Chamaecyparis; species Chamaecyparis obtusa. Next base: position 229,971 of record BSBK01008308.1, on the reverse strand, counting down.
CCTAATACATGCACCTACTCAATAATTACAACCACTTACTACTCCTTGTCCCTTATGTCAACGGGGACTTGACCTTGTAGGAAAAATTCATCAGCCCTCTTCTAATGGCCATAAAGTCATTATCACTACAATTAAATATTTTACAAAATAGATTGAAGCCATTCTATTAACAAATACCACTGACAAATAAATAGCTACCTTTATCCTATCCTATATCATGTACCAGTATCATGTTCCATTTTCCATCATCACAAATAATAGTAATCCCTTCAAAAATTAGGATGTCTATGAACTCTATGAAAAATTGCATATTCAACATCAATTTTCCACACCTTATTTTCCTTAAAGTAACAACCAAGATGAGACCTCTAATAAAAATATCTTAAAAATTCTATAAAAAATATGGTCAATGAAGTTGGTCTTGACTGGCATATCCAATTGAACCCCGCCTCATGGTCTTATTGCATTAGTGTATGCACTCCCACAAGTGCCACTCCATATGCCTTAGTTTATGGTTTTAAAGCTATCTTGTTAATCGAGGTTGAGTTACCATCTTTATGGGTCTCTTTGCATAATTTAATCAATGATGAAAACTAAAGAGTCTCCAAATTGCATTAATTAGAGTTGCTTGATTAACACAGATAGATTTCCTTTAGTCATCTCAAGGTGTACCAATAGTGAATGTGCAGAAGTTACAATCATAGATTTAGATCAAGAACTTTTGAAATTGGTGATCTTTTCCTTAAGGAAAATCCAAAAAATTGATAAGATAGAGAGGAAAAGGGCAAGTTTGAACCTAATTAGCTTGGTCCATTTATAATTACTACTTCATATGGCTTGGGTACATACTATTTGACTACTCCTGAGGACGAATTTCTTAAAGACCCCATCAATAACATCCATCTTTGTAGGTTTTATGCTTGATCATTTTAGGGAATCTTTTAAAAAGTCCTTAAAAATACAAAAAAATCATAAAAAGTGCTAAAAAGGGATTTAAATCAAAAGAAATAAAAATTTTATCCTCTAGTGAAAGCTACTTCAATGGCGTCTTAGATAAGTACCATGGTGAAAACTAAGAAATCGATGCCATGTGTAATAACTTTTCTCCTCCTTCCTTCAGGGTTCTGCTTGATTTTCCATCTTGCACTTATTTTCCTTTCACATCACAATAACCTTTTCACCCTCATGATGGCTTGTGGATTATTTTGCTTTACTTTCTTGCATGCATACATTGGTCTCTTTTCATATTATATTGGAATCCTATTCTTCACTAGGGTAATATCTTAGTCTTTAATAGTGTGTCAAGATACTTGGCATGTCACAACTAGAGGAACTATCACTTTTTGTCTATATTCTCACTCATAAATCATAATAAAGTTTCACTTGCACCATCAACCATATCACTTCACCTTGATTTGTGATAATAAAAAATTCAATTTGTGGATGAATTACACTTTAGACAAACATGAAATTTTAGACTCCAACAAAATCATGGTAGAATGAGACTAAGATTGAGCATACATAACAACATATTTGATAGAAATATAGCAACACAACATAACTGAGAGGGGGGAGGGAGGTGAATTAGTTGTGTCCTAACCACACAATCTTTAACTAGCTTGCATAATTAACCCTTAAACCATAGATCTTAATGTTAAACACATGAAAGCATAGAATCATAATACCACATGAACACATTAACACCAAGACTTTTGACATGGAAACTATGTTAGCGGAAAAACCATGATGGGGATCAAACCCACTAGATTATGCACTCTATTAGAAGCATAATACCCTATTAAAGGTAAGACAAGGGGAATGCACATGCATTTAGGCACACTTCCTAGAGCTCACAACTCAATTACAACAAGGGAAGGCTCAATGTCTTGCATATTAACTTGCACACCAATCCATTTGTGGACAATAATCCACTGATTATGAACTTAGTGGTAGCATCTCCAACATGCCAATACAGCTTCAATAAAGTACAACAAATCTCTACCTCAATTACATATTCCACTTATACATATTCACACAGTCATCAATACATCATGATCGCACGCACACACACACAAACCTTCACACTTACAAATGATTACATTATTTTATACATTTAATCATCTTATTTCTATAAGGTCGACCAAACACCTAATTATAATATATTAATTTATTACATGTCAATATACAATGTGATCTATTGAATGTTAGCTAATACATAGAAATGATCTATAACAACATCCTTAAACACACAGCAACTCCATAAATCATGTCATGATCCATGAAATCAATATCTTTCCCAAGAAGAATGCACAACCACTAGTGTTTTTCTTGTCATCCACATTTCCTACCCAATTAGAATCAGTAAATGTACACAATGTAAATTCATCATCCTTAGGATAACATAAGACATGATCAATTGTCCCTTTCAAATATCTGAATATCCTCTTCACTGCAACAACATGAGATTCCTTTGGTTCTACTTGAAATCTAGTTTCCATACATACTACACTCATAATGTTAGGTCTTGTTTGTGTCAAGTGTTAATATGATTTAGAACAACAGAGAGGGGGGGTGAATCAGTTGTTCTCAGGTCCAGATGTATAAAACAATCTCAAAAACTTATCCTTAAATCAAATCCAATAACCAACATAAACTCGGTCATCACTGATTCAATAATAGAAACATACAACAATGCAATTCACTACCCAGCCGTAACTTAACTTGTAAAACATAGTAATGTTCAAACCAAAACATTCACACAAGTATTAACACCAGGATTTATAGTGGAAACCCAATTTGAGAAAAACCACTTTGTAACATGCTACTATTATTTTCACTCTTCTGAAATGAGCTCGGTAAAAAGCCAACCCTGTCAAAGGTTACAATACACACTGTCAGGTGTGACCCGGTTAAAGGATTTCAATCACCCTGTTAAAAGTGAGCCTAGTCATAGGACTTACATACACTCCATTAGAATGCAACCTTGTTCAAAGGATTTAACATATGACTGTTAGGTCAACCTCTGTTAAAAGGATTTTGACTGTTACAATGGTTAGAAAGTAGCAGCAATATTTATCTAAAAATATACAACTCACTTTGCAAATATCAGATCTGATTCCGTACACTAATGTTGGTTTACTGACTTTGAAACTTTGCCATCTCTATCTCTCATCTACTCAGAACTTTTCTTCAAGCAACCACCACAATTCTCCATCAGCCTTTTCTGCTTAAACAGTTAGTAAAAATTTTCTGATCTTCCAGCATTCTTTGTTCTTACCCCATCTATGCACTTGCATATCCAGCATTTACATATACTTTCCTCAATTAGGTTAACTCATCTTATGCCGCTCAATCTCATTCGTAGATCTTAGGGTTAGGTCAAATTCATTAAATCTACCCGCTTCATGTTCTTCGGCTCCTTTTCTAGAATCATCTCAAATCTCTTAAAGATTTACAATAAAATGTTTTACAGTGCATTTAATGCTTTCAAACAATCAATAAATAAAGTCAACACATTTTACATAATCAAAGAATTCAACAATGTCGGCTCCAAAATTCAATTCTCTTCAAATATAAAATTGTTGATGCTCAGTCAATACTGTGATCATCTACTTAGTCTTCATATAGAAAGCTCGATCATTACTAAAAATGTTTCCTTGGCTTACACTGTCTTCCTCGGCAATTAACTATTGTTCGGTCGACACTAGAATTTTGCTCGGCATACATTGACTCAGTCGACACTAACATTACTCGGCTTAAACATGATTTTTCCATTCTTTGCTCAATCAAGCCTACCAATTTAGTCTTTAGTCTTACTAAGATAAACAATACATTATCTCATCATTGTGCAACATAGTCAAGTACACTTTGTAGTATCAAGATAACTCAACCTTTCCTTAGGTGCTATTGTTACCAACCTTGCCTAGCCCCTTAGCAACACTCAAATAGATATAGTACTTTCCTAAGTAGCAACAATCTTACCAGTTAAGGTTTGACATCAATGACAATACAACAATTATTTTAGTTGCAGTTTCCAACAATCTCCCTCTTTGGCATTGATGGCAACACCATATGATATCACCTGAATAACGCATGGATTACCAACCAATCCAAAAACTTATCTGTCTATTAGAGAATTATTTATAATATCCTTAGCTTCATTTTGATTCAGAATCCTATAAGCCTCACTTCTGTGACTGTCAGAAGTATTCAGATCTCCCTCTATCCTGATCCTTCATTTCAGTTCATCATCCTCTTACCTTTCAGTGTCATGTGTTATCATATCAGTTCATCTCCCTCTTTGACAAAAATTCCAAAGTAGCAACTAAAACATACATCCATCAGATGTAGATAATATTTGTGCAGCTCAATGTTTCTCCCTCTGTCATCTTGCTTATGACTGATTTCTTATCTTTGCTTCTTTTCACAACTCTAGGCCAACCCTAAAGTGTGACAATCTTCTGCATCAATTTGTCAAATATTCTATTGTATCACATTTGATGCAGTGCTCCTAGCTTGTCTAGGTAGCCTTAGTTAGGGGAAGGACCCCTAATTGACTTCTCAAATATTCATGAGCTTCTCTGGGTAAAGCTTTAGTGAATATGTCTGCTAATTGTTCTTTTGTATTCACATATTCCATTCGGACTTCTTTATCTTGTACTAATTCTCTCAAGTAGTGATACTTGATTGCAATGTGCTTGGTCTTAGTGTGCATCACTGGATTCTTAGAAATATTGATAGCACTTGTGTTGTCACAGAAAATAACAATAGGTTCAGTGATTTCTTCTTTCATGCCTATCAACAATTGTTTTATCCATACCAAATTTGAACAGTTTACTGTAGCAGCAACATACTCGACCTCGGCAGTAGATTGGGAAATTCAATTTTGTTTCTTGCTTGTCCAAGAGACTAATCTCTGTCCAAGAAAGAAAGCTCCACCACTAGTACTCTTTCTGTCATCTACATTTCCTACCCAATCAACATCTGTATAAACTATGAGTTCAAATTTGTCATCCTTCTTATAATATAGACCATAGTCAGTAGTTCCTTTCAAGTATCTCATAATTCTTTTCACGGCCATCATGTGTGTTTCCTTAGGATTGGCAAAAAATCTTGCCACAATCCCAATAGCTAATGCAATATCTGGTCTACTATGTACAGCATACTACAATTTTCCAATCATGGATCTGTACAAAGTCTGATTCACTTCTGTAGCATCATCATTCTTAGATAACTTTTGTCCAGTAACCATAGGAGTTCCCACTGGTTTAGCATCTTCCATCCCAAAAGTTTTCATTATTTCATTCACATACTTAGACTGTGTAATGAAAATTCCATTCTTCCTCTGATATACTTGTAAACCAACAAAGAATTTGATCTCACCAAACATACTCATTTCAAATTCAGTTTGCATTTCATTTGAAAATCTTTTACATAATGCATCTTGTCCACCAAAAATAATGTCATCAACAAACATTTTTGCCAACAGGATACCTTTACCTTCTTCATCCTTCATGTATAGATTGCTTATGTCATTTGTTCTTGAAAATTCAATCTATATCAAGTAGTTGTGCAACCTCTCATACCATGCTCTGGGAGCTTGCTTCAATCCATATAATGTTTTGTTCAGTTTGCACACCATGTGTCTTTTGTTTGGATCAATAAACCCTTCTGGTTGTTCTATGTAAACTTCTTCTTCTAGTATACCATTCAAAAATGCAGACTTGACATTCATTTGATATACCTTGAAATCTTTATAAGCAGCATATGCAAGCAAAGTTCTTACTCCTTCCAATCTAGCTATAGGGGCAAATGTCTCCCCATAATCTATTCCTTCTTCTTATGCGTAGTCTTTGCATACCAGCCTCGCTTTGTTCCCAGTGATTTCACCATTTTCATTCATCTTATTCCGAAACACCCACTTTGTTCCTATAACATTTTTGTTTTTAGGTCTCGGCACTAGAGTCCAAGTATCATTCTTCTCAATCTGACCAATCTCTTCATTCATTGCTTGTATCCAGTCTTCATTCTCCAATGCCTCTCTAGTTGATTTCAGTTCAAATTCACATAGTAGGCATGTTGGATCCTTAGCCTTACTTATGGTCTGAATTCCAGTATTTTTGTCTCCAATTATCTGTTCAGGCTTGTGATGTCTTCTTACATATTTTGCCAAAATAGGTTCAGCTCTTCTCTCCTCTATTTCATCATGTTCCTCAGTAAGATTGTCAAATTCAACTTCAGAATGCTCGGCAACCTCTTCCTGATATTCAACAACATTTTCTTGTAGCCCGACATGTTCTTGTTCTCTCTTGGCACTGTTTTCCTGATCCTCGGCAACATCTGGCTGTCGCTCAACATTGCTTACCCAAGACTCGGCATCAGGTGCAAGTCTGTTACTTGCCTCTTCTTCTTCCTCAATGTATACAAAAGATCTATAATCTTCAGGTTCTCTTTTGCTATCAGCTTCATTTCTTTCTGCATACTCGTCAATTTTGACATTCACACTTTCCACAATTTTGTTAGTGTTAGAGTTCAAACACTTATAAGCTTTACTTTTTATGGAGTACCCTAGGAATATGCCCTCATCACTCTTAGCATCAAACTTTCCATTCCTAGTGTCTTTTAATATATAGCACTTACTTCTAAATATTCTAAAGTATTTAACACTCGGTGCATGTCCATACCATAATTCATAGGGTGTCAGAGTTGTACCTTTCTTGATCTGTACCCGATTAAGAGTGTAGACAGCAATGCTTATAGCCTCTTTCCAATATTTATGTGCCACATTCTTTTCAATCAACAATGTCCTTGCATAATCCAAAATAGATATGTTTCTCCTTTCTGCTATACCATTCTGTGGAGGTGTTCTAGGTGCATACATCTATCTTTTAATTCCTCTATCATTGCAAAATAGATTAGATTCATTTGATGTAAATTCTCCACCTCAGTCAAATCTAAGACATTTCAAGTTCCTACCTGTCTCCTTCTCAACCTTAGCCAAATACCACTTAAAGAATTAAAAAGCTTCAGATTTTTCTTTTAGAAACATCACATGCATCATCCTAGTATGATCATCAACAAATAAGATAAAGTATCTAGCACCACAATAACTTTGTACACCCATAGGTCCATAAAGGTCAATATGAACCAAATCTAAAATGTTTTCAGAAGTAAAGGATTTTCTCTTGAAACTTGACTTTGTCATTTTTCCTAACTGGCATTCCTTGCACATCACATTCTCAGGTTTCTTCAATCTAGGTAGACCTCTTACCTTTTTCTTCTTACTTATCTCTACCAGATTATCAAAGTTAACATGACATAACCTTTTATGCCATAACCAAATATCATCAAGTTGTGCAATTAAACATGTTTCTTCAGATAGGTCAAGATAGAACAAATTACCTCTTGTCTGATCTCCACTTCCAATTAGTTCTCCAGTAGCATTAAATATTTTCACTTGCTTGTGATGAAATTCCACTTGGTAACCAGTTTTGTTAAGCTGAGCAACACTTAACAAATTATAATTAAGAACTTCAACCCAATATGCATTTTCACAAGATATCTTATCATTCAGTTTAATCAAACCTTTTCCTCTAACAGGACATGGTGCATCATTACCAAATTTTACACTTTTACCTCTGTAATGATGTAAGGTCTCAAACTTATTTTTGTCACCAGTCATGTGATGTGAAAAACCACTGTCAATAATCCATTTATCATTCTTGTTTACATAAGATATCAATGCAATTTTCTTATCCTCATCAAATTCATCTTTCATTGCCACATAGACTACCTCAATTTCAAAATCATCACTATCAGTGTCAGTTTCTTTTTCAGCAATGTAACAAGATTTCTTACCTTTTCCTTTGTAGTCTTTGTTCCATCAGTAGCTTTTGTCATCTCTTTTGTCTTTGTGTTTTTTTTTCCTTTCATCATCTTTATCCTTCCTGTCAGGACATCTAGCAGCTATATGACCAACTTTATTACATGCAAAACATATAATAGGGAGTTTACCTTTATACTTTCCTTTTCCCCTTCTCAGTCTTCTAGCCATAAGAGCTTCTAGATCTTCTAGATCTTCATCAGAAGTGTCATTGTCACTTTCACTTTCACTTTCACTGATGCATCTTTCTTTTTCTTTCGTTGGCTTGTTCAAAACTAGCTGTGACTTGAAAGAAGATTCAACATTTCCAATGTTTCCAACAGTGAAATTATCATAGTTAGAGAATTCAAAAGCAGTCAGCTTACCAACCAAACTTTCCAAAGCAAGCACATTAGCAGAGTTACATCTAGATTCCTGAATAGCTAAGTCTTAATAGCATATATAGGACTCAGGATTCTTAGTACTTTCCCAATTATAGTTTCATCAACAATAGCCCCATTTGCTCCTCTAATAGCATTTACAACTTCTTTTATTCTACCACAATATTGTGCAATGTTTTCACCTTCTTTCATTCTCATTTCATCAAACTTACCTCTAAGACTCTTGGCCTTTGCTTTCAGCACATTTAAGTCACCACCATAGATCCTTGCAAGTGTGTCCCACATATCCTTAGCAGTTGTGCAGTCCTTAATGTCCTCAAATTTTGGATAGCTTAGGGCAGATGCAATTTCCAGCATTGCCTGATTATGTTCTTGCTTAGCTCTCCTTTCTTCGGCAGTCAAAAGTGCGACAGGTGAGACATAGCTATTTTCAATGTATTACTTTTCAAAGTCACCAATACTGACCAGATGCAGCTTCATCAAGCTTTTCCATGCAGGGAAATTTTCCTTGTTTAGCTTCGGTACCTCCTTCTTATACATCCTAATCATTTGCTTCAAGCCCCTTTAAACTTGATTTCTGTCAACACTAATAATAAGAAACAAAGCTCTGATACCAATTGTTAATATGATTTAGAAAAATAGAGAGGGGGGGTGAATCAGTTGTTCTCAGGTCCAGATGTATAAAACAATCTCAAAAACTTATCCTTAAATCAGATCCAATAACCAACACAAACTCGGTCATCACTGATTCAATAATAGAAACATACAGCAATGCAGTTCACTACCTAGCCGTAACTTAACTTGTAAAACATATTAATGTTCAAACCAAAACATTCACACAAGTATTAACACCAGGATTTACAGTGGAAACCCAATTTGGGAAAAACCACTTTGTAACATGCTACTATTATTTTCACTCTTCTGAAATGAGCTCGGTAAAAAGCCAACCCTGTCAAAGGTTACAATACACACTGTCAAGTGTGACCCGGTTAAAGGATTTCAATCACCCTGTTAAAAGTGAGCCTAGTCATAGGACTTACATACACTCTATTAGAATGCAACCTTGTTCAAAGGATTTAACATATGATTGTTAGGTCAACCTCTGTTAAAAGGATTTTGACTGTTACAATGGTTAGAAAGTAGTAGCAATATTTATCTAAAAATATACAACTCACTTTGCAAATATCAGATCCGATTTCGTACACTAATGCTAGTTTATTGACTTTGAAACTTTGCCATCTCCATCTCTGATCTGCTTGAAACTTTTCTTCAAGCAACCACCACAATTCTCCTTCAGCCTTTTCTGCTTAAACAGTCAGTAAAACTTTTCTGATCTTCCAACATTCTTTGTTCTTACCCCATCTATGCACTTGCATATCTAGCATTTACATATACTTTCCTCAATTAGGTTAACTCATCTTATGCCACTCAATCTCATTCATAGATCTTAGGGTTAGGTTAGATTCATTGAATCTACCCACTTCATGTTCTTCGGCTCCTTTTCTAGAATCATCTCAAATCTCTTAAAGATTTACAATAAAATGTTTTACAGTGCACTTAATGCTTCCAAACAAGCAATAAATAAAATCAACACATTTTACATAATCAAAGAATGCAACAATGTTGGCTCCAAAATCAAATTCTCTTCAAATATAAAATTGTTGATGCTCAGTCAATACTGTGATCATCTACTCGATCTTCATGTAGAAAGCTCAATCATTACTAAAAATGTTTCCTTGGCTTACACTATCTTCCTCGGCAATTAACTGTTGTTCGCTTGACACTAGAATTTTGCTCGGCATACATTGACTCGATCGACACTAACATTACTTGACTTAAACATGATTTTTCCATTCTTTGCTCGGTCAAGCCTACCAGTTTAGTCTTCAGTCTTACTAAGATAAACAATACATTATCTCATCATTGTGCAACATAGTCAAGTACACTTTGTAGTATCAAGATAACTCAACCTTTCCTTAGGTGCTATTGTTACCAACCTTGCCTAGCCCCTTAGCAACACTCAAATAGATATAGTACTTTCCTAAGTAGCAATAGTCTTACCAGTTAAGGTTTGACATCAATGACATACAACAATTATTTCAGTTGCAATTTCCAACATCAAGTACAACAAAACACCAATCATGGACCTATAACTTGTATGAATTGTGTTAGGATTATCATCATTTTTTTCAAATTGCAACCAATCACCATAGGAATTCCAACTATTCTAGAGTCTTCCATACCAAATTTCTTCAACAATTTCTTCACATACTTAGACTAAGAAATGAAAATTCCATTTTTAGATTGTACAATTTGCAAATGAAGAAATAATTTCCTCCACTTTTTGGCTGAAATTTTCACAATGGAGAGTTACAGACATCAAAGACCTAGATCTGGAGTTACACCTGATTCTAACATCCCAATGATAGTCAAATTCAAACTGAAGGTCATTTTTCCTCTTCTTTCTTCAAGGTGAGTTCATTCCTCCTATTTTCCTCTTGCACTTTCTTTTATAGATCATATCTAATATCATACATTTTCTTTTTTCATTTCCTTTCTATCAATCCATTTACATATCAATCAATCAATTAACAATAAAGGAATATTACCCATTCCCCAAACACCCATTCATGAATCTAGGTCTTGTGTTGACATCCCTTCATCCTTTGTGGATTGTTCTAATCATATTAGTTTGAGGGTGAGCCTCTGGGGATATTCCTAATGTTATAATATATATTAGTAAGTGATATTCATTCCTAGCATTTCTCACCATTTTATATTATACATTTCGGTGAACCCAACTTATGACATTTCCTCTTTTGATTTGTTGTTAGATCCTCTTTTTATGCATTTATACATCTAGATCTAATTTGTGTTTATTATGTTAGTTACTATTTCTATTACATATTAACTACATTCTATCCATTTAGATCTATAGATTTGTATTCTCATTTTCATAATCAAATCTACTTGTGTATACTTTTCATTGCTTGTTTGATTGTTAATGTGATTTTGGATTGCATATTTTCTTCTCATAATTTGCATCTCTTCATTCCCTTTTTCATTAGTGTTATCACTTTGAGGCTAGCCTATAGCATTTTGGTTTGAAGAAGTCATAGACTTATGGTTCCTTTGATATCGAGCCCTCCTTTCCTATGAATCTTGATAAGACCAAAATGCATCTTAATGACATCAATCCTATCATGGAGAATAAATCTTTGTATTATTCTCATGATGAAGAGAATCCTAAGGGTTCCTCCTTTTCACTTCCAAAAACTTTTCCATGACTTTGAAAAGTTTCAACAATGGTTTGGTTAAGAAAACTATAATCCCAAGGTTCTTTCCATTATAGGAGGATTAAGGACACCTATTCATAATGATGAACATGGTGTTGACATTTTGCATATAATTTCTCATCTCATTGATACTTATGTCAAACTTATTAGGGATTTTCTCAATATTTAGGCTTCATTCCACCTACTAAAAATGTTGAGACCTATTTGCCTATCTATACTTATATTCCTAGTGTGTCCACTTATGCTCCACTTATCATAACAACCTCAATTGAAAATCTCAATCCTACACATGTGAGTCTTCCTAATCCTATTCTTCCTTCTATTCCTTTAAGTATGTCATGTGTTTCATTTCCTTCAACCACGCCCACTTACCACAGTATTCCTTTTCATATTCAACCATGCCTTCAATGCTCCTAACATTTTTCATGTTTCCCTTCCTACTACCCTTTCTACTGATTCTACCATTAATAGTTTGGCTCAAATAATGTCTTCTTTGCAACAACAAATTGCCTCCATGAGTCAAGACAAGTTTAACATTCCTACTTGTGATATTTCTAGTCCTTTGTCTTTAGATATTATTCATGCTATCATCCGACAAAATATGGATATTCCTCATCTTGACACTTATAACATTAGAATCATGGAAAAACTTTTCAAACCTCGTATCTATGATTTCTCTCATGGCCATACATTCCTTGCAAAGTTGTTTACTAGAACCTTTTGAGACAAACCCTTGCAATGATATTATTATTTGCCTTATTATTCCATTGATTCATTTCAAAATATTGCTAATGCTTTCATTCAACAATTTCAAAACCACATTTGTCCTCAAATCTCTTTGAATGGTTTAATGCATTGTAAACAAGGTGTTAAACTAGAGATAAGATCTTTCTTTTTTAATTCTCTTATTTTCCTCAATTGTGTGCAGTGCTTCATCATTATCAACTTCAAGTGAGTCAATTTGAGAGAACCACTCCAATAGCTCATGTTTCCATTGATAAGAGTGATGCTACATCCAAGAATTTCAATAAATTTCAGAAACCAAATTTTTTTTATCAAAATTGACAACTCATCCAACATTGTTGATGAGAAAGTGGAAGAAGCATCCAAAGGTGTGGCTCCTTTGTCATTTGTCTTTAAAACTACTCGTAATTTTACTCAATTTTATAAATCTTTACATAATGTGATGTTGAATTTGATTAATACTCATGTGTTAAGACTTCCTCTTATCAAAACCATTGACACATCCAAATCTCAATCCAAATACTTTGATCCCAAAGATTTTTTCCAATACCATTGTCAACCAAGTCATGATACTAAAAAGTGTTACCATTTGAAAACTATTATCCAATATATTATTGATTCTAATTCTATATCTATTGAAGGTCACAATGATCATGGGAAAAAATCCATGGAACCTCCTAACAAAAAAATTTCAAATCTATACCAACCATTTGCCATTTCATTCAACCAATACCATTGATGTTACCCAACCTTCTTCTTCTTCTCCCTTCATTGACTATAATGATAAAATAGATGAAGCTAATTATGTTGTCAACCAAGTTGAGAAAGTTAAACCTAAACCTCCATCTCAACCTTGCATTACCTTTGACTCTACTAAGATAATTAAAGCACTTGATGGTCCCCTCTACATTGTCGCAAGGGTTGATGGCCTTCCTTCCCGTGGTGTCCTTATTGATCCCACTTGCATGGTGAATGTGATAACTAAAGAGAGTATTTATAGTATATGATTACAATGGGATTTTTATGATTGATCTGATGTTATGATACAAACTTACAATAGTTTCCTTTATCCTTCCCATGGTTCCATTTCATTTCTTGTTGAAGTTGGTGGTAAAAATTTAGATGTTACCTTCACTGTCATCCCAACTTCTAATCAATTTCAAGTCAAACTTGGTCTTCCCTATTTTATCTCCATGAAATTTGTGGCTTCTCCTATTCATAAATGTCTTAAATTTCCTCATAAGGGAGAAATCATGACTTTTAACTATAGTGTTTATCAGCCTTTAGTGCCTCAAGACTTAGTTGATCTTGATTTCTTTTGGCCTTATATGCCTCAATCAACTCAAGATTGTCTTGACCATCTCTTTTGATCATACCAAGCCTATAAGGTCCAAATGATTTGTGAACTTAGCAAACCCAAGGATGTTTCATCTCTTTTTCCTAAACATAGACTTATTCCTACACTACCTACACCTCCTCTATATTCTTTTGTTCCACCTCCTATTGATTATACACATTCTCCTCAAGTCATCTCTCAACCTGGTATGGTTCGTTATGTTCTTCCTCCTAAAGAAAAAAATGACCCGATATTTATTGATCCTGGCCCAAGCCAAATTTCTAGCAAAACCAAATGAAACTATCATGCTCGTGACCATTGTCATAAGTATTGTGCTAGAGCCCTTCAATATGCTTCTCAAAACATTGCTTCACCTCATACACCTACTCATTCTTTACTTCCATTTAACCAACCCATGCTTGAGCCAATGGAGGAAGTGAATTTAAAAAAGATAAAATTGAACAAACATGGTCCAATTCTATTTGTATCTTAGATTATGAACTACAACTGATTTAGAACTAGAATGAAGAATCTATAATTTGAGATTACTGAGGAGTTGATGATTAGATATGCAAGATGATTAAATCAGTATTATGTTGTCATTGATGTCAACTAGCTTGACAGTACTTATCTTGTAAGTTACTATACCGACACATCTGAAGGAAGGTGAAAGAGATGAAGAACAGAAATATCTACATGAGGAAGATGTATATGATAGATGAGGATAAGGAATACACTGAGTAACTTGTTGATGAGTCTATGACTTGATGGAATTGACTTTATTATGTTGCATTCATCTATGATGAAGAATAGAGCTAAAAGACTCAAAGCAGTGTTGTCGGTAAATAAAGCAATTCAATATACACCGACGAAGTATAGGGCCCGTTTGGTGCATGGAATACCAAATGCCAGATATAGTCAATTCTGGAAGATGCTGCAATTCTGGAAGATACAAATTCTGAAAATGATTTCCGGAATATGGAATGACTTGTTTGGTTCACCTGGAAGATGACTAAGAAGATGCATAAGGAATTTTAATTCTGTATATTAATTTCTTTAAATTTGTGTGTATACATCTATATATATACACACATACATGTGTGTATATATACACATACACACGTGTATATGTGTATACATATGTATATACAGACACATATATACACATATGCACACATGTGTATATAGACACACATACACAGATGTGTACATGTGTGTGTATACACACACATACACACATATAGACACATGTGTGTTTATATATACACACATGTATATATACACACATGCATTTATATATACACATGTGCATTTATATATACACACATGTGTATATATATACACACATACATGTGTATATATATACACATGTGTGTATATATATACACACATACATGTGTGTATATATATACACACATACACACATATATATACACATACATGTGTGTATATACACACATGTGTATATATATACACAAATACACACATGTGTGTATATATACAAATGTGTATGTGTATATACACATATATATACGCACATATGTATATACACACATGTATATATATACATCCTTATATATATACACAAATACACACGTGTCTATACATATACACATTTGTGTATATATACACACGTGTGTGTATATACACATATGTATATACACACATATATATACATCCTTATAGCAATATAATATACATTCTTATAGTCACGGATCCCATGAAATATTAAATTTGGTTTTATAAAAATTGGAATCAGAAATTGGAATTTCCAATTCCACCTATTTGAGTGGAAGATGAAATGCCCATTTTGGGGGCAAAATTGGAATTTCGAAATTCCAATTCCAATTTTTTGGATAGACACAAACATGGAATTACATTTTCCGAAAATCTAATTCCAGAATTAGAGCTCATATTCCATGCACCAAACGGGCCCATAGTGTATACCAAGCGCAGTGTTAACCGAGCTTGTGTTCACTGATGCATTTCTTTGTTAACCGAGCATAACAGAAAGGAATTAAATGATCACTTTAGCCGATAAAGTGATGAACTGTAAAGTGCATGAAATCAAGGTAACAGATAATGTTTGTTATGAAGATCGATGGCTAACATAAATCAAAAAGGATCTAATGGAGCAGATTGAAACATGTTACTGACACATCAGCTGAGGGAGCTTAAAGCGACAAAATCTATGAATATGATTAAGCGGCAAAATCTGATGGATGAAAAGAAAAAGATTTACTCGTCTATATAAGAGACATTGGTCTCATTATGAAACATGCTGGAAGAAGAAGATACTGCATAATTATTGCATGGAGAAGGTTTCATGCATTCTAATCATACTGGTTAATAAGAACCGAGCTGTAGAACAATTATTGAGCTACAAAGAGTTATTACCGACGGATAGTAAGTTGATATAGTATTGAATCTGAAGTGTTATATTGATCAGAAATATTTGAATGAGATGAACATTGATTTGTAAACTGCAAACTAAAGTTGTCTTAAGGCAGATCATCTACTGTTACATATTTAACCATTGTACACAGTCAAATCTCTTAACTGAGTTGACTATGAAAGTCTTTTGATGTTTCATTCATAGAGTGAACATTGTTAACCTGTCAACCCCAGAGTGACTACTGGTTGGACGATAACTTATGGTTTAAAATCCTCTAACAAGGTCACACCTAATAGTGTGTATGTAACCTTTAACAGGGTTGGGTCTTCACCGACCTCACTTCAGAAGAGTGAACAATTTTGGGTTGCCGGTCCCAGGTGGTTTTTCCCTTCACAGGGTTTCCACATTAAATCTCTTGTGTTATGTGTTGATTGTGATATTTGTTTGTTATCATACTTTACATATTACATGTTAGATTTAATCGGTAATTATTACAAAGTTTAGATTGATAATCGGTAAATACACAGACAATGAAAGTATTTTATGTTTACCGACTAGCAGAAGTAGTAGAATTTTTTTGGATTATACATTTTGAATTGGGACACTGGATAACTGATTCACCCCCCCTCTCAGTTATTCTAACAATTGGTATCAGAGCTGTGGTTGCTTAGAACAGATTTTTAAGGACTCCAGGACAAAGGTCTCAAGATGTATAAGAGGGAAGTGCCAAAGCTAAACAAAGATAACTTCACAGTATGGCAAAGCCGGATGAAGTTGCACATATCTGGAATTGGGAATTCTGCACTAGAACTGATGGAGAATGGCTACATTGAACCAACACCAGGTCCCCTGACGCTTGATCAACTGAAGGATAGGCATGAACACAATATTACTATGATGGAACTTGTTTCTACCTGTACCGATGCCAAATTTAATGACATCAAGGAATATGATACTGCTAAGAAGATGTGGGACAAGCTGACTCTAATATACAGTGGAGATGCAAATGTCAAGAGAGCTAGAGCAGAAATCCTAAGAGGTCAATTTGATGATATGAAGATGAAAGAAGGTGAGAACATTGTGCAATATACAAACAGACTAAAAGAGGTAGTACATTCTATTAAAGAGCATCTGGTGGAGTTATTGATGATGAAATAGTGATAAGCAAGATTCTCAAAACTTTGCTACTAGTTTATGCGATCAGGATCTCTACAATTCATGAAACAAGGGCTACATCCAACCTCACCCTTGACACTCTAATTGGTAAGCTTACAACCTTTGAATTAAATAACTTTGACAATAGTGGTGTACCTTCTGTTGAATCTGCTTTCATGTCCTCTTTGAAGATTGGTAAGTCTAGTAGCAAGAATGATAAGAATAATGATAGTGATAGTAATACCGATGATGAACTTGATGAGCTTGAAGCTCTTATGGCCAGAAGATTGCCCAAAGGTAAGGGAAGGTATAGAGGCAAGTTACCTCTAGCATGTTTTAACTATAAATAAGTTGGCCACATCACTGCTAGATGTCTAAACAAGAAAGATGATGATAGATCCAAAGACCGATCCGAAGGAAGTTATGGGAGAAGAGTCAATAGAGGCTACCGACACAACAACAGAGACAACTGAGATAGCTATGACAAAGGGAAAGAGGTATGTTACATAGCTGAAGAATTTGAATCTGAATCTGACACTGATGATGATGTAGAAGTAGTATTTTTTGCTATGAAAGATGATTCAGAGGAAGAAGAGAAACATGAAGAGACAACATTGATCTCTAAAGTAAGTAGAAATGATACATGGATAATAGACAGTGGCTAAACACATCATATGACTGGTGATATAGAGAAATTTGATCTAATTGATGAATATAATGGTGGATCTGTTAGAATGGGAAATGATGCACCTTGTATGGTGAGAAGTAAAGGTTCACTGATGATTAATGACAGAATAAAATGTGAGAATGCATACTGGGTAGATGGATTGAACTAAAATTTGTTAAGTGTAGCACAGTTGAACAACTCAGGTCACCGACTTGCTTTTGAGAGTAGAAAGGTAAGAATCTATGATGATGGAGGAAGACTTGTTGGAACCAGTACATAATCCAAAGGTAATCTATTTTATCTTGATATTGATCAGTCTTCTTGTTTATTAATGAAAGATGAAGATGCATGGTTGTGGCATAAGAGGTTATGTCATGTGAATTTTGATAACATGGTCAAGATTAGTAAGAAGAAAAGAGTTAGAGGATTTCCTAACTTGTCAAAACCGGATCATGCTAGTGTCATGAATGTCAGAAAGGTAAGATGACTAAGTCCAATTTTAAAAGAAAAGACTACTCAACAAGGAAGATACTTGAATTGGTTCATACCGACCTATGTGGTCCTATGAGAACTCAAAGCTATTATGGTGATAGATACTTTATTCTTTTTGTTGATGACTATACTAGACTGATGACTGTTATGTTCCTGAAAGAGAAATTTGAAGCTTTTAAGTTGTTTAAATGGTATAAGGCAAAGGTAGAAAAAGAGACTGGAAAAGAAATCAAATGCTTAAGATCGGATAGAGGAGGTGAATTTATCTCTGATGAATTTACTAACTTTTGTAATGAGAATGGTATTAAGAGATAGGTCTCTGCACCGAGAACACCTCAGTAGAATGAGATTGTTGAAAGAAGGAATAGGTCAATCATTGACTGTGCTAGAACACTGATGATACAAAAGAATGTTGCTTAGACATATTGGAGGGAAGCTGTCAACACAACTATATATGTGCTTAACTGAGTACAACTAAAGGACACCAACCGGACACCTTATGAGCTATGGTTTGGACACAAACCTACTGTAAGTTACATCAGATTTTTGGAAGCAAATGTTTTATTCTGAAAGATGAGAGAAATGGGAAATTTGATTCTAAAGGTGATGAAGGAATATTCTTAGGATATTCTACTAAGAGTAAAGCATACAAATGTCTGAATGAGGTTACAAATAAGATGATTGAAAGTACTAATGTTCATGTTGATGAGTATGATGACATAAACATAGAAGAAAGAAAGGAACTGAAAGACTATGGTAGATTCACTTACATTGAACTTCCTGACTATCTACCGAAATTGCAACCTGTGATAACCGGTCAGCAGGAAAATAACCCTGAGGAACAAGAAAGGGAAATCAACGAACAAGATGATGCTACCGAGCAAGCAAATGAACCTGAACAGGATGAACAAGAAAGGAGAAACTGAGTACTAGCTAGTTTTGTCAAAAAACATCATCCTGAGACACAAATTATTGGAAACAGACAAGCTGGAATGCAGACAAGAAGCAAAACAAGACAAGGTACATGTCTAGTTTGTGAATTTGAACCAAAGAATGTGAAAGTTGCATTAGAAAATGAATAATGGGTTAATACAATGAAGGAGGAAATAGAGAAAATAGAGAAAAACAAAACTTGGTCCTTAGTACCCTGACCTAAAGATAAGAATGTTATCGGTACTAAATGGATATTCAGAAACAAAATGAATGAAAATGGTGAAGTAACAAGAAATAAAGCTAGATTGGTATGCAAGGGATATGCATAGGAAGAAGGCATTGATTATGGTGAAACATTTGCACCTATTGCTAGATTGGAAGGAGTTAGAATGCTACTTGCATATGCTACACACAAGAAATTTAAGGTTTATCAAATGGATGTGAAATCAACATTTCTGAATAGTATACTTGAAGAAGAGGTCTACATAGAACAACGTGAAGGATTTGTTGATCCAGACAACAGAAACATGGTATGTAGATTACACAAAGCTTTATATGGTTTGAAGCAAGCACCAAGAGCATGGTATGAAAGACTGCACACTTACTTGTTAAGTATTGGATTTGTAAGAACTAGTGATAACAACAATTTGTACATGAAAGGTGATACTGATGACACTATTATTATTACTAAAATTTTTGTTGATGATATTATTTTTGGAGGTCAAGATCATGTATGTAAATCTTTTGCTGATGACATGAGGAATGAGTTTGAAATGTCTATGTTCGGAGAGATTAAATTCTTTCTCAGATTACAAGTGATACAATACAGTGATGGGATATTCATTACACAGTCCAAGTACATAAAGGAAGTCTTGAAGACATTTGGCATGGAAGATGCTAAACCCGTGGGAACACCGATGGCTACTAAAAGTAAATTGACAAAGGAAGATGAAACTACAGAGATAAACTAGACACTTTACCGATTCATGATTGGTAAACTAATGTATGTAGTTCACAGTAGACCATATATAGCACATGTTGTGGGAATTGTTGTTAGATATTCTGCTAATCCTAGAGAATCACACATGATTGCTACTAAATAGATCTTAAGACATCTGAAAAAGATAGAGGATTATGGATTATGGTATCCTAAGGAAGGTAAGTTTGAGCTGAACGTTTATACCGATGCTGATTGGGCTGTAAATGTGGATGACAGAAAAAGTACCACCAGAGGAGCATTTTTCTTTGGTGAAAGACTTGTAACCTAGACAAGTAAAAAGAAGGCTTGTATTTCTTAGTCTACAGTTGAAGCAAAGTATGTTGTTGCTGCTACTAATTGCTTAAACATTGCATATATCAAGCAAGTGTTGGAAGGAATGAATGAGGTAATCACTGACCCAGTGACCATATACTGTGACAACACAAGTGCTATTAATATTTCAAAGAATCCTATGATGCACTCTAAGACAAAGCATATATCAATTAAGTATCACTACTTAAGAGAACATGTGCAAGAGAAACAAGTAAAGTTAGAATTTGTTACATCTAAAGAACAACTTACAGACATTTTTACAAAGCCTCTACCGAAGGACACATTTGAATATTTGAGGACTAGACTTGGGGTCCGTCCCCTGTCTATCAGTCACTAATGTGATCTGGATGTTGCATCAGCCTAATCTTATCAGAAGATCATTCATGTTGATGCAGCATAGTTCACACTTTGGATTTTGTTCAAGGTTGTGATTAAGTTTGAAGAACTGAAACAGATTGGGATATCAGTATACTAAGATATAGAGGAAGTAATGGACAATAGAGAGTTACTTAGCTACTATAGAGATGATTATTTATTTGTTTCTTTGGCATTTTTGTCAAAGGGAGAGATAAATAATATGAAAAGAAAAGGAGATATACACCGATGAGAACTATATAAGGGAGAGATAATCTGAAAGGAACTTGAGAACTGAAAAGGTTACATCCACAGAATGACAAAGCTATATTTTATAATGTTGTTTTAGTAACATAGTGATTAAACATATTAAGCTAGGGAGAGCTTACACTACACAACATTTGATCACAAAGTTGTAGAATACATGTTTGGTATGTGTATGGTACATTTCATATTACTTGAGTTGCCATCAATGCCAAAGGGAGAGATTGATGAACTACAACTGATTTAGAACCATAATGAAGAATCTATAATTTGTGATTATTGAGGAGTTGATGATTAGATATGCAAGATGATTAAATCAATATCATTTTGTCATTGATGTCAACTAGCTTGACATTACTTATCTTGTAAGTTACTATACCGACACATTTGAAGGAAGGTTAAAGAGATGAAGAATAGAAATATCTACATGACGAAGATGTATATGATAGATGAGGATAAGGAATACACTGAGTAACTTGTTGATGAGTCTATGACTTGATGGAATTGACTTTATTATGTTGCATTCATCTATGATGAAGAATAGAGTTGAAAGACACAAAGCAGTGTTGTCGGTAAATAAAGCATTTCAGTATACACCGATGAAGTATAGTGTATACTGAGCACAGTGTTAACCGAGCTTGTGTTCACCGACACATTTCTTTGTTAACCGAGTAGAATAGAAAGGAATTAAATGATCAGTTTAGCCGATAAAGTGATGAGCTGTAAAGTGTATGAAATCGAGGTAACAAATAATGTTTGTTATGAAGATCGACGACTAACATAAATCAAAAAGGATCTAATGGAGTAGATTGAAATGTGTTACTGGCACATTAGCCGAGGGAGCTTAAAGCAGAAAAATCTATGAATATGATTAAGCAGCAAAATCTAATGGAGGAAAAGAAAAAGATTTACTTGTCTATATAAGAGACATTGGTTTCATTATGAAACATGCCGGAAGAAGAAGATACTACAGAATTATCACGTGGAGAAGGTTTCATGCATTCTGATCATACTGGTTAATAAGAACCGAGCTACAAAATATTTACCGAGCTACAGAGAGTTATTACCGACGGATAGTAAGTTGATATAGTATTGAATCTAAAGTGTTATATTGATCAAAAATATTTGAATGAACTGAACATTGATCTGTAAACTAAAAACTGAAGTTGTCTTAAGGCAGATCATCTATTGTTACATATTTAACCATTGTACACAGTCAAATCTCTTAACCGAGTGGACTATGAAAGTCTTTTGATGTTTCATTCATAGAGTGAATTGTTATCCTGTCAACCCCAGAGTGACTATTGGTTGGATGATAACTTCTGGTCTAAAATCCTCTAACAAGGTCACACCTAACAGTGTGTTTGTAACCTTTAACAGGGTTGGGTCTTCACCAACCTCACTTCAGAAGAGTGAACAATTTTGGGTTGCCGGTCCCAGGTGGTTTTTCCCTTTACAGGGTTTCTACGTTAAATCTCTTGTGTTATCTGTTGATTGTGATATTTGTTTGTTATCATACTTTGCATATTACATGTTAGATTTAATTGGTAATTATTACAAAGTTTAGACTGACAATCGGTAAATACACAGACAGTGAAAGTATTTTATGTTTACCGACTAGCAGAAGTAGTAGAATTGTTTTGGATTATACATTTTGAATTGGGACACTGGATAACTGATTCACCCCCCCTCTTAGTTATTCTAACATTAGATTCTATTGCAATTAATTTGGATGAAGAAGATAGTCTTGATGATGATGTTCTTGATTCTAACAATGATATTCATGCTAGTGATTCTAATTACTATGACACTATTAATATGGATCATGATTTACTAGTTATGCTTTCATAAAACTTCTCTATTGTTGGCATTTGATGAAGGTGTTGGAGAGATTGTTTTCATGGAATGCATGTTGGAGTGTTGTCATTGCTAACAAAAAAGTATTTTAGGATGAATGAATCTAGTATACCAGTGGTGAAGATGATTGCACAAGGATTTCTATAAGTATACAGAGTATTTGTTGATAACATAGTCAACCATGGTGTATGTGGTGTGCGATGATGATATGAATAGATCTAGTGGTGTGATTGGAAAGGTAGAATCTACAAAGTCATATTTGTCGACTTTTATGATTGTGTAAGCTGATTCAAAGTACAATTGAAGATTTGGAGGAAACACTAGTGATATCAGCTATAATAGCCAATCAGTTTATCAAGGTGATGAAATTAAGGTGATGGTTGGATTAATGTTTATATTTGTTTTTTTTTCAAATTGTATTATCAAGATCCAACATTGTGGATCAAAATTTCCTATGTTTGTGTGATTGCTTATTAATTTGTATGGATTCTAGAGGCCCACATTAGTAACATGTTTTAGGGGTATTCCACCAATCTAAAAGCATATATAAGAGATGAAATTAAGTTGATTAGATGTTGCTATGGTTATGATCATTAAAGGAAAAGTGTATATGATCAGAGAAGCGAATTGAGTAGAGCTGAAGTGGATCTATCAGGTAGAGTGTGCTACAATCAGATAATTTTTTATTTGAGTTCTTTCTCAAGGTAAGTTCTAACAGGCTTGCAATTAAAATCCTTTTAACCAGGTTACTCCTAAAAGGGTATGAAAGATCCTAATAGGTATGAAGCTTAATCCCTCTAACCAAGTGACTCTCAGATGGGGTTGTAAATCCCCTAATAGGGTAGTTCCTAACATGACTTTGTAATATCTTTTAACTGGGATATAGATACTCTTAACTGGGTATAACCTTAGTAGGGTGTTGTAATTTCTCCTAACAGGGAAGATCTTATTTGGTGCACTAGTGAGATTAGTGGGTGACAATTCCCACCATGGTTTTTCCCTCTAACAAGGGTTTCCATGCAAAAGATTGGTCTTATTGTGTGGATGTTTGAAGTGTTATGTTTCTATGTGATATTTAATTTTGCATGTTAGATAATCAACAAGTGAAGTAAAAGTTTATATAGATCTTTGGTTGCACTGATTCACCCCCCCTCCCCCCCCCTCTCAATGCCTTATACCATTAACAATTTGGTATCATATTTTTGATCCCTTGAATAAACCTAATATCTTGGGAAAGATCCTTGAGATAAATATGGAGAGTTTGAGATATCAAAGGCATCTTAAAAAGAAACTTGAAGATGCATAAGAGTTCATTGAAAAATTGAAGGATCAGCTCAAGTAGTCAAGAGACAAAAGAAAAGAACTTGTTGAACAACTGAATGAAAGACAAGAACTAATTGAACAATTATATGAACAAAGTGGATCTAAGGAATCTAAAGTAGTCTTGGAAGAATTCTATTAGGAGAAGGAGTAGTTTCATAAAGACAAGAACATTAAAAGAGAATTAGAAGCTTTGTCAATCAGAATGGATAAAGAAATGGAAGCAAGAAAGGTAGCAGAAGTAGAAAGGAAAATGATAAAGGAATCCCTACAAGCAAAAGATGAAGACTTAAAATCCAAGGAGGATGATCTTTTCAAATCTGAACAAGATTTTGGTGCATTGCATGCATAGATACATGCACAAATAAAGAGAATCAAGAAGCCCTAAGAGAGAATAAAAACCAAAATGACAAGTCTGCACCTAAGGTGAATCCAATGAAATTTGGTAAGAAACCTTATAAACCAATTTGTTTCAATTTTCATAAGGTTGTACATACTTCTAATGTATGCGAGAATATCAAATCTAGTGTTCCAATTATTAGATCTAATGCAAGACCAAGCACTTTTCATGGTTATTGTTACAATTACAAAAAATATAGTCATAGAGATAATGAGTGCAAGACATAAGTGAACAATCTGAGGCCATGTGTTAAATGGTAGAGTCCCTATCATAATGAGAACTAGTGGGATGTTACATGCTCAATTTGTCATAACTATGGTCACATGGCAATCAATTATAGATTGATGACCAATAGAGGTAATGCAGGACCTTGGAGATCAACTAGTATGGCATGTTGTCATTGTCACAAGATAGGACACATCGCAAGGTTTTGCAGAGAAAATAATAATAAGGTGAACCAATTAGTTAATCAGACTAACAAGCAAAAGGGAAATTAGATTGTGAATGTTGAAGGGACTAGAAGGTAGATGAATCAAGTATGGATGAAAAAGAGTGATGATAAATCATCTGAAGGATCTACATCTCTATCAGGTGTGGAGAATTCATCATCAAACTAAGTCATATTTGAATTAGGGGGAGAAAACATTTTTTAATCCATTAGAGACCCCCTAGATGCATGTGTGTAAGTTCTATTTGCAAATATAGATGCATTTGGTTGTCTTCAAGTGTTGTATAAAGTTATGGTGAAATTCATGAAGTTTTGGTTGACCGCTAACAAGATTTGTGGAGACATGTTATTTTGTTGTCAATTGGTGGTGCATTTAATTCTTGAGTGTGGTGGAATATAAAAGGTGATTTTAAGTCTTATTTTACACTCACACATTCAAGAGATTAAGCTAGGAGGGAAAGAAGCAAAGTAATACTAGATTTCCAGTGATTGAAGTGACTATAGAAAGTATTGAAGTGTTTTAGGTCAAGAAACTTGTGAGGGTTTTCTTAAATCATCGTGTGATAACTTAAAATTTATTTATTGGATCTCTAAGCTTATAATTTGTTATTTTATGAATGGATACTCCCATTATTATTGAGATCACAAAGAAACCTAGGTTAGTATTCAAGAGACATCCTAATAAATCAATGGAAAATGATCCAAAGGGTGCACTATGGTGTAATGCATATGGAGGATGTTAGAACCTATATTCATTGTAAGATAGAAGACATAGGATAAACTCATATATGATCATTATACAAATATTTTTTCAATGATTGGGTGTTGAAACATGAGTACAAGGTGATCGCAAATAAAGGTTTTGAGAACGTGGTTCACTTTCCTTCTGACTTTGAAGAGGAATATATTAGATATATGTTGAGTAGGGTGCATGACAAGTTTATGTAGTTGGATTGATCATACAAGATTATAAAAGAAGACATTCATGTTGTGATAGGATTTTGTGCTACCAGAGAGATATCACAACTTAGATCCATTCTACAAGATTTGGTCACAAAATTGACAAAATCTAAATGCGACAAGCAAGCGATGACCATTAATGATATCAAATATTAAGTGGTGAGGTTTTCATTCATGGTGGTTGGACACAAATTATTATATTCAAGAGAAATAAATAGTGTGCCTACCACAACAATTCATAATGCATAAAAGATGATAAAAGAGAATGCAAAGTATGATTTGTGTGGCATGATGAGAGATCAATTCTTTCTGAATATGAATAAGATAAAGAAAGACAAAAGGAAAGTGTTTAAGTACAACCAATTTCTCATAGGATTTTTTTTCTCTTTTCAAAAATTCTTTTGTGATGTTTGACCAGTTGATTGGGTATAAGGTGCACCGATGGTAGTTCAAATGGATAATTGTGCTAGGATGCTTGAAAATCTATTTTCAGAAAATGTATGGGGATACTTTAAGGATTTTTAAAAGAGAATACATGAGAGAGAAAGAATTCCATCACATGTTGAGAAGAAAGAAAGGAAGAAGTGATTGTACTTACAGATGAAGGGTGGACCATAAATGGTGTAAATTTCACACTTGATAATGATCTTCTTGATGAGCTCGATGACACAATGATACTACAGGTGATGTTTCGGTCATGGAGATTCATAAGGAACAAAAGGACACAAAATAGGAGTTGTGGAAGCTCCAAAGGACACACAAGATCAACCAGAGAAAGAGGTAGAGGATAGTGGACTTGGTCGATATTTGACAAAAGATACATCAATTGAGCAGTAACAAGAACCAGTAACAATGGTGACAACTGGTGGAAATGAAGAATCATAAAATGTAGACAAGGAGAAGACTGCAAATATGGAGACTGAAAAGGTAGCCACTATTTGGTCTATGTCTTCAAGTGTCATTGAAATGGATGAAGATATTCCTTCCATTAAAAGGAAAATTAATTTAAGTTCCATGAGCCCAACAGAAATAATGGATATTAAAAATGCAATTAAGTCAAAAGCTAAGAAAGAGGAATTGAAGAAAGAGGCAGAAATAATCCTAAACGCTAGAGACATTTTTTTTGACTTAGTGCCTAATGTAGATTTTGATGAGAAGGCTACACTAATTGAACAATTAGGTCAGTTGGTTATAGAAACTAGTGAGAAAATGAAAACTTTAGAGGATGAAGCTAATTTGAGAGAAGATAATGATTATGAGAGGAAGAGGACTAAGAATATAGTTCATTCCATTGCATGTGACAAGGTAAATTTGATAGTTTTAGTAAACAAAGTGAAAGAAGCTTTGACTGAAGGAGGTAAAATTATCACCTCTACATTAGATTTTTCACAATTTTTGAAGGATGTTGATAGGAAGAGATGTGAAGCTCAATAGAATATAAGGTTATTAACTCAAATTTTGATCTTATCAATGGTTCGGTAACCAGTTTTGGAGCACAAGTTAGTGCAATAAACCATAAGCTTAAGGTTCATAGAGATGAATAGGAAAAGAGGATAGATAACTTGTTGGAAAAAACATAATGTATTGATTCCTAAAGTGGATATTCTATGAAAAGGAGTGAAAGAGGCAAAACAGGTTTTGGTTACCCTAGATATGTGCACTGTGGATGGATTGGAAGAACTTTCCCATCAGCTACATGGACAAATCATTATCATGAATAAATTACAGAAAATTTGGGTTAATGATCTATAGGTTTTGAAAGAAAACTTCATTGATATATTCAATAGATTGTAACTTGTATATGCTACTCCATACTAAATAAAACTTTACTTTTTGCATATCATTTGTATACCTTTATCATTGATGTTAAATGGGGAGTACTATAAGATGAAAATTGGCTAAGTATTTGAAATGGGAGTAGTATAGTTATGAGAGTTAGAGTTATATTTGTTTATGCTCTAAATCTTTGATGCTTTAAATATTGATTACATTTTTTGCATGGTTTGACACTTAGCAATTTTTTTCTCCAAGTGTTGTCATTAATGCCAAAGGGGGAGATTGTTGGAATTTGATGAAGGTGTTGGAGACATTTTTTCATGGGATGCATGTTGGAGTGTTGTCATTGCTGGAAAAAGGGTCTTTTAGGATGAATGAATCCAATATACCAGCGGTGAAGATGATTGTACAAGGATTTCTCTAAGTATACAAAGTATTTGTTGATAACACAATTAGTCATGGTGTATGTGGTGTGCAGTGATGATATGAATAGATCTGGTGGTGTGATTTGAAAGGCAGAATCTAAAAATTCATATTTACCTACTTCTATGATCTTGTAATTTGATTTAAAGTACAGTTGAAGATTTGAAGGAAACACTAGTGATATCAGCTAGTATAGCCTACCGATTTGTCAAGGTGATGAAATTAAGGTGGCAGTTGGATTAACGTTTATAACTATTTTGTTTTTTAATTGTATTATCAAGAGGTGATATTGTGGATCACAATTTCCTATGTTTGTGTGATAGCTTATGAATTTGTATGGATTTTGGAGGTCGACATCAATAACACATTTTAGGATTATTCTATTGACCTAAAAGTGTATATAAGAGAAAAAATTGAAGGGAAATTAAGTTGGTTAGATATTGTGATAGTTATGATCATTGAAGGAAAAGTGTGTATGATCATAGAAGTGAATTGAACAAAGATGAATTATATATTTTAGGAAAAGTGTGCTACAATTAGATTAGTTTTATTTGAGTTCTTTCTCAAGGCAAGTCCTAATAGGCTTGTTGTTGAAATCCTTTAACTAGGTTACTCCTAACAAGGTATGCAAGATCCTAATAGGTCTTAAGTTTAATAAAAAGGTGACTCTCATAAGGAGTTATATATCCCCTAACAAGGTAGTTCCTAAAAGGAATTTATAATAGCTTTTAACCGGGCTATAGATATTCTTAATCGGGTATACCCTTAGTAGGGTGTTGTAATTGCTCCTAATAGGGTAGATCTTATTTGGTGCACTAGTGAGATTAGTGGGTGAAAAATCCCACCATGGTTTTTCCCTCTAACAAGGGTTTCAACACAAATTCTTGGTGTTATTGTGTTGACAATTGTGTGGATGTTTTATGTGGTATATTTCTATGTGATATTTAATTTTGCATATTGGATAATCTGCAAGTTAAGTTAAAATTTATATAGATCTATGGTTGCACTGATTCACCCCCCCTCTTAGTGCCTTATAGAATTAACATCTATCACTCCTAGTGAAAAACAAAGTGACATATCTTCACAACATGGTCCTTGTTTGGACTAGCTATTGTTCCACTTGTCGTGCTTGATGTTACTCCTCTTGCAAGTTTTCTACCTTCCCTAAACATTATAAACCGAGATGGGGGGGGTAGGTGATATGATTGAATATCTCCTCGTATGCAATGGATGCTCTATGTTTTCTTGTTGTAATGTGTTTCCCCCATGATGTGATCCCTATTATCTATTTTGTTCAGATTTATTTTAACAACTCTTATTTCTCTATTGGTGCAAGGTGATAAATGAATCACAATGTCATAAACATTCTTCTATTTGTACTCTTAATTATTGTCTATGTCATTACATGTTATGTCATGCATGTGGCATTGTTCATAAATGTGCCTTTATGTTTTTTTATTGGGATGATACAAAATGGTAGATACCTATTCTTTTTGGTTTTTATGATGTTGACCCCAAAAAACTCTTTTTCGTAACTCTTACGTGATTTTCTTTCATTGTATTTGTAGTTCTACTACCTCTGGGGGATGATGCCATTTAATTTTTATATAATATCTTATGTATTATCATATGATCATATTGACCCTAGAGTTGGTAGATTCCTTTTGTGCTCTCTTTTGTCATGTGCTCATTTTCCTTTATTTGTCCTTTCTTGGGGGTATTTCACAGTGGAAATGTTTCTTGTGGATCCTTGCATACTTTTCTAAAGCCATTGCTTCCATTAAGGCATTTGAAATCTCTTTAATGTGGGGGCATACACTCCACTCTATGTTTCACATTTTGCACACACACACACACACACACACAGATTCAATACTATATTTTAGTGGATCCTTAGACTGATCTCCTTTCCACTTTTCATTTGGTCCTTAGACTGACCACACACATTTGGTCCTATGGCTTACTACTTTTAAGATCCTTAATTTGATCATCCTTCCTTCTTTGATCCCTAAGGAAGCTTACCTTCCCTTAGGATTGATCATTCCTTTTTCGGATCCCTTATTGGATACACTTTCCTTAAGGACTGATCCTTTTTTATTATTTGAACTAGCATAACACAATTTGCTAGACCATTCAATTCCATATTTTTTGGCTCTTGCTTTTGTGTGGTTCACAATAAGACATACTCCTATTGTGCTAGTAATCACACCCTCTCTCTCTCATGATGCCTCTCTTATTTTAGTTTTGGGTTTGATGAGGATTTAAGTCACTTGGGGGCTTGATGTTTCTTAGTCTCCTTGACCTTAATGAGATCATCCTATGTATTTGATCTACTTTACCATGAGCATGAGTTTGTCTCATACTCCCACTAAAGTGGGGTCTAAATGTACCATCCTAAAAATTTTGTACCCATGATTGGATTCTCTAGGACATTTTAGATCCCATTTTGGTGATTTCAAAGCCTGAATGATTATTTTTCTTGATCCTAGCAACCTGTAATTTCTCCCCCGCTTTCTATCACACTCCCCTAAATCCTAGGAAACTTCTAGGTAAAATTTCCTAGAATAGGTCATCCAAGTTGACCTATTCCTGGACTATGTCGGCCAAGTCAACCTTGTTTGAGGTTTTTTTCCCCAAAGTTGGATTGAGGTCTGATGGCAAGGTTTTCTTCCAATTTCCAAATATGTGGTTGGTCTAGAGTTAAATTAAATCCCAAAATGAGTATAAAAGGTGACCCTCTCCTCTCATTTTGACATCACATAATCAACTTAATTACATAACATCACATTTAAGAGCTCATTCATATGAAAGAAAGTCAAGTTCTCAAGCAATTCAAGTTGTGCAATTGAAGTGGTGGATTCAAGACTTGAAGGCAAGCACCCAATCTAGGATTTTCAAGTCTCCATTTCTTCAAGATTCATTCAAGAAAAGGAAATCTTCTCTCATTGATGTGAATTTCTATCCCATGATGTCCAAGTAGATGAATTCACAAGCAAGCAAGAAGATCCATACATCCAATCTTCTTCTTTCTCTTTCTCCATTGAGGTTATCAAGCATACATTCATTCAAGATATAGGATTGGCAAGTATAGATCTGTGCATTTGTGAAGGCATCCTTGATTCTATAATACAAGAATACATATAACTATCTTCATGGATTTGACTAATTTCTACATCCATTCATGAAGGTTTTTCATGCAAGGTGAATCCAACATTTATCTGATTTAAATTACTTTCCTTTATGAAATTTCAATTTCATTTCAAGGTTGATTCCTATACAGGGGTTTGACCAAGGAAAACCCCTTTCCACACACTTTTCCCATTCTTTTCTATGTGTAGGAATAATTTCAGGAGTTACGAATCTAGATTCGGGAGTCTTAGAACCTTTTGCAAACCCTCATAAATTTTCATTAGATTTGGACCTAAAGGGGCTAGGTCAACTTTCACAAACTTGTCTAGGATGAGGTCAACTTTTTTGACCTTGTCCTCCATTTTTTGGATGAAATTTTCACAATAGAGAGTTACAGACATCATAGTCCCAGATCTAGAATTACACCTAATTCTGACATCCCAACAATAGTCAAATTCATATTTGAAGATCATTTTTCCTCTTCTTTCTTCAAGGTGAGTTCATTCCTCCTACCTTCTTCTTTCATTTACTTGTGTAGATCAGATTTGATATCATACATTATCTTTTTCCATTACCTTTCTATCAATTCATTTACATATCAATCAATTAATTAACAATAAATAAATATTACTCATTCCCCAAACACTCATCCTTGAATCTAGATCTTGCATTGGCATCACTTTATCCTTTTTGGGTTGTGCTAATCATATTGGTTTGAGGGTGATCCTTTGGGGATATTCCTAATGTTATAATGTACATTGGTGAGTGATATTTATTCCTAGCATTTCTCACCATTTTATATTATTCACTTACTATGGCCTAGTCATAGATTTTTGTTCACTTTATCTTTTCTATTGTCCATCCCAAAAATTTATTTAGTTGTACCAAAAAATTTCATTTTAAATTTAGTAGCACACAAATACTTTAGTTTCAAAATCATACATTTCCCCTTACAAATAAATAACACATTGAATCAACATATAATGAAATGTATAGGAAAGGATCACCATCATATTTATGATAAACACATTGATCTAATTAAGAATGCTTAAATCCCAAACTTAACACATATGTATCAATTTTTTTGTACCACATCATAAGACTCTACTTGAGGCCATATAAATATCTCTTCACTTTACATACCAAATTACTTTTACCTTTTACCAGGTTCTAATTGTGTCATATAAATATCCTCATCCAAATCGCCATGAAGGAAATAAATTTCCAAGCTCATTTTCTCAACCTCTAAACCATAAGCAACAATAATAGAATGAAAAAATATAAGGGATTTTATTTTTTCAATAAGATAAAATATCTCACTATAATCAACACCCTAAACCAGAGAGTAGCCTTTTGCAACCAATCCATCTTTATATTTCTTAATACCTTTATCTAAACCATATTTTTCTTAAAAACCCATTTGAATCCTAGAAGGGTTTTGTCCTTAAAGAAATGTTACAAGATCCCATGTATTATTATTTTCTGAAGTAGTAATCTCTTCATCAATAGTAATTTTG
Organism: Chamaecyparis obtusa; assembly: GCA_027943335.1. Taxonomy (NCBI): domain Eukaryota; kingdom Viridiplantae; phylum Streptophyta; class Pinopsida; order Cupressales; family Cupressaceae; genus Chamaecyparis; species Chamaecyparis obtusa. Next base: position 196,931 of record BSBK01008308.1, on the reverse strand, counting down.
CGGGATTTTGCATTATTAATTCATACCTAATGCCTCATATATAACTCTAGGTTCTTCCTTATCAGTATTTAGAGAAAAAATGCATCTCCAAACATCAGGTGAATACCTTTTAGGTGGCTATAAATGTCTTGTACACCTTCAAATAAGTTGAGTTAAAGGTTCTTCTGTTGGAGATTTGCCAGCAAGCCAGTACTGACTGTATGTTTGTCATTGATGACAACATATGGTAAGTAGCATGTGTTGAAGACTTATGTAGTAAGAATTGAGTATATGTAGCATGGACATGTTATCAGCATGATATCATGGATGTAGAGGTTAACTATTAGTACAGATAGTTATGCAGCAGCTTGTGTCAGCAATGTTCCTAACAAAGTTACAGGTAGTGTTCTATGAGTGATTGTTCGTACAGTCATCATGGAGCATTGCACCTTTAGATATGTGATGAAGACATGTTATTGATGTTACATTCATGGACACAGAGTTTGATAATCAGTATAAATGAAGTTATGCAGTCGCCATTCAACAATAGCAGTTTCCTGTGTTTATTCAGAAGAGCCGACAGAGATTGTATTGGTTCTGGAGTTGCGCCTATCATTTTGGTATGTGCCCTTGGATTATGGATTGGAGAATAGTTAAGAATATTTGTTTAAGAGTGCATGATGTAATTCATCTTGAGGAGAAAGTTTCAGTTACTTTGGTGGAGCCGACAGTGTGTAGCGTGCATCTACATTTATTAATATTGGACAGGTCCCTGATTGTGTTGCGTGCTTAGTAGAGCTGACAAAATTATTATTGGAGTATTTTATGGTTTCTCTAATATGATTTCAAGGTGGTTCTAATAGGCTGACTTGATTATATCATTTGGAGGAAAGATATTTATAAGCATTCATTTGTGATTGCTAATCATGGTTCAAAGTTGGTTGTGAAGAGCAGAGCAGAGTGTGCAAAGTGTTGAGCCATCAATAGAAGGTATATGTGACCAAGTGAAGAGTTTATGCTATACATTGGAACTAATCCAGATGGCAAGTCAAAGCGTAGTTCACCAAGACCCAAATATAGTGTGTATTTATTATTCTAAAGGTTGTAGCCTTCACCCCTTTGAGCAATGTGCTCTCAGATAGTGTGTCCTCAACCCTAATAGGGTTAATTGTAAAAGACTCCTAATAGGGTCCGACCCTTGACCAAGTCACTATACTAAATATATTGTAAAGCAACTCCTAACAGGGTTAAGGATCTTCTAACAAGGATCATAAAACACTAGAGCAGAATATTAGTGGGTGTCTATTCCCACCGGGGTTTTTAACTATTTGGGTTTCCCTATAACCAAAATATTGGTATTGTGTTCAAGTGTTCTTTCATTGTGTTTATGCTTTATGTTTAATTATACTTAATTGGATAAAGAATTGAAACTTGTAGATAATGGATTCACCCCCCCCCCCCCTCTCAGTTATCTCTTGGGATTATTCCTAACAATTGGTATCAGAGCCAAGTGCCTCAAAGAGAAATTTTAACAGCTTGAGGTTGATCAGATGGAATTCTTTAGAAAAGACAGTCCTAAGGTTGATGGAGAGAATTATCTTGATTGGAAGAACAAGATGATGACACATTTGCAGTGCATTTCTTTTGAAGTTTTTGAAGTGGCTATCAAGGAAGTTGAGATCCCCTCTCTAGCAGATCTTGCAAAGGATGATGCTACTATCAAGCATAAGGATCTATTCCATCAAAATGCAATAGCAAAAGAAGCCCTTATCAGTGCCCTATCTAATAGTGAGTTTTTAGAGATAAAGAAAGTAGACACAACCTACAAAATATGGAAGCACCTATAAGACATGTTTGAAGGAGATAAGCAAGCAAAGAATGCACATAGAAAGATGTGGAAGAAAAAGTACAATACATTGGAGATGCTACCTAAAGAGAACATAAGAGCCTACAACCAAAGGATCAATGAAGCAGTTGTTGGAATCAGAAACAATGGTGGTGAAATCTTAGAAGAAGACATCATGGATAAAGTGATGACTACCTTGACACTAGAATATCAGAACAAGATAAACATCCTTGATGAGACTATGCAATTTTCAAAAAAATTAAAAAGAGAGACCTTAATCAGCAAGATTGTTGCATTTGAGATATCAAGTTTGAAGACTGAGCCTAAAAGTGAGATAGCCTTCAAAGCTTCGGTCCATGGTAAGAAATCCTTGAACACCTCTGGTAATTTTGATGATGATGATGAAGAAGAAGCCCTAGATAATTTCATTTCTATGATTGCTAAAAGAGAAAAGAAAGGAAAAGGAAAATATGAAGGTCAATTACCATTCAAATGATTTTCATGTAATAAGATTGGTCACTTTGCATCTAAGTGTCCTACAAGAGTTAAAAAGTTCAAGAATAACTATAAGCCTAAGTATACAAAGGAATGCTACTATGCTGGAGATGGAGTATCAAATGAAGAATCAGCTGAAGAAGAAATTGGATTCATTTCTCTTGAAGATGAAAAAAATTCACAAGAGTTAGCACTGATTTCACAAGCTGACATCAGGACAGATTGGATCATTGACAGTGGTTGCTCACATCACATGACAGGAGACAAAGATAGATTTGTTCATTTGGATAGATACAAAGGAGGCATGGTTAGATTTGGAGATAACACTCTTAAACCCATCATTCTTAGAGGAGCCATCACCTTGGATGGAAAGAATAGCACTGATGATGTTCTTTATGTTGATGGTTTGAAACATAACCTACTCAGTGTTGGGCAGTTGCTTGATAAAGGCTACAGATTGGAGTTCAATGGAAATAAATGTATCATTAACAACAAAGAAGGAGAAATAATTGCATCAGGATCAAAGACTAAAGGTAATGTTTTTCAACTTAATCCAGAAGCAAGTTTTTTTGTTGCTAAAGTAGATGACAGTTCGCTATGGCACAAAAGACTATGTCATACCAATTTTGATAACATAGTTAAGATCAGTAATGTTAAGGCAGTTAGAGGCCTACCTAGCATAGCAAAGCCAGTTGATACTATTTTTAGGGAATGTGTGATGGGAAAGCATGTAAGAAATTCATTTAGAAGCAAGCACAACTCAGCAGAGAACAAGTTGGATCTGATTCATATATACCTATGTGGACCAACTCAAACAAGATCATACTATGGTGAAAGGTATTTCATTTTGTTTGTAGATGATTATTCTAGAATGATGTGGGTTGTGTTCTTGTAAGATAAGTCAGAAGCATTTGAGAAGTTCAAAATATTCAAAGCTAAGGTTGAGAATGAATCTAGACTAAAGATAAAATGTCCAAGGTTGGATAGAGGAGGAGAATTCACCTCTGATAGATTTTATGAGTACTGCAAAGAACATGGCATAAAGAGACAGTTGAGTGCACCTAGAACCCCTCAGCAGAATGGGATTGTAGAGAGAAGGAATAGGATCATCCTTGATACAATGCACACCATCATGATTGAAGGAAAAGTTGCACACACCTATTGGAGAGATGTGGTCAATACAAAAGTCTATATAATCAATAGAATATAATTAAGGCCTGGCACAAACAATACACCTTATGAGCTATGGTTTGGTAATGTTCCCATAGTGAAATACTTCAGAATCTTTGGAAGCAAATGCTACATCAAGAGGGATGAAGCAGTAGGCAAGTTTGATGCAAGAAGTGATGAAGGTATTTTTCTTGGTTACTCTACTAAAAGTAAAGCTCATAGATGTTTTAACTTAAGATTGAAGAAGATCATTGAAAGTGCTCATGTTAAGATTAATGAAAAGTTTATGGTTCAAGAAAGATATCATGATTACTCACCTATGATTGAAGAAGAACCTAGATCTTCCACTAGTGAGATAGTTGTTGAAGAGATGTTTGACAGTATCAATGTATTGTTCAATGACCCTGAAACAAGTGAAGAAGAAACTCAGAAGGAAGATGAGACAATATCACCTAAAGTTCCAAAGTTTACATCTAGATACCATTCCAAGAATGACACTATTGGAGATCAAAGTGGCAAAGTCACAACAAGATCACAAACAAAGAATTCAGCTAGCAATGAGGCGGTATGTTTACTATCTCAAATTGAACCTTTAAGTGTTGAAGATGCATGTAATGATTCAGATTGGCATGATGCTATGAAAGAAGAACTAGATCAAATTATCAAGAATGACACTTGGGAACTGGTCCCAAGACCTAGTGATAAGAATGTGATTGGAACAAAGTGGATATTCATAAACAAGATGAATGAAGATGGCACAGTAGTAAGGAACAAAGCAAGGTTAGTATGTAAGGGATATGTGCAAAGAGAAGGCATTGATTATTCAGACACATTTGCACCTGTGAGTATATTAGAACCTATTAAGTTGTTTCTATCTTATGCAATAGTCAAAAACTTCAAATTCTATCAGATGGATGTCAAGTCAGCATTCTTGAATGGAGAGCTAAAAGAAGAAGTATACATTGAGCAGCTAGAAGGATTCACCCTATCAGACAGACCTGATATGGTATGCAGATTGAAGAAAGCCCTCTATGGACTTAAGCAAGCCCCTAGAGCATGGTATGAGAGACTTGATGGATATATAACTAAAATTGGATTCAAGAAAGGAGCAGCAAATTGTAATATATTCATAAGAGAGACATCTGAAGGACTACTACTTGTACCTATATTTGTTGATGACATTATCTTTGGAGGTAACGACAAACTTAGTGCTAAATTTTCTAAGGAGATGTAGAGTGAGTTTGAGATGAGCATGATTGGAACTATCAAATACTTCTTAGGATTGAATGTGCAGCAAACAGAAAAAGGTATTTTTATTAATCAGTCAAAATATGTGAAAGAAATATTAAAGAAAATCAAGATGGATGATTTCAAGCTAGTGGGTACACCTATGATAATATGATGTAAGCTTACTAAATAAGATGATTCACCAGCAGTAGATATAACATTGTACAAGTCTATGATTGGAAAACTTATTTATCTTACTTAGACCAGACTAGATATTTCCAATGCAGTTGGCATTGTTGGAAGATTTGCAGCAGAGCCTAAACAAAGTCACCTCATGGTAGTAAAAAGAATATTTAGATACTTGCAAGGCACTATAGATTATGGTCTATGGTATCCTAATTTAGAAAATTTTGAGCTTCATGTATATACTGATGCAAATTGGGCAGGATGCGTTGATGATAGAAAGAGTACATCAGGAGGAGCAGTGTTTCTTGGTGACAAACTTGTCACTTGGACAAGCAAGAAGCAAAATTGTATCTCTCAGTCAATAGTAGAAGTGGAGTATGTTGTAGAAGCCCTGAATTGTTCTACAATTGTTTGGATCAAGCAGATGATAAAGGATTTTGGAATTTAGATTGACTATCCTATTATTATTCATTGTGATAACACTAGCACTATCAATATGTCAAAGAACCCTATGATGCATGCAAAGACAAAACACATTGAGATCAAGTATCACTTCCTAAGAGAAAAAGTGGCAGAGAAAGAAGTCAAGTTGGACTATGTAAGTACTAAAGATCAGTTAGCAGACATATTCACAAAGCCCTTACCAAAGGATACTTTTGAGTATCTCAGGGAGAATCTTGGAGTAATTCCCTTCCCTATTTCTTCTTAGAAGAAATAAGACAGAGCATCAGTCCTAAGGGACTGATGGATGGTTGACTACTCTACTTCAGGAGTAGTATCATTGCTTAAAAGAGTTGGCACCCTTTTCCATTGATGTCAAAGGGGGAGTAATATTAAGAGTCATGAAAAATAGAAGCAAAAAGGAGTATTATACTAAGGGGGGGCAATATTCAGTCATGGAAGCAGTTTAGTTAAGGAAATGAAGAATATTGAAGAATATTGCAGTAGATGGAGGATTCATCCTTGGGGGAGTTTTGATGAGGAAATGGAGAATGTTATAGAATATTTTCTCATTTAGGTTGGTGGTGTTTTTCATTCCATATGTTGTCATCAATGCCAAAGGGGGAGATTGTTGGAGATTTTCCAGCAAGCCAATGCTGACTGTATGTTTGTCATTGATGAAAACATATGGTATGTAGCATGCATTGAAGACTTATGCAATAAGATTTGAGTATATGTAGCATGGACATGCTATTAGCATGATATCATGGACGCAGAGGTTAACTGTTAGGACAGACAGTTATGCAGCAGCTTGTGTCAGCAGTGTTCCTGACAGAGTTACAGGTAGTGTTTTGTGAGTGATTGTCCGTACAGTGATCATGGAGCCTTGCACCTTTGGATATGTGATGAAGACATGTTAGTGATGTTACATTCATGGATGTAGAGTTTGATGATCAGTAGAAATGAATTTATGCAGTCGCCATTCACCAGTAGCAGTTTCCTGTGTTTATTCAAAAGAGTTGACATAGATTGTATTAGTTTTGGAGTTGTGCCTATCATTTCGGTATGTGTCCTTGGATTATGGATTGGAGAATAGTTAAGAATGTTCTATTAAGAGTGCATGATGTAATTAATCTTGAGGAGAAAGTTCCAGTTACTTTGGTAGAGCTGATAGTGTGTAGCGTGCGTCTACATTTATTAATATTGGACAGGTCCCTGATTGTGTTGCGTGCTTAGTAGAGCTGACAGAATTATTTTTGGAGTATGTTATGGTTTATATAATATGATTTCAAGGTGGTTCTAATAGGCCAACTTGATTATATCATTTGGAGGAAATATATTTATAAGCAGTCATTTGTGATTGCTAATCATGGTTCAGAGTTGGTTGTGAAGAGCAGAGCAGAGTGTGTGAAGTGTTGAGCCATCAGCAGAAGGTCTATGTGACCAAGTGAAGAGTTTATGCTATACATTGGAACTAATCCAGATAGTAGGTCAAAGCACAATTCACCAAGACCTAGATATAGTGTGTATCTATTATTCTAAAGGTTGTAGCCTTCACCCTTTTGAGCAATGTGCTCTCAGACAGTGCATCCTCACCCCTAACAGGGTTAATTGTAAAAGACTCCTAACAGGGTTTGACCCTTGACCAGGTCACTATACTAAATATATTGTAAAGCAACTCCTAATAGGGTTAAGGATCTTCTAACAAGGATCATAAAACACTAGTGAAAAATATTAGTGGGTGTCAATTCCCACTGGGGTTTTTACCTATTTGGGTTTCCCCGTAACCAAAATATTGGTGTTGTGTTTAAGTGTTCTTTCATTGTGTTTATGCTTTATGTTTAAGTATACTTAATTGGATAAAGAATTGAAACTTGTAGATAACTGATTCACCCCCCCTCTTAGTTATCTCTTGGGACTATTCCTAACATCTTCTTCTTCTTCTAAATATTTAGAGCTAGATGATCTCTTCTCAACTTCTTGTCTATCTAGGGGTCTCAATTCAATTTTTTTAGGCATAGAAGGGAATAGAATTATATCTTCCTATTTAGTTTATTTTTGTTGTGATTTAATAGATGGAGGCTTATTTTCTCTAATATACTATGCATTATCTTCTATGTAATAGGGTCCCAAAGCATGTATCCTTTTACACCATAAGTGTATTCGATGAAGATATATTTCACAACCTTACTCTCTAAATTTGTTCACTTATCATTTGGCACATGTGCTTATGCATCACAACCAAAAAGTTTAAGATATCTCAACGAAGGTTTTGTGACCCAACCATGCCTCCATAATAATTTTATCAACAAGGGCTGATATAGGAGACATGTTAATCAGGTAGCTAGTAGTTACAACAACTTCAACCCAAAAAATATATTCCAAAACAAAAATACTCAACGTAATCCTAACCTTCTCCATCAGTGTCCAATTCATCCTCAATGAAGGTTTCATGACCCCACAATACTCCCATAAGCATTTTCACAACAAGGGTTGATAGAGGAGACCTGTTAATTAGGTAGCTAGAAGCTACAACAACTTCAACCTAAAAAATCTATTCCAAACCAATCCTACTCAACATACTCCTAGCCTTATCTATCAATGTTTGGTTCATTCTTTTTGAAAATCCATTATATTGAGGAAAATACAAATTTATCTTCTATTTATTAATACAACAATCCTTACATAATATATCAAAACCACTAGAGAAAAAAATAACCATCATTATTGGTCCTCAAACATTCTATTTTCTTTCCATTTTTCAACTCAATGATTACTTTAAAAAAATTTAATTGAATAAAGACTTTAGGTTTACTCTTTAGAAGATATACCCATGCCCTTCTACTATAATCATCAATAAGTGAAACATAATGTGGAGTTTCCAATGGAAGGAACATCTATAGTACCATACACATTATAATGAATAAGATCTAAAACACCACAAGACTAATAGGAAATTGAGTAAAATTTAACTTGGTTTTATTTTTCATAAATGTAATGGCCACAAAAATCAAATTCAAGATCACAATCATTCAAACCTTCAACAAGGTTTTTATTTTTCAAGGTCTTTGGAACCTTTTCTCCAATATGATCAAGTCTCCAGTGTCATAACATAGTCTTCCATATGGGTAAATTTTTTTATAAGAAAGAGCACCCTAGCCAAAATCCATGACCATTTGCTAAAGGTAAAATACTCACCTCTTTCAATAAAGTATACACATCTTTCTTTTTATAGAATTACTATTATAATCAATAGTGTATGTGCATCATACTTATACAATGAACAAATCTAACTATCGTGGTTCCACAACCATGCTCCCCTTTTTAGGCCACTTGGCCAAGGGGCCCCCCTTCTTTGGGCTTGTTTTCAGGTTCTGTTAGCCAGTTAATCCCTTGTTAGGGATTGTCCTTTTAGTTCTTAGTCAATTTTAGGCCTTTTGCAATTTCAGACTTCCTTAGGTGTGAAAGGTCCGAAAAGCTGAAGTGTCTTGTGCCCACCAAGCTTTAACCCTCTTTTTGTACTTTCAGAGTTATCAGACTTTTGGAGCTCTAAAACACTGGAAGTCTGATTTCCCTAATCACAAATCGATGTTTCGGCCTTTTAGAGGTCTGAAACCTTCAAAATTTTGAAAGTCTGAAAGGCCAACAGCTGGAGGGTGGCTGACGTCACCCTCCAGAGGCCTATATTAGGCGTGCATGGGGCTTATTTGGTCACTTGTGCATTTTATTTGCCTTCTTATTTTCTGAGCTTTTGTGTGTGTGATTGTGTCTAGTTAGCTTCCAGCTGTTTGATCGCCCAGTTTCTTCAACTTCTTTTGGATCTTCGATTTCTTTATCAAGGTGGGGTTCCTTTCTTCTTCTATTTTTTCATTGTTGGCTAGTTTTTTAGAGTTATTTTTGTCTTTTTAGGGTTTTGGTTAGGGTTTATTAGTTTTTAGGCTTTCTTTGCATTGCTTCGAGGTCAGAGGGTTGTCTCCTTGGACCCCTTAGCATCAGGATCATGGTCAAGCTTGATTCGGGCTTGTTTTCAAGCTCGTACCTTGTCTTTTCTTCCTGTGGCCTTTTTGGCCCTAATTTTTGCATAGTTTCACACTCCGAAGTGCCGAAAAGATTGAACTTCCCTCCAAATTTCACCAAGTCCACTTCTTTCACACTTTCGATGTTTCGACATCTGATATTTTTCGCACTCTGAAATGTCAAAACTGATGGTGGACCCCAAACAAGTTTTTTTTGGACTCCATCATTTTTGACATTTTAGACTTTGACAAATTGACAGTTCTTCGCCCTCCGAAAGGCCGAAACCTCAACTATATCATGCCCCCCCTTTCCTTGTTTCAACATTTTAGAGGTATCATATTATTTTAGAGTCTGAAGGGTTGAATCACTGAAACTACCTTTTGAGCCTTTCAAGCTTGTGTCCATTGGGATTTTAGCCTCTTCATGCTTTTCTTATCTTCATCAGTAATATTTGTTATATCTGGTATTTGTTACTGATTCATGTCCCTTTTTGCATAATGTCAGAAAAGGTGAACTCTCCCATAATGAAATACCAATTCAAGGGATACCACGCACCCTCCAAGGTAGCAAATCTGCATGCTGAAATCATCGACATTGACATTGGGAATGTTAGTTGGAATGAATACTTGGTTAAGTGTGCCTAGCTGATAGGGAGATCAGAAGACTACAATTCATTAGTCTATTGTTCATTGGTGAATGCAGCGGCACATCCAGTGTCCATCCTTTCCTCAGACTTTATTGTCACTCTAGTGAATCACTATGTGCGAGATGAAAGATTAGTGAAGAATAACATGGGAGAGGTAGTACTGGACCTCATGCCAGATAACATTGAAGACGTATTCCACTTGCCAAAGGGGATAGATAGGTTCTATGGCTTCACCATGGATAAGGGCATGAACTTCTACAATAAATACATCCACTTGTCTCACAAAATTTTAAATAATGAGTACCTCATACAACCTCTACCAAAGAATAAACTTGACAAGATAGATATGAGGAGAGGGTACATGAAAGAGGACATCCAAGAAACAATCACCATGATCAGCCAGGTGTATGGGCTACAAAATTCTATTCAATTGGAGTCATGGATGATCCTTTTAATTGAAAGGATAAAGGGGAGGAAGTTAAGGTTTGACTGGGCAACAATCCTCAGTGACAACCTAGACTGACAGTTGATCTCGGTCAAGAATGATCCCCACTTTTATATGACTTCCTACATTGTATATCTACTGGCTGTAAGAGCAGTATATCTAGGATTGGTAAAGGTTGATGATATGGCTCAACCTAACACTTGGCCATTTATAGTATATCCCCAACTGGTAAAAAAGGAGCATCTCACAAAAGATATCTCGGAGTTTCAGGTGGTGAACAACACCTTCATATTTGCAATCATCCACTCAATAGAGGGAGATTATGCCAAAACATTGTCAGAAGAGGCTACAATAAAAGTGAAGGCCCTAGGGGCATTTTATATACAGTTTAAGACCTTCACATACATAACGGTGGAAAGAAGTACTCTCACTCCCAAAAAATTGCCAAGATATCCTTCAGACTGGATCATTCTATTGGGGATGGAGAGGTAACTATCAGATGCCTATGAACATATCATGCATAAGAAGAAATATTGATGGGACTTCCCTAATTCAATAGGGCCCCATTTCCTGCAAGATATGAGGGTGTGCAAGTCTCTATCCTTTGAATGGGATGAGTGCCCCCTGGAAAACTTCAACTTGATAAGAACCAGGTTCAACCCAATTGGTACCTACAACCACATAATGGAGAGGCATTACATGCACAAACCACATATTAAAGATCATTGGATGAACTGTATAGATGACTATGAGGTCATAATCTATGACTACTACTAGATGAGCCTAGAGCTGGCACATGCTTCTCTACTTCTACGGGTCCCCCAGAAGGTAAAATATGCAGATTCAGAGGATATCCTGGATCCCATCTACAATCATGATAATATTTACACTAGGGCTATCCTCAATGCTGAGGTTGATAGAGATGATAATGATGATAGTAACTTCAAAGCCCATCATGTCATCAAGGTGATGAAAGCATTGATTGCCCGTCCATTCAAAATGGACCCAATATCCATGAAACAACAACCAACCCAACCTTAAAAAAGAGAAGAAGAAGAAAGGGAAGAAGGTGTTGATGCTGCATGTTAGTGAACAGGTTTTCCCTTTCTTGAAATTGATCTAAACACCTTCTTAACCATGAAAGGAAAACATAAGACACAACACTAACAGCTGAGTTTCTTTAATAGAAAACTCTCTGCAAATTCTCAAGGTGCAACTTCCTTGCTAGTAGATTTTCAATATAATCTTATTCAATAAAGAATGAAAACATGTGTGCTTTCGACCAAAAACACACAAGGCAAAACATTCATTTCATCAAAATGAAAAGAATGTGTGGGTTTAAAGGAACATTCACTTTTGACATTATCAAAATTTTCAAAGCTCAAAACTAAAACTTTCGCACCAATTCTCTCTATTACTCCAAGTGTAAAATCAACTCACATAACAGTTAAGCTTCATCCAATATAAATTATCTCCATAAGAAAAGAGATCATATATTAATAAATAACAGTATTTACCACTTCAAAAGCATAAGCATATGTATAAAACCTTAAGATATCATACGTAAAACTTAAAGCATAGATTTTCAAAAATAGTTTCCAAAATCTCAGAGAGCCGACCTGAAATAAGTCTTAATTCCTTCAATATATAGCCATGCAGGGCTTTAAAACTAATCAAATTAAAACTACCTCACCAGAGGTAAATAGTTTTAATTAAATAATTGACTAAAGCATAAAGAAAGAAAATAGGGACTGGGACGTGAAATGCCTTCTAAATAAAGCCAAGTGTTTTCAGGAGCTAAGGTGTCGAGGCTGACACCATCTGGGCCAGTTTCCAATCCTCATACGCTGCAGTGAATGCAGAAATCACCTGTTGATGTGGCAGTCCAAAGTAGTTAATCCTCTATTTCTACACTTCCTTATCCTTTTTAAATTTAGCTACCTTCTCGTCATGGATCTCCAAGTGTTTCTGTTGAAATAGGAGCATTGAATCCATGCATGTGACTTTAGAAAAGTCTTGCATAGTCATCCTTCTCATCTCTCAGAGCTCATCAAATTGAATTTGAACACTTTTAACAACTTGCTCACCAGATCTATTTGATTCCTCCTTGGCCTCAGAACATTGCTTATCTATCCAGTCCATATCATTTAGGATGATGTCTTTTATTATCCCCAATCCTTTCACAAGATCTCTAACTTCAGAGATTCCCTATGCCATGGCCTCATTTCTCTAGTCGATGCATTCTTTTAAAATATATAAAGTTTTATCATCTAAAACTGGGACTAGCTTCTCTACAAGAAACTTCTATAGACCATACTCTTGAATCTCTTCCATCCATTGAATTTCTTTCACCCAGTTGACCCTTTCCATTTCCCATTAATCAATGCTTGCTTCAACCTTCTTTATTAGGTTAATGGCCTCATTCTAGGATCAATTTAGGTAGATTAAGTATTTAGCAACTTCAGATTTTACATATTCAATCCACTCTTCGAATGTTCTGGTGATGGCCTTATTCCTCTGAATCCGAACCTGGAACTTCTTGTTATCCATGAATTTGATATTAATAGAAGTCAGAATCTCATTTAATAGGAAAGATTCCAGATGCTGAATGGCATGAATATACCGAGCCATGCTTTTTATCACCTCCTTCATATCTTGTTTGTCCTTAGCATCCTTCCAAACCTTGTTGGCAATTTTTCTATTCGAAACCTCAAATATTTTCATATCCGCGACTCTGCTATCTTTCCCCAGATCGACCTTAGACACCTAAAAATCTTGAGAAGAAACTTCTCCATCTCCTTTATCATCCACTGGTTTTGCAATTTCCACCACCCAATGGCCAGTGTTTTCATCAAACTCAATTCTAGACTCTATTTTTGGCTTTTTAGCCTTTGGAGTCTTACCCAAACACTTACTCACCGCATCCTCAATTGGAAAAGATAGAAAAATGACACTTCTCTTTTTAGCAATGGAATTCTCCAACCATCGTGGAGTTGTAGTGGACTTCTTCTGTGTGTCATAGCTACTCAAGAGGGCAAGAGAGTCTTTTGGAGAATTTTCTGAACCATCCTGCATTTGCTGACTATATGATATATTGGGTGAACTAAATTCTAGAACTGGATTTTCTTGTGGTTCAGTCTTAGAATGATCCAAATCTATAATAACACTGGGAACCACCACTAGCTCTTTAACTTTGTCCTTTATTATGGAACTTGATCGGGTGACCCGTGTGGCAGGCTTAGCTTGAAGTTGAACTTGAACCTGAACTTACGGGCTAGTTGGTTCAACTTCAAGTTCAATATCACCTACAAGAGAGTTATCAACAATAGAATTATTCAAAACAGAAGACTTTCTTGATGAATTTCTTTTCTTCGGTTTCACTTTCTTTTTAGAGGACTATGGAACAACTTTAGGGGCCTTCTTTTCAAATAACCAATTTTTTGTTCTCTTGACCACATTAGCCATTCTAGCTTGTAGATCATCTTCCTCTACTTTTGTCCAATCCACCTCTGGGATAGGGAGGGCTTCAACTCTCTCAAGGAATCGGGAATCAAGCACATTGAATTCTTCATCTTCTTCAACCCCATCCGTATCCAAATCTAATCTAAAGGTGATGATTTGTCTCAGAGTCAATTTGGACCACAACCTCTTTCTAACTTCAAGATCATTTGAGCAGTTAGCCCATAAATCCTCCAATTTGAGAATGTGCATAAATGTAATAGGAACATTAAGGTTTGATTTAGCAAAACCCTTGTAATCAAAGTTTGTTCTGGGGGTGTAAGGTTTCAAATTCAAAGCACGGAGCTCTCCTTCCATTGTCAGAGAATCCTAAAAACTTTTACACCTATAATGGCTGAGCTCAATAGGAAACAAAACACCAAAAGACTTTTTAGGAATACCAAATTTTTGCTCAACAATAACTAACTATCTGCAAATCTCCATTAAAACTATATTATCCAAGCAATACCTAGGTTGTCTTAGAGATTCTCCATCTAAAGCCCCAACTCTAATGTATGTGAATCTGGGGAACTAGATAAAATAACACCCATATACATTTACTACTTTCTTTGCTTCCTCGGAGACTCTGATGTTCTCTTTTTTGCATAATTCAAAACCTAGTTTAGCCAAAAATATATCATTAACTATTTTGAATTCATTTAAAAATATCTCATTATGCAAACATGTAAAATAGTCATAAATCTTCATGTCATTAGTCCATGGTTCATGAGGAAGACCCTCCCAATTTCTACAATAGGAAAGAACATAAATGAGATAGGATGTCATGTAGAAAGGGGTTAGATTGGTCACATTCAGAAGTTCTCTGTAAAGATTTTCTGCAATTAGGTCATCCCAATTAATAAATTTTTCTCCTCCCAAAATCTTCTGAATAAAACAATACATCCAGTCCTGCCAGTGGAAGGCATGTTCATTTCGCTTTACTCTATTTAAAAGGAACACAATGTCCACAATTTCCTTATAGAAATTCTTGATTGTGAGAGGTTTAGGCAACCGTGATCCTCCTTTCTCTAGTTTTGACAACCATTCTTGAGCGATCGAGGAACTATATCTTTTCTTATCCTCCTCAAACACATGAGCCACTTCTGCATAAGTCCAGGGCTCATAAGGTTCTTTATGTTGGATTTTTAAAGCTTCCATCAGTGTTCCTCAACTTATTTTAACCAAAATTTCCCCCGAGGAATCCTTGATACACCTACTCTTGGCGTCATATCTATTAGCACATTCCAACACAAGCTCAGGGCATACTAAGGCTGGAGAGAAAGCGGCGGCTTCCATCAACCCACTTCCTACTAGTTTTTTGGAGAAAGAACCTTTTGATGCATTGCTGACCCTATTACACAACTCCCCTAAACTCACATTGACCAAAGAAGTATCACAAATATTTGGGAGTGATATCAACAAACAGGTTCTATTTTCAACTTTTGGGAGCTTTGGGCGAAAGAGAGGCATCTTGACATGAAAGAAGAGAATTTCACAATATGGAAACAATCTTCTTTAATAAACTGAAATCTGCAAAGAGGAGGATAACTCACCAATTGTCTATGCACCAATTTTTTGCAACTTCCTTATGACAACTCCGTTGCCTCCTTTCTCCGCAAGCGAACGATAATCAATGTGCTAATAAAAGTTTCAATTTATTAACAAGGCCGATAATAATCCTGAATAAATCTTCGGAGGATGGTTATAATAAATGTATTTATGGAGAGATGATTGATACGACATATTAAGTCTTTTCTCATTCAATTTCATGTTAAATCAACACAAGTTTTGCAGTTCCCAATAACATCTTCTTATTACCACACTCTTTTGTAATAATGACCCCTTTCATTGCACCACCAACTGTCACATCTTAATTTTGCATGCTGGTATTGTCCTATGAAATTTGGTAACTTTGTATGACAACATTCCATTATATGATTTGATATCCATGTTCTTTGAAGAAGTAACTTTCTTGCGAAGGAAAAGAACAAAATTCTTGAATATTTCATTTTTTAACTTTATGCTTTGAACTTGAACTTGAATTTGACAAAGTTTGAGGTTCAGGTTCAACTTTACAAGATGATAAACTGACCACTAGAAATGGGCAGGCAAAGAAATGCTACGACTTATAAAGGACTTGAACTTGAACTTAAACTTGACAAAGTTCAAATTCAACTTCAACATAGAACTTTTATTGGTCAAACCAAAACCGAGAGTGAGGAAAAAAGCTGAGGGTAACAACTAGCTCTGACTGGGGACCAGGACTCTTAAGGACCAAGGATGAACCTAGAATCTATGGTTTCACAAAAAGAACTAGACTTATTTAACAGAGGTAGCTCAACACGACAAAACTTTCTACTCCTACAGATGCAACCCAAAACTTATATACAAGCAAGAAAGAAAACTTACAACTGAAAAATCTTGAAGTCCTATCCATTGTACGACAGGGGTAGTTTTTCTCTATCCACGTACCTTAACTTGAATGCATTCAGACCTAAAGCCTAGGAAATCTAAAAAGGGCCCTTCCAGAGAGATTCAAATTTGCAATGTGCTCCACGTGGTTCTCGACGTTTATCCCAGAGTAAGACTTTATATCCCTCCATGAATTTACATGGTCTAACACGATGATTAAATATTTCTTTCACCTTAAGCTGATGACTAGTTATATGATCCACCAACTCTGCCCTTTCTTCTTCAATTTTAGACAAATACATAATCCTCTTTTCTAATGAACTCTGGAAGACTTTATTTTCAATACATCTCTACAACTTAGCAGAAGCCAGTTCAAGCGGAAGAGATAATTGAGCTTCAACTCCGAAGACCAGCTCAAAAGGAGTCATTCCAATGGATCTTTTTGGAGAAGTTCTATCTGCCCAGAAATCTTCATAGAGTCTCTTGTGCCAATCCCTTCCTCTTTCTTCTACAAGCTTTTTCATAATATTTATCAGGTTCTTATTTGTGGAATATGCTTGTCCATTTCCCTATGGGAAATAATCTAAAGAGTGAGAAAAATTTACCCCATGGTCATAGCAGAAAAGTTGAATTTCTTGAGATGAGAAATTATGAGCATTGTCAGCCACTATTTTGAGCGGAACTCCAAATCTTGTAACAATGTTCTCTTTTAGGAATCTGCAAACTACCTCAGAAGTAGTGACCTTAACCGACACAACTTCAACCCATTTGGTGAAGTAATTTGTGGTTGTAAGAATGTGAGTGTGCCTTCCACTCGAGGTTGGATTAATTGGGCTGATGAAGTCAAGTCCCCACTGTTGAAAAGGATCTTCAACAACTATAGGTCTCAAAGGTAAAGCAGCTAACTGGGGCTTCCCTGAGAAAAGCTTACATTTCTCACAGTTTTCTACCCACTTATACGCATCTCTAAACATCCCGGGCCAATAATAGAAATTTTTTAAAATCTTAAAAGTTGTCAAAGATGAGGAGTAGTGTCCTCCACAGGCTTCATTTTGAAATGCTTGCAGTAGCCTCTGTTGCTAGTCTTTATCAACACACTGCAAGAACATCCCGTCTATCCCCTTTTTATATAAGACATTGTCCACAATGACATATTTCGCTACTTTTAGCCATAAATTTCTCTTTTCTTTAGTTGAGAGATGATTCAGGGGTTCTCCATAAGTCAAGAAGAAAGCCACATCTGAGAACCATGAATCATTCATTCCCACAAACAGGCAATCAGACAACTCCAACTCTTCATTATTTTCTGTCGTCAGCTTACATAGACATTGACCCCTGACTAGCTTTATGGGTTTGATCTCCAAATCGAATTCTTGCACTTTCGCTACCCAAGTAGCTCTATTATTAATAGCTACCTCATGTTGAGTAAGGATACTTTTAATGATAGAACTTGGAACAAAAACTATAGAATGAGAATGAAGAATGTAATACCGAAACTATTATACTACCTTTACCACCACAAATGCATGTTTCTCTATTTGTGAATAGTGCAGTTCATGCTTTTTAAGTGGTATACTCATAAAAGAAATAGGTACCTCTTCATCCTTCTCATTCTTCTACAATAGTACCCCAGACATAGTGTGCTCTTAGGCAAAACAATAAATTATGAAATCTTTCTTAAAGTCCGGGTGTATCAATGTTGGAGCTTGAGCTATGGCTTCTTTTACTTTTTCAAAAGACTTTATGGTCGGTTCATCCCATTTGAAAATGTACTTTTCACTCAAAAGATCAACCATTGGTTTTGTCATCTTGGCAAAATCAAGAACGAATTTTCTCAAAAAATTAACATGTCCAAAGAATGATTTTATACCCTTGCGATTGACAGGAAGACATAATTGCTGGATAGATCTCACTCTTTCTAGATCAATCTTAATGCCTTCCTTTGAAACTAAATGGCCTAGCAACTTCCCTTGTGTCACATAGAAAATTGACTTCTTCAGGTTTAAAGAAACACTGTGATCCCTATAGCTCTACAGAACCTCCTTTAGGTCTCTTAGATGCTTCTTCCATCTTCTGGAGAAGACTGTCATATCGTCTAGATAGATAGTAATGGTTTTATTTAACAAGTGACCAAAGGTAGAGTTCATATCCCTCTAAAATGTGGCCATGACATTAATCAGCCCAAAAGGCATTCTTTGATAAGTGAACGTGCCCCAAGGTGTGGTAAAAAGAGTCTTGTGTTGATCTTCATCTGCAACACTGATTTGGTTGTATCCCAAGAAGTCATCAAGCAATGACATCATTTCTAAGCCAACAACCATCTGAAGAATCTGATCCATCATAAGCAAATCAAAGTTATCCTTAAGACTTGATTGGTTGAGATTCCTAAAATTCACACAAATCATTATCTCTCCACTTTATTTCCGTACAGGAACTATGTTAGCCACCCATGTAGAGTGGTGTATAGGGAAGATAATGCTTGCCTGAAGCATTTTATCAACCTCTTTAAATATAGCATCCGCCACCTTTGGATTATAGGTCCTCAACTTCTGACAAAAAGGGGATGTCCTAGGTTTCAAAGGAATGTGATGTGTGAACTGTCCTTGTCTAAAATTCTTCAAATCATCATAGGACCAAGCAAAAACATCTCCATAATCTCTTAACAGCTTGGTAAAATGACTCTTCTCATCATCATCGCAACATACTCCTAAGTTTACCAATTTCAGATTATTCTCATCTCCAATGTTTATCTTTTCATATTCGTCAGAAAGAATGTTATCTGATATGACAGTTTGATTTAAAAAATAGTCCCTCCTATCGAAGAATTTCTCCAAATCCACTAGTCCTTTAGGTATAGAGTTACCTTTAAGCTAAAACACCTCTTTTGATGAGCTCACATCTTTATTTGGGCAATATTCATAACATTCAGACCTTGATCCTTCAAAATAATTAGTTGAAAACTTGTCCAACCCTTGCAGAAATTCATTAATGCGGGCATCGTCTCTAAAAACTTGCCAAGAAAAAGAATTATCAGGTACACTAGGCCTATGTATAACCTCAATGGTATAACAATCCTCTGTAAAGTCTAGATGTGGAATCAATAGGGAGGTTGATCCCGCCAGGGCATCAACTCTTGAGTTATATTCTCTTGGTATAGACTCGATTGAAAAATCCTCAAACCACTCTATCTCATCCCAAATCCTGTTCCTATAATATTTTAGCCTCTCATTTTTTACAAAAAATAAATTCTTCACCTTCTTTACAATTAATTATGCATCACCACGTGCTCTCAATACCTTAATCCCCTTTTTATTTGCTTCTTCCAGACCTAACAACAAGGCCTCATATTCTGTTGTGTTGTTCGTGTTCTCAAACTCCAATTTAAATGAAAAGGGAAGTTTAAGTCTGGAAGGGGAAATAAGGACTACACCCGCCCCTGATCCAGTAGTAGAACAACTGCCATCAAACTCAAGAATCCAAGGAATTTTTTCATTTGTTGAAACAGGTCCTGCAACATCATTTTCTAGCATGATAACATAGTTAGCAAAATTAGTTTCTTGATACAAAATTTGGGATTTGGGGTCTTTTGAGGGGAAGATGGTATACTTGGACTTGGGCTCTGGGAGCAAAGAAACTTCTTGTTTCCTATGGGAACTATGGCCTGAGACCAATCCAATTTTATCTCACCACCTAAATCTCTGCAAAAGGTTCTTCTTAGGAGCATTCCATAGCTAGCCGGAATATCAGCTACTAGAATTGTTAGCTTCAATCTTTTGTTAGGGAAGGCTGCTAATGCAACCTAAGCATCCTTCATTTCACCTATCAATGGGACTTTTTTAGAATCCATGGAATAGCATCGGCCAAAAGTGGTAGTTATAGGAAGGTCTAATGCTTTAGCCACAGAAGAGGGCATGATATTATCTGAGGCCCCTGAATCAATAATACAATTATTTAGCTTGAAACCATGAATAAACAAAGACACATAAAAGGGCTATGGTTTCAAACTAGAGGAAATAGAAGAGGTAGGGATTTATATGGACTTCTGTTCAACTTTGGCTTCTTTATTTATAGTTTCCCCTTTAAAACATGCATTATTGGTGTATTGAGATTTAGGTTCAGCGGGAGAACCTTTAACATAATTCACTAATTTATCCAGCTCTTGAGGATTCATTTTTAAGTAGTCCGCAAGAGAAATTTGTATTATGGAAGTTTTACAAAAATCAATTATATTAAAAGGAGATTCAGATTCAAACCTTTTTAAAATTTGAATCTTTGGACCACTTGCCTTTGGGACCTTGTGATTATCATTGGTTTGGCCTCCAAGATCTTTGATTGGTGTCATCAACCAACTATTTGCTTTCCCTCCATGTTGATTTCTTGTCAAAACTAAACAAGAAGGATCCCCTAAAGTTACCAATATATCATTGCCCATTTCAGAGTCTGATTCATATTCAAATTAGAAATTTCTAGAGTCGCTAGGTATCTCATAGGATATATCTTCAACAGTCACCTTTGCTGCAACCTCTTTTTTAGCTTCAAGTTTCTCATGGCATATGTTCTCAGGGCATGCAGTCTCTTCATGTTCATCGGTAAGATGAAAAATAAACATGTTGCTTTTGCTTGGAGGAGGTTCAATTTGAAGTCTCTGTTGCATAGGAGGTAGACTGAATTGCTTGCTAGTGTTTGAGGTTCCTTGATTTGGATATGCGAGGAATGTCTTGATAAGGGATTGAAGTCTTAGGTAACTACCGCTTGATTGTTATTAGCTCATTCATTAATCTTTGTATCACATGATCTAATGATGTGGAGGTAGAGGCTTGAGAACTGGGTGTTTGTATATCTTTTCTCCATTTACCACTTGTGATAAGATCATCCTCCAATTCAATAGCAAGAGTTTGGGCAGCATCTAGGGTGGCTGGCTTGGCTCTTTTTAAAGGAAATGCAACATCAGGAGGCATAACATTCAAGAAAAAACCTTTCTAATTTTCATCACTAGGTCTGCTCGCAGTTGGGATTTTTTGAATTGCCTTGTTAAATCTTACTACAAACTCCTGCATAAGTACTTGAATCTCTTTCTTCATTTGACTCAATTGGATTAAGAGTGTGTTAGCATCATCAAATGACTTTAATCTGGCTTCAAAGGCCCTTCACATTGTATCCCAGTCAGTAATAAAGGCATGAGGTAAATTATGAAACCAGTCTGTTGCAGCGTCTGTCAATGTCTGAATAAAAAGCCTTACGACTACATCTTGAGTACCAATAGCTAAAATTCCACATGTTGTGTTAAAGGCATTCAAATGGTCTTCAAGGGATTTCTTTCCATCACCATTGAATTTTGGTAGAATATCCTGACCTTTAGGCAAATTGCCCAAATTTGCCCCTAAACTTAAAGGTCCTACAACCACACCCCAAGGTTGATTTTGGGCCATGGGAGGCAAGAAGATATTTAAAGGCTACAAATTTATGAAGGTGGGGACTAGGGTTCCTGGTCATACCAAGGATTGAAAAGAACTTACAGGAGCTACTTTGGTAGGAGAGGAAGGTCTACTTGTTGTCTTGTAGCGTCTTTCTCTAGAAGGAGTTTGGGGTTTAAAGTCAAGTTTTGCTAGGTCTTCAAAATCTGAGTCAATCAGACCTTTTGCTCAGTCTCCTCTTGTATATCTTTTATCTACCAGCTTCGAGAAAACTTAATTGGCTCTAGCTATTCTGTTTATTGGTACTGCTTCTTGAGCAATGGGTATACCTCTCAATCTCTCACCAATTTCTTCTTCTCTCTCAAGCACTTGTTGGATCTGAAGATAATGTTGGTTACTTCTTTTGTTTTTCCAAGCACAAGCATTCAAATCTGAAATGAGATCCTCTTGTGTGTCTTGGAAACCTAAATTTGGCTATAATATTGGTTGTTCACCTATGATAGGCAGAACCATTTTAACAAAGAATAAACATGCAACTCCCCAGCAGAGTCGCCAAAAACTGTTAGTGAACAATTTTTCCCTTTCTTGAAATTTATCTAAAGACCTTCTTAAACATGAAAGGAAAAGATAAGACACATCACTAACAACTGAGTTTCTTTAATAGCAAACTCTCTGCAAATTCTCAAGGTGCAACTTCCTTGCTAGTAGATTTTCAATATAATCTTATTCAATAAAGAATGAAAACATGTGTGCTTTTAACCAGAAAACACATAAGGCAAAACATTCATTTCATCAAAATGAAAAGAATGTGTAGGTTTAAAAGAACATTCACTTCTGACATTATCAAAATTTTCAATGCTCAAAACTAAAACTTTCACACCAATTCTCTTTGTTACTCCGAGTGTAAAATCAACTCATATAATAGTTAAGCTTCATCCAATATAACTTATCTCCATAAGAAAACATATCATATATTGCTAAATAACCGTATTTACCACTTTAAAAGATTAAGCATATTTATAAATCCATAAGATATCATACGTATTCAATCATATCCATTTTTAGAAAAACTTAAAGCATAGATTTTCAAAAATAGTTTCCAAAACATCAGAGAGCCGACCTGAAATAAGTCTTAAGTCCTTCAATATATAGCCACGCAGGGCTTTAAAACTAACCAGATTAAAACTACCTCACCAGAGGTAAATAGTTTTAGTTAAATAACTAACTAAAGCATAAAGCAAGAAAATAGGGATTGGGACGTGAAACACCTTCTAAATAAAGCCAAGTGTTCCCAGGAGCTAAGGTGTCGAGGCTGACACTAGTTGGGCCGATTTCCAATCCTCATATGTTGTAGCGAATGCATAAATCACCTATTGTGTGGTAGTCCAAGGTAGTTAATCCTCTATTTCCACACTTCCTTGTCCTTTTTAATTTGAGCTACCTTCTTGTCATGCATCTCCAGGTGTTTCTGTTGAAATAGGAGCATTGAATCCATGTGTGCAACTTTAGAAAAGTCTTGCACAATCAACATTCTCATCTCTTAGAGCTCATCAAATCGAATTTGAACACTTTTAATGATCTGCTCTCCTGATCTATTTGATTCCTCCTTGGCCTCAGAACATTGCTTATCTATCCAGTCTATATCATTCAGGATGATGTCTTTTATTATCCCCAATCCTTTTAGGAGATCTCTAACTTTAGAGATTCCCTATACCATGGCCTCATTTCTCCAGTTGATACATTCTTTTGAAACATATAAAGTTTTATCATCTAAACCCAGGACTGGCTTCTCTACAAGAAACTTCTATAGACCATACTCTTGAATCTCTTCCATCCACTGAATTTCTTTCGCCCAGTTCACCCTTTCCATTTCCCATTCATCAATGCTTGCCTCAACCTTCTTTATTAGGTTGCTAGCCTCATTTTGGGATCAATTTAGGAAGATTAAGTGTTTACTAGCTTTGGATTTTACATATTCAATCCACTCTTCGAATGTTCTGGTGATGGCCTTATTCCTCTAAATCTGATCCAGGAACTTCTTGTTATCCGGGGATTTTATATCAATAGAAGCCTGCATCTCATTTAATGGGAAAGGTTCTAGATGTTGAATGGTGTGAATATACTGAGCCATACTTTTCATCACTTCATTCATCTCTTGTTTATCTTTAGCATCCTTCCAAACCCTGTTGGCAATTTTTCTATTCGAAACCTCAAATATTTTCATATCCGCAGCTCTGCTATCTTTCCCCAGATCGACCTTAGACACCTGAAAATCCTAAGCATAAACTTCTCCATCTCCTTTATTGCCCACTGGTTTTGCAATTTCCACCACCCAATGGCCAATGTTTTCATCAAACTCAATTCTAGACTCTATTTTTGGCTTTTTAGCCTTTGGAGTCTTACCCAAACACTTACTCACCACGTCCTCAATTGGTAGAGATAGATGAAAGACACTTCTCTTTTTAGCAATGGAATTATCCAACCATTGTGGAGTTGTAGTGGACTTCTTCTACATGTCATAGCTACTCAAGAGGGAAAGAGAGTCTTTTGGAGAATTTTCTGAACCATCTTGCATTTGCTGACTATCTAACATATTGGGCAAACTAAATTCTAGAACTCGATCTGTTTGTGGTTCAATCTCAGAATGATCCAGATCTACAATAACACTAGGAACCGCCACTGGCTCTTTAACTTTGTTCTTTATTCTGGAACTTGATTGGGTGACCCATGTGGTAAGCTCAGCTTGAAGTTCAACTTGAACTTGACTTTCCGGGCTAGCTGGTTCAACTTCAAGTTCAATATCACTTGCAAGAGATCTATCAACAACAAAGTTAGTCAAAACATAAGCCTTTCTTGATGAATTTATTTTCTTCAGTTTCACTTTCTTTTTAGAGGACTATGGAACAACTTTAGGGGCCTTCTTTTCAAATAACCAATTTTCTATTCTCTTGACCACATTAGCCATTCTAGCTTGTAGATCATCTTCCTCTGCTTTTGTCCAATCCACCTTTGGGATAGGGAGGGCTTCAACTCTCTTAATGAACTGGAAATCAAGCACATCGACTTCTTCATCTTCTTCAACCCCATCCATATCCAAATCCAATATGAAGGTGATGATTTATCTCGGAGTCAATCTGGACCACAACCTCTTTCTAACTTCAAGCTTGTCTGAGCAATTAGCTCAGAAATCCTCCAATTAGGGAATGTGCATAAATGTAACAGGAACATTAAGGTTTGATTTAGCAAAATCCTTGTAATCAAAGTTTGTTCTGGGGGTTTAAGGTTTCAAATTCAAAGCACGAAGCTCTCCTTCCATTGTTAGAGTGTCCTGAAAACTTTTACACCTATAATGGCTGAGCTCAATAGGAAACAAAACACCAGAAGGCTTTTTAGGACTACCAGATTTTCACTCAACAATAACTAATTCTCTACAAATTTCCATTAAAACTATATTATCCAAGCAATATCTCGGTAGTCTTAGAGGTTCTCCGTCAAAATCCCCAACTCTAATGTATGTGAATCTGGGGAACTGGATAAAATAACACCCATATACATTTACTACTTGCTTTGCTTCCTCAGAGAGTCTTCTTTTCTCTTTTCCGCGTAATTCAAAAACTAGTTTAGCCAAAAATATATCAATAACTATTTTGAATTCATTTAAAAATCTCTCATTCTGCAAACATGTAAAATAGTCATAAATCTTCATGTCATTAGTGTCCATGGTTCATGAGGAAGACCCTCCTAGTTTCTATAACAAGAAAGAACATAAATGAGATAGGACATCATGTAGAAAGGGGTCAGATTGGTCACATTCAGAAGTTCTCTGTGAAGCTTTTCTACAATTAGGTCAGCCCAATCAATATTTTTTTATCCTCCCAAAATCTTCTAAATAAAACAATACACATAGTCCTCCCAGTGGAAGGCGTGCTCATTTCCCTTTACTCTATTTTAAAGGAACTGTTATACACTGAATTTGCACCCTTAGTTCAAGCTCTCGTAGTCTTGATAACTCAATATAACAAGGGAATCATCTCAAGGTTGTGGAACCTTTTTGCTAACCGAGATGAGACCTCCAGATTCTAGGCTAGTTCCTCTTGGATAATCACCCTGATTTGCTCTTAACAGGAAAGTAAACTTTTGAGGGAAAGGGATAGAAGGAGTACATGAAAGGAAATGACTGAAAGCAAATCTACCTACTAGGTGATGCACCGAAACTAGGGTTTGGATCTCAGTATAGAGGAATGAGACCAATGGAGGAATCAGGTCTAATAGGTCACCACTCACTAGATAGGTTTGCATAAATATTTCATAGGAAGGCCTGAACAGAAGACTCAACCTATGACCTGCAAACAAACATCCTCCTCTGCAACTAGGTGTAGGAATGAGACAAGACTACTAGGGGTTGTAGTATACCCACAAAACATCTGAATCAGATCAGACATAGTAACACACAAATCACAGAAAGAGAGAGGGACCAGGAACCCCAATTTCCATTAATAGCATTCATAAACCTCAATCCAATAAGAGATAATGCAAACAGGGAAACACAAGGACATGAAGGATTGTCACAAACTACCTCTGCAATACTTGTATTATCAATGGGAATTTATAGAATGTGGAAAACCAGAGGGCAAGAAGAAATGCCACAGATCGGTTCCCAAGAAAGAGCCTTTCTTTTTACAAAATGTGAATTCTGAGCTCTACAGGCTCCAAAAACAAATTATATACATCTTTGCATGCAGGCAGGAATCAAAATATCACCAAATTAGGGCTACATAGATATGCATAAAATAATTTGGCCCTAAAACAGTCACAATCTGATCATAAATGTGTTCTGTGAATATCATGGCCGATCAGATATTTTATTTGCGTGTCCATCTCTGCAGATCAACAACTTTGATTCATCTACCCCCCTGCAAGCCCACTCTATCATGAATGTTCAAATCCGATCAGATCCTCGAAAGGCCCCAAAAATGGCAGCCTAAAAGATCTCCGCAAACTTTCCAAGCTATAATTGCCTTTGGAAACATTAATTCTCAGCTACCCGCACTTGCAAACATTTCCCTTGGAAGAAAGTCCGCCAAAAATAGGCCGCACTGCCTTGAAAAGGTCACTAGTCGCATGATCGCATGCGGCTAGGAAGGCCCATGCGATCATGTGACAAGCTCTTTGAAACCAACCGCTTGCCATAGCAATGGTCACATGATTGCATGAGGTCGAAAGGCTTTCATGCGATCATGCGACAAGTCTTTTGAAACCTGCCTCTTCCCGCGTAAGACACCTGGGGCCCGCAAAACATAACACCGGTCAAACTTGCCATGTGGCCCAATAGGAGCCGACCACACGGCCTTGAAAAGTCAGTGATCACATGATCGCATGAGCCTGAAAGGCTTCATGCGATCATGTGACAACCCTTTGAGACTGCAAACTTAACCCCGGTTTCACCCCAGGTCACCTTTCTCCTCTAGTCGTTGAATCGCTTGTTTCTTCCTTAACCCCAGGAACCCCTTAGTGACCACGTGAAAACCGTTGATCCTTGCTTCATCTGACGGCAGTCGCTGAGTCGCGTTACCTTTTCGGCATATTCTCTTTTGTCAGGAGATTACTCGACTAAGGGATTTCTCGTAATCACCAGATAGAAAGAATATTCTTCTTTTTATTGCGAGATTACTCGATCGAATATAGAACTAGGCCCATCTCCAACCACGCAAAGCTTGCCAACCCTAGGCCCATAGACCACCATGTGTCACTCCCCCATTTGGTCCAACTGCCACATCAACAAACACCTTAGCACCCCGGCACGGACCCACAGCAAGACCACCCACAAGCATGCTAACCGTTGACGGTTTGTCGCATGGTCGCATGGGCTCGGAAGAGCCCATGAGATCATGTGACCAACCACATGAGGCTAGCCACTGATTGCCACCACTAGAAACCGGACCGCCTATCACTTGTCGCATGATCGCATGCGGCCACAAAGGCCTATGCGATCATGCGACAATGTCAACCTGTGACCCTTGCCTTCAACGCTATTAGCTTGTAACCACCGTAACCATAGGTGGTTAGTCGCATGGGCTCGAAAGAGCCCATGCGATCATGTGACTAACCGGAAGATGCTACCCGATAACCGCTGGCGCTTGTCTTGACTGTCGATCCTGATCACTGATCATCGATACTGCATCAATGGTTGTCGCATGATCTCATGGGATCGGAAGATCCTATGCAATCATGCGACAGTCATCAGATCTTCCACACTGGCACGGCCTTAGGCACCAGGACCCGCCTGATCGGAGTTGCGAGCTTAGGGTCAAAAACACAGAAGGGGTGTCAAAAAAATAGAGGGTTTTCGACACTTGAGCAGAAAACACACTAGACTCTTGACACCAAAAGGCAGAAAACACAGAGAGCTTCGACACTTGAGCATTTCTTTTGGAAAATAGAAATCGTGGCCAAAAATGAATGACAGGGAAATTTTGGGCAACAGGAACACAATGTCTGTAATTTCCTTACAGAAATGTTCGATTGTGAGAGGTTTAGGCAACCGTGATCATCTTTTCTCTGGTTTTGACAACCATCCTTGAGCGATCGAGGAACTATATCTTTTCTTATCTTCCTCAAACACACAAGCCTCTTCTGCATAATTCCAGGACTCATAAGGTTCTTTGTGTGGGATTTTTAAAGTTGCCATTAGTGTTTCCCGACTTATTTTAACTAAAATTTCCCTTGGGGAATCCTTAAAACACCTAGTCTTGGCGTCATATCTATTAGCACATTCCAACACAATCCCAAGGCATACTAAGGCTGGAGGGAAAGTGACAGCTTCCATCAACCCACTTCCTGATAGTTTTTTGGAGATAGAACCTTCCGATGCATTGTTGACCCTATTACACAACTCCCCTAAACTCACATTGACTAGAGAAGTATCACAAATATCTGGGAGTGATATCAACAAACGGGTTCTATTTTCAACTTTCGGGAGCTTTGGGTGAAAGAGAGGCATCTTGATAGGAAAGAAGAGAATTTCACAATATTGCAACAATTTTCTTTAATAAACAAAAATTTGCAAAGAGGAGGATAACTCACTAGTTGTTTGTGCACCATTTTTCTGCAACTTCCTTACCACAACTCCATTGCCTCCTTTCTCTGCATTCAAATGATAATCAATGTGCTAATAAAAGTTTCAATTTATTAACAAGGTCGATAAGAATCCTGAATAAATCTTTGGAGGATGGTTATAATAAATGCATTTATGGAGAGATGATGGATACAACATATTAAGTCTTTTCTCATTCAATTTCATGTTAAATCAGCACAAGTTTCACAATTCCCAATAACATCTTCTAATTACTAAACGCTTTTACAATAATGACCCCTTTTCACCGCACAACTAGCTGTCACATCTTAATTCTGCATGCTTGTACTATCCCGTCAAATTTGATAAATTCATACAACAACATTCCATAATATGATTTGATATCCATGTTCTTTGAATAGTAACTTTCTTGAGGAGGAAAATAACAAAATTCCTGAATATTCCATTTTTTAACTTTACGCTTTGAACTTGAACTTAAATTTGACAAAGTTCAAGGTTCAGGTTCAACTTTACAAGACGACAGACTGACCACTGGAAACGGGAGGGACAAGAAACACTACGACTTATAAGGGACTTGAACTTGAACTTGACAAAGTTCAAATTCAACTTCAACATAGAACTTTTATTGGTCAAACCAAAATCGAGAGTGATGAAAAAGTCGAGGGTAACACCGCAATACAAGGAAGCTATGTTGTTAAGGCCAAAAATTGTGTACAGACACCAAGGACCAATTGCTTGTGGGTCAAATCCTCGGTCCAAGCCTCCAAAGACCAGGATGACTGGAAGCATAGCTCTGCATGATGGTCCATCTTCAAGTGGCCAAGAACAAGTGAATATACCCAAGAGGGCACCTAAGGTAAAGTTGACTAGACCTAGGCCTATTGGGGTAATAAAATGTCATGTTTATAAGAGGAAAAGATCCTCTACACCTTTTCATATGGAGACTGACCTAGAAGAAGATGAGGAAGGTGAAGAAGATGATGAGGATGAATTACCACTCAGCTAGAGGACATGGTCTGTAGGGTTCTTGAAAAGAAGGGAAATGCAAGAGGAGGGTGTACACATAGATTTGGAGGAAGGAGCCTAAGAAGAGCCAGTGAACCCAATGGATGCTCCAGGCGATGATGAATTTGATATATTAGACTTTGAGGGTCTTCATGGTTTTAAAGAAGTTGAACAAAAGATCCTAGTAGAAGGGCCTTATGTGGATCAACAGTTTCCTTTTTCGTTTATGTCTCCTCCAATGAGATTTATAGCTAAAGCTCCTTCAATAAATGTAGGGGAAGGATTTCAATAGGAACCTTAGGAATCAACTGAGGAAGCGGTAAATACAGGTCAAGGAGAGTCTATTGAATCTGAGAAAGACTCCTCCTTTGGAATTACTTCGAAGGAAGACAAAGGAGCTCTAGTCCCTCCAACTTAGCAAGCTCTAGTGCCTCCACCTCAAGCTCCACTTTTGCCTCCAACCACTTCACTTCTACCTCAAATCCCAACCAATCTACCTCTGACCAATTCGCTTCCACCATTGGTTCCAACTAGTCAGCCTCCATCACAAACCCCACCAATGCATATCTCCATGCCTACTCTGCCTCTTGCTCATAGACCAATGCCTTTGCCTACTCCCCCAGTAGCCCCTACTCCTCCTCTTTCTCCCACACCACTAGCACATAACCCTGCTCCACCAGCCCCTGCTCCTCCATCTTCTCACACTGAGACATCTTAACAAGGAGCCTAAGGACCGGAAAAGGAGATTGAAGTAGAAAAGGAGGTTCACTCGAAAGAGAAAACAGGTTGAGAAGAGAAGACTACAGGAGAAGAGAAAAATACAGGAGAAGCACAAGTAGTAGGAGAGGAAGAGGTAAGGCAGGAGGAAACATAAGGAGAACCAGAACTATAATGTGAAGCTGCCACCTCCATCTTAGTCACACCATATGAGCCAATTAATGCCCTCTCCAAACCCAGGTGGTTTACCAAAGAAATACAATCAATGGTGAGGGCCTACCCAGATGAAGAGGATACAGATATGGTGGTGTTAGGATGAGCATTCCACCAAGGAGAATCTGGCACCCAGGCAAGGACCTTATTATATGTAACGCAAGATCAAAAAGGCAAATGGAAGGAACAAGTAGTCGTACCTACTTTGGATGCTAGTATGGATGAGATCACTCCTGAGGACTTTGTTTTTGAAGAGGTGGACCTAGGAGATCCAACAAGGGAAGGAAGAAAGATGTTTGCTACATTAGGATTGAAGCATGCATTAGGCTTCATGGATAAAGATGAGGAAAAAATAAAAGCCTTGATGGAGGAAAATGAGGCTATGAAAAGGTTCATACTAAAAATGGCAGGTCTCATTGACCCTAGTAACCTTAAGGCCTCATTACATGCTATTTTGGAGAAAAGGGGTGCTTCTGAGTTGTTGGCAGATGTTTCGCATTCTTTCATTCATGCATGTTCCGATTGGAAGGCCGATTTTGAATAGTTTGCTAGAACTGCTCTTAGGGCAATTTTGAGACCCTTTAGGGGTATTCTTAAGGAGATCACCAAATTGGTGGATTTAATGTGTGAAGAGAAAATTCTTAAATGGAAAAAGGCCCTCGACAATCTCATAATAATAAGGAAGAAGTGCTTCCAAGTTTTGGTAAAGATATATGAGGGGTTAGAGTTGGAAAATTTTGAAGAATGGATCAAGGACATTACTAAAGCCCTAAAGATCTACCAGAAATGTTTGAGTATAATTGATAAGAAAAGGGACGAAGGAATGCTTTGGGTTGAAAGAATGCATGCATTTTTGGAGGTTTGGACTTGGGACCTCTACGATAATGATGATGAGCAAATGATGCACCCAATCAAAGACATCGTGCATCAGTACCTAGACATTTTCAATGGTGTCAAAACAAAGGATGACCTCCAACAATATTTTTATCACAAGGAGGAGATGCATAAAATGTTGACTCGGGAAGAGGAAATAAGGGGTTTCACCAATGAATTGGTCACCTTCCAGGAGAAACAACAAGAACACCTAAATCATCAAAATGGTAGATTTTGAAGAAATATAAGAGATAGTGGGCAGGCTCCGCAAGGTGCATCCAGAGATAATTCCAAGTCGCTAAGTGTCCAGTTTTGGACTTAGCCAATTTTTGCATGGAAGAAAAACTTTTTGACACTTAGCCAATTTTGAGCTTTGAGATTTTTGGCCTTTCAAGTTTTTTGGCCTCCGAAAGTCCAAAACTTTGTCAAAAGCTTGTTCAATACTTATTCATTTTTTCAACTTCATTTTTTTAGAGTAAGGGTCGGGGTCCGAAATTTCTGGGCCATCATTGCCAACAACTTCTAGTCTTTTAGAGTTGATTTTCAATAAGATTGATCACTTCTATGGGGTCATTTCTGCATGATTTGGGGACATCTTTCAGTTGGATCTACGAAGGAGAGCTACAGCAAGGAATAAAGGGAAGAACTCCAAGTTTTCAAAGAAGAACATGCATAGAAATGGAGAAGTTCTAGAGTAGATTTTGAATTTTTTAATGCATCTTTTACTCCCAAATTGTAATGCACGAGGATTAATTCTATGCTAGGTAGCTTAGACTTGAGTTAGGGATAGTTTTCTTTCATGTAAACTTTAGTTTAGATTTTTTTTCAAGTTTCATGGGTAGCTGAAACCCTAGCTACAAAATTTATTTCCCTAAAGAGAAAGGCTCTATAAATTGTAAGAAAACAATGTAATTAGGGTCAGTTATTATTGTAATACAATACTTATAATTGGTGCTTCAATCGCGGTGTGATATTTCTACTATCTTTGCGAGATTTATGAATGTGTGTTTGCTCATTCCTTTGTTTCAAAGAGCTAATTGATTATATGGTGATTTTGATCTGCGATTACATTAGTCTGGTGTTTATCAGACTCTCGTCACCTTACTCTCGTTACTTTTCTCTTTGTTTACGAAATCAGTCATAATAGATTAAATTAGCTTTATATTTCTTTCACTTTAAAGATTCAAAAAACACAAAAAAGAAAGAAAGATTGTTTATTTTTAAGATTGTCTTGCAGTCCCTCGAAGATTGAACCAGCAAAGGCCTCCTTGTGAACAGATTCACATTTATCTTCAATTGAGCTATCTAAGGAGTTGAGACCCAACCCAAAAGGAACCTTGAGATTGATTTATATCATTCTTCCAAGAGGGGAATTTGCTCACACACATTCGTAGCCATTGTCTCGTGTAAAAATGACGCTCAACATTAACACCTCTAGAAATTACCATAGTACCTCTCACCATTTTGCATCCTACATTATAAAAGACTACTTGTATACCTGCATTTATTTGTTTTATCACAAATAACAAATTTCATACTAGTTTAGGGATATACAACACACCATGAATCATTTTTATTCTAACATTAGGATACCTGATTCTAACTCTACCTTAACCAACAATATCTAAATGAGATTCATCAACCAAGTGCACCTTACCTTTATCAAAATCTTCATATTCAAAAAATAATTTTTGTTGGAAGTCATATGAAAAGATGCACCCAAGTCAATTAACCATGCATTATTACTTGCAAGAGTGGCCAAAGTTGTAATGAACACATCACCATCCTCCTCAGATTCAACATTAGGATCATATTTTTTTATTTTTCTTATTTTCATCTTTGCAATCCTTACAAAAGTGTCTAGATTTACTACGATTCCAACAAATGACTTTGGAATTTCTAAGATATGTGGATGTCCCTTTGGACTTGGATTTATCATGCTTCTCATTTTTCTTGCCTTTTCCTTAGGTCTTCCATGAATAGTTAGGGCCTCCTTAGCACTGATGGATACCTTGCTCCACATCTATTCAAAAAGTAGAGAACCCACTACATCTTCAATCTTCAATACAACAAAAGTATTGTCGATAGCTATAATAAGAGAATTCCACAAATCAAACAAAGAATAACTCACAATCTGACATTTATCCTCGTAATCCATCTTAATACCAAATTATGCCAATTGATCCACCAACACATTGAATGCTTCAAAATGGTCTATAATTTGTCCAATATCTTCAATTTTCAAGGAGTACAATTTCATTTTTAATAAAACATTATTCACTAAATACTTGACTTTATGCATCTCACCAAGTTTCTTCCTTAACTTATTTGCAAAGGACTCTTCATGGACATTGATTAAAACATAGTTTTCCAAGAACAATATGA
The DNA here is from genome assembly GCA_027943335.1 of Chamaecyparis obtusa. Lineage (NCBI taxonomy): Eukaryota > Viridiplantae > Streptophyta > Pinopsida > Cupressales > Cupressaceae > Chamaecyparis > Chamaecyparis obtusa. The sequence goes on along the minus strand of BSBK01008308.1, from coordinate 162,869 downwards.
TTAGACCCTTGGATTTACAGTGCATAACATCATACTGAGAAAAAATAATATAATATGTAGGTCTAAAGACATTCTCATCCATAGCCTCCCACAAAACATGATCTATTAACAAATCCTCTATCTTCAACTTCCACATATCAAAATTATTTCTAGAAAATTTATCAACCTCTATTCTCTTGAATATGATGAACTCGCCATCTAAAAATTCGAGCAACAAGATCACAAGGTATCTTCTACATAATCTCCCACTCAAATTTAGATTAGTTCAAAAAATCCAACAACCCACAACTGAAACCAAAAGTGACCAGGCTCTGATAAAACTCGAAAGAAAGTTAAGGCAGTGGGACAACTTCCTAGACTAACCTCAAGAGAAGAGTTATACAAAAGTTTTTAGAACTTTACAATAGTTATAAAAAATTAATAGAAACAAACATAAATATCATGCTTACCACAACGTGATGATTTACATTTGGTAAAACCCTTATAGGAGAAAAACAACACACTCGAAAAGCTACCTAATATATTATTCAACAATTAAGAACCAATTATAATATACTTGTAGAGAAAGTTTCTCACAAGAGTATAAACAACAAATATCTAATACATCACAATACTCAATTATTATAAAACACCCCTATAAAATACTATTACCTTCTAGGGCAAGCAAAGCACACAAAATATCCATTGTTAGATATGCGACCTAATGATAAGCAACTAAGATATACAAGGATAAATTATACATAAAATGTGAATTTATCAGCTATTAGGCAATCTAGATTCATTTATGCAACATCATAATACACTAACAAAAATGCTACATGTCCATCAAGCATTCAAAATTTACCAATACAAAAAATACAAGTTTCTATCTAGTATTCAGAACACACCTTATCCAATGTTCCAAATGTACCTGTAACTGTAGATATCTAAAAATGTCTTCATGAAATCAGAAAAATCCTCTATTAATTAAATTAAATGAATATTTACTATTTATTTAACTAATTCATTACCCTCTATTATTTAAATAAATATTCTTATTTATTTCCCTATTTCACTAAGCCTTTTTTATCCTATGATTAAATAAATTCTCATTTATTTAATGACTCATTTGCCATTTCCCTTTTCTTCTATTTATGTAATAAATACCTTTATTTATTTTATAAAATCACTAACCATCTTCTTTTTATCTCCACCAATCACCTTCAATCACATGGATCGCTCCATAAATTTTGAGCTTGTGATCTTTTAGAGCCCATAGCTTTCATCCTCTCACTATCATCACCATCATACATCCATTTCCATATCTTCGCATCAATCAACTAATTTCTATTCTTCCATAGCCTCATGTACATGTGCTGACAAAATTGAGAGCACCCACATTCAAATATAAGATCTTAGAAGATAGGAGAACAATGAACTCAAACATCCCTTGAATGCATGATATACTTGTTTTGTGTTTATTTAATATTAGTGCATTCTTGAATAAGAGCTCTATTGGATGATGTTGGGTTACTTTGTGAATCTAGGGTTTATGGTTGGGCTTAGTGGGTTCACATTTTAGGTAGTCAATTTCCACCATCATCAATAATATTTTATTATTGGAAGCTTGAGACACCCTTTTTCTAAATTTTATATCCATAAATTTCTCTACCTCGATCTCCCTATCTCCCTATCTCTTCATCTCCTTCCCTGTCCCTCTCTATCTTTCTATATCGCCATCTTACCATATCTCTCTATCTCTCTCCCTTTCTCCCCCTTTCTCTATCATCCCTCCTCTCTCTATCTTCCCCCTTTCTTTCCTCTCCCATATCTCCCTCCCTTGTTCTCTCCCTATCTCCCTATCTAACTCCTTATACTCTCATTTCTTTATTGAGACCTTTGTTACACAAAAATATATTATTTGTTAAATGGTCTAGTGATTGGCCTCATATACTCCATACAAAAACTAAACCAGTTTTTTTCTAATTGACTTCTCACACCTCTTCGATATGCTTATTACACACCGAATTGTCATTACTACTTTATTTAACTAAGATATATATTAAGAGAATTTATTTAAACATTTTAAATTTCTTTTCTTATCTTTAATTACGTCGAAGGCGTTTCCATATGAAAGGGAGGAGCTAAAATTTGCAATCCACGGTGAGAAATTGTGTAAGCAAAATGACTACCATTGAAATCATATGAAGCGTTCATCAATTCTCACCTTTTTACAAACCGAGTTGATTGGGACCGACTTGTCTCGCATAATAATTGGGCACGAGATCAAATATTTTTTTCCGAATCAAATTGAGTTGCATAGGCGGAAGGGGTTCCCCAATGTTTTGGTGCCACCCAGGCGGCTGTGGACCGTTGACCATCTTCTTGTTTTCTTGGAACTCACGAGACTCCTCTGCCACATCACAAACTATATGGGCCCGTTTGGACGCAGGCATACGGAATGTCGGATATAGTCAATTCTGGAATATGCTGCAATTCTAGAATATCATATCCTCAAAATGATATCCGGAATATGTGTTCGACCCGTTTGGATGCACCTGGAAGATGACCGAGAAGATGTATTTTCCACGTTTGGGTGCCACATTTTGGAATTGGAATATGCACTGAATGAGAATTTATTTTTAATTTCTTTATAACAATTTGTGATTTTTTCAAATGTTATGATGCTTTTCACATTTTGTTCGTGTTTTTGAATATTTATTTTATTTTTGTAATAAAATAATATTATAATATTTTATTTTGTTTTTGAATATTTATTTTATTTTTGCAATAAAATAATATAATAATATTTTATTTTGTTTTTGAATACTTATTTTATTTCATTTGTATGCGATTTTGAATATTTATAATATTTTGAAATAAAATTATGTTTATAAGTTTATAAAATTTTTAACATTCTGTATAACTTTTTTATTAAAAAAAAAATCCTATACAAATTTATAAAATATGTAGACCCAAAATACACAAATTTATAAACAAGTCATTTATTTTATTATTTATTTTTTACAAAATGTTGCCAACCCAGCTCAATAGGAGCACCGGTAGGAAAGAGCTGGGTGAAGAAAACCTCCGGTCTAGCCCCACAAAGTCATGACCTGATATAAAATTACAACTTGAATGAGGCATTCCTCATTTTACATAATGCAGATACAGTGGAGACATTCCTCATTTTACATAATGCAGATACAGTGTTACAACTTGAATGAGGCATTCCTCATTTTACATAATGCAGATACAATGTTATAATTTAGTCTGATGAGTCTTTGACGCTCTGTCATGCCCAAACTCTTGTTTTTGTCTCTAGGCACTGCATACATAGAACATACAACTACTTTGTGCTTTTGTTAGTACACCAATGAAGTACATTCAGTTGCTCACTTTTGTATGAGTTTTTTTTAAAAAATCTTATGAATTATTATTACCTTCTATGACCCCCTTTGATTCTTACCTGAATGATCCACGCTTGTCAAGATAAAAACACGACCAATTAAATGAGTTTATACATGATATATCTATGTTAACCTCAAAATTCCTCTACAAACCTGGGTTAGAATTCTACAAAACAATAACCACGAAAACAACGTTAAATCATGTGACTAATACCAGATTGGGGCTCACCTAAGCCATAAACATGAAAAATTATTGTGAAAAAAACTATGTGGACCATATATATGCGCACTTGGGGCGAAGAGGAGTTATGCCATATCCATATTATAATATTTAGTTATAATATCAAAATACAAAATTGAATAATTCTTGAGCTCATATCCGTATATTACAATATCAAAATACAAAATTGACTAGTTCCTGAACTCATCTCCACATATTACAATATCAAAATACAAAACTGAATACTTCTTGAGCTCATCTACGCATATGGTCGCACAAAAGATATGCAATTACAATACAAAGAAGGCATCGTAAAAATTTAATTTCATTTGTCCTAGCTTGACAACTATTGCACTCAAATCCTGGATTGTGGATGAGTGGAGATGGGCGGATGTTTGGATCGTGGATAACTGGAGATGGGCGAATAGATGTAGATGGGTTGTCATCGACCCATCTAAAGTACCCACAATCATGATAGCCCTGCGATGCCCAATCTACATTAGTATTGAATACTATTTACATTACAAACATTAAATATAATAAATAGTAGTTACATTACAAACATTAAATATATACACATTAGCAACCTTTTTTTTGTTTGGACAACACCAATATTGTCATCCAGGGTTCTCCACTGACCGTGAAATCTTCAACTGGCACTGCCCACCACCACATCGACAACTTGGCACATTGATCAGAGCCATCAAACCGATTTCAATAATGCACCTATATCAACAATCCCAAAATTAAACAATAGCAATAGCAATAAGACACTCAATATTCAGACACTCTGATAGTGCATGCTTATAATCCACACACATGAAGTAGGCTCACACACATGAACCAGACACTCTAAAAACTATTTCTAGAATTAAACTAGAAACTTCTATGCTAAATATGTGTGGAGAAACTATACAAAATAGGAATGGCTTTTGTGTTATATTTGGTTTTGAATTAAATAGGGACTTTGTGGTAGAAGATGAATTTGCCTCACATACCATACATCTTTTCACTTTGTCTCCCATGGCAAACCAAAATGTCAACACCTTGTTATCTATCACTAGTGTATCCATTTCATCTTTTTCCTTTCTCCAAGCATTCAATATTGTATGTATTCCTAAACACCCTTGTTATATAGCTCTTCGAAAGAGATATATAATGGTTTAGTTGAAGCCACAATTTGTGTTCCTTATCTAGTGGGCTATGCAAATGAGAATAATTATGCTCTTTCTTCTGGGTCAGACATTGTAAAACTAGTGATCCTTTCTCCAAAAGTGGATAGGGTTTGTGAATGCTTCAGAAGTGGATTGGTGGAAAAGTTATCTCATGGAGGAAGGGTGTGTTCCTTTTCAAATGGAGTTTGTAGGAAATGAAGAAAAAGATGAACATGACAAGCCTGATACTTCTAATTTGTAATAAAACAAATCATATTTGAAATGGTATTATAAAATCTTATATTTGTTGTTTTACCCTTTAAAGGCATCTCTGTTGTCCTCCTCATTGTTGTTTTACCTAGAACTGGTCTCTGTTGTCCTCCTCATTGTACTAAATTCACTCTTTTTCATATTATTCCCATCCCCTTGTGCTGCATACTGCTCCCCTTGATTTGGGTGTTGTTTTGGACAGTATCCAAAAAATGGCAGTAGGTCTCTTGAGCATATTCTAAACAACAATGAAGGAAGTGGCCAATAATGAGCACTTTCATTATATAGTGCGGTGACCCAAAAGCAGAGCAGGTGGTACCTCATTCAAAGAGGATTGAGTTCCATCACTCTCTTTTTTTATGGTCAAGATTCTGTAAAAAGATCAGTTTATGGGCCTCAAAACAGAGAGTTTTCATTAGTTAGCACAGTGCTCAAATGCTTTTTCAAAAGTAAGAGAGAGTGCACAATTCCTAGAGACCAAATTGATGCTTGACAGGCAAACACCCAATTCATGATTGAGAAACACATATGTACGTGTCAAGATATATATATGCAACATGTATTTCAACGAGGACAAAGGTAATTTTGCTCTGATTCATTAGCACAAGCAGTTCTAGTAAAAGCATGTTCAATACTGATACTAGTTACAGTTCCCTATCTTCACCCAAAGGCAACATAAAATGCATCAAGTCATGAAGCCTAGCATGGACTCTCTGTTAGATAGAGCCATTGTCTTGCATGAAATTAGTCATTCTGTAGACACTGGTCTAGTGTTGTCAACAGACCCAAATAGTTCAAAGATACTCAAACCAATCAAATGTTTTATGGGGTGCATTTTTGTATTAAGTAGAAAGGATTCTTCATATAGCTGAAAGTCTCGAACCTTTCCCCACCCCCAAAAAAAATCACTTGTACTGTCATGAGCAGTCATGAGGACTAGATAGATACATTATAATATTTGTAATTTCCACTTGAATGTATTGCTATTCAACCACATTTATGGGCCTGTTTGGACCACGGCACACAGTAGCATCTACAGAGAAGAATATCCCAGGTGTAACAAGTTCTAAGAATATACCAACAATTCTAAGAATTTCCCTAGCACACAGTAGCATCTACAGAGAAGAATATACAACATGAGGGCAGTCACTATAAAGACAACATGATAATGTACACTCATTGTATGTGTACATTATCATGTTGTCTTTACAGTGATTGTCCTCATTCAAGTGGCAATTACACAAGGGACAGTCACTGTGAGATGTCCTCATTTATGTCATGGATAAATCTGTAAATCAGATACATAAAGAGTACATAAAATGAACAGCTGTAGAGTAATTTTACTGTTTACATGATTATCCTAGCATGATCTTGGCTCTAATACCAATAATAATGCAAAGGAAGGAGTGCTTCAACCTAACATACAAGATCCTAATCAATTTTCAACCGTGGAAACTCTGGTTATGAATTTATTACTCTCCCTGGAAATCCTAGTTAGGGTCAGGACATACAACATGAAAAATACCATAACTTAATCAAAATCCAATGAAATTTCATGAAACCAACTGTCTTTGAAAGGTAAAAGACAATATCAATGTTATCAATCATGTGCAGGTTCGTACCAGACTGTACAGAGCCATACCATGCCTATTTTCAAATTGTAACTTTTAGAAAAAACAAACTTTCAAGGCAGCCAATGGTATTTTTATCATATCTTGCTCAAAACTTAACAAAATTACATGAAACCAATTGCATTTGAAATCTAAAAGACAACATCAACTTTTCCAAGCACAACCCTTCAACACAACTCTCAACACTTGAAAATGGATTAGTAGTTCAACTTAAACCAATGACATTCCATTCATTCTATCAAATATCTTCATACTGCATTACATAGTCTTAATGGAGAGATACGTTAGTTAGTTTTGATTTTAAACATTAGTTTTGATTTTAAATAGAAGACCTAATAAACATCGATCAACTAAAGTCCAAACTTCAATTTCATATATTGGATTCTCTCCCCTTCATCCATTGTCAAGAACAATGTGGCTGATTGTGGATCATGCATTAACTTTTCGTATGCTTCAATTATAGTAGAGTCACAAAGGCCAGGGATTGCTTTAAGTGCTTTATGCAACTCTGCTACCTCATTTCTCAAACTAGATGATTTATCCACTTTCAGAGGTTGTGCAAGGCCTGATGTAATGCCTGCAGACAGATCTTTGATCACTTCACAAATCAAATCCAACGAACCTACCAATGTTCCCCTCCTCCTCTTTTGCCTCCTTGACAATGTTGAAGGGTTATCTTTGCTGCTTGCAGTAGATTGGTTCGATGTAGGTGTATCAATAGATTCGTTATCATCATTAGACAAATCAGTAGCAGTCTCAAAACATGCATTATCCATACCATGATAACTGAAATCTTCATCATCAATGAAATCCTCCTCCGTCTCTTGAGCTGTTGCAGCTACAGTTCCCTCAGCTATGTCATTCCCAACAATACAGGATAATTCCTTGTAGTATTGAAATGGCTGCCTCTTATACATTCTGGCATTTTTAAATTCCTTTCTCTGTATCATGGCATAACAATTGAATTCATTATTGGTCCTTCATTACTTAAAAAGATATATTCAACTTAAAAGGAGATTTGAAGACCATGTTACCTTCAACAACTCATCCCAAACACTATCATCAACATCCATAGTTTGGGTAGTCTCATTCCAAGCTAAGCCACTTGTATTCCTCAAGTCTTTCATAACTCTATACCCTTGTTTCCAAGTTTTCAGCTTGTTCTTGAAGTTTTCCTTTGATAGCTTCATTTTCATCTCATTATTGAACCTCCTTTTGATGGCTGTCTAAGCCTCTTTCTTGAAACCCCCTTCAGCTTTCTTTCCAAGCTGCACTTGCTCCTGTAGCAAGTCTAGCAACTTGCGTTGCATCTCTTTTGTCCAGAACACCTTCTTGGAAGAAGAAGTTGCTTGGATAACTTGAACGTCACCATCCATAGACATATCTGATGCACACACAACATGATAATGTACACTCACTGTAAGGACAGTCACTCTAAAGACAACATGATAATGTACACTCACTGTAAGGACAGTCACAAATGAGGACAGTCACTCTCAAGACAACATGATAATGTACACTCACTCTAAGGACAGTCACTCTAAAGACAACATGATAATGTACACTCACTATAAGGACAATCACAAATGAGGACATCTTACAGTGAGTGCACATTATCATGTTGTCTTTACAGTGACTGTCCTCATGTGTGACTGTCCTTGTCATATAATATAGCAACATTAAACATAACATGACAATATTAAATATAACATGACTTAACATTAAATATAAAATACAGCAACATTAAACATAACATGAGAATATTAAATATAATATGACAACATTAAATATAACAACATTGAATATAACATGACAACACTAAATATGGCATAATGGCTTTTATTAATGTATAGTATCAGTTTGTGAAATTTATGAAATCTGACATTAGTTTAAACATTGCCATAATAGTTATTCAACTGACTAAGATCGAGATCTATAGTCTTCCCACATCCTTCTTGCTATTTCATCTCGAAAATTGGCCCAATCATCTCTTTCACGCTGGCTCAACCCATATGTCTCAAGCACTGGTACATCTATCCCATCACGACCATCTTCCTCTTCAAATTCTACCTCAGATGGAAGGCCATCCTCTATCGTAATGAAGTTGTGAAGTATGCAACATGCCAAAACAATATGTGTTTGTGTCTTGATTTGATAAGATGTCGCATGCTTCAATATAGGAAAACGCTACTTCAATATCCCAAATGTATGCTCTATTACATTCCTAAGCGAGGAGTGTCGATGATTAAACAACTCGTGTGAGGTGTTTATTGGGTTTGCTCTTGAAAACTCCTTTAGGTGGTAGCGTGTGCACCGATAAGGCGCGAGAAATCCTGGTACATTAGGATATCCAGCATTGACCAAATAATATTTACCTAAACAAACAAAATGTCATTGTCATAACATTGTCTTATTTTTTGTATGGTTCAATAATATAATCATATTTTACAAACCTGGGGGAACTACCAATGGATCAGCTCTAGATAGAGCTGAAGCTAGAACACGACTATCTGCAGCAAACCCTTCCCAACCAGCAAGGATGTATTGAAACTTATAATCAAATGAACACACTCCCATAACATTTTGTGACAAGTTGCCTTTTCTATCATGATATTTAGCTTGCAGGTTGACATCGATAGTGACTGGTATATGCGATCCATCCATTGCTCCCACACAGTCCTGTAGTCAGATAAATCATAGGTCTAATGAACACGCAATAATAGGATTACAACTCTACACAAAATTAAACCACTGGGAGATATACCTTGAAGAATGGATCAAAATGGATCTTCCCACTGATTTCTCGAGGAGTGTTTGGACCAGGGGGTATAAAATAATCCGAATGGAGCGCCAAGATAGCCCTCAAGACCTTGTGGAAGTATCGGCTTACTGTCTCTCCAGAGTGCCCAAAGTTATGGGCAATCTTATGATTCCTCAAATTGTGGCCAAGAGTATGGAGGAACATGACTAATTGTTCTTCTATCGTGATGAATTCTGTATCTCTGATGCTTCCTTTTTGCCTTAAAATATTGGCTAGTTTAAAGAAGGATCGTCTAGTCATGCGTATTTGGTCATGGCAATCCATCTCATTGGAGTGGATAACACGCTTATAAAAAGGAATTGCATCTCTTGTGCGCTTACGCATATTTCGACTACCCTCTTTTATACACTCTGCTATGGACACGACAAGGGTGGCAAGAACAATTACAACAACAGGCAAGACTCTTGTCCTCCTCATAATCTCTCCTTCTATTTCAATATTATCTTCATCATCAATATCATCAATGAGATCCATTGAATTACCTAAAAATACCAATAAAACAACATAAGAAAACACCCAACTATAATGCATAAGAATAGAGTTGCAGGTTGAGTATACAACATATGTAGACAAGAAAGTACCTTGTGTAATTTCACAAAATGAGAAGTTCTCACAGTGACTGTCCCTTGTGTAATTGCCACTTGAATGAGGAGAGTCACTGTAAAGACAACATGATAATGTACACTCACTAGAAGGGCAGTCACAAATGAGGACAGTCACTCTAAAGACAACATGATAATGTACAAATACATTCAAATGGTAATTACACAAGGGATAGTCACTATGAGATGTCCTCTTTTGTGACTGTCCTTGTCACAAATGAGGACATCTCACAGTGACTGTCCCTTGTGTAATTGTCACTTGAACCATGCGAATGCTTTTCTTCTTGAACAAATGAGGACATTATCAAGAAGAAAAGCATTAATGTGGTTCAATACCAATAGGCAATACATTAAAGTGGCAATTACACAATGGACAATCACTGTGAGATGTCCTCATTTGTGACTGCCTTACAGTGAGTGTACATTATCATGTTGTCTTTAGAGTGACTGTCCTCATTTGTTGAAGAAGAAAAGCATTAATGTGGAAATTACACAATGGACAGTCACTGTGACATGTCCTCATTTGTGACTGTCCTTACAGTGAGTGTACATTATCATGTTGTCTTTAGAGTGACTGTCCTCATTTGTTGAAGAATAAAAGCATTAAAGTGGCAATTACACAATGGACAGTCACTGTGAGATGTCCTCATTTGTGACTGTCCTTACAGTGAGTGTACATTATCATGTTGTCTTTAGAGTGACTATCCTCATTTGTTGAAGAAGAAAAGCATTAATGTGGTTACACAAGGACAGTCACAAATGAGGACATCTCACAGTGACTATCCCTTGTGTAATTTCCATTTGAATTTATTTGTACATTATCATGTTGTCTTTAGAGTGGCTGTCCTCATTTGTGACTGCCCTAGAAAGAGGCAGATATCGTCTTTCTAAGTATCATGAGGGAACTAGTCTAGATTCAAGGCACTTTTTGATCAAAAAGGTTTTGAAGGCTACAAGACTATGAATCCAAGTAAATTCTCTAGGAGGAAAATTATTTCTATTGAAATATAAAAGGAAGTCCAAGTCTTCAATTAAAACTACGAGAATTTCAAACTACTATTAATGTTATTTCTCTTTAATGATTTTTAAAATGTTGATATTAAATCTTTCAAGTCATGGCAAAAGAATTGGAAATGCCATCATGGCACCATTTCATGATTAGAATCCTAATAAAACATATTTATAGCCTTATCCTTATCTTTAGATAATTTGTCAAGTAAACCATTATATTTTTCAACAAAAGTGGATGGGTTTGCACTTGATATATTAAATAAGAGTCATTACATTTTGAGAAACTTGAAAACATTCATAAGGCTGCTAACAACACTGTATAACCATACTTATTATAGTGATTAAAATAAAGCACAGTTTGACAAACCATACTTATTAAAGTGATTAAAACAAAACACAATGTCTGCTACTAAATTGACATTCCTAGAAATATCAAAGAAAAAGCATTAGGACAATACTCTTTATTTTTTGAAAGAGTGAGCATTATCATCACTTGGAGTAACAAGGGGCTACATAGGAGGATGTGCATCGTGTGTAACCAGAATTCTCAACTCTTTGTAAAGATTAAATTTTTCTATCACTTAGAACAAGGCCAATTTTATTCTTGTGAGCCGAGATTGCTTGAGAAACAATAGTTTCATTATGTCTAGTTAGTGTAAGGACAGTCACAAATGAGGACATCTCACAGTGACTGTCCATTGTGTAATTGCCACTTTAATGCTTTTCTTCTTCAACAAATTTGGACAGTCACTCTAAAGACAACATGATAATGTACACTCACTGTAAGGACAGTCACAAATGAGGACATCTCACAGTGACTGTCCCTTGTGTAATTGCCACTTTAATGTATTGCCTATTGGTATTGAACCACATTAATGCTTTTCTTCTTGATAATGTCCTCATTTGTTCAAGAAGAAAAGCATTCGCATGGTTCAAGTGACAATTACACAAGGGACAGTCACTGTGAGATGTCCTCATTTGTGACAAGGACAGTCACAAATGTGGACATCTCACAATGACTATCCCTTGTGTAATTACCATTTGAATGTATTTGTACATTATCATGTTGTCTTTAGAGTGACTGTCCTCATTTGTTGAAGAAGAAAATCATTAATGTGGTTCAATAGCAAAATACATTAAAGTGGCAATTACACAAGGGACAGTCACTGTGAGATGTCCTCAGTTCTGACTGTCCTTATAGCGAGTGTACATTATCATGTTGTCTTTAGAGTGACTGTCCTCATTTGTTGAAGAAGAAAAGCATTAATGTGGTTAAATAGCAATACATTCAAGTGGCAATTACACAAGGGACAATCACTGTGAGATGTCCTCATTTGTGATTGTCCTTGTCACAAATGAGGACATCTCAAGTGACTGTCCCTTGTGTAATTGTCACTTGAATGTATTGCCCAAAAAATGGGCATATCGTCTTCCACTTGAAAAGGTGGAATTGGAATATCGGGCTCGCATTCCGGTTTCCAAATGCCAATTTTGAAAATGTCGTCGGGTCCGCGTGGGTTTTATGATTTTTGACATTCGCTTTATTACCTTGTTTTGACATCCGCTACGGTTATTATTACATCGCGTGTTCGTTGGAAGCCCTCTCTGGTTCGAGCTGCATCTTCCTACATCTTCTTCAACAAATGAGGACAGTCACTCTAAAGACAACATGATAATATACACTCACTGTAAGGATAGTCACAAATGAGGACATCTCATAGTGATTGTCCATTGTGTAATTGCCACATTAATGCTTTTCTTCTTCAACAAATGAGGATAGTCACTATAAAGACAACATGATAATGTACACTCACTGTAAGGACAGTCACAAATGAGGACATCTCACAGTGACTGTCCATTGTGTAATTGCCACATTAATGCATTTCTTCTTCAACAAATGAGGATAGTCACTCTAAAGACAACATGATAATGTACACTCACTGTAAGGACAATCACAACTAAGGACATCTCACAGTGACTGTCCCTTGTGTAATTGCCACTTTAATGTATTGCCTATTGGTATTGAACCACATTAATGCTTTTCTTCTTGAACAAATGATAACATTATCAAGAAGAAAAGCATTAATGTGGTTCAATACCAATACATTAAAGTGGCAATTACACAAGGGACAGTCACTGTGAAGGTATTTCAATCCCTCCAACACTTGTCTGGCAACCTTAGCAATTAAAGGACTCTGTCATCTTTGTCTTGTGCTTCAACAAATCAGCAAGGGAGCCTCCATCCATGTTCTCCAGAACATAATTAATGTTTCCTCCCTCATGGAAAATACCCTGACATTTGACAACATAGGGAGAATCGATTTTCCTGAGGATGTCCATCTCCCTTGTTATGAGGGGTGAATCATGGTCGAGGCGGATGACTTTGAGGGTGTAGAAGGAAGATGATTTGCGGTGGAGGGCTTTGTACACAATGCCTTGGCTGCCATTGCCCAGAATCCCAACTCTTTCCAAATCAGAGATCTTTTGTATGCCCTGAATGGGAGGAAGGGGTAGGGGAGCCCTCTGGTTTTGTAGAGGGATGGGAAGCTGCAATCCCAAACGTTTCTTGGACTCCATTATCAGGTATCACTGCTTGGGGAAAAGTATTTGGCATACATTTGGGGAAATTAAGATGGGTGAAAGGGTATATAAAGAGGCATCCAATCCAAATCATACAGAGAGAGAAGTACCTACAGGCTTGGGCTCATGGCTGATGGAAGGTAGGAGATTTTTTATTATAGAGTTAACTGTCCATGGATGTACAATTTGCATAATTTTCCTATTCTATAGCTGGTTCTCCTACGGAAACAAGGTGCCATTAAACCAGTTATGGGCATTGGACCATTTTAACTAGTTATGGGCATTGGGGATCCATGAATGTACCATTTACACAAGTTATGGGCATTGGGAATCCATGAATGTACCATTTACACCGGCTATGGGCATTGGAATCCATGAATAAACTATTTAAAAACAGTTACGGGAACTGGGTATCCATGAATGTACCATTTTAACCACTTATTGGCACTAGGAATCTGTTATGTACCAATTTAATCACAGCTACGGAAATTGGGTATCCATGTATGTAACATTTTAACCAGTTAGGCACTGGGTGTCCATGAATGTACCATTTACACTAGTTACCCATAAAGATAAACGGACGAATACAAATGCAGATAAATGGCTGAGGGAGTATACATACAACAGATAAACGGATGAGGAAGATGCAGCTTCGAACCAGATGCAGGAAGATGAAGCTTCGAAGAAGATGCAGGAAGATGCAGCTCGAACCAGAGAGGGCTTCCAACGAACACGCTATGTAATAATAACCGTTGCGGATGTCAAAACAAGGTAATAAAGCGGATGTCAAAAATCATAAAACCCACGCGGACTCGATGACATTTTCAAAATTGGCATTTGGAAACCAGAATGCGAGCCCGATATTCCAATTCCACCTTTTCAAGTGGAAGACAATATGCCCGTTTTTTGGGTAAAATTGGAATATCAGAATTCCAATTCCATCCTTCGATGTCGCACACAAACAATGGATATCGTCTTCAGAATTTGATATTCCGGTATATCGGTCGATATGCTTGCGTCCAAACGGGCCCTATGTGTCTTACTATATAGTAACCGAGTGTGATATTTATAGGACATGTCACCATTTCACAAAAATGCGTGGGATACATTTGCTAAGTTTAAGCCTTAAAGTTAAGCATGACCTTCCCAAGAAATGACATCTGATTTCCATGTAATTCCTTCCTCACAACCGCTGCCATAATCTGCAACTCTTGGTGGCTTCTTCGCAGTTACTCTATTTCACAAAACAGAGCTACGTGATTTTGTGCAATCATCTAACAAAAAAATGGCGGCACCTCATTTCTTCATCCACCAATTTATTGACCCACGAAAAGTACCGTGCAACTTACCTTGCAATTTCAATGACAACTCTTTCTGCGGACGAATATGTTCTATTCATGCCCTATAATGACAGAGCAATCGTTTACAACACACAGTCAGATCATTGGCTATCTCAAATCAAGTCGAACCTAAGATCAAATCTCACGAAAGGAGCCACGCCATTTTCTATAATGGGAATTTTTATTTTGCTGGCTGGGACGCAGAAGAAATGGTGGCTTATTTCAACCCCAGCGAAAACACCCACACTTGCTCCTTCATCCTCAGCTGGAGCACTTCCCTAGCAAAAATTCTTTCCTTGCCCCTTTTTTCTCAATCCCCAGGCTTAAAAATGGCTCTTCTGCTACCACTGTTAAAAAAAATTTCATTTTTTGAGCTGTTTAGAGGCACCACTTTTTGTTTAATTATAAGGTTGTATTTGGATTATTTATACGAGTATATTTCCCAGATTGGCAGTTGTTTACCTGGAGGCTTTCGATTATTCATTTGTTTAGAGACAGGGCTTGTCGAAAACATTTGTTGGAGTTTAATATTGCGTAGATTACTTCTGCTCTGTATCGTTTCTTTTTCCTTAATTATTTCATCACCGAGCATGGCCTTCTATTAGCATTTCTCCTTGTATAGTCCCCACCCATGTTGCGGACAATTTTTATTAAAATCAAAGATCTTGTGCTCAGTTAGAAATGACTTCTCAATATAATGGAATGGCTCGTTTTGCATATGCCAGGAATTTCTTATGGTTTTACAAATCATTGAATGCTCTGTTTAAAGTTGTGGCAAAGATTTATTGAAATGGATTGGCCATTATAGACTCCTGAAATTATACACAAATCATATTTAATTTTATGTCAATGTATTTGTTTGATAAAGACATTTGTTTGATTTTTTTTTTCATGTTAAAATTTAATAAAAAAAATTGTATCATATAATATAGATTTATTTTCAAATTGGGACAAAAAGGATTGTAGAGATATATTTCATCACAAATTTTACAATTATAAATTTTATTTAGTTGGTATGTTGTAACTTCACTTTTAGCTAAAATACAAATAACTTAAAGTTATATATATAATTAAATTGGTAAAGGTGTTTGAGTAATTTTTCAAATTTGATATAAAAATATTAAACTTTTTAGATAAATTTAGTTACATATAGTTAAATTGTAGGTGTCATTTGAATTAATAATTAAATAATATAAAAATCCCTTCATACATAGACTTGAGACTCTCAAATATATTGATGACCATCACTTTCCTTATTCCTCATCATCTCTTTATTAATATCTCCACAACTCCCTACCTCAATCCCTCTCTATCTCCCCATGTATTTCTCCATCTCTACCTCTATCTTCCTCTTTAACTCTCCCTATTTCTACCTCTATTTTCTTGTCTATACTTATCTTTATTTATTTATTTATCTCTTTATCTATCTCTATCTTTGTCTCCCCTCCCCCTTTCTCTATATCGTTGCACATCGGTGCAGAAAGAAGTGTATTTTAAGAGGTTGGAAAGCATTTTATGCCTTCCAAAATAGATGCAGAGAGGCTGAGCTATGGGATTGGAAGACTTCTCAAATTCTCTTTGGTCTTTTAGTGTTACCGATTGTTCTTTATGGGTGTGAACTATAGGCCAGCAACACTTCAGATTTACAATGGAAGGAAATTGAAAAAATCCAAAAACGTCTGATTACAAACAAGTTCAAACTAAAAAACTTAGTTCCGTATGATATCATGTTGAGTGAGGTTGGAGCTGGTCCTATTGAAGCAATTGCTATGGTGTGTCTTATAAGATACTTAAAAAGAATTGAACAAATGGATGAGGACAGATTGCCTAAAGTTGTCTTCAGGGACACATTGTGCAAAAGAAAGAAGACGTGGATGCGTCAAAACAACAAGTGGCTCAATAAATGGGATATTCACTTGAATTCTCGCCCCACAAATAGTAAAGAAATAAAGACTTTTGTTATGAATAAGTTCCACAAGTGTTCTTGGGATTAAGGTTTAACTAGAAAGAAAGAGTATTATATTGTGGAGTTTAATCCCACTCGTAACTTCCATCAAAAAGTGTACATTGGGGTTACTATCTCCTAGAGAGCCAAGATTCTCATTGCCCAATTAAGGACCAATTCACATTAACTTCATTGTGAAACCGGGCGTTGGAAAAGGCCTAAAGAACCCTGGGAGGAAAGAATTTGTATTTACTACACTTCCGGTAAGGTAGAAACATAAAAACACTTCATTATAGAATGTGATGCCTTTAATGAGGGGACGATTGAGCAGTTGGGGGCACTCATCATCAAGCTTCACAAGAAAAGGACAAAAATGAAAAATTTCAGCGTGTGAGACAGTCTGTCCCATAGGCTATCTTTAGCCTCGCGGATGTTAAAATTATTTTCTTTCTTTCTATCTCTATCTCTTTATCACTCTAACTCATCATCTATATGTTTCTATCTCCTCCTCCTCTCCCTCCCTCCCTCGCTATGCAAAAATAACATGAGCATATTGGTAATGCAGCTTGATTAACTTCCCAATTTAGAGGTTTTATTTCAATCATTTTGGATCCCTCTAAGTAGCCTTATATTTGATTCAATTACAATATCACTTCTTCATCGAGATCTTTATCTACAAACAACATAAATTTCTATATGGCCCATCAAATGACCTCATCTACTATACAAATGTATGCAAAAATAGACTAGAATATTCAAAAACTCACCTTCTACATTTCTTGAGTACACTTCTTCAACATACCCATTCCACATACCCATTCCACACTAAAGTGCAATTGCTAGTTATTTTTATTATATTTTTTTATTTCTCTTGCCTTTTATTTGCACATGTATCATACAGACTGTTTATTCATTTTCTTCATTCTCCTCCTCATGACAAAAGGTTCCTCGAAAGAACTGTCTTCCACGCAAACTCCCCACCCACGGACCCGGCCACTCTATTTCACATTCTTTCTTGAATGAACCAGTCCCAGAAACTATGGTTTCCTGCAAATCCCTCCAAGGATTATAGTTACTATAAAAAAAATATTATCAAGAATATCGTGGTTAGTAGGTCGCCTGTGATCATATTTAGGGACAATAAAATTCAAGCATGACTTAAGGCAAATTGTTTCTGGCATGATGTTTGCATTGGTTTTGGTCTGACGTGCAGGTACAATTTCCTGAAACAATGGTGGTTTCTTCTGCCATAATTATTAATCATAATTGTCATCCAAGAAACCCTTGTTCAATCCATACTAAGGTGCATACACGGACGCCCAATTTATTCAGAAACAATAAATACAGACAGGTGATGAAGTTGCAGGTGGTGCCGAGTTCGAGTCCTTTTGCAAGCGTAAGCGTGTCAAGGGATACCCAGCAATTATTACCCGAGTCGGCTGATTTTGTTTCCACAGTGGGTACTCCTCAATTAGTTCCCACATCGCTCAAGACATGGAATATGACGGATCGGCATCTGATGTTACTCAACGGAATCGCCTGTATTGTAAGCGTTATTGGAACTTATCATTTTACGGTGGTTGAATCTTTGGTGTATGGAAAAAAAATTTCCTTCTTTTTTTTACCCTAATTATATACAGTATATATTGATCATGTATTTGTTGGTTGGTACATGTTGAATAAAGTTAGGAGCCGTCTTTAAAAACACGAGTCTGGGAATTTTTCGATACGGTAGAAACCCGGGAAAATTCAAACAAAAATAGCTAAATGGAAAGCATGTTGAATACTTGCTGCTTTCTTTATAATGGCAATTTTTATATTTTCAGGTTTTATCAAGAACATATTCAATATATTTTAAATGCAATTTTCTGAGCCTTCAATATAAATGCTAATTTCTATGCAAGTAAGTCATGTTTTATATTCATTGTGTGTATAGGAAGGTCAATTTGGCAACCTGTTACTTATCTTTGTTGCTGTTATGATTACAGGATTAAAATATGTAATTAAGAATTTATATGCCATTAGCAGTAGACAATCAATGCTACCTAATATAAAATGAGACTATAATTAAATAGAATGAGCAGGCAATGCATCCTGAGTGTTTTCTTGTCATCCCTGTACTAGTCACATCCCAGAAACGGCACTCAGCTGTCCCAGACAGCAGTCACAGTTAGACAAGGAAAAAAACTCAGCCAAATGTTCTGAAATGGATTTGTTATCAATTTAGGGATACTATAAATTGTAGCATAACATGGCCTCTATATTAAAAAACGAAACAATGAAATACTTACTGCCTTTATTAAAGCTATGTCCTAGCACCTCCACCTCCACCTCCACCACCTGGCGTAAACTGTTATTCCTGTCATTGCCTTAAAACTATAGTAATAATGGTTGTAAATATGATATGGTCATGGCTGAAAATTGAAACCAAAAAATCCTATAATGTGGCAGAAAAAGGTCGATAAACTCATTATAAACTTATAATGATTTCCTCTGTATAGTATATCAGATTTTTTAGTTCATTCATAGACAGCTACAGTTTGTGTGTGGTTCTGTATAGGTATGAATCAACTTTGTTCTACAGTTCTATGCCTTACCTGTAATGAAGTACTGCAGGCATTTTTGGTGTCAATGATATTGCATGACCAAAATATGCCAAGGTTGTCCTTTACTTCAAGCAAGTTTAAAAGTGATTCAGAGATACAGAGAGAGAAATGCGTGGTTACCAATTTAATAAAATGCCCATTCGAGAAATGTTCCCTGAATTATAGAAGACATTATTTTTCAGATTTTTTTAATTTTTTTTTGTCATTTTGTAGTTGTAGCCTTCTGGCCTTTTGTTTTATGTGCACATCAACAATGAAAACACAATTGAAAACAATGAAATTTTGTTTAATTTGTATATCGACGTTTGTTGATTCTCAATTCTAACTATAATGTTGTTGAATATAGTTATATAATGATTATGGTGAATGCCTTATCATGTGAATAATTGAAATTATTTATATTCTAAAAAAATTCCTATTTTTTTAAGTTTCCACCCACTGCCATCCCTAAAAACACCTCCCATACCCTTCCATCCTTGAACACATCCCCATGTTTCCTGTTGTCCGCATCCTGGAAACCTGGAACATAGAAAATGATTGCATATAGAGAAAAAGAACATTTGCAGGGAATTTAAATATGAATTCATGGGCACAAATACAGACAAAGTTCTTAACCATAGACATCTATTATGAGAGCGGTTCAAGACCAACTGTGCTGATTAAAAGCTAAGTACATGTTTTGAGTAGGCAGGGAAGTGGAGAGGGAGTGTGAGAGGTAGGGATGGGGAGCATGGGAGGGAGGTTTCTCATTTTTGTTAACAATTTATTAATGAAACAATTTTTTTGTTTGTTTAGCTTTGTTTCTCTTTCAATTCTTATTTTGGTGGATAAGGCCTCTGTATAGGTAAGGTTTGCCATGATTATTTCCTTGGTTCAAAATCTAATAGAAACCCAGGTTCAAACCCTTCTTGGTTTGCTCCCTCACTACTTATGTGGCCAGCTGATTAAGAGCGAGACACCATTTGATGATGCAAGGGTACATCCCAGGTGGAATTTGATAGAAGATACATCCCTTTGTCCGGCCTCGTAGCTGAAAGGGTTCCTGTGTTTGACATTACACCAGTTCAGTGTCGTTTCCCTATTCATCTAACAAACAATAAGTTATTTTTAAGGTACACAAATGTCACACTGGCTCCCGGCATTCCAGATTAAAGGCATGTCAAATAATTTCAAAGTGCCTTGCAATTTTAAGTTGTTTTGAGACTTAATCGATGTTTCCAGACTTCCAAGAAACATTGAGACATTTTCCAAGTGTGGCAAATGTCCCTTTGGATCCTAAATCACTGAACATAAGAGACTTGATGAATAATTGCTCTAAATATATAATTTTAAATTCTATTCATCTGAGTTCTTGGTGTTTTGCAATGCATCATAGCATATGTTATAAATTTATAATATAAGATTTTCTAGATGGTTGATCTCTCACATTACAAGCATTTGTGTATTTATAGCAGGTAAATTACATGAAAGCAAGGTTCAACAAACGCCTAAACTAACATGCTGGTTGCAGTATGGGTTGAACCTCCTAGCAATTTTCTACCAATAATATCTAACTTTATCAATATTATAGCCCCCTCAATGACTAAATGAGATTTAGTCCTTAGGTTGGCAGTCTGGTCTAGTATAGAGCCAGAAGCCATGGTATATGAGGCTCAAAGAGCTTGATTGAGTCTTGCTGCAAATGCAACAACTGTCTTCCTGTGAACCTATGGTTGAAATTCAATCTCAACGGAGTGTGTGGGCAACCAGCTGCTGCAACCTTTGAGTAAACTAGCAGCAGTACTGAATATTGTGTTTCTTAGCTATAACTTTGAATGCTATCTGTGTTGACTTGTCTTGGTTTTTTCGTTCTTTATTTGTTTGTATGTTAGAGTGATCTAATCTAACTCAAACTAAATTTTCATATTGAGCTGCCTAAGCTCAATATATTTAACTGGTTGCAATGCTTGAGTCATAAGACGGAACAACAATCTAGTGCTTTTTTATATCCTCCAAGGATATGCTTGTGTTGACTTGCTGGACATTGAACAACTGACTTTTAGCGTCAAATGACACTCCTACTGTCCCCAACTTGATTCAAAAGAGTCATCTCACAACATTGAAGTTTTCTAGGACATCCACTCAATTATAGCCCCTACAACACACCACAACAGTGGTCACTTATCAAATGCCTTGGTGTGAACTGTTAGGACCTTGTTTGTTGTATTTTCAATCATGTCACAACATCAATGATCAGGCAGTACTGCTCTTCCCAAGTGCCTCTTACTTGTGGTCTTTCCTAGACATTCTTTTGCTCCTTGTCACATGCGCACATTCTTCACTGGATGTTGCTAGTTTATACTCATCCCAGAATGCCTTCAGATCAGACTATCCTTGAGTAGTGTTCTGTAAATGTCATCCTTTCAAGCTATTAGAAAGACCAGCCACATGAATACCTTGCTCAAGTTACAAGTGTACCTTGGCTACATGAATTCTTCATTGGATGCACTGTATTCTTGAAGTATTTCAATTTCTCCTTGATATTGATAACAGGGGAATTGGTAGTCAAGTGACATGGAACAGCTACTCTGAGCTCTCTGAACTCTACAGGGCGAGCCACGATAACCCTTGGGCAGTGCACAAATGCCTCACTCCATGTGTTGTGGATAAGTCAGGATTTGAAACTGAGATTTGTGGGATGATAGTCAAAGTGCCTGACTGTTTGGTCCTATCCTTGGGGGCGAAATTTGTACAAAATATTAAAATTATACATTATTTGCACAAAATGTACAAAATTAAACACGACACAACTGATAATTAATAATTCAATTTCAATTATTAATGTTAAAGATAAATGCAAATGATTTATATTAGTTCATCTGCATCCGTAAAATCATTAGAAATCATTCTATTGCTCTTCATCTGAGCATCAATATCGTCAGCTGGTATTTTGGAAGTACAGGCAGTGCTGGTGTGAGTCCCAATAGCTGTATAATATAAATGACTAGCTGCCCTATGCAAATGACGCCATGTAGCAGCCTTGTATGCCTCATACTTGATCAAGACTAAGGAAAGTTGTTAGTAAGGGTCAAGATTTTATTATTTTTTGCTTTTATCCAGTATTTTTTTGGAGTCCCAAGTAGATTCTTCCTGGTTATGTCTGAATGACCCCGGCCAAATCCAGAGACCTGGTGCTGGACCCTGGGCCAACCCAGGGGGGAAACAGAGTAGGATTAGATTCCAAGCTGGACCAGTTTCAATACAACAAGGGTTCTTGCTGAACCTGACGACAAAGCCCAGTTCTACTTAACTATAATGGATGAGACACTTTCCTCTTTCCACCACCATAGAGCAATTCAAAACTTTCCAAGCAATCTATTACATGCTTGCAGGAAATTGTTTGTCAGGAAAATAGGGCCATCAATCTCAACTGCTTATCATGTAGACAACTTGGTATAAAATCAGTGTGGAGCTCTACTAGAAGATGCAATCACATGACAAACTCCAGATGAAACACAATGTGCTGAGAAAAGAATCCCACACGCTGAAAACAAAAAAATATCATAAAACAGGAGACCATTGCCGTAAAGATCAAATGAATTCCATAACCGCACTATCTTGTCCACGATAATAATGTACTCATCATCCTTGAATGATCATAGCCGCTCCTCAATATGACACCGTCCAAGACAAACAAAAACGCCGGAAGCCCAAAAGTCATTGTGAAAGACACCGATAACTCTCCTTGACTGTTACAAAAATACCCACGTCCCTTTTGCAATACCGTCTGAAGAATTACTCAACAATAATCAACCACTGCTAACAAAGCCTGACAAGTTCGAATAGAAAAACACAAAGAGACGCCCGTTCATTACACGAACCGACTGCAGTAAAGATGCCAGTTGTATTCGCACGAGCCATAATCACGAGCCACATCAGCCATAAAGGAGTCACGATGCTGAGTCATCCCATGTCTATTCAAACACATAATATTAGAAGAAACAATAATGAAGGAAGACAGGTGTTAAGAACTGTTGATACCCGCATATAGTTACAATACAGCTTGGCGATGGACTTGGCACACGGGCTGAAGAAAAGAATTTCTGAGATGGATAGCAAAAGATGAAACAGAGAACCGAATGAAGAGCACAACATAATCAAACTGATAAGCTGAGATCAAGGTAATTATCATGAAAGAATTTGCACAACTGATCATAGGTAAATGATGTCTTCTGCACCTATAAAACATTAACACTCCCTCTTAGCAAAGGAGATATCATTTGCAGATTTCATGTCATCATGACAAACACAATAGGTACACCCATATGTGTCAACAACAAATTTTATCACGGAATCTCTCAATGTGATATAGTCATCTCAACATGACGTTCACCATGGCTATTCCTAGAAGGTGAATAAACACAAGTGCTAAGTCATGGAGTCTCTCACATGACATCCACCATGGCTACTCCCAGAGGGTGGAACAAGGGCTTTCACCTCAAACTTCTCGCAGAGAAGAATGCACTAACAAGGGCTTGCACCTAAAACTTCGCTCATAGAGAAGAATGCATTAACAAGGGCTTGCACCTCAAACGTCTCTCATAGAGAAGAATGCATTAATGCACATGATAAGAACAACTGAAAGCGCTGAGACTCCCTCTTAGTAAAGATTCCCTCTCAGCAGGGGCAGCATTCTCATAGCTTGTTTATCACAATAAATTAGAGTTGACTCCAATGTTTGACCAAACAAGAAGCTTTAGTAGTCACACTGCTATACGCGCTTGTTGATCCTCTGCAAAGGATTTAACACTTTCCATCTGCCGTTCAAGCTCCCTCTGAATCTTCAAGCAAACTGAAAGTAGAGAAAAGAATAATACAAAGCGTAAGAGTTCTGGTCCAGATCATTTCCTTAGACCTCTGATACCATGTTAAGTTTTAGAACCAGAAAATTAGAAATGCAATATATTGAAACTCAATAACAGTTAACACATAAATTATCTTAGGAAAAACCTCCACTTGAGGGTGAAAAACCCAGCCCCACAAAAGATAGATCCTTTGTTGTATGCACAAAACAAATACAATGATCTCACGCTTATGATTGATAACTCTCAACAGTCAATCAATAAGCCTTACTCTCAGTTCAATCAATATAGCTATACAAATACAGATTATCAAAATGCTACAAGTATCTCACAGATACTTTCGACAACAAGAATGTCTTTTCACACAAACATTGATCATACACGATCACATACGGAAGAATTCTGTAGCATGTATCACTGAGATATAACAATGAATAATCAACAGTAGTTCACACACAACTGTCAAATCCTCTGCCGTGAACTCCACACAGAGTTCACACAAGCTCAGGCTTCTACATATGAACATATAGAGACTCTGCTATCTCAGAGAAAAGAATCCCGCACATGCTGAAAACAAAAATATATCCTAAAACAGGAGACCAATGTTCTAAAGATCAAATGAATTCCATAACCGCGCTATCTTGTCCGCGATAATAATGTACTCATAATCCTTGAATGATCATAGCCGCTCCTAAATACGACATCGTCCAAGAAGAACAAAAATGCCGGAAACCCAAAAGTCATTGTGAAAAACACCAATAACTCTCGTTGACAGTTACAAAAATATCCACATCCCTTTTGCAATATTGTCTGAAGAATTACTCAACAATAATCAACCACTGCTAACAAAGCCTGACAAGTTCGAATAGACTTCTTCCTCGAACACAAAGAGATGCTCGTTCATTACACGATTCGATGACAGTAAAGATGCCAGTAGTATTCACACGAGCCATAATCACGAGCCACATCAACCATAAATGAGTCATGATGCTGAGTCATCCCATGCCTATTCAAACACATAATAATAGAAGTAAACAATAATGGAGGAAGAAAGCTGTTAAGAACCGTTGATACTCACACATGCCACAATGTATTACAATAATGACGCCAAAGTACTATGACAACAATTACCACAATGCCAACCATAACAATGCCATCTTTCGAATGCAAGTACATAACATATATGAAGGTCGAAGGGGTGCGAGCGCCAACTGTCACGACCATTCCCAACTACCTACCCTTCGACTAACTAACAAGTACTAACAATACGTAATTTACCCGACAACTTTGTCCCCCCCCCAAAAAAAAGGTCGTCTCCGGACGACGCACAACAAAATGGCGATGAATATGACTATACAACTATACAAAAGGAAATCAAGACTGAGGTGGAGGGAGTGTCCTTGATGAAGTAGGCGTCAGTGGTGGTGTGAACGACGCCAACCGAGCTCTCAACTCATACACCTGCTCAGTCCTTAGTTGCAAGTCTCGCTCTACCATCATCTGTCACTCATAGCAGTCTTCACCATGAGAGCTGCCTCTAAAACCTCCTTATCTTTCTTGTTTGCCGTCTCCATAGCTGATGCAGGAGCATCCTGGGGTAGTTAGCAATCCTGCATGTTGGAGTGTTTTGGCCTTAGTGTTGGAGAACTCGGTTGGAGAAGTGTTGCTCAGTTGCAGTGTTGACCGAGGCGCTCGGTCGCTGAAGGTACTTGGTCGCCGAAGGGCTCGGTTGCTGAAGGACTCGATTGCTGAAGGACGCGGTCGCTGAGGGACTCTGTCGCTGAAGGAGCTCAACAAAACTTTTGGTGCTCAGTAGAACCCGTGCTTGCCGATGCTTGTGGAGCTCGGTCGATGTGCTTGCTTGGCGATGTCTAGCTTGCTCGGTAGTTTGCTGACACTCAGCAGTTTGACTTGCCGAATGGAGTTCTTGCAGATTTGATCAGCCGACTTGATGCATTTAATGTGTGTAGCGTGTGATCGTAACGTGGATCGATTGTGGGGATGTGTGTGGACCTATTTGGGTCTTGGATCTTTATCCTATGTGCATTTAATATTATTTATAAGCCGACTTGAGGCATATTTGTTTGTATTAGTAGCTGACTGGTTTTAGGATTTATTTCTTTCTTCCAGCCGACCTATGGCTGAAGTAGTATATGAGGTCTGGGGTAGAGTTGTAGAAGAGAAAAAAGGAAGAAGAGGAGCAGAGATTCAAGTTAGGAATTTGAAGCTGTGAATTTGTGAGTAGAGCTAGTGGCTGTGACCTAGGAACAAGGAGATTGCTTGGTGGCTTGTGAGCACAAGTTTAGATCTTGCTGGATGTTTCTACCAGATTGATGTGTTGTTTCAGATCTGGCTAGCTAGGGTTAGAGTTTGAATTGGATCTTGAGGGATCTTGCAGAACTATTACTTGCTTTGTAATTGGTCGTAACTCGGAAGGCCTTACAACCCGACACATTGCATGTAATCAGTTATTTTATGAATAAAGAGTTCAGATTGTTATTAGATCTTGCTTTGCTATTGTGATTCCATTGTGTGGTTGTTTAGCTGGGGTTTTGGACATCTCCTTTGGGGATTCTCTCGGCCTTGCACTGCGTCAGGTGGTATCAAAGCTGGAGTTCCTGAGCGTGTGGACAGATCGCCGAAGTTGAGGCAGTTTGCACCAGGACCTTGGGTTGGGTAAAGTTTCTCAGAGCTCAGTTGATATGGTGGTGATTTGTTGCCTTGGGTTTACAAAGATCTTGGAAGATGCCTCTGTGAAGATTGGACCCTAGGGCGATTGCAGATCTTTGTGATGCTGTAGAGTCAAGGAATTACAGAGAAGGTTAAAGCAGATCTCAGATCTGAGATGGAATTGATGAAGAATGGCATGATCAGTGAGATCATAAGGGCTATGGCTGGTGTACCTTGGAATGTGGGCACTGTGGATGGTTATGAGGAAGCTGCTGAAGACTTTGAAGTTACTGGATCTAGTGGAGAGGATAGAACTGACCGTGTGGAAAGATCTATGGATGACAAAGCTGACCAGTTGGATAGATCTGGCACTCGACTGAAGTTGAAGCATAAGATGGATGTATCTAATTTCTCAGGTACTTTGAATCCTAAAGACCTGATTGATTGGATTGGTGAATTGTATTAGAATATTTCTAATATTATATTGTTTCCTTAATGCTCTCTGCGATTCTTTTAGATAGTTGCTAATTTTGTATATTCGGTTTTGTATATATGAGCTTCGCTCATTTGTATATTCATTCATTAATAAAATATAATCTGTTCATAACCATTTTATGGTATCAGAGCTAAGTCGCTCGAAATCGCGAGTCTGCTCACCTTGTATAAATCGCGAGTCTGTTCACCTTGCCTAAAAATCGCGATTCTGTTTCTTCCTGGGTCGAGACTGCTGAAGCCTTCTCCCGTCTTCATTCACTTGTGAATCATCAGAGCCGACTAGCGTTTTAACTTCGTGCGTGGCCTGGTAAGACTTCATGCGCGGCTGTATACACACGCGACCTATGCATTTTGCGACTGGTGCGGCTGGAGAAACCCATATGTGGTATTCTGTTCTCTCTGCGACTGACGCGTCTGATATTTGGCAAACGCGACTGGTACTAGGACTAGCATCTAGCTCCTTCGTTTCTTCTGCCTCGACCTGCAAACAATTTTTTGAACTTGGAAATTTGTGGTTTCCATAGCCGACTAGGGTTTTCGAAGCTTTTGAACTCGGAAATTTGTTTTGACTCCAGATTTGTGGTGGGTTTTTCGAGACCTCATCTGGGTCTTCATCGAATTTTTCTGGGTACATTTTTTTCGTGTCTCAATTTTTGAGCCAGCGGATTTAAAATCGACTTTAGGTTTCTTCTGGGTTTTTTGTCAACTTCTCTGGATCCCTGTCGGATATTTTTGGGTCAGCCAAGAATTTACCTTGAAATCCGTGCCTGTTAAATTTTTTGAAGCTTGTACCTGATGGCATCTTTGACCAATCTGATGTTGGAAACCAGTCAGTGGTTTAATGGTAGCAATTACAACACCTGGAAGCAGCGAATGGTAACCATCTTCGAGTATCGTCGTTTGGATGCGCTTGTTCTAGGCACAAAATCTCGTCCTGCCTCCGCTAGCACGCCCGGTGGGACCTCCATTCAAATAGATCAGGATAAGTTTGATGATCGAAATCGCGAAGCTGTTATGCTTCTCAAGCTATCTGTCACAGATGATCAGTTACCTCAGATTCCCTCTAGAAAGTCAGTTGCAGACATTTGGAAATATTTGAAGGAACTGCATGAAACATCTGACAAGAGTCGAGCATTCTTTCTGAAGAATCAGTTGTTCTCCATCATGATGGATGAACGTATGTCCTTATAGGAACATCTCACGAAGATTAAGGACATTCGTGATCAGCTTGAAGCCATCGGTCGGAAGATGGAAGAAGAAGATATGGTAGTTATTACCCTGAAAAGTCTACCAACTTCTTATGAGCATTTCATAGAGACTCTCAACATTACCTCAACTAATGTTGATTTGAAATTTTCAGAGTTGTGCACCAAACTTCTATAGCAGGATCGCTGGAAGCAGCAGTTTGGTAGCCGTGCTTCCTCATCCTCGTCAGAACAAGCCTTTGCAGCAAAATTTCAGTATTCACAGTCATCACAACAGGGCAGTTCTTAGCAGAAGAGTGTTCAGTGTCATTACTGTCACAAGTATGGTCACATGAAGAAAGACTGCCGTCAGCGACTCGCTTCTGAACAAAAGAAGCTCAGAAGGTCAAATCCACAGGCAAATGTTGCTGAACATTCTGAACATTCTGAGCAAAAGGAATCTTCTTTCTATGCGTTTATGGCTAAAAGCCCTTCTGATTTAGCCCGATCGTTTGCTTGGTATATCGGCTCTGGTGCTTCACGTCATTTTTCTCATTAGCGTGACTGGTTTACCGACTTCTATCCTTACATTGATTTAGTTGTGTTTGGCGGAGGAGAAGAGTTGAACATTATTGGCAAGGGAAATGTTTAGATCCAGTCTGGTGGATGTTAGCTCATCTTTCTTAATGTATGCTATGTTCCTGGTATGGCTCTCAATCTACTCTCCGTGAGTTAGATCATGAAAAATTCCCCTCAGTTGGATGTGGTTTTCAGTACCCACAAATGCTCCATTATTGATCGAGAGACTCGTTGGACTGTTGCTACTAGAGGATCATGGCCTGTATCGGCTTACTGACACTGGTGATTCTCCTGAAATAGCTATGGCAGCTCGTGATTTATCTCTAAGTACCTTGTGGCATCAGAGATATGGACATCTCAACATCCAGTATCTCTCTCAGCTGTTCCGGGAGGAACTTGTTTCTGGTCTACCTCCGATCCAGCCGCAGCATCTTGGAGTATGTGACGCCTGTCAAGCTGGCAAACAACATCAGACTCCCTTCAAAGCTGGAGATTCTTGGCGTGCATCTCAGGTACTTCAATTACTTCATGCTGATATTTGTGGTCCTATGAATACATCTTCAGTTACTGGTTGCAAATATTTTTTGCTTATTGTTGATGATTTTAGTAGAAAGATGTGGGTTTATTTTCTTAAACACAAATTAGATGCCTTTTGTACATTTCAAAACTTAAGTCTTTGGTTGAAAACGAGTTTGGTTGCAGTATCATTTCTCTTAGAACAGATAATGGAGGGGAATTTTGCTCTACTGCATTTTCCGATTTTTGTACTGAACATGGCATCAAACGCTAGTTCACCACACCCTACACTCAGCAAAACAGTGTTGTTGAGCGTCGCAATCGTACGATTGTTGAGATGGCTTGCTCTATGTTATAACACAGGAGTGTTCCTAATAAGTATTGGGCAGAAGCAGTGTTTACTACTGTTTACCTTCTTAATTGCTCTCCTACTCAGGTTGTCAAGCACAAAACTCCAGAAGAGTTGTGGTCTGGTCGTAAGCCCAAGATCAGCCACCTGAAGATTTTTGGCTCGCTTGCATATGTTTGGATTCCTGATGCTAAACGCTCCAAATTAGATTCTAAGAGTCAAAGACTAATGATGACAGGGTACAATGACAATCATAAGGCATACAGATTGATAGATATCGATACTGATCATCTTATCTTTAGTCGGGATGTTGTTTTTGATGAAACTCAAGGACCTTTTCTGTCTTCTTCTGAGCAGTGTTCTGAGGAACAGTCTTCCAGTGTTTCTCTTCCTTTAGCACCCCCTGATGGGAGGGATGATACAGATAATGTTCTTCCTGAGGCACTTGATGCTGATCCTGTTGAACTTGATGCTGATCCTGTTGAGGCTCCTGAACCTCCTCCAGCTCCTCCAGAGACCCGGCCCAAATGGTGGGTTAAAACTATTAGTGATCTTAGGGATGATGAGCTCATCGAAGGTAGAGTTTCTAGAAATAAGAGCAAACAACAACCTACAATTAATTTTGCTCTTATGGCTAACATTCATAGTGTCTATGAGCCTCAGACCTATTCTGAAGCTAACAGTATTTTTGAGTGGGAACAGGCCATGGAAGCAAAGTTCCAAAGTCTTCAGAAAAATCACACTTGGGTCCTTTCTGATCTTCCTTCAGGGAAGAAGCCCATTAGTTGCAAATGGGTGTACAAGGTGAAATACAAAGTTGATGGAACCTTGGACAAGTATAAAGCTCGTCTTGTTGCTCGTGGATTCTCACAGAAAGAAGGCATTGACTATGAGGAGACCTTTGCTCCTACAGCCAAAATGAGTCTCGTACGACTTGTTCTTGCCTTAGCAGCGTAGTTTGGTTGGAAAGTCCATCAGATGGACGTTAAGAGTGCCTTTCTGAATGGTGATTTGTAGGAAGAGGTATACATGACACAACCCCCTGGGTTGAAGATTACTGGTTAGGAACACAAAGTCTGTAAACTTGTCAAAGCTCTCTATGGTCTAAAACAAGCCCCTCGGGCCTGGTACATGAAGATTGATAGATATTTAACAGATTAGGGCTTTCAGCGGAGTCCATCAGATTCAAATTTGTATATTAAACATGTAAATGACACTATATTGTTTATAGTTGTCTATGTGGATGATCTGATCATTACTGGCAGTTCAGAACATTTGATCACTGTAATCAAGCAGGATTTATGTCATACCTTTGATATGACAGATTTGGGACTCTTGCACTATTGCCTCGGAATTGAGGTTTGGCAGACTGAGCACAGTATCTTTATTTCTCAGTCCAAGTATGCCAAAAATCTTGTGGACAAGTTCAGAATGCAGGATTGTAAATCTGCTCCCACTCCTATGGAACCCGGGCTTAAATTGTCAGCTCAGTCCACTTCACCTGCTGTGGATGAATCCTTGTTTAGACAACTAGTTGGCAGTCTCATTTATCTTACTATCACCAGACCTGACATCAGTTTTGCAGTAAGCTACATATCCCGGTTTATGACAGCTCCCAGGGCTGATCATTGGACAGCTGCAAAGCGTGTCTTGCGTTATGTACGCGGTACATCTTATTATGGCCTTCTGTACACTCGGAGTCCTGATACTACACTATGTGGCTACATAGATTCAGATTGGGCTGGCTCTGTTGATGATTGTAAGTCTGCCGCTGGATACATGTTTAATTTAGGATCTGGTGCTGTCACGTGGACTAGTAAGAAGCAACAGGCGGTGGCTCTGTCTTCAACTGAAGCAGAGTATCGGGGAGCAGTTAAGGTAGCTTGTGAGGCAGTTTGGCTTCGGCAGATGCTTGCAGATATGCATGTTCCTCAGTGAGGACCGACTCCTATATTCTGTGATAATCAGGGAGTGCTCAAACTGGCAAAGAATCCGGTCTTCCATGAACGAACCAAGCATGTTGAAACACATTGTCATTACATTCGTCAGCTAGTCGAAGACAAATCTATTCAGTTGCTGTATGTTCCTACTTTAGAGCAGTCTGCTGATATCTTCACCAAGTCTTTTGGTTCTGATAAATTTGTCAAATTCAGGGAGGCTATTGGTGTTACTGATAGATTGAGCATTATGGGAGGGTATTAGAATATTTCTAATATTATATGGTTTCCTTAATGCTCTCTGCGATTCTTTTAGATAGTTGCTAATTTTGTATATTCGGTTTTGTATATATGAGCTTTGCTCATTTGTATATTCATTCATTAATAAAACATAATCTGTTCATAACCATTTTAAATTGGAAGACTACTTTGAGGTAGAGGATATTGCTGATCCACTCAGAGTAAGATTGGCACACACTAAGCTGAAAGGACATGATGCTCTTTGGTAGAAAGAATTGCAGCAAGATAGAGAAGAAGAAGGTGAACTGAAGATCACTAGATGGAGATTGATGGTGACTAAGTTAAAGGCTAAGTTCATACTTGCTGACTATGAACTTGAGTTGTTTAAGAGGTTGCAGAATCTGAAACAAAAGGATTTGTTTGTGAAGGATTATACCGAGGAGTTCTATAAGCTGACTATTCGGTCTGGGCATAGAGAACTTTCCAAGGAAAAGGTAGCCCGGTATATTAATGGTTTGAGATTCAATATTCAGGATGAGATAGGTATGCTGAAGATTGATTCGGTTGAGGATGCTTATCAGTATGCTCTAAAGGCAGAAGATAAGTTGAAGAGAAAACATCAAGGTGGATCCCGAGGAATGGAGAAACAGGATCACTCAGTGAAGGACAAGCCGACTGCTGAAGATTAAACAAAACTTGTTGAGCCGAGGAAGAGGATAGGTAAGGTTGCTTTTAAGGGTACTTCTATTCGTTGTGGTGAAGGACATAGAGCTTATGAATGTTCCCAGAAGACTGGTGATCGAAGAGTTGCTGTGGTGAATGAGGTAGAAGATTCGGTGAATGAGCCTGAATAGGGAGGAGAGAATTTGCTGGTTCGGCGAGTACTATTTGGTAAGCGAGTACTGGAACCTTGTCAAAGGAGTAATTTGTTTAGGACTCATTGTAAGTCTGTTGGTAAAATTTGCAATGTGATTGTGGATGGTGGTAGTATTGATAACCTGTAGCTGAGGAGATGGTTCAGAAACTTGGTTTGAAAAGAGTGAGACATCCTTGTCCTTATAGGATTGGTTGGTTGCAAGATGTACATGCTTTGGAAGTAAGGGAACAATGTCTTGTTGACTTTCAGATTGGCCAGTATAAGGATCAACTGTTGTGTGATATTGTGGACATGAGTAGTTGTCACCTATTGCTCGGTAGACCTTGGCATTATGATTGCAGGGCTATGCGTGATTGTGTCAAGAATATGTTTACTATTGAGATGGTTGGCAGGATATTTTCATTGATCCCTTTGCCGAATGAAGAACTCGGCAGGAGGAACCCGAGCTTTGTGAGCCGAGTTGAGTTGAGGGATCCTGAAAGGGTTAGAGATCAGCATGGGAAACAAACTTGTGGTGCACCAAGGAAGGATGTGAAGAAGCAGAGCCAACAATTGTCTATTGCTGGAAAGGATTTGCAAAGGTGGAACAAAGGGAGTGTGCAAGTTGAAGACTTGGAGGATATGTATGTGAAGAACCAGTTCAAGGTTTATGTGTTGAATCCCGTAAGATGTTCTTCCAACCTTTTAGAACATCTTTTCACACCTGGGGTGTCTGATGCAGGAGCATCCTGGGGTAGCTAGCAATCTTGCATGTTGGAGTGTTTTGCCCTTAGTGTTGGACAACTCGGTTGGAGAAGTGTTGCTCAATTGCAGTGTTGACCGAGGCGCTCGGTCCTTGAAGGACTCAGTTGCTGAAGGAGCTTGGCAAAACTTCTGGTGTTCGGCAGAACCTATGCTCGGTGATGCTTGTGGAGCTGAGTCGATGTGCTTGCTCGATGATGCCTGGCTTGCTCGGTAGTTTGCTGACACTCGACAGTTTGGCTTGCCGAATGGAGTTCTTGCGGAATTGATCGACCGACTTGATGCATTTAATGTGTGTAGCGTGTGATCGTGATGTGGATCGATTGTGGGGATGTGTGTGGACCTATTTGGGTCTTGGATCTTTATCCTATGTGCATTTAATATTATTTGTAAGCCGACTTGAGGCATATTTGTTTGTCTTAGTAGCCGACTGGGTTTAGGATTTCTTTCTTTCTTCCAACTGACCTGTGGCTGAAGTAGTATATAAGGAGGTCTGGGGTAGAGTTGTAGAAGAGGAGAAAAAAGGAAGAAGAGGAGCAGAGATTCAAGTTAGGAATCTGAAGCCGTGAATTTGTGAGTAGAGGTAGTGACTGTGATCTAGGAACAAGGAGATTGCTTGGTGGCTTGTGAGCACAAGTTTAGATCTTGCTGGATGTTTCTACCAGATTGATGTGTTGTTTCAGATCTGGCTAGCTAGGGTTAGAGTTTGAATTGGATCTTGAGGGATCTTGTAGAACTATTATTTGCTTTGTAATTGGCCGTAACTGGGAAGGCCTTACAGCCCGACACATTGCATGTAATCAGTTATTTTATGAATAAAGAGTTCAGATTGTTATCAGATCTTGATTTGCTGTTGTGATTCCATTGTGTGGTTGTTTAGCTAGGGGCTTGGACATCTCCTTTGGGGATTCTCTCGGCCTTGCACTACGCCAATAACATTGGCTAGGCGAGTCTCTATCATGGCCCTCTCTGCACGTTCCTTCTCCAACTGTGCTATCATAGCTGCCTTCTCTGCTTGTTCTGCCTCCAGCTGTGTCATCATGGCTATCTGTTCAGCTGTCCACGCCGCCCTCTCGTGAGCCAACTCATCCCTGTGGTGGACTAACTCCCCTTCTACCGCTTGTAGCTAGGTAGCGAGCTCCTCCCGAGTTGACACTGCTGCCATCCGCTGGGCCTCATGTCCAAAAGATATGTGCTCCGTCCGCCTGAGGGTGTATTATTCCTCACGGAATGCCTGCTCAACCTCACAGAGTAGAGCACCTACCCGACTCTCTCCCACTGTCTCTCAAAGGGGTCAATCCTTCAAAATAGCAAGGGTCTATGTGGTTGGCCACCCTTGGGACTCAAAACATGTAGTGAACGCCTCAGCACAACCTACTTGAACAAATGCCAACAACTACTCAATCTCCTGTACTACCCCTTCCTGTGCCTATAACTAAGCGAAGGCCACTACCCTCCTTGCTCCTGCAACCATATCTGCGATATACTGCTCCAAACCACCATCACTAAGTTCCCTCTGAGGCTCTGGTATGCCCACATCATGCCGAGGAGTCCTTGCAAACTGTCTCTGGTGAACCTTCGCTCTCCAACTCCCTAATGCTGATAGGCGAACTACCTCCCTCTAGATCTACTATCTCATGATGAGAAGGTAACTCTCACCGTGGTGAGAGGATGACAGTCCCAATTGGTGCCATAGGTACAAGTTGGAAGTGGCTAGGCCAGAATCTCATGGCCTCCTCTAATGGAGCATTACTCGTCAACATTTGTACCTTCGTTGGCTGCTCTCCTACCAACTTTGCTCCCATTGTCGCTATGACCTCCATCCCTACCACTTCAATGGACGCTTGTGACTCCCTCGCTTCGCTGGGCATCTCCTACTGTACCAACCCCTCCATAATCTCAACTATCTCATCTACTACAAGTTGCTCAACTCCTATGGAAGGCTCTGCCACTACTTGCTCTGTGACTAATTCTGGCTATGGTTGTATCTCGGCTGGTGTAGGGGCAACCATTGCTGTAGCCACCCTCGACGGTGTCATGGTAATCGGAGTCCTTGGCTGCCCAAACTCTGGCATTGAAACTGCTCCCACTGTCACCCCAACCAACGTAGGCGAAGCCAACTAGGCGACTCCAGACAAGAGTGATGGAGCGAAAAGGACTCACTGCATGCCACTATCTGATGGCGTAGATGTGTCCCTGATTCCTGCTCCTACCTCTGACTCCACTGTCTCTCCCTTCTCATGATGGCTATGTCAGCTCGCTCCTGATAAGTCATTTGACTCCTCCCGACCATTGTCACCACTGTCCTCGTCAGACTCAAACTTTGACATCGCAATGTGACACTTCCTCTTCTGTCCCGACTGCACACTACCCGTGTCCAAATGTCGCTAATATAGAATAGGCGGATGCGTAGGCTCCACACGACCTTGCGGCTTTACCTCCAATTTGTCGAGAGGTATCTAGGTGCGGGTGGCCTTGAGAAAGAACCCGATGGTGTAATGCGGCATGTAAAATGTCTTGTGTTGCAACGTCATGAACTTGTCCATTCTGTCAGCAAGTACGGATGCCCAGTCATACACAATGCCATTTTTGATACCATTCATCAAAGCAATCTGAGGTAATGCAATACCGGAGGCGCGGCTACAATGGACAGGACACCTTTCGTGATACAGTTTTAATTTTGACCCATTCACGGACTCGGAAACCTTGCGACCATCCAATGTCCACAATTTGATAGTGCCATTCTCCGCCACTTCACGAACCTTGTAGGGACCCATCCATCTCACTTTGAACTTCCTGGGCTTTATCTCATTTCTCCCATTGTACTTGAACACCAGTTGACCAGGAGTGAATTGCATACACTTTAGGTGCTTATCATGCCACAATTTCCTTCGTTGTTGGGCTGCCTCTGTTGCCCATTGCACCATTGTCCGTCATTCGTCCAACTTGTTGAGGGCATACAATCTCTCCCTCAAACTTTCCATGTTGCCAAGTCTGTTTTCAATGGCTATCCAAAGGCTTGGTACCATAAACTCCGCCAGTACAATAGCCTCCTGGTCATACATCAACTGGAATGGTGTCTAACCAGTCATTACCTTGTAGGTCATGCGGTAGGCCCATAGCACCAAAGGCAACTTCTCCCAATCTTCCTGTTCAATCACACACGACTTATAAATTACCAACACCAAAATCTTATTGGTAGTCTCGTCTTGCCCATTGGCTCTCGAATAGTAGGGGCTCAATAGAGTGAAAAAATTTGAACTCCGTCATTAACAACTTGATCACATGATTGACAAAGTGTCCTCCCCGGTCGCTTGTAAGATGGATGGGGATGTCGTACTGTGTTATGATCTGCTCATAAATAAACTTGGTCATACTCAATGTCGAGTTATCAGGTAAAGCTTGCGCTTCTACCCACTTAGATATTATGTGGCCACAAAAACATAACGGCACCCTCGAGCATGGCTGGCCTTTAGTAGTCCAATAAAATCCAACCCCCACCGTTCGAACAACTCCTGGGCGTGGGAGGGGTTGAGAGGCATAAAGTCCCTCTTCAATGGCTTCCCAACCCTCTTACACATATCACACCTTGTGACCTACTCTCGCGCGTCGTTGTACAATGGAGGCCACCATAAGCTTGCAAGCAACACCTTCCATGTTGTTGTGTCTGGCCCCATATGTCCTCCTGCAGGACACTTGTGTGCCTCTCTCAGAACACTTAGAACTTCTTCCATAACGCATCTTCTTAGTACCTAGTCAGCGCCCATTTTATACAACAAACCATTGATCAACTGAAATGTCCTGCTTCTCAAGACGAGCTTCCTTTGTTCTCTTGGCGGCATGTCCCTCGGGAACTGCGACGTTAAGAGATACTCTCCAATTCTGGTGTACCACGTTGGTAGTACCGCAATGTGGAACAAGTGGGCATTTGGAAAATAGTCATTTACTCCTGTATTTTATCCACGATAGTTGGTCGACAATCACGACTCTTTCCTAGCCGTACGACAATTGTGAAGGTGAACTCTTGCAACAGAAAAAGCCACCTGCTGACCCGTCCTTGAATGATAGGCTTGTTCACTAGGTACATGAGAGGCTGGTGGTCCACATAAAATGTGTACGGAGTCGCCAGTAAGTAATGTCTAAACTTCTGTACAACATTAACCATCCCAAGAACCTCCCTCTTGGTCATGTTGTAGTTCTTCTTCGCCTTGGACAACAATCTACTCGCAAAGTAGATCGGGTTGTCTAGCTCATGGTCGCCCACCTAAGCCAATGTAGCACCTATTGCAAAGTTTGAAGCATCCACATGGACGTGGAACTCCTTATCCCAATTAGGGTATGCCAGGATCGGCGCACCCACCAGCCTCGTCTTCAACTCCTAAAATGCTTCACCCTATGTCATTTCCCAAATGTACGGTTCACCCTTCCGTGTCAGTTTGTCTAAGGGGTATCAAACTTGCGCGAAGTTCTTGATGAACCTCCTATAGTACTCGATGTGGCCAAGGAAGAAATTTACTCCAGTGACGTCTGCAGGGGGCTCCATCTCCACAATCACCCTCACCTTGTTAGGGTCTGTCTTTAATCTAGCCTGGCAGACAATGTGGCCCAACAAATTTCCTTGCGGCACCATGAATCTACACTTCTACGGGTTCAACACCAATTTGATCTTCCAACACCTTTCCATGCACTCCCATAGGGCTACCAAGTGTGTGTCCTGTCCACTGTAGATGGACTAGTCATCTGTTTGAGAATTTTAACAATTTATTCATCTATTTGTATGTGCTGGTTAAATTTTATGCAAATACCATATATTTAACGTCAAGTCATATAATGTATTTGCAGCAGTGTTACAACCTAAAAATTTCATACTTTTGACTGGAATGCATTGCTTCTCAACTCCCTGCAAATTTGCATCTAGTTGTGCCTTCTATGCATGTCTAGAAAGCTCCTATCTATAGTTGTGCCCTAAAAATATTGTACAATTGTGCTATTCATACAGTATCACTATTTCAAAGTCTTTGAGGGTTTCACAAGTTGACGGGAGATTGATTAACATTTTAGATGCAATTTAAATGCAAAAAAAGTTTGGGATTTTTTTTGAGATTTTGCTGCTCTGGTCAGGGATGTTTCCACCTCCATGACTATCTCGGGGACGGCTAGGCATTCCTTGTAGAAAAAGCATTTTTTAATAATATATAAAAAATAGTTTATAACAAATTAAAAAATGACTGTCAAATATTCTATATGACGGCATTATAAAATCTGTATAACAAACAACATTTATAACAACAGCAATAAATATCATGACAACATTATAGTAACAATTAAATTAATCACGACAACAAGGACAACAACGAATCTATTATAACAAAAACAAATAAATCATGATTCAAATTCATAGTTGATGACATAAGTTATATTAACAGTTAATACTATTAGCAATAATTTGGATTTCTGATTTAATATGGTATTGAAGGTGTATTGCCATAAACTAGTAAAGTGTTATATTGTGTGAGAAGTACAAACAATTAATTTCTTTTTAGAATGTGGGTGGCGTGTAGACTTCTATAGATATCATCCAACATCATTTTAACATTGTCATGTTATATTGTTGTTCATTGACTCAGAAATTTGACTCTCTCTCTCTCTCTCTCTCTCTCTCTCTCTCTCTCTCATGTGTGCGTGTGTGTACACATGCATGTATATATATGTATATATCAAAGTTCCCAGACTCAGACTTGGCTAGGACTTGGCAAGGCTGACACGATTCATGACTCAGCAAAATGAAAAAACCCTTGAAATTTAGAGATTTTTAACGATTTAAAACTTGTTTCATGCACCCATTATTGAATAAAGCTTAAAGACACTATAACATCTTCAAATAGAAGCTAATTTGATCACATACATAAACATACATCCATCACATAAGTACAAATGTAAATTGTAGTTGAAGGAAATAGAAAACATAGATATATAGAATTATAAATATTGTCAAATGTATATAAAATCTATGAAATCCATGACATCAAATGTTCCTAAACATGTGTAAACAAAAACAAGTCTATGGCTCAGGCTCTAGCTCAACCTCAGCCTCAACCTTAGAGTAGTTTGTCTGCCTCCTACAAAAGCCTCTAAGGTAGCCCCTGGATGACTGAGTAGCTATAGTCTCCCCCTGTGAGGTGCCACAATGATCAACATCAGCTGTGCCTGTGCCGGTGTTAAATTTGGATCAGATTTGGTAAGTGAGTAGTTTTAATTTTCTTTCTATTACTTAGTTCACAACTAAGCTATATGACTATGAACTCTATGTGCAGGTTACTGCAAATATGAGAACACAAATTAATTTACAAAGTATTTGCTGGACTATAAATGAAGAAGATCGATGTCTTATTGGTCCGCACTTTCAATTTTTGTACTTACCTTTAGAATTGAAATCGATCACGATATATATGACATGGTTTGGGCATGTCGATGAATAGACATGTTGATGTGAGTTTTGTACCACTACATAACATATAGCAATTGAAATACTTGATACAGTGTACCAAACACTCAACCCTCTCTTGAAAAGTATATAAGAATACTCCAAGGTTCCTTACACCTGTGGATACTAACTCAGTTATAAAATGTGATTTGTTGGTAATCACTTCGGCGGGCTTACGTTATTCATTTGAGGAATGTCAAACTCTTGCTATGATGATAATGGGATTTAGCTTTGCAATGTATACTCTATGACTTTCTCCAATTTACTACTTTCAACTTTACTTCTCAAACTTCAACTACTAAACTACTTCTCACTTTACTACTACTCCTATAGAATGGAAAGATTGGCAAATGGATGGGGATCAAACCAAATGAAAGCTTGCCAGCGGTGCTACTTCCATTAGTGCGATGATTCTGAGGGATACTCTTAGGATTTTCACACTAACACCTATCTTCCAACCCAACTTGAAGTACAAGCGGAAAGATGAAATGCAAGTAGAACTTGGGAGCAATTGGACTAGATTACCACACAAGGCTTCCTAACAAACCGCTAGGATGCTAGTGGCCTAGTATATAGATCCTCATCAAACATTCACCAATATCACCATTGCAACTAACCATTTACTTCTATTCTACCAACATGAAATGAAATCCTATTTTAATTTGAGAGATGAGAGGAACCATGCAAATACACCAAAATGATCATGTATATCCACCATGCAAGTCACAACAATGAATAGAGAACAATTTTGATAGTATTTTGGCAACAATTCTCCAACATAACTCTCCCTTACAAATGAGTACAAATGGCCTTATATAGAGGCTCAAAATTACAATGAGTGACCAAGATTAAGAGGCAAAATCAAGGGCCAAGATTAAACCTTACAAACCCTAATTAGGGTTACCATCTTTCAACCAATTACATGAGAGCACCAACTTTGTGGGCCAATGAAAAAATTATAATGATTTGTCAACCAATGAGAACATAGGACACTTGGCATGATTTGATTGCATGCACATGAAATTGCCACTTCATCAACCTTATCTTATAAAGTTCATTAATCCTTGAGATGAGGTGAAGCTTAAGCTTGTCCTTAGAAATTTTCTCACCGCCACTTGAACTTGCTTGTACTTGATGTCCTGACCTCGAAAGGGTGAGGTCTCCATGCACTTGGGGTAATCCTGCCTTGACCTTGGTGGCTTGCCTAGATGTGAACCTTTTTGCAATTTAAGAGCCTTGCTCTTGGCCACCACCTTGAAATCAAACTTGACCTCCCTCAACCTTTCAATCACTTTCCTCTTTACTTCAATACTTTGCCATTTTTAACCTTCCTATTTGGATTTGATTTGCATGCATGCATCTTTGTTTCAATACTCTTGGGTTTTGGGGCACCTGCCCTCAGCCATATCTCCTTGATTGTTCCACAATCCACCCATCACTAAGTTCATCAACTGCTTTCATCAATGCCTTCCTCCTTGGTTAACCCTTGACTGCCTTCAACTGTTCGAATTGCCACAACCTTGCCCTTTGTCGTAAGTTCTTGCCTCAACCATAGTGGTGCATTGCATCTCCCCAATTGGATTTGGTTCGACTGGCAAAGCATCACTAGTAGTCTTGCATTCGAATTGAAGAAGTAGGACCCCATGTAGATTTGCCTCTGATTTTGTACTATCTAAGTTGCAACTCTAAATTCATGCTAATGATCCTAATCCAATCAATCTTTCCTTTACCATTTCCAATGCCTTTAATAAAATAAAACATCCAAGGATCAAACTATGTACCTTTAGTAGAGCCTGGAATCTGACTGAGAAGCATGATGAAGGCGCTGCACTCTGATTTGCAATCTGACTTTGTGAGCCTTGATGACTTGGTGTAACCAATTCTGCCGTATCATATCCGCTGCTGGGGTAGACTGAACCTTTCTTTGCACAATTCTATACTCATTGATCCTCGCCATAGGGGACTGACTGTCTCTCAACCTCTCTCTTAATTGAATCAAGTCAAGGGTACCAATGTTGGTGTCTCCAACGTGTTTCAATTTTGAGCAGAAGTTGGAATTGGGTATCATGACTTCCTTGTCTCCTATTTTAGCATTAGTTCCTTTGGGTCACTTGCTTGCATTGACATCAACCATCCTAAACACTTATCACTCCCCGCCTTTTCTACAATGATGGTGAAACTACACTTATCACTCCAAACTTCCTCTTAATGGGATGGAATACTACACTTATCACTCCCCACCGTTGCCTTAAGAGATGAGCTACACTTATCACTCCAATCTTCTCCGT
The DNA here is from genome assembly GCA_027943335.1 of Chamaecyparis obtusa. Taxonomy (NCBI): domain Eukaryota; kingdom Viridiplantae; phylum Streptophyta; class Pinopsida; order Cupressales; family Cupressaceae; genus Chamaecyparis; species Chamaecyparis obtusa. The sequence continues at coordinate 120,099 of BSBK01008308.1, read as the reverse complement.
AATGATGAAATGATGAAGAAAACTACACTTATCACTCCCCGCCTTTGCCTTAAGATGGACTACACTTATCACTCCAATCTTCTCCCTAGGGGTGGGACTACCACTTATCACTCCCCGCCATTTCCTATGAGATGGACTACACTTATCACTCCAATCTTCCTCCTATGATGATGAAATGAAATGATGGAATGCAAGCAAGAATTTGAGGGAAAAAAGCTAATCAAGACAATCGAGTAATCAACCTACTAACTAAAATCCTAACTCTACTCTTGAAACTAGTCTTCAACACTTAACAATAATACCAATGAAATGAACAACAATTAAGGAGAATAGGTTAAAATAAACCACATACCAATTTGCAAGTTGTCCTCATTCCTATAGCATGGCTGGGTAGAATCGGAGTCCTTCACCTTGGCAAATTGATGTTCTCTTCCCTCTATCAAATTCGTGGCTCAAATCAAATAGCAAGCCCCCCCAACTTTCAGGACCCCACTATGAAAAAAAACGCTGCATCTTGCAAATCAACAAAATTCTGGAATCCACCTCACTCAAAATCACTGCATTCTATCAACTTTTCGGATGCCTTAGTTTGCAATTTTGAAATTGTTGGCCCTCTAAATTCTGGAAATGAAATGATGGACCTAAATTCTGAAATCTCTGCCCTCTATCAAACTTGCAAATGCCCACAAAATCTGGAAATGCCTGATAATCTGAGAATTCCAGCCCCTTGTCAAATCGAAAATCACAAAATTCTGGAAATGGTGATTTCCACTCAACAAACTCTCCTCTTTCCCTTGCCAAACTTCTGAGAATGATTTTGCAGTATCTCAATTTTCGGATCTGCTAAATATTGCCAATAAATTGTCTTTAGAAATTTGAAATTAGAGGTCTAGGGCATTGGAAAGAGGCCCTTTGAATGTCTAACTCCAACCGCTGCTTCCTTTTTGCTCTAAAACATTGTTCTAGGGCCTGATTAGGCTCTTCAAACCACCTCCATCATTTAAGCTCGCAATACTCCGATTTTTGGATTTTGATAAAAATGCCAATGTTTTGCCCTTAAAAATTTGAATTTTGGAGGCTAGAATATGTGAGATGAGGTCTTCAAAATACCCACAATTAAACTCTGCTCCTCTTTCCTCTTAAAATGCTGTTTTAGGGCCTTAGACTGCCCTGCAAATCACCCTCTAATGCTCAGGTCGCTGCTCCAGCCAAAGACACCACCTTCAAACCCCAAGTCGCTGCCAACGAGGACTGGAAATGCCTGCCGAAATGATGAAGATTCGCTGCCTTGGACCCCTGATTTTCGCTACTTTAGTAGCAGAGAAGAAACAAAATTGGAGTTGTGAGGAATGAAAGAAGATTGGCCTGTTTTTATACCCCACGTTTTGGCAATTCTAGGGCCGAACCAGACCTATAATTTCGAAAATAAACAATAAATTAATGCTGGTTAAGGGGGCCGACCTTGGCAAAAGCAATAACAAATTCAAAATTTCAAAAAAAAACTTTAGAATTAGCTTCGAAATTAACAAATTGCATGGGGCCTTTTACTTAAGATATTAAGCTTCGATTTTATAAATGCACAATACCCCAAACCTAATTGAAATGGCCCAAATTCAATTTCGAAAATGCTAAATAATGGTTGCCTTGAAAATAAAAAATTGATACAATGTATTTCCAGATTTATCATTTTTGCTTGCCCCATATCCTTTTTGGAAAATCGAAAATCCCACTATTTGCAAATTTCCTTAAAATTTATTGAATTGTCCAATGAAGATCTCAGATTTCAGCAATTAAAAGATCTCAGATTTTTTTTTTCAATGCAAAAACTTTTCGAAATTAGGGACCTAAATCTAGATTTCACAAGGTGATTGAGCCCAGATTTATTATTTTAATGCCCAAAATTTAAATTTCAATGCCTGGAATTTTCAATTTTTTGCCAAAATTCTGATTTCCCTTGAGCAAATTATCCATTTTATTGCTCAGATTTTCACTTTAAAACTCAATTTTTTCAAATTCTATCCCAGATTTGATATTTTTCATGGTAAAACAAATTGATTTTAAGACTCAAATTCACAATCTCAAAAGGGAAAAAAAAACTCAGAATTTTCGAAGTGCCAAAATAAAAGCGAAAATTCATACATTGGTTAAGCTTTTGTTTCGCCAAATTTGAAATCCAGTTTCGTTTTACAATTCATTTTGACAAATCAAACGCTTAGTTTAAAAATTCATTCCAAATCAATCTTCCAAGTTCAAAGGGCCTGATCAAGGCATCGGGATCCAGAGGAAAAAGCTAAGGCGAGTTCAAAAAACTGGGGGGTCCCCAAATATTTTGGGGTGATGTGTGAAACCTCACAACAAGACATGACTCCACATACGTGGAGACATGTCTCTTCATCGAGATGCCTCTCTAAACAACGATTCACATAATCGTTTATTATTCATCTTTTGTTCTTCTTTCTCTTTGGCATCCTGATGATGGATCGTGTAGTATGATCCGAAACGTTGATGGTTAAAAAAACTCTACACAATCGAATCCAGAAACTGATACAGTATTATACATGGATTGTGGAAATCTAATAGATTTGAGCAAGGTAACGATTCACATAATTGTTTATCATTAACAACAAGGTAATGATTCCCATAATCGTTTGATATTGATGATCGACCATAGTCGATTCAAACAAAAATTAATAATATTGAACTGTTTAATGTGGATGATTGATTATTATATTGATCATTCCATTTGATCAATGTAATCGATACTTATGATCATTTAGCATATGATAAATAATTCGGTACTAATATTCAATTTGGTATAAACAACATGATTATAAATTCAATTTAATCACAAGATTAATATAATCGATATTGATTATTGATTTAACATGAATTTAATCTTATTGATTTATCAACAACATGATTAATGATTTAATATTCCAATCATAAATTATGTATGTATAAATATTCATATATATAATAATGATAATAAGAATACTTATTATTATTACATATATTAATATGTATACATTCATATTAACAAATCATTAATCATGCTGATGGTATAATCAGCCTTACTTATACATATAATTTGAGGGGATTACTGCGACCGAAGCTATAAATCATCAACAGCTGGATCATGCTCTATCCTCCTCTACCATACCACAACCACAACCTCAGCCTCTTTGTCTACCTAGTCAACCCACTCATGTTCCTCCTTAGTGAAGATGGGATTGGTAGACTTAGCGAGCCACTCAAACTCCGGATCGATCTCCGCTAGAGTGATCGGAGAGCAGTCAGTGTCCAAAATCTGTCTGGTCCTAAGATGGAGGTTGTAATAAACAAAGACAAGATCATTCAACCTCTCCACCGACAATCTATTACGTCTCTTCCAATGGATGTGCTTGAACATGGACCAATTGCGCTCACATTCAGAAGTGCTACTTGGCTGACTCAAAATATGGATGGCAATTTTTTGAAGGTTTGGGGTTGAGGGCCCAAACATTTGCCACCATCTATCTGAAACAAGGAAAAGAAAACAAAAATTAGTTTCATTTCCAACTTTAAGGCTAAATTATAAAATCAAAAATTAAAATGCATAAGCCATAAACTTAAGAATACATTTCTACCTGGCTACAATTCTGTCTGAGGGTCTGTGCACATATTGCTTGAGAAAATCACCCCTTCTTCATTATTATATTTATCCAGCTCAATTGTTGTAGTTGAGGTCGTGCCATCACTACACATCTTTTGTACCACTGTATATAGGCCACTAAGAACCTCCTCATCCACCTTGAAGTCTGCACGGTAACGAAATGACAGATTGAGGTAATAATCTGCTGCATGGATGGGATTGTGAAGCTGGATGTGCCATCTCCTATCAATTATCTCCCAAATGGGGCCGTACTTATCCTCAACTCTTGCATATATGGATCTAATTGCCTCCTTGGCCCTATCCATGCCCTCATATATAGAGCCCATAGAGGGCTTCTCCCCATCAACAACTCATAGGAGAATTACCAAGGGCTTAGTGACCTACAAATAATGTTAAACAAAAACAGTTCAAGTCACAAATTAAATAAAAATAAGCAAAATTGCAAACAAAACAAAAATATGCATATAAATTAAAAGTAAATAGTAAATACTAAATGTTAAATTGTAATAAATTTACTTGCATGATCTCTGCACAAGGGGTCCAAAAACCTAGCTCATAAAACATGCAATCTGCCACATCCCTCCTTGCAATGGTCGTAGCGTAAGATGAGGAAGTCCACTCCTCACCAACAAACATGTGCCTTAAAGCTGCCTTTGATTTCATCAAGTATTTTAGTGAGGAAATTTGAGGCAATTCTCATGATACCAGGACGAGCCAACTCCTTTTGTCCCGTGTATTGCCTCAAAATGCTAAGGACCAATGCATGATTATAGATAAATTTGTAGATAATTTGACCCTTTCAACACATACTTTCACCCATTCAAACTTACCAATATCCTCCAACATGAGGTCAAGGCAATGGGCCACACATGGAGACCAAAAAGTTTTCAGGTGCCTCTCCATCAAAAGTTTAGCTACGACAATTTTAAATTAATTAGAAATTTAGATGTGTTAAGAAAATTTTAAATAAATTCATAGCTGCCTCTCCATCAAAACTTAAAAAGTTAAAAGTTTACCTATAACGACATAACTTGTTGCATTATTTGTTACCACTTGCACCACATTTTCTTCCCCCCACCTCACGTATGACATCCTCAATAGCCTCACATAAGTATGTGGCATTTTTTACATGTGAGGAAGAAACAATGGACTTAAAGAACATGATGGCTCCTAAAAATAAAGCAAAATAATTATCAATTATCATGGATCAATCAACAAATCAAAATTTAAATTATTCAATGCATTTAGGGAAGTAGAATGATCAATTAACTATGTTGGAAACAAGAAAATTTAGGAGTGTTCTATTCCTCCTATCCATCTGTAATGTCCCTTCTTATTCTCCTTCTGAAATTTCCTGCAAAACCGACATTAGTACAAAATATTACACAATATTTACATGACTCATACTCTACTCTAAGTTAGTAAGGGGGGGACTTGATTCTTAAGTCTGCCTCTAGGTCGGGCTTCACATAATTCTCAATTCTTGACTTGAGGGATATAAGATCCACTCTAAGCAACTGGGCTATCAGCACGTCTTCCCATAGAGCACTGCTCATAAGAATCTCTTGGAAGCAATAAATGCTCTCCAAGCTTACACATGCGTATGACTAGTATCAGTATGGGAAACTATAACAATTTCCTCTAGCCCCCTCTAGATATGGGGATTCATCTCTAATGAATATAAGATTCATTTTATATGGAATCCATATCATCATCTATGGTGGACATATAAATGTACAAACATTAATGTTGATTATAAAATCATAATTTTAGATTTATTCATAAAGAAATCCAGAAGTAATCAAATGCACATAATACAAAAATGTAAATCCTATATATATATAATATTTATATATATATATTAATGTTTATGAGAATATAATCATTTGTGTGTGTATATATATATATAATAATTAATAAATAATTTTATTCAAATTAAATATCATACCAAATGTCTAAAGTCTTCCTATTGCTACCAACAAATAATTTTCCTGTCGCTCTGTATCTTTTATATCCTCTTTTTATTCTCTATTATGTTTTCTTTTCTTTATGATGAGTAATAGTTGTATTTATAATCTGCTATTCTTACGTAGAATAGCAGATATGATGTATATTAAAAATTAGTAATCTCTGATGATCCTTCAATGAAATATGGGGTTGCTATCTTATATCCTACATTGAAGGTGATAAGACACGTATGAAGAGACATACCTTATGTCTCTTAGTAATTGCCTTCCTTCATAATTAATCTCACCACTCCTTTCTCATGCTAATCAATTCATCATATATTCTAATCGCATCTTATCGTATTCAAGTCATATGACTCAATCGTTGCATAAATCCAATTTGTAACCTTGATGGATTTTAGCTATTAACTGATGGTTAATATTATTATTGTTGGTAATTATTCACGTAATCGTATCCCTCCATAACACGTGTTTGGTTGTTTTGGAACACGAACAAAAATGATTATTGTGCTTTGTGTTAATTCAAGCTCGTGCCTTCACGTGATATCTGAGGAAAATTGCATTTGGGTAGTCTATTAAGATGAGATGTTTAATCAATTTGGACTAATAATATTAACGTCAATTCATTATGTATTACGATTATTTAAAATTTATTATGAGGGTAATTAATATAAAAATAATAGAAGTGGGTGGAGTATATTGTTGCTATAGCAGGCATGGTGTTGTCACTGCCATAATCACCGATCCTTATGAGTACCAGACTCGGTGTATAAGCTAAAGTATTTGCATTCCAAGAAAGGCACTCTTTATTTCCTTTATACCTTCGTAGTATTGCCAATCTGGTATGTATTATTTTCTTGCGAATTGTGTTTTCGTTTAGAGATACTGTCCATGTCAAAACACTGTCTCTAATTGTGTGTTTAAGTCAACAGAACAATATTCTACTGCTCTTGACTATGATTTATTAGCTTAGAAGATTATTGTGCATGACCTTGCATGTTTATGTAATGTTCCTATTATATGTATTCAATGGTATTGAGTTCCAGATGCCATACCCAATTAGTATCTGTGTCCAATTCTTTGTTGATTCCTTATTAATATGGATTATGACTTAATTAATTTACTAATAATTATTTGGTTATTTACTAGAACACTTGGTTATTATTAAGATTAAATTATATTTCATGAAGGGGGACATCACACCATCTAACCATCTGTCATGATGGTGCAACCCTTTTGGCTCCAAAACTGTTGGTGGTCCTCTAGCTCAACTTTCATGTTCTCAACCATTTCTAACAAGAGGAGGCCACTTAACTCATGATCAGTAGGGGCTTTAAACCCCAACCCACAAATGGCTATGGCATCTACCATGCCTTGCTAGTAAGTAAACTTGTCACAAATAGATTATGATTAGACAAAGCAGAGTTCAACTTCAAACTATAAATTTTAAAATTTACTTTTAAACTTAAAGCAATCAAATAAAAAAGAATTACCTAGCTGCAATAAATGGAATGTTGCAAAAGTACCAAAGCTTGCAATTTTGTTTTCTTGCAACATCATGAACTTCCTTGTTCCAACCCATGCTCTCAAGCAAGGGTTGCGCCCCAGGAGTAGTGTGTGGCACAAAAAAACTGTCCAACTTGCATCGCCGGACTCTAGGGCCAAAGGTAACAGTGCCACTAGGAGCAGAAGTAGAAGCACTAGTACTAGTAGAAGCACTAGGATGAAAGGGAGGCATGGTAGAACCCTCTTCAACACAGCTTGCAGATGTGGATGTGGCTACAGATGCGGATGAATGGGAGTCAATAACACTTAACTCTTTCAATTGCTTCTTCCTAGTTTCCTTTTCTTGTTCATGTGTTTCTAATTGGACATAACATAAATGTTTTGCCTCGACAGTTTGTTTTTTACATATCTCAATATCTTGGTCGGGTATTCTAGCAATATGGTATTTAAATCTATTGATGGTACCAAAATTAATTTCTTTACAAAAAAAAATTGTTTGATTTTTTTTATCTACTAGGAAACTCTTCAGTATATTTCCAAGCCTCATCCTTTTTAGGCATTGTGAACAATGAATGTTTTTTAAACATGAAGGCTGCTGCAATAAGATAATTTTATAAAGTTATAAACTAATAGAAAACATCAACAAACCCTACATTTGTTTTAAAAAAATTGTAAATACATGTTTACAATTTCTTTCTAAAAAAATTGTAGGGTTTGCACTTTGCTATTATTCTATTTCTCTCATTGAAGTATGCAATTTATATTTTAATAGAAATCATTCAAGATTTGGAAAGTTAAACTAAACAAAATTTACAAACAAATGAAAAATCTATAAACATACCAAAAAAAAACCAACAAAATCTTCATTAACACTTACCTCTTTCAAATGAGATGAGAAGTCTTGCTATGGACTCCTTGATGCTCTCAATGCAAACATATGACCTCCCCAATGTGATTTGTGGTTTCCTTGATGCTCTTCTTCCCTGCTGGTTGCAAAACTATGGCCTCTTGTTTTCCTTCCTCTCCTCTCACTTTTCTTCTCTTCTTCTCACAACTAGCAAATAGAAAATCTTTTAGGGTAGAATGAAAAAGAAATACAAAAAAAAGAACGAAAAAAAACTAAAGTTTTTTATGTTTTTTTTTGTCTCCAAAACTTTGTCCGTGCGGCATGAGTCATGCAGCACAGACTTGGCGAGTTATGCCATAACTCGTTGACTCGCCAAGTCATGTGAGTTATGAACATAACTCGCCAAGCCATGTTGTCGAGTTAGCATAACTCGCCACCCTTTCCGCGGCTCGCCAACTCGCCTAATTGGCAACTAGTTTGGATTCTCTGGTATATCTACATGTATGTATATATGTGTATAGATATATAAATATATTGTCGTCCCCCCTACCATCTACAAAAATGGCCTACCCCTACTATCTCATGTTGTCCCCTTGCTACCGTCATTGAAACGTCGTGAAGTGTAGAAATAAATTCTTTTTTGGTTTAGACCATACTTCGAGTGTAGTTAAGGTCCTCCTTTCTCACACAAAATAGTAGAATTGCTCACATGTTAAGCAAATATCCTCATGGTTACCTGGAGAGCCATCTTCCACCCTTTGAGACGTTGTCTCCAGTTGTTGTCTCCGAAGTGTCTTGACCAAATATTGATGTTTTCTGCCAAAAAACTTAGGGCAAAATGCATTTATAGAGCAAAAAAGGAAGGCAAATAAATAAAATAAGCTTGCATAACGTTTCATGTTGATATTTTGGATGATACAAAAATCTAGGCAAAGTTATAGTGATGGGGTCTACTGATGGAGTAGACCATAGATTAAAATAGCGTCGATAAGTAAACTTATCATGATAAGTTCAATGCCACACTAAAATACGTTACTTTATCGTGGATTACTTATCTCCGCGAAGTTCCAAGCTTATCTCAGAGAAAACATGAAGTTATCACTGAAATATTGGTGATATTTAGAAAACTTATCGGTCATAGTTCACTTGTAGGGACTGAAAGCCCAAAAAGAGGCATTTCACATTTTGGTGTTTGCAAATTGGTGTTTGGAGAGGGAAAAAAGTGTCGATATTTTCCCGATAAGTTTCCGATTTATCTCCAATATTTTCCCAATATTTTTTATTGCCCTTGGCAACAAGTTGCCGATAACAATATTTTGAACTATAGAGTAGACTTTTTGAAAGGGACAAATAGTTGTATGATTGATTTTATTGTAATGGTCTAAAAAGAAATGCCTTTACTATTTATATGACTAATTTACTATTCTTGTTTTCAAAGTTTTATATCATAATATTTTGTGGAAATTATTAAATTGTATTAGAAAATGGCCTCTCCAAGTACCCCCATCTCCAATTTTTAAAAATTAGTTGTATTGGTACGAGTACTAGCCCCCAACGTCTCCAATGTTGATATTTTGGCCTTTACGGCAAATATCCACAACTTTTTAATAATAATAAATATAGAATATATTATTCTATACATTTCTATGTGCATAAATAATAATAATAAATAAAGGGGTTATTTATTATTTATTGTTTATCCATTAAAGATCGATTTAATTATTATTGGGAGGGCCCAAGTTGCCATCAAGGAAATAATAAATAAAAGGTTTATTTATTAAATAAGCCCAAGTCGGCTTGCCTTGTTTTTTGGCGCCATTTTGTTTGGAGATCCCATATATATATGGTGATTTGATTCTTGAGGAAGAACATATCAAAGACATAACATATGCCTTCCCCTCAAGAATCGATCTAAGGAGCAGCGAATTCACCATTTAAGGCAGTATGAAGGAGCAGTGAATCTTAGTCTAAGGAGCAGCGATTTCTCTGCCCTAATAGCAGTATATTTAGGTGCGAATTCTGGACTAGGAGGAGCAGATCTCAAGGCAGATTTACAGTGGCTTCGGTCTGATCCTAGGTCAAAGTAAAGATCAGATTGATGTCATTTTGGAAGCCCTAGATGGGCTGACCTAGCCCATTCACATCCATTCACCTTGGAGACTTAGAAGGGACTGATTTGAAGATCATTTCAAAACTACAATCCGGGTACTATCTCTCCTTGCTCTTAATCATTTCTTTATATCCTGTGCTTAGTCTTGAAAGATCTCTGTAGCTTGAACATTCCTAGGTAAATCTGGAAAATAGTAACATGGTATTAGAGCGTTGGTTGAGTAAAAGAGCCATTTCAGATTTAGGAATTCAGTCTAACTCTTTCAAAACTAAGGAAGAATGGTAATCGGGGGTTTGGCCTAAACATAATTTTGATTTTATATGAAGAGCATAAAGTAGGTCTAAATTTTGTATTAAGATTGAATGTGCAAATTGCCCTAGTTAGTCCAAACTAACCTAAGAGGGAGTCTAAGCTTAAGAAGAGTTTAATCATGGATGGCATGGCTTAGCTTAATGGCATATGGCATGTTATTGGCTGGTTCATTGACTTATTAGCATTAGCATACATTATGGGAAGCATACATTGGCTATGTTTATATGGATTCAGGTTTACATGATCTTATTGTCATATTTTCCTTCCTTTACTGGTTGAGGGAGTTTTAACCTTGTTTAGGATCATCTCGAGGAAGTAGGTCTCCTTGAGCAACATATAACCTGGGGAAGTTAATTGCAGGTAAATGATTTAAGAAGGAGTTCAATTATGGGCTCACTTAATTTTGTGTTGTGTACTCCTTCCTTATGTCTTGTTGATCATATGTATGGGTAGGATTATACCTCATTGACTTGATCATCATAACTGGTTAGTTTTTGTGGAACATACACAATTGATTGTGTTAGTATTTTTCAGACTCTACATAAGATTATTTCAATCTAGAGGTAAAACTAAGCACATGATGTAATAAGATAGATTCAGAGCAAGGAGAGATAGTACCCGGAAGTGAAGCCCTGATTGTGCCTTTAAATCTGCACTTGTTGCATAATGATTTGCTGAGGATCCCCGATCCATGAAGCAAATCCTCTAAAGCTGATCTTCCATCCTCGACCTACCTAGATGCCACAATGCTCAGACATACATCATAATGTATATTGCTGAATCCAATAAGACTTTATAATATGCAGGGATAATTGCAATAAGTCTCAGCCCTTTAAAATCGCAGGTAGGGGTATACAACGTAGCTTCTTCTATTTATATTGCTGCTCACAAAGTTCGCAGCACATATATGGTAGCTCCTTCAAGTTCGCAATACTTAGTATTGCCTTAGACTGAAATCGCACAGCAGGCAGAATGATTCATATCACAGCTCCTTTGATCTTGGAAAACAATCGGCCTTTACTCCAAATTCACTAAGGAAGAATATCAATTCTTGGAGGAAGGAAGCACGTTATGTTTTCTGTGTTCTCCAAGATTTGACCTTGCATATATATGGTTTCAATTACTAAACTCCACCTTACCAAGGTGGCCGACTTGGGCCCTCCAAGTAAGTAAATAATAAATAACCTTTATTTATTATCATATATATGCATTAATAAATAATAAATCATTTAACCAAGAGGGGCCATTAAATCGATTTATATTATAAACAATGAATATTAAATTTTCTCTATTTAATATTATTATTTATCCTATCGAAATTCCCAAGCCATTGGATATTTGCTGTAAAGGTCAAAATATCAACACTCCCTCTTGGACTTCAGGCAAAGATCCACTCATGGATTCTTCATCACAAAACATAACCAAAGAGAATCATAGATCTCACATCTATGATAGTAGATCTCTATCTACAAGGTATAATGAGAACACAATTGTTCTCCTTAACCATATATTCCATATTCATATGAGAAACATCATATCATATGATGCTTACCATCCAAATGTGGATCTCCTAGATCCTCTGGTCTTCATGACCCAAGAATATCAGTCCATGATATTCATGATAACATCAAGTCCATGATGCTTATCAACCATAAGTGATATCAAGTCCATGATATCAGATATTTCCAATTAATTTGTGAATTTCCTAAATCCACTAGTCACCTTGACTCTTTTGAATATCAAGTCCATGATATTCATGGTATCATCAAATCCATGATGTATACCATCCAATTTGTGGATAACTAAATCCACGAGTCACCAAGACTCAAGAAATGTCAAGTTCATGACATCATACCAACATCAAGTCCATGATGTTTTACTATCCAGATGTGGATTTCTTAGATCCACGAGTCCCATGACTCAAGAGAATATCAACTCTATGATATTTATGGTATCATCAAGTCCATGATGTTATCAAATACTCAATTGTGGATCCCTGATCCAGGAGTCTCCAAGACTCAAAGGATATCAACTCCATGATATCTAGAGCATTGATTTAATGAATATCAAACCCATGATATTCACCAAGTGCTCAGAGCAATGGTCTTTTGACATCAAATCCATGATATCTCACCAATTGCTTGGAGTAATGGTCTTTTGACATCAACTCCATGATGTCTCACCAATTATTTGGAGTAATGGACTTTTGACATCAAATCCATGATGTCTCACTGATTACTAGGTGTAATAATGGTCTTTTGACATCCAATGATGTCTCACCCATTACTTAGCAATGGATCCTTGATCCATGCAAATGTGGACCCCTGATCCACGAGTCGCTTGAACTCGAAGAACATCAAATGATATTCTTCAATTCATAAGAATAACTTAGCCAAAAACATAACTATATCCAGATGAAACCTACAAGTATAAGATTAGCCAATATGATTATAAGTCATTAGCCATAATCAGTAAATGAAAGAGAGTATGACCCATTCATACATAATATTCAAAGTATGCTTCACAAGCTATACAAAAGATGTATGCCCCATACAACTAGCATAATTTATCCAGCATTTGTGCATAAGAATAATCACATAAGTCTTCATCACCTAAAGATAACCAACATCTAACCAGATGTAATGTGAACACATCAAGATGCAATATAGTTCGCTTTAAAAAGAAGTGTATCCATATAATGAATGCTCCCATGCATACAATAATATTACTTCTAAATGTATGCCTATTTTAACATATGCCAATGTAAGAATGTTTCAACATTCATCATCTAATAATGTATGCACCTATGCATAGTAAGTAAGCAAATGTGATTTCCATAACAGAGCATATGAGTCAAAGAAGATATACAAATCAATGTTGACATATTCCAATGCTAACATAAACCAAGAGATGTATTTACTCATATAGTTTCCTATTCTGAAAGGAAATGTGACTGCATATGAACACAACCTAAGCAAGGCAGAAATATAACATATTCCAGTGTGAGGTATACTCCACAACCACAATGTATGATCCTATAAAATATGCCAAATATGCCAATAACTATGCTGAATAGATAGTTATGTATGTTGCCCTCATACGCTAGAATGCATCCATTTATACATAATGTGAAGTATGTTCCTCATATATTCAGATGTGCTAATTAGGCATCCTTAGCCGGTTGATCAAGTAATGTTGATCATACTAATGAGGTAAATACCTACCCATATAAGACATAAGAAAGGAGATTACCGCCATTCACACTAGTGAGCTTGAGATTAAACTCCCTCTTAAACCATATGTCTACAATTAAGATACCCAGGGAACATGATACTTAAGGAGACTTACTCCCTCTAGATGGTCTTATCCATACATGCTAAGGTATGCAATAGGTAAATTAGGTATGCTGCTTACATACATGCTAAAGTATGCAATGTGCAGTAGTTCCCAAATAGATAGCTCTTTGTGTTACCACGGCTGTAACTAAGACAAAACCAGATTATATCATTTGTCCAAAGCCAATGTAAAGACCAACACAAGCCAATGTTGTCAGTATACAAAAGTACTTCCTTCACATTCATAAGCAGTTAAGCAGTTATGTATGTCATAATTAAAGACTTAGTCATAACAGTGAGGAAGGATATTCTATCATAAGCCAAGTGTTATGAAACAGCCAATATGTAAATATAGCATATGTAAGTGCTAATCAATGCAAATGTTTAATGAATCAACTATATGATGCTAATGAACTAGCTAATGATCCAATAAGCCATGTAAGAGGGATAGGAAAGTGAGCCCATGATCAAACTCCCTCTTAATCAAGATTCCCTCCAAGGTATTCAACCTTAATGCAAGATTTAGCCCTACTTTCATAACCAATTTAAGCCAAACACCCAGTTGTCTTAGTTTTGAAATAGATAGATTGAAATTCCTAAATCTGAAATGGATCTTTCTTCTACCGTAGCTCTGATACCATGTTAGTATTTTTCAGACTCTACATAGGATTATTTCAATCTAGAGGTAAAACTAAGCACATGATGTAATAAGATAGATTCAAAGCAAGGAGAGATAGTACCCGGAAGTGAAGCCCTGATTGTGCCTTTAAATCTGCACTTGTTGCATAATGATTTGCTGAGGATCCCTGATCCACGAAGCAAATCCTCTAAAGCTGATCTTCCATCTTCGACCTACCTAGATGCCACAATGCTCAGACATACATCATAATGTATATTGCTGAATCCAATAAGACTTTATAATATGTAGGGATAATTGCAATAAGTCTCAGCCCTTCAAAATCGCAGGTAAGGGTATACAGCGTAGCTTCTTCTATTTATATTGCTGCTCACAAAGTTCGCAACACATATATGGTAGCTCCTTCAAGTTCGCAATACTTAGTATTGCCTTAGACTGAAATCGCACAGCAAGCAGAATGATTCATATTGCAGCTCCTTTGATCTTGGAAAACAATCGGTCTTTACTCCAAATTCACTAAGGAAGAATATCAATTCTTGGAGGAAGGAAGCACGTTATGTTTTCTGTGTTCTCCTCCAAGATTTGACCTTGCATATATATGGTTTCAATTACTAAACTCCACCTTACCAAGGTGGCCGACTTGGGCCCTCCAAGTAAGTAAATAATAAATAACCTTTATTTATTATCATATATATGCATTAATAAATAATAAATCATTTAACCAAGAGGGGCCATTAAATCGATTTATATTATAAACAATGAATATTAAATATTCTCTATTTAATATTATTATTTATCCTATTGAAATTCCCAAGCCATTGGATATTTGCCGTAAAGGCCAAAATATCAACAGATTGGATTAGCTGGTTAGGAATGACTAATTAGCATAAATGATTATCTGTTCAACTGATTGACATAACTAACATTCTATGTATGAAGAGCATTCTTCACATTATGTACATTGTGTTACATTTTTGTTATGTATGGTATATGAACTTACTTTAAGTTGCTTGAGAGCATACCTTACATTGGCATATGTTATGTTTAACATTACCTTGCATATGCTACACTGGCATATCTTATGTATGTTTGGAAACATACTTCCTTTTTATACAGAACACTTGGCTTATGTTAGCATACCCTTCTTCATTGTTATGGCTGAGTCTATATATGACATATAGTTGAGACATAATGCTTTTGGTATAGCTGGATAATTGTTCATGTATCATTCATGTGTGAGACAACACTTTATGTTGCCTTAACATATTTTTCATTATGGAGACATACATAACCAATTAACTATCATTGACTATTTATGTGAAGGAAGTACTTCGTTACATTAACAACATTGGTTTGTGTTGGCCTTTACATCAGCATTGGTTTTTTGATTTAATTTGGTATGTATCTATTGCATATTGAGAGGGAGTTTTTCTATATGCAGCTGTGGCAACTTACATAGCTATCTATTTGGTTGTGTGTGCCTTCTTCATTTATGAGTTATGCTTGAGAGAACTGCAGCATACTTTATTGGCCTTAGCATATATATCTTCTTTGGCTCGTATTCATGGTTGTTTGAGAACATATTTCTGTTATGACACATGTTATATCTTACGCTGTTATGGGAAAATACAAAGCTGATTGTTAGTATAACTGATTAACTGTTTCCTTTATTAATGCATGAGTGCATATATTATTGGTTAATGAATGTTGGAACATACTTGCATTGGCATATCTTATGTGTGTGTGGGGACATACATTATAATACTTAGAGATAGTGTTGTTGTATGCTTAGGAGCATACTTTATATGGGTATATGTTATCCTTTATATAGCTTTGCTATTGATGTGTATGGATACACTTCATTATAGAGGGAACTATATTGCATCTTGTTGTGATCACATTGCACCTGGATTTGGTTACCTTTAGGTGGTAAAGACTTATGTGATTACTCTTATGACTAAGACTTGTCTATAGATGCTGGATGAATTATGCTGGTTCTATGAGAGAACTGCATCTAGATATTGGTTATTTGGTTACTTAATATGATTGTATGGAGCATACGTCATTTGTATACTTTAGCTTGTGAAGCCTACTTTAGTGGATTATTGTGTATGAATGGATCATACTTTCTTTTATAGCTAAGTCTATATTTACTGATTATAGCTGAGACTATATTACATGTGGTTCTATGTGTGAAAACATTTTTCTTTACATTGAACTTGAATCTTATGATCATATTGGTTACTCTTATACTTATGTGGATTCATGAGATGAGATTTTGATTATGAGATACATATGGTTGTGTCTAATTCATTTGATTACATCTATGCATATGGCTAAGTTGTTTCTTATGAATTGGATACTTAGAGAATATCATGGACTTGATATTCTTCTCATGGATCAGGGATCCATTGTTGAGCATATGGTGACATCATGGACTTGATGTCGGAAGACCATTACTCCAAGAATTTGGTGAATATCATGGACTTGATATTCGTTAAGCCAATGCTCGAGGATATCATGGATTTGATATCTGGTGGATCAGGGATCCACTTCTCAGCATATGGGGGACATCATGGACTTGATGTCTGGAGGCCATTGCTCCGAGTACTTGGTGAATATCATGGATTTGATATGTGGTGGATCAGGGATCCACTTCTCAACATATGGTGGACATCATGGACTTGATGTCTGGAGGCCATTGCTCCGAGTACTTGGTGAATATCATGGACTTGATATTTGTTAGACCAATGCTCTTAACATCATGGACTTGATGTTGGTTTGATGTCATGGACTTGACATTTCTTGAATCTCGGTGACTCGTGGATTTAGTTATCCACAGATTGGTTGTTATACATCATGGACTTGATATTCTATTGGCTGAGTCAAGAGGACTCGTGGATCTAAGTTATTCACAAATTGGATAGAAAACATTATGAATTTGATGATAACTTGTGTTTGGAAAGTATCATGGACTTGATACTACCTTGTATATCATAGACTTGATATTCAAAAGAGTCAAGGTGACTAGTGGATTTAGGAAATTCACAAATTGATTGGAAATTTGATATCATGGACTTGATATCACTTATGGTTGATAAACATCATGGACTTGATGTTATCGTGAATATCATGGACTGATATTCTTGGGTCATGGAGACCAAAGGATTTAGGAGATCCACATTTGGATGGTAAGCATCATATGATATGATGTTTCTCATATGAATATGAGATGTATGGTTTATGAAGAACAGTTGTGTTCTCATTACATCTTGTAGATAGAGGTCTACTATCATAGATGAGAAATCTATGGCATCATTGGATAAGGAATCCATTTTTGTTATGTCCTATGCCTTGAGTCTCGGAGACTTGTGGATTTAGGAAATCCACATCCGGTTGGTAAAAATCTTGTGATTTGATTTTACCATGGAAGATGATTTTCATATGGATATGAAATCTATGATTGGAAATGATAATGAACATGTGTTCTTATCAAAAGTGGTAGAACAAAGATCTACCCTCATAGATGAGAGGTCTATGAAATCCATTTTTGGTTATGTTTTATGATGAGTGGATCTTTGCCTCAAGTCCAAGAGGGAGTGTTGATATGTTGGCCTTTACAGCAAATATCCACAACTTGGATAATAATAATAATAAATATAGAATATATTATTCTATATATTTCGATGTGCATAAATAATAATAATAAATAAAGGGGTTATTTATTATTTATTGTTTATCCATTAAAGATCCGATTTAATTATTATTGGGAGGGCCCAAGTCGCCATCAAGGAAATAATAAATAAAAGGTTTATTTATTAAATAAGCCCAAGTCGGCTTGCCTTGTTTTCTAGCGCCATTTTGTTTAGAGATCCCATATATATGTGGTGATTTGATTCTTGAGGAAGAACATATCAAAGACATAAAATATGCCTTCCCCTCAAGAATCGATCTAAGGAGCAGCGACTTCACCATTTAAGGCACCATAAAGGAGCAGTGAATCTTAGTCTAAGGAGCAGCGATTTCTCTGCCCTAATAGCAGTATATTTAGGTGCGAATTCTGGACTAGGAGGAGTAGATCTCAAGGCAGATTTACAGTGGCTTCAGTCTGATCCTAAGTCAAAGTAAAGATCAGATTGATGTCATTTTGGAAGCCTTAGATGGGCTGACCTAGCCCATTCACATCCATTCACCTTGGAGACTTAGAAGGGACTGATCTGAAGATCATTTCAAAACTACAATCCAAGTACTATCTCTCCTTGCTCTTAATCATTTCTTTATATTCTGTGCTTAGTCTTGAAAGATCTCTATAGCTTGAACATTCCTAGGTAAATTTGGAAAATAGTAACATCCAAGTACCCTCATCTCTTGGTGACCATGGATATTTCAGAATAAATCTGAGATTTTTGTATCTTATACCCACTTATCAACTAGGCCCAAATTTTTATTTATGATGGGAATTAAGAATACTAAAAAAAATGATAGGGGAAAAAGTAAACAAACAAACTCTATCTTGTTTTTTTTTTATATATGAAAGTGGCTAAGGCTCACATCCATTTACATATTAAAAATGAAAGCTTCAAGGGAGTCCAAAAAGGGTCAATCCCACCAAACAAAGTCATTGGCCTGTTAATATTTGTGGCCTTTTCGGAAAGATCAAATAGATGACATGTATGCTGAGATGAATAATAAATAATATACTTATTATTTATTATTTATCTCAACACACATCTCATAAATTATTGTATTAAACTCTAAAGAAACATCCTTATATTGTCCTAGAGGGACAACTTAATATTGGCAAGAGGGACGTCTCACATATTAAATATTATATTTGTTAAGGAGGGAGGACTTTGGATATTATATATCTGGCTGACTTACTTGTGCAAGTCGGCTGCATTAATACGGAAAAGTCACACCTCTTGAATGTATATAAAGGTGGAGTTATGGTGTGAATATGACAAGCATAAAAAACATAACATGTCTGCTTAAATTTGCACTATAACAACAGATAAGCAAATCCATTCTAATCTGATCCATAGCAGTAACAATTCATACTAAAGTTATAGCCATTCCTAGAGGAAGAATAATGGACCAAAAATCGCAATATATAGTGAACTTAAAGGACAATACAAAGCAGATTTGAAGGACGAAATATATCAGATTTGAAAGACGAAATATAGCAACAGATTGGAAGACATCATTAAGGAAACTCTACAGCAGACTTCAAAACTGGGTATTATCTATTCTTCTATATATCTATATTTTGGAAAGGGCCTAAATCTTAGTTCTAAAATATCATCTATAGATTGTTATTTCCTTTCAAAGTCTAAAATATTAACATGGTATCAAAGCCTTGGTGAGTAAAAGATCTACTTTCAGATTAAGGAAATTTATCTAACACTTTTAAAACTAAAAAATTCAACGTGACAAGTGGAATTAGACCAGAAGATAGACTTGAAAGAGCCACAAACTTCTTATCTTGGAAAATTAAAATACTATTTGCCTTTAGAGAACTAGAACTGGATTCAATTATAGAAAATCCACTTAAAACTGAAATGAATGAAGATGAGACACGTGAATGGAAAAGGGGTAATAACAAAGCTATGAGAATTCTAATTGACAGCGTAAAAGACCATATCATATCCACCATCTCCTGTCTGAGTCAGACTATCTAATGTTCTCTACATTATCAGGAATGTTTGAAATTAATAATACAAGTAGAATTATGACTCTTAAAAATGAAATTTCACGAATCAAGATGAGTCAAGGAGAATCTATCACATCATACTTTATGAGAATAACTGAGTTAAAAAATCAATTAGCAACTATTGGGCACACCTACAATGAAAATGAACTATTTATGATAGCACTTAATGGATTACCTCTTTCGTGGGACTCCTAAAATGCCTAAATTTGATAAATTAAAGATGGTTTGTTTTCAAGAAGAATCGAGACTAATATCTAGAGGATCGAATTTTAAAGAAGACCTTTAAATTTATAATCCCAATCAAGAAAGAAAGATGATTTCAAAAGAAAATCTCAAGACAAAAGAAACTTTAGGATCAAAAGAAAGAGAGATTATCAAATCAAGCAAGAAGGGAACTCGCACAATAATGGATGGAGAGGGAGAGACTATCAAAACAACAAATTTCAAAAGAGAGATCTCTCTAAAGTACAATGCTATAGATGTGACAAATTTGGTCACAAGGCAACAAATTGTCCTGAATGAAACAATCATCAAGCCTCTATTACAGAAGTAAAAAAAATAGAATTTGAACGCATTGTCCTTTAGTCTTCACTTTGAGAGGGAGTTCAAATATGGGCCTTTATGAACTTAAAAGTCATATTATAAACTCTTTCTAATTCTTTGTTAGATTTTAACATCACTTGTTGTAAATAAATCAAATATTATTTTCCATTGAGAATATAATTCTTTGTTATGTTAAAGTAATGATTAAATTATTATGTGAGTATTTTGTTATACTAACATATTTGCAAGCTTTTGAGCGTTGAGGCTCTTGATATTTGAGCGCTGAGGCTCTTGCATATTTGAGCGTTGAGGCTCTTGATATTTGAGCGTTGAGGCTCCCAAGCATTGAGGCTCTTGCATATTTGAGCGCTAAGGCTCTTGCATATTTGAGCATTGAGGCTCCTGGGCGTTGAGGTTTTTGCATATTTGAGCGTTGAGGCTCTTGCATATTTGAGCGTTGAGGCTCTTGATATTTGAACGTTGAGGCTCTTGACACTTGAGCATTGAGGCTCTTGGACATTAGAGCGTTAAGGCTCTTGGATAAAATTACTAATGAAGACTATCTTTCAGAGATTTTGTGGATGAAACCTCACATGAAGAAAATCCACTAACATTATGTAAGTGATACTTAAAATTGTTATTCTTTGAGATCTATTGTTTTGAGATATATTTTTCTGATTACATAGATTTGAGATCTATTGTTTTATTTTCTGATTACAAAGATCTATTATTGAGATAATGCTATACATAAAGTTGAGATCTATATGTAATTACTGTTTACATCTTACCTCTCACTACATGTGAACGATGTTTGAATAATCTTACATCTTGTAGTAGATGATATTACAAAGGTTGGGACATCTTGATGATGGTTAATCACATTGATTACATCAAGTATGAATACATTATAAATATATTATGTTTTCTTTGATAGTTCCATATTCATTGAGATCACTTAGATTTCTATTAAGGACAATAATTTATATGTCAGAATGAAATCTAGTGTGATAAAGATCTTGTGATTACATTAAGAGATTTATTTTGATATTCACTCGAGACCAAGAGAGAGTGTTAATATTTGTGGCATTTTCGGAAAGATCAAATAGATGACATGTATGCTGAGATGAATAATAAATAATATACTTATTATTTATTATTTATCTCAACACACATCTCATAAATTATTGTATTAAACTCTAAAGAAACATTCTTATATTGTCCTAGAGGGACGACTTAATATTGGCAAGAGGGATGTCTTGCATATTAAATATTATATTTGTTAAGGAAGGACGACTTTGGATATTATATATCTGTCTGACTTACTTGTGCAAGTTGGCTGCATTAATAAGGAAAAGTCACACCTCTTGAATGCATATAAAGGTGGAGTTATGGTGTGAATATGGCAAGCATAAAAAACATAACATTTCTGCCTAAATTCGCACCATAACAATAGATAAGCAGATCCATTCTAATCTAATCCATAGCAGTAACAATTCATACTAAAGTTACAGTCATTCCTAGAAGAAGAATATCAGACCAAAGCGCAATATATAGTGAACTTACAAGACAATACAAAGCAGATTTGGAGGATGAAATATAGCAAATTTGAAAGATGAAATATAATAGCAGATTGAAAGGCATCATTAAGGAGACTCTACAACAGACTTCAAAATTGGGTATTATCTATTCTTTTATATATCTATATTTTGGAAAGGGCCTAAATCTCAGTTCTAAAAGATCATCTATAGATTGTTATTTGTAATGTCCCCGTTTTTTGACTTATGGGATTAGCTTAGTTTGGCGATCCTCACAGGCTAATTAGGCGATCAGAGGGGGTCAGATGGTGGAGCCAGTGTTGGGATTCCATTCTGGAGGTTCAGATTATCAGGTTTGCTCTTCGTTCGGGTCATTTTGGTCAACTTACTATTTTTAAGGGTCAGATGGTGGAGCCAGTGTTGGGATTCCATTCTGGAGGTTCAGATTATCAGGTTTGCTCTTCGTTCGGGTCATTTTGGTTAACTTACTATTTTTAGTAAGTGGTATTTGGGGTATGGCCGGGATTAGCAGGGTGTCTGCACGAAGTGTCACATGTCTCAGGATCGAGTTTCCGAGAATCTCCAATTTGAGAGACTTACTATTTATAGTAAGTCTATTTTTAGCAATTGGCTATTTTTGGCAGTGGGTTATTTTTGGCAGGGCAATTGGCATTTGAGGCTCTGGTGTCGGAAATGAGTTTGTACAGTTAGCGGGATTCAGAGGCTTTTGGTTTTTAAAGTTATCATTATTAAATTAAATTATTTTAATTTAATAACTTTAATACTTTAAAACTTTAATGTTATAAAGTGAAGAGGTCATTTAGAAGCCTTTTTAATGAAAAAAGTGAAATTGTGCTTTTTCCAAAAAAGCTATATATTCTACTCCAAAAAACACTTTCATTCATCCATTGTTGACTTATGATTTTATTGAAATTGTGAGAGAGACTACCCGGCTAGGATTTTGAGGACTGATTCCTCTTCTAGCAATTTGAGCCATTATAGGTTGATGGTGAATTTTGCAGCTGTAGTTCTGATTCTGAATTTTAATCCAGTGCTGATGTATATTGGATTTGTGTGGAGTTTTTCATCTACAGGCAAATCGATTTGCACTCAAGATTTTGATTTTGTCTTCATGCTGAGGTTCTGAAATTAATTGGGAGTTTGCTGTGATTTTTAATTTGGTTAATGGTTACGAATTTGTTGGAGGTTTACTAATTGTTAAGCGAGACTGAAGTATCTCCAAGCTGCGTATGAAGGGAGTGATCCGAATTTAGTGTGAAACCAAGTATCAATCATGCAAGGGCTGCGTGAGTGTTCTGGCAGGTTACGGCAGCCTTCCTACATGTTCACGGGCCTGCATTAAGGGGCCGTTTTGGTGCTGCAAGGGCTTGCGTTTCAATACAGCCCAGTCACGTGCCAATGCAAGTTGTAACGTGACTGTTCCAGGGGTGACGTTAATTAAATCAGGGCTGTGTCACGGCATTGTTGGAGGACATAGCATTTATAAAAGGTTGCAGCATTGCCAGGTGCCAATTTTAATGAATGTTCATTTCCAGATTTAAATTACTTGTTAGATCATTCAGATTTATGAAGTATTAATTATAAATGGATTATATGTCTTGTTGAGATGAGATTAGTAATTAATAAATGTTATCATGGAGATTCTTTTGCCTGGATTTGTTATTTTAAAATGGTGGATATTTCTTCATCATTGCATTTTGCAAAACTATTATTGGAATAAGTTATAAGTATTTTCAAATTAAGAAATTAAATCCGGAAGAGCCAGCTAGGCTCTTTTCATTATTTCCTTTCAAAGTTTGAAATATTAACATGGCCAACATCCAATGCCCCAGGGCCAAAAAAACGCAACAATAAAAAAAATTGCAGCCAAAATGACAACAAAGCACTGCCTACCTAGCAGCCCCATGAACACTAGCCCACCTAATAGCCAGTGGGATCTTCACATCATGCCTATTACCAATCACCATCTTCATAAAATTGAGTCATCCCGTCACTTGTAGTTGCCTTGCCACATTGTTTCCCTCATTTTCCAAAACAACAAAGGGAATCCAAGGGCCATTGTAGTTCAATATAAGTCTTGCCTAGTGCCTCCCTGGGGAGAGAGTCCAAACCTTGCCTCTCCATCTCGCCCAAACTAGATACTCCATTAGAAGCTTCGCCATGTTTGAATTGATGCAATACTGATAGGTGGAATTTAGGTATCAGCCACCTAAAACCAATTTAATGGTCTGCAAAACCTCTGCATCATTGGCTTTGAAGACTTTCAACAGGCATGTATCCGAGTTTCTTACTTTGAAGGCCATCTGCCTTTCTGCTGCCACCAAGTTAATGGTAGTGTCTATTCCACCTAGCCAAGATATCATCCTCCAACATCTGTTGAGCCTGAAATGCCTCATCCAAGGCACTCACGTGTGACTTTTATCTGTTTGTCATGCCATTAATGTGACCATCTTGGTCACCATTAATGCAGGTGTCCTCTACTGTCCAATTGTTCAACTCTTTCCACTTCAAATTGCTCCAAAGACTGCTCAAGCTTATCGACCAAGACATATTTTCCATTTTGATTGCTTCATTCGCCAATCCATCCGCTTCTTATTTCCCTTATCTATAAACATGAAAAGACTTAACATCTTCAAAATTTGATAGCATCTCCAATGCTGAGCCACCAACTTCTTTAGCTTCCAATTAGGAGTATCTTTCTAACAAATGGCATTAAACATTAAGTGTGGAACACATTCTAAATCTATCCTATCAAATTCAAACTTCTTGCGCACTTGAATCCCTAACCAAGCCACCTGAAACTCAGCTTCATTGTTTGTGCCATCTACCAGCTTCCTTGGTTTCAAAACAATAGTCTTCCCCTTATGATCTCAAATAATACACCTTGGATTCGAGGGACCCAGATTGCCACATGACACTCCGTTGAAGTTGACTTTCACCCATCCAATATCTGGTGGAATCCACCACATATGAGCCCTAAGGATGGCTTTTAAATCAACCTGACCAACCTCATGAATGGGGGAAAAACAAACTCTTCATCTTGTATAAGTATTGAATGTTGTTTTCTAATTTTGTTCCATGAAAGTTTCCTATTTGAAGCTTGCTTTTAAATGAAGTGGTGGTTTCCTAAGTGTTGCATTCCATAGCATCTATTAAAATATATCCATTCCCTCTTTTCTCCATTACCAATTTGGTCCTGTGCAGCCATGGATATTGATATGATTCATTTTGAATTCGTATTTGGTTTGGTTTGTTGTGGGTTCAGACAAGATTCTGTATTTGTCCACACACGTCTGTTGGGTATGATTTGTTTTGGATTTGGGTTTGGTTTGGTTCTTTGTGGTTCAGACAATGTTCTGTATTTGCAGGACAGATTTGCCTTGGTATGTCCATCCAAATGTAGAACCTAGAATGGATCCCCAGAGTCCCATTGGTTTTTCCATAGTCAAAGACCCAAAATAGTAATTTCATTTTCTATTTAAGGGTGTCTTTTTCCATTTATGTATTACAGGTGATAAATATGTCAACTGTCATAGCACTTTTGACTAACGATGCGAACTTGGTCCTGTTTTTGTGGATCTTTCTTTGAACTCTTTTGGTTTCTATTTGAGCAAGTTGCAGCTTGATAAATGCTGCTGATTTTCTTGGGTGAATAAATCACAGGGATGACAGGTAAGAAAATACTTGTAGTATTTTGTTTCAAGCTTCACTTATCTCTTATGTGAATTGGAATGGACCTTCAATCATCTCAAATTCTGAAACTCGTTGAAGTTAATTACAAGTTCTATACCTCAGGAAGTAGGCAACGATCTTTATAACCTGCAAACACTTTGTTTCTTCCTAGGAAATATTATTGTATTATAAAACTTCTCAGAACTTTAGTTCTTGGTCTTTATTGCCAAATCTGTACGAGCTTCTACATTCTCTACCTGTGCTGATGGTTGGGATATATTTTTATGGCAGTTTTTGTTTATTATATGATTGTTAGTGGCTATGTAAACTTAATTCATGTTTTTAGGCTAAAATATGTATATATTTATGATTTTCATTTGTTTCTTGGATGGCTGCACCCAACACCCACAAAATTTGCCACATCAGAATACCTGAACTGAACTGGTAACATAGCCTCTTTTCATATAATATAGTTCTAAAATCCTATGTGTGAAAGGATAGCATTTCTGTCCTGATGCCTTTTTTTGTGTTTTATAGTTTCTTTCTCCACACGAAATTAATTGTGAGATTACATATGTTTGAATTGCAGCGAATTGCTGATTTTGTATTAGATTAGAACACTTGTAAAAATGATTTAGTCAAATATTTTTAAATACTAATAGTTTGGATTTTTCATTTCAGGTAGCAGTGTCTGCTTCCTGCTTGTTTTTTGCTGCCATACCAACATTGATGGTATGCTAATGCGTTCCCTTCTATAACCAGAAATGGCAATGCTTAGAATTTCATGCTACAGATCTGTACAACTATAAGCTGTAAAGAAAGATTATTTGCTGTGTTTTTTGTAGTCTATTTCATTTTCTGTAGGTTTATCATGTGAAGATTTTCTCTGAGCGCGCAGATATTTAATTAAACTGCATAAAAACTGAAATATAATGATTCACTTCGCAGTTTTCACATGGTCTGATTGTCATTTTTTTCACTTTGTAAAAAGGCTCTCAAGAGGGCCGCTGAATCCATGGAAAAGCTACTAGATGTGACGAGGGAAGAGTTGCCTGGAACAATGGCTGCTGTAAGATTATCGGGGATGGAAATCAGTGACTTGACAATGGAGCTTAGTGATTTGGGGTTTCTCCTCTAGCCTTATGTGATGTCTCTCATGTTTTATCTTTTAAAACTATAACTAATTTTCCATTTCTAAGCAAAGAATACTCTAATTAATGTATGCCATTTTAAAGCAAAAAATATGGTATACCTTAGTTAACATATTTTCATTACTGCACAGCCAAGAGATAACGGAGGGTGTGAGGAACTCAACTCGGGCAGTCAGAGCTGCTGAGGATGGTCTTCGGCGCATGACTAATATGGCATCTGTAGGTTGGTATTAGTTTCTTAAATCCATGAACCATCTGTTTTAAAAGTGAATTCACATTGTTAAGTATATTCAGGAGGGATTGGAAATGCTGAAAACAAAATATCTTCAAGATTCCATTGTCAATAATAGGGAATAAAAGATCAGAGAAAATGGATTAAGTAAAATTGATTTAGATTTAGTTCAAGTGAGATGGCTAAAAAGAATTATGAAAGTTGTGGTTTAAATAAATTTACTTGTAATGTCTTGTAACAGCATCTTTTAGTATGAACATTTAGTTCACTATAGTATTGAAGTTTGTTTATCATGTAGCTTGCGATTGCTTTGCTATTGGAATATATGATACTAAATAACGATATTGTACTACATCAATATGTATAATTTGAAAGCCACCAGGCTAGCAAATACTTCTCGAACCTGACTGTTTATGCAATTTAAAAATAGAGTGCCGAAACAAAGACAGTAGATGAGAGATCGATGCAACTTACAGTTTGATGATCCAAGTCACTGACCCCTATGAAAAAACTGATATGTTATGCTTATATCTTTTTATTTCTTAAGATGAAATGCCAAGACTTGTATACATTTTTCAGGTTTTCTGTTCCGAGGTTTAGAGCAAGAGCTCTTATCATATTTCCTTTCGCAGTTTCTTTTGTTTGCTTGATGAGGTGCTATTTTGTTGCACTGCATGCTTATTTGGTAGATATGCATATAAAATACAAGAACCAGAGTATTTGGTAACTTCATAAATATCATTTATTTTGGTCTGAAGGAATCTTTCATGCACATTTGTATCCACAATAAGAGGGAAACTCAATTGTTATGGCCATGAGTTCTTGTTGGATCCTGGTGCAGTTTTGATATCCCTAATGTAAAGTTTGTCATTATTTTATACTTTTTATTTCCAAAGTACTGGAGGATATAGCCAATTATGTTGGTCTGTATATAATATTAGTCCACGGCTTATCAGAGAAGTATTGCCAACTATTTTTCTTTACAATTTGCGTATTTTTTGTTTTTATTTATTTAACTTTTTCCTTTTATTTATTTTGTTTTGCCTTGGATTTTCTCTCTTTCTTTGTCGTTACTTTTTTGTTCATGTTTAGTTTTAGTTTTTAACCTTTGCATTTTTTCTTTCATCAATTTTTTTCTCTATTATAATTTTTCCTTTTTATTGTTTCTTCCCCTTTGTTTTTAGTCTCTTGTGTACATTTCTTATTTTTTCATTCTTATTCCTGTTTTCCCTTAACTTCTAATTTTCTATTGTCTCTCTAGTTGACTTTTCTTTGACTGTCTTGTGTCCTTGGTTTTTGGGTCACCCACAACTCTCTCCTTTTTAAAGGAGCTGCTAGGTATGCAATTCTTATTTTTTGATCTCCTTATGCTCTCTTTATCATCCGGATGATAGATCACAGAGTGTGATCCAAAATATTGATGAAAAAAATTATTACACAATCTACCCAAAAAATTGTTAAATAAATCTATGGATTGTAGAAAACTGATTTCTTTAACTATTTTCTGTTTACTGGATTAGCTCTCTTGCAGGAGCGAGAAAAAGTCCAAGACAACATCATGAAACCAGCGATGGCAAGAACAGCTAGAGGTTTACATGATGGAATCGTTCAGGGTCGTAGTATATTGAAAAGTTTGGGCTCTTTGAGGCAGTTATCTGGTTGGCTTAGCAGGTATTGGATAGAAAGGAAGAATTTGTCATCAAAGGAAATAGATAATCAACGGAGAGTAGGTTAGCCACTGTAAAACACAATCTTTATTCTTCATGGTGAAGTATTGTTGTTTGTATTACTATGAAATGTTTGCTGTTATTCAATTAATATGTTTATCATGTCATAATTCCATAATCGCTGCTATTTAATAAATGTGTGATAACTGCGGGAGAATTAGATAGCATATGAACTCTTCTAGGTGACTTAAAATGTGGTACTTGATTGGAATTTTGGAATGATTAATTAGCAGTAACGTTGATCGAAAGAAACATCTGTTGATGGATGCTTCCTGAAAGCTTTTTAATTCGAATGAATGTTTTATATGTATCTCAATTTTGTGACTGCCAACAAACTGTTTATCCTTTGAAAATGTTCGAATATTTTAATAAACATGTGCATGCATCATTCTATAAGCATTTTTGTTAAATTGAATGAGAAGAAACTAATTACCAGCGAATGCTTCCACGCTGAAGTGCCAGAGGAAGCTGCAGGAAATCTTAACAAAGATGTTTCAAGGTTGTTTCCTTGGTATTAATTCTCTTGGGTATTGGCTAAATCGTAAACTAAAACGGAAAACATAAGGGAAGTTTCAATAAGTTTGAAAAAAGACTAAGTGTCCCCCTTGGTAAGAAATATGTTTTAGTTTACGATTTAACGTTGCCTCTTGATGGTTGTTTTATTCGCACTCTTTAGCATTTGTAACATAAAAAATATAGCCATCCATGCTAATTTAAAAATTAATCTTTATTTGCACATGTGAAACATTTACCTATCTGTACTGCTTTTGCGTGAGAGCACACATAAACATGTGGCCCTATCACATTTTCCAAAGCCTCTTACGCTGAAATCAAACGCGGTGTTTAACAAAGTGAAAATCGGGCTTTGCTCTGCCACACGGCCTCTGCAATAACTTACCTACATAGTTAAAAATCTGGAATTCCTTCAAAAAATTGATTAATTGGCCTAACAAGCGTTAAAATGAAATGAAATGTTTTTAATGACGTCTATGAGACCACCGGTCTAAGGGACCAAAAAACAAGTTAGGTATTCTGCTGTGATTTCTCCAGACTGTTCCTTTTGTGAAGATAAGCGAATATACATATACATATAATTTGTTATATAAATCTTTTCCCTGCTTGTAAACATTTTAATTAAATCAGGAATATTTAAAGAAATAAATTTGTATAGAGGAGTTGTACAAGAATCAAAGCAATAAAATGCACCTTATTATAGCAATGGGTGGTGAGACTGTTTAAACATTCCAATAAGGGAACATAAATCCCGAAACAAGAAAAAGAAGAATCGATAACAACTCTGGTTTTTGTAAGAAAAAAGACTTGCCACTTTCCTTTATGTAGATTCCTCAATTAGTTCTGGCCAACGAACAAGAACGATCACTTGGTCGAATTCCCCTGCACTTTAGGCTCTGTGAGACCTAGGAGGGTGCACCTATTACTCAACCCTAATCCTAGTTGGAGGCTTTTTATAGCAGATAACTTGGTGATCTCTCAAGATGACAATTATTCTTGAGAAAGATCAAATTGTGATTCACACAACACTTGAATATTTGAATGCTATAAGAACACTTTAATATTAATATTGCTTTTGAAAGAATGCTTTAAAATATATTGCTTGTGTAAATGAATGCTGAATAGAATATCACAAACTTTAAACAATGAATCAAATGACTATAATCCAACAATTGATAAGACTAGTGCATATTTCAACTTGGGCAATGGAGTCAATCTTATGTACAACCTTGGAGATAGTTTTAATAACTTGTTATTAGAAACAAGACCATCACCTCAAAAGTGTTAATAATTATAGCCTTTCGGCCAAGATCAAATAAATACCCTTGTGCGACTTTATAATAATAAGGAGATTATTATGAATTCATCTATATATATGTGCTGGTTGAATTAGTTAAGGGCCCAAGGTCGGCCCCCTTGCTTTAACATTAAATAGATCTAATAAGACCAAGTCGGCCTTCTTGAAGATAATTCAACTCATATATATACGGTGTTGGATTCTAGGGAAGAGAAGTATCAAAAACATAACATGCTCTTCTTACCTCAAGAATAAATAAGCAGAGATTTGTTCTTCCATTATATGGTGCGAATTTAGCCTTGGAATGCAAGATATTTTCACAGCGATCTACATGCAAATTGGAGCAGCAAGTAGGGCGATCTTTGATACAATTTGGAGCAGCTGATAAAGACCAAGACATGATGCGAATTTAGGGCAGAAATGAAGGGCGGCTTACAATGCGATTTGGAGCAGCAATATAATACTTGTCATATATTGCTAGTACTTGCCAAGGATCAATATTTACCCTACCTAGGGTTTGATCACCATTCGTACTATCCTTTCATCTTTCTTTGTCAATTTTGTCTATATATTGTTTCAGTTTTAAAGGCCTTCTATAGATTGTATTTTCCTTGCATAGATCTGAAAATATCAACAAAAAGCGTATGTATGAATTGTAATTTTAAAACTATATAGTTACAAGTCTTACTGAGCTTAACTATAACTCTGAGAGACCAATAAGATAGAGAATTTTGAAAACCAATCCTTCTAATTGATGCTCTGATTGCAACTAATTTTGTAATCACAATAACATAAGAGTTGCACAGTGAGGCAATCTAATGAAATAGATTTATCCAAGGGACTAATTGAATAAGAATTGGACCTTTTTACCACAAGTGAGACAAAAAAACACTTGTCTTTTATTGATTTCAAAAAAATAGTACATCTGAGTTCATGTCTACAGTTGCTGATCTAATTCTATTCTATGAAAGTTCTGATTTTTTCCCTTATATCTCCATCTCCCCCAAAAGATCCTCCTTATATAGATGAGGATTTGGTTACAAAAATGAAAGGGCATACCCCTTTGGGTGAAAAGACACCACCCTTTTAAATAAAAATAATTCCAAATCCCGAAATTGCCTTAGTTTATCCAATTAATTACCATTTTACAAGTTGTTTTAAGCATATTAGAGGTATTTTAAAGCTATTTTAGGGGTGTATGATGGATAAATGGTCTACAAATGATGTAAGTGCCCCCTTCGGTGCTTCACAGTCCATTCTTTATGCCCATCATTATATTTATGCTTTGGTTTCATATTCGGCCACATAGATGACACATGCTGCTTATACATGTTGCTCCTCTGTTTTAGACCTTTTCTCTTTTGGATCTATGCTCTTGGCTGGCTTCTTCCTTCCTGACGCACTGGAAGTCCCCATTTCTACAATCGTGATTGCCTTTGCATCTCCTCCTGCATTTTTTCATTTGTCTACAACCTTTATTTCACCTTTCCATCGATGTAGGTAATACCAATCAGTTCATCGAGGATCGATTAATCTATTGAATCATTATACCAATAATAATTTTTACAGTGATTTCATTTATCGGGGTAACTCTCACTGATCCATCACTGGCAATATCGGTGTACATCCATTTGATTACTTCTGGTATTTTATCTTCATCTTGTTGCATCGGGGTGACATCTTCATCCCTTGGCCGACAACTATGCTTTCCCTTTATTAGTGTACGCCATCCCGATAATCTTATCGAGCATCGATGTAGCTTAGAATCTGCTTTGACGATATGTATCGCTATACCAATAAGACCATTGACGTAGCTCCTCTCGATGCTTCCCATTGTAATGGTCTTCAATCATCTCATATCGCTGTAAGTTGTACCAATAAACTCATCGGGTATCAGAGAGACTCAAAAGTACTCATCCTGATCAATTTATTCACGCCGATGACCTTTATTGCTATAACACCTTCCAATAGACCTTCCTTGCATCCATGAAAGTGTGTCTTACCGATAACCTCATCAACTATCGATGGGACAAGATTTTTGTTATGCCATTGGTGATTGCTTTGCCGATGGGGTTCATCAGTATGTATTATACCGATTCATTTCTTTCCTTTTGCTCGCTTGATGCCATCGACCTAGGTCTTGCCGATGTGTTCTTTTCGTTAGTGCCCTATCTTTATTTATCAGTATATGCTATCCTAACCACTCATGGCTTGAAATTGATCATTTGAAACATGCATCAAAGCTGGTTTCTTGGAGTTAGAACTATGAGATTATGCATTCATATGTTTGGAGAGTGAAATTTGCTTCTTGGCCTAGAATTTGGAACTCCAAATTTTCCAAAATTTAGGGTTCCAACACTACTCAAAGAATGCTCAACCTTATGCGAGAAGTCTATTTGAAAACAACAAGCATGATGAAATTTGGTACAACTTGTAATATCCACATGCATTTCACATATTAACATGTGATGCCCTACTATTGCAATATGACAAAACAATAAATACAAACAACAATCATCTATTGCAATGTTATGCAAAGCTCTAGCCAAAGCAATACAAACTGTAAATTGGTAGGTAGACCTTCAAATAAGATCTCTCCTTTGTTATCCCATATTCATTACCTTTTAGAAAGTAAAGTCACATTCATATAAGAGAAGACCAAACCAATTTCCTTGATTCTATAATAATTTAAAACAAAACATATGTTGTTTAAATTTCAAAAGAATAATGGTTATCTAACATCTGCTTGATATTTTATGCAAAACAACTCATTTATGTTGTATGAGTCCTAATTGATGATATCATGAAGTTTTATGTATTTTGCATTTATTATCATTGTTTCATGTTTTTAATTACTACTTGTATTGCTTCTACCACATTTTGACATTGTTCTAAAATTGCATCCTCATATCGAAAAGTAAGGCATGATGACAATTTATCTCAAGCCAAAAAGAATAACATTTCACTAAGAGATTGATTTTGACGGTAAAGACTTATAACTTCACTATATCACATAAACAATAAACATATTTGCTTATAATAAGTTGTAATATCCACATGCATTTCACATATAAACATGTGATGCCCTACTATTGCAATATGACAAAACAATAAATACAAACAACAATCATCTATTGCAATGTTATGCAAAGCTCTGGCCAAAGCAATACAAACTGTAAATTGGTAGGTAGACCTTCAAATAAGATCTCTTCTTTGTTATCCCATATTCATTACCTTTACTATATTAAATAACATATTTACATCATACAAAAAATTTACTATTTAGACATCTACTCAATTAGCTTAGAGGTAGACATTTTGTGAGCCTGGATTCAGGGAGTAGATTCAAGCAAGTATTCTTACCATGGTTTTTCCCTTCGAGGTTTCTATGTATATTTGTTGTTCTCATGTGTGGATGTATGATTGTGTTTATCATTTATATAGCTACTTTAATGATAATGTGAGATCTGCTAATGGTTTCAATGGAAGATGGATTCAAAGTTGAAATTAGTATATATTGATTCACCCTTGTCCCTCCCTTAGCCCCTCTTAGTATATAGGTGTGTCTAATAGGATATGCACAAAATTGAAAGATAAAGTATGTGATAAATAGAAAGATTCACATCGCATCAAATAGAAAATAGAAATGAACAATCAATATGAAAACACTTGCAAAACCTCCATACAATTGAGTGCTCCTAAAATACCTACAAAGGGAAGAGCGCATGGTTATACTGGGGGGTGAATCAATATAACAGCTATTTTTGTCAATTTAAACTTCATCAATCATAATGACATCTAAATTTCAACTTTCATGTGCATAAGAACACAATAACACAATGTTTAAGTGAAAACTCTAATGAGAGAAAACCACGGAAAATCAATGCTTTTATATATTTCTTCTTTTACAAAGTTTGTAGATACCAACCTATTAGAGGCACCAATCCCTAAGTTTGTGAGTAACAACCCATTGAAAGCACCAACGTTCACTTCTAAATTTGTAGGCACAAACCCCTTGATCACTTTGTTAGTACCAACTCACTAGAGACGCCAACCTCGTGTTCTTCACAACTTAAGCTATACTACTCTTCTTTAAAATGTCTTCACAAGAGCTCTAAGTCTCTTTTTCAAATCTGCTATTATCTCTTTCATAGAACTGCTATAATGATTGCAACAAATCTGCTCACATATGCTTCATGAATTTGCCTATGACCTTCATTACCGCATGCTCTTTCTCCTCAAAATCTATCTTGAATAATTGTTCTTCTTTCCTCAACAGTTTCCTTTTGTTTGAGTAACAAACCACACCTTACATAGGACTGGTTTACCTTTAATTCTCCTTCATAAATCAGTTTGTATCATGTAATTCACATCCTTGTTCTCCTTTACTGAACTTATTGAATATGCACTTATTCTTTTTTAACTTTTTTTTATTATTCCAGTTAAATTGAGTCATCTGTAGTCCACATGCCTGCTCCCTAGATTCTTATTTTATCTTCACATACTATTGATTGACGATCTTTTTATATCTTCATTACTCACTATACACCAGCACACACACTCATACTTCACAATCTCTTTCTATTTTATATCTCTCTCTTCTAAAAGGAGAGATACACCTCTTTGAAGAATGATGTCCTTCCATAACTTCTCTTTTCTTAATTGCACCCCCTTGAATACAAGTCACTTCCAAACAAAATACTCTTGATTATTAATTATTGATTTTTCTTAAATGGTTCGGTGACCATGATAAACCAAATTGCACCTTTTCATCGGTTATACTTGTCTTAACAAATCGGCCAATATTATTGCGAATGAAGTCACTAAACGCCACCATAATGTTTATTAATATTATCATATCAACCATGATTCTTTTCTCTATGAATCGCTACTTTAATATTATTCTCCTTAGTGAATCGCATTATTTTTTTTATTAACTAACTTTCGATTATTAATTATATCGCTGCTCTTGGTCAAACATATGTTATTTTAAAAACTGCACCTTTTATATTATCTTTGTTTGTGATTGGCACATACTCTTATCCACTGGAACATTAAATGATCCATTCTTCTAATGAATCGCACTTGCACCAATATGAATCAAGTTATCAATCTTTGATATCGCTTACTGAATCTAAAACGCACCAATTTTAATCGAACCTTGAGTTATTGACTTATCTTAACACCCTGATCGTATCATATTTTTTATGAAATCTCTAAGCCTGGGGGCATCGATGTTAGTACAATAGTATTTTGTGATCTCGAACTTCTGGAGAGAAAAATCGATGGTAATATCATGTTCCTTCTCCGTCTTAGGCTTGTAGATAAGGTGACCGATGGTGGCGGACTTCCCAGAGTCGACATGTCCAATGACACTAATGTTGATGCGGACCATGTTCAACAACCAAACGAATCAGCCTATACAAACCATGTTCCCCAAACTTTGTTCAAATATATTGTCTATCAAATCATTAGTGACACGGTTATCTTTTACACGAGGAATGATAACATCTTCTACTTGTTTGTTCATGGAAAACATCTGTGTCAACAAATACTTCATGTTCATTAACTCACAGGTCCATGTATCATGAAAAACCAATCATCCCTCTAAATTGATAACATCTGACGGATTGTCCTTAGTCATATATCTTCGATGATGTTTGACATCATAGCTAGGAATATCAATTGATTGCTTAAACATCATCATGCGATCAAGCAGTTTCTCTTAAAGCTATCATCATTTTCCCTTGACATTGATGAACTTAATCTAACAATCTTGTCTATACTTGTTTGACATTAGTATAAGACCAAATCCCTTTGACATTCAATTATAATCGTTTGTCTTGTCTGAATTATTCCTTGCTTTCATTATAATCAGTGTTCTTCATATTAGTTTGCTGCTCCTTTTAGTCATTGCATATAGGTTATGATTGTTACTTGGGCAGCTTCATGTCAACTTCATTGATATAAATATCATCTTTGTCTTGACTTTATAATAACAGTCAACTCAAATCAATGCACTACTCTTGACTCTTATATAATAGATGTAAAATTCTTTCGTATTAACTTCATATCATTGACTTGTAGACTTGGTGTTGTATGTGATCAATCTATTGATTACACATCAATGCAACATTCTTTGCCATTAAACTTAATCGGTAAATTATTATTCATTTTTAACCTTCAAGCACAACCATTATATCAAAAGTGATAGGTAGATTAAATGTATTGTTATTTTAAGTATGTCTAAGAAAGTAAGATCAATGACAAGATAAATCCAACTTTACAAGTATGAACCCTTGTCTAAGGAAATACTACCATAGTGCATGTATTTGATAAATAGGTGGTGGTTTACATAAAGACATTTTTTTCTCAATAGATAATAAGAGATGCAATCTCTACTGGGCATATGGCTATAGATTGTTCTCTCTTGCGTTGTAAAGGTGTTGCTACTTGGTGGAAGGATGCAAATGGTGATCATTTGACCATCTGAGCTTCTGATGCTCTCTCTAATTCTACCTTTGAGGACCCCTCACAAGCTAATGATGAGGATGGAGCTCCTGTTGCAAATCTAGGTGATGTTCTTACTGCAAAGTTGGGTCATGCTCCTGTTGTAAATCTAAGTCATACTCTTGTTGCAAATCTGGGTGATGCCCTTGTCGTAAACCATGAGAACACCACTCCTACTAGTGTGGCCCCCTATGGCCATGTGGACCATTCCTCACCTTCTGCTTCTACTCCTGCTCAACTTCAAGCTTCAACTACCAATATATAACTTTCTCAACGCTTCGACCATTGTGTTGACAATTGCCCAAATGGAGTTTCATTAGTTGGGGATCATAAGGACAACTCATCACTTGGACAATTGTTTGATGACGCAAGAAGAATAGTTCTTCAAAATCACGCTCTTCTCCACATGTGGTGAGCGACCTTCCCACCCTTGAGGAGGGCTACTAGCCTTTGTGCTAGTGTATTGTTTATTTTGTTCTTTTTGTCTTTGACAACTCTTGTTGTGTTATTAATAAGTTGTTGATGTCATGTAAATGCGAACACCCCTATCTTAGTGTTGTTCTCTTTGACGCCTTTGGGTTGTGGTTATGTAAGGGTCAACCCCCTTGTGAGGTTGTTGATTATAATAGAAAACAAGAGATGCAATATGATAAAGAGAACGTTTCAATATTATTCAAACAAAAATAAACCCTTACTAGAAAAACATTATCAACGTGATGTAGAAGAGACAAGTGATCATAAGATTTTCACTGGAAATCTAATAGCATACAACTTTAATAATGGAGATATGTCTAACCAAGTGTAGCCAAGGATGAAAAGAGAACCAAGAGAATAATCAAGTTCACAAGTCCATTCACCAAAAGAATATGAGAGGATTATTGGATCAAAATTGCATGTGAGAAGTGTGACTTTTCCATATGAGTGTTACTTTAGGTAACAATAGATAGATTAAAATGAGATTAATGATTCAAAATAAAAAATTCTAGGATAATTTGATGCTAGTGTGTTGTATGAATTTCTATGCAACATGCTAACATATTAGTGGAATTCATTAGATTTTGACAAATAGTAGCAAGAATAATATTCCACTCCAAAATCTCAACAAAACTTGTTGAAGAGGAGATAGGCCAAGATCAAGGGATAAATTGAGTGTAGAATATGGTATAGGAGTGGATGCCAAAATAGGTTCAATCCATAATGTAAAATTATTAGGGTATACAATTTTCTACATTTACTATTCTCACTAACTCATTTGAGGTCAAAATCTGACAAAATCTTTTGACAAAAGTGAATTAATTTATTGTTTCGTAGGGTACCTTTCAATTTAATGTGAAATTTTCATTTTTAAAAAAATTGGTCCCCGACGTTCGTCGAAATTTCGATGGACAAATATTTTCATCGCTATTCCGACAAACGTTCAAAGTCAACGACTACATGGTTAGCACCACCTTAATTAATGGCTGGCCGACGAGAATATGGTTTGATGCCCTAGCCGACTATTCTAATATGTTTAATTACAAACCTATTTGATGATTCCAATTGGCACTTGAGGTTGACATAATATTGTGAGTAATCCAAACATTCCTTTACAATCACTTGACAAGGAATTTTTATGTTGTTTTAGTCTCTGATTTGAAGGCCACTATCAAATTGTCCCAAAAATAGTGACGATTACAGTTTGGAAGTTTTCTTTTGTTAAGTGCAGTTGTCTCTCACTTTGTATTCATTTTAAAGAACCATGATTGTTATCACAAATGTGTATACTTACTATATGGATTTTTTTGATAATGATGAACAAATGGTGACTATTCAGGTTTGTCCTCACAGTAAACTTTAAAAGTCTGACTTCTTCCAAATTTTGGAGTCTTCCATTGTTTATAAGCCTTAAGGACCTTTTGAACGTTGCCTCAAGTGCATGTAGACATCCATGAAAGTACCTTGAGTCCCCTTGTGATCCATGTGGAAGGTGAACAATTGTAAAGAGCATACAAAAGTTTGTAAGTTTGATCCTTGATAGTAAGTTCACAAACTTGATGGGGTGTTGATGCAGGAGCATCTTGGGTTCATGAAAATCCTGTATCTCGGTAGCTTGCTAGATGTGCTCGATAAT
Source organism: Chamaecyparis obtusa (assembly GCA_027943335.1). Lineage (NCBI taxonomy): Eukaryota > Viridiplantae > Streptophyta > Pinopsida > Cupressales > Cupressaceae > Chamaecyparis > Chamaecyparis obtusa. Next base: position 80,712 of record BSBK01008308.1, on the reverse strand, counting down.
TGCTTTGGAGTTCTCGGTGGAGTGTTCCTATTTTTCACCGACAAGCTCAGTTACTGTTCGGTGGTGTATTGTCTCTGCTAGGTGGTGTTCTTCATCGAGTGGGTTTAGTGTGTTATGCGTTGCTCGACGTTGTCTAGTTCCTGGTCTCACCGACAAGTTTAGTTTGGGATCTTTTGTCTGGGCCAACTTGTGAATTTAATTTTGGTCAGGAGCTTAATGTTAGGATCGCTCATTGGGAGGCGTGTGGACCTAAATCTAGGTCATTTCTTTCTCCATTGCCAGATCTAGATGATTATAAAGACTATTTTGTTCGGTATAAATGTAATGACCTATTCTAGGTTTAGGAGGTTAAGAAGGAATAAGAAAAGGATAGGAAGCTGGAGATCTTGGATCTCACATGCATGATGATTGTTTTGTTTTTGTAATTGATTTATGTTGTATTGGTTGTAACCGGGAAGGCCTCATAGCCTGGCATGTATCAAGTTTGAATGAATATGAATATGATCTGCTTTCCCTCTCTCCTTTTTTGTGTTATTTCTTCCATGTTTTATGATTCTACAAGGTGGTCTGGTAATTGGGTGAGCCTTTGGCCCCACTTATCTTTCCCTCCTTGCGTTAGGTGGTATTAGAGCAAGGTTTGATCTAGAGGTTCCTTCATGTAAACCCTAGTTGGTTATTTGTTGTGGGATAGCAGATTGTGATTTGACTTGCAATCGTAGAGAGTTTCAAGATGGTTCGAGGAAGAGATGCAGATCTAGGTTTAGTTGATATGCTAAGACAAATTGTTGATAGCTTGGAAGCTATTAAGACATCCCAATGTTGTGGAAGACATCTTGATGATGTTAGTGATGATGAAGCCAGAGAATTGTAGGAGGAAGTCACACCTGGACTGGCAATGGATCAAGGAGAAGAAAGATTCCTGTAAGCATTGACAAGTTTGAAGGCCACACCGCAGTTTAACCCTCTTAAGTATAGTGGAAAGCTAGATTCAGATGAATTGATGGACTGGATCACTGAGATGGAGAAATATTTTAAGTATGAGAACATATCGGATGAGAAGAAGGTGAAAATTGCAAGCACAAAATTGAAAGGTCATGCATCCTTATGGTGGGAGCTTCTGCAATTAGATCGAAAGAAGAAAGGTAAAACCAAAAATAAGGTATGGGATAAGATGGTAAATAAGTTGAAGGGCAAGTTTTTACCTTGTGATTATCATATTAACCTAGTTAAGAGAATGCAAATTTTGAAGCAGAAAGATAGCTCTATGAAGGATTACATTGAATAATTTTATAGGTTGGATATTAGATCTGGACATATTGAAGATGAGGTGGATATGGAAGAGGATAATTATGAGGAAATTGTTACAATTATGGGGAAGAGGGACATAGATCATTTGAGTGTACACATACAAGCGAAAAGGTCGGTAGTAGCAGAAATGCTTTGGTGCATGAAGATTCACCAAATGAACTTGAGAAGGAAGGAAACTTGATGGTCAAAATAGCATTGTGGAGTGAAAAAACTAATGAAGATTCAGTAAGAACAAGTTCGTTCAAGACCAAATGCAGAGTTGTAGACAAAGTTTGGAAAGTGATCATTGAAAGTGGAAGTTCAAAGAATCTGGCATTAGAGGAAATGGTTACAAAGTTACAGTTGGAAATATTGAAGCACCCAAAGCCCTATCAGATTTCATGGATCAAGGATGAACATAGACTTATGGTAAGTGAACAATATTTTGTAAATCTGAAAATTGGAAAGTATTATGATAAGGTGTTGTGTGATATTATGCCTATGGACTGTTGTCATGTTTTGTTGGGTAGACCTTGGCAATATGATAGACATGCTATATATGATGGAAGATTGCACAAATGCACTATTTGGGCCAATGGAAAGAGACAAATCTTGTTACCTTTGATTGAAGAATTTGTTGGTGAGATGTGTACATCTATGAAATTTTTTTGATGGAAGGTACATAGTTTGTTAAGGATTTGAAAAGAAATAATGTATGTTATGATGTGATTCCTAACAAATCAAGTGAGAAAACAGAAGATAAAGTTCTTGAAGAGGTTGAGAAGTTGCTCACCGAGTACAAAAAAATCATTTCAGATAATGTATCTAATGGCTTGACACCATTGAGAAGTAGTAGTCATTGTATGGATCTGATTCCTAGAGCTAGTTTTCCAAATAAGGTACCACACCGACTAACACCAATCAAGAATGAGGAACTCAACCGACAAATTCAAGAGTTGTTGTAGAAAGGTTTGATCAGAGAAAGTTATAGTCCATGTGCAATACCAGTTGTGTTGGCACCTAAGAAGAGTGGAGAATGGTGAATGTGTACTAATTCAAGAGTTATCAGCAAGATAACAACTAAGTATCGGTTTCTTATATTGAGAATGGATGATATAATGGATCGTTTGAGTGGAGCATAATATTTTACCAAGATTGATTTGAAGAGTGGATATCATCAGATCAAAATCAGAGAAGGTGATGAATGGAAGACTTCTTTCAAGACAAAAGAAGGTTTCTATGAATGGTTGGTTATGCCTTTTGGTTTAACTAATGCACCAAGTACTTTTATGAGGTTAATGAATGAGGTTCTGAAGAAATTCTTGGGTAAATTTGTGATTGTGTACTTGGATGACATTCTAATATTCAGTACAACTAGAGAAGATCATTTGTTGCACATTAGACATGTATTGTAGAGATTGGAAGAGGAAAAGTTTATGATTAATTTGAAAAAGTGTTCCTTATGAAAGAAGAGATTGCATATTTGGGATTTGGGATTTGGGATTTCAGCTAATGGTTTGAAGATGGACCCTGAGAAAGTTAAAGTCATACTTGAGTGGTCTACACTTGAGAATGTGGGTGAGGTAAGATCATTCCATGGTTTAGCAAGTTTTTACTGAAAGTTCATCAGAAATTTCAGTTCAATTTGCAATGCTATGACCGAGACAATGAGAGGAGATACAAGAGAATTCAAGTGGACACATGAAGTTGATAAGAGTTTTGAGACTTTGAAAAAAAAAGTTGTCAAATTACCTGTGTTATCTTTACCTAATTTCAATAAGGTATTCCAAGTTGAATGTGATGCAAGTGGTAGTCCAATAGGAGTTGTGTTGAGTCAAGAAGTTAAACCTATTGCTTTCTTCAGTGAGAAGTTGAATGATGCTAAAAGGAAACATTTTGTGTATGATCAAGAATTCTATGCTATTGTTCAAGACCTAAAGAAATGGAGACATTATTTCATGCCAAAGGAATTTGTGTTGTATACTGATCATAAGGCTTTACAATATTTGGGTAGTTAGAATAGGTTGAATCAGAGACATAGGAAAAGAGTTGAGTATTTGCATAATTTTACATTTGTGATAAAACATAAGAGTGGAGTATCTAACTGAGTTGTTGATGCATTGAGTAGAAGAAGATCTTTGCTGACTAAAATGTGAATTGAGGTTCTTGGTTTTTACGATATGAATAATTTGTATGAAACTAACCTTGATTTTTCTAAGTTGTGGATAATGTGCAGAGAACCTATTCTAGATCAACCGAGTAAATGGAAAGACTATTTCATTCAAGAAGGTATGTTGTTCAAAGGAATTTAGTTATGTATACCAAGAGGATCAATGATAACTAATTTGATAAAGGAGAAGCATAGTAGTAATTTGGCTGGACACTTTGGCATTGATAAGACATTGAGTTTGCTTAAGGAAAGGTATTTTTGGCCATAGTTGTATAAGGGTGTTCTAAAATTTGTGAAGAGTTGTGGAGTTTGTCAAGTTGCAAAAGGATTAAGTTAGAATACTGGATTGTATACACCGATTTATGTTCCTGAGAAACCTTGGAGCGATATCATCATGGATTTGTTCTTGGCTTACCGAGGACAACAAGAGGTAATGATTCCATGTTTGTTGTTGTGGATAAATTTTCCAAGATGATACATTTCATACCATATAGGAAAACATCAGATGCAGTGCATATAGAAGATCTTTTGTTCAAGGAGATTGTTAGATTGCATGGATTACTGAAGAGTATCATATCTGATCGAGATAGTAAGTTTGTGGTTATTTATGGAAGACTCTATGGAAGAAGTTGGACACCAAGTTGAAGTATAGTTCTACATTTCATCCACATACTAATGGACAAACATAGGTTGTAAATAGAAGTTTGGGTAACCTATTGAGATGCTTAGTTGGACGCGAACTAAGTAATTGGGATTTAATGTTAGCACAAGCAGAGTTTGCATACAATAATTAAATGAATAGGAGTACTGGAAAGACACCTTTTCATATTGTTATTGATATGCAACCGAGAGGTATATTAGACTTGTAAGATATTGCTAGAGAAGAGAAGAGGAGTGTTGAAGGGGAAGAATTTGCTGAATTTATGAAGTCATTGCATGAGGAAGTGAAACATAAGTTGGAACAGAGTAGTCAGAAATACAAGGATAGTGCCTATAGGTCAAGAAGAAATAAGATTTTTGAGGTTGGTGATGAGGTAATGGTTCATTTGAAGAAAGAAATATTTCCTGTTGGAACCTATAGTAAGTTGAAGATGAAAAAATTTGGTCCTGCAAGGCACTAAAGAAGTTTGACAGTGGAAATGCTTATGAAGTAGAGTTACCTGATGACATGGACATATCACCAATATTCAACATTGCAGATTTGTATAAGGATCATGATCCTGATTTGTATAACATGTTGTTCCTCTGTTCAAGCCTTGTATCCCTGAAGTTGGCCTTGTTATGTGTTAAATCTTGATGAGACATTGTGCCAAGAAGGCCTTATGGGTGGGTTTGTATGTAGATTGGAACCTTCTTTTGAAAATTTATCTGAATATTCAAGCTCGGTAAAGAAAAATCATGTCAGATAATATTAGTGCAGAACCAAATGAAGAAACACTTGCTAGATTGTGGGCTAGATTGAAAAGAAAGGATGGCGGAAAATGTTATTGTCCTTGAAATAATTACAAGGGCTTAAAGACAAGAAGACTTTTAATCACAACATCTGAGAAACATTGTAGGCAGAATGTTCACATTGAAGGGGGACATGATTATTGTCCATTGGTAAGTTGTTCATTATATGTCTTTATATTGATTGAAATTGTAAATGTTTAATTGTTTTAACATTATATATATATATATATATATATATATATATATATATATATATATATATATATATATATATATATATCACTTGATCATAATCATGTTTTATGTTTATCAATCATTATTATAAAGGTGGGGCACACTAGGGAACATCATATGGATTATCATGGCTTGGAGAATGTGGATTTGCAAGCGGAGGAACATGGAGTTGTGAATATCGAAGATGAAGTTAATGATCCTATGAAAGAAGACGATCATACACCAGGAAACATAATTGAAGATGATGGTATAAATACATTAATCCATGACACATGCACAACTGATCATGATGATGATTGAGATGATGTTCATGATTTACCTGTACTTGAGAAGGCATATGAGCCCCTATGTGAAGGCTCCCAAACAACTCTTCTCTCTGTTGTATTGTTTCTAGTGAACTTGTAGGTTGTGAATGGTTTATCTAACATAACAAACTCACAGATGTTAAGGTATGTCATATATGCCATCTTTTTTCATCTATTTTTGTTGTTAGTTCATCACTAGTAAATAAAGGATGAAATATGTACCATTAATGTTTGTTATATTAAAAAAATATTTTTTTGTTGTAGATTGATAGGTGAATTTTTGTTACCACCATATCAAATATTTTACCTCACTCATACTGAGATTTATGTACCATTATGAAAGATATTGGAATGGAGTATCAAGCAATAGATGCATGTCCCAATTATCATATTATATATCATAAACAACATGAATTTGTAATAGAATGCCTAAAATGTCATATCAGTAGATATTGAACATATCAACTAACAAAAAAGGTACCTCGCAAGGCTCTTCATTATATTCCCATTATTACACATATGCAACGATTATTTAGGTGCGAAAGTTGAGCTCAATTTATGGATTACCATGCATGGAATAGAAGTGGAGATGACATTCTTCGAATTCCTATAAATGGCTCTACATTTAGGGACATGGAGTAAAAATGGCCACACTTTAAAGAAGAACCACACAATCTTTGACTTTCATTGGCAATGGGTGGTGTTAATCCATTTGGAGAGCTGAGATCTATTTACTCGATGTGACCTATTTTTGTTATATCAACAATAACATTCCTCCATGAATGTCAATAAAGAAGGGGCACATAATATTGGCAATGATTGTTCCAAGTATTTGTTTACTTCAATTTTCTGTAACATAGTAGCATCTCTTTTGTCTTATTTGTTGCATAATGACTTATATCTTTTTCATTTAATAGTCATGTACATTAATTTATATATATTGCAATAAAATGGTTATAATAATTATATAATATTTATGTTCATTCAATTAGGTAAGTACCAAGTTAAAGATATAAATTTATATATCAAGCCTTATCGACGAGTTACTAAAGTTATGGAATGACATCACTATGTATGACATCTCTAGACCAATAGGGCACAGATAATTTAAATTCCATGCAATGCTTGTATGGACAATTCGTGATGCCCCATAACTAACACATTTTTGTGGTATGTTATAATGTTCAACTGCACTTTAAAAATATTTAATTTTATGAAGTAGATATCATGCATATTTTTAAAATAATCTATTCATTATATATAACTATAAAAATTGACATATTTAATCCAATTATATATGATCTTGCAAGTCTTCAAACAAAGAGAAAATTTGCATGTCCAGTTTGTGGTCCAAAGATGAAATCTTGTCATTCAACAAGTTTAGGAAAGTAGGTGTTTGATAAGTATAGGCACTTCCTCCATAGAAATCATAAGTATTGAACTACTGAAAAATGTATTTTCAATGGGAAAGAAGAGACCATCAAAACCATGAAGAATGACACCTCGCCTATGGAAGTTGGAATATAATAGAATTAATCGTCAAGGTTATACATTGAATCAAATTGTTTATCTATCATTTATGATATGTTCGTAATTTTTATTATTATTGTGTTTTATTTACTCAAGTTGTAATTGACAATGATTTTCGTTGTTAATTTATTTAATTTATGTGTGTAAGAATCTGCCTAAGGCAATGAATGTAATGCCAAGATCTAGAACCTCAAGAGATGGCACAAATAAGATAGACACGATAATATGATCAAATGAATAACTCAATAATGATCAAATGATAATGGATAATAGATATCTACAATGTTGATGTGCCTAAATATATAGGCAATGTATGATAACTAGAAGATATGCAAGTGATAAGCTATCAACTACACATGGTGTAATTATATGTCCACCAAAGGTGGATCATACTCCATTGTACATCAAAGTATGTGAAACAATGAAAGGATGATAATGTGATAAGAACACTAAAGGTGGATCTCACACACAAAGAGGTATGAGAGGACAACTATCACCACCTAAAGTGGAAATTATCCTAGCCATATGCTAAAATGAAATGCAAACTCCTAGGTATCTCAAAGACAACTAATATGCAAATGCATTATCTTAAGTAAAGTGTAATTAGAAAATACTTAATTACACACACACGCCTCCTTAAGTGCAACTTAGGGGAATGTACATAAGCTCACAATGATGTATGACAATGCATGATGGGTCCCAGCTACTAGGCCATGTTAGGTACCCATGTACAACTACAAGTGCAAAAGATATGCAATGCAATCTCTCATAAAGCAGAGAAAGAGGGGAAAACCCTCCCCCAAAAAGAGAGATAAGTACAATAATAGAAAATGAGAGAGAAGACCTCACGTGAGGAAAAGATCTTGCCCATAAGAGAGAATAGAGAAGTCAAATGACCCCCCCTGAAGGAATATCCCACACCCCCAAGAGAGCTCGCAACTAAAGAAACTTTCTCTTAGTGAAGGGTTTGGTGAAGATGTCTGCAATCTGCTCTGTTATAGGACAATATTGCATCTCAATGCCCTACTCATGTATTATCTCTCTGATGAAGTGCATATGAACCTCAATGTGTTTGGTCCGCTGATGTTGGACCGGATGTCTGGAGATCTCTATAGCACCTTGATTATCACAATGAATGATTGTAGGTCATGGAATACTGAAACCAAACTCCTTCATGATATGATGAAGCCAAATAGCCTCTGTAGCTGTAGTAACAACCCCTCGATACTCAGCCTTAGTCGAAGAGAGAGCAATAGCATGTTGCTTCTTACTCTGCCAACAAATGGGGCCTGAACCAAGATGAAACATGTAACTTGAAGTAGACTTGCGATCATCAAGATTGTTTGCCCAATCTGAGTCTGTATATCCAACCAACTGAAGTCCTATACCTGTTGCATAGTGAATCTCATGTGTATGTGTACCCTGTATGTAGTGTAATATGTGTTTGTCTACCTTCCAATGAAGCTCATTTGGCTCTTGGATGAAGCCAAAAACCATGCCAACTACAAGGGATATGTCAAGTAGATGAGACTTCCAACAAGCTGTCTATACAATGTAGCATCAACAAGTGGTGTGGAACACTTAGCCTCTAACTTAACACCTGAAAGAAAGGGAGTCGGTGCAACCTTGCAATTACTCATGTGAAATCGAGAAAGGAAATTAAGAGAATACTTGGGCTAAGAAAGTGTGATACCTGTTGAGGACTATGTGATCTTAATACCAAGAAAATAGTGAAGTAAACCCAAGTCTCTCATAGAAATATGTCCCGCAAAGAAGAGTTGACACTGCCAATGATGGATGAAGTACTCTATGTAATGATCAAGTCATCAACATAAAGCAGAAGTATCAAGTGTGAGTCATCCTGCCGAAGAATGTAGACATTTGAATCTAAATGACACCTGGTGAACCCTGTTGAGAGAAGGAAGGAATCCATCTTGGCATACCAAGCCCTAGGAGCCTTTTTGAGGCCATAGATAGATTTCCTTAACCTGCAAACCATAGTAGTATCCTGGATGAATTCGTGTGGCTGCTCCATATAAATCTCCTCATGAAGATCCCCATGTAGAAATGCACTCTTGATATCCATCTAATGTACAACCCAACCATGAGTTGCATCAATAGAAAGTGTCAAATGAATGGAGTTCATCTTGGCTACAGGTGAAAATGTCTTGGTATAGTCAACACCAAGAACTTGAGAGAAACCTTTTGCAACAAGTCTTGCCTTATACTTATCCACACTTCCATCCATTGGAAACTTGGTTTGATAGATCCACTTACATCGAATATATGGATTATCATGGCCTGAAGAATGTGGATTTGCAAGCGGAGGAACATGGAGTTGTGAATATCGAAGATGAAGTTAATGATCCTATGAAAGAAGATGATCATACACCAGAAAACACAGTTGAAGATGATGGTATAAATACATTGATCCATGACACATGCACAACTGATCATGATGATGATTGAAATGAATTTGATGATGTTCATGATTTACATGTACTTGAGAAGGCATATGAGCCCCTTTATGAAGGCTCCCAAACAACTATTCTCTTTGTTGTATTGTTTGTAGTGATCTTGATGGTTATGAATGGTTTATCTAACATAACAATCTCACAGATGTTAAGGTATGTCATAAATGTCATCTTTTTCCATCTATTTTTGTTGTTAGTTCATCACTAGTAAATAAAGGATGAAATATGTACCATTAATGTTTGTTATATTAAAAAAATATTTTTTTGTTGTAGATTGATAGGTGGATTTTTGTTACCACCATCAAATATTTTACCTCACTCATACTGAGATTTATCTACCATTATGAAATGTATTCGAATGGAGTATCAAGCAATAGATGCATGTCCCAATTTGTTAGAATAACTGAGAGGGGGTGTGAATCAGTTAGATCAGTTATCCTGTATTCCCAAATACAAAGATGTAACACTCAAAACAATTTCAATAAATTCTGCAGCTCGGTAACATAAACTATTAAACTGTTTGTGCCTTTTACAGATTACCAGTTAATTAAATCGCAGTGATTACTGACCAAATCAAATATGCAGTATGTAAAGTATGACAATAGAACAATCATCACAAAAACACATAACACAATGATTTAACATGGAAACCCTGCCAAGGGAAAAACCACCTAGGACCAGTAACCCAAAATAATTTCAATTATCATATTATCATATAGCTATAATGAGTCTATAATAATTATCATAATCATGTACCAATTATCATATTATATATCATGAACAACATGAATTTGCAATAGAATGCCTGAAATGTCATATCAATAGATATTGAACATATCAACTAACAAAAAAGGTACTTCACAAGGCTCTTCATTATATTCCAATGATTACACATATGCAACGATTATTTAGGTGTGAAAGCTAAGCTCAATTTATGGATTACGATGCATGGAATAGAAGTGGAGATGACATTCTTTGAATTCTTATAAATGGTTTTTCATTTAGGGACATGGAAGAAAAATGGCCACACTTTAAAGAACCTCATAATCTCTGGCTTTCACTAGCAGTGGGCGATGTTAATTCATTTGGAGAGCTGAGATCTATTTACTTGATGTGACCTATTTTTGTTATCAACAATAACATTCCTCCATGAATGTCAATAAAAGAGGGGGCACATAATGTTGGCAATGATTGTTCCAAGTATTTGTTTACATCAATTTTCTTTAACATAGTAGCATCTCCTTTGTCTTATTTGTTGCATAATGACATATATTTTTCATTTAATAGTCATGTACATTAATTTATATATAATGCAATAAAATGGTTCTAATAATTATATAATGTTTATGTTCATCCAATTAGGTAAGTACCAAGTTAAAGATATGAATTTATATATCGAGCCTTATTGACGAGTTACTAAAGTTATGGAATGGCATCGCTATGTATGACATCTCTAGACCAATAGGGCACAAATAATTGCAATTCCATGCAATACTTGTACGGACAATTCATGATGCCCCATGACTAACATATTTTTGTGGTATGTTATAACGTTCAACTGCACTTTAACAATATTTAATTTTATGAAGTAGATATCATGCATATTTTTTAAATAATCTATTCATTATATATAATTATAAAAATTGATAGATTTAATCCAATTATATATGATCTTGCAATTCTTCAAACAAAGGGAAAATTTGCATGTCCAGTTTGTGGTCCAAAGATGAAATCTTGTCATTCAACAAGTTTAGAAAAGTAGGTTTTTGATAAGTATAGGCACTTCCTCCATAGAAATCATAAGTATCGAACTACTGAAAAATGTATTTTCAATGGGAAAGAAGAGACCATCAAAACCATGAAGAATGACACCTCGCCTATGGAAGTTGGAATATAATAGAATTAATCGTCAAGGTTATACATTGAATTAAATTGTTTATCTATCATTTATGATATGTTCGTAATTTTTTTTTATTGTGTTTTATTTACTCAAGTTGTAATTGACAATGATTTTTGTTGTTAATTTATTTAATTTATGTGTAAGAATTTTCCTAAGGCAATGAATGTAATGCCAAGATCTAGAATCTCAAGAGATGGCGCAAATAAGATAGACAAGATAATATGATCAAATGAATAACTCAATAATGATCAAATGATAATGGATAATAGATATCTACAATGTAGATGTGCTTGAATATATAGGAAATGTATGATAACTAGATGATATGCAAGTGATAAGCTATCAACTAGACATGGTGTAATCACATGTCCACCAAAGGTGGATCATCTTCCATTGTACATCAAAGTATGTGCAACATGTGAAACAATGAGAGGAAGATAATGTGATAAGAACACTAAAGGTGGATATCACACACAAAGAGGTATGAGAGGATAATTATCACCACCTAAAGTGAAAATTCTCCTAACTGTGTGCTAAAATGAAATGCAAACTCCTAGGTATCTCAAAGACAACTAATATGAAAATGCATTATCCTAAGTAAAGTGTAATTAGGAAATACTTAATTACACCAACACCCCCCCTTAAGTGCAACTTAGGGGAATGTACTTAAGCTCACAATGATGTATGACAATGCATGATGGGTCCCGGCTACTAGGCCATGTTAGGTACCTATGTACAACTGCAAGTGCAAAAGATATGCAATGCAATTTATCATAACTAAGAGATTTGCTCTCAGTGAAGGGTTTGGTGAAGATGTCTGCAATCTGCTCTGTTGTACGATAATACTGCATCTCAATGACCTGCTCCAGTATCATCTCTCTGATGAAGTGCATATGAACCTCAATGTGTTTGGTATGCTGATGTTGGACCAGATGTTAGGAGATCTCTATAGCACCTTGATTATCATAATGAACGATTGTAGGTCATGGAATACTGAAACCAAACTCCTTCAGGATATGATGAAGCCAAATAGCCTTTGTAGCTGTAGTAACAACCCCTCAATAGTCAGCCCCAGTCGAAGAGAGAGCAGTATCATGTTGCTTCTTACTCTGCCAACAAATGGGGCCTGAACCAAGATGAAACAGTAACCTGAAGTAGACTTGCGACCATCAAGATTGTCTTCCCAATCTGAGTCTGTATATCCAACCAACTGAAGTCTTGTACCTCCTGCATAGTGAATCTCATGTGTATGTGTACCCTATATGTAGTGTAATATGTGTTTGGCTACCTTCCAATGAAGCTCATGTGGCTCTTGCATGAAGCAAGAAACCATGCCAACTGCAAAGGATATGTCACGACATGTATGTGTCAAGTAGATGAGACTTCCAACAAGCTATCTATACAATGTAGCATCAACAAGTGGTGTGGAACACCTAGCCTCTAACTTAACACCTAAAATTAAGGGAGTGGGTACAACCTTGCAATTACTCATGCGAAATCGAGAAAGTAAATCAAGAGCATACTTGGACTGAGAAAGTGTGATCCTTGTTGAGGATTGTGTGATTGTAATACCAAGAAAATAGTGAAGTAAACCCAAGTCTCTCATAGAAAATTTGTCCTGCAAAGAAGACTTGATGTTGCCAATGATGGATGAAGTACTCCATGTAATGATCAAGTCATCAACATAAAGAACATGTATCAAGTGTGAGTCATCCTGTCGAAGAATGTAGACATTTGAATCTGAATGACACCTAGTGAACCCTGTTGAGAGAAGGAATCCATCTTGGCATACCAAGCCCTAGGAGCCTTTTTGAGGCCATAGATAGATTTCCTTAACTTGCAAACCATAGTAGTAGCCTGGATGAATTCATGTGGTTGCTCCATATAAATCTCCTCATGAAGATCCCCATGTAGAAATGCACTCTTGACATCCATCTAATGTACAACCCAACCATGAGATGCAACAATAGAAAGTGTCAAACGAATGGAGTTCATCTTGGCTATAGGTGAAAAGGTCTTGGTGTAGTCAACACCAGGAATTTGAGAGAAACTTTTTGCAACAAGTCTTGCCTTATACTTATCCACACTTCCATTCATTGGAAACTTGGTCTGATAGATCCACTTACATCAAACCAAATTTCTTCCCTTAGGAAGAGGAACTAAGTCCCAAGTGTTATTCCTCATCAAAGAGTTATACTCATCCTCCATAGCTTTTTCCCATTCAGGAACCCCTGAAGCTTCCTTAAATGTTTGTGGATCTAAAGCAATTGCAATATAAGCATGTGGAAATGAGTTATGTTGTGACCTTGTTCTCCTAGTGTTTGAAGGATTCCCCACAAGTGAACCTATTGAATTAAGTGTTTGTTGCACCCAATGAGGTCTAGTGGAAGAAGAAGATGAAGAAGGAGTGTCCTTGACTATGTCTTGACCCTGCGAAGGTGGAAGCCTGCAAGTCAAGGTTGAAGGAATTTCATCTTCCAAGTCACTATCATCACTATCATTATCCAAAATGGACCAAAATGGAGGAAGTAGGAGTTGAAGAAGTCAAACTAGGTCAAGTCTCTTCAAAGTGAACACTCCTCTCAAAGAAGATCTCACGTGTCTCAGGATCCATAAGCTTGTATTCCTTAAGGGTCTTGGGATAACCAACAAATATGCAAGGCTTACTTTGTGGTTCCAATGCCTTGTGTTTCTATGGAGGCATGTGTGCCCAAGATGGACAACCAAAGACTCTAAAATATTTGACAACTAGTTTTCTTTCACACCAAGCCTCAAAATGAGTGACTCCATCCAAGCATTTATGAGGAATTCTATTTTGGATGTGAGTGGCACAACATATAGCTTCAGCCCAAAAATCTTGATCAAGAGACCTAGCATGAATCATACAAGTGGCCATCTCCTTAAGGGTTCTATTCTTCCTTTCTGCAACACCATTTTGTTGTGGGGTGTAGGCAACTGAATGCTGAAGATCAATACCCTCAAGTATGCAAAAGTCTATAAGCTTTTAGTTCACATATTCTCTTCCATTTTCTATTTGAAGAATCTTGATGGCTTTCCCTGATTGCTTCTCAACATGATCCTTGAAGGTGAGAAATTTATCAAACACTTCACTCTCGTGACCAAGAAAGTAGACCCAAGTGTAGCGTGAAAAGTCATCAATGAAGGTGAGAATATAACGAGCCTTGCCAAATGATGGCACTGGAAATGGGCCCATTACATCACTATGAACCAACTCAAGTACAAATGTTGCTCTCCAAGACTTTCCTTTGTCAAACTTCTCTTCGCGATGCTTTCCCACTTCACAACTTGAATATACACCCTCTAAATACTTGACTTGAGGTAGACCTTTGACCATATTCTTGTTGCTAAGTTGTTGAAGATACCGATAGTTGAGATGTCCAAATCTTTCATGCCAAAGTTTACTTTGTGAATTTAAGTGTGTCAACAAGGCATGAGTAGGAGTCTTAGGTATAAAATGAGAAAATAAATAAATCCTTGTGTCATGATTTTCTTTTCCTATTGCCACCATAGAATCATCCTTAAGATTTTTTACTACAATTGAATTAGGTAGAAACTCAACTTTATTTCCACCTCCATAGTGAGTGATTTGGTACATTGAAAGGAGGTTTGTGCTAAGGTTTAGAACATAGAGAACATCTTTGAAAGCTTCATTTTCCATCTCAACTTCCCCTTTCCCTTCAACTTCCACTTGAGTATCATCTCCTACATAGATGTGAGGTACCATATATGGTTTCAAAGAAGATAATTTCTCCTTTGTAGCACCCATATGATGTGTGGCACCTGAATAAAAAATCCATTCCTCTGAATTAGTTGTACTTGCCACCAATGATTTCCCTTTACCATTTGAAGTGTAAGGTGATACATATTTTCCCTTATAGGTACTTGAAAAATCAATATGATGTTTCTTGATTATGTTTGTCAACTCATCAATTTGCTTCTTGTGGCATTGATGCTCATCATGATTTGGCTTCTTGCAATATGCACATATTTTCTTCTCCTTCTTAGAATTATTCCCCTTGTTTTTGTTATTGGGAGAAGATTTGCTTTGTTGTGAGGAGGAAGATTGTTTTGTATCTGATTGTGATTTGGCCTTTCACTGCTTTTGCTTCTTGCGGGAACCTTTACCACCTTGATTCCTTTGATTCCCATTATTAGCCACCAATTCCTTAGACTTTGAAGACTTGAGAATCCCCATACTCATAAATTTTTCTTGTTCTAAAACTAACATTTTTGAAAATGACTCAAATGAAGGCTTAGTGAAGGTACTACCCATGGTCAACTTGTGAGTATTATAACTTGAAACAAAAGCTTCATATTTAGGAGGAAGATGTTTCAATAAGTGACTAATTGATGCAGTCAAGGATGGTGGATCCAATGAAGGACTGGCTGACCTTGCAGCCAAACACCAACACATCGGAAAACACAACCAGAAACTAGATCTGAAAGAAAAAAGATGTCTTTATTTCTTAACTAACTAATTACATGTAATGTGTCGGGCTATAAGGCCTTCCCGATTATGACCAATTATAATGCAAGAAACAGTTCTACAAGATCACGCAGGATCCAACACACTTCTCCTCAGCTAGCCCAGGTCTATAACAGAATAGGACACTGGTAGGCACTCCAAGAAAGATCTGAACATGTACTCAAACTTCCAAGCAATCTTTCTGCTACCTAAGCTCGCAAGCTACTAACTCTGCTTTCACAGATTGACACATCTGCTACTACCTTAAACAACTACCCAAACATCTCCTTAAATACTAAATCCCAGCCACAAGTTGGCTTTACAAACAATTAAATCCCAAAAGCCAGTCAGCTCCTAAATATACAAATATTAAATGCCAAACATCAGTTGGCTCACAAATAACTTCACAAATAACTAATTCACCAAGTTGGCCTCCAGATCCACATAGGATAATGCAACATGCTAGATCTAGGTCCCCAAACGTCCAACAGTTAATCCATAACTCGAGGAATGAAACCCAGATTAAATGCACCAGTTGGCCAAGACGAATCTCCAAGAACAACCATCGGTAATCCAAACTACCGAGCGTCAGGAAATACACTAAGCATCCACACCAACCGAGCTCTCCAAGCATTACTGAGCACCAACAATGTCGACCGAGCACCACAGACATTGCCGAGCACTAGAAGTGCCAAGTCTCCTTCAATGACCGAGCTCCCTTCAGCGACCGAGTCCTCCAGCGACCGAGCAACATGCATAAACACCGAGACCTCATCGGTAACCGAGCACTGAGCAACAAACCACCAAGTCACCGAGTGACCATCATCCACAGAGATCCACCAGAACTTCCAACTGAGAATCACCACCAAGACCACCGAGATCCATCGGTGAAGCCCAACAAACTTCGACCGAGAATCACCATCAAAGATTGAGAAATGCCGGTCTTCTACCGAGATTACCAGCCAAGTAACCAAACTCCACCAGATAGTTACCGAGACTGCCAGAATCTTCAAGCACCGAGAAATAAGCCAGGATGCCACTACATCAAACTCCCGGGGTACAAAGAAAAGTGTGTCCCACACTTTCTCACCAAAGGGAACTTCTGAAAACCACCAACTCCACTTCATCTTCACCAAAGGTTTCCACTCCATCACAGGAAAGAGAACCAATTTGCAACTCAACCAATCAACATGTCCAATATCCAAAACAAACCGAGCCTTCAACCCATCGCTAAGGATCAAGGAAGAATCCCATCTTAGAATCTCATCACCAGACTTATCACTGTCAACTAGCAGCTCAAGTCCGCAACCAATAAACAACATCAGCACCACAACACCGAACAAAAGCAATTCGGTAACACCAACATCACCGAGGTGTTCAACAATAGGCAACTCTACACCAACAGTAATCTGATCAAGCACAACCAGATGTTCTGCAATTTCCATGTCAGGCACAACTGACTGAACATGAAAATCAATCTCCTCACTAGCCTCAACAAGATTAATAACATCATCGGTAATCACAGGTAACTCAGCAACAAGCACAAGTTGCTATGTAGGTTTGATGTCAGACTCCACCAACCGACCATCAAAACCAATTTCACATACCTCTTCAACCTCTGAATTGTCACAGGAAACCTTGTCAAGATGTCTTCTCTCACGAACCAGCCTTCTAACTAGCCAAACAACTTTCCTCCGGATCGGCATGCTCCAACTCCGGTAAGCTTTACAAAGCTCAACAATACTTTCTCTCACAAGGTTCTTAACTCAGTTCTCCACGCGGTTCAAAAAATCCACTTCCAATCGAGAAAACCTCTTAGAAATCACATCACTAAGGTCCAATCCTCTCGGAGACATCTCCAAAGATCTTCGAAAACCTTCTGCAACAAACCCTAACACCGACCACCTTGTGACAACCTCCAAGTTGTATGCAAGTCAGATCACAACCTTCCACCTTGCATGGACAACTAGGGCACGATTTCACAAGTTTAGTGTTAGGGATTTGCAACTCAGATTGTGCACAATCTCTTCGCTAACGAGATCAACTTCGCAAGATCAGGCTTGATAGGTTAACCTTATGCTCCAACAAGATCAAACTCTCGATCTGATACCACCTGATGCAGTCAAGGATGGTGGATCTAATGAAGGACTAGCTGACCTTGCAGCCAAACACCAACACAGCAGAAAATACAACCAGAAACCAGATCTGAAAGAAAATAGATGTCTTTATTTCTTAACTAATTGATTACATGCAATGTGTCGGGTTATAAGGCCTTCCCAGTTACAGCCAATTACAATGCAAGAAATCATTCTACAAGATCACGCAGGATCCAACACACTTCTCCTTAGCTAGCCCAGGTCTACAACACAACAAGACACTAGTAGGCACTCCAAGAAAGATTTGAACCTGTACTCAAACTTCCAAGTAATCTTTCTGCTAC
Organism: Chamaecyparis obtusa; assembly: GCA_027943335.1. Classification (NCBI taxonomy): domain Eukaryota; kingdom Viridiplantae; phylum Streptophyta; class Pinopsida; order Cupressales; family Cupressaceae; genus Chamaecyparis; species Chamaecyparis obtusa. The sequence goes on along the minus strand of BSBK01008308.1, from coordinate 62,434 downwards.
CTAAGATCGCAAGCTACTAACTCTACTTTCACAGATCCACACATCTGCTACTTCCCTAAACAACTACCCAAACATCTCCTTAAATACTAAACCCCAGCCACAAGTCGGCTTTACAAACAATTAAATCCCAAAAGCCAGTTGGCTCCTAAATATACAAATATTAAATGCCAAACATCAGTCGGCTCACAAATAACTTTACAAATAACTAATTCACCAAGTTGGCCTCTAGATCCACATAGCATAATGCAACACGCCAGATCTAGGTGCCCACACATCCAATGGTCAATCCATTACTCGAGGAACACAACCTAGATTAAATGCACTAGTCAGCCAAGCCGAATCTCCAAGAACAACCGTCGGTAATCCAAACTACCGAGCGTTAGGAAATACACTAAGCATCCACACCAACCGAGCTCTCCAAGCATTACCAAGCACCAACAATGTCGATCGAGCACCACAGACATTACCAAGCACCAGAAGTGCCAAGTCTCCTTTAATGACCGAGCTCCCTTCAGCAACTGAGTCCTCCAGCGACCGAGCCACTTCAACGACCGAGAAACAGGCGTAAACACCAAGACCTCATCGATAACCGAGTACCAAGCAACAAACCACCAAGTCACCAAATGACCATCATCCACGGAGATCCACCAGAACTTCCAACTAAGAATCACCACCAAGACCACCGAGACCCATCGGTGAAGCCTAAAAAACTTCGACCGAGAATCACCATCAAAGACTGAGAAATGCCAATCTTCTAACAAGATTACCAGCCAAGTAACCGAACTCCACCAGATGGTTACCGAGATTGCCAGAATCTTCAAGCACCGAGCAATAAGCCAGGATGCCACTGCATCACTAATCAACTTCACATCCTTCATGGGATTACCATAATCCTCAAGTTGCACTCTATAATCATTGACTTTGTTGAGATAATCTTGGATGGTGTCAAAATTCTTGGGCTCTAGTTTGAGAAGATCAGTGTCAATTGAGAATCCCATTTCTTCATCCACTTTACCAAACAAATATAAAAGTTTATCCCAAGCATCTTTAGCATCGTTGATGGATTTGATGTGATACATGATAGCTTCAGAAATATTTTCTCTCAAGACTCCTTGTTGGAGCTCTAAATTTTGGGCAAAATTTGGAGTCCTATATAGTGATAAAACCCTAAAAAATGACCTCTTCAAATCCATGAAAAATAATTAATGATAGACTACATGAAATGGGATGAAAAAATTATATTAATTTTCAATTCAAAGTTGAGAGATTAAGAAAGGAAGCTTTGTGACAGGAACAATCAAAATTCTGTGATCAAAGCCTTCGGAAAATGCTAGAATTTTGACTTGCTGCAAAGATGATGCTGACAGAGGCTAAAGATGGTTGAATTTTAAAAATCTAAAAAAGACCCAATTCGGAAAATGAAATCTCTTATCTCCAATAAAAATCTTAGCTTTCCACGAGGTGTTTTGGTTTTTCGACCAGACCCAAATCCGAAAGTTAGGTAGTTATTTTTCAGTTAGTTTATTATTTTTTCAAAATAATTTGTAATAAGGTTGTGTCTTTCACCCTAAAGAGGTGTGAAAATCACTCAAACACATATATATACATAATGTAAAATGTAAAGAGAGAAGACAATACAAGATATATTTTCATAGGATATAATTTGATCACAACTACAATATGAACTCTAATGTACTATTTTTTCAACATTAATAAAGATAAGTGCTCTTTTTTTTATTTGTGGTTATAAGTTATATGTTTTCAATTAGTTTTTTAGATATTCTATTAAATAGAGTGTTTCACTGTGTTGAATTCCTTGAGTATCATAATTCAAAATTAATATATATAGTTCAAATATCAATTGAAAGGTCTGTGTATCTTCTCTTATTTTTATCAGTCTCTTAATTTGAGTTAAATTCGATAAGATTAGCTATATAGATTGATTTGAATTATAAGTCAAGTGGAAGCCTGTGAAGTGATGGTCTTGTCTTATTAAAGCAAGTTGTTAAAACCGTCTCTGATCGTATGTAGGATTGAAAGTGTTTTGACTCTATAACCCAAGTACTTAGTAGGCACTGATTTAATCTTTAATTGGAAATTGTTATATTTGGTTCATTTGTAGTTTATAGATCATTAAATCATTATTTCAAAAGCATTACTTTTAATTCTTTAGTATAATCCATTTAGTCAAGTATTATAGAATAGAGATTTTCAAGAGATTAGTTTCTTTCCTCAAAGGATCATTCACCTCTTTTGGAGGAACTTTGTTTGTTTATGTACATAGTTGTGCGACATAGAGAATTAAATAGTTCAAAGTGAAATTAGGCCTACCAACCTTGGCTAGATTAAGCCAAAATTGTAGAGGTATGAGTGGTGCATCACCATTATACCTGTCAGTTGGCCAAAAGTGAATCCATTGTTTTTGGGCACCAACACTCCTAAAGCCTTAAAATTTTTGCATGACCAATTAACTACTGCAACAACATCATCATCAACGGGTTTCTTAATTGTTCCATCCCCATAAGGATTTAAACCTTGTACCATTAACTTACTCCATACATTATCTTTCCATGTAGCATAGTTATGTGGAGTTAATTTTGTAATAAAACCCATGATGCAAAATAAAAGAGCACAAGAAAGAGAGAGACACTAAGACACAAGACACCCCCTGAATTCACTAAATCAAAACCCCCCTGCCCCAAAATGATGATTTTGGCACTTTATAGCTAGTGCATGTACAATTTCCACTTGCCAATTTTGGGCCAAAGTGGACTTCTGATTTGAAATTGACATCTGCCTTTATGAGGCCAAATCATATTCAAATCAATATTGCTCAGAATTAAAGCAAATCCTAAGCATTACAATGATCATACATTACTCAAAAAATTATACACTTTCAAAAAAATGGCACTTGAAAATGTGTCTGTATGAGCCCGAATGAAGCCTCTGAAGTTGCAAAATTGAGGATCAGGCAATTACAGTCACCAAAAACTATAATTTTTGCAAAATCCATGATCCAAAACCAAAAAATAACACCACCACTGAATAGTTCAGGAAATTCTAGCAAAAAAAATAAAAATTGCACTTAATTTGGAGCCCAGATGACCAAGTTATGGCCTCCCAAAGTCAAACTGCAAATGGTGAGGGCTGTAAATTTTTCAAACCTTGCTGACATCAGCAAAACAAGAGGTTAAATTTGACATCCAAACGATCATCACATCAGTGCAAATTTGCCCAGAAATGACAGTCGATCGACCGTCAATTTTAATATAACAAAATGATGATGCAATCACGAGTTTAAATTTGACGTCTTCCTAATTGTCAATTTCATGAAATAAAATGTCTTCTGCAATGGCTAAATGGATTTCAAATTTAAGATACTGTGCACTACGAAAAAAATGTATTTTTTTTTTTAAAAATTAGCGATTTTCTCTTCTCCACTTGGCTGAATGTTATTGGTTGCTCGTGGATAAATTGCCACGTGTGCTTCTTGTGTGGCACAACTGACATGGACCCAGCTGCGTGCATGGAACAGCTGACGTGGCTCCTAGCTGAGGTGGCGTAGAGGTGGCATTGATTGACATGGCGGGGTGGAGGGGCGAAGTGCAAGTGGTGAGTTGCTTCGCTCTAGGCAGTAATGGGTGCGGGGATGTGGTACTTTAGTCCCACATGACCCATGTTGTGGGATCGATAGTCTTTAAAATACCTTGTGCCCGATGTTCATACCAAAGAGCTCGACTCTCCTTGGTGGTTGTAGTTCCCAACTCGGTTGTTCAACTTGGTTACTCAAGTCGGTCTAGATCTGAGCTATTTGATTTGTTTGCCGAGTTGAGTTGTCAGCGAGCTGGGAGCTCGGTCGTCGATTTTGTTTCTTCTTTTTTCCAAAGGGGGATTTAGTCCCACATTGAATGTGGAAAGGAGTACTGTTGTATTTTTATATAGCGGCCCGCAGTTAACAATCAAACCAGCTCGGGCTACTGTCAGTCAAGCCGCCGTTGTCAAGCTTAGTTTCTAGGCTTAGGTCAAGTTGTTGATCTATGTCCTTGTTGACTTCTATAGACCGATGCGGCTTGGAATTGATTGCCCAGTCTGCACTCTTCCGTACTGTCAAAATAATATGTCTGGCAGCCTGTAATAACCCCAATTGCAGATCGTTCCTTAGAGGTCTGATTTGCAAAAAACATTTGCCTCAAATTTGACTTTTGCCCAAGGTAGGCAAATTTATAGTTAAAATTTATGGAAACAACCACCCAGATGAAATGGTGATGTCCGATCTTGCTCAAAACGCTCCCACAAGATGTTGATCCCGGATTTGGTTCGTGGCCCTCCAAATATTGAAGCAACAATGGCTCTCCAATAACTATGCAATAAAGATTCATATGGCTCTGATACCATGTAAGGATTTGCCTAAGGAAATGATTGTAATGCAAAGATCTAGAAGCTCAAGAGATAGCACAAATAAGAGAGACAAGATAATATGATCAAATGAATAATTTAATAATGATCAAATGATAATGGATAATAAATATATACAATGTAGATGTGCTTGAATATATAGTCAATGTATGATAACTAGAAGATATGCAAGTGATAAGCTATCAACTAGACATGGTGTAATCACATGTCCACCAAAGGTGGATCATCTTCCATTGTACCTCAAAGTATGTGCAACATGTGCAATAATGAGAGGATGATAATGTGATAAGAGCACTAAAAGTGGATCTCACACACAAAGAGGTATGACAATACAACTATCACCACCTAAAGTGGAAATTCTCCTAACCATGTGCTAAAATGAAATGTAACCTCCTAGGTGTCTCAAAGACAACTAATATGCAAATGCATTATCTTATGTAAACTTAAGTAAAGTGTAATTTGTAAATACTTAATTACACCAACAATATGTTTCATGAAGATTGTCAAAGTATTAATGGACATCTTCCAACACAAGGCTAGAAAAGTTTTCTTAGATAATTTAGTAGGTTTCCCTACTATGAGTAGCTACAAATTGTGCATTTGTTTGATATAATGCATATCAGAAAGAATATAATAGAAATATTATGGAAAATATTGGATGGAAGGTATAATAAAGAAAAAAAAATTAAATTTTGTAGTGACATTCAGGAAGCCAATCATGCAATGAAAAATGTCACTCAATTAAATAGCGTTGGAGACCAAATCAATATAAGTGTCCTTCCTTGGTTATTAAAGAAGAACACAAGCAATTCTATAAAAGAAGTCATACGAAAAATTAATTTTCCACATAATTTTCTACGAACATAAAAAATATCATAACTGACACAGGGTAGGGATGAAGGATCTAATAATGGACAGTCCAAACCTACACCAGCAACTATAACAACAACAACCACAATGAAATACAACAATATAATGCTTCAAAACAAAATTTCATTTAACATGCCTGACTGTGAGGCCTTCCGGGTTTTGGCCTTATACAATGAAATTAAAAAAGTATTTCAGCAATCTTCTAGCTAGTCCAGCTCTGAAACACATCAGCAACTAATGGAAACACTAGGACAGATCTAAACTTGAGCTTGCAAGCCTCCAAGAAATCTCCTTGTCTCCAAGTATACAAACCACTAGCTCTGCTATTACAATATCAAATAAACCACCTAATTTTCAAGATCTTGTAGGATCTAATTATGATTCTACTCTCATGCTACTTCTAATAATCATCCAAGGCTCTCAATATATAGCTAGCTAAGCCACAAGTTGGCCAATCTGGCATTTAATTACATTATAGGTCCAACCTGGAAGAGTAAACCAAAACTAAATAAAGAATGAGAAAAATTCAATGTGAGGTTACATTTAGGTCCACACATGATCCAAGAACATGGCCCTAACTTAACAAGATCCCATCTCATCATATGGAACCATGCAAGATGAAAAACTCCACATTTCACGTGAAACTACCTGAAAATTGATACTCGAGGAAAACGGTCATAACTCCCACCTCATAATGAATTAGGATTTTTGGTCTTGGGAAAAGATAATATTTTAGGTCATTTTTAAGGCCCTAAGAGTGCAAAGGCTGATTCATTAAAGATCAACAGATACACGATGCACAATCAGCACGCGGAAAGCAAGAAAATATGGCTCCGACAGCAAGGAAAACAACTATAACTTTGAAACGGTCCATCCAATCCTTATGTTCTCATAGGAGAAGGTTCCAAAATAGATCCTCAACATCATGTAAGCTTCGCACAACATGAAACCAATAAATGCAAATATTATAATGCAAACAACATACAGGTACAAAAAATAGGAAATGTTTTTGGTTGATGCAAGATTGCTCAAAGACCCAAGATGCTCTTGCATCAGACACCCTAGGTAAATAAAAAGTTGTCATGAACATCTTAAGGGAATTAGGACAGGTATTCCATATCCTTTCTTAACCCATATCTCCTATCTTCCTTAATTCCATGCTATCTTCACTTTATCTGTTGTCACACTCAACAAATTATCTTGCTCTACACTTTTGTCATCTTTCCTTTTTGCAACTGACAGAAACTAATTCTGACCATCTTTTCCACTGTCGATTACACCAGTACTTCAGTGAATCACATCTTCTCCAGACTTACTAATCAGCTCAGCATCATCTGCATTTCTTTGTGTCACTAGTGTCATCATTTTTTGCACTATCTTTGTTAGAAAGACCATCTGCCTCTTAATCTCTATAAATTCCTCAGCTGTATCATTCTCTTTTCCTTTCAAACTCAGCTTCCTTTCATCCACAGGAATAGGTTCATCAACCTTCTGCTCTTGATGTTTGTCACTGTCACATGGACAACACCTGATAACTCCACATCCACTACCCCAACTTCCTGCAAAGGTAACAACTTATGCCTAGATCCACCATGCATTACCACATATGTATTTGCATGACCATCAAACAAAACATGTCTATCAAATTTCCAAGGTCTCCAGAGCAACAGATGACAAGCATCCATAGGCAATACATCACACAATATTTCATCATGATAAGATCCAATCTAAAAATTAGCTAAGCATTTCTCTTCAATCCTAACCTTAGACACATCTTTTATCCAACTAATCTGATAAGGGTTAGGGTGTTTCTTCCTTTCCAAATTCAATTTACTAACCATCTCTTCTGAAACAAATTTTTCAACTGCCACTGTCAACTATAACATTAAATTCCTTATTCTTGCACTTACATCTGGTTCTGAACAAATTTCTTCTTTGCACCAGTTCTTTAGCACATGTAGCTAACCTCCTAGTGATAAGAAATTCACCTTTTTCTACAACATTCTCTATGTCTTCTTCGGTAGTTAGTGAAACTCTTTTTCTAGGACATTGAAAACTTCTATGACCCTCTTCACCACACTAAAAACAAGTACTAGTGAACTCATTTTTCCATCTTCCTCTCTGTCCATTATTGTAGTTCTTAGTGACTTGACCATTACCGAATCCTTCATCAGTCTTCTTAGGATTCTCTACTCCATTACCTCCAGCAATTGTTTCATTATTCTTACCACCTCAGTTCCTATTATTTTGTCTTCCTTCAAACCTCTTGTTCAACTTCCCCTCAATATTCAATGCCATCTGATAAGCATCTCCTATAGTTGTCATCCAAACAATAAGTAACTCTTCTTGAATACTAGGTCTCAAGCCATAAACATACCTAGCAACCTTCTCTTTATCAACTTTAGAATGACCAGTCCTAATCAGGATTCTGTAAAACTCCTCAGTATACTCCTATACTGATTTGTTATTTTGCTTCAAGGCTTGCATCTTCTTAAACATTTGTAACTCGTAATCCACCAGAATGAATTGCTTTTTCAACTTGTCAACCATTTGGTTCCATCTAGTCATCTTTTCTTTTCCTCTTGTACTTATTTCCAATTGAACTTCTCTCCACCAAATATTTGCATGACCCTTCAACTTAGTCTTTTCAAATTGAACTCTATCAAGATCTTCTATTTCTTCATACTCAAAGTACTCATCTATCTCATTAATCTAATCAATCAACTCTTCTGGCCTAAGGCTTCCAACAAATGTAGAAACTTCTATCTTAGGTCTTTTCCCAATTTTAGACATAGCCTTCAGGATTCTAGTTTCTTCTAGAACCCTGGCTTCTTCTATAGCTTCTTCAAAATGATCTTCTTCCTCATACTCATCATCGCTATCTTCTTTCAATGTAGTCTTCTTTCTCAATTCCTCTTGTAGATCTTGCACTTGTTTCTGCAAAGCCCTAAAATCGTCAAGACTAAATTCTCCAGCGGGTTCTTCCTCTTGGATCTCACGTGCTCTCCTCAGAGGCATCTTCAATCCAAGCTCCTGGTGCAATCTGCCTCACCTTCAGCGATCTCTCCACACACTCAGAATCTTCAAGCTCTGATACCACCTAACGCAAGGCAGGGATGGAGGATCCAATAATGGATAGCCCAAACCTACATCAACAACTATAACAACAACAACCACATCAAAATAAAACAATATAATGTTTCAAAACATAATTTCATTCAACATGCCCGACTGTGAGGCCTTCTAGGTTTCGGCCTTATACAATGAAATTGCAAAAGTATTTAAATAATCTCCTAGCTCGTCCAGCTCTGAAACACATCAGCAATTGATGGAAACACTAAGGCAGATCTAAACTTGAGCTCGCAAGCCTCTAAGCAATCTCCTTGTCTCCAAGTATGCAAACCACTAGCTCTGCTATTACAATATCAGATAAACCACTTGATTTTCAAGATCTCGCAAGATCTAATTATGATTCTACTCTCATGCTACTTCTAATAATCATCCAAGGCTCTCAATATATAGCCAGCTAAGCCACAAGTCAGCCAGTTAGGCATTTAATTAAATTATAAGTCGAACCTAGAAGAGTTTACTTCATTCTTTATTTATATATGACCTCGGAAAATACACGAGGTAAGTATCGATATTGGTTTAATTCATTGTATAGATCTTATATTTTCCATTTGTTTTACTTGTTATGTAATATATTGTATATTTTTATTAAATCTTGTTAATATATTTGCACCTTGAATCACTTGTAGATGACTATCATCTAAATGAAGCCATAAAGAAGATATAAATTATTAAAAGAAAAAAATTCTTTGTCTAATGTGTGAAATGCAAAAGTGTCTACCTTCGAGTTTTTGCAATGCACAAGAACACTACCTTATACATCAAGCTGAGGAGATTGAATTGTGTGAACATGTACACACAAGGTCAATATAGATGGTTGAGAGGTACTTGAAATTTTTGAAGGATTCGGTTAGACAAAGAGCACATCCTAAGGTTCTATGTGTTAGGAATAGTCTCAAGAGATAATTGAGAGGGGGGGGGGGGGGGGGGGGGGCGGGGGGTGAATCAGTTATCTACAAGATTCAATTCTTTATCCAATTAAGTATACTTAAACATTAAGCATAAACACAATGAAAGAACATAAGAACACAACACCAATATTTTGGTTATGGGGAAACCCAAATAGGTAAAAACCCTGGTGGGAATTGACACCCACTAATATTCTGCACTAGAGTATTATGATCCTTGTTAGAAGATCCTTAACCCTGTTAGGAGTTGCTTTACAATATATTTAGTACAGTAGACCTGGTCAAGGGTCGGACCCTGTTAGGAGTCTTTTACAATTGTCCCTGTTAGGGGAGAGGACGCACTGTCTGAGAGCACACTACTCAAAGGGGTGAAGGCTACAACCTTTTGTTTAACAGATACACACTATATCTGGATCTTGGTGAATTGTGCTTTGACCTGTTGTCTAGATCAGTTCCAATGAATAGCACAAGTACTTTACTTGGTCACATAGACCTTCTTCTGATGGCTCAACACTTCGCACACTCTGCTTTTCTCTTCTTAATCAACCATGAACCACACTTCCGCAATCACAAGTGACTGCCTATAAATATCTTTCCTCTAAATGATATAATCAAGTCGGCTTGTTAGAATCACCTTGAAATCATATTAGAGAAACCATATCAAACTCTAAAAAACATTATGTCAGCTCTACTATGCACACAACATATTCCGGGACCTATCCAATAAGATAATTGTAGATGCACGCTACACACTATTGGCTCTACCAAAACAATTGGATCTTTCTCTTCCAGTTGAATTAACTCATGCACTCTTAACTGAACATCAATAACTCTCCTCTAAGCTTAAATCCAAGGGCGCATATCCACAGGATAGGCGCAACTACATAACCAATAAAATCTCTGTCGGCTCTTCTGAACAAACACAGGAAACTGCTGCAGGTGAATAGCGACTGCATAACTTCACTTCTACTCATCAACAGACTATGTGTCCATAACTGAAACATCACTAACATGTTTTCTGTTGGAGATTTTCTAGCAGGCCAGTATTGACTGTATGTTTGTCATTGATGACAACATATGGAAATTAGCATGCGTGGAAGTCTTATACAATAAGCTTTCAGTATATGTGGCATGGACATGATATCAACATGATATCATGGGCGCAGAGGTTAACTATTATCACAGACATCTATATTGCAGTTGGTGTCAGCAATGTTCCTGACAGAGTAACAGACAGTGTTCTATGTATGGTTGTCCGTACAGTTGTCCTATGGGCATGCGCCCTTGGATATATGTTAAAGACATGTTAGTGATGTTAAGATTATGGACACATAGTCTGATGATGAACACAATTGAAGTTATGCAGTCACTATTCACCAGTAGCAGTTTCTAGTGTTTGTTCAGAAGAGTCGATAGAGATTTAATTGGTTCTTGAGTTGCGCCTATCTTGAGGGTATGCGCCCTTGGAGTTAAGCTTTGAGAAGTGTTATTGATGTTCGGTTAAAAATGCATAAGTTAATTCAGCTTACAAAGAAAGTTCCAGCTGTTTTGGTAGAGCCGACAGTATGTAGCGTGCATCTACAATTATTTTATTAGACAAGTCCCAGAATGAGTTGCGTGCATAATAGAGCCGACAGAATATTTGTTGGAGTATATTATGAATTCTCTAATATGATTTCAAGGTGGTTCTAACAGGCTGACTTGATTATATCATTTAGATGAAAGATGTTTATAGGCAGTCATTTGTGATTGCTAGAGTGTGGTTCATGGTTGATTAAGTAGAGAAAAGCAGAGTGTGTGAGTTGTGGAACCATCAGAAGAAGGTCTATGTGACCAAGTAAAGTACTTGTGCTATTCATTGGAACTGGTCCAAATAGCAGGTCAAAGCATAGTTCACCAAGATCCAGATATAGTGCATATCTGTTATTTCGAAGGTTGTAGCCTTCGCCCATTTGAGCAATGAGCTCTCGGACAGTGCATCCTCTCCCCTAATAGGGACAATTGTAAAGGACTTCTAACAGGGTCTGACCCTTAACTAGGTCTACTGTACTTAATATATTGTAAAGCTACTCCTAATAGGGTAAAGGATCTTCTAGCAAGGATCATTATACACTAGTACAAAATATTATTAGTGGGTATCAAGTCCCACCGAGGTTTTTACCTATTTGGGTTTCTTCGTAACCAAAATATTGGTGTTGTGTTCATGTGTTCTTTCATTGTGTTTATGCTTTATGTTTAAGTATACTTAATTGGATAAAGAATTGAAACTTGTAGATAACTGATTCACCCCCCCCTCCCAGTTATCTCTTGGGACTATTCCTAACAATTGGTATTAGAGCCAAGTGCCTCAGAGAGAAATTTTAACAGCTTGAGGTTGATCAGATGGCGTACTTCAAGAAAGAAAGTCCTAAGTTCGATGGAGAGAATTATCTTGATTGAAAGAACAAGATGGTGACCCATTTGCAGTGCATTGCTTTTGAATTTTTTAATGTAACCATCAAAGCAGCCAAGATTCCTACCTTAGAAGACCTTGGAAAAGATGATGCTACTAATGCACAAAAGGAGTTATTTCATTATAATGCTATTTCTAAAGAAGCCCTTATCAGCGCCCTATCTGATGGTGAATTTTTAGAAGTAAAGAAGGTAGATACAACCCATAAAATATGGAAGCACCTAGAAGACACATTTGAAGGAGACAAACAAGCTAAGGATGCATACATAAAGACATGGAAGAAAAGATACAATGCATTAGAGATGCTGCTTGAAGAAAACATCAGAGCTTACAATTAGAGGATTAATGAAGCAGTTGCTGGAATCAGGAACAATGGTGGAGAGATATCAAAAGAGGACATTATGGATAAAGTAATGACTACTCTTACTTATGAATATGAAAGCAAGATCAACATCCTTGATGGGACCATGCAACTTACATCAAATTTCAAGAGAGAAACCTTGATCAACAAGATCTTAGCTTTTGAGATTTCAAGATTGAAGACAGAACCTAAAAATGAAACAGCTTTCAAAGCAACAGTTCATGGTAAGAAATCTGGAAACACTTATGGTAATTTTGATGATAATGATGAAGATAAAACACTAGATGATTTTATTGCTATGGTCACCAAAAGAGAAAAGAAAGGAAAAGGAAAATATGAAGGTCAATTACCATTTAAGTGCTTTTCATGTAATAAGATTGGTCACTTTGCATCTAAGTGTCCCACCAGAGCTAAAAACTTCAAAAAGGATTACAAGCCTAAGTATTCTAAGGAATGCTAATATGCTGGAGATGAAGTTTTAGATGAAGAATCAGGCGAAGAAGAAATTGGATTCATTGCTATTGTAGACAAGATGACTAGTAAGTCAATTCCTAAAGATGAGAAAGTAAATCAAGAGCTAGCATTGATTTCACAAGCTGACATAAGGATAGACTGGATTATAGACAGTGGTTGTTCACATCACATGACAGGTGATAAAGGCAGGTTTGTTCATTTGGACAAATACAATGGAGGTATGGTCAGATTTGGAGACAACACTCCTAAACCTATAGTTGGTAGAGGAGCCATCACTTTGGATGGAAAGAACAGTACTGAAGATGTTCTTTATGTTGATGGTTTGAAACATAACCTTCTCAGTATTGGGTAGTTACTTGGAAAAGGCTATCAGTTGGAGTTCAAAGATGACAAATGCATCATTAACAACAAAGATGGTGTTATGATTGCATCAGGCACAAAGACAAGAGGTAATGTTTTTCAGCTCAATTCATAAGCAAGTTGTTTTGTTGCTAAAGTTGATGACAGTTGGTTGTGGCATAGAAGACTATGACATATCAATTTTGATAACATAGTAAAGATAAGCAATGTTAAGGCAGTAAGAGATCTACCTAGCATAGCAAAACCAGTTGATACTATATGCAAGGAATGTGTGATGGGGAAGCATGTGAGAAATTCATTCAAGAGCAAGCATAATTTAGCAGAGAACAAGTTGGATCTTATTCATACAGACCTATGTGGTCCAACTCAAACAAGATCATACTATGGTGAAAGGTATTTTATTTTGTTTGTTGATGATTGTACTAGGATGATGTGGGTTGCATTCTTAAAAGATAAGTCAAAAGCATTTGAGAAGTTCAAAATATTCAAAGCTAAGGTTGAGAATGAATCTGGACTAAAGATAAAGTGCTTGAGATCAGATAGAGGAGGAGAATTCACCTCTGACAGATTTTATGAGTACTGTGAAGAACATGGCATAAAGAGACAATTAAGTGCACCTAGAACACCTCAGAAGAATGGGATTGCAGAGAGAAGGAATAGGATAATCCTTGATACAACACACACCATTATGATAGAAGGAAAAGTCTCACACACCTATTGGAGAGATGTGGTCAATACATTAGTCTATACCATCAATAGAATTCAATTGAGGCCTAGCACAGACAAAACACCTTATGAGCTATGGTTTGGTAATGTTCCCACAGTAAAATACTTCAGAATCTTTGGAAGCAAGTGCTACATCAAGAGGGATGAAGCAGTAGGCAAGTTTGATGCAAGAAGTGATGAAGGTATTTTTCTTGGTTACTCTACTAAAAGTAAAGCTTATAGATGTTTCAATTTAAGATTGAAAAAGATCATTGAAAGTGCTCATGTAAAGATTGATGAAAAGTTTATGATTCAAGAAAGATATCATGATTACTCACCCATGATCGAAGAAGAACCTAGACCGTCTACTAGTGAGATAGTTATTGAAGAAATGTTTGAAAGTATTGATGTGTTATTTATTGACCCCGAGACAAGTGAAGAAAATACTCCTAAGGTTGATGAGTCAGCATCACCTAAAGTTCCAAAGTTTACATCAAGAAATCATTCCAAGGCATACATCATTGGAGATTAGAGCGACAAAGTATTAACAAGATCACAAGCAAAGGACTCAGCTAGAAATGAAGTGGTATGTTTACTATCTCAGATTGAACCTTCAAGTGTTGAAGATGCATGTTATAATTCAGATTGGCATGATGCTATGAAAGAAGAACTTGATCAGATTGTTAAAAATGACACTTTAGAACTGGTCCCTAGACCTAGTAATAAAAATGTGAGTGGAACAAAATGGATATTTAGAAACAATATGAATGAAGATGGTACAGTAGTAAGAAACAAAGCAAGATTAGTATGTAAAGGATATGCACAAAGAGAAGGCATTGATTATTCAGACACATTTGCACCTGTAAGTAAATTAGAAGCTATTAAGTTGTTTTGAGCTTATGCTATAGTTAAAAACTTCAAAGTTTATCAGATGGATGTCAAATCAGCATTCTTGAATGGAGACTTGAAAGAAAAAGTTTACATTGAGCAACCTGTTATGATTAACAAGGCAGAAATAACAATTATGTGCAAATATAACTAATATCAGAAAATAATAAACCACACAGAATAGAACACAAGACACACAGATTTAACGTGGTTCACCCAATCCCTGGGCTACGTCCACCAACAGCGAGTCCAATATTATTATTATCCAGTGATTACAACCTGATTACAATCCGTAATCCCCTACAGCCCAATTCTGCCACAAGTACTAAAATCATACATCATAAAATCCCTAACCCTAAGCCATATTATACAATATTTTCCCGCTTTAGGGTTAGAATGAGTTATAAGTAGTCGGCCCAAATGGCCAAAAAAGTAGTCCCCGGCGAGGTCGGGAGGAAAAATGTACAGTACTTTCCTGGATAGTACTTTCCTGATTAGTCACCACAAGCTAACACAACCAAAAAGATTCACCTTATCAAACATACTTGATATGGTATGCAGATTGAAGAAAGCCCTCTATGGACTTAAGAAGCTCTTAGAGCATGGTATGAGAGACTAGATAGATACTTAACAAACATTGGTTTCAAGAAAGGAGCAACATATTGTAATCTATTCATTAGAGAGACATCTAAAGGTTTGCTTCTTGTAGCTATATTTGTTGATGACATTACCTTTGGAGGTAATGACAAACTCAGTGCTGAATTTGCCAAAGAAATGCAAAATGAGTTTGAGATGAGTATGATTGGTCCTATCAAGTACTTTTTGGGACTAAATGTGCAACAGACAGAAAAAGAATTTTTCATTAATCAATCAAAGTATGTGAAAGAGATACTGAAGAAATTCAAGATGGATGATTGCAAGCCAATAGGAACTCCTATGATCACTAGATGCAAGCGTACAAAAGAAGATGACTCACCAGCAGTAGATATAACATTGTATAAATCTATGATTGGTAAACTCATATATCTTACTCAGACTAGACCTGATATTTCCAATGCAGTTGGCATAGTTGGAAGATTTGCAGAAGAGCCTAAACAAAGTCACCTCATGGTAGTAAAAAGAATATTCAGATACTTGCAGGGCACTATAGATTATGGTCTATGGTATCCTAATTTAGAAAATGTTGAGCTTCATGTGTACACTGATGCAGATTGGGCAGGATGTATTGATGACAGAAAGAGTACTTCAGGTGGAGCAGTGTTTCTTGGTCATAGACTTGTCACCTGGACAAGCAAGAAACAAAATTGTATTTCTTAGTCAACAACAGAAGCGGAGTATGTTGCAGCAGCCTTGAATTGGTCTACAATTGTTTGGATCAAACAGATGATAAAGGATTTTGAAATTCAGATTGATTATCCTATTGTTATTCACTGTGATAACACTAGAACTATCAATATGTCAAAGAGCCCTATGATGCATGCAAAGACAAAGCACATTGAGATCAAGTATCACTTCTTAAGAGAGAAAGTGGCAAAGAAAGAAGCCAAGTTGGACTATGTGAGTACCAAAGAATAGTTGGCAGATATATTCATAAAGCCCTTGCCTAAGGATACTTTTGAGTATCTTAGGGAGAAGTTGGGAGTCATTCCCTTCCCAGTTTCTACTTAGAAGAAAGAAGGAAAGACATTAGTCCTTTGGGACTGGTGGAAGGTTGACTACTCTACCTCAGGAGTAGTACCGGTGCTTACAATGAATGACACCCTTTGCCATTGATGTCAAAGGTGGATTATATATAGAGTCATGAAAAACATAAGTAAAAAGAGGAGTAATGTACTAAGTGGGAGCAACATTCAGTTATGATAGCAGTACAGTTGTGGAAATGGAGAATATTAGAAAATATTGTAGCAGATGGAGGATTCATCTTTGGGGGAGTTTTGAAGAGGAAATGGAGAATGTTATAAAAGAAATGTTCATTTGAGCTAGTGATGGTTTTTCATTCCACATGTTGTCATCAATGCCAAAGGGGGAGATTGTTGGAGATTTGCCAGCAGGCCAGTACTGACTGTATGTTTGTCATTGATGACAACATATGGAAAGTAGCATGCGTGGAAGTCTTATACAGTAAGCTTTCAATATATGTAGCATGGAAATGATATCAACATGATATCATGGGCGCAGAGGTTAACTATTATCACAGATAGTTATATTGCAGTTGGTGTCAGCAGTGTTCCTGACAGAGTAGCAGACAATGTTCTGTGTATGGTTGTTTGTACAGTTGTCCTATGGGCATGCGCCCTTGGATATATGTTAAAGACATGTTAGTGATGTTAAGATTATGGATGAAGTTATGCAGTCACTATTCGCAAGTAGTAGTTTCCTATGTTTGTTCAGAAGAGCCGACAGAGATTTAATTGGTTCTTGAGTTGCACCTATCTTGAGGGTATGCGCCCTTGGAGTTAAGCTTGGAGAAGTGTTATTGATGTTCAATTAAAAATGCATAAGTTAATTCAGCTTACAGAGAAAGTTCTAGTTGTTTTGGTAGAGTCGACAGTATGTAGCATGCGTCTACAATTATTTTATTAGACAAGTCTCAGAATGAGTTGCATGCATAATAGAGCCGACATGCTGTTTGTTGGAGTTTATTATGATTTTTCTAATATGATTTCAAGGTGGTTCTAACAGGCTGACTTGATTATATCATTTAGAGGAAAGATATTTATAGATAGTCATTTGTGATTGTTGGAGTGTGGTTCATGGTTGATTAAGCAGAGTAGAGCAGAGTGTGCGAGTTGTGGAACCATCAGAAGAAGGTCTATGCAACCAAGTAAAGTACTTGTGCTATTCATTGGAACTAATCCAGACAACAAGTCAAAGCGCAGTTCACCAAGATCCAGATATAGTGTATATCTGTTATTCAAAAGGTTGTAGCCTTCACCCATTTGAGCAGTGAGCTCTCAGACAGTGCGTCCTCTCCCCTAATAGGCACAATTGTAAAAGACTCCTAATAGGGTCCGACCCTTAACCAGGTCTACTATACTTAATATATTTTAAAGATACTCCTAACAAGGTAAAGGATCTTCTAGCAAGGATCATTATACGCTAGTACAAAATATTAGTGGGTATCAAGTCCCACTGGGGTTTTTACCTATTTGGGTTTCCCCGTAACCAAAATATTGGTGTTGTGTTCATGTGTTCTTTCATTTTTTTTATGCTTTATGTTTAAGTATACTTAATTGGATAAAGAATTGAAACTTGTAGACAACTGATTCACCCCCCCCCCCTCAGTTATCTCTTGGGACTATTCCTAACATTCAACATATATCCAAGCGCGCAAGGCTCCATGATAACTGTATGGACAACCATACGTAGAACATTGCATGTAACTCTATCAGGAACATTGCTGACACAAGCTGCTATATAACTGTCTATACTAATAGTTAACCTCTGCTCGCATGATATCATGCTGATATCATGTCCATGCTACATATACAGAAAACTTACTGCATAAGACTTCCACGCATGCTACTTTCCATATGTTGTCATCAATGAAAAACATACAGTCAGTTTTGGCCTGCTGGCAAATCTCCAACAATCTCCCCCTTTGGCATTGATGACAACATGTGGAATGAAAAACCACCACCAACCCAAATGAACATTTCTTTTATAACATTCTCCATTTCCTCTTCAAAATGCCCCCAAAGATGAATCCTTCATCTGCTGCAATATTTTCTAATATTCTCCATTTCCTCAACTGAACTATTGTCATAACTGAATGTTGCTCCTCCTTAGTATATTACTCCTCATTTTACTTCTATTTTTCATGACTCCATATATTACTCCCCCTTTGAAATCAATGGCAAAGGGCGCCATTCATTTTATGCACCGGTACTACTCTTGAGGTAGATTAGTCAACCTTCCATCAGTCCCTGAGGATTGATGTCTTTCCTCCTTCTTCTAAGCAGAATCAAGGAAGGGAATGACTCCCAACTTCTCCCTGAGATACTCAAAAGTATCCTTAGCTAAAGGCTTTGTGAATATATCTGCCAACTGATCTTTAGTACTCACATAGTCCAACTTGACTTCTTTCTCTGCCACTTTCTCTCTTAGGGATTGATACTTGATTCTTAAAACCGAATTGATTATGATACCATGTTAGAAGTATGAAAAATGAAAAGAAGTTAAGCAAAGAACCCAAGAAAGTGTAATGCAAGAAGAAATTTTACCATAAGCCAAGAATGAGATAAAATATCAAGATCAATCACCAACACATGAGAATGCTCCAAGAATCCAAACAAAGAGCCAAGAGATTTTGAAATGGGAAAGTAAAGAAAACCCCTTGTGACATTATGAATGAGGCCATAGCCTAAACAGAGAGAGAGAAAGAAAGAGAGAGCAAGTTGCTCACTTACAATAACTTCAACACATTAGAAATGAGAGAGGAGTATCTCTTAAATAGAGATGAGAGAGAGAAGTTAGAATGTAACTCCCAAGTTTATGAGTGCCACCATTCATAAGTGTGTGATACAAGTGTCAAGGTCCTCTTAAGGAGGAATCAAATAATTTCCTTATAAAGAAATTACAAGAATATGAGTTGTCCTCCCACTTGGACTAGAGGACAAAATAGAATAAGAATACTTTGGTTTATCCTAATTTACAATATTACACCAAGGAAAGATTATAAATTCTAACACCCCCCTTTAATCTTTACTTGGGATGATTACAACAAGGGGTATTAAACCCATAATTTACAAAAAATATGCAACTTGATCTTCAATATAAGGAAAAAGGTATGGTCTTCAAGTGTACAAGTAGTCGTTTGTATGTTGTACATGCATCTTTTGTAGAGCCAAGAGAAGTGGATGGGTCCTTTAAATGTATTCAAGTGGAAGTAGAACCATATCTTTAAGTAGACGTGTGATTCATAGGATTTGTGTGAATGAATTGATGTCTGGAATTTTCCTTGAAGGATCACCTGAAACATAGAGCAAAGAACAAGAACAAAGGGCAACTATCCACAAGTAGAATATCATATAGCATTCAAGTTAGTGAAACTATGAAACTTTTGAATGAGAATTTATCAAAAAAGAAAAGGAACTTAAAATGAAATCAAGATAAATGAAATGGTCAACAATCCACTCTCGTATCTCAAAATAAATATACTAACACACAAAAGACCACAAACAAGGCCAACTAACGAAATATGCATCAACACTACATCGATCTCATGGATATAGACAGTCTATTAATGATTCATCACTGCAAGTGTATGGGTGATCAGTCCACAACCTACATAACTCACGATCTAAGCAATGAAGTATGCAAACTCATCATCACATTAGTAAGTTTATAAAGAGAAATGAGAGAGATAAAATCATAATTCAAGTAGGACATCAAGAACCATAATCAAGGAGACATAATAATCTAAACAACCATTAAACAAACAAATATAGACATATGCTAAATAATAATTTGGACTAAGGATTAAGAGAGAGAAAAACATATTTCCTTCCAAGTATAAGAGATATCCAACATATTTTTCATACTTCTAACATGGTATCAGAATCTTTTCAGTTTTAAGAATGCCAAACTGATCAATTTAGCTTCCTCTTGACGCATCATATTTTGAAAAATAACATAAGTTAATTGAGTTGCTAAAGAGGGAATAGCTAACTGAGAATAAATGTTAGTAATGAACTGTTGGAACTGTCTAGGCAAACATTTACGAATAATAATATGAATGATTCTTAAATCAAAAAGAGGAACTTGTAACCCAGTGAGCAAAACTTTAATGGAATCAAACTTAAGCAAGAAGTCATCAACAAAGTTGAAATCAGTATACCTGAGGTCTTCAAGTTGGTCTTGAAGCTGGAGTTCTTGAGTTTCATCTGCACTATCATAAGTATTTTTTAGGATGTCCCAAGCTTGATGGGCTTCTGTACAAGTAGAAATTAAGACATACAACTCGGGACTGAGGGAAATTCTGATTAAGCCAAGTGCTTCCTCATTTTTAGTTTGCCAAGCAACTTGGTCAGCTTGAGAAGCAGTGGTTGCAGGTTTAGAACTGGCATCAGTAGCAATGTCTAACAGATGATGGAATCTAAAGATGAAGGTCATGTGTGTTTTCCAGGCATGATAATTAGTACTGGTTAATTTCATTTTTGGCATTAGGGTAGTCATGATGAAAAACAAAAATTAACGTAAAGAACAACTAAACTTGAAATGAAAACTTTAACAGAATAGAAACAGAGGGTAGGAAAGAACAAGTTTTAAACTAATTGTACTTGCATGCAATAGCAGAAAGCTATAACAGCTTTTTCCATGGAGTCATGCAAGGGAAAAAAAATAACTAAAAAAAACTGAAACTAAAAGTACTAGAAGGAAATTAACAGATCTCGGTTATGTTGTTATTGATTAACAGATAATGACAAGAGCAAAAGGAAAATATAGAAAAAATGAACCTGCAAGGAAACATTAGCCAAAGTTGGTAAATATAATAAAAATTGAATTTAATTAAAAGACTTAATTGATAACTTGAGATAAAAAAGAATGTATCTAAAAGAGATAGTGCACGTGTTAAAAGAATGACTGAAATAAACTAAGAGGAACAACAGAGTTAAAAAGAACAACAAACCCTGCAAAAAAAGTTAGCACCAAATTAACAGGGTAAAAAAAAGATAAGATGGAATAAAAAAATCTAACTAAAAAACTTTAGCACTTGAAAGGAAGAAAAAACTATCAACTGTTAACCGTTAATATTAACTATATTAAGAATAAACTATTAACTAATAGTAAAGCTTAATATACTATTAGCTAATCCGCATGCAAGAATATTTATAGGTTAAGACGATAATAAGGAAGGAAAAGACTAAAATTTATAAAGAAAGAAGAAAGGAATTAAATTAAAATAAATAATAAGGAAAAATAATGAAACTTTCTATTATTTATTAAAAAAAAACTTATATAAAAGGAATAAATTACGAATAAAGGCAACTCAACTAAGCATAAAGGAAGAAATACTAAGTGCTTTACCTTGCCTTTACCTTGCTAATGTTGTACCAATTATCAAACAAATAATTTAATAAACAAGGAAATAAATGTATAAAAAATTGAAGAAAGATATCTGCGAGCGTGGATAACAAACAATAAACAAAGCCGCTGAAAGAAACTATAGAGAACTCAACAAATGATCTCTTTCCCCTCAGACCAAATGTATAACGAACTTGCAAGACTATCGAATGCTAACAGAGATATGTTTAACAAATATGAATAATAGCAAAACAAATATTCTTAATATGCTAAGTATTAAGCTGATAGAAAATCTAAATAATCTTTAAGAACTCTAAATACAACGAAAAGAAATTAATTATTAAACCTTTGCCAAGAGGGAGGCGACGATGGCTGAGAACGAATGATGCAAATGCTGGGCAGAAATCGATGCCAAAAAAATAAAAAACTTGCAGCCTATCTAGGTATAACTCGCTGTTAATAGCAGGGCAGAACTGGCTTTGATTTAGTGGGAAAAATAACTTGGATTCAACTCTCCTTTAGGAAATTAATGGCGAAGAGGCACGTCCCTCAAAATAGGGTCGTTTCAAGCTAAGGATGTGAGAGTCGATCTTGACTGGGCGCTCAAGAGGTTGAATCTTCACGGCTACCAGGGGACAAAAAAAATGCCAAGCAAGTGAACAACTCCTCCGAAATAGAAGGCGTTAAAAGATACCCTGCCACAGAGGTCGCCCTTCCAAACTGGTTGCCTATGCTCAAGCTCGGTTTCTAGGCATGGTCGAGCAGAGAACAAGAAAAGCAGAGAAAAACTGCATTTGAATCTACTCTTTGGGTGACGACGTATCTTACAAAGAAAACAACTAAACCAGATGGCACGATTATAAAGGAAATCCACAGTTATAACAGAGAAACAGAGAGTATTAGTTCTTAAAAAAATGAATACACAACGATATTTAAGGAATATGCAATAAATAAACTTCACAAATTTATAAACTTGTGAATGCAACTGAAGATTAAAGATGATATCGAAAATGAACATGCAAAGCTAGTCTAATACAGATATAATGAAAAAAAAATGAAACTAATACAAAGATTATGAAAGAATCTACAGAGGAAACCTGGCTAAAAAATAAACTATATTTATGAGAAACGATAAACACAATATGCGAGCAACTATAAAAAATGAAACCAGCAAATGATACAGCAAGCGATGATACCAAAAACAACTACTGAGGACACAAATGAAACATGCAAAGCTAAAAAAAATATGCCAGTGATAAAGTAATACACAAACTTATCTAAACTTCCTTTGTTAAGATAACCAAACTAGCGATGCTTAAATTAGCCAATAAAATGCCAGAGATTGGAGAATAAAAAGGATTACACTCTACTTAAATATTAATATAAATGTACTCTAAAATGTGAGGGCTCTAGCTGATTTGCAATAGCAATAGACTTCTCTGCAAATACTTTGCAATGCACACAATCCGAACAAGATAAGGAAGTTACGCAGGGAAAACTAACTATAATAATGTTGATCCAATAAGAAAAACGTTGCATGCAAAATAATAAAAAGCGGATGAAAACAATAACGAATGTATACTCTGGTATAAAACAACTTCCTCTCAATATTTTACTCCGAAAAACCTCAAATTACAGGAAACACCAAGCTAAAGAAATGAAACCAGTAGGTCACAATAAATGCGGCCTTGAAATGAAGAGCAGATCACGAGAAGCGGATCTCCAAAAAAAATGCGCAGAAGAACAAGACAAAACTACTAGGCAGCGATAAAGAGAGAAAAATTTTAATAGAGAAAAGAGCTCACAATGCAAAATCAATAACTCATATGAAAATAAAAATATGGGTATCGCATGCAGAGAATAATCAAACTTAGAAAATTATAGAGCTAATAATAAAAGATGATAATGGAAAAAACACATGCAGACAAGGAGAATCCAAGCACATGTAATTGATGATATTCCAACAAAAAAAATGCCTGCAAGAACTAAGATTAGAAACTAAAAATTAAAATTTGAAAATAATACTATTCATGCAAGAGCTCAAAATTAGAAACTAATAATTACAAATTGAAACTGAATATTATGCAAATATGAACGGATATATAGAGAAAGGTGAAAAATCACATTGATAATAAGCAAAATTTTAATGTTATAACCGGAAGAGAGAAAATGAAGTATTTACTTTATTAAATAAGGTATTAAAAAAGATTTACTATGAGATATATAATGAATCCAAAGAATAAGGGTTAGAGACAAACTTAGGAAGATTAGAAAAAACAAAATAAAGAGAACTAAATATATAAATTACTTTAAAATAATTTAAGATAATATAACCTACACAAACTAAATAAGATTAATATAACAAAATATTGAGATTTTGAAAACAAAGAATTGGAATACTAAACGTTAGTAATAAAGTAACCAACTAAATAAATCAGGTTTGGCGGTAAACTAGCCAAACCCAAAAAAAAATTTGATTTTTTTTACTTAAATGGGTTAGAACAAGAATACTAGCAAAAGATAACTCTCTCAAGAGTCTCCAATTTAGAGTGCTCCAAGATGTGGTAGCTCCTTCACCTGTACACTCAAAACGAGATTAAACCAACCTGCTTTGATACCATGTTAAAATGATAAAGAACAAAATATGGAATTGCAGGAAATTGTTTAACTCAAGAGTTAGGAGTAAGGAAAAATACCATGAATTAGTACAAGAACTAGGAGCATACACCAAAAAAATAAGCAAGGAGACAAGATTTTGAAGGGGAAAAGCATAAAAAAAACCCCTATGAATTATGGATGAGGCATGAAAAGCCTAACGAGAGAGAGAGAAAGAATATGAGCTAGAACCTCAATACAATATGATAGAACTACAAGAGGTGAGAAATTGTGTGAGAGAAATGTGAGAATTGTTGTCAAGTGTGTGGAGAAATATCTCTTTAAGTAGAGATGAGTGAAGGAGTTTGCATGTAACTCCCTATGTGAATGAGTGCCACATTCATAGTTGTGTGTGAGACAAATGTGAGATTCCTCTTAAGGAGGATAATCTATTTTCCTTATTAAAGGAATTACAAATATGACATGTCCTCCCACTTGGACTAGAGGACAAAATACATTAGTATACCTTAGTTTATCCTATTAAATACATAAATAACCAAGGAAAGATTAAATTCTAACAGATCTCAATGTGCTTTGTCTTTGCATGCATCATAGGTTTCTTTGACATATTGATAGTGCTAGTGTTATCACAGTGAATAACAATAGGATAATCAATCTAAATTCCAAAATCTTTTATCATCTTCTTGATTCAAACAATTGTAGAACAATTCAAGATTGTTGCAACATACTTTGCTTCTGTTGTTGACTGAGAAATACAATTTTGTTTCTTGCTTGTCCAAGTGACAAGTCTATCACCAAGAAACACTGCTCCACCTAAAGTACTCTTTTTGTCATCAACACATCTTGCCCAATCTGCATCAATGTACACATGAAGCTCAACATTTTCTAAATTAGGATACCATAGACCATAATCTATAGTGCCCTACAAGTATCTTAATATTCTCTTTACTGCCATGAGGTGACTTTGTTTAGGTTCTGTTGCAAATCTTCCAACTATGCCAACTGCATTTGAAATATCAGGTCTAGTTTGAGTAAGATATATGAGTTTACCAATCATAGACTTATACAATGTTATATCTACTGCTGGTGAGTCATCTTCTTTTGTAATCTTGCATTCAATGATCATAGGGTTTCCTACTGGCTTGCAATCATCCATCTTGAATTTATTCAATATCTTTTTCACATATTTTGACTGGTTAATAAAAATTTCTTTTTCTGTCTGCTACACATTTAGTCCCAAAAAGTATTTGATATGACCAATCATACTCATCTCAAACTCATTCTGCATTTATTTGGAAAATTCTACACTTAGTTTGTCATTACCTCCAAAGATAATGTCATAAAAAAATATAGCTACAAGTAGTAGACCTTCAGATGTCTCTCTAATGAATAGATTACAATCTGTTGCTCCTTTCTTGAATCCAATCTTTGTTAGATATCCATCTAGTCTCTCATACCATGCTCTAGAGGCTTGCTTAAGTCCATAGAGGGCCTTCTTCAATCTGCATACCATATCAGGTATGTCTGATAAGGTGAATCCTTCTGGCTGCTCAATGTATACTTCTTCTTTCAAATCACCATTCAGGAATGCTGACTTGACATCCATCTGATAAACTTTGAAGTTTTTGACTATAGCATAGGCTAGAAATAACTTAATAGTTTCTAATCTACTCATAGGTGCAAATGTGTCTGAATAATCAATGCCTTCTCTTTGTGCATACCCTTTACATACTAATCTTGCTTTATTTCTCACTACTGTACCATCTTCATTCATCTTGTTTCTGAATATCCACTTTGTTCCAATCACATTCTTATCACTAGGTCTTGGGACTAGTTCCCAAGTCTCATTCTTAACAATCTGATCAAGTTATTCTTTCATAGAATCATGCCAATCTGAATCAGTACATGCATCTTCAACACTTAAAGGTTCAATCTAAGATAGAAAACATACCGCTTCACTGTTAGCTGAGTTCTTTGCTTGTGACCTTGTTAAGACTTTGTCGCTCTGATCTCCAATGATGTCTGTCTTGGAATGATTTCTTGATGTAAACTTTGGAACTTTAGGTGATGATGACTTATCAACCTTAAGAGTTTCTTCTTCACTTGTCTCAGGGTCATTGAATAACACATCAATACTGTCAAACATTTCTTCAATAACTGTCTCACTAGTGGAGGGTCTAGGTTCTTCTTCAATCATGGGTGAGTAATCATGATATCTTTCTTGAATCATAAAAGTTTCATCAATCTTAACATGAGCACTTTTTATGATCTTTTTCAATCTTAAATTGAAACATCTATAAGCTTTACTTTTAGTAGAGTAACCAAGAAAAATACCTTCATCACTTCTTGCATCAAACTTTCCTACTGCTTCATCCCTCTTGATGCAGCACTTGCTTCCAAAGATTTTGAAGTATTTTACTATGGGAACATTACCAAACCATACTCATATGGTGTTTTGTCAGCGCCTGGCCTTAATTGAATTCTATTGATGGTATAGACTGTTGTATTGACCGCATCTCTCCAATAGGTGTGTGCAAATTTTCCTTCTATCATAATGGTGCACGCTGTATCAAGGATGATCATATTCCTTCTCTCTACAATTCCATTATGCTCAGGGGTTCTAGGTGCACTTAACTATCTCTTTATGCCATGTTCTTTGTAGTACTCATAGAATATGTCAGAGGTGAATTCTCCTCCTCTATCCGATCTCAAACATTTTATCTTTAGTCCAGATTCATTCTCAACCTTAGCTTTGAATATTTTGAACTTCTCAAATGCTTCTGACTTATCTTTCGAGAATGCAACCCACATCATTCTAGTATAATCATCAACAAACAAAATGAAATAACTTTCACCATAGTATGATCTTGTTTGAGTTGGACCACATAGGTCTGTATGAATCAGATCCAACTTATTCTCCACTAAATTTTTCTTGCTCTTGAATGAATTTCTCACATTCTTTCCCATCACACATTCCCTGCATATAGTATCAACTGGCTTTGCTATGCTAGGTAGATCTCTTACTGTCTTTACATTGCTTATCTTTACTATGTTATCAAAATTGATATGACATAGTCTTTTATGCCACAACCAACTGTCATCAACTTTAGCAACAAAACAACTTGCTTCTAAATTGAGTTGAAAAATATTACCTCTTGTCTTTGAGCCTAATGCAATCATAACACCATCTTTGTTGTTAATGATGCATTTGTCATCTTTGAATTCCAACTGATAGCCTTTTCCAAGTAACTCTCCAACACTGAGAAGGTTGTGTTTCAAAACATCAACATAAAGAACATCATCAGTACTATTCTTTCCATCCAAGGTGATGACTCCTCTACCAGCTATTGGTTTAGGAG
The DNA here is from genome assembly GCA_027943335.1 of Chamaecyparis obtusa. NCBI lineage: Eukaryota > Viridiplantae > Streptophyta > Pinopsida > Cupressales > Cupressaceae > Chamaecyparis > Chamaecyparis obtusa. The sequence continues at coordinate 34,870 of BSBK01008308.1, read as the reverse complement.
TGTTGTCTCCAAATCTGACCATACCACCATTGTATTTGTCCAAATGAACAAACCTTCCTTTATCATCTGTCATGTGATGTGAACAACCACTGTCTATAATCCAGTCTGTCCTTATGTCAGCTTGTGAAATCAATGCTAGCTCTTGTTCCTTTTTATCATCTTTATGACTTGTCTTCTTATTCATTTTGTCTATAATAGAAATTAATCCAATTTATTCTTCACCAGATTCCTCATCTGAGACTCCATCTCCAGCATAGTAGCATTCCTTAGAATACTTAGGCTTGTAATCCTTTTTGAACTTTCTAGCTCTAGTAGGACACTTAGATGCAAAGTGACCGATCTTATTACATGAAAAGCACTTAAATGGTAATTGACCTTCATATTTTCCTTTTCCTTTCTTTTCTCTTTTAGAAATCATAGAAATGAAATCTTCTAGAGTTTCCTCTTCATCATCATCATCAAAATTACCAGAAGTATTTCCTTTGAAGGATGTTTCCCTCTTTGGTTCTGTCTTCAATCTTGAAATCTCAAAAGCTAAGAGTTTGTTGATCAAAGTCTCTCTCTTGAAATTAGATGTAATCTGCATGGTCTCATCAAGGATGTTAATCTTGCTTTCATATTCAGGAGTGAGAGTAGTCATTAATTTGTCCATGATATCTTCCTCTGAAATCTCTCTACCATTGTTTCTGATTCTAGCAACTGCTTCATTTATCCTTTGATTATAAGCTCTAATGTTTTCTTCAGGCAGCATCTCTAATGCATTGTATCTTTTCTTCCATGTCTTTCTGCATGCATCCTTTGCTTGTTTGTCTCCTTCAAATATGTCTTCTAGATGCTTCCATATTTTGTGGGTTGTATCTACCTTTTTTATTTCTGAAAACTCACCATCAGATAGGGTGATGATAAGGGATTCTTTAGCAATAGCATTATGATGAAACAATTCTTTTTTTCTATCAGTAGCATCATCTTGTGCAAGGTCTTCTAGGGTAGGTATCTTGGCTACTTTGATAGTCACATCAAAAACTTCAAAATCAATGCACTGCAAATGGGTCACCATCTTGTTCTTTCAATCAAGATAATTCTCTCCATCAAACTTAGGACTTTCTTTCCTGAAGTACGCCATCTGATCAACTTCAAGCTATTAAACTTTCTCTCTGAGGCACTTGGCTCTGATACCAATTGTTAGGAATAGCCCCAAGAGATAACTGAGAGGGGGGGTGTGAATCAGTTATCTACAATATTCAATTCTTTATCCAATTAAGTATACTTAAACATTAAGCATAAACACAATGAAATAACACAAGAACACAACACCAATATTTTGGTTACGAGGAAACCCAAATAGGTAAAAACCCTGGTGGGAATTGACACCCACTAATATTCTGCACTAGAGTATTATGATCCTTATTAGAAGATCCTTAACCCTGTTAGCAGTTGCTTTACAATATATTTGGTATAGTAGACCTAGTCAAGGGTCGGACCCTATTAGGAGTCTTTTACAATTGTCCATGTTAGGGGAGAGGACGCACTGTTCGAGAGCACATTGCTCAAAGGGGTGAAGGCTACAACCTTCTGTTTAACAGATACACACTATATCTAGATCTTGGTGAACTGTGCTTTGACCTGCTATTTGGATCAATTCCAATGAATAGCACAAGTACTTTACTTGGTCACATAGACCTTCTTTTGATGGCTCAACACTTTGCACATTCTGCTCTGCTCTTCTTAATCAACCGTGAACCACACTTCAGCAATCACAAGTGACTGCCTATAAATATCTTTCCTCTAAATGATATAATCAAGTCGGTCTGTTAGAACCACCTTGAAATCATATTAGAGAAACCATAAAAAACTCTAACAAATATTTTGTCGGCTCTACTATGCACGCAACATATTCTAGGACCTATCCAATAAGATAATTATAGACACACGCTACACACTGTCGACTCTACCAGAACAATTGGATCTTTCTCTTCAAGCTAAATTAACTCATGCACTCTTAAATGAACATCAATAACTCTTCTCTAAGCTTAAATCCAAGGGTGCATATCCACATGATAGGCGCAACTACATAACCAATAAAATCTCTGTCAGCTCTTCTGAACAAACACAGGAAACTACTGTAGGCGAATAGTGACTGCATAACTTCACTTCTACTCATCAAAAAACTATGCGTCCATAACTAAAACATCACTAACATGTCTTCAACATATATCTAAGCGTGCAAGGCTCCATGATAACTATACGAACAACCATACACAGAACACTACCTGTAACTCTATCAAGAATACTACTGACACCAGCTGCTTTATAACTATCTGTACCAACAGTTAACCTCTGCGCCCATGATATCATGATGATATCATGTCCATGCTACATATATAGAAAGCTTACTTCATAAGACTTTCATGTATGCTACTTTCCATATGTTGTCATCAATGACAAACATACAGTCAGTACTGGCCTGCTGGCAAATCTCCAACACTATGGTGTAGAGATATATGGTATACCAGACCATGGTGTACATTACTGAATATCTTCCTAATTTTGTTGCAAGGATCCATGTAGATCACATTTGGGATCCCAACTCCATTAACAAATTTGAAGGGGTGTACTTGATGGGGAAAGGTAGATTCAGAAAAGTGAGAGGTAATTATAAGATGGTTATAGACATTAATTACAATACATTTGGTTTTTATGTATATTGTGTTGGTAAGTTCTCAAACACTTCTTGATATTTAAATTAGTGTGAAAGTAAATCACTTCTTTGCACAAGAATTTAAAATGGCAATTAGTCACATGTTAATTAATCATTGTATTTAATTAAGCATTACATAGAGACACATTAATTCATTCCATTGCATTTACCAAAATCCTTTCATTTTAGTCTTATAATAATTATATCACAATAGCATTCATAAAATATAAAGTGCATCAATATCATCCATCATAACATTATCATATACATCCATAGCTTATGCATACATAACCAACATATCACATATCACATCACCATGTATACCATAAGCATACACGTAGAATATCAAAGTCCATCCAAACTCACGTTTCCCCAAACTCTATTTTTCATTTCTTAAGTGACCAAAATTCTCCATCAGTCATAAGACTAGGCAATACATATGTTTCTTTTCCCTCAAGTTTTTCCATGTCCTTCAAATCTTTACAAAAATATTCATGTTTCTCAAGTAGTTATGTTCCTTCTGCGGGGCACTATGTTTAGGGGTACTTAGTGATCCAATTTTATTACTCATCCTTTGTTGTACTCTTTCATGATTATCCAAGGCTATAAGAGTTCCTCTATAAGTATACTAAAAAGATATATCATGCACCATCATTTTATCAAATCTATGTTTGATTACATCAATGGCTAATTTATGAAGTATTGATTCACTTTTCTCAATTTCACACTTTAACTTCTTTTCAAGTTTCTCTTATTTATACCTCTAATAGATTGCATCTTGTGAAGCTAGGGCTATTCTCTATTATTCTTCAAAATCAACCAATTTTTCCTAGCATCTAATATTTTGGGAAGATTCATATTTAGCAGCTATCTCCTACCATTTTTTCTTTTCCATTTTAGAGGTCTCATACAAAATTTTATAATTATTTCTTTCCCTAATGAGAAATTCTATCTGATCCTTGTTCAAGCTAGCCACATTTACATTGATCATTGCAATTTCTTTAAGATCAATCTTTCCTACTTGTTGAATCATTATATGGTTGAATGTCACCTTTGGATTAAAAAGAATAGGCCTTCTATCTCTTGGATAGATGACCCATTGTAACAGTGCCTTTTGGCATGGATCATATCTTGATCCAGTGTAGACATCATCGATATCATCAAGTAACATAACCTTCTCAAGACCAACTGATTTTGTAAAGTTGTCAAAAACCAAGGCCCCTCTCATGCTCTACCCAGGGTAAATGATTGTTCTTACTTCTTTTAGAAGTTTTCTACCCTTTTGTGGGGTCATTTCTTTCATCTCATCATCAATAACCATCTGGATTTCCTGTAATTTATTTTCTTCATTTGACATATCATTACACTTTCTTCTTGCTTGTTTTGCTTTATACCGATATAAAAAGGTTTTGAACTCTAAAGTATAAATAAACTTCTCATCTAAAATGAAGTTGTCACAATCATTAATTCTTTTATCAACAATATTTTATGTAGGAGGTTCCAATATGATCTCATTCATATCAACATCATCTATTTCCTCAATTAAAATGGCATCAAGCCTCTCATCACAGTGTGAATTTGGTGATAGATGAGCTAAAGGAATAACAACCATGTTATCTTTTGGTCTTCCTTGTGTCACATAATTAGGAATTCCCTCTAGGATCTCCTCATTGTGTTCTAGCATTTTCTTTTCTTTTCTACTGATCATATATCTTGTTCAACACTTGTAAGTAAATCCTTTTTCTAAAAACCTTCCATTGATAAGCCTCACTCACTTTATCATACAACTCTTTCTTTATGATAGCTTCATCTATTTCTAATTTTCAAATCAAATCATCAGCAAGAAGTGGGACATGCTCATATCCCTTTAATTTTTATAAGCTTCTACCCCACTGAATGTAGCCTTCTGGATCAAAGTTGGCCCTCATATTAGTAGGGGACATAGTATAATATTTTAATTTTCTACCAATTAAGTTATAAGCCTTAGTATTCTTTACTAAAAATTCTCCAAAGGATAAACAACCAGGAACAAGTGACTATTTACCATGTGACCTTAAGTGTATTGTGTTGGATTCATGCATTTTTCTAATTATTTCCATATATGCTACCCTATCTAGAACTGATTTGGGTAAAGCATAAGGGCGCCCTTCAAATCCAAAGACTCTTATTTCTGTGTGATCTTTCAGACAGTACCAGTCCCTCTAGTTGTGGTCAATGTCACAATGGCTATCAAATTCCTTTGGCCTGAAGAACCTCTTTATCTCAAAAGAGAGTGAATAATCTCTTGTGTTCCCTAACAAATTACATAATGGCTTTACAATGTAATCCTCAACATAATTATACTAGAAGATGGTGTACCTTGAATCCCATATCGATAACCATAGTTGAATTGGTTTCTTGAAACCCATCCTATCATATACATGCTTTAGAAGATCCCTTCCCCATAGTCCAATCATATATCCCACATATAATAACATGTGCATCAAAAGAGAATAATGTTTGAAGTATATTTTTTTATTTATTTTGTGATCTATAACATATAATTTATTAATATTGAAATTCAAAGAGATTACATAGAAGTTGAATACAGAGAGCATTGAGAGCCATTGTGCTCATATTTTTTCCTGTAAACCCCAACCACTACATACAAAAAAACACCCTACCTCAAACCCCGTGAGGTTCCAACCAGATTACATCATAGTAAAAAACCTTTCAAAATGGCCTCATGCAGACATTTTTCAGCCATAACCACGACTATAAACACTTTGATTATCGAAACTTCTGGAGACAGGAAGCATAAAACATCTAAGGGTTATAAAAAAACCAGACACACTTTAATCATGAGATTCTTGTGGCATCCAGTATTTTTAAAAAAACTAACACCATCTCCAAACTAGCATGCATGCATGTCGATGTCGCTATCATTCTTAGAGCCAAAAAACTTCTGGATTCGGGTAAACTAAGTAAGGGGGTTACCATTACCAAGGGGAAGTTGAAAGAAAAATCAAACCTCCAACAAACATCATGCCAATTAGACGCATAGCCTTCCACGACGCCTTCCCCTCCTTCTTCTTGGCACATCAACATTGAAAACATTGGCAGCGTAAGCAACTTGAGGTGCTACATTTTCCCTCTCGGTCGCTTTCTACAACACCCGCTTCAGGGCACTCCATTTCCTACCAATTTCAAATTTATATTCCCCTTTGTTGACACAATTTCCACCAGCGGAGAAATGGGATGAAACCATAAATCCTACCCTCCAAATCTTTGAAGCATTTAGAGTAATCTGAACCTATCCCTGGCACAACCCACTCTAGAATATGGTCCAAATTCAATAGTAGCTCATTTTTAAACAGAAAAGTCATGATTCTTTTCACTTCATCTTCCACCTCACCCAACTCTAAAGCCCCAATGCTTATCATTGAAACAACAACAACATTGAGCCTCCACTTGCTTGGTCTATTTTGGAATTGAGGCCCAAGAATAGCTATGGCTACCATCGCCAACTTCGGGTCTTCAATTCGAAGCAAGCCTAACATTCTTTCTTTACTCATGGGCCCTTTGAACCCTTTATGTTGTTCCATTGTGTCGATGGAAAATGAGGCCTCCATAGAAAATTCAACACCTCACCAACACAAATGCCACTACACAACCATGACATATTTCAACTACAGATGCCAACACCTTGCCATTTATTAAAAAACCACTCACCATCATAATGGGCAATTAATCCAACTCTTCAATCTAGGACACCACGGAAAATAAATTAATTGATGTCATCCCTCGAAAGCATTCCCAATTTCCTTTCACACAACTACCTAAAGATTTCGCACATGCAAAATCTAATCATAAAATATACTCTTATTTGGCCATTAAGGATGATGATGTCACTATGCCACCTTAGCACATGTTAAGAACACTTACAAATCAGCATAGTAATTTCCTTGACTTCCATTTATTATTAAATTATATTTTTAAAAATTTTAAAAAGTGCGCCATTCCTCTGGAGAGAAATTTTCAAACTGAATGTCATCCACAATGCTCAAAGAGGCTACCCATTTGGAAATTACATCTACCTCATGATTTCCTTCCCATCTTATGTGACTGATCTTGAAGTTATCAAAGGAATCAAGAAGATGACCAATCTCTTCTATAATCCCGTGCAAGTGCCATGCTTCCACCAATATATTCTTTATAGCATTGATAATTACGTGTGAATCACCTTCCAGGTGGATCTATGAAACCTTTAGCATCATAGCAACTTTGATAGCTAAAAGAGTTGCTCTCGCTTCCGCCATATTATTTGTCCCATCCACTAGTTTTTGAGCAGCTAGAGAATTTATATTACCATTCCAATCTCTAGCGATAACCACAGTGCCTGAGGGCCCTGGGTTCCCTTTGGATGCCCCATCAAAGTTTAGTTTCATCCAATTAACATCTGATTGCACCCAAACTACATTTCTTGTAATATCATTTTTGGACTTTTGATCACAAATGCCCCCATTCCTTATCCTCAAACACTGCCAACTTTGATGGATAAGCCTATCCTCCTTTTTGTAGACTAAGTTGTTATTTCTCCTAAGAATGGCTGCCCTCATAGATTCTTCAACTGAGATATTGATTCTAACTTTAATTTTGTCAACCAATTATTCCTTCTCCTGGAAGATTATTCTATTCCTCTCTTTCCAAATTTCCCAAATTATAATTGAAGGGCATATTTTCCAGATAGAGGATAAGGCCGAAGCCTTCAAAGGGAGTGGCCAGCTCATAAAGACCTCCTTGACTCTATTTTGCATTGGTCCAATCTAATTTATCTTTGTCTTTATCATTGACCAACATTCCTCAACAAAGGGGCACCTAATTAGCAGATTATATATGTCCTCTAAAGATGCATTGCATAACACACACTTAGTAGGGCCTAAAAAACCAAACCTTTTCCTTCTTTAAGTAGTTAGAATTTTGCCATGGATAGCAAGCCATGCAAGGGCCGCTACTTTTGGGAGGAACTCTTTGTCCCAACATAATTTAATTGGCCACCCTAGAGCATCATTGTCCCTTTCAAGGGATAAATAACCAAGCTTAAATGAGTATTCCGCACTCTGGGCAGCACACCAAAAAATTGAATCCTCCTTGTGAGTCAATAAAACACTTCTGCTATTAAAGATCTCCTTTATTAAAGCTTGTTGATCAGCTGCCAGATCTATATTAGCCACCTTTTTCTAGGACCGCACAGTCCCTACAACTATTTGTTGTTTTTCTAAATAATCCACCACCTTAGACACCCATTTTTCTGTAAGGATCCTACACACCTCAACAAATCTCACATCTTTTGCTAAAACCAGTAAGCCATTCCAGGATTCTTTCCAGAAAAGAGCTTCTTTCCCATCGTCTACGTTCCATGAGATGTGATTAGTGATGAGCTCTCTGCAGTCAAGAATGAAATTCCATAGTGTCGATCCCTTTGGTGGATCTTTTACAGTTAGAATTATTTCCCTAACCGGGCTATCCAGATATTTTTCCCTTAGAACCTTCATCTAGAAGCTTTCAAGACGAGCATACATACTCCAGATCAATTAAGCACCTAGAGAAAGTTTCATTTTTCTCCAGTCTCTAAGCCCCACACCACCCTTACTTTTCTTACAACAGATATTGTCCGAAGCAACTAAAGGCCACTTCTCCTGAACATTGGTCCCATTCCAAAAGAATTTGTGCATTCTTTTTGCAAGGTAGTCAAGGATTTTGGATGGGATTTTATAATAGCTCATGGAGTAAATGGGGATAGCAGAGATAACAATTTGCAATAAGAGAATCCTATGTGCAGAAGATAACCATTTGCCCTTCCAGCCTTCCATCTTACTCAAACAAGAGTCAACTAAATGTTTCCACAAGTGAGGCTTTGAAGCACCTTCAAAGAGAGGGACTTCCAGATATTTAGCAGGTAGCTTTCCTATCCGAATATTTAAAATGTTTCTCAGCTAAGATTGCAGATAAATGCAACAATTGAAGAAGTAAATTTCAGATTTGTGCCAATTTATGCATTGTCTAGAAGCCTCACTATATCTGTCTAAAGTTGATTTGATGATCTTGGCTTCCCTGGTAGTGGCTCCACCCATTAGAAATTTATCATCTACAAATTTTAGGTGAGAGAGAGGATCAATACCTTCAACAATACCTATCCCTTTCCACTGACCTCCTCTACACTTGCTAGCAATAAGTTTGCCCAACACTCAGCCACGATGATGAAGAGGAATGATGCTATGGGGTCTCCTTTCCTAATCCCTCCAGTAGTTTCAAAGAAGCCTTTTGGGCTCCCATTCACTAAGATAGAAATCCTAGGTGTGTTTATAAAACTTGCAATCCACTTCAACCATTCTCCAGCGAACTCAAACTATTTCATAATCTAAAGAAAAAAGTCCCTGTTAACATTATCATATGTCTTCTTAACATCAAGTTTTATCGTCATCCTAGACACCCTTTCTTTCTTGACAGTGTGAATAGCTTCATGAGAAATTACTATACCTTCAAAGATTGATCTGTTAGGGGCAAACCCACTCTATTATGGGGAGATAATAAATTTGAGCAATAATTTCAGTCTCTTTGTAGACACTTTGGCTATCACCTTATAAGTGGTATTACATAGAGAAATGGGCTTGTAGTCATAAAAGGTTACATTTTCAACTTTCTTGGGGATAAGTGCTATAAAGGTGTTGTTGAAATCTTTTAGAACAAAATCACCTACTGTGGACTCCTTCACCACCTCCCATAGATCATTTCCCAAGATATCTCAGGTTTTCTGAAAGAAAATTGTCGGGAAGCCATTAGGCCCTAGGACTTTATCTCCTCCCATAGAAAAGAGAGCCACCTTGACCTCTTATTTTGTTATTGGGCTCATAAGAGTAGCGTTTTGTGCTTCATTAATGCATTTGGGGACCGTATGTAACAAGTCATCCACATTTCTTAAAACATCCATGTCTTTTGCAAAACTATTTTTGAAAAAACCTACAGCTTCAACATTGATCTGATCAGGGGTATTTAACATCTCCCTATCCATAGAGTTGATGGAGAAGATTATATTTCATGCCCTTCTATCCTTCACTGACTTATGGAAGAACTTGGTGTTTCTATCTCCATCCTTCAGCCAGGTTTCCCTAGACTTTGTCTCCAAAAAGTCTCTTCTCTACACAAAATTTATTTATATTTATGCATTAAATCTTGCTCTTCCACAAAAAAATCCTTATCCATCCCTGAAGTTATAAAATTTTCACTCAAAGAAGCTAAGCTTTGTTCAATCTTCAGTTTCTCCACAAAGATGTTTTGAAACACATCTCTATTCCATATTTTTAATTGTTCTTTAAAGAACTGTAGTTTTTTTTTAAAATGATAAAAGACTTGTTACCTTCCCATAGTAGAGCATTCCACCACCATTTTCTTATGTTATCCATAAACTCCTCAGCCTGCAACCACATAGCTTCAATTTTAAAGGGTGATCGTTCTGAGGTTACATCTTCCTGAATGTGACAATAAATAACGAAGTGATTTGACCCTGCTAAAGGCATAATGTCAACTGAGCATAACTAGTTGTACTCATCCCATGGACCTGCCTGCAAAAACCTATCTAATTTCTCTACTATGTTTGAGAAGCCCCCTCTCCTATTTGTCCAAGTGAACTCACCATTTTTTAAGATGACTTCACACAACCCATTATTTAAAACAAAATCAGCAAGATTTCTCTGAATGGCACTCATCCATCCTTTCCCCCCTTTCTTTTCAGTGGGGATTAAGTGCGTGAAAGTCTCCCCCTAATAATAAGATCTCATTCGACCTTTCCTCTAGAAGCCCATAAATGCATTGTCAGAGCTTTTGTTTTTCCATAACATTATTTGGGTCATAAATATTAATGACATAAGACTTTGAAAGGAGTTGTTTAGAAGAAATCTCCACAAGCTGCCAGTTAGAAGCTTGGATAACTATATCAACCATGACAACACTATCATTCCATAAGAATCCTAATCCTCCAGAGGCACCTATAGCCTCAGAGAAGTGTCATTTCCACTTACAAAACTGCCTCAAGAAGGAGGCAATCTCATCACCTTTTAACATTGTTTCCTGTATAAGGATTACATCAGCTCTTGCTTGATCAAGACCCCTCTTGATCAAGTGGATCTTGTCAAGGGAATTGCAGCCGTTGAGATTCCATGAAAGGATCTTCATTGCTACTGGGAGAAGGCATAGCCTTTTCCCGATCTCGACAGTTTAGTCTGGTCTGCTACACAACCAGCTAATTCCAATTTTTATTTATTGGATTTGATACCCCTCCTTCTTTTCTCACCTAACCTTGGCTTCTCCCTCAAATATTTTTTTTGTTCTAGGCCTCTCTATTCTATGATGTTGGGAGTTTCTTCTAAGCCTAAATCAATATCATCCTCATCATCACTTTGATTGTTGTAATCTGAATCTAATTCTAACAAGCTCCCACTATTGTCTCTGGCTTCTTCAAATTATCCCTCCAAGTTTCGAATTGGAGAAATTTTATAATGTTGAAGACCATCATCCTCCTGTTGCTCACTAGAATTCTGATTTAGATTCTCAATAATTCCCAATAATATCTGAGTGCCTGTGCCTACCAAATTTAAGCCACTCATCCCTTCATGACAGACTTATTCTTTGATCTCCCTAGAGTTTGAAGCTGAAATTTTATGTTTAGGGCTCATCTCTTTTAAGTCACATTGAAAGAGATCATCCTCAGGTTCAGGATGGCGGGTAATCTGAACTTGTTGCCTCTCTTTCTTGTCTGGGCTCAAAAAGATCTATTTTTCCTGTTGAGAAAACTATGTGTTAAGGACAATTTGGGGAGAGCCATTTGCTTCCCTCCAGACTTCTGCCATTACCACCTCTAACACATTAAACCCTAGTGTTCTACCCCCATCAATAGTGTCTGGGATAGTTAAAGAAGAGAAAATCTATTTCTCTAAGGGATTTTCCAGATTCACATGGTCATCATTATTCAGTGCATCTTTTCTCAATACTAAGGGGGGAGAAACCAACACTCTCTAAGTTTCTTGGCTGTCCTTATTAAAAAACTCACTAGCTCCCACACCAAAAAAGACCAACTCCATTACATTTTTGCAATCCTTCCTCCATTGAGGTGTTCCATATTGGCCTCTATCCAAGCCTTCCAGTTTCCCCTGGATAGGTTCAAGTTTCCCCAAGATCTTAGAGCAAAATTCATCATCAAGCCTATCCAACAGCTCATCCCTCTCCAACCCTTTACCCTTTATAGGGCTCAACTTGTTCTTAGGATCTTCCTCTCTATGGGTTTTGTCTCCTTCCCAAACCTCTATCACATGTTTCCACTCGCCATGATCAGTTCCCAATATGATGAAGTTTGGAATAGGATCATTTTCCTGCATATTTATCAAAATCCTTGGGTGAATAGAGGAGTCCTTATTAATTACTTCCTTAGCCAAAATTTATGTGCCAATATTGTTACCCATTTGCATAAGGGTTTCTTCGTCCCAATATTCTATTGGGAGATTATGTAGGTTCAGCCAAATAGGGTATTCTTTAACCTTCTCCTTTCTTGGATCAAAATTTGACTCCCAAACTTTAAGGTATACACCTCTCCCTTTGATAAGGTATGGTCCATTATTGAGGATCCACACCTTTTCCTTCCTAGTTGAGCATATCCCCATGTAAAACCCATCTGTGAGGGTTTTGAGCATGATGGCTTTCCCCCTAACATCTTGACACAAATAGTGAATAGTTCTAATTGATGTCCATGGACCCAACCATTTAAAGAAAAAAGCCCTATCTTTTAGAGAATCTACAACATCCTTCCATTGGGGGTTTGATATTTCAATGGTGGACATAACCTCCTCCTTGATATTTGGCGTCGAATCCGTCTCCTCCACCGCACTTCTCGAAGATCCTTCCTCCATCTTCTTCTTAGGATGATAGAATTTGTGATGGATTTTTTTGAAGTCAATTTTTTTTTGAAATGATGTGTAAAGAGGTTGCTTGCCTTTGTTTCTTGACCATTCCAACCCATTCATGTCATTCCAACCCAGACCGTCGCATCTCCTTCCTTCTACAAAACCATTAATAGACTGGAAAACATGACCATGTGAAGGCTTTCGCTGTTGTGAGTGATTTATAAAAGGCCATTTCCTCCCATACTGATGAGTGTAATATATTAATGCATGTTCCCTAAAGGTCGCACTCCCTCCTCTCTGCTCATTTTTTTGTCCCCCTGCAATTGCAGGTGATCGTTGAACCCACCTGAATTCTCGCTTCTCTCTCATTATCCCCTCCTATGTTTGAAGTATATTTTATTAGGTCTCCCTTTATCTTCTTCAAACTCTGATTCAATGTTTCTGCAATGTATGTAGCATAATCAAATTCTTTGGGATCTTTTAACTGAATATCAATGGCTAATACCATTAATGTTGTATCCAAAAGTGGAGGAGCCTCACTTCCTAAAACTTGTCCTGTTGTATAATAAGTATATTTGATGTGTGGTTTGAACAAGTTGACATCAAATGAAATCTTATCACTATCTTCAAACACCTGAATATTTCCCCACTTTCTCTTCCTATGAAATGGAAACCTCCGCTTTTTGTATGAACCCTCAAGAGACACATATTCCTCTCATAATTTGTGCAAATTTATACTGCTCTCGCAACAACATTCTATATCAAAAACTCGTTCAATGAAATCCTTTCTTACGGGTAGTAAGGGTTTCCTTGTGTAGTCATTTATGGCTTTTGTAGTCAGCTTGTACCTATTAGCCAAAGCTTTCACCAATTTTATATTGACAAAGACATTAGGAACAACTAGTCTTCCTAAATTTAATTTCCAGGGGTTGTAGATAGGTTTTGGGCGGTCTTTTCTTTTATAATGGAACATAAAAAGGTCATATCCAATAAATTATGTCCATATTGATGAACTAAAACTGATTGAATGCCTAAATGACTTGAAGATCAATGATTAGAGATCATCGAGTACTGAAATGATATGTAAGATAATTAAATAAGTCATTATGTTGTCATTGATGTCAACTAGTTTTGACAATACTTATCATGATAGTTGAAATATCTAAACATCTGTAAGAGGAGAAAAGATGAAGAACTAAATATCTACATAGAGGAAGATGGATATGATAGATGAGGATAAGGAATACTTTTGGTAACTTATTGATGAGTCTATGACTTCATATGGTTGACTTGATTATGTTACATTAATTTGTTATGGATTTGGAAGAAAAACCTAACAAAGCAGTGTGGTTGGTAACTGAAGCACTTCAGTATACACCAAGCTAGTGTAGTGTATACTGAGCAACAGTATTAACCAAGCTTGTGTTCGTTGATGCATTTCTTTGTTAACCGAGTATGGATGAAAGAACTAAATGTTTAGTTTAGCCGATAGAAATTGATGAGCTGGAATTTGTATGATTTTGAGGTTGAAGATAACATTTGTTATGAGATCCACGGCTAACAAAATTTGAAGAAGATCTAAAGGATGGAATTGAAATGAGTTATTGACACATCTATCGAGGAAGGTTTAAGCGGCAAAATCAATGAAGGAGATTAAGCGGCAAAATCTGATGGATGAAAAGAAAATGATTTACTTGTCTATATAAGAGACATTGGTTTCATTGTTGAAACTATGTCGGAAGAAGGAGATTGTAGAGATTTCACGTGAACACAGCTTCATGCATGCCTGATCAAACTAGTTGAAGAAGAACCGAACTGCAGAACAATACCGAGCGTCAGAGAGTTTTTACCGAGGGATAGTAAGTTATTAAATATTAAAGAACTGAATTGAAATATTGATTAGAGGATTTTTATGGGCTTAGAATAGATTTGAACATCTACAAAATCAAGTTGTATTGTAATCAGATCACCTACTGTTTCAGTTTAACCATTGTAACAAAAAAATCTCTTAACCGAGTGGACTTAACCCTCTTATGATTGCCCTATGTCATTCATAGAATGTACATTGTTATCCTATCAACCCCATAGTGAATGTTGGTTGGATGATAATTGTTATTCTTAAATCCTCTAACAAGGTCACACCTTACAATGTGTTTTGTAACCTTTAACAGGCTTGTCTCTTCACCGAGCTCACTTCAGAAGAGTGAAAAGTATTTTGGGTTATCGGTCCCAGGTGGTTTTTCCCTTAATAGGGTTTCTATGTTAAATCTTTGTGTCATATGTTTATGTGATGATTGATTTTTTGTCATACTTTACATATTGCATATTTGATTTGGTCGGTAATCAAAGTGAGTAATTAACTAGTAATCGGTAATGACATAGATAGTTTAGTATTCTATGTTACCGAGTTGTAGATATTTGCTGAATTTTTTTTAAGAGATACATTTTATAATTGGGACTATTGGATAACTGATCTAACTGATTCACCCCCCCTCTCAGTTATTCTAACAATTGGTATCAGAGCATCTAGGTTGCTTGGAACAGAGTTTTAAGGACTTTAGCAGAAAGATCACAAAATGTATAAGAGGGAAGTGCCAAAGCTGAACAAGGACAACTTTACAATACGAAAAAGCCGAATGAGACTTCATATATCTGGAATTGGGAATTCTGCCCTCACCCTATTGGATAATGGCTAGTTAGCACCGCCTACAGGACCTTTGACTCTTGACCAATTGAGAGATAGACATTAGCATAATATTACTATGATGGAGATTGATGCTGCTCTATCCGATGCTGAATTTGAAGATGTCAAGGATTGCCTTACTTCAAAGGAAATGTGGGACAAACTAGCTCAAGTCCATGGTGGTGATGTTAATGTCAAGAGAGCCCGAGCTAAAATCCTAAGAGGTAGGTTTGACAATATGAAAATGAAAGAAGGAGAAAATATTGTGCAATATACAAACCGAATAAAGGAGGTAGTCAATGCTATCAGAGGATCTGGTGGTGTCATTGATGAAGATATAGTGGTAAGCAAAATTCTAAGGACCTTGTTGCCTGCTTACGCAATCAAAATATTAGCTATACATGAAATTAGATCTGCACCTGGCAACACTCTTACTCTTGATAGTCTAATTGGTAAGCTAACAACTTTTGAGTTGAACAATTTTGATAATAGTATTGTATCGTCTGTTGAATCTACTTTCATGTCTTCTCTAAAGATTGGTAAATCTAGGAGTAGAAATAATAAGGATGATAATGACAGTAACACTGATAATGAGCTTGATGAACTTGAAGCTCTTATGTCTCGGAGGTTACCTAAAGGTAAAGGTAGATATAGGGGTAAATTACGTTTAGCATGTTTTAACTGCAAAGAAGTTGGCCATATTGCTGCTAGATGCCCAAACAGGAAAGAAGATGGTAGAAACAAAGATCGATCTGGTGAAGGAAGCTATGGGAGGAGAAACAACAAAAGTTACCGACACTACAACAAGGATAACTGAGACAATAATGATAAGGGAAAAAAGGTATGTTACATTGTTGAAGAGAATGATATTGATACTGACATAGATGATGATGTAGAAGTAGTATTTGTTGCGATGAAGGATGATCATGAGGAAGAAGAAAGGTATGTAGAGACATCACTCATTTCTAAAGTTAATAAAAATGATACATGGATTATTGATAGTGGCTACACACATCACATGACTGGTGATGAAGAAAAGTTTGGTCATCTTGAGCAATATAATGGAGGATCAGTAAAAATGGGTAATGATACACCATGTATGGTTAGAGGAAAAGTACTTCACTGATAAATGATAAAATCAAATGTGATAATGCTTATTGGGTATAAGGACTAAATTACAATTTTCTAAGTGTGGCACAACTTAACAACTCAGGTCACCGAGGTAGCTTTTGAGAGCAAGAAGGTAAAGATTTTTGATGATGGAGGAAAACTTATTGGAATAGGAGCACAATCCAAAAGTAACTTGTTTTATCTTGACAATGTTGATTCTTCATGTTTAATGATGAAAAATGAGGATGCATAATTATGGCATAAAAGGTTATGTCATGTAAACTTTGATAACATGATTAAAATCAGAAAAAAGAAAAAGGTTAGAGGTCTGCCTAGCCTAACTAAACTGGATCATGTTATGTGTCATCAATGTCAAAAAGGTAAGATGACAAAATCTAGTTTTAAGAGTAAAGACTATTCAACAAAGAGAATCTTGGAGTTAGTTCACACCGACCTATGTGGTCCCATGAGAACTCAGAGTTACTATGGAGATAGATATTTCATTATGTTTGTTGATGATTACAATAGATTGATGACTGTAATGTTTTTAAAGGAGAAATCTGAGGCATTTAAGATGTTTAAATGGTACAAAGAAAAAGTAGAGAAAGAAACTAGGAAAGAACTGAAATGCTTGAGATCTGACAGAGGTGGTGAAATTATTTCTAATGAATTTACTAACTATTGTAATGAGCATGGCATAAAAAGATAGGGTTATGCCCCGAGAACACCTTAGCAGAATGGGATTGCTGAAAGAAGGAATAGATCAATTGTTGATTGCGCAAGGACACTAATGTTACAAAAGAATGTTGCTCAGACATACTGGAGAGAGGCAGTTAGCACAACTGTATATGTTTGAACCAAGCACAATTGAAGAAAGACACAAACAAAACACCCTATGAGTTATGGTTTGGTCACAAACCAACTGTAAGTTACTTCAGAATTTTTGGTAGAAAATGTTTTATTCTGAAAGATGATAGGAACGGGAAATTTGACTCAAAGGGGGATGAAGGAATATTTCTTGGATATTCTACTAAAAGAAAAGCTTACAAGTGTCTGAATAAAGTTACTAATAAAATGATTGAAAGTGCCAATGTTAGAGTTGATGAATTTGATGATAAGAATGGTGAAGAAAGCACTAGGGAGCCGGAAGACTGTGGTAGATTCACTTACATTTAACATCCAAAGTACCTATCAAAGCCACAGGCTGAGTCAACCGAGCATCAGGAAAACAACACTGAGGAACAACAAAGGGAAACCGAGGATCAGGAAGGAGCTACCGAGCAAGGAAATGAACCTGAATAGGATGAACAACAAAGAAGAGATCAAGTGCTAGCAAGATTTGTCAAAAGACATCATCCTGAGAACCAAATCATTGGGGACAAGCAAGTTGGCATGCTGACAAGAAGTAAGTTAAGACAAGTTACATGCTTAGTTTGTGAGTTTGAACCGAAAAATGTTAAGGTTGCACTGGAGAATGATGAATGGATAAATGCAATGAATGAAGAGATAGAACAAATTGAGAAAAACAAGACATGGACTTTAGTACCTAGACCAAAAGATAAGAATGTTATCGATACTAAATGGATTTTCAGAAATAAGCTAAATGAGAATGGAGAGGTTACAAGGAACAAAGCTAGACTTGTATGCAAGGGATATGCATAGGAGGAATATGGATTATGACATCCTAAGGAAGGAAAGTTTGAACTAAGAGTCTACACCGACGTAGATTGGGCTAGAAATATAGATGATAGAAAAAGTACAACCAGAGGAGCATTTTTCTTTGGTGAAAGACTTGTTACCTGGACAAGTAAGAAACAACCTTGTATTTCTCAGTCTACTACCGAAGAAAAATATGTTGTTGTTGCTACAAACTATTCAAACATTGCTTACATCAAACAAGTGTTGGAAGGGATGAATGAGGTAATCACTGAGCCAGTGATTATATATTGTGACAACACTAGTGCAATAAATATTTCTAAGAATCCTGTAATGCACTCAAAGACCACACATATTTCTATTAAGTATCACTACTTAAGAGAACAAGTACAGGAGAAGCAAGTCAAACTAGAATATGTTACATTAAAAGAGAAACTTGCTATTATTTTTACCAAGCCTCTACCGAAGGAAACTTTTGAATACTTGAGGACTAAACTTGGGGTCCGTCCCTTGTCTATCGGTCATTAATGTGATCTGGAGGTTGCATCAGCCTAATCTTATCAGAAGATCATTCATGTTGATGCAACATAGTTCACACTTTGGATTCTATCTAAGGTTGTGAAAGATTTGAGGAACTAGAACAAAGATTTGCATATCAGTATACCGAGATACATTGTCTGCACTAAACAATAGAGAGTCACTTGGCTATTGAAGAGCTGTATATTTTATGTTTTTCTTTGGCATTATTGTCAAAGGGAGAGATAAACAATATGACAAACTGAGAGATCACTGGAACATCTATCTAAGGGAGAGATAATCTGAGAAAGTTAGGGAGAGTTTTGAAGATTTGTTGCTGAGAACATAAAAGAATCTGAGAGCTAGAAAGATCATATCTACAGAGGAAAGTCTGCACTTGTAATGCTGCTATGTAATGTAGTGATTAGACATATTAAATATCAAGCTAGGGAGAGCTTACTGAGCTACAACATTTGCTTACATAGTTGTAGAATACATGTTTGGTATGTGTATGGTATATTTCATATTTCTTGAGTTGCCATCAATGCCAAAGGGAGAGATTGGTGAACTACAACTGATTGAATACCTGAATGATTTGAAGATCAGTGATTAGAGATCACTGAGTATTGAAATGATATGTAAGATAATTAAATCAGTCATTATGTTGTCATTGATGTCAACTAGTTTTGATAGTACTTATCATGATAGTTGCAAATATCTAAACATCTGTAAGAGGAGAAAAGATGAAGAAATGAGATATCTACATAGAGGAAGATGGATATGACAGATGAGGATAAGGAATACTTTTGGTAACTTATTGATGAGTTTATGACTTCACATGGTTGACTTGATTATGTTACATTAATCTATTATGAAGTTGGAAGAAAAACCTAACAAAGCAATGTGGTCGGTAAGTGAAGCACTTTAGTATACACTGAGCCAGTGTAGTGTATACCGAGCAATAGTATTAACCGAGCTTGTGTTCGATGACACATTTCTTTGTTAACCAAGTATGGATGAAAGAACTAAATGTTTAGTTTAGCCGACATAAATTGATGAGCTGGAATGTGTATGATTTCGAGGTTGAAGATAAAATTTGTTATGAGATCTATGGGTAACAAAATTTGAAGAAGATCTAAAGGATGGAATTGAAATGAGTTATTGACACATCTGTCGAGGAAGGTTTAAGCGGAAAAATCAATGAAGGAGATTAAGCGGCAAAATCTGATGGATGAAAAGAAAATGATTTAGTTGTCTATATAAGAGACATTGGTTTTATTGTTGAAACTATGCTGGAAGAAGGAGACTGCAGAGATTTCATGTGAACACAGCTTCATGCATGCCTGATCAGACTGGTTGAAGAAGAACCGAACTACAGAACAGAACCGAACTGCATAACAGTACCGAGCGTCAAAGAGTTTTTACTGAGGGACAATAAGTTATTGAATATTAAAAAACTGAATTGAAATATTGATCAGAGGATTTTTTTGGGCTTATAATATATCTGAAAATCTACAAAATTAATTTGTATTGTAATCAGATCACCTACTGTTTCAGTTTAACCATTGTAACAGAAAAATCTCTTAACCCAATGGACTTAACTGTCTTATGATTTCCCTATGTCATTCATAGAATGTACATTGTTATCCTATCAACCCCATAGTGAATGTTGGTTGGATGATAACTGTTATTCTTAAATCCTCTAACAAGGTCACACCTTACAGTGTGTTTTTTAACCTTTAACAGAGTTGGCTCTTCACCGAGCTCACTTCAGAAGAGTGAAAAGTATTTTGGGTTACCGGTCCCAGGTGGTTTTTCCCTTAATAGGGTTTCCACGTTAAATATTTGTGTCATGTGTTTATGTGATGATTGATTTGTTGTCATACTTTACATATTGCATATTTGATTTGGTCGGTAATCACAGTGAGTAATTAACTGGTAATCGGTAATGACACAAACAGTTTAGTATTCTATGTTACCAAGCTACAGATATTTGCTGAATTTGTTTTAAGAGATATTTTTTAATTAGGACTATTGGATAAATGATCTAACCGATTCACTCCCCCTCTTAGTTATTCTAACACATATATCTTCTAAATGTTCATGATTATCTTATAATCCCTCCTCATCCAATTTCACCTTTTTAGATTTCAAACCAAAGACACAAAATTGGTCCAATAAATCCTAATTTAAGGCCCTCACCTCCATTTTTTATTTTTTGTTTTGTTACTTCACTAGTGTCTTCCTATGGGGGGTCTTTTTGTTTCCTACTCCTAGGTTTTTTGGATGAGGAAGTAGACTCCATAATGGAAATCAAAGAATAACTAGGAGGAATTATGCAACTTGTTATTATCTTGATCACTAGCAATTTTGTATTTTCTCCAATTGCCTTTGAATTTCATCTTTGTTCTTTCTAAGCGAGTGAATTTATGCCCAATTGATTCTAGTATTATTCAGTTCCTACAATAGTCTTTTAATGCTCTGCATTTCAAATCTCTATGTCCATGTTATATTATCGACTAGTACTCCTGCAACAATAAATTCATATCCATCTTGTAATCAACTTTCACCCTCTATTTATGAGATGGGATTTATTTTTGATGAAATATATGACTTTGAACATGCATTTTCATCATCTCATTGAAACTCTTATTGTATTTGAATTTGTTTGTGTCATCTTAGACCTTACTCTTTATTTGATTTCTTTCAGTGAGACTCAATACATCGATAAGTCATTTTTTTCATCTTATTGAAGCACAAATTCTTATCGAAATTGTTTCAACCCTTTACTAACTTTATTCTACATAGTTTATTTACTTATTCACTTACTTTCAATGAGATATAATACACTGATGAAGTGGCCTTTTAATCTCATTGAAATGTATAATTTCATTAAAATTATTTATTCTCTTTATTGACTTAATTTCCCTTCGATGAATCAAAATACACCGATCAAATTGATTTTCTATTTTATTAAAACTTATAAATTCATCAACAACTTTCATGTGGGACCTACAGCCTACATGGCTATCCATCTATCCACTTTAGTTTTGGTGGGACCACATCATGTCTATCTATTCTTCGATAAAGTTTATCCCATCATTGATATCCTATTTATGTTTCATCGAAGCCTCAGACTTCATTAAAATCTTTATTGAGTGGGACCCAATATTTTTATACATATTTTATTTACTCATTCGCTTCCTTTCGATGAGATAAAATATACTGATGAAGTGGTCTTTTAATCTCGTCGAAATGCATAATTTCATCAAAATCATTTATTCTCTTCACTGACTTAACTGACCTTCAATGAATCAAAATTTACCAATCAAACTACTTTTTTGTTTTATTGAAACTCATATCTTCATCGAAAACTTTCATGTGGGACCTACTACCTACATGGCTAGCCATCTATCCACTTTAGTTTTGGTTGGACCACATAATTTATATCTATTATTTGATAAATTTTATCCCATCATTGATATCATTTTTATGTTTCATCGAAGCCTCGGACTTCATCGAAATCTTTATTGAGTGGAACCCAATATTTGAAATGCCTATTGATGATACTTTGTCACTCGGTGCAACCTTCCTTCAGTTTGTTCGATGTTCAAAATCTTATCAAAATTTCCCTTCCTTTTTTCCATACATGACTTCCAACTCTCTTTAGGTAACAATTCTCATATCGACATGATCCTTTCTTATTTCATTCGATGCTTATACTTTCATCAAAACTTATCTCTTCGGTAAGACTAGAATAACTTTCACTAACACTATTAGGAGTGTCATGCTCAGTTAATATTTGATGAAACACAATAGCATCATTCATAATAAATTAAGGTAAATATAAATTAAGTTCATTCATAATAAATTAATAATAAGATCATTAGTAGTGGGATGTTAGGCTTATAGGTACATCAATTATAAATTAAAGTCGTATACCGTGGTAATTAACTAATTATACATTGTTTGTGAATTTCATTTTTTAATATATAGTTGGTCGAGAGTGGGATGCACTACATTTGTATGTTGAAAATAATTTTGATTAGATGACGGTATATGGATTAAATGATGTCAACAATCATGTCGTGCATTAACATGGGAAGGTGTGGCTTTCTTGGTTAAAGAAGCTCATTGCAATGGAGATTCCAATGTTACACCAAGGGGAATTGATTTAGCAAATGGTTTAAGAGATAAACAAGTACGTATAAATTTATTAATCACCCATATTATTTAATTATTTTTAATTATATTGATGCATATATATGTTGAGTTTTTTTTCATTGCATACATTTGGCCAAGAATAAATATGTTTATCGACTAATGATGTAACAATTTTTACATGTTTAACATATTGCATGTGAAACACCAAAAGGCTATGTAGTGCAATGGTCATAAATTTTATGTCAAAAAGTTGGATGACAAGAAGAAAACTTGTGATTTTGGGATAACTACAGTCTTTTAGGTGACTAATATTTCATCTAGAAGGGACATACATCCAAATGTCTCATAAAATTGATACTATGAAATTTTGGATGATATACTTGTGTGACTTTAAGTCCTTAAAATTAGTTTTGTGTGTTGTCCAATGGTACATGCTATGATTGAATGAAAATGATCCTGAGAGAACTATTATTGAACATGATAATGGATTTACCATGGTCAATACAAGGTCGATCAAGCAAGCTGGAAATGAGCCCTATGTTCTTCCAAGCCAATGTGAGTAGGTATTTTGCTCAAAGGTTCTAGGTAAACTGGGTTGTTCATTTGTTGTTAGACATGATCCAAGAGGAAGGCTAGTAAAGTATAATGTGGTAGAAGAAGAAGATATCGAAGAACTAGAAGATGATGTAGATGATGATCAAGATCAACAATTAGTTGATGATGTGTCTGACAAGGATGTAGAAGAAGAGGAACTAGATCATGATGATGTAGGAGTTAATGTTCATGAAGATGATATCTTATGGATGATGACATTATCAAAACTGATATCAATGACGATGATGATGATATGACCAATCCTTACAATGTTGAATCTGGATTGGATGATATAGACAATGAGTTGGATGAAGAAGAAGATTAATGACATTGAAATGTATGAGTTGTGTGATTATATTATCTATTTGATATTGGTTTCTTCATAGAATTATATTTGACTTCTATGGCTACATAATTAATTCATGATGATTTAAATTTTTATGCCATTACATAATTAATTCACGATGATTTAAATTTTTATGCCATTACATAATTAATTCATGATGCACTTTTTAATATTGTTAATTCATGATAATAGGAAGCTAACAAAATGAGCATATTTTGTTTATGGAACCTAAACTATAAGGTTTTTCACTCTAATGCTACAACCAATTCAAATTAACCCCTAACACCTATTGGAAAAGTTAAAGTATGCCTTTCTTATAAATTCACAATAATGTATAAACCTTGTGAAATTAACCACACATGCAAGTTATGAAAGTGTATGGTAATCCTACTGATAGAATAAGTTCACATGATAAGCTAACCAATGGCACTATATTTTAGGATAAACCCACCTATTGAATTAATTCATGATGCACTTTTTAATGTTGTTAATTCATGATGTTACATTAACTATTGTAGCTCTCCTAGAAATTTCCATATGATCAAATCCTAATCACTCTACAACTATTTCCTCTTGTTGACCTTGCATAGTGAAATGTGAATGGGGCCAATGTTGATTTTTTTTCAATTTGTACTTGTATGGAGTGAAACTTGACATGGTTAGCCTAGACACATGTATTGACGATATGGGAGGGTTTTGATCGAGACTCAAACATGAGGTAATTCTATATAAAGGTGTTTTGTCCTTCCTAATAATACAAGTTGCCTTATTATTCATCTCTTTCATATTTTGTTCTTAGCATTTCTTTGGTTAATGGTTACAAAAGACGGCGCTCTTTGAGCCTCAGGTCTTGGATCTATTACACATCAGTTAATTGTACATTTTCATTAGCAATGTATATTTAGACGATCTTTAAAAAGCTCATTGAATATAAAGATGATAATAGGAAGGCTAACAAAATAAGTATTTTTTTTTAATGGAACCTAAACCAAAAGGTTTGTCACTCTAATGCTACAACCAAGTCAAATTAACCCCTAACACCTATTGGAAAAGTGAAAAAGTGCCTTTCTTTCAAATTCACAAGAATCTATAAACATTTTGAAACTAGAAATGAATGTTATGCAAGTGTATGGTAATCCTACTAATAGCGGAAGTTCACATGATAAGATAACCAATGGCACTAAATTTGAGGATAAACCCACCTATGGAATTAATTCATGATGTTACAACTATTGTAGCTCTCCTAGATATTTCCATATGATCAAATCCTAATTACTCTGCGACTATTTATGATTAGATATTATTTGATCATATATTTGGTTATTTCATCATACCTCTTAACACACTCCATGACAAGAAAATGACTCATATGGATTTTGAATTAAACTTTATATTTTAAATTTTGGCATAAACTTTAATTTCGGATTAATCATAGACTTTTATTTTTGAATTAAACTAATTATGAATTAAACTTTAATTTTTGAATTAAACTATTTGTGAATTAAAATATTTGTGAATTAAACTTTATCTTTTCAACTTTTCATTCACGTAGGAGCATGACATAGCATACTACACCGAGAATTACATAGCATACTGCACTGAGACTGTAACTGGAGAGTTGCACCAAGAGTTGCCAGACTTCATTGGATGAGTGTTGCAATATCAATGAGTTGAGGATAAATACTAGGAACCATTTGGCAGGAGAAAAGACAGAGCGAGAGTAAGGGAACTAAAAAAGGGAAAATTGACCAAGGGACAATGACTATAAGTGATTTTTCCCCCATATTTAGAAATCTTGTTGCAAGTATAGTGATTTAGACTTAGTTTGTTCCCATGAAGGTGTTGCATGCTATATTTTGGTTCCCATCAAGTTGTTGCATACTCTGTCTTAGAATATTTTTTGTACTATAAGATTGAAAGGAATTTCCATCACATTACATCACACAAAATTTACTAGGGTTTAAATTTTTGTATTAAAGATAGTTCAAAAAATATTTAAAACATATTATCTTTATCTGAACACACTAACCATAAGAAACTATAAACCATTAACAAACTTAAATTGCATCCCATGAGCCAATAATATTGTTTTTCACTTCATCTCTGTAGTCTCAAATCTCCCACAAAATACATGGACATTCCTCTTGGATAATAAAAACCATAAAACCTCACAACAAAGAACATACCAGAATGTATTTAGATGATCATCAAAGCAATCTATGAAACCAAAAATAACTTCAAACTAAGAAAGGTCAGGTATGGTGTTCCATCTAATAGGGGATCCCACAAATAAAGACCACATACAAGAAGCAAAAGGACATTCAAAGAAAACATGTGAGATAGAATCAGAAGCAGGACAAACTAAACACACAAGGTGGGCCATTGACCAATAGAGTTCAAATTTTTAAACTTAGATGAAATAAATTTACATATTGAGGTCCACAAATGATCAAAGGGACTGAAAATAATATATGATCTATGAGTGTAATGAAAAATGCCTAATGCATGTCTATAAGAGGTATTTACCAATGTTGATCAATGTGAATTGGTTCCTTCTCAAATCAATTGCATCAAGCATAACAACATTGGATATTTAAGGAGTATTTGCAGATCTAGGCATTTGTGAAAGGAATCCTTAATTATTCTCAATGGTTCAATATGATACAACAACATTCAACAATACTTCAAGCATATTCATAAACATTATGACTCTAAGTCCATTCATGAAGGTATAATCATTACATTTTTAAATCTAGCCTCTACTTTACATTAGCATGCTTTCCATTTATGCATATTTCATTTCAATTTCAGAGTTGATTCCTCAACTAGGATTTGACTAAGGAAAACACCTCTCTACCAAATATTTTCTTTATTTTCTATGTGCATGAAGAAGTGATGTTGGCTTCAGGATTAGATCTAGAAAGCACTAGGTCGCAGCTATAGTCTATAACCAAAATCATTGGAAAGAGTAGGCCCAAACAAGTTGACCTAGTTGACTTAGTTTTGGGAACAAGTCAACCCAATTAACCTACTTCTTCCAGATTAGCTTTAGATCATATTTGTAGGTTGGTTACAATTATTGGGTTCCATTTTTGACAACAAAATTTGTTTTTCAAATTATGTGCATATAGAAAGTAAACTTTATTCCTTTTTTGACCCTGAGTCTTGCATATCCCTATTCACCTTTGTATTCATTCATCCAGTCCTTAATTACGTAATAGAAAATCAACCATTGCATTTATTTGGCGCTTGATTCCTATTTCAAGCCTAGGTGGATCATCTTTCCTTCCAATGTAATATAAAAGGAGATAGGGCATAGTTAACCTTTATTTGACTCCCTTGATCACCCCCCTTTTCATGTTACTTATTGGTGATCACCGTTCTTTTATGCTATAGAGATAAAATGAATAAAATTAAGATAAAAACCAATTTATCAATGGAACTTAAGTGGGCATTGAATGTCACACACATGAAACTAAGAATGTAGTTCAGTTTTTTAAACCCAAACTGCAATATACAAGGTGGAATAGGTGCAATGGCAAAAAAAAATTGTTCTTGTATTGTAAGTGTAGTTATGCTAAAATTATCTGACACTGCATTAAGAAGAAAATGACTAACTCCAAAAGTAAATTTTCATCAAATTTCAAAAAGATAAATGAGAGATTCAATCAAAATAATTTACAAAGGGATCATACCATGCATGAAAGAAATTAGAAATTACCTCAATATGCATGCTTAGAGAATGTGGGATTTCAAATGGATAAGTTCCATAAGAGAGGCAAAATAAATTAAAAAAACATGTTAACACAAAGATTTAACATGGTTGACTCAATGTGGGCTACACCCAATAGAGAAACAATCATCCACCTCTTTTATATTATACAGTTAAGAGAAAATTACAATATGATGATTTTCACATTACACAATAACATATTTATAGGTCATTTTGGCAGTTTACAAAGGTTGGTTTATATGCCAAAATAATAGACAACTCATTTATTAAATAATAGGCTCTTCTTTTTTTTTGCAGGGGGGGGTGGAGGGGTGGGGGGCATTGACCCAAACTTATAATGCGGGCTCTAACCCATGCACGCTAGGCCCCATCTAGGTGGATAGCTCCCCTAGGCCCCTTAGGAAGGACTCTACCCCATCTATACTCCCCTGTTAATTGATTTAGGGGATAATGCGACTAACAATTTTACTAATATTTAAGCCCAACAACATGATCAGTCACCACATTCTGAAACAAAGAAATTGCCCATCTATCTCCTTTTACTATTATCCTCCTCATTTCATATTCATTTTCATTCATTAGAAATTTAATCCTTTATTTTATAAATTAATGGAGATTTAACCTCTTTGTCTTCACTAAGCATGTCTTGTGAGTGATAAAGGGAAGCTCAAATTATTATTGCACTTGTTTAGACATCACTATCATTTCACCACTCATGAGTATTTTCAAGCCCAAGTTCCCCTACCACATAAACCTTGAGCATGATATTGACACACATCCCCACTTTTCATTTTGATGAATTGAAAAAATATACATACCCAGATGACTAGGTAGTATTTGTACCCCAATCTCATTCATCAAAGCTTGGTCCTTGCAGTTGGAAACACCTTTTGACAAATATGATTTTTAATAATATCAGATTTCCACAATCCATTTCAAATGTGTGTGCATTTTTGGATTAGATTGTGTGTGTTTTTAGCATCAACATTTTGGATCACACTCCATGATCCATCATCAGGAAGAGAGAGTGCAAGAATAGTAAAATAAAAGGTGTAGACCAAGCCTGTCTCAAGGGATATAAGGAAAGGAAATGACCTAGAAAGCTATGCAAAGAGGAAAAAAGAAACCAGAAAATAAGGCTACAAAAAACAAGTAAGAAAAAGAGAATAAAAATAAAAGCCCCAAGGTAGGGAAAAACTCTAAAATAAACACACAACTAAAAGGTGATGAGAGAAATGCGGAGACAACAAAAATGAGGCCAAACGAAAAAATACCCAAAAAAAGAGTGAGCAAGAAACACAACAACAAAGAGGAAATGCACAAGAAAAAGAATGGATGATTAAAAAAAAACACACACACACACACGTGTACCCATACACAAAAAGATGCAAGACATGATATATATACATGTGTATATATATACATATGTATATGTATATACATATGTATATATATATATGTATATATATATACATATGTATATATCTATACATATGTATATATGTATACATATATACACACACACATATATATATATACATATATATATATATACACATATATATACATACATATATATATATATATATACACATATATATACATATATATATACACATATATATACATATATATATACAACATATATATACATATATATATACATATATATACATATATATATACATATATACATATATATATATACTATATATATATACAATATAATATATATATACATATATATATACATATATACATATATATATACATATATACATATATACATACATATATACATATATACATACATATATACATATATACATATATATATACATATATACATATATATATATACATATATACACATATATATACATATATACATATATATACATATATATACATATATACATATATATACATATATATATATATATATATATATATATATATATATATATATATATATATATATATATATATGTATATATGTATATATATATGTATATATGTATATATATATGTATATATGTATATATATATGTATATATATGTATATATATATATATATGTATATATATGTATATATGTATGTATATATGTATATATGTATATATATATATATATGTATATATGTATATATATATGTATATATGTATATATGTATGTATATATGTATATATGTATATATATATGTATATATATATATGTATATATGTATATATATATGTATATATATCTATGTATACATATGTATATATATGTATAGATATATACATATGTATATGTATATACATATGTATATATATATATATATGTATATACATATACATATGTATATACATATACATATGTATATACATATACATATGTATATGCATATACATATGTATATATATACACATGTATATTTATATCTTGTCTTGCATCTTTTTGTGTATGGGTACACGTGTTTTGTTTTTTTTTATCATCCATTCTTTTTCTTGTGCATTTCCTCTTTGTTGTTGTGTTTCTTGCTCACTCTTTTTTTGGGTCTTTTTTCGTTTGGCCTCATTTTTGTTGTCTCTGTATTTCTCTCATCACCTTTTAGTTGTGTGTTTATTTTAGAGTTTTTCCCTACCTTGGGGCTTTTATTTTTATTCTCTTTTTCTTACTTGTTTTTTGTAGCCTTATTTTCTGGTTTCTTTTTTCCTCTCTGCATAGTTTTCTAGGTCATTTCCTTTCCTTATATCCCTTGAGACAAGCTTGGTCTACACCTTTTATTTTACTATTCTTGCACTCTCTCTTCCTGATGATGGATCACAAAGTGTGATCCGAAACATTGATGCTAAAAACACACACAATCTAATCTAGAAACGCATACACAAATATGTTTTTTATTACATGTTCAATCTTTGATCACCTATATAATGAATATATTTTTATTTTCTCTTAATCATGATTCTTTACTTAAATAATTTGGCTTCTCATGATTGGTTTAATCATGCTTTATGGACTATCAGATTGGATTTTTCTCATTGTGATTATACCTTTGTAATGTAGGGCCTCTACTCTTATCTGTGTCTAGACCATATTTCAATAATTAGGCTCTACCTTTAAAGTCTATGCATTCATTGTGGATTAAACCTTTTTCAACCATCCTCTATCAATAATGATTTTTCACTCCATCAATATGCATTCATATAGGATAGGTGACCTTCTTTGTTGATTTTATCCTTTGGATTTTCATTTATCTTTCTATTATGACAATTCTTAAAGATCACTACCTTATTAACTTGGATACTTTGTCACCTTTACTTCATCATTCCACTTAATATTGACTCTATATATTCATCACTATCATCCTTTCTTTCAAATGGACCTAGAATCATTTTCTTAAAAATAAGAAGTATATTAATTTATCTCATATGGCTTAAAACCTATCCTATCATGTCTACTTTTTGGATTCTCATTCTAATTTCTTTTTTGGACAATCACTAAATTAAATTCCTTCACCCTTAAAATCAGCATTATCATAGGTTTGGTTGCTCTTTCTTGTTATCATATTTTGTTCTTCATTACTATTCTTAAACTCTTGTCATTATGTCATATTTTTGTCAATGTATATCCTTATCATACATTTTAATATATATTTACAAAAATCTTTTAGCTAATGCCCTCTTATAATTGTAACATATTTTGCATCTTCTCTTTCTAGATTATCTTAATGGTCTATAGACTATCATCCAACATCTTTATGGTTTCTAATTTCTAAGCTCCTTTATCCTTGCTCACATTATTGAAGCTTCAATTAATTTTTTTCCTCTTGCTTAATCCCACTATTCATTTCTTTGGTTGATTTTCATGTGCATACTAAGCATTGCTTTCTTTTATGATTGTGCGCTTTACTATCCTGCATTCTCATTAGTGGAACATCATTTTTCACATTACACACCCCTAACCACCATGATATCATGGTACTATCCTTGGAGGTATTATCAATTTGTAATCATCTTTGTCTTTTTGTTGACTGGGTTTTAGTTGTCCTCCCTTTTCACTTGACTACTATGACATGTTTGATAAGATATTCCTTTAGCTTCTCTGGGCATCTAAGAACATGTATCCTTTCTTTTATGATCATCACCAAAATCATAGACCAAGCTACTAATTGTGATGATCTCTTCACTTGGAAAATTATTCATCGTGAATCTTCAATTATCCTTCCTCCTTTTACTATTTTTTATTTGTCCCTTGGAAACATCATTGTCATGCAATGATGACCTTACTATGACCTAGCGTAATGTACCATCTTCCCTTTTGTATGACATTTTATGCGTATTTTTGTAATTTTGTATTGTTGTTACCTAAGTATCATTCTTGGTTCACTATTATTTATCACTTTTTCACTTTATGCTTAACAAATATTTTCTCATTGTAGTTATCTCTCTTTAATGCTTGTAATGTCTTCCATTTTATTATTGTCTTCTTTTTTTATGTCATAGGAATTTCCTTATGAGATTTTTGCAATTCTTCTATTAAGTATTCTTACTATTTTTTTTGCTCAGTAAATGATTTTGACTATATATATGAATCAGTGAGGTCACATTGGGGGACCCCATCCCCATGGTGTTATTTGAAATTGTTGGGGCATTAACACCTCCTATATGTATGCTTGGATTAATATGAAATCTTATTTCTTCATACTTCGACTACCTCCTTAACTCTCTAATATTTCACCCTCTATAACTCCCTCCATGGTAGAAACACAAATCCTTATGTCTCTCATTTGTTGCTAGTGTGTCTCCTTATGTCTTTGTCTTCTACATATATCACCCCCCTTATATATCCAATCACTCCTTATGGCTCCTTATGATAGAAAATACCCCTTATCCCTTTGGCCCACTCATCTTATGCAAGTCTTCTACATTGGCTGGTTAGCATCACTCCCTGCAT